>CM063185.1:59483500-60750000 GCA_031835075.1 Saguinus oedipus
ACACAGGATTACTATATATATATATACACACACACACACACATATATATGTGTATATATATGTATATATATGTATATATATATATACTATATACAGGATGTATACATATACGGTAATCCTGTGTAACCTGGGTCAGACTGGGAAGTCCTTAAAGGAAGGGGTTGACTTCTGTAATAATTGAAACATAAGTTTGATAACTACTAGACCAGAAAGGAATTATGAAAGACAGATTGTAATAGCATTGTCTCAATATCTTTAGACATATATTGAAAGAAACATATTTGAAGAAATTCCGTCCTTCAAATTGTCTAACATATACATAGAAAATTAAATTGACCAAATATAAAACAAACATATATATATATATATATATATATATATATATATATATATATATTAACTGTATGGTAATGTGTTCAAGTGTGATGGACATACATGAGGATGAAGATATTTGAGGGCTTGAACTTGATTTATAATGATAAGGTATTTTCCTGTTTAGAAGTGGAAAGGATGAAAATCTCAGATACAGAAAAGGTAGGAAGCAAGAATAAATATGTAAAAAATTGTATGTCTCTGATAATGAGAGCATAAGTAGAAAATCTATTTAGAATAAAGTGTATGAGGAAAGTAGACAGTCAGGTAGATAAACTGAACAATATAGACAATAGAGACTAGTGAAAATTAAAGTATGGCATATATTTAGTAAGAAAGAGAAGCTTTCAATATAAGATGTATTGCCTTTTGCTGGAGAAAAATTTACTGGTAAGATTCCCAAATGTAAAGTGACTTATCACTGGTAAGATAGGGGAAGAGAACTAAACCCTACATTTGAAAATCTGGGAAAGAGTAAATAAACATGACTAATTTTAAAAATTGGCAGGATGAAATAGAGTATTTCCTTCTCTTGTTTCTTTTAAACCAAGATAGCTCTCCTTATTTCTAAAGACAGAAGGAAAAAAAAAATAATGGTGGAAAGAATGTAAACATTTGGAAGAGAAAAGAGATATAAGTGATTTGTTATAATTCATGAAAAATTAATGTCAAATCTATAAGCAAGTGAAATAAAGTAAAAGAAAAGTTTATTTTTTCAATGTTTACTAAATGCCAATATGTCTCAGAAATCCCAAAGCTTTGAAAAGTAGCTACAATTCTACTTTTCAAATTAAAACACAGCCTATTTTTAAGGAAGTTTACTACAGGAGAAAACTCAATCACAAGTTGAAAAATACAGATGATTTTCTATTTACAATAATTCAACTTCTGATTTTTTAACTTTTTAAAATTAACATATATATATATTTTAATTTATTTATTTTGCTTTAAGTTCTGGGGTATATGTGCAGATTCTGCAGGTTTGCTACATAGGTATACACATGCCATGGTGGTAGTTTGCTGCATCCATTGCCTCGTTATCTACATAAGGTATTTCTCCTAATGTTATCCCTCCCCAATCCCTGAACCCTCTGCTATTCCTCCCCTAGACTCCCACCCCCAATACCCTGGTGTGTAATGTTCCCCTCCATGTGTCTGTGTGTACTCATTGTTCAACACACACTTATGAATGAGAACATGCAGTGTTTGGTTTTCTGTTATGGTGTCAGTTTGCTGAGAATGATGGTTTCCAGTTTCATGGATGTCCCTGCAAAGGGCATGAACTCATCCTTTTTTATGGCTGCATGGTGTTCCATGGTGTATATGTGCCACATTTTCTTTATCCAGTCTCTCATCTATGGGCACCTGGGTTGGTTCCAAGTAACCAACTATTGAGGCACTGCTATTGTAAACAGTTCCACAGTGAATATACATGTGCATGTGTCTTTATATTAGAATGATTTATAATGCTTTGAGTATATACCCAGTAATGGGATTGCTCGGTCAAACGGAACTTCTATTTCTAGATCCTTGAGGAATCACCACACTGTGGTTGAATTAATTTACACTTCCACCAACAGTATAAAAGTATTGCTATTTCTCCACATCCTCTCCAGCAACTGTTGTCTCCCGATTTTTTACTGATCACCATTCTAACTGGCGTGAGATGGTATCTCAATGTGGTTTTGATTTGTATTTCTCTAATGACCAGTGATGATGAGACTTTTTTCATATTTGTTGGCTGCATAAATGTCTTCTTTTGAAAAGTGTCTGTTCATGTCATTTGACCACTACTTGATGGGGTTGTATGTCTTTTTCTTGTAAATTTATTTAAGTTCTTTGTAGATTCTGGGTATTAGCCCTTTGTCAGATATGCAGATTGCAAAAACTTTTTCCCATTCTGTTGGTTGCTTGTTCACTCTATTGATAGTTTCTTTTGCTGTGCAGAAGCTCTTAAGTTTAATCAGATTGAATTGTCAACTACCAACTATAGTGCCTACAAAAATTTACTTTAAATATAAAGATACAGAAAGATAAAAGCATTGAAAATATATGTCATGCTAAAACTAATAAAAAGAAATTTGGGATGGTTATACTAATATCAGATAAAGTAGATTTCAGATTATTAAATATTACCAGATATAAAAAAGATCGATTGGCAATGTGATAGAGTCAATCCATCGAAAGGAGTGAAAAACATGATTAGTTATGTACCTCATAACAGATTCAAAATTCATACAACAAAATTATATAGCAGTATAAAAATTGTATTCACAATGGGAACATGTAGGTAGAAAATCAGTAAAGATGTGGAAGGCTTGAACCAAATTATCAAACTACTTGACCTAACAGATATATTAGAACATTTTATTTAAAAATAGCATAATACATATTATTTTCAAGTACACATGAAAGATTTGCCATCCTGGACCTGAGACAAAAACGAGTCTCAAAAATTTCAAAGGATTCATGTTATATAAAGACTATTTGCTTAACAACATGGAGTTAAATTAGAAATTAATAACAGAAAAATGCTGAAAAAATCTCGAAATATTTGAGAAAAAAAAAAACGTGAGGCAAAGAAGAAATAAAAAGGCAATTAAAAAGTATTTTGAACCAAAATAAAAATAAAATAAAATATAGCGATATATGTGGGATGTTAATAAAGCAATATATTAAAGAAGGCTGAACTACATGAGATGTACTATGTCTATGTGTCAGAATATTCTATATTTCTAGGATATAAGAATCATTTCAAATTATTATATAGATTTATTGCAATCCCATTTACTATTACTGCAGCCTTACTTTTGTAGAAATTTCATGCAGATTTTAAAACTCATGAAAATACAGAGGACTTGCAATGGACAAAACAACTTTGAAAATGAACAAAGTTGAAGAAAAATCCTGCCTCATTTCAAGATTATTTATAAAGTTTCGGTAATCAAGACTGTGTGCACTGGGCAGTGCATGTCAATAGACAGAAAGATCAACAGAGCAAAATAGAGAGTCTAGAAATAGATCCACCTACATAAAAGAAAAGGATTTAAACAAATGTATAAAGGCAATTAATTCAGTGGTGAAAGTATATCACAATCGACAAATTATGCTGGAACAACTGGATATCCATACATATATAATCTTTGTGATACTTTGTATTATATATAATATTAATGGTGATATATTATAGACCCAAATGTAAAATCTAAAGCTATAAAACTTCTAGAAGAGAACATAGAAAACAACCTGTCTTTTCTTGGTCAATGATTTTTTTATCTATGTCATCAAAAGCATGATTCGTAAAAACAAACTGGTAATTTGACATAGTGAAAATTTAAAAGGTTGCCTTTCCAAAAAAGATTAGGAGAAAAAATTTTCAAGCCATATAACATTAGAACTTACATCTAGAATATAGGAGGTACTCCTAAAACTCAGAAAATAACTCAAGGAAAATCTGCAAAATATTAGAACAATTTATTAAAAACATACACAAATGGTAAATAAATTTAAAAAAGATATTTGATATTGGCAGTCCTTTTAGGAAAATGTAAATTAAAACTGCAATTGCTTATCCCTATTCATATATTAGAATGCTTAATATTTTAAAGACTATCTTGAGTATTGGCAAGGATGTGGAGCAACAGTGATTCTCAAACACTGATCAGAATGTAGACTGCTTTAACCACTTTGGAAAACTCTGGCTGTTTCTTTAAAATCCAAACAGCCAGAATCCAAAATCATATAAACTATATGATTCCACACATAGTTATTTATTCAAGAAAAATACGAGCATATATATACACAAAGACTTATGCATAAATATTCAGAGAAACTAGCAAAAAAAACTGGAAACAACTAAAATGTTACCAATAGGAGAATGGATGAAGAAATCATGTTATATGTATAGAATAACCCAGACAGCAATAAAAATGAACCATTAATGCAAAAAAAAGCATGTATAAATCTCAAACTAATTATGCTGAGTGAAAAAAGCCAGAGTAAAAAAAAAAAAATACATATTATGTTTGCATGGATATGAAACTCCAGAAAATGCAAATTAATGTATAGTGACAGAAAGCAGATTTGTGGTAACCAAGGGCTGGGACAATGGGGAGAGATGAGAGGGATTATAAAGAGTATAAGGACATTTTGGGGGGTTAACAGGCATTCTTATTATTTTGGATGTAGTAATAGTACCACAGATGTGTACACACACACACACACACACAAACTACAATTATACACACACACACACACACCTATAAACTACAATTATACACACACACACACACAGATATATAAACTACAATTATACACACACACACACACACACACACACACTTCAAAACTTACCAAATTTTAACATTAGAAAAGTGCAGGAATTTTTGTGTTAAATATAACCCAATAAAGCTATTAAAGAAAAAGTTACCATTCCCACAAACTTTGTAAACCTAATTTAAAAATAAATAAAATAAGATACTGAAAAATATAGACAAGGAAAAAAAAGACATTGAAGAAGGAAGAAATGACATAACACAGCTACTTTTAGGCTCCTCCCAGGGAGCAAAACAAGAAAACTGCCAGATATCTTGGCATAAAAATTGTTTTCCCAACTATGAAATGACTTTTTCCTTGTATCTACTTTCTGTCTTCCATGAGAAATTTCTATTTTTGCCTGAAGTCCCAAAAACTAATGTCAAAGGAAGCACACAAGACAATTTAGAGGACCAAGTCATTTTCAAGAATTACTTGTGAAGGTTTCTTAAGTTATTTTACATAAAGTATTTTTTTCAAAACAACAACCACTCAGGAAACCAGTGAAATGCACTTTGTAGAGCAGGCATTCTATTTCCTTACTCTTAATGTCTGACAACAAGAAAACCTTGATCTAAGAAATTGAAATTAGATAAACTGTGGTTGCCACTTCTATTTTGGCAGATCAATATTTTAAATAAATTTACACAGCATCCAATTCCAAACCTAATAATGTGCAAACATAGCTCACTTTCTCTAAAGATCAGAAAATACAGAAACATCAGTAGAGATGTTAAAAAATCCACTCCCAAAGAAATGTACATTGCTAAGAAAACAAAGTAACAAATTTCTTCATAAAACAGAATAAAAACATAAACAGATTATATTAATTGCAATATTTGTGATATATTTTCATGTGATCTTCAATCAGAAATGAGAAGTTTTGCTGAAAGAAAGATTATGCAATACAATAAACAGTGCATGACATATCACATATTTTTTTAAAACAGGTCAATATTAGAAATTATTTTAGAATTTTTAAGAGAAATAATAAGATACCAAAATGAAGCAAGCATGGAATATGTGATCCAATATTCATAAAACAGTAATTCTGGGAGAGAAGATAATAGCCAGAGAAGTAAAAATCAAATATAAAGAGAGATTCCTATGCAGAATCAACACGATACTTTATAATGAGGAAATTCAACAAGAATTGATGATATTAATTAAGATGCCCACACTTAAAGATTATCTTGTTAAAGTTTTCACTTTCCAAGTTTTAGATAAACTACAATTTTACAGATGGAAAACACAGTTTACCAGTAAATAGAAAATAAATACATTTTTAAAATGCATTGGAATTATAATACAATGAACCAGATCCTGATGTATATTTTAGAATACCGAAAATTCCAAAATAGATTTTAGAATATCTCTCTTGTTTGTCTGTGTTACACCAGCATCATTCTTGAAGTGAAAGCAAAGCAGGAGGGGTGAGTTTGTGGGTAGAATCATGTAAAATAATTTAAAGTGGTCTGTGATGAATTTGTGAGGCTTCTAGACTGGAATTTTCAGATGTTACATTATAAATTAATTTTAGGAAGTAGTAAAATTGTTTAAACTGTGTGGACTTGATAAATTAGTTTCCTTGAACATGAAAATTTTAATTTATACCTATCACTTACAGCATTTTAATTTGTTCCATTGAGTGCTTATTCTATGCCTGATTTTAATTTGAAATTTTAAATAAACCATCTAATATAATCATTATAATAAAACTTAGTAGTACAGATTACTATCTCCATCTTAAGGAAGAAAACCTGATATTCCAATTTTATTTTGAGGTCTTTGGCAATTCATGCAATTTGACTAGAGCCTGCGTTTTAATAGCTTTCTAACTGGTGATTTTACCATTAATCACTGCTCCCTGATGCCATTTTCCACCTTGAATCCTGATTGATGTTCCCACTGCCTTCAAGATAAAGTCCAAACACCATCATGTATTCCCTTCAAAGTTTGGACTTCCTCATACCTATTCCTGAAATGTTCTATACCTCGCTCTTCTATGGAAACCTCAGTGTCAGATTTTGGCACATTGAGCTGCATTCTTTTGATCAGCTTTGCACTTGCATGCACTTTCTTCTGCTTTGAATCCTTGTCTTTTGTGTCACACCTGGCTAAATTCTGTCAATCCAAAGTACCTGAGACAGGTCTCAGTCAATTTAGAAAGTTTATTTTGCCAAGTTAAGGACATGCCTGTGACACTGCCTCAGAAAGTCCTGACAACACGTGCCCAAGGTGGTTGGGGTACACCTCGCTTTTATACATTTTAGGAAGACAAAATACATCAATCAATACATGTATGATATACATTTATTCTATCTGGAAAGACAGGGTGTAACAACTCAAAGGTGGGGAGTTCCAGGTCATACATAGGTTGATTTAAAAGTTTTCTGACTGGCAACTGGTTGAAAGAGTTACCATTAGTAGAAAGGAATGTCTGAATTATAATAAGAGGTGGTGAAAATAAGAGGTGGTGAAATCCAAGGTTTTATCATGCAGATGAAGCCTCCAAGTGGTGGGCTTCAGAGAGAATACATCATGAATGTTTCTTATCACATGTAAGGTCTGTGTTGATGTTAATACTGGAGGGGTATAATGAGGCATATTGAAACTCCTCTTCCATTATGGCCGCTAGTATTTCAGATTAACTCTGGAATGTCCTCAGCTGAGAGGAGGGTCCCATGCAGATGATTGGGGGCCTTAGAAGTTTGTTTTTGATTTATAATTTCATACGACTTTGGAGGCTTTTGTAAAGGTCATTTTCTCTAAGTAGTGTCCTCTTACTCTCCTGAATTTCAGATAGATGTCACCTACTGTGTGCTCTCATTTCCACTCTGTTCATACATATGTCACTGTACTTTTTAGACTATTCTGTAGCTTTTGCTTTGTTTTCACTTTCTCCATTAATAGATCTTAAGCTCCCTGAGATTATTTTTTATAATTTAGGAATTGTTTTTAATCTCTAGTATTTGACACATTTTTAGACATAACAATGCTCAACTAGCATTTGTTGGATGAGTAGATTAACAAACAGAAACTTAAAAGGAAAATTTATATAAATTGATAACTTTAGGAACCATATTCCAACAGTAATTGGAAAATTCACATTTAAGCAAATGCACATTGGAAACATCTTTAAATTATTAGAAGTAAAACAGAAAATACAAAAGTATTTTTATAAATGTATAAATACATTAATAATGCCATTACTGGAAAAACATAAAAATTAGAATTCTAAGTATAGCAAAGTCTATGAAGACACTTTTCACAATTAGAAAAATGAAATATTTAGTTAATATGAACAATATTCAACCACAGTATGAATCAAGATATGTAATTTTGATCAATTAGCAACTATTAAACAATTTTATTTGTTATGGTGATGCATTAGCTGGGCAGAACTTTTCACGAACTCATAGTAGGACAATAAATAAGAATGGACTTAGTGTTGATGGGACTTAGAGAATGCTACCCCAAAATATGGCCCCATGGCATGCTGAGTATGCCAGTATTAAAATACTCAGTATGCCACGTGCCATATTTTGGGGTAGCTGAAGAAATTTGAGAGAGTCACAGAAGCCTTAAGTTTCCTCTGAGTTTTGCTCCCCTTCTATCCTCAACCATGTCATAAAACTTAGAAAGAATTCTCTGAATGTTCCCCGGAACAAGTAATAAGATTTTCATGTGAGAGGTACCCACCCTAAACGTAGAGAAAAGTTATGTCATTATCCTGGAAGACACAGGGATGTAGAGAAGAATCTGAACAAACAGGCCTGGCTAAGTTCCCCTCAGCTATCACTATTAGATCATACCAATTTTTGTCCAGTCAGACTTCTCAACAACTGCTCTTCATCAAGCCTATGCATAAAAACATGCACGTTTCCATTTCTTTAGGTCTTCATTTATAAGGCTCCTATGCCAAGAAAAACTTGAATAAATTTTTATGCTTTCCTCATGTTAATCTGTTTTTGCCAGTTTTATTTACAGATCCAGCTTGGGACCTTAAGAAGGTAGAGGAAAACCTTCCTCCTCTACATTACAAGTAATATAATTATATGTCTTAAGCATTGGTGGGGAGGTCAGGGAGGGTAACATGGGGAGAAATGCCAGATGTAGGTGACGGGGGAATGGAGGCAGCAAACCACATTGCCATGTGTGTACCTATGCAACAATCCTGCATGATCTGCACATGTACCCCAGAATCTAAAGTATAATACACATTTTTTTTAAAAAAAAAGTTTCTAACAATTTTGAAGGGGTGTTATCTTAGTAATAAATTACTTTTAAAATGGCAAAAAGGATTCCAAAATATATAGACAAAGATAATCATTGCAAGGTTATTCATAAGAAAATTAGAAACCACTTTCATGTTTGATATTAACACTAACAGTGAATAAACTGTATATATATCTGTGTAATATAATTATATAATACTATAATTATTATACCAATATTATAATAAACATAATAGATAAAATAATTAATGATTCCAAAATTATGTTCTGTGAAAATTGCATATATTATGTAAGTTATAAACATATCCAAGTGATAAAGAATATTAAAAATTATGTCTACAAAACAGTAAGGATTATAAACACGAATTTTTTTTTCATATTTTTTTCTCTAGTAAGCATATTTAATGATCAGAAAAAGAGTAAGCTTAATACCTAATAAAAATACAATTATGGAAATCAGCAACAAGTAAATAGCATGAGCTATGAAATATCTTTACATTCTAAACACTAATTCATTGAACTACTTTTGTGTTTGCTACTCAGAATATAATAAATATAAAATCAAACTATTCAGAACCCGTGGAATTCAGGTTTTTATTGTGTAGTAGATTATATAGGTATATCTGAAAAGGGATTATAAGACTATTGAAATCACAAATCAATCTTACAATTTTTTTTCAAGTTGGCCTAACAGAGCCACATGCAAATAATTTCTATAGCTACATCATCTAAATCAAAAATAATCCTTACTATATCATGTAAATAGACACACATACACAAACATATGTATAGAAAACACAGTGATCAAATGTACTGACAACAAAGGTTAGTTATAACCAGCAGAGAATCACCAGAAAATGGCAGATATATTCTGCCAATTAGGAATAAAATATTCTAGGTTATGTAAGGTGATCTTACTGTTTGCTCCCAGAGCAGGGAATTCTGCATAGAATGCTGTATTATTCTGACAACTGATTAGCATTTTGACGTGCTCAAAATTTGTTCACATGAAAATGAAGTATTAAGGCAGACAGCAATTCAAAGTAACAGATGAAACAGTTGCACAAGGACTTTTTTCTATATTTTTAAATAATTGGTTGCAAGAACTATACTCGAGATTAATTCTACCTTCTCTGATTACCACAGAAGTAAAGCTGTAATCAGAAAAAAAGCAGATTTATATGTTGAGATAAAAGTGTTTCTGCTGTCAATTTAGTCTGCTAAAAATTAAAGCAAAACCCAGAAATTATATTTTTGCTTAGTGAAAAATGATAAAATATTTTATCTCAAGATTACCAGAGAGTGTTGATACTAAATTTTCTTTTACATACACACACAAAAAATGAAAATATCATAAAATGTATTTTGTTAATCAAAGAGAAGTATCTTGAAATTTGTAAAGTATATTTCTACAAAGCTTTTCCAATTTGCAACATTTCATACTCTATTAATTGCTGCTAGAATGTTGCTCTAAATATATACTCTATAAAAACAACTGTATTCTTGGTTAAACTCAAAATGTGATTGTTTTTTATGTATAATAAAATAAAAATATTACATTAAGATGATGAAGATGAATGTTCTTTTTAAAAAATGCAATATTAAAAGTAAATTACAAGAAGTTGAAATGTGTTTAAACTGTGCTTGGTCCTAATTGTGAAAAGGAACTCACCGCTTACATTTGGAATATACATTTAGTAAATGACCTCTTCTAGCACAGGAGATGTTACCTCAGTGACTCATACTAATGTACAGCCAACAATTCCCAGCTCTCATTCCCAGTGCCACTTCACTCTTACAGTACCATGCTTGCAGCCCCATTTTTGATTTACCTTTCAGAATATAGGAATAGGTAACTATTTTCAACATGTTTTAGCATAGTCACAAAACAGTTCAATCTCTCTTTTATCATGCAAAGGACCATATTTGGAGATCTGGTAGATAACATTATAAAAATGTTATAGGCAAAGACATTTTTATTCTATTTTTATATTTTTATATTCTATTCTTTATTTAATTTCTATATGAAATGCAACAAATATTTTTTGAATCAAATAACACATTTTAAAAATTGATTATTATGTATATGGTCACTATGTTTTGCTTTTTCTTTGAACTTTTTAATTCCATTGACATTTGCTCACTTAAAAAAATAACTCACACTGTGTAAAATATAGCAAAGCAATGTCATCCCTGTATTTCCTGTGCCCCTAGCAATGTGAAGTTTGAAAATGAAACCACAAGAAAATAACATAGTCTATTCTTCTTTAAAAATATATATATTTTATGGGTTGTAAGATATTCTATTCGCACAAGTAACATGAATAGCGTTTATTAAGACAAATGATATAAAAGCTGAGTTAGAATTTGGAGCTGCTGCTCTATGATTTAAATGTTGTTGAAAATAAGAGAAACTAATTTCTTCCAACCTAATTTGCTCCAGAATGAACTCCATAATAACCACCTAATACATACATTTATAGATAGCATCTTCTTAATTATTAAAAATGTGCTTTATTTTCCCAATTTGACTTTTATAATTAATTAGTTTTAATCACTTAGCTTTAGCATATCTTTTCTTTCAAAAAAGCTTAGTGTTTTAAACTATTAAGATCTTTGAAATTCTCAGCAATATCACATTTTAATAAATGTACTAACTTTAAGAATTTCCAGAAAAAAAAATACAACCTTACAAAGTGATTTGCAACCAAAGCAAATTCTGAACTTTAAATATTATTTTAACAATTAATTATGCAACCTAGTTAATACTATTAAGGACATAGGCATGGTAAAAACTTCATGGCTAAAACACCAAAAACAATTGAAACTAAAGCCAAAATTGACAAATGGGATCTAATTAAACTAAAGAGCTTCTGCACAGCCAAAGAAACTATCATCAGAGTGAATAGGCAACCTACTGTATGGGAGAAAATTTCTGCAATCCGTCCATCTGACAAAGGGCTAATATCCAGAATTTACAAGGAATGTAAACAGATTTACAAGAAAAAAATAAAACCCCATCAAAAAGTGGGCGAAGAATATGAACAAATGCTTTGCAAAAGAAGACAATTATGTGGCCAGCAAACATATTTTAAAAAGCTCCTCATCCCTGGTCATTAGAGAAATGCAAATCAAAACCACAATAAGACACTATCTTACAGGAGTTAGAACAGCAATCATTAAGAAGACAAGAAACAACAGATGCTGGAGAGGATGTGGAGAAATAGAAACACATTTGCACTGTTGGTGGGAGTGTAAGTTAGTTCAACAATTAACAGAAAACGGTGGGGCAAATCCTTAAGTTCTAAAACCAGAAATACGATTTGACCTAACAATTCCATTTCTGTGTATATACCCAAAGGCTTATAAATCATTCTACCATAAAGACAGACACACACCTATGTTTATTGCAGCACTATTCACAAAAGCAAAGACTTGGAACCAACACAAATGCCATCAATAATAGACTAGATAGAGAAAGTGGGGCACATATACACCATGGAATACTATGCAGCCATAAAAGCGAATGAGTTCATGTCCTTTGCAGGGACATGGATGAAGCTGGAAACCATCATTCTCAGCAAACTAACACAAAAACAGCAAACCAACCACTGCATGTTCTCACTCATAAGTGAGAGTTAAACAATGAGAACACATAGGCACAGGGAGGGAAACATCATACTCGTGCTTGTAGGAGGTGGGAGGTAAGGAAATGGATAATTAGGAGAAATACCTAATGTAGACGATGGGTTGATGGGTGCTGCAAACCATCATGGCACCTGTATAACTATGTAACAAACTTGCACATTCTGCACATGCATCTCAGAACTTAAAGTATAAAGAAAGATTATTTAAATAATTAATTATGCACATGTCTTCAGCAATTCCTAAGGAATTGATGGTCATTAAAGTACTTAAAATGTATTCTCAAAATACGTTATATATTTGTTATTTTTTAAATCTACAATTATATAGCAACAGTTTGAAATATAATCTGTGTAAAATTCATAACCTCAAGTTTTTCTGAAATATCTGTGGTGGCTTTGTGTATTTAATTAGAGATTACCATATTTTGTGCCTTTACATTCCATATATGATTTTAAGAAGTGTAGCAGGCCAGGTGCGGTGGCTCATGCCTGTAATCCCAGCACTTTGGAAGGCCGAGGCGGGTGGATCACAAGGTCAAGAGATCGAGACCATCCTGGTTAACATGGTGAAACCCCGTCTCCACTAACAATACGAAAAATTAGCTCAGCATGGTGGTGCGTGCCTGTACTCCCAGCTACTCAGGAGGCTGAGGCAGGAGAATTGCCTGAACCCAGTAGGCGGAGGTTGCGGTGAGCGCCATTGCACTCCAGCCTGGGTAACAAGAGCGAAACTCCGTCTCAAAAAAAAAATAAATAAATAAAAATAAAAATAAAAATAAATAAAAATAAAAAAAAAGAAGAAGTGTAGCAATATTGTTCTGTTCCTAAAAAGAAAATGTGGTGTATGGGAAACCATAGATTTATTATTCAAGATTTGAGGCAGACTACGTAAAATACAATAAAGTAGATTAGAAATATTGATTTTGAAGGACTGCTAACGACTGCACCAAATGCATACATCATCCATGTTCACCTGCTTTATGAGTAACAATCTAGGTATGCTCACTTGTAAAGGCAGTAATTTGTGGTTCAATTTTAAATACCTTCTCAGTCATTAATAAAATATTACTATACAGAATACATGTTAACTTAAAATAGTCAATAATATGGTCAACTGGTGAATATAATAAAGAAAATAAGTTCAATAAATAACACTGCTGTTTAATAATAGATTTATTTTCTTTAGAGGCATAGCTATATAAATAAGAAATCTAGCAATCAATGTAAATGTTTTTGCAAAAATATAGTGTGTTTCAAAGTATTGGAATAGTTTTTAAATGTATTTGAATTTTTTGAGCTACCTAGAATACATATAATACTATTAAAATATATAATTTAAGCCACTTCTTAAACATGTTAATATCCATCTGGCTAATTATCTAAATCAATTCCAATTATAGATCTTATCTCTACTACTTTATATATTATATTAATAAATTTCTTATACAATGTATTTGATTTTATAAATATTATCTGTAGCATCCCCTCCTCTTCACCACAAAAGAAAAGCACAGGATGAATTCTGATAAAGTGAGTTATTTAAAAAAAAAAAAAAAAAAAAAAAAACTCAAATATATAGTGATTCTGTAGGTACAGGTTTTACCTAATTTAAACTCATGTATGTATGTTTAAACCAAACTGAACCAAACTGAAACATTGGTTTTCTGGCATCTGACAAACAAACTTTCCTTCTTATTTGGAGCAATCAGCGGTGTAGAAACACTGGAAACACAATACCCTCATATATTTTCTTCACAATATAACAGGAAATATTATATTGATTTGTGGGCAACAGGCTACTTAGAAGGAAAGAACTTCCATAAGTTTAAAAAAACTTTACTTGTTTTGGTGACTTTTATAATTTGGGCAATATGCTGACATGGATGGAATCTCTTGGTCTCCTCTGTAAAAAAGTGAAATGTGCTTTTCATTCAAGTACACTGGATGAACAATTAAAAAGTTACACTTGTTGACTGCAAAGGACTCAGAAGTTAACAACTCTTTTCCCACGAGCATTTATTCAGAGCCTTGGAGATGTGTGTGCACTAAAAATGTCTGTAACATGTTTTGCACATTGAAGGAGGACTTTTAAGACACACACCCCAGTATTGGGATTTTAAAAACAAAAAAACAGGATTTGCACCAGGGCTTCTTCTGCCCTTTTAAGATATACACTTATGAATAATAGATTAGAGATTAATAATGAGCATGATGAGCAATTTATAAGGTAATTAGAAATCTTGTAGCTTTGAGAAACATTTTTATTACTCATAATGCTACAGGAAAATTCTACCACATGTAATTACTCATAAAGACAATAATAATTATTATTTTTATAAAATATTCATATAAAAATAAATTAGATAAAATTAAAGACAGAAAAAATGTTAGAGAAAAACAAAAATTACAGAATTTTGAAAAAGAGAAAATTACTGAATTTTGTTTTATAAGCTGAAAAATGAATTTGTCATTTTTATGAGTTCAAATTCTGATTTCTCTTCTTACCACTTCCTTGATTTAGAGCAAGTCTTTTTAACAATAATGCGCATTTTTACTCTTCTGCCCAGTGAGATATGACTGTCTTATTTATTTGTCATTATAATTAAATGAGATATATATTTCTCATTTTATACATTTAAAGAAAATTTAAATGTGCTGCCACAATATATTACTAGAATTCAAGTTTCTAATAGTCTTGATGAATAGACAGTGCCCACATGATGCTGTTAAAAGCCAAACAATAAGAGAAGATTTATGCTAACTAGATTTTGAATACAATTAAATTTATTTAATATGAATACAGGTAATTCATTGTGGCAAGGAAACAAAAGTTTGTTTCAGACAGTAGTTTAACAAATTGTGCTAACTTCTGTTGAAAACTATTCTGGTAAGTGAAAATAAGACAATATTAGTTGATTTCTATATTTAACCACAAAAAGCATTACATACTCTGCCAAATGCAATTATAAATAATGAGGACACCAAATTAAATAATGCATGTTAAGTATGATATTAGCAAAGTATTATAATCCTTAAGAAAAGGGGGTCTTACTACATAAGCAGAGGAATTACAGTTTAATTCGGCCATTGTGTTAGTCCATTCTCACACTGCTATAAAGATAACCTCAGCATCTAGCACCCAGAATCAGATTATAGTTCAATGAAAGACTGTAGAAATGAACAAAGAAACAAACAAAGAGTCAACAAATTTCAAAATCTAGGGAAAAACCAGAAACCAAAAAGTGTTGACAATTAAGTAATATTGTAGATTCAGAAATCCTGTGAAAGCATAAATTCACTAAAGTTTTTTTCATCTAAAGGGTATTTCAGGAGCTGTACTTCGGTATAATCCTTTTTCTCTGCCACATTTTAAAAGCATTATGTAGCTCCCTGATTAATTTACTTTACAAAAGAATGAAACCAATTTATATTATAATTTGCAGGCATTTTTTAAGAGCATGTCTACTACAGAGAAATGGCCAATAAGGTAATTGCCTAAAATGCTCATTTTTCAGAAAACTACACACACACACACACACACACACACACGCCGACTACAAAATAAAACTGATCATTTGATTTACTTTAACTTTTCATGAAAGCATTAATAAAAAAATTATTATTTGGAAAAGCAGTTCTGCTTGGTTTTTCAACACACATAGACAATATGATTTCAGCTGCATAGTGCTATGAACTTGTAGAAAACACAAAATATGCAAAGCATATTGGATAAAGCTTTAGAATTCTGGAAAAAGTAAATTAAATATTTTCTTTTCACTTCATCATTTAGAAAAGATGTTGATTGCACATACACAATCTATAGCCTCTCCTACACTGTTATGTTTCTAAAATATATTCTAGAGCCATGAATCCAGCTAAATGTGTACAGGTACTTATCAAGTTAGGCAAGCCATTTAATTGCAAGAATTATTTTTGTTGTTCCTGCAATCAGTTTGCAATCAGCTTGGAGAGCTAAATATAATTTTATTGCCCTCAGTCTTTTTAGTTTCTCATTTTGGTCTTTCTTAGGTCTAACATAGAACCAGAAAATAACATCTTTGCTAAGAAGGCACATTTGAATTAATAATATTTTAAAATATTCATATTTCAAACATTGATTTCCTTTAACATTTTGAAACACTACCATTTCTTGGGATATGTTTCCCCATAA
Source organism: Saguinus oedipus (assembly GCA_031835075.1). Classification (NCBI taxonomy): domain Eukaryota; kingdom Metazoa; phylum Chordata; class Mammalia; order Primates; family Cebidae; genus Saguinus; species Saguinus oedipus. The sequence goes on from CM063185.1 coordinate 59,500,243, forward strand.
TTACTTATATAATGAATTTATTTTATGTTAATGATATAGACAAAACCAAGTACTTGAATCAAAAGCAAAATAATACCTATCATTTGAGTGCTTACAGTGAAGAGGCATTGAATTTATTATCTTTTCACATAAGAGCCATAAATGATGTTGCAATTATTCGAACTCTGTGGAGGACCAGTGACATGAGAATAGCTAACTATACCTAAGGTCACAGGAATGGAAGAAGTAATTATGAGATTGGATATCAGATTTATTTAGTTCTGAAGCTGTAGTTAAAAAGCACAGAAATTTATTACATGTCTCTTATTTTCTTTAGACAGAATATAATAAGGTTATAACTGTGAAGAGCATTGGTGAAACACTTCTGTTACATGCAATAAATATATTAAATAACTATAGAAAGAGTTCCATGAAAATCCGCACTTTTGAGATCAACTCTACATTTGTGCCCATGGCTGTCAAGTGGGTGATTACAAATAGGTAACTGATTTAGACTTCCTGACATTAGAAACTCTGTTATACTTATTGGAAGATAAAAATCACAGGAAGTACAGAATTTTCTGGCATCCTTTTGTAACAGAATCTTCCTCTAATTGTTAATGAAAACAGGAGAAATGAATTTATTTCCAGCAGAAGATCGACTTGGTATATATCTTAATGCAAATTAAGCTAGGGAAAGTTTGAGTCTACATGTTTTAGGAATGGATTCTACACATCAACAAAAGATACAAACATGTATTAAATGCCCACAAAATGCATACAATTTGAAAGCTACAAATGCTAATTACATGCAAATACAGGAGAGATGTCATTTCACCAGGACTTCTACCTGGATTTAAGTATGATACATACTTTAAAAATACTATATTATAAAAATAATATATAGTTTATGATTTTTCTAATATAAACAGTACTAAGCATCTCAATAAGCCTTTTCTCTTTTTGTCAACTTCTCTATTTATCTTTCCTTTTGGACCTCTAGAAAAACATGTTATTTTAAAGAGCTTTCAAACCAAAATATTTAAAATATAACATTAATAATTGATACCAAGAATTTTGAATGCTACTTATTGTCCTAACAAAAAGCAAACATCTTAACAATGTCTATTTTTCCATAATAAGGAAAACCTAGAATTTACTTCTACAATTTTATGATGTAGTGATTAATGTAGATATTATGTGATTTTTTACTTCATTTGTTTCAAAATAGCTGACAGTACTTTAAAAGAAGCTGTGAGAAAACGAAATGGAAATATCAAATTACAAAGTGGGGAATGAATCTATACAGAAATCAGAAATGCTAACAGAACATACATGTAATTGAATAATTCATTAAACTGTTGAATATACTTCAAGTCAGTTAATATTGATTTAATTCCAAGCAACTAATTTTAACCTATAATCATCAAGTACAACTTGTCAATTCTAGGTAATTCTTTTCATCATTTCAATGATTCAAAGTAGATACTAAATTTATTGTGATTTTCAAAATTTCAGAAATCTCCTAATCATACTCTGATCAACCATTTTCCTAACATAGATGTTTATTTTTTAACTAAATTTACTTATATTTTAAGAATATTAAAACATGCATAGTTATTTACTACACATTAAGTTTCAAATAACTTAACAAATATGTGTTGATATTATGACAGGACATCTAAATAAATGTTCGCAGACAAGTATCTTGACGTATTTATTCAGGATATATTTTTTACCTAAGAAAGAAAACCATATAAATGATAGGATTTCTTCTTATGCAATAGATCTTTTCAAATATGATATGTTTCTATAAAAATTCCATGTTGATACCCCACTGAAGATTAAAAATGAAAGTAGGAGAGGTGATCACAATGCTTGACCTATTAATGTAAGGAAGAGGAGACCTCAAAATAATAGAGGCCATGTGCAGAGATTTAAGTTCAAGGGGTCACATTAGCCATCATGACCAACAAAGCTAGAGGGAAGCCCAAAGGATACTGACTCTCAGAGAGCTGTTAAGATGGCTAATAAAACATGGTTTGACAATAGACAACAAAATAAAACCATGGAGAAATAGAAAACTCAAACAGAACAGTGAGTAAGAAAATAAAAGCAGTAATAAGAGTGTTTTAACAAAAAACAAAACAAAAAAAGCCCAGGATTCAATGGCTTCAATGATAAATTCTATCAAATATTTAAAAATAGCTAATACCAATTCTACTCAAACTCTTCAAAACTATTTATTATTTATTATTTTTTTTGTTAATGAATGAGAGCTTCTTACGTTGCTCAGGTTGGCCTTGTACTCATAGCCTCACCTCCTCAAGCGCCAGGACAACTGGCCAGAGCCACCGTGGCTCTCTCTTCAAAACTATTAAAAGATCATTTAACATGATTGAGATTCACCCCAAGAAGCAATAGTGGTTTAACATATGCAAATCAATAAATGCAACAAATGTGATATATCAAGGGATACATCGTGAACCAAGGGACCAAACTATATGATAATTTTAATAGATGTTTTAAAACATTTAACATAATTAAATATTTTTTTTATGATTAAAAGGAACGTATCTCAAAATGATAAAGGCAATATATCTGCAGCTACCATCTTATTCAATGGGAAAAATATTAAAGCATTTTCTACTATATCTTAAAAAAGAAAAAGAAAAAACAAAAGAATGACCAGTTTCACCACTTTTATTCAACCTAATCTTGAAGGTCCTGGCCAGAATACTTAGGCAAGAGAAAGGAATAAAGGGAACTCAAATTATAAAGGAAAAATTAAGATTCTTTGTTCACTGATAACACCATACTATATTTGGAAAAACCTAGACTCCACCAAAAAACTCTTAGAAATGATAAATCAATTCAGTAAAGTTTTATAATACAAAATCAACATACAAAAGCTAGTAGAATTTATATATTCTATCTGTGAACAATCTGAAAAAAAGTGAAAAGCAATCACATTTATAATATCTACCAAAATATAAGCTATCTAGGGGTAAATTTAAACAAATAAGCAAATGATTTCTACAAGGAAACTACAACACTGATAAGATAAATTGAAAAGAAAAACATGAAAAAAGATATCCCATGCTATTAAATTGGAAAATTAATATTAAAGTCTCTGTAGTATCCAAAGCAATGAACAGAGTCAATGCAATTTCTATCAAAATACCAATGACTATTTTTAATAGAAATAGAAAAGGCAATTTAAAAATTTGTACAGAACCATAATGGAATCCAAATGTCAAGGTACTAATGAGCAAAAATAACATAGCTGGAGGTATTATGTATATGTTTTAAAGTCATAGTGACCCAAACAGCATGGTACTGGCATGAAAACAGGCACACAGGCCAATGGAACAGAATGGAAACTCCAGAAATAAATCTACATATATATGTTCAACTCATTTTCAACAAAAGCATCAAAAACATACTGGTTGAAAGGACACTTTCATCAATACATGGTGCCAGGGAAACTGGATATTAATTTTCAGAAGAATGAAGCTAAACTGTATTTCTTACCTTACACAAAAATTAAATCGAAATGGATTACAGACTAAAATATTGGACTTGCAACTATGAAACTACTAGAAGAAAACATTGAGAAAATGCTTCAGGACATTGGAGTGAGCAAATATTTTTGGGGTTAATCACATGCAACTAATGCAAAAATAGGCAAATAGAATTATGTTAAAAATTCCTGTACACCGATAAAAAAATATCCAAAATGAAGAGTCAACCTATCTAATGAAAGCAAATACTTACAGACTATTCATCAAATAAAAGATTAATAACTAGATTACATAAAGAACTCAAACAACATATAGCAAAATATCCAGTTAAAATGGGCAAAGTATCTGGCATTTCTCAAACAAAAGCATACAAATGACCAGTGCATGGGAGGAAAAATGTTCATCATCATCAGGCAAACAGAAATCAAAACTACAGTGAATATCTCCTCACCTCAGAATAGCTATTACCAAAATAAACAACAAACAAACAAAATACACAATAGATGCTGTAGTGTATGGGGAGAAAGTGGAACTCTCATATGCTATTAACAGAAATGTAAATTAGTACAGCCACTATAGAAAGCAGTATAAAGTTTCTCTCAAAAAACTAAAAATAGAACTATCATGTTGTCTAGCAATCCAACTGCTGAGTTTATACCCAAAGAAAAGAAATCAGTATGTCAAAGAGATGTTTGCACTCCCATCTTTATTGTTGCAATATTCACAGTAGCCATGCTATGGAATCAACCTAAGTGTCCATCAACAGTTGAAAGGAAGAAGAAAATGTGGTATATATATGCAATGGAATATTATTCAACCATAAAAAGAATGAAATCCTATCATTTGCAGCAACATGGATGGAAATGGAGGTCAGTATGTTAAATGAAGTAAGCCAGGCACAGAAAGACAAATTTTGCATGTTCTCATTTATATGTAGGAGCTATATAAATGGATCTCGGCTGGGCCACAGTGGCTCACACCTGTAATCCCAGCACTTTGGGAGGCTGAGGCGGATGGATCACTTGAGGTCAGGAGTTTGAGATCAGCCTGACCAGCATGGTAAAACCCCATCCTTACTAAAAGTACAAAAATTAGCTGGGTGTGGTGTCACATGCCAGTAGTCACAGCAACTTGGGAGGCTGAGGCAGGAGAATCACTGGAACCTGGGAGGCAGAGGTTGCAGTGAGCCAAGATTGTGCCACTGCACTCCAGCCTGGGTAACAAGAGCGAGATTCCATCAAAAAAAAAAAAAAAAAAAAAAAAAAAGTGGATCTCATAAAGGTAGAAAGTTGATTGGTGATTACCAAAGGCTGGAAAGAATAGAGGGCTGGGGGGATGAAGAGACATTAGTTAATGCATACAAAAATACAGGTAGTTGGAATAAAATCTAGTATGCAATAGTAAGTTGGGTGACTATATTTAATAATAATGTATTGTGTACTTCAAAATAACTAGAAAATAAAAATTGGAATTTCTCCAAAATAAAGACAAAAACACATGTTTGAAGGGGTTTTACTGTTTTGAAAATTACCTGTTATATGCTGTATCAATATATCATGTATACCACCCAAAATATGTACTATTACATACCAACAAAAAATGCTAAAAAGCTAAATAATTTTAAAAGAATTAAACCGAAACTTATCATGTCAAATTAGCCTTGTAATTATAATCATCTATAGTCAGTGTATCTGAACTTGATATTGTATAAACTTCTTATAAGCTTCTAAATGAGATTAATTAAAATATTTTATTTTTTCTTTTTTTGAAAAGTGAACAAAGGTAATGTAACACAAATGTATGCCTAACCAACAATAACTTTTTTTGAAGGGCTAAAATCTGTTACTAAACTTTCATAATGAACACATGTACTATTCAAATTTTATAGGCTATTAGCTTAGACATAGTAAGCATGATTTGGGGTTCTTATAAAAACTGAAGTCCTTGGGAAAATAAAGATTAAGAATTCCTGACGTTTCTTAATATTATTTCATTTTTTGCTGTTCTCTATATCCATTTATGGTTATGACTAGAAGTTGATAATAAGAACATTTTAAAACAACATTTTTAAAATTATTGATCCCATAATTTTATTATGTTTTATTAATTTGCATAAGTTCACACCAGTGTAATGGTATGGAACTTTTACAAAGAAAAGTAAATACAATGAAATTGTAATAATAAGCTAATTGCCACTGTGGCATCAATCCCTTTTTTTAATTTAATGATATCTGAGGTTGCTCCACAACTGGAAAACACAATCAAATAGGTCCTATGCTACAAACAGTGAAGTACTTTTGATGTTATACAGGTTTGTTTTTTTTTTTGTCTTTTTCTTTCTTTTACTTCTTTTCTCATCCTCCCTTCCTTCTCTTTTCTTCTCTACTTTTAAGAAGAGGTCTCCTCAGAACTTCCAAAACATATTAGATACCTGGCTGCTGCATTGGAAGCTTTGAGTACAACAACAAATGTGGAACCTACATTCAAAGCTTCTCTGAATATACCATCTCAGAAAATCATTCAGAAATATAAAAACTTACTATGAATAATCTATTTAAAACAGCAATGCCTAAACCCTCAGTTAAAGAACTCACATCCACCTAAGGCTAGTTGACAAACATAGCTTTCTATATTTATTTTCTCCCTGATTGAATGTCACACAAATTCTCTGCATATGATCGACTAGTAAACGCTAACATTTGGCATGCCACAGTCAAATTCATTGCTGAAAATCTAAAATTTTATAAATTTATATTGAAATTCAAAGAAAGATAACTTTTCTCCACAACTGATCACCACTAGTAAATAAAATAATATCTGTTATATTGAAAAGAAATGAGATTGAAACTACATTAATTCCTAGTCAAATATAAGGTCCAGTTATCCTCATTTATCATGAGTCCCTATATTTTTTATCTACTTTTCGAAACTCAAAGTTTATGTATAAGTTCAAAATTGGAATATTATCACGTGACTGTACATATGTGCTATTAGCCTCAATTTTTTCCATAGGACATTTACCCAAGTAGAGGGTCTTTCTTCCCTCCTAATCAAAAAGTAATTTAAAAAAAAACTAAAATTTACAGTAAATGACAGTAGAATTTATGAAATAAACAGCTTTTGAAAACAAGTAGATCTGTGTTTTAATTTTTCCAAACATAGCAGTTACTAGAAATGTCATAACTTGCTTACAGTGTTTTAGTTGTTCTTTTCATAAAAGCAACAGCAATATCAATTTCCCATGATTGTTGGGAGAAACCGCTGAAAGTATCTGGCATATACTACAGGTTCATCTGTGTACATCTTCCCCTTTGCAAGTGTAAGTGGAGCCTCAATATGTTCAAATAACAGGAAAATCATAGCATTCCTATGAGAACCTATGTGCTCATTATTGGATACTTTTTCTCTTCATAGCCGAAAAGAGTTGAGGGTCATCAGTGTCTTACAGAGAAAAAGACATATAAATATGGGAGTATATTCCCAAGAAACAACAAACAATGATTTATATTACATAAAGGAATCACCAAATTTTATGTTGTATTTCCAAACTAGATGCTCTCAGAAAAAACAAAAAACTTCTCCTTTTCTCCATATTATTCCTCCTTTACTTCCTCCCCCTCCTCCTCCTGCTCTTATTCCTGCTCTTCTACTTTTTTCTTTTCTGCATCAGCATCAGCATATTTTGAATATATTTGAGTTAGGCACTTAGTTAATTGATTTACATATATAGCTACGAAAGACTTCATTTATTTATCCTGAATACTGGCACCTACCCATACTAAGAAATAGAAATGGTATTATTCATCCTAACTCACTGAATGCGTACTCTATTAGCATAAATTACAGCAGATATTGTATTAAGAGGCTAATATTAGTGTAAAATGATCAGATAAATTATAGGATGCTTTATCCTAAGTCTAGATTTATAGATTTATTGAAGTCTTTCTTTCCATTTTTACTAAGTCCAAATGATTCTCCATTTTGTGCTATGGAATAGTCATTATTTAATTAGTGATAGACTTAAACCCAAATTGGAATGATAAATCATGATGGAGAAAGAAAGGAGGAGGCAAGCCTTGTAGGTTGGTGCCTACAAGGTGATGATAAATTAGAGGACAGGAAAAAGAGAAAATATTAAGAAATGGTATCTAGGGGCAAAGGCTGCTACTTTCAGTGAAGAAAAGCCAAAGACTGAAGCCCTACATCTGTTAACAAAGCTAGACAAGCAACTTGAATTGGTTAGAAAAGTAAGTCTGAAAATTCCAACGTGTGTTTAATATTGATGGAGTGGAATGAAATATATAAACCTAATAAGGAGGAGCTTGGAAATATGAGGAAGATAATTAGCTAAGAGTAAGATCATCTTGAGGGTGGAGATGGAATAGTGCCTTTTATTTAACCTCTTTTAATCTACACAACCTATGAATTAGTGATTATCATTCTTATTGTTCAAATTAGAAGTCCATTCTGAGAAAGTTCCATAATCTTACCTAAAGAACCACAGCTGGTAAATTCAGGGCTCTGATGTGAAATCAAGCCTTTTTTAACAACACAGGCCAAGCATTTAATCACGAAGCTTCTTTTCCTTTAAGGCTCAAATCATGAGATCTGTGTGGCTGCAGTGTAAGTGTAGAATAATCAGCCTAAGTGTCTAATTCTATTTATTGTCTTAAGGCTTTTTGGTGGAAAAGTTTTTGGTTTTCCTAAGAGCATCTAGTTTGGAAATACAACATAAAATTTAATAATTCTTTATGTAATATAAGTCATCGTTGGTTGTTTCTTGGGAATAGACTCTCACATTCATACTTCTTTCTATACAAATATATAAATCATTTTACAGAATCTTTATATTTTCTATTTAATATCAAATATATCTATTTGATATTGAGGATGTTCAAAATAATAGAAATATAGACTGAAATTTCATCTCCATTTTTATTCTTACTAGTCTCCTTTGCTCTCCCTTTCTTTCCTTCCTTATTTCCTTCTCCCTTCCCTATGCCTCCCTTTCTTCCTAACTCTCCTTCTCTTACTCCCCTCTTCTCCTCCACCTCCTTTACTTCTATCTCTGTTTTAAACTGTCTTCTTTCCCCCTCTGGGCTAAGGTAAAGAAAGGATTCAGTGGTGCCCATCTATTCTGAAACATTATTGTTTTAAGTAAGTGTGTATTTCTAGTGGCTGTGTATATGCATGTATTTTCTTTTGTAGAGCCTGCATATCAAATGTCTTCTTAAAATATTAAAAGTACATACTTGAAATGAAGCAATTATTTTCCTTCATCCCAGAGAAAAAAGAAGAAGTGAACAAATAACTTTTTCTCTATTTTCTGGTAGCCTGCTACAGATGAAGTTTACACTAATTAGAAATCGTCTGGAGGCACAAGAGCAGATTGAGCCTTCGGCTGGAAGTGCTTCCTGACAGGTGGTTCACCACAAAGCAACATTACAATTACCTAACACACTGTTTGATTTGTGTAAACCTCATTACTACTCACATTATTTAATGAACTATGAGCATTCCTTCACCTCCCTGCAGATTGCAGTGCTCCATTTCCATTTCCATTCAGAAATGAAGCTTGCGTGGCTTAAAACCATTTGATTTTTAAGAGCAAATATTGCCTTGAATTCAAAATTCTGAATTTGAACAGGTTTAGAATATCTACCTAAAACTTATCAGTGAAACATGCAGATGAAAGTTCATTCATGTTAATATTAAGATTTTACCTTTTAGTTTATATTTCCTCCATGAATAAAAAAGAAAAACTAACTTCTTCCAATGCCTGAAGAAGATGTGTGTGTTCAGTGAGTTCCCATGTGCAGTGAGGTGAAAAATTGAAGCAATTATCCAGATAATTCAAGCTTCAAACCACAAAATTGCCTCAATTCTTAAGTTCTCTTTGTATGTGACTGCATATTCTGAAAGTCCATTTAAACAAAACTAAAATATTGTATTTAATTTTCTAAAAAATGTCTAAACCTTTTTCTATCTGTTTTAGCATAAAACTTCATGTTTTAATATCTTACGCATTTCTATTCTTAAAAGAGAACAAAGATGTATTCACAATTTGATTCCAGAGAAGTGATTTTGACTAACAGATCCTAGATATTAGTCACAAGCTATTTTGATAAATAATTTTTTTCTATTCCAGATAAAACAGATATAACGTTCTGTAATTTATGCTATTAAAATAGGTGGCCTAGTAGTATGTGCCTACCATTGTGTTAAATTTGTGGAGGATAAAAAAGGAGTCTAAGGCAATCTCCATTTTGAAAGTATATGAGGTATGCATAGAAGACAAAACTGTGAGTAGAAACAAATGTGTGTGAAATTATAATGAATTCTCTGTTTTCACTGGTTATTAAAAGGAGAGAAAGGAGGCATTTTCTATTGCAGATGCAGCTGCCACTCAAGTGACTGACACTTGTCTTTGGTTTTCACCCTGTAAGTTACTTAGCTGACAGTCGACTAGAACATTACTTCAGGCCTCTTACATTCTCATAATGAATAGACCAATGAATTATTTATTGCCTGGAGCTAAAGTTGGATGTTTTCAAATTTAAAAAATTGACATCATTTTACATTCCAGATATTAATCACTAATTATCTAATTATTAACTTTTACAAGCTTCCATTCCTATCAAATGGTTTACTTAATATCCTGTAGATATTCCTCCACTCAAGCAGTTTCCTCACAAAGATAGCCTCTAATTTTCTTCCAGCGCTCACTCACCAGAGGTCATTCAGTGGAGAAGTGACCGAGCCCAGCTCTGAGTGACTTCGAAGCCTGACTTTTTAATACTGTCTATCTAGCTGTCCAGATCCATTAAAAATACTTGTTAGCATTTATGATGACCTAACCATGCTGCAGTTACATATTACCTCTCAAACCTGTGACTTAACAATACACAAGTTTCTCATTCATAGTACATTTCCAATCTCAGTTGCTAGAGCTATCTTCTCAATGTAGATAGGAATATAGACAAATGAAAGCTTGCTCTTAACATGTGCTTTCATTATCATGAGAGTGGCATAAGTGGAATATGAGGAATCATGCAATCACTCTGTGGCAGATTAAAGAGAGTTGAGATCTTTTTCTTATTACTTTAATTAAAAAATGGAGTTTAGTTCCCTTTCTTTGAAATTGGGTTGGCTTTCGTCACTTACCTGATAAATAGAAAATTACAAAAGTGAACATGTATGACTTCCAAGTCAAGATTTGAAGATATCTAAAGCTTGATGTCTTAGAACTCTCCCTCAGGAACCTCTGAGACAGTAAGTAAGAATTTCAGCTATAATGATACTGCTGTGCTGCAATGTTCGTCTATAGGAGCTTTAAGCAACAACCTTGACATGCACTCTATTTGAGTCTTCAACCATCAGTGCCAAGTAGCCAGATATGTAAATGAAGCTATTTTACACCCTCCAACCAGACCTATTGCCAGCTAAAAACTACTAAATGATTTCCCACCTGATCCCTGAATTCTTGACCTGAGAATTTGGAGTTATAATAAAAGCTTTAAAGCTCGTACATTTTGGGGTAGTTTATTACGCAGAAATATCTAAGCAGAACAAACTCATAAAGCCTTTATTAAGTGACATATGTTCATTCCCTCTCATGATTAACGGGACAAAAAGATGTCAAATGGGCTGAGGAGTGCTAAATCGAGGACTGTAACACTCATTATTGTAACAAATAACACCTTTTTTTTTTTTTTGGAAAGTAATCTCTCCCTGTACTGAATTGTTTAGAAATTACTGAGTTGGCAGTTATTGTGTGCTTCTGTTTATATATTTTCTGTTATCTTGAATTGTTAGTCTTTTCAAATATGTTCCCTTAGTATTTTATTTCTCACAAATTTTGTAGCCATTGAGCTTAGTTGGCAAGACAGAAATGGTCACTGTAGATAAATGTAATAATTAGTATATTTTTAAGTATTAGATACAACAGAGGAAAAATGTTAGAGAAACAGTGGAGAGAGTAGAGTGGTAGGGTAGCACTAAATAATAATAGATACAAAAAACAAAACAGAGGGTTTTATGTATAGTTGATGAAATATTTATTTCAATAATATTAGAATAGCATAACGAATATAGATTTGGGGATATATTTCTTTTTAGTGAGTTGGAAGAAAATAGAACTTGAGAGAACTGATAGGATAGGTTTTATAATTCATATGTTCTAGACAATAGTAGCCGCACTAGTAATTAAAAAAAAAATTAACCTGAAAGACATTTCAAAATGCCAGGTGTCCATGATGCTTTTAAGACTTATAAATGAATCCAAGTTACTCAATATAATAAAGTCCACTATGGAACCTTTTTAAAATAAACCTTTTCTATACAGTGTCAAATATTTCTTATGTTTCACACTATCTAATTCCTCTAGAAAGTAGAGCCTTAGCTGATATTTCTTCATACTTAGCACAATATTAGACAAATAATATATTCACATTATGATCTTGAAAATAATAAAAATATTTCCAAAGCTCTTACTCTAACCACCATGCATGCTGTTTGAAATTGCATTGGTATATAGTCATATCTATATATACATTTAGGCCCAGTGTTGCTGTGTGCCGTTTTGAATAATCCAACACCAAAAGAAGTATATAGGGAACATACTTTAAAATGTATTTTCAAATAGAATAAAATTATTTTGAAATATGCACAATGTAACCAAGAAAGCAGATGGAGCTTTTAGTGAGTTTATAAAAACGTAATTGCAAAAATTATTTTTCAAAGATATAAAATGTTAGTTTGGGGTAACTGTAGTTATAATAATGAATATCCATATTTTATATTCCAAAGAAAGAATCTATACAAATGTCACATTAATAATCTGAGGGATATCTGTGAGAAATAAAATATAAGCAAATTATAAGTATAATTTTTTCAGAGTGGGATGCGTTTGATAAAAGAAAAATTTCAGGCCAGGCACGGTGGCTTACACCTGTAATCTCAGCACTTTGGGAGGCAAAGGATGGTGGGTCACCTGAGGTCAAGAGTACAAGACCAGCTTGGCTAACATGGTGAAACCTACTGAAAATACGATAATTGCTTTATTTTCTTGTATATCTCTAACAAGCATATTTTGGAAATTAAGAACATATTTATTAATAATTCATGTAAATCAGTAAGTTTTTATAATTTTACCATACAAAACTGTGGCAGTATATTACATTGTAATTAGTTTTATTTCAAAACTGAATGAAGTACATGGAATCATGTATATTTTATCTTTCAGCTCTAGTCATTGAAGACAATTAAGTATTATGACAGTCTTCAGAGGATCTTAAACTTTCTCTTTTGTTAGAGTCAATCTGGATTTTAATGTTACAGAAAGACATACTGTAGCCCTTTCCTATTATACATGAGGAATTTGAAACAAATTACATCTATGGTAGACTTAACAATGGTCTCCAAAGGTGTTCATGTTTTATTTAATAATTTTCAGAACCAATAAATATGTTATCTTACAAAGCAAAAAAGCAAGATTGCCATGTAATCTTACTTTTGAACATGTAACTAAGGATCTTGAAATGGTGAGATTATTCTGGATTATCTGAGTAGGCCCAAGGTAAATACAAAGGCCCTCATAAGACAGAGGTAGGAAAGTCAGTTAGGAAATACAGAACATCTAGAGAAGCAGAGAGAAATAAGGAAACTTGTGAATAGGGACAAAAGCCAAATAAATAGAGAAAAAGGGAAGATGAGAGAGAATTTAAGACGCTACTGATGGCCTTGAATATGAAGGAAGAGACAACAAGCCAAGGAATGAAGGTGGCCTTTAAAAGCTGGAAAATGCAAGAAAACATATTCTCCCTTAGATGATCCAGAAGAAATGCAGGCCTGATGATACACTCATTTTAGAATTCTTGACACCAAGAGCATTAAGATAATACAGTAAATTATCTTTAGGACACTAAATTGGTAGTGACTTTTTACAGAAGCATTAGAAAATTAGTACGTTATTTATATAACTTCTCCACTTTCTTATAGTACAGATACTTCACCCAGGAACTCTGACCCCAACAAATGTTTCTATTCTACAACAAATTAATGACATTCCAAAATCCTACCTCAGTCCTAAAACAGATTTTAACATACATTGAAAAATCAAAGGCCGGGTGCGGTGGCTCAAGCCTGTAATCCCAGCACTTTTGGAGGCCGAGGCAGGTGGATCACAAGGTCAAGAGATCGAGACCATCATGGTCAACATGGTGAAACCCCGTCTCTACTAAAAATACAAAAAATTAGCTGGGCCTGATGGCGCATGCCTGTAATCCCTGCTACTTGGGAGGCTGAGGTAGGAGAATTGCCTGAACCCAGGAGGCCAAGGTTGTGGTGAGCCGAGATCACGCCATTGCACTCCAGCCTGGGTGACAAGAGCAAAACTCCATCTCAAAAAAAAAAAGAAAGAAAAAAACGATCAAAATATCTAGAAAGCAAATTACTGTTGTATCAACAGATATAAATGGTACAAAATCCTAATAAAGGGGGAAAACAACTATTACATGAAGTTGAAGACTTTAAAGGGGAAGGATTTATTTGAAAGAGGGTAAACAATTTAATCTGAAATACAAATGCACAAATTCTTATTCATTTCTTCAGTAAGAATCCTAGTAACTAGTAAAAACAGCAAAACCTGTCAAACTCAACTAGATTATTAGGTTTACGAGCTTATGAGCACACAGCCTTAATTTTGCCTGCTCACTGTTGTGCTACTGCACATAGCATGATTGTCCTGTAGTTTTAGGCAGACAATTATGTATCAAATAAATTTCATCTAAAAATGAAATGATAAGATAACATTTCAAGATAAAGACGCCTTCTAGGTAATATAAGCCTTGTTTTAAGCAGAAAACAATACTGCTAAAACTTCAAGTAAATTATTTAAGACAAAAATCTAATTTTTTACATAATCTGAGTATGCTAAATATTTTCTGATATAGATTGACATTATCAGCAATTAACCAGTAGATTCACTGTATGATCCATTAGGTCAGCTAATGTTCCAATTATAGTAAAATGAGAGCCTTGTGAAATTTTGAGGAAAAAAGGGAAATGATCATTTTAAAAGCAGAAGCAGATAGATGATAGAGAAAACATGGATACCACTGAAATTTAGTGAAAGAAGTAAAAGATTAAATATTTTAACATATGAGGGATATTGAATTATGAGTAACTATATAAATGAGAATTACTAAGCAAAATTCAGTCCAAAACCAAGTGATTATTAAGTATGATATGGCTAATTTAATTCATAGGGTCCTTTGATCTAATAGATGAATTGCATGGGTTCAGAGAACATGATGTGGTATATGCAGTGTATTTTATGGTATATGAGATTTTCAAACTAATAGGAGACTCAAAGAGGTTATGAAACTTAGTTATTATCCTTGAAAATTGATCTATATCTTTTTGAAAGAGATTATTTTTAGGATTAAAATGACTGGTTTCTAAAATTATACAACTACAGGACTCTTAATTCAATTATAAAAAAAAAAAAAACAAGAATTGATCTGTTATACTAAGATATAAAGTAGTTCTATAAATTATTACATTTTAAAAATACCTCATCAATGCAAAGAGACTAAGAACCTTGAAAAAAGATTTGAGGAGCAGAAGCAAATCAGGATTGCAACTCTCAGTAAAGATGCAGAGAGTGGGTTCATGCCACATTTCCAGATGGATCTTTGTTGCCCACAGAACAGGGAAATTTCCAGGTGTAGGAGAGACATGAGACACCAGCGCAGCTGTTTTGGCTGGCATGGCCATTTCGGCTGGTGCCAAAGCGCAGCAGCACTCCACACAAAACTCACTGGTATGGGTGCCCTGTTAAACCCGCAATTTGAGATTTGGGAGGGCAGATTAGCATATTCATCTGATTAAACGGGGCTTGAACAGTGAGCCAGGCCAGGAGATTCCAGGGAAGTGAACTGTGAGATAGCACAGTGGTTCGCTGCACGGGAAGTCACACAGATCCTGGTGCCCTTTCACCAGGCGACTGAAATACCTGGGAGAGGGTCAACGTTCAACTAAAAAAAAAAAAACAAAAGGGTTCTGAGGCAGGCAGCCAGGTGATAAGGCTCGGCGGGTCCCACCCCCACAGGGACAAAAAAAAAATGGTGATTTGAACCACTCATGGTTGAGAGTTTCACAGGGAGCACAGCAGAACCCAGGACGGTGCAGCTCAGTGGGGGAGGTGCATCCGCCATTATTGAGACATTCCACCCCTACTGAGGTACACTCCCATTGCTGACACAGCCTGCTGTTGCCAAGGCAACCTGCTGTAACAGAGAGACTCTGCCAACAGGGCTGGGCCCATGACAGCAGGGCAGAGCCCAGGCAACAGGGTGGAGACCTTACAATAGTATGGTGGAGCCCACAACAAAAGGGCGGAGCCCACGGCAGCAGGGCAGAGCCCAGGGCAGCAAGGTGAACCCCACGGCAGCAGGGCAGAGCCCAGGGCAGCAGGGCAGAGCCCAGGGCAGCAAGGTGAACCCCACGGCAGCAGGGCAGAGCCCAGGGCAGCAAGGTGAACCCCACAGCAGCAGGACAGAGCCTCGGCAGGCAAATAGTGATTAAACTGCCTCCTAGCTGGGCAGGACAGTGCAACGAATACTCATAAGTAAAGCCCTAACTCCCCGAGACAGAGCATCTGAGGGGAAAAAAGGGGTTTTAAGAGTTCTGCTGCAGCAGACTTAAACGTACTTGCCTAGCAGCCCTGAAAGAACAACAAAGCTCACAGCTCAGCACTTGAGCTCCTGTAAAGTACAGACCATCTCCTCAAGTGGCTCCCAGACCCCTGTATACCCAAAGAGTCACCTCAAAAAGGACTGATCAGACTGACATTTGGCGGGCATCATTCTGGGACAAAGATAGCAGAAGAAGAAACTTGTAGCATCCCTCACTGTTCCGCAGCTGCCACAGGTATACCCCAGGCAAGCAGGGCCTGGAGTGGACCTCAGCAGTCTTACAGCAGAGGGGCTAGACTGTTAGAAGAAAAACTGAGAAACAGAAATACTTCATCAACAACAATCAGGGCTTCCACTCAGAGACCCAATCAAAAAATCAGCAACTACTCAGACAACAGGTGGATAAATCCACAAAGATGGGAGGAAACCAGCACAAAATAAAGGAAAACACCCAAGACCAGAACACCTCGCCTCCTACAAAGGACCAAAACTCCTCACCAGCAAGGGAACAAAGCTGGACAGAGAATGAGTATGATGAAATTATGGAATTAGACTTCAGAAGGTGGGTAATCAGAAACTTCTGTGAGCTAAAAGAACATGTTCTAAATCAATGCAATGAAACTAAGAACTTTGAAAAAAGGTTTGAAAAAGATTTGAGAAAATGATAACAAGAATGGACAACTTAGAGAGGAATATGAATGAACTGAAGGAGCTGAAAAACACAACACGAGAACTTTGCAAAGCATGCACAAGTTTCAACAGCCGAATTGACCAAGCAGAAGAAAGGATATCAGAAGTCAAAGATCAACTCAATGAAATAAAATGAGAAGCCAAGATTAGAGAAAAAAAAACACAAAAAGGAATGAACAAAGTCTCCAAGAAATGTGGGACTATGTGAAGAGACCTAATCTACATTTGATAAGTGTACCAGAATGTGATGAAGAGAATGAATCCAAGCTGGAAAATACTCTTCAGATATTATCCAGGAAAATTTCCCCAACCTAGTAAGGCAGGCCAATATTCAAGTCCAGGAAATACAGGGAACACCAGGAAGATACTTCGCAAGAAGGGCAACCCCAAGGCACATAATCATCAGATTCACCAGGTTTGAAATGAAGGAGACAATGCTAAGGGCAGCCAGAGAGAAAGGTCAGGTCACCCACAAAGGAAAGCCCATCAAACTCACAGCAGATCTCTCTGCAGAAACTCTACAAGCCAGAGGAGAGTGGGGGTCAATATTCAACATCCTTAAAGAAAATAACTTCCAACCCAGAATTTTATATCCAGCCAAACTGAGTTTCATAAGTGAAGTAAAAATAAAATCTTTTGTAAATAAGCAAGTACTCAGAGATTTTGTCATCACCAGGCCTACTTTGCAAGAGCTCCTGAAAGGCACTATACATAGAAAAGAACAACTAATACCAGCCATTCCAAAAACATACCAAATGCTAAAGAGCATAAACAAAATGAAGAATCTTCATCAACTAACGGGAAAAACAGTCAGCTACCATCAAAATGACAGTATCAAATTCACACATAACAATATTATCCCTAAATGTAAATGGGCTAAATGCACCAATCAAAAGACACAGACTGGCAAATTGGATAAAAAGCCAAAACCCATTGGTGTGCTGTATCCAGGAAACCCATCTCACATGCAAGGATACACAAAGGCTCAAAATAAAGGGATGGAGGAAGATTTACCAAGCAAATGGAGAGCAAAAAGAAGCAGGAGTTGCAATTCTCATCTCCGATAAAATAGACTTTAAAGCAACAAAGATCAAAAGAGACAAAGAAGGACATTACATAATGGTAAAAGGATTGATACAACAAGAAGAGCTAACGATCCTAAATATATATGGACCCAATACAGGAGCACCCAGATATATAAGGCAAGTTCTTAATGACTTACAAAGAGACTTAGACTCCCATACAATAATAGTGGGAGACTTTAACACTCCACTGTCAATATCAGACAGATCAACCAGACAGAAAATTAACAAGGATATCCAGGACTTGAACTCAGACCTGGAACAAGCAAACCTGATAGACATTTACAGAACTCTTCACCCCAAATCCACAGAATATACATTCTTCTCAGCACCACATCACACCTACTCTAAAATTGACCACATAATTGGAAGTAAAGCACTCCTCAGCAAATGCAAAACAACTGAAATCATAACAGTCTCTCAGACCATAGTGCAATCATGTTAGAACTCAGAATTCAGAAAATAACTCAAAACCACACAGCTTCATCGAAACTGAACAACAGGCTCTTGAATGTTGACTGGATAAACAATGAAATGAAGACAGAAATAAAGTTGTTCTTTGAAACCAATGAGAATGAAGACACAACATACCAGAATCTCTGGGACACATTTAAAGCAGTATCTAGAAGAAAATATATAGCAATAAGTGCCCATATGAGAAGAGTGGAGAGATCCAAAATTGACACCCTATCGGCAAAATTGAAAGAGCTGGAGGAGGAAGATAAAAAAAACTCGAAACTTAGCAGAAGACAAGATATAACTAAAATCAGAGCAGAACTGCAGGAGATAGAGACACAAAAAGCCCTTCAAAAAAATCAATAAATCCAAGAGCTGGTTCTTTGAAAAGAACAGCAAAATAGACAGACCACTAGCCAGACTGATAAAAAACAAAAGATAGAACAACCAAATAGACGCAATAAAAAACAAAGGGGAAATCACCACAGATTCCACAGAAATTCAGACCATCATCAGAGAATATTACAAACAACTCTATGCACATAAACTAGTAAACCTGGAAGAAATGGATAAATTCCTGGACACTTGTGTCCTCCCAAGCCTAAACCAGGAGGAAGTCAAAACTATGAATAGACCAATAACAAGGTCTGAAGTTGAGGCAGCAATTAAGAGCCTACCACACAAAAAAAGCCCAGGTCCAGATGGGTTCACAGCTGAATTCTACCAGACACACAAAGAGGATCTGGTAGCATTCCTTCTGAAACTATTCCAAATAATCCAACAAGAGGGAATCCTTCCTAAATCATTTTATGAGACCAACATAATCCTGATACCAAAACCCAGCAGAGACTCAACAAGAAAAGAAAACTTCAGGCCAATATTCATGATGAACATAGACACAAAAATCTTCAATAAAATACTGGCAAGCCGACTGCAACAGCACATCAAAAAGCTGATCCACTATGATCAAGTAGGATTCATCCCGGGGATGCAAGGCTGGTTCAACATACACAAGTCTATAAACGTAATTCACCACATAAACAGAACAAAAAACAAAAAACACATTATTATCTCAATTGACGCAGAGAAGGCCTTTGACAAAATTCAACAGCCCTTTATTCTAAAAACCCTCAATAAACTCGGAATTGATGGAACGTATCTCAAAATAATAAAAGCTATTGACGACAAACCAACAGCCAATATCATACTGAATGGGCAAAAACTGGAAGCATTCCCTTTGAAATCTGGCACTAGATAAGGATGCCCTCTCTCACCACTCCTATTCAATATAGTACTGGAAGTTCTAGCTAGAGCAATCAGGCAAGAAAAAGAAATAAAGGGTATTCAAATAGAAAAGGAGGAAGCCAAATTGTCTCTATTTGCAGAAGACATAATAGTTTATCTAGAAGACCCCATCGTCTCAGCCCAAAAACTCCTGAAACTGATAAGCAACTTCAGCAAAGTCTCAGAATATAAAATCAATGTGCAAAAATCACAAGCATTCCTATACACCAATAACAGACTTAAGGAGAGCCAAATCAAGAATGAACTGCCATTCACAATTGCTACAAAGAAAATCAAATACCTAGGAATACAATTTGCAAGGAACATAAGGGACCTCTTCAAGGAGAACTACAAACCACTGCTCAACAAAATAAGAGAGGACACAAACAGATGGAGAAACATTCCATGTTCATGGTTATGAAGAATCAATATCGTGAAAATGGCTATACTGCCCAAAGCAATTTACAGAATTAACGCTATCCCCATAAAGTTACCATTGACTTTCTTCACAGAACTGGAAAAACCACCTTGAAC
Organism: Saguinus oedipus; assembly: GCA_031835075.1. Taxonomy (NCBI): domain Eukaryota; kingdom Metazoa; phylum Chordata; class Mammalia; order Primates; family Cebidae; genus Saguinus; species Saguinus oedipus. The sequence continues at coordinate 59,520,490 of CM063185.1, forward strand.
TTCATATGGAACCAAAAGAGAGCCCACATAGCCAAGTCAATTCTAAGCAAAAAGAACACAGCAGGAGGCATCACACTACTGGACTTCAAACTATACTAAAAGGCTACAGTAATCAAAACAGCATGGTACTGGTACCAAAGCAAAGATATAGACCAATGGAACAGAACAGAGGCACTGGAGGCAACACAACATGTCTACAACCATACAATCTTTGATAAACCTGACAAAAACAAACAATGGGGAAGGTATTCCCTGTTTAATAAATTGTGTTGGGAAAACTGGCTAACCATCTGCAGAAAGCAGAAACTGGACCCCTTCCTGACACTTCACACTAAAATTAACTCCAGATGGATTAAAGACTTAAACATAAGACCTGGCACCATAAAAACCCTAGAAGAAAATCTAGGTGAAACCTTTCGGGACATAGGAGAAGGCAAGGACTTCATGACCAAACACCAAAAGCATTGGCAACAAAAGTCAAAATAGACAAATGGGGCCTAATCAAACTCCACAGCTTCTGCACGGCAAAAGAAACAGTCACTAGAGTGAATCGGCAACCAACAGAATGGGAAAAAAATCTTTGCAATTTACCCATCTGACAAAGGGCTGATATCCAGAATTTACAGAGAACTCAAACAGATTTACAAGAAAAAAACAAACAAGCCCATTCAAAAATGGGCAAAGGATATGAATGAAAGAAGACATACATGAGGCCGACAAACACATGAAAAAATGCTCATCATCACTGGTCATTAGAGAAATGCAAATCAAAACTACATTGAGATACCATCTCATGCCAGTTAGAATGGCAATCATTAAAAAATCTGGAGACAACAAATGCTGGAGACAATGTGGAGAAATAGGAACACTTGTACACTGCTGGTGGGTGTGTAAATTAGTTCAATTATTGTGGAAGACAATGTGGTGATTCCTGAAGGACCTAGAAATAGAAATTCCATTTGAACCAGCAATCCCATTACTGAGTATATATCCAAAGGACTATAAATCATTCTACTATAAGGACACAGGCACACGAATGTTCATTGCAGCACTGTTTACAATAGCAAAGACCTGGAACCAACCCAAATGCCCATCGATGATAGACTGGACAGGGAAAATGTGGCACATATACACCATGGAATATCATGCAGCAATCAAAAACGATGAGTTCGTGTCCTTTGTAGGGACATGGATGAATCTGGAGAACATCATTCTCGGCAAACTGACACAAGAACAGAAAACGAAATACCGCATATTCTCACTCATAGGTGGGTGAGGAAATATGAGAACACATGGACACAGGGAGAGGAGCACTACACACTGGGGTCTTTTGGGGGGAATAGGGGAGGGATGGTGGGGGAGCTGGGGAGAGATAGCATGGGGAGAAATGCCAGATGTGGGTGAAGGGGAGGAAGACAGCAAATCACACTGCCATGTGTGTACCTATGCAATTATCTTGCATGTTCTGCACATGTACCCCAAAACCTAAATGCAGTACAAAAAAAACTGATATTTTTTATAACCTTTTCATTCTCATTTTATGCCTCATGATCTAGATTCCCTATCATCCTAAACATCTGCTTTTAAAATATTGGAGTAACTGTGGAAAGTAAATATGTGGGCAATGTAGCTGTGTCACTGTGCCATAAGATATATTAAAGATTAACAGGAATTTTGTATTATGTCATAATACCTAATATATAAAATTGGTATGTATATTCTTTTAATTATAAAGAAATTCAAGTGAGATAATAGTACAATAAACATGCATATATCCATCATCCAGCTTCAGTGAATATTCACTCATGGCCAATCTTGTTTCCTTTCTACATTCATGTCCAAAGATCTCAAGTTCAGATTATTTAGATTATTTTAATGTAATTCCAGGCTTTGCATTATTTCATCTACAAATATTCTATTTAGGTGTTTCTAAGAGATGCCTTTTGTTATTTATTCCATTTCTTTTATATATGCAATTTATACTACTGTATGATTTTCTCATATGAATTTATTAGTTATATAACTTTTACTATTTAGTGTTTAGTACATTTTTGATTTTTTATTGACTTATTCTTAGTTTTTCCAATTATGAGAATATTGTCCATCTTTACATGGTTTAAAATATTTTCCTCTCAATTAGATTTTTCCTTATTTGGACATGCACGATTTTCCCTAATACAACTTGATGTCTAAAAGACATTGCAATATTTTGTTCAGTCATTAGTTATTTTTTTGACTTACATAACATTAAACTCCTCTGATAATCTGTATTTCCTCCAGAATACTCATGTTTCTGTCTATAAGCTTTTCTTTTGTTAGAAGAACTACATTTACATTTTCTTTTAAGTGCAGGCCTGTAGTGACAAATTTCCTAAGTTACTGTTATGCTTAAAAATGTCTTTATGACTTAATAAGAAAAAAAAAGTAACCCACTAAAAAGTGAGCAAAAGACATGAAAATGACACTTTTCAAAAGAAGACACACAAGAGGCCAAGAAACATTTAAAAAATGCTCATCATCACTCATTGTCAGATGTAAATGAAAATCACAACAAGGTGCGATCTCATACTAGTCAAAATAACTATTATTTGAAAGTCAGAAAATAACAAATGTTGGCAAGGTTGCTGAGGAAAAAGGAATCTATATACACTGTTGGTGGGAATGTAAATTAGTTCCAACACTGTGGAAAATAGGTAGAAGATTTCTCAAAGAACTAAAACCAAAACTAATATTTGACCCAGCAATCCTATTACTGTGTATATACCCAAGGGAAAATGAATCATTCAAAAGAGACATATACACTTGTGTGTTTACCACAGCACGATTCACAATAGCAAAGTCATGGAATGAACCCAGGTGCCCGTCAACAATGGCTGGGATTTTAAAAATGTAGTAAATATACACCGTGGAATACTACACAGCCATAAAGAAAGGATGAAATTGGCTAGGTGCAGTGGCTCAAACCTGTAATCCCAGCACTTTGGGAGGCCAGGGTGGGTGGATCACCTGAGGTCTGGCTTTGGAGACCAACCTGGCCAACATGGTGAAACCCCACATCTACAGAAAATACAAAAATTAGCTGGGCATGATAGTCGTCATCTGTAATCCCAGCTACTGGGGAGGCTGGGGCAAGAGAATCACTTGAACCTGGGAGGCAGAGTTTGCAGTGAGCTGAGGTCTGCACCAGTGTACTCCAGCCTGGGCATCAAGAGTGAAACTCCAATTCAAAAAAAAAAAAAGAATGGAATTATGTATTTTGCGGCAACATGGATTCAAGCTGGAGTCTGAATTAACAAAGAAATAGAAAACCAAATGCCATATGTTCTCACTTGATAGCAATACATTCAGTATTACAGAAAGAAAAATGGAAAACAACAACAACAACAAAAAAAAAACACTCCTGAATCCAAAAGCAGGGAGAGAGTAGGAGAAAAAGGGTTGAAAAACTACCAATCTGGCTACTTGGGTGACAGAATCCTTAGAATCCCAAACCCCAGCATCACATGATGAACACATATAACAAACCTGAAAATGTACCTTTCAGGTCTATTTTTTAAGGTCTTATTTATTTTCACTTTTAAAGTATGTTTTTACTGACTAGAAAATTAGAGGTTTGTGCAGTCTTTCTGTCACCACTGTAAAGACGTCTTACGTTCCCTTCTGGCTTCCAGTGTTTCTGTTCAATAATCAGTGATCTGTAATATTGTGGGCCCTTTATATGTCGTTTTGTTCCAACTTCTTTTGAACATTTTTCCAAGATTGCTACCAGGTTTACTACTATGTGCCCAGGTGTGACTTTTAGCAAAAACCAAGTTTGGGTTTTGCTAATTTCTTGAATCTGAGTGCTGATATACTTCATCAGTTCTCAAACTTCTCAACCATTATCTCTTCAAATATTGGTTTTACCATATCATTTCTCTTATCTTATTCCAAATAAAACACAAGTCAAATCATTTGGTGCAACCCACATATCTCTTAGGTTGTATTCTTTTCATTTATTAAAATACTTTTGTGTTTTACCTGTTTTTATATTGCCCTGTTTGCAAGTTTACTAATCTCCCATTTGTTGTTAAATCAATTCACTAAGTTCTAAATTTTACACTTATTTCAGTCTGGAATGTTCATTTACTTGCTTTTTTAAAATAAATTTCTATTGTCTTTTGTGAGTCTACATTCTGTTGTCTACTTTTGTCTTATTTTTCCTCTATTTTCTTTATTACATTTATTATAGTTATTTAAAATATATTGTCTGCTGATTTCAATAACTGGACTATCTGTATGTTCTACAATCCTTATCTACCTTTTTTTTTTTTTTTTTTTTTTTTTTTTTTTGAGACAGAGTTTCACTCTCGTTACCCAGGCTGGAGTACAATGGCGTGACCTTGGCTCACCGCAGTCTCCGCCTCCTGGGTTCAGGCAATTCTCCTGCCTCAGCCTCCTGAGTAGCTGGGATTACAGGCACACGCCACCATGCCCAGCTAATTTTTTTGTATTTTTAGTAAAGACGGGGTTTCACCATGTTGACCAGCATGGTCTCGACCTCTTGACTTCGTGATCCACCCGCCTCGGCCCCCAAAGTGCTGGGATTACAGGCTTGAGCCACCGTGCCCAGCCTTTTTTTTTTTCTTTTTTTTTTTTTTTTTTTTTTTTTTTTGACACAGAATCTCGCACCATCTCCAGGCGCCAGGCTGGAGTGCAGTGGCATGATCTGTGCTCACTGCAACTTCCGCCTCCCGGGTTCAAGCAATTCTCCTGCCTCAGCCTCCTGAGTAGCTGCGACTACAGGCACATGCCTTTTTTTTTTTTTTTTTCTTTTTTCACATGCCTTATAGATTTTTAATTCTTGTGACATGTGGAAAATAGTGAAAAATAACTTCGGAAGATCTAATATTATTTCTCCAGACATAGTCTCTTTTTAATCTTACTATCTAAAGCAAACAGAAACTGAGTTGGATTAGGTTATATTGCATTTTTAGTGAAAGTCAGTCCATCTCAATCTCATCCTTATTGTTAAGGTATTACCATCCCAGAGAAACGGGTCACTGTCTTCCTATCCCTAAAATAGCATGATAGATGTAGCTCTGTCTGTCCTTCGGAGATTACAAACCAAGACCTCCTTATGTTCCAAGAAGCTCAAAGTCTAGCACATATCTCAAGGGTAAGAAAATTGCTGTGCTTGAGGCAAATACTCTCCAAAGTAAGTCTTACTTTCCTCAGCACTGTAAGATGTGAGAGATCTACTGTGACTTTTGTAAACTTTCAATCTAGTTCCCCAGTCTCCTGTACAGCATCAGAGTTTAGCAAATGTTCAATGGGAAAAACTATGATGAGTTAATTTCCTTCTCTTTAGTTTCCAATTGTTCCCATCAGGCTCACATGACCATTAAATTCTAAGCTTAATGATTCATTTCTTCTTCTCTTAACACGTTTTCTGTCTTAAAAAATGCCAATGTTTAGCTTATTCTAAGAATTAATGAATACCCAGAGACTTGCGGGAACTTCTCTTAGAAAAGTTCTATTGTCTGGAGCATTTACTTATCTAATCCTCAAAGCATTCACTGCTCTCTAATTTCATTAAAATATTATTTTATTATTGATATTTGTTGGAGGGCTGAACCATATGAAATTGCCATTTTTAGGGTTAAAAACAAATTGTCACAGGAGCTTGAGCTAGCCAGGACCTATTGCATCTTATTTATAAGCAGAATCATGACACAAAATGATTTTTTAAACATTTTTTTAGTGAATTAAGCAGTTCACCAATACTTAAATTTGATATCCAATAAAAAGATTCATACATTTATAACAAAATAGTTAATACATACCTATTATTATTTTAAGGCTTAATGTTACACATGTTGATGATGCAATCATTGGCAAGACTGATTCACTTCCTACCCTGATGAACTTAAGTGTTTAGTCAAACACGGAGGCAAACATTAATCACAAGTTTATAGGAATATAAAATCATAAATTGTGTTTTGAGAACAAATTCTGGTGGCTATAAAAGTATTTATGAAAGGAATCTGGTATAGTCTGAAGATGATAGACAAGCCTTCTAAAAAACTGTTTTCAAACTGCAGAGCTACAGAATGCATTAAGTGAAATAAAACTAGAATTTTATATGTGAATAAATTCAGATTAAAAGTAAAATATAATTAATAAAAAATAGAGTACCTTATTGTAAAAAAATGATTTAAAATGTCTATAATGAGACACATAGAATTATAAGAACATTTTAGTTTCATTTATTCTGGCTTTAGTAAGCTAGAATATGTTCTCTTAGAATTTCCATCTAAGCTCACATAGGAAAGCAAATTTCATATTAATGATGAAATAAGGAAATTTTACATTTTGACAGAGGAAATTAAAAAGAAAAACATGTCAGTGAAGATATTTAAAAATAATTTAGACAAAGATAATGGATAGCTATTCAAGAGTTTTAATCAGAGAACTGCCACTATTAGCTCAGCATTTTACAGATGACTGAACCCAAACTAGTGAAATATTTGGAGAGGAAAAGACTATAATCAAGATGTGACTGTTCTGGGAATGGAAGTGAGCAATCAAAATTCCAGGGAGTATGTGAAGAGAGGCTGTTGGAGGGATTCTAGAAGACTGATATGTCAGGATCTCTCATTTGATTGAATCTAGGGGGCTTTTGGGAGACAGAAGTGAGTATAGGATGTAAGGGTAGAAAGCAGCAAGCTTGTCACATAAGGGAAATAAGATATAATTTGATACTGATGATGTCTATTTTTGATGAAACTGAAGCTTAAACATGGGTTATGTAGGGAGTTGGTTACCACTGTGCTGAAATAAAGGTCATTTGAGTTCAGAAGAATGTAACAACTAAGAGATTAATCTATATAAAATTAATCAAAGTGGATGTGGAAGTCACCAACACGGATAGGCATTGGAAAGATACAGTGGGTAGAATGACATTAAGAAAGCTTAGAGGGCCAGTTGCAGTGGCTCAAACCTGTAATCCCAGCACTTTTGGAGGCTGAGGCGGGTGGATCACGAGGTCAAGAAATCGAGACCATCCTGGTCAACATGGTGAAACCCCGTCTCTACTAAAAATACAAAAAATTAGCTGGGCATGGTGGCGCGTGCCTGTAGTCCTAGCTACTCAGGAGGCTGAGGCAGGAGAATTGCCTGAACCCAGGAGGCGGAGGTTGCGGTGAGCCGAGATCGCGCCATTGCACTCCAGCCTGGGTAACAAGAGCGAAACTCCGTCTCAAGAAAGGAAGGAAGGAAGGAAGGAAGGAGGGAGGGAGGGAGGGAGGGAGGGAGGGAGGGAGGGAGGGAGGGAGGGAGGGAAGGAAGGAAGGGAGGGAGGGAGGGAGGGAGGGAGGGAGGGAGGGAGGGAGAAAGAAAGAGAGAGAAAGAGAAAGAAAGAAAGAAAAGAAAGAAAGAAAGAAAGAAAGAAAGAAAGAAAGAAAGAAAGAAAGAAAGAAAGAAAGAAAGAAAGAAAGAAAGAAAGAAAAAAAGCTTAGAGCGGGTAGAGCTTATAATGTCAAATGTGGGTAATGAGATGAAATATTCATGAGTTAGAAGATGTAGAAGATGACCTCAGACATGATGTTAATTTCATTTCTAGTTACTCCTGTTTTGTTTTAATTGTATTTTTACATGTACATGCTGCCACTTTTGTTTTGATGTTAGTATAAAGAAAAAAAAGTATGCCAGCCACAAAAGTAAATCACAAGAGCACAAGAGAGTAAATCGTTTGAGAAACAGGATTAGCTTCAATAACAATATACTTACCTAAAGAGTAAAGTTTAGCTTATATGAATACAGCAAACATCTTTGTAAAATAAGGAATTCAGTGCAACCACACACACACACACACACACACACACACACACACACACACGAAAAGAATATTTGTGTGTTGTCTGGAGAAAGTTAATTTATGGCATTGACAAAAATGTTTCTTGTTGGGCTTATAAGAGTTTTTGTAAGGAAGTCAGATAATATGTTAGTTTTAATTAAAAACTGCTACATGCAAGAAACTTGGACTTTAAAATGACACAGAAAAGCAAAGGAATATATATATATATATATATATATATATATATATATATATATGACAATCATGACAATATTTTAAATCAGTCCTAACTCATGAATGCATATTGGGGGAAGAGAAAATAGTGGAATGTTATTTTATCTTTTTTTCAATGTTGAAATAAAAGTGTACCATTACATAAAAGATACATTCTTTCCTGAAGGAGTATTTCTGGAATTAAAATATCAGAAAAGCACTATTTTATTTGCTTACTGGATCTTTTTTTTTTTTTTTTTTAATTTTTATTGCATTGTAGGTTTGGGGGTACATGTGCAGAACGTGCAAGATAGTTGCATAGGTACACACATGGCAGTGTGCTTTGCTGCCTTCCTCCCCTTCACCCACACTACTGGATCTTGTACAAATCATACTCACATAACAAACCAGGAAAAAAAATTCCGTTCGTATATAAGAGGCTAAGGAAACAGTGACATCTACAGCAGCAACAGTTAACCAAACATTTATAAATGATATTCAACATAAACCAAATACATCCATTTCACCTTCAGCCTGGAGAGCAGGAGCCTAGCTGCCACAGGTGTGTGTGTATATGCTATCTAAATGATGAGAAATGAATCATTCAAATCATCTACTTTAATGAGAATGGAGAAACCTGCTGTAGCAAGATCAGAAAAAAAGGATTGTCCAATATTTGAGTGACATATAAAATGTAGATTGTGTAAAACTGTTTCCTTTGTGAGGACATGAAGGGAGCTTCTGCATGTAGAAAATGATTTTGGAGTATTGTGTCTCAAAACAAATCAGAACTCTGGGCCCATATATTTCTTTTCCACTTCAATCTTCTTTAAAAAAAAAATCTAGGCAGAGAAAATAAGCAAGAAAAGGAAAAGATTGAAATGTCATCTGAAGTCTTGTTTTCCCTTGGCAAGTAAATCTCTATATCATTTCTTCTACATGACTCATTAAGTTCCATCTCTGTGTCTTGCACATGCCATTACCTCCTGTCTGCTCTCTGAATAGCTATCTACCTCTTTTCTCAAATCAGATTATTTCCCAATTACCTTCAAGAGCTAGGGTTGCAGTCACCTTTTTCTAAAAGCATCTCTACTTTCATTGCTGGATCCAGCCTAGGGTCAAAGAGGTATCACCAGTTAGTATTTTTAGTCGTTGTTGAAGTTACGTAAAACACGTTGGGAAAGGCATTCTGCATGGGGTATAACTGGATCGGGCTAGACATGGAACACTTCATAAACCAAGTTATTCAAAATAAGAAAGGCAAAGTTCAAAGACAAAAAATATAATAAGGCTTTACAAAGACTCTGGTTCTCTGAGTCAGAGATGGCAAAACTACCTGTGTCTGCTCCCCAAAAGGCACATGAAGTTGACAAATCTCAGTTTAGATTAAAGAATTCTATACTCTACTTTCAACCAATACTTCCCAAATCTGGCCTATTGGTGTTTTAATAAGCTTTTACTGGTTTTCAGAAGAATACAATGTGAAAAAACACACATAGCGTGAATAATTTTTTCTATGAAATTTAATTCAGACTGTCCTGTTTTTGGACATTTTTTGTAATAATAAACAATAAATGAAACTTATTTTTTATGTTTTTATTCTGCAAAATAAATATCAGAAACCATAGGTTAATTACTATTTCTTTCTCTTGATCTGTAAAAAATCAAAAGGCCTTAATGGCATTTGGTTGCCCTCTAGATAAAATTCTCTTTTGGATATGATGTATCATAGAATTTTATAATTATAAAAAATCTCCTCCATTCCTCAAAAGACTTTAATCTTTGTTCATTTCTTCAACTAATATCACTGTACACCAGCCACTATGCTAGTTACTTATGATATATGTGAAAAAGCCAGACAGATTTCTTTTAGTAACTTCAGAGATGCAGAAAAATAAGCAAATAATTGAATCTGTGAATTTATATACACGTAACTCATACATAAAAACATATAGTATAGGCTATGTATAAAATTAAAATTCTGTACAATTATGTGATTCTCACTGCGAAGGTATTTATATCTGGATGATTGTGGAAATTCTGTCTGATACAGTAACATTTTAGCTCACATCTGATTGACAGATATAAGCCAGCTTTAACAAAAGCTTCTTTTAAGAAGATGCAAGAGCAGCTGTCAAAAAGGCTCAAAGGTGTATTTTAAGTAGGATGACTGGTGCCCCCTGGAGTTGTGCAGTGTAGCAGGACTATACAAAAACAGAAAGAAGATGATTTGCTGAAATATATTGATCAAGACTAAGAAAAAATAGTAGCTTATGGCCAGAGAGATAGCAAGTATGTGAATAAATTTATTAATAAAGGGGGTAGGCTTCGATTTTTTTTAAAATACAATGAAGAAACACTGAAATGGTTTAAGTAGGGAAATTACCAATTTACACATACATTCTCAAAAATTACTCTGATTTGATTCTAGAAAATGGATTATTAAGAAATAGGAATGGAAGCCCAGAGCCAAGTTAAGAAACTTGCATTAGTCTATAAGGAATATTTTGGACAAAGATAGTGGTAAGGAATGAAGAGACATAGGTTACTACAGATCATATTTCAGAATCACAGTTCATAGAAGTTAGCGACAGTTATAGGGGGGAAGTAAAGCAAAAAGTGACTCAAGGATAACACAGATTCTTGGCTTGAGCAATTGTGTATGGCAGTATTTGTTTTAAGATAGGAGCAACTTGGAAGGGAGCAAGTACAGAGGGAAAATATCAGATATTCTCATTTGGTAACGTCAAATTTCAGTATACCTTATGTAAAGAGGTGGCTATATGACTCTGCAGTTCAGAAAAGGCATCACTGTGGACACAAATATCTTTAGGCAGTCACTGAAGTAAAAAAATTATATTTAGTTTATGCATAGATTAAATAATTCCCACACTAAGCATTTGATATATTTACTTTTTAAATCTCCGTTTTACAGAGGCAAAAAAGGTGAGGTACAGTAATCTGTGCCCTGCCACAAAGCTAATAAGAAAGTGTTTGTGCTCACACAATATAATTCTAAACTTTTAAGAAGTGTGTTACATTTATTAATATGTTGGCTTGCACTTATGACCATGCCATAAAAATATGGATGCCCTTACCTGATAAAGTTTAAATTCTACTTGAACATAATTGAATTTGGCTAAAAACTATACAACTGATATAAACATTAAAATAGGCTCACACATATGTGCTTTCGACTGGGATTACATGTTATACTCTCCATGTTGTCTGTTATGCTGAAGCTGAGCTCATGAACATCACTTTATAGCTGCAGTTCTTAAATGAGACAATTTAGTCCTCCCAAAGGATATTTGTCAATAAACAGCGACATTTCTAGCTGTCTCATCTGAAAGGGATAGGGGACTATTACTGGCAGAGATGCTGCTCAACATCCTAAAATGAACAAGATAAAGCTCACAACAAAGAATTATCTGATGCAAAATGTCAATAGTGCTGAGATTGACAAACTCAGCTTTATAATCATGCAAATAGAAAAACATATTCTGTGAGTTTCTGAAAATCTAGATGTTGTTCATATCATGAATACAGCTTCCAGAAAATACTTGTTATTCTTTCTAGTTGCCTCATATATGAACACCTTTTCTGTCCTTGGGAAAGTCCTTACTTTATGATTCTTATGGAGACAGCCTCCAATTGTTGGGGCTTAAAAATGTTGATTACTTTTTGTTTTTTTGCAACTGGTACATGGTTATACGATGTGGGTTCAACAGCAACAATGAAATAATCCACCCAGTCCTTTAATTAAAAGTTGGTGATGCAAACAAGTGAGATGACTAAAATCTGCCTTTGGCAACAACTACAGGAAGGCAAAATTCCTGGTGTGATGAGGCACAGTTATAAGGGATAATCCTGTTGGCCATGCAAGCTATTTGGTGCTCGGCAGCTGTATTGTGATTTGGGAGGTTGTTCCTGGATGCATAACCTGGTCCTTTGAACCCTCAGCAATTATGAAGTTGCCTAGTGTTTAATAAAATTGTATCCAACTTTAAGTAGCAGGAATAGGATTCAGTTGATTTTAAACAAAAACAAAATTTGATGAGCTTTTTTTTAATCTGGATGTCTTGATATCTATGTCTTTTGACTACTACTATCTTGAAAAGATACAGATCAGTGTATATATTCAATTAGGTGTTTCTTTGTTATTTATTTTAATTATGTACAAAGCATAAAGAATATAACTTTTGTTAAAACAGCATGCAAATAAAATTTTAAAAATAATACTTCTGAGGGAATGAAGTATTCTCTATGTGTCCCTAACATTTGCCCCACCTGTCTTCAGAGGTAACAACTACACTGAATATTTATAAAAGAGAGGCTTTGAGAGAGAGAGAGAGAGAGAGAGAGAGAGAGAGAGAGAGAGAGAGAGAGAGAGAGAGAGAGAGTGTGTGTGTGTGTGTGTGTGTGTGTGTGTGTGTGTGTGTGTGTCGTGTATATACAAACACAATATGTATCCTTATTTTCAGTATATCTGAAAAATGTATTTATGGCTTTTGAAAGTTACTGAGAGCTATAATGCTTCCTGACTGCCATTGATAATTAAAATGAATTTAGATGTTATGGTTATAATCTATTTTCAAACACTGATATCCATTTGACTGTCAAATGCTAATTTTTCAAGCACAATTCAGAATTCATAAGATAGAATCTCTTTGATTGGTAACCATCATTGCAAACAAGTTCTGGAGATAGTGTTATACATTCTTAAAGTTGGAAAAGCTCTATTCTCTCATAGTCCATGGTATTAAAAATAATATCACTACTAATGGAGACTTACAATCTCAAGAGGAAATGTCTTCTTAAGACATGCTCTAGGACTTGAATTACTGAACAATATTAGGGTACTTTATCTGCCCCAAATCACCTTTGTTAGCTATATGTGTTCCAAAAAGTGGCCTTTCACTTCTATGACTTTTTTCATTAAGAAAGACTGTTACACAGAGAGGCGGTCTACTATACACTGGGGACTGTTGGGGGAAATGGGGGAGGGACAGCGAGGGGGGGGAGGCTGGGGGGGATAGCCTGGGGATGAATACCAAGTGTGGGTGAAGGGGAGGAAGGCAGCAAAACACACTGCCATGTGTGTACCTATGCAACTATCTTGCACGTTCTGCACATGTACCCCAAAACCTATAATGCAATAACAATTTAAAAAGAAAAAAAATAAAGAAAGACTGTTAATTTTAATATAGTGAACTTTACTAATCATTTTCTCCATGTTTACATATTTGATTTTTTAAACATTCTTCTCTATCCACAATATTAAATATTTTTTTCTATTTTTTACTGTAAATAATTTACCTTTTTTACATCTAAGTTTTGCATCTACCTGAAACTGATTTTTTTTAATATGCTGTCATTTGGGCATCTAATTTTATCTTAGTATTATTATACATTTATTATCACTTTTGCATTTATGTAGAATTTATTTATATTCTACCCAACGTTCCTCAAAATATAGATGGTGATAGATATAAGGTTCTTCTGATAAATAGGTGATGTGGAATTCATTAATTTTCTATTAACTTAGATCAAATCGTCTTTTTCACATAAAACCGAGTTAAGTATCATATGTATTGCTTCCATGAAACTAAACTATAATTAAACAAATGAAGCAGCTTTTCTCTGATGATTACATCTGAATCTTTAGTCTCCAAAATTCAAGTCTATTACTGCAGTTTACTTACAATGTTCTCTCACTAAGGGACACACTATGATCTAATTGGCATTTCAGTCATTTAACTCATCTTCATTGTTCTGGTTAATATTCCTACTTCTAGTTGTTATTTTCTTCTAGATCAAATCTAAATTACATAGTCTGTCAAATCAACTACTCAAACTTACATCCCCTATATTCCAGTTTACCAAGCAAGTATATTTTCTGGATTATTCTACCCATCTATCTTCTCTGCTCTCATAATATTCTAAGCAGTATGTGTTTGTGGGGGAAAATAAAAACTATCTATGAGATTCTACATTATTGAAATTTTTCATTGGTAACCTCTGAATTCTTAGCAAACTGGCCTAACTCATGATAACATTTTCTATTTTTTTATTTTAAATAGTAGAGGTTATAGTTAAAATAAAGATCATAAGGCTAATATTCCTGAAGGTGTTATTCAACTAAAAACATTTCTTCTTATATACAAATCTTAATTAGTCACTTTATTCCTGTCTATGAAGAAAAGAGAATTTTTGTTTGCTTTTGTTTCATGATTTTTTTAGTGGATGTTGGCTCTTTTATCCATATCCTGGAACCCATCTTCTCACGTCTTTTCAGACAACATAAATATCTTTCTCTACAGCAGATTTTAAATGTCAATATGCATACTTTCAGCTCTGTTGTGAAGCCTACAAATGCACATTTTCAACAAGCCCATTCTCTGTGAAATTGCAGCAGGCAGCCTCATCACTTCACACCCTTTGAGGATCACAGCTCCAGTGTAGCATTTTTAATCACACATTCTCTCTCTTCTCCTATGCCACCTTCCTCTCAGATTTCCTTAAACATGTTTAAGATTCCTTAACATTATGAAGAATTCTACCAATTTGTTTTTTTTTCTTTTAAACACTGAAGTTCCCCTACCCTCCAAAAAAGTAGTCTGCATTTTGTTTCCTTACATTACCTCACATTAATTATTCACTATATTAGATCTGCCCTCATCTATCACAACTCCACTAAAACTGCTTTTGTTAATAATTCCTAGTTATACAACCCAAAGTCCTGTTTTTAAATTTGCAATTTCTCACAGTCATCTTTAGTAAGGTTATTCTCCATTATGTTGAATTGTCTTTTGTTCTAAACAATTTTCTTAGATGCATTTTTTATTTTATTTTTAAATTTCCGTAAGTTATTGGAGAACAGGTGGTGTTTGGTGCACCCATCACTGGAGCAGTATACACTGCACCCAATTTGTATTTTTTCTTTTTTTAAATTGTACTTTAGGTTCTGGGGTACATGTGCAGATCATGCAGGATTGTTTCATAGGTACATACATGACAAAGTGGTTTGCTGCCTCCATTCCCCCCATGACTTATCTGGCATTTCTCCCAATATTATCCCTGCCCAACTTCCCCACCCCTGCTGTTCCTCCCAATTTGTATCCTTTTATCCTTCACCCCCTTCCCAGCCTTTCCCCATGAGTCCCCAAAGTCCATTGTGTTATTCTTATGCCTTTGCATCCTCATAGCTTAAGCTCCCACTTATGAATGAGAACGTACCATGCTTGGGGTGTGTGTGTGTGTGTGTCAGTTTCTTTATCCACTCACTAATTGATGGGCATTTGGGTTGGTACCACATTTTTGCAATTAAAAATTGTATTGCTATAAACATGCATGTGCAAGTACCTTTTTCATATAATGACTTTCTTTTCCTCTGGGTAGATACCCAGTAGGGGGATTGCTAGATCAAATTGTATTTCTACTTTTAGTTCTTTAATGAATCTCCATACTGTTTTCCATAGTGGTTATACTAGTTTACATTCCACTAGCAGTGTAGATGTGTTTCCCATTCACTGCATTTATACCAGCATCTATTATTTTTTTATTTTGATTATTGTCATTCTTACAGGAGTAAAGTGGTATCACATTGTGGATTTGATTTGCATTTGGGTTGGTACCACATTTTTGTGATGTTAAGCATTTTTTCCTATGCTTTTGGCCATTTTTGTATCTACTTTTGAGAATAGAGAACTCAGAAATAAAGCCAAATATTTACAGTCAACTGATCTTTGACAAAGCAAACAGAAACATAAAGTGGGGGAAAAGACACCCTATTCAACAAATGGTCCTGGAATAATTGGCAAACTACATGTAGGAGAATGAAACTGGATCCTCATCTCTCACCTCATATAAAAATAAACTTAAGATGGATTAATGACTTGAATCTAAGACCTTGAAAGTATAAAAATTCTAAAAGATAACATTAAAAAAAAAACCTTCTAGACATTGGCTTAGGCAAGGATTTCATGGCCAAGAACCCAAAAGCAAATGCAATAAAACCAAAGATAAATAGCTGGGACTTAATTAAATGAAATAGCTTTTGAATGGCAGAAGGAATAGTCAGCAGAGTAAACAGACAACCCACAGAGTGGGAGAAAATCCTCACGATCTTTATATCTGACAAAGGACTAATATCCAGAATCTACAATGAACTCAAACAAGTTTACAAGGACAAATATCCAGAGTCCATAACGAACTCTAACAAATTTACAAGAAAAAAACAATCCCGTCAAAAAGTGGGCTAAGGACATGGATAGACAATTTCCTTAGTTGCTTTTCTACTTAACTCTAGATGTCACCCATGTACTAATAAGCCCCATGTTTATACTGCCATCCAAGTGACTTTCTTACTGAGATTTAGACTGCTTAACAGATGACTCCATCCTAATGTCCAATAAACATCTAGAGCTCTGCATATTGGAAACTGAAATCATTTTCTTCCTACCTAACCAGTGCTTTGTTTTGTTTCTTGGTTAAATCCACCAACTTTTACCTATTTATCATAGTAATAATATTAAGAATAAGGTCAACCGTATTCTCTCTCATTTTCCGTATTTTGAGAGTTGGTCTTTCTGAACCGATCAAACTTCCATCTGCCTCCTTTCCATGTCTTTTAGCTGGCAGCACTCTGGTTAAGGCCACCAGCAACTCTTTCGTTGGTTACAGCAATATTGCAGTCTCCTAACAGAAGTCTTTATCTGCAAAATTACTTATCTTTTATCCATATTCAATATATTCACACTAGTAAATTTTCTAAAACGAAATCCGAAATTTCCATGTCTTTTGAGAGTATACAATTGCCATTTTATATCTACCAACCTCCCCTCCTATAGTTTATACAAATGTATAGTTTTGACTCACCTTTATATTGTCTCCTAGGAAAAAAAAATTCTATATTCCTGAATATTTCCTGTATTTCAAGCCTAATCCTTATCCTCAGTTACTATCTATGTGACATTTCAAATCATTCTCTTAGGTATCTAAATTATCATCATCATCCCTAGAACCATCATTGCTACCATAAAAGTGTGTATTCATAGCACCATGTTAAGCAACACACATATATGACGCTATTACCCAGAAGTTATTTACATTGTAAAAACTGAGGTTTAAAAGGTTACATAATTTGACTAACATTACTAAGTTAGGATGCAGTAAAGAAAATGAAAAATTTAAACTTTGATTTTAGAATCTGTCATGGTGCCATCGTCTAGAATACCACTTCTGTATTTTTCATATACAGACTGTATTACATATAGCACATAATATTGTATTAGGTAAATATTTGTAAATTATTCATTGAAAAATAAAAATTTCTCAAAAATAAAGACTTTAATATATTTGTGTGTGTATCTAGCATCTGACAAAGTTTCTGACAATTTATAGTTTTTCTCTTATAACTATAGAACCCTGAAAATAAAAATAGAAGTGACAAGTGTATGAAAAGCGTATATGTGAATGAAAATCAACATTAGAACGAAGTCTGTATCTTTCAAATTTTAGAGTTACCAGTTAATTTTACTAATTCTGAGAGTTTTCTTTTAACCTGAAAATATTAGCAAAATTAATAGGAAAAAGATAATCTCAAAAATATTAATGAAAGAAAAATAGGATATTATTTTTATGAGAATTAGAACATGCCATTAAAAATGCAAATGAAGAAAATGACGACAAAACCAAGGAAAAAGAGATCATGAAGAAAGCAAGAAAAACCACAGAAATAATCACTATTATTATGTAATTTTCATCTTCAATTATTGAAGACATATTTTTAGATATTTATTTTAGGTATCTAAGGTAGTAATAAGTGTTCTCCAAAGAAACATGACCTATAGATCATATACAAAACTGAAAGGTATATGATGAACAGATAAATAGAATGAGATTTATTTTATGATATTGGCTCGTGATTATGGAGGTGATTATGGAGGTTAAGAAATCCCATTATCTGCCCTTATATGTCCAAGTTGTAAACTCATGAAAACTTTTTGTATGATTCAAAGGCCTGAGAGCCAGAAGGCAAATGATGTAGATTGCAATCTACAGGATTGAGAAAAAAGATCACTGAAGCAAGGAGACTAATAACTGAGATGAAACTGTTAGGCAGAGTGGGAATTCAACCTTCCTCCACCTTTCTGCTATGTTCATGCCTTAAACTGATAGAGTAATGCCTACCCATCTGTTTGAGCAAACCGTGCTTTACACAGACATACCCAGAAATAATGTTTAATCCTTCAACTAGGCATCATGTGGTCCAACTAAGCTGACACATAAAACTAAACATCATGGCCGGCATGGTGGCTCACCCTCGTAATCCCAGAACTTTGGGAGGCTGAGGCAGGAGGATCAGGAGGTCAGGAGTTCTATACTAGCCTGGCCAACATAGTGAAACCCCATCTCTACTAAAAATACAAAAAATCAGCTGGCCGTGGTGGCAGGAATCTGTAATCCCCACTACTTGGGAGTCTGAGACAGGAAAATTGCTCGAACCCGGGAGGCAGAGGTTGTAGTGAGCCAAGATTGAGCCATTCTACACCCACTACAGTGACAGAGAGAGAATGTTTAAAGAAAAAAAAAAAAAAAGCTAACCGTTATAATAGATTTTTACTTTTTAAAAGAGTTCCTAATATTCTATTATTCTTTTCCTTAAATTTATTTCATTGAAATCATTAGAATTATAGACAAAAGTTTATATTCACAAATAATAATTTTGGTATTACACATAATTATAAAAATAAGAAAAATCATTAACATTTCAACAATCTAGATATATAAAAATTTGTTAAGTATTCTTATATAAACAATAAGTCAAAATATGAAAGTACACAATTTTAAGTTCATTATTCTATTAATAAAAATACTCATTTTTATTAATAGAATGTTTCCACAGAAATTTTCTTCTAACTATATCTGATTAAAAATATTCCATCCAAAAAAATATGATTTAAAAGTGGGCGAAGAATATGAACAGATACGTTTCAAAAGAAGACATTTATGTGGCCAACAAACATATGAAAAAATGCTCATCATCATTGGTCATTAGAGAAATGCAAATCAAAACCACATTGAGATACCATTTCATTTTAGTTAGAACGGCGATCACTAAAAAATCTGAAGACAACAGATGCTGGAGAGGATGAAGAGAAAAAGGAACACTTTTACCCTGTTAGTGGGAGTGTAAATTAGTTCAACAATTATGAAAGACAGTGTGGCGATTCCTCAAGGATCTAGAAATAGAAATTCCATTTGACCTAGCAATCTGATTACTGGGTATATACTCAAAGGATTATAAATCACTCTATTATAAAGACACATACACATGTATGTTCTTTATGGCACTGTTTACAATAGCAAAGACCTGGAACCAACCCAAATGCCTATCAATGATATACTGGACAAAGAAAATGTGGCACATATACACCATGGAATACTGTAGAGCCAAAAAAATGAAGAGTTTGTGCTCTTTGTAGAGACATGGATGAATCTAGAAACCATGATTCTCAGCAAACTGACACAAGAACAGAAAACCAATATAAATATACATACATATATATATATACACACACACACACACACACACACACACATATATATACACACACACAGACACACATGTATATATATATACACACACACACACACACACACACACATATATATATGCACATGTACCCCAGAGCCCAAAGTTCAACTTAAAAAGTTGCCTAAAATTTTACAAATACTCTAATGAAACTTACAAAAACGACAAATAAAAATTTAAAAAAATAAAAACTTTAAACATATTCAACAAATGTCACACTGCCTATTGTAATCTGGTATGATTTTTATACTGTATATTTTTATAATTTCCAAATGTTTCATTATATTATTTTCACTAAAATAAATATTGTTAATAATTTATATTAACATTAAACCTCATACAATTTTCTAAACATAATATGCAAGATCAAAATTAAATTAAATATTTATATATTCTTTTTTTTCTTTTTTTAAGAGACATGGTCTAGCTATGTTGCCCAGGCCAGACTTAGAATCCTGGGCTCAAACCATCCTTCTCTCCTAAACTCTGGAGTAGCTAAGACCACAGGTGCCCACCACCCCAATAAACTTGTATTTTACACATAATTACAATTTTCAATATATTAAATGTTTTAATAAAATTTAATTACTGCATATTTACATAATATTTTGAAATAAAAGCTGCCTTAGTAATATATAACATATTTTTATACTATAACAGAGAGCCATCCTACAAAGTCACACTGAGTAACTAATGCTAGATGTAAAGAAACATGAACTTCAAAATATCATTATTTGATTCCTAATATCTTAAAAATAAAGGTGAAACAATTAACACTTTTCCCAATTTAATCCAATACCTAAATATATTTAACAACAACCAAATACATATCTCACAGATGACTCGAATCATGTTGCATATTGTAGCCCTGACTTAGAATCTGGTACTTAACAGTGTGTATATGACCAGAGCATTGGAATTCAAAGGACATTTTCAAATAGAAAATTTAGATAGCTAAGAGGCATAAATGGAACTTGAACTGTGGAAACTAATTGACTCTTAAAGCAGTAGTTTTTGTTTTTCTCTACTATTTTGGTGGATGACATCACAAGGTGAAGATGAGACATGGTCTATTTTCTAGGGGATGGCTGCCTTATGCTAAATTATTTTCAGTTTTCACATTAGACAAAATACAGATGTTGAAATTTTAAAAAGTTGGAAAACACTAAATTCACTTTTGATAATTTACATAGATACAAGTACAGGTTGATTTACTCTTTGAAAAAAAAAGATAATTGAATATTTTAAATGGCTGGGGGAATGAAAGATTGTCAATACTTTAAAATTACTAATGCCCAAATTTTAGAAGTAT
Organism: Saguinus oedipus; assembly: GCA_031835075.1. Lineage (NCBI taxonomy): Eukaryota > Metazoa > Chordata > Mammalia > Primates > Cebidae > Saguinus > Saguinus oedipus. The sequence goes on from CM063185.1 coordinate 59,541,451, forward strand.
CTTTTATACCTGCACAATATTCATACTTTCACATAAAACAAATGTTTGTTTCTCCAATAGTTTTTAAGTCTTTACTTTCAAAATTTTAAATACTTTTTCCTATGCAGAAATAGTGATTCTAAAGTGTAAGATAACTTATTAACTTTCAAAGTAAGTAAAAACAACACATAATTGCCTCCGGTATTAAAATATCAGTGTATGACTAATAAAGTTTACTTGGAGCTGACTTTTATGTCACAAAAGCTTCTGAGGATATCTGTTACTATTTCATCTTTCCCAATGTTCAACTAAAATGTATCTTTGAGATAAATTGTAATTTTAAATCATTTGAAGTCCATATTTCTAATTTTAAAAGGTTACTACTAATTAGAATGTCTACATGTGTCAATTGTTTGTTCTCTTATTAGTACTATAATTGATTATATTTAAAGTCAGAATAAAAAATGTGCATCAAATTATATTGCTAGAAAGTGAATGCAAAAAATAAAAAATGAAGGTAAAGAAAAATTAGCTACATCAAAATTTAAAAGAAACTATAGGTTCCACAAATATTTTTAAAAATAAACTTCTCAATATCAACTGTATTTGGCATTCACATCGTCATTTGAATTCTAGAAAAAATATTGCTACAATATTCAAAATGTTTATAGCCCTGGCATATAGCAGCTGCAACTCATTCAAATTTTTACACTGATTATACTCATTAATTGCAGCTGAGATGTAAAACAGATTTCATATTAATGCTATACTAAAATGAAATAAATTAAAACAAAACTATGTTTTGCAAGTATGATATTCTTTTTCAGACTGTAGATTTTAGGGCAGCATTGGCCAATTAAAACACCAGGTTAGTGCTTCAATAAACCATTAAAGCGAAAGGTTACTTTCACACTTGAGTGATATATGTCAAAACAGACATTTTGCCTGTTGGTCACCCTTGTGGCAAATGAAATGAAAAGCTACACTCTGCAATAAAAGGTGACCATTTGTGCAGTTCTATATTAAATAATGAGTTCTGAGAAGGCTTTTTGTCACCTTGGTAGGCTGTCTAATCTCAGCTCCCTCTTCATTTCAGCAATACATATTTCACTTATTTGTCCTTGTATATTCATAAGGCATTTGTGTTTCAAGTGCAAGTATTTTATTCATAACTAACTTTATCCTCTCAGGAATGAGCCTGCTGGAGTGTGACATATACAATGCCATGTAATTTAAAAATCTAATATATTCCTATATAAAGTGTGGATCCAATATTTCTAACTTCAGACACAAAATTGTTTACAAATGAAGAAAAGCAAACCACTCTGGCATTAGATTTTAGAACTATGTGCTGGGTAAAAGTAATTTGCCTGCCCTGAAAGTAATTCCTGACCTGATAGGCTGATGGGATAAAGGTTTAGCATTGAATTTGAGATGAAAAAAAAAAATTGAAGTAGAATAATTCAAGCAGACTTTTGCACTTGTCGTTACTGTTATGGTAACATTCTCTGCCAACTTCTATCTCCATGACTTTGCTTATTCTGTTTTGTACCTGTAATGAGTATCTTTCTCATTCTCAGCATCTAAATTGCATCTACCTTTTATACCCCGAGTCACGTTACAAGTCTTTGTGAAAATCTTCTCTTACACATCAGTAAATAAACAAGTTTACTTCCACTAATCCTTCTAAACTGCCTTTTCTTTTTCTTATACACAGCTAATTAAGTGGTACTTAGAAAAGAGCATAAACATTGTAATTAGAGGATAATCTGAATTTTATCTCTGCTATTTACTAGCTGATGTCACTACCTCACCTCAAAAAGAAATAATCCTGACACATTAGAAGATAATGAATATCAAATATTTTAAAGCAAAAGGAATTGTGTGGTAAACACGAAAAGTTTTTATATTTTAAAATGTATTTGTATTTACTAATGTACTTTCCTTTTTATGCAATTGTTTTACATCTATATACTTTCTAATATTGTTTAGACTGTAAACCCCTTAAGAACTAGAATTGAGTCATGCATATTCACAAATGTTGATTTGCACTTTGGAGATTTTTGGTACATTTACATAATCGATGAATGAACGAATGAATATACCTACCTAGTCATCATCTATATATTGTCTATTATAACATCAGAATTGTAAAGGGCCTAGATCATCACAGAGAATAATGCAAAGGAGAAATGTTTAAATAGTTAAACACATGTTAACATAGTAAGAATATTTAATTTTTCTCAAATCATATTATAATCCATAAAAAGCCCAGTAGAACAAGTATAATTTTGTTTAAGAAATAAAAAAGCAAAGTGGAGTTGATAAACAGCTATGAGAAATTATGTAAGCAGAAGTAGTAATATTAAACTGCTCACAAGTTAAAGCAACAAGCACTGGGCTGGAACATATCAATAGTAATTGTTTTTTGAGTGATAAGAATTTAATTAAAAGAGAATAAACATCAGGAATAGCAGAAGTAACAGGTGTCTTAATTATTACAAATCATTAACTGCTGAAATCTATATTTATCTCCAATGATGTCTTTATATGTCTGCAATAATCTCTTCATGCAATATAATTGTTATATTTAAAGACCAGCAATTGTCTTCAGAAATTCATAGTCAAATTAAGGCCAACATATATTTATAAACCATTGATATGGCAAGCAAACCAACAGAAAGTGTTTCTGGAGAGGTAGAATTGCCGAAGTAGACCACCTGAAAGGAAAGCCATCTGTTTCTATGAATAAACATTGTCACAGACATTGTCTTAGGAGAGACAATTAAAAAGACAAAGACTTGCTTATTGCAGGGAAAGTTTTAATTCATAAACAAAATTAACAAATTAAATAATAATATATGCTGCTCTAATTGTAAAATGACGGTTTAAAATACCTAGATACTGCTTCTCATCCCCACATTTCCACTTTCAAATATTCACAATCCCCTACTCAGCCTACTGGAATCAGCTGAATTTTAACTTCTGTCTCTCAAATGGATTTCACTTAAGCATGAGGATATTCATTAATTTTTACCAGGACTCAGGAGTTAATAGTGAGCATGTACTGCTAGAGTTGTTCTGAGTTAGTGTCTCACTTTTAATATTTGGGTTTTTACCTTTTTCCATTTCCTACATTTTATTCTCACATCTAGCAAACAGAAGTTTCTCTATTACAGCCTCCATTTTGGTTGCCTAACAGTAATTCAGTTATTTTGGAACCTGCAACTTTTTCCAAAATGTTTCCCTAACCAAGTACCAGACTATGACCCATAAACCTGTGATCCTTACACCCTGTTAAGAGTAAATAAATATTCTTCATGGCACTGACTGTCTGTTCTATTCGAATTTCTTCATGTTGTGTCTTGACTTCTGAACTCAATGATACTGGTTTTATGGACACATTCAGTTTCTTTCGGATGAATATTCTAAGATTCCCTGCTGAACTACAAATGCCCACAATCTCTTATATGGCGAATATCCTATGTGTCCTACCAGATCTTTCTAAAATTTATTGACTTGTGCCCAGCCATAGTGGTTAAATCCATTTTCAACTCTTGTTTCTCTTTAAGACATTCCCATCCCTACTCTTAAAATGCCTTGTCTGTGTTCACTAAGATGCATCAAAGCCAAATTATAGAACAAATAATGATTATTATATCCTGAGCCTCACTAGGCTATGGATGCGTTTCTCTAAGATATTTTCCTAAATTGAAGACCTCCCAAGGAAGAGAACCCTGTTAATCTCTCCAAGTGTCTTTAGAATGGGTAGCCACAACACTTAACTGGGTTGTTGATCTGGTCAAATCATGGGTAAAATCACAATAAGGAAAAAAAAGAAAAAAAAAATCCTGGAGAATTGCTTGCAACTATTTGCCTGTAGAAGGCAAAATAATGAGTCCTAAATATGTCCATGTTTTTATCCCAGAAACTTTGAATATGTTATGTTACATGGTAAGACATAATTAAACTTACAAAATGTAATTAAAGTTGCTAATCAGATACTCCTTAAAATAAGGAGAGTATCCTGGATTATCCAAGTTGATATTAACAATGACCCCTTAAATGTGAAAGAATGAGTCAAAGGGTCAGAGTCAGAATGATGTGACATGAGAAAGATTCAACTGTCTATTGCTTTAACAATGGAAGAAGTGGCCATAGTCTAAGAAATGCAGGCAACCTCTAACAGATGGGGAACTCAAGATAATGCATTCTCCCCTAAAAGCTCTAGAAGATATACAGCCCTGAAAACACTTTGATTTTAGCCTGGTGTCATCTATGTCAGAATCTCAGTCTCTAGACCTGCGACACACAATATTTATTATTTTAAATCATTAAATTTGTGATAATCTGTTACACTAGCAATAAGAATCTAATACTTCAAAAATTCAACACTACTAACAAACTTCCTCAGATAAAGACTTGTAATTCTTGAGCACATGATGCTCCCTTTAATTATCAAATAAAAGTATTACAACTTATTAAAGCAGGATGAACTTTATTGGATTAGAATAGAGATGTCAAGACCAAAAGAATCAACCTCAAGTCTCAAAATACAAAACCATTTACATTTGATAATCATATTCAAAAAGGCTTCCACATAGTTTCTTCGTGTTTAAGTCCCTTGTCTCCACTTTATCTCAAACTTACATTCACAATGCATTCTATAAAACTTAAATGCTACTCAAGAGTTTGTCCATGTGCTTACAAAAAATAGCTGAAAGCATTATCATCTGAAACAGGCTAATTTCCGATGTAACTCAGGTCTGTTGGAGCAAGTTACCATTCATGGGTAATTAAGCTTGGTCCACAGTTTTACACTCTTTCTCTGAACACAAAACTCCTTGAATATAGGGATTTTGGCTGTGCCTCTCTTTTATGTAGCCGAGTTTGTTTTATTATCCCTAGTGCTGTCTATGGTTACATTTCTAAAAGATTCTTCTATTTTAGTTACTTGAGCAAATCAGATGGAGAAAAGAAAAACAAACTTACTCTACAGCGCTCAGCAAACACAAGCTACACATTTCCACTTACATTCTGAATGATACCCTGCCTATATCAGCGCCATCTAGTGAAACTGTTACCACACTTCACTTTGAAAAATCTGTGAACTGGCTGCTGTACGTGAGGTACTATGGACCCTCCACCAAATTAAGAGGCACTTCACTTTTGTGTTACTCATGACCTTTGCTGACCTTAGAAAAGAAAATTGATTTATTCTTTTTATCTTGGAAAGTGTCATAGAGCATTGTTAATGGAGTGAATTTTAAAAGATAACAAAAATAAGTCTGTCCAGCATCAATCTGTTATGACTATTATCTGCATTTTCTTCAGAAACATTAAAATTCAATTTATCCTTTGAAGAAGTAGTATTGTGTGTGGTATGAATCCTAGTTGCCACAAATATTAGAATGTTCTTGAATATTTGATGCTTTGAGATAAAATATAAATTAAAATTATAAAACTTCAGAATAAACAGAATTAGAACATTAAAACCTTTAAATGCTTTTCTACAAAGGCATAGTTATATCTTTATATAAAGATATTTTAAAATATTTTTCTTACTCTATTTTCATGTTTGTATCAAATGGTAAAGAGCTTTATTCCTCAACAGGAAATATACTATTTTCTTAATAAAACTAAAAGACATCTTTGTATTAACACTTGTAAAGTATCATGTAAAAGCTGATATATTTGCAGGTTTGAGTTAAGAAAATCTGTGCACAATATCATTTGTGAAAAGGTTGAAAAATTAATATATCTAACAATCACTTCAGGCTACATATTGCTTTTGTCAAATTATTTAATTTCTGTCCCAGTAAATATATTAGAGATGCTGCATCACTGTCATCTTGGTCACCTGTTTATACTTCTTCAATTAAATGGTTTCTGTGAAGCAATCCATATTTAAGCAATCATATCGGGAAATGAATATAAACTTTTTTTGTTAGAAAAATATTCAATATATAATGTAATTAGATTATTTTTAAGATTGTGTGGTGTGTGTGTGTGTGTGTGTGTAGATGAGTGAGAGAAAAAAATTACAACTGCTGATTTACATATCACAATTACATCAATATTGTATTGAACTGGTACCTTAGAAAGAATCTGAATGATTAGCATTTAACCTGATTTTAGGTTCATGTTTTTAGTCTACCAAATATTTCAAAATTTTCTTTTAAATAATGATTAACTTATAACAATGAACAGTTATCAATTGCTTGCTCCGTGCACACTACTCAATTAAGTACTCTCTCTAGGCACTATGTCACTTACCGTCCAAAAAATGCCATGTGGTAATTATGGCAATTATCCATGTTTAAAACGAATAAACCTGAAACTTAAACAATTCCGATGATGATCTCATCATCCAAGGTAGACAGGGCACCGTAGAGAAGGGGAGGCTGTGAATAAGCATCTATATGACTCTATCAGTATATATCAGAATTAACTTGCCAAATCAAGATACATGGTTACTCTATACATAGAGTAAGTACCAAAATTAAGACTCAACCCTAAAGAAACCAACTTACTTTCCAAACATATGAATTAACTACACAGTGAATCTACATAATACAAAGAACAGAATTTTAAACATTCCATGATTTGTTTAGCATCATGAGCCAATATCCGAATCAAAATTAAACAATTTCCCTGTCAATTATTTGTCTCCTTTAACTTTTATTTACCCAATGCCAAGCCAATGTGTATATCCTAAGATGTAAGAAGTGACTTAAGATGTTTCATTCACTTCTGTATCTTGCAGTGTTTTTCCTTCATCTCTAAGTGTCAATTCTTTATTCATATATATGCCATTTATAGTTTCCTTCTCAGATAAACATTTCCTTTTCCAAGTTGTCTTTCCATATTCATCCTTGATGATTTCAAAACATGTTATTTGTATTGTTATCTTGATAATTATTTAAATTCTCACCATATTCATTATAGTTTTGTGTACACTTTGTCTCCCCTAAATAAAACCTTATCTTTTACACATGACTGAAATTTTACAATGTGTTTAGTAATATGCAAATCCATGATTCTTCTTTGTTTTAAAAATTTTGCTTCTTTTTAGAATGAACAAACCCTTATACATTTATTCTTTAGTTTACTCTGGACTTGAGGTTAAACATGTAGATACCTCACATAGAAATCATATTACATGAAACCTGTAATATTCACAATCTACATGGGCACTAAAGATAAATTAATTTGGGCTACCAATATTTTGCAAATATTTGATGCAGTTATATATTACACATTGTGATATGAGTTTAGATGTTTTTCTCATCCAGAGATTTTCTAGTTTTAAAACTCAAGTTACCTAAGTTTGTCTAGTAATTTCTTATTTATTTTATTTAGTAAACCGTGCAAGCTAAACTTCTTGTATCAGAAACTTTGTCACATATATTTTCATCTCATCAATGTCTTTGTAAATCGAGTACTATGTAGAAAAATCGCTTTGCAAAAGGATCTTTCTGAAAAAGATGCATATTCACATACTTTTACTCTGGCATTTTAAGCTGAAAGATGGCATTGGAAGTTATTTATATGTCATTATAACTATTTTTAATACAGGAGTTTCTTCCGAATGCCAGTGACAGAGAGAAACTAATTTGTTCCACATGGATGATGCTTAACACTGGTTTAAGGCTAAATGAGAGCTATGTGCCATATGTATTTCCAGGATCCTTTCAAGAATCACCTCACTTAAATAATATGCCTTACTATATTTCCACAGGGCCTAGATTTCTGTCAATTAAAGTCACTCCTTAAGTGTGTTTTCAAGGAAATGAGCTTGGAAGGTATTTTAGAGGAGAATAGCATGAGTATAGATTTATTTTTATTAAAACTGGACTCTAGCAAATGGAAGAATCCAGAGGTACTAAGTTAGCAAACAAGTACATTTTGATGTTAGAAGCAAGCAGAAACAAATTCTAAACTAATGAGTCTTTATCAAGAGTATGAATTCCCAATGACTTACATTTTTATAAACATAGACACTCTAATCCTACCAGCAAAGGCTTTTAAGGTAAATCCTATAAACTAAAAATAAAACACTAAATTTCTTCAACTGACTGAACAGATTCTCTCTTGGCCAAGGGACCCCATAGAAACCTTCAAATCAGAATTACCAGCCATAATGGATGAGAGATAAGACAGGTCTCATTACATTTCCATTCTTTTGCAGCTTAGATGTACAGCTGATCAGCATTAATATTAAAATTAAGATCATAAGAGTGACAAAACAGAGTTTTGTGACCATAAGGTACCAAATTATGAACAAGGCCTAAAGTCATGCCAAAGGTTTAGATATGCACCCCTACGCTTAAAGAATAAACTATGTTCTGTCAGTTTCTTCTTCTCTAGCAGCCAAAGAAGCATTGGCCTGAGATTAGCCAAACAATTTGCAGTTTATCCACTGCCAGATGCTAACTTACCACCCCTATTCCACAACGCATAATTACAGCTTTGGTTGTACAAGAGATTGATTTCAGTAACTTTCTCCTCATAGGAAGATCACCGTCCATGGACAGGTTCTGGTTGGTTTACAGAGGCTGTGCACTTGAGTCCCTTCATGTCCCTGCTTCACCTTTTAACACATAGGCCTAATTGTAATGCATTTACATGTTACATCTCCCAAAAGTGAACATGGTTCATATATATGCAACATGGATGTTTATTCAGTACACATGGTTTAGGAGCTCTTTATGAGTATTCCCAGCTCCTTCCATAACCGGTTAAATAGGTATACTTTGCCAACTGTTCAGCATACACTCCTGTTGCATCTATCCTTCAATCATAGTGCCTGCTTTCAGTTTTGGCTGGAGGCATACTCCTAGCCTGTCAAGATTTATTTACTTATAAAAATGAAGTCTGCATTCTAAATGTGATGTTTTCTATGACAATCCCAAATAATCTCAGTGTGCATCATAATTGAAGGAATGGAGGGAATTCACTTTGGGTTTTCTGTATCTAGGGAGGATCTTTAGGCCTGGAGAAGGTCCCCCAGCTCCAGGAGGTACAGAGGCAAAAAAGTGCAAAGGGAGAAACAAGATAATTTTGCCATATCACATATCCATCTAAAAGTTTTGGGTTTAATATTTCCCATGTTCACTCCAAGTACATCTATGGACTTTGGTACTTTAATTCTTAGCAACTCAGTGGGATTCTAATCAATGTTTTCCTTCTCAGAGGGTTATCCAGAGCAGGGCATCCAGCCAGTTTGAAACAGTATAGGAAGTGAGTTATCAGAGTTAATGCCTTATGAGAGTTTGGTTTGATTTTTAATGATATCTGTTAGGTAATGCAGTACTGTGAAAGGAGAATTTCATTTCCTCTATATAGAGGGAGAGAGATCTATCTTCTAAGCAATGGGTCTCAGGAGGAATTTCCTACAAAGTGACTGCATTTAGACTTAATGATTAATATTCTTGGATCCTGGTGAGTAAAATACTGCAGTGTTTTGATGCAAACAAACCTGTTGGTCAAGATAAAAAGAAAGAAAAAACAAAAAGTAGATGATACTGCAATCACAAGAGAAATAGATATCTGTTCATTCTGGCTGAATTTTGATCTTTTGCTTACCAAACAAGTTTCTATTTCATACTTTTCAAAATAGATGTATTGAGGCTGAGGGATACATTTTACACACACACACACGAACATATATACATAATGTATACGTGTGTATATTTGACACACACAAACATATGTATAAATATGTGTATACATATACACAAACATTATATGTATATATGTGTATATATACATACACATATATATGTGTGTATGTGATCAGTATTTTTTCCATGGATATTACATATTCATTATGCTCTCTTTCAAAAATGTTAAATCATTTGAGATATATATATATACATCCTTCAGACTCATATTAAAGATTATCCTCAAATGACCTTTTGTAAGAAACCTATAAGAAACCTTCTGATTATGATGTTCTAAAACTGGAAATTTCAGAACAAAAAATATGAAAATTGAGAAACAATTTACCTATTTTCAGTTTTTTAAAGAAGCTCCATATACTTTTCCATAGTGGCTGAACTAAGCTACATTCTTACAAAGAGTGTGCAAGGATTCTCCTTTCTCCACATCCTCTTCAACTTCTGTTATTGTTCTTGTTTTTGATAAAGTCATTTTAGATTGAATATGAAGATATCTCATTGAAGTTTTGATTTACATTTTTCTGATGATTCGTGATTTGAGCACTTTTGCTCATACCTGTGGCCATTTGTATATTTAGAGAAATGTCTGCCATATGATCCAGCAATTTCATTGAGGAGTAAATGTCCAAAATAAACAAACACAGCATATCAAAGACATGTCTGATCTTTCATGGTTACTGCAGCAATACTCACAATAGCTACAATAAGGACTCAACCTAAGTATCCAGTAATGGATGAATGGTTTTTAAAAAGTAATATGAATACACAATGGAATATTAATTAGCCATTAACAAGATAAAATAGGCTGGGTGTGGAGGCTCACGCTTGTAATCCCAGCAGTTTCGGAGGCCGAGGCAGGCGGATTGCCTGAGGTCAGGAGTTCCAGAACAGCCTGACCAACATGGAGAAACCCCATCTCTACTAAAAATACAAAATTAGCTGGATGTGGTGGGGCATGCCTGTAATCCCAGCTACTCAGAGGCTGTGGCAGCAGAAATACTTGAATCTAGGAGCCGCCTCCCAGATTCACTTGTTGCAGTGAGTCAAGATCGTGCCATTGCATTCTAGCCTGGGAGACAAAGCAAGACCCTATCAAGCAAACAAACAAACAAGAATGAAATACTATCATTTGCAGCAATATGGATGTAACTGGAGGTCATTATATTAAATGAAATCAACCAAGCACAGAAAGACAGATATTGCATGTTCTTACTCCTATGTAATTAAAAAAAAATGAACTCATAGAGATAGAGTGGAATCATGCTTAATAGAGGATGGTGAAATTAGTGGGAACTCAGCTCTGGACCAAGCAGACCTAATAGACATCTACAGAACTCTCCACCCCAAATCAACAGAATATACATTTTTCTCAGCACCACATAACATTTATTCTAAAATTGATCATACGATTGAGAGTAAAACACTTCTGAGCAAATGAAAAAGAACAGAAATCATAACAAACAGTCTGTCAGACCACGGTGCAATCAAATTAGAACTCAGGATTAAGAAACTCAATCAAACTGCACAACTACATGGAAACTGAACAACCTGCTCTTGAATAAATAACAAAATTAAGGTAGAAATAAATAAGTTCTCTGAAACCAATGAGAACAAAGACACAATGTATCAGAAGCTGTGGGACATAGCTAAAGCAGTGTTAAGAGGAAAATTTATACCACTAAATGCTCACATCAGAAACCAGGAAAGATCTAAAATGGACACCCTAACATGAGAGTTAAAATAACTAGAGAAGCAAGAGTAACAAATTCAAAAGCTAGTGGAAGGCAAATAACTAAAATCAGAGCAGAACTCAAGGAGATAGAGACACGAAAAGAACCCTAAAAAAAAAAAAATCAATGTATCCAGGAACTGGTTTTCTGAAAAGATTAACAAAATAGACCTCTAGCCAGAATAACAAAGAAGAAAGAAGAATCAAATAGACACAATAAAAAATAATAAATATGATACCACCATCATTTCTATGGAAATACAAACTACCATCAGAGAATAAGATAAACACCTCTACGGAAATACACTAGAAAATTTAGAAGAACTGCATAAATTCCTCTACACATACAAACTCCCAAGATTAAAACAAGAATAAGTCCAATTCCTGAATAGATGAATAACAAGTTCTGAAATTGAGGCAGTAATTAAGAGCCTACCAACCAAAAAAAGCCTCGGGCCAGACAGATTCACAGCTCAATTCTACCAGAGGTACAAAGAGGAGCTGGTGCTATTTCTTCTGAAACTATTCCAAACAATGGAAAAAGAGGGACTCCTCCCTAATTCATTTTATGAGGCCAGCATCATCCTGATACAAAAATCTGGCAGAGACACAACAGAAAAAAAGTTTCAGGGCAATATTCCTGATGAACATCCATGCAAAAATCCTAAATAAAATACTGGCAAACCAAATCCAGCAGCACATCAAAAAGCTTATCCACCACAATCAAGTTGGCTTCATTCCTGGGATGTAAGACTGCTTCAACAGACACAAATCAATAAACATAACCCATCACATAAAGAGAACCAATGACACGAAACACATTATTATCTCAATGTATGCAGAAAGGGCCTTCGATAAAATTCAACACCCCTTCATGGTAAAAACTTTCAACAAACTAGGTATTGATGGAACATATCTCAAAATAATAAGAGCTATTTATGACAAACCCATAGCCAGTATCATATTAAATGGACAAAAGCAGGAAGCATTCCCTTTGAAAACTGGCACAAGACAAGGATGTCTTCTCTCACCACTCCTATTCAACATAGTATTGGAAGTTCTGGCCAGGGCAATCAGGCAAGGGAAAGAAATAAATGGTATTCAAATAGGAAAAGAGGAAGTCAAACTGTCTCTGTTTCCAGACAACATGATTGTATTTAGAAAATCCCATCGTCTCAGCCCCCAAACTCCTTAAACTGACAAGCAAGTTTAGCAAAGTTTCAGGATAAAAAAAATCATTGTGCAAAAATCACAAGCATTCCTACACACCAGTAATAGACAAACTGAGAACCAAATCATGAGTGAACTCCCATTCACAATTGCTACAGAAAAATAAAATAAAATGCCTAGGAATACAACTTATAAGGGCCGTGAAGGACCTCTTTAAGGAGAACTACAAACCACTGCTCAAGGGAATAAGAGAGAACACAAACGAATGGAAAAACATTCCATTCTCATGGATAGGAAGAATCAATATCATGAAAATGGCCTTACTGCCCAAAGTAATTTATAGACTCAATGCTATTCCCATCAAGCTACCATTGACTTTCTTCACAGAGCTAGAAGAACTACTTTAAATTTTACATGAAGCCAAAAAGTAAAGCTCATATAGCCAAGACAATCCTAAGCAAAAATAACAGTCACAGTACCTGACTTCAAACTATGCTATAAGGCTGGAGTAGCCAAAACAGCATGGTGTGGTACCAAAACAGAGATATAGACCAATGGTACAAAACAGAGACCTCAGAAATAACACAACACATGTGCAACCATCTGCTCTTCCACAAACCAGACAAAAACAAGCAATTTGGGAAAGGATTCCCTATTTAATGAATGGTGCTGGGAAAACTGGCTAGACATATGCAGAAAACTGAAACCTTACATGTTATACAAAAATTAACTCTAGATGGATTAAAGACTTAAACATATATTCTAAAGCCATATAAATCCTAGAAGAAAACATAGGCAATATCATTCAGGACATAGGCATAGGCAAAGACTTAATGGCTAAAACACCAAAAGCAATTGCAACAAAAGCCAAATAGACAAATGAAATCTAAATAAACTAAAGAGCTTCTGCACAGCAAAAGAACCTATCATCAGAATGAACAGGCAAACTACAGAATGGGAAAAACAATTTTGTAATCTACCCATCTGACAAAGGTCTAATAACCAGAATCTACAAAGAACTTAAACATATTTACCAGAAAATAACAAACAACACCATCAAAAAGTGGGCAAATGATAGGAACAGACACTTCCCAAAAGAAGACATTTATGTGGCCAACAAACGTATGAAAAAAAAGCTCATTATCACTGGTCATTAGAGAAATGTTAATCAAAACCATGATGAGATACCATCTCACTCCAGTTAGAAATGCAATCATTAAAAAGTCAGGAAACAACAGATGCTGGAGAGGATGTGGAAAAATAGGAGCACTTTTACATTATTGGTGGGAATGTAAATTATTTCAACCATTGTGGAAGACAGTGTGGCAATTCCTCAAGAACTTAAAACCAGAAATACAATTTGAGCCAGCAATCTCATTACTGGGAATATACCAAAGGATTATAAATCATTCTACTATAAAGACACACGCACACTTATGTTTATTGCAGCACTACATAAAACAGCAAAGACTTAGAACCAACCCAAATGCTCATCAATGGATAAAGAAAATGTAGCACATATACACCATGTATTACTATGCAGCCATAAAGTAAAAATGAGTTTGTGATCTTTGAGGGGACATGGATGAAGCTAGAAATCATCATTCTCAGCAAACCAAGACAGAAACAAAATACCAAACACAGCATGTTCTCATAAGTGGGAGTTGAACAATGAGAACACATGAACACAGGGAGGAGAACATCACACAGCAGGGCCTGTCAAGGGCTAGGGGCAAAGAAAGGAAGAGCATTAGGACAAATACCTAATGCATGTGGGGCTTAAAACCTAGATAGCAGGTTGATGGCTGCAGGAAACCACCATGGCACATGTATACCTATGTAACAAACCTGCGCGTTCTGCACATGTATCCCAGAACTTAAAGAATAATCAAAATAAATAATAAAAGGTGTTACAAATACACAAGGGCATATTATTCAGCCATTAAAAACCAATGAAATACTGTCATTTGCAGCAATGGGGATGGAACTGGAGGTCATCATGTTAAGTAAAATAAACCTAACACAGAAAGACAGATATTTCAGGTTCTTAGTCATAATTAAGAATAAAAAAATGAACTAATGTAGATAGAATGGAATCATAGTTACCAGAGGATAGGAAGGGTACTTGGAAGGGGGCTGGGTAAAGAAACAATCTTTAATTGGTAGAAAGATACAGTTAGATACAGGGAATGAAACCTAATGTTTGGTAGCACAATAGGGTGACTATGGTTAACAATAATTTGTTGCACATTTCAAAATAAAAATAGAATTCAATTGTTTCTAAGAAATAATCAAAATTTCAGGAGATGAACATCCAAATTACTCCAGTTTGATCACCATACATTGTATAGTTGTATCAAATATTACCTGTGCTCCATAAACATTCAACTATTATGTATTCACGTAATAATTAGAAGTTACATTTCAAAAAATAAATAATATTTCTAACTAAAAACACTTTTGGTTAAGTGTTCAAATACTAAATGGATACTACAAAATTTCTGTAAAGAAAAAAGATCATGCAAATGCTACATACCAGCTACTATGGCACGCATTTAAATGGTGACTGTGGGGGAGAGTATAGGTTTAAAGATACACAGGGCCAATAAGAGATATGCAAATATCCATATATCTGTATCTCTATGTATGGAAAGAGAGAGAGTAAGAAACCGATTTATGTTAACGAATTGACTCACATGATTGTGAGCTTGATAAATCCAAAATCTGCAGCGTCAGGCAGATTGGAGAACAAGGAAAGAACTGATCTTGTAGTGTGAGGATGAAGGTAGTATGTTGGCAGAATTTCTCTTCATTATGTGAGGTCACTCTTTTTTTTTTTTTTTTCTATTAAGGCCTTCAATTCTTTATATTAGGCCCAGGTTTATATTATAAATAACTAGAATAAGGTTTGATCAAGTAGCTGGATATCACACTATAAGCATGTTGACATAAAATTAACTGCCACAATTTATATCAATAAAAAATAATTAATTTCTAACAGGACAAAGAGTAAGCTAAGAGAAATCTCAAAGAAGAAATTATAAAATACATTTTTAAGCAAGTTAACAAGATAAAAAAATTACAGGTAATTATTCTGGAATTATTATGTATGGAAACAGCTTATAATACGGTGATTCATGCTATATTTGTAAATAAAATGTTTCCACATTCAGAAGCTGAGCTTGCATAATCACTTTTAGAAATGTGAAAGTAATGTAATCCACAAATTATTTTATTTCAATAATAGTGAAAACTATTTTATACTTTTGATTGCAGAATTATCTGTTCTAAATTGAAAATCAAAATGTTTCATGTATTATAATAATGAATATATTTTGCCAGATTGAAACTGTAGCACTTACTTGATGAGAATCAAAATTTAAGTTCAGGAGTTCATGAAATGTCAAATAATAAAAAAAAAATGAAAGATTTTTATGAAGAGTTTAAAATTATTCTTTCTAATCCAACTTTTTGTTTTGTTCTAAAAATTTAAAGATTATAAATGTATAATGTCTGCGCTATTTACATGTATAAAACTTAAGACTGATGCTTTCTGTTAGCATGATCCTCTACCACATTGGTGGGTAAAGAGATGATTAGATAAATGAAAGAAAAGAGTAACAATGTCAACAAAGGATCATGTTCACAAAAATGAGCTCCAAAAAGCTTCAGTGCTGATTTTGTTTTAGGTGCCTGAAATTAAATCAATATGGCTGTCACAATTTATTTTTTAAATATTGCATCATTGTCACCTAGTACCATATGGTGTATCAAATGACAAAGTAAAAGAGTCCATCAGCATAAGAGTAAAAACTGCCACTGTTAAATCAATTCCACTACAGAAAAAATGAGAAATAAAAATGTGATTTTAGTATAGCAAACCAGATGTTCTTCCGTGAGTTCATGAAATTAAGAACTATATAAACCTGCAATATAATTAAATGTAACATCAGGCCTTACGGAAACTAAGATTAGGTTTGATTTAAAGAAGTGTTCCAAAAAAATTTGACTCAGAATATGTTTCTCTTTTATATTCTAATGATACAGTTAGTTCTGTTGATAGTTTAATAGTGAATCAGAGTGGAAATCTTGTTTACAAATAGTTTAAATGAAAAACTATCCTGTCATTTTGAAAGAAAAGTCTAAAACAGAATAATGCCATTGCTGTCTTCTAAAACACTGCAACTTTTTTAAAATCTAAATTTATTGTAACATTGATCTAAGCAAGCATATTTCCAAAAAAGTTATTGTCAGATTACATTTAGTTGATATCTATACATAAATATTAATAATAAACAGCACTTCCTAGAAATTGATCTTAGGAGGAGCTTATTAGCTTTATTTTCAATAAGCTTTCTAATATATTTTCCATGACAAGTTATTGAAAAGTAACCAAAAATATAGAATATTAAATCCTTTATTTTTGATATATAAAAGTAAGTTTCTGATTCTACCCAAAAATTAGATATTTTAAAAAGAATGTAAAAAATTATTTTTAACACCACATCTAACCATATATTTGAGTTTAAACAAGTTTTAGCCTTGTTCTTCAGGTATTGTAAAAGTTGTTAATTTTAACAAACCAAGATTTTATGGTGCATTCATTTGCTTGAATGTATGTATTTGTAAAGATGTAAAAATTGCATTGATAACTAATTAATAATGTTAGTTACAATATTTATTTTAAATTTATAGGCAGATGGTATGGTTAATACAAAGAAATTTATATTTAAACTGATTCACAGTTAGAATTTTTTATCATATTAGGAAAATTTTCAAATAAAAAATCTATGAGAGCTTTATTTCTTTTCTAATTTTTAATATGGTTCAACAGTAGAGATTAAATTCTTATTGCCAAATGTTTAAATAAAATATTTCTTCGGAAATGTGTAGATTGAATAGAATTACATGTATACATAAAATAGCCTAATGCAATTTAACAAATCATATTTTTGTTAGCTGCAAGAGAGGATAAAATGAAATAATGGATACTTTAACGTCACTTGCTGAGAGAGAGCCTCTATCAGGAAATTTAACATTCCTACACGACTTCCAAGACATTTACTGAGAAGTATTAAAAAAAGAATAGCTTATTTCAGCAATTTCTGCAAGTATTGAAAGTTGTAAGGGAGTTTGTTTTTAACTTCAGTAGATTCCACTTAAATCAAATAATAATTTGAAGTGAATTAATGCATTTTTGTAAAAACCACAATTAAAGCATTAAAAATAATACCTCTAAAAGACACAGCAATTTAAGTGTATTAACCCAAACAAATATTTTATATGTATTTTTTTTAAAGTATGAATCCAGTTTTCTGCCTATGTACCAAAAAAAAAAAAAAAATAGCGTGACTACTTTGTGTTAATTATCTTTCACCCACCCACAATACTGCAGCCTCAGCAATGAGAGGCCAATCTGCAATTTCAGAGGGCAAGCAGTTCCTGAGATGATCTTGATGAAGGCAGGCAAGATATTAGCAGCCAAACATCACCAGTTTTCCCGATCTATGATTTGTTTTGCTGCCTAAAGTGTATCTATAGAGAGAAAGTTAGAGGTTTGCTTTCAAATTTAATCTGTCAAGTAATTCTGTAGACTCTAACTTCAAAATATGTTCAGAAATTTAACAGTTATCATTTCCATCTTATCCAAGTAAACTTCATCTCTTGCCTCTTAGCAAGTCTTTCTGTTTTTGCCAATAGCAACAGTAGAATCTCCTCTCCATAGAGTAGTCAAAGTCAACTTCACATATATAACTCACAGTGTTCACTGTATGATCCTGGCAATTAGTCCTCTTCTGCCTTTGTGTTTGGAAAGTTTTGGAATAGACTATAACAGGTTTCATAAAACCATAGGTCATTTTCTCTTTACATGTTTTATTAGAAATCTTGACTTTGGTTTCTCACTTAAATTATCAACACCTTTGAATTCTTGTGATTCTCTTTTTTTTGTTATTGCCTTTGATTTTTCCATGGGACTATTTCCTTCTTTCAGTACTTTTCTGTGCTACTGAGGTATGATAGAGTAGGGGAGTGGCCTACATTCCCTGCAAGTATTGAAAAATCCCCATGGGTGAATGGATGACTCATAATGCTTAGGACTGTCTGGAGAAGGATAAATTACCTCTTGCTCCATGTAGAAGTATAGTGGTTTTCTCCATCACTCAGGAAAGTAAAAGGGGGAGGGGTTTCCCATTAACAGTATAGCTTTTGGCTACTGCAGCTGAATAACCTCTTGCTTTCCCTGCCTTGCTTATTCCCTTCCAACACCTTGGCCTTCCAGGTATTCTTTAAAACTGCCACTGCATCGACCTTTTGCTCTTGCTGTTTCCTTTGCCTGAAATGCTCTTCTCCATATTTCCACGTAGCTTTCCATGTAACCTTTAGGCCATACTATAAAATCTGATTTTTTGAGAAATCTTCTGAGAGTATTCTATCTCACTAGCACCTCCTAACACTCTGTTCCCTTGCTGTTTCAGTTTTCTTCACAGCACCTATTAGGTATATCTAAAAAAAAATTATCTGCATATAATGAAGCATTGAACAGTTTTTAGTAATTAATGATTAAGATTTATATTATATATAGGATAATAATATAGGATAATTCCTAACAAGCCAATTCACCTTACATCCTGTTCTGTATTTCTCTCCATTCTGGGCCATAAAGCTGTCTTTAAACATTGAGTTTGGGGGAATAAAAAAAGAATCATTAAACATTTGCAGAGTACAGACTCTATAATAGTGTAGTCCCTGGTTTCCTACAGTGGAGTGACTTGTGTTACTTAGTAAATGCAGATTTTTGCCACTTTCAGGAACTCTAAAAGTCAACTGAATCAGAAACTCTAGGGGTGGTCATCTGAAACTTTTCATTTTTTAAAACGTATTAGAGAAAATATTTACACATATTGAAATTCAAGAACCACTGCATAAATAGCTTTACTTCTGTACTGTCATTTTATGAAACTGATTTGTACTATCCCCTTTCCACGAAAAAACTCTGATAAGAATACAGGGTTATAAATAAGTAAAATTTTGTACTTCAAAATCTTCAAAGCACAATATTAGATGCATTACTGTTGTGAATCTTAGAATATTTTAAATATAGGAGGAAGTCTCTGAATTTGTATCAGAACTGTTTTCAGCTTGTTACTGAGTTTATCATCATGATAGAATTGAAAGGAGACTGGAAAAATATTGTATTATTTTCACTTCTATAATTACTGCAATATATTCTTTGTGTGTGTCAAATTTAAAATTCCCAAAATCCTATTTTATTATGGCTATCATGTCATCCATAAAGCACTCCAAGATCATTCAATAAAGTTAATTATATTATTTCATAAAATATAAATGAGTTTCTATCTTCATTTAAATTTCTGTAGGAATCCACTGGGCAAAGAAAATGTCAACTCAACAGTATGTATCATAGTAATCACAATTATTAATATACTTATTCACAGATTTAATTTTAAGGTATAGTGTTACATTTATTTGTCGCCTAGTAAAAGTTTTATTTAAAAAAATCAAACAGTTTTGAATATACATGTAATAAAATTATTTTGTGCATGACCCTGCGTAAGAGAATATATGTACATATGCACAGATAGATCAAAAATATATTATAAATATAAAAATATACATAAATTTAGGCATACGCGTGTGTGTGTGTGTGTGTGTGTGTGTGTGTGTGTGTGTGTGTATAGAGTCAACTTGACTTAGTTTTCAATATATAAAGAGAATGTTCTAGTTCTGACTAGAAGGCCAGATAAAAAAATAAGGGAATGAGGAAATGGGTATATATACAAAGTTACACATCTAATGTTCTCATACACATTTTTGAATACTTCTTTCGTTTATTTTAAAGACTCATTTAAATGGACCTTATAATGGAAAAATATCAGTAAAATACTACTCTATTTATAAAATATTAAATTAGAGGACAATCAAAATGTATTTAATACATGTTCTTATAACACGAATCCATAGCAGCTTATGTAGCATTATGATAAGCACACATATAACATCTGAATGCTAAAGAATGAGTGTGAAATATTAGGCGGCTCCTCTGCAACTTTTCACATGACTCTCATTCTTCAATATTATTATTGCTAAACTTCTGCTTTATTAGACCTATGTGAATTGTCTGCAATGAATAAAAATGATCATTTTATCTTCTCATTGGACCTATATAAGTTATCTGTAATAAATTTAAATTATTATTATTTTATCTTCTATTAACATGTAAACTGATACAATATTTATATGGCTGAGTAACTATTACAATTTTTAGCAACTTGAGATTCTTCATATAATGATTCTTTCTACTTAAATAGCACTTTAAAATATGACAAACACTTGATCATATATAACCTAATTCAGTCCCTAACAAAGCAAATAACTGATATATTTAAATTAGACATAATTATAATCCTTCTAAAAGAATGACCAAAGCAATTGGTCCAAGATTAGACTTTGTATTGAACATGCTGATGATGCAAAAGGATTCACATTTAAAATATTGAAATTAGAGAAAAATCTAATTTTAAATATCTATATTTCATATGTAAATATTACATATTTTATTTTCTTTGTCTTATTGTTTTTACATTTTTCTTTTTATGAAACAGGAAAGAAAGACATTTTGATGAGTTGACAAAAAAGGAAGTAAAAAGAAGTCAGAAGAAAGGATATTGTGATCACATGAGGACAGATAGAATATCTATAAAATCACTCTCACCTCTTGGTGACCCTGATTTATGCTAGAGAATGCCTGGACTGACAAAATAAACACAGGGAAATGTGTTTGATGTTACTGTTAAATGTTTTTCTGTACATCAAATATGTGTGTTTAGAGTTTAAAACTCTTGCTAAACAGGCTGGGCATGGTGGCACACACCTGTAATCCCAGCACTTTAGGAGGCTGAGACAAGAGTATCACTTGAGGCCAGGAGTTATAAAACAACCTGGGCAACATAGCAAAATCCTGTCTCTACAAAAAATAAAATTATTATTATTATTATTTTTTAAAACAGCCAGGTATATTAATCTGTCCTCATACTGCTATAAAGAACTGTCCAAGACTGGGCAATTTATACAAGAAAGATTTAATTGACTGACAGTTTAGCATGGCTGTGAGGCCTCAGAAAACTTACAGTCATGGTGGAAGGGGAAGCAAACACATCTTTTTTCACATGGTAGCAGAAGAGAGAAGTAGAGGGAAGGGGAGGAAAAGCCCCTTGTAAAATTATCAGGTCTCTTGAGAACACTCACTATCACTAGAACAGCAGGGAGGTAACCGCCCCCATGATTCAACCACCTCCCTATGACACATGGGGATAATGGAAGAACAATTCAAGATGGGATTTGGGTGGGGACACAGCCAAACTATATCATCAGGCATAATGGTGAGCACCTTTAGTCCCAGCTACTCAAGAGACTGAGATGTGAGGAAGGCTTAAGCCCAGCAATTTGAGGCTGCAGTGAGCTATGACTGCACCACTGCACTCTAGCCTGGGTAGCAGAGCCAGACTCTGTCTCAGAAAAAGAAAAGAAAAGGATTGAAAAAAAAGAATTATTATTAAAATCGTAAATTGGATGTGAAAAAGTCTAAAATAAAATAACTTTCAGAAAAAAAAATTTTATAAATAATTGTGATAGGAATTTCAAATCACACATTATCTAAAATCATATAGACCCAGTGAGGCAAACTTTTTAAGTTTCATTTGAATATTAACAAATGACTTAAGAACACTGGTATCAGATGGCCTATGTGTTAGCCCTGGCTTTTACACTAAATAACAAGTATCTTAAACTATTGGTGCTTCATTTTTTAATCCATAAAATCAGAGTCTGGACAAAATGTTGCTTAAGATCTCATCCTAACTCTTAAGGGTCTATGCCTTTAAAGCTTCCTAAAGCAGACTCTAATACAGTAAACTTCTTCTTTTAACCCTCAAATATTGCCATGCTGATTATTAGGATAAAGAAGCCATCAGCTATATATCCAATTATTCCATTATCTATAATGCCTTTTAAGCTCAGTATGAATAGTGTATGACTATTTTATCTTTTTAGCTTTAATCATCATTCCGTTCACCTTAGGAAATGATAATGGCAGTTAAAATGGCACTGTCTACTATTAAGTGTCTAACAGTAACATTAGTTTGCCATCTTTGACTAGGTAAATGGAAGACACACATAAATGATTTGAGATTGTTTTAAAACTGCACACTGTAAAAATATACTTCCTAGATAAGGAGAAGGATGTTACCCTAAAAACAGTTAAGTCCATTTAAATATTTGTTCTTATGTTGATATAATTCAAAAATATTTCTACTACAGTGGTAGAAATAACCAGTATTCCAGATATGAAGATTTTGGGTATTTTCTTCTTTTGTGTGAAACCTCTAAAGTGGTTTAAGATTCAAAACTCTTAAATAATATTATTAATAAAGACTTAATAATTGGGTAATATAATAAGAAAAATAAGATATTAAAATATTGTTTTATATATTTTATAAAATATATATTTGTTTCTAGATTACAAAATGTATATTTACTTTAAAGAGAAAAATATCCTAAAATTAATATCTGTGCAAAATATATTTTATTTATTTACTTATTTGAGATAGGGTCTTGCTCTGTGGCCCAGGCTGGTGTGATCACAGCCCCTCACTGCAGCCTCTACCTCTGGGGCTCAAGCAGGTTGCCTGCCTTAGCCTTCTACATAGCTCGTACTATAAGTACATACCAGCTATCCCATGGCAGTGCATACTTGTAGTACCAGCTATGTGGGAGGTTAAGGCAAGGATATCTTCTTCAGGCTAGCTTCAAACTCATGGACTCAAGCAATTCTCCTGCCTCAGCCTCTCACATGCTGAAATTGTAGATGTGAGCCACTGCACCCAGAGATGTGCTAACAAGTTTTTAAGCTCTCCACTGAATATATTTTTTTAGTTTTTAATAAATATCTATGGCCAGTTGTGATAACACTAGCACTGTGGGAATCAAAGATCCTGTTCACTATCAGCTCTCTGTCACTGCTGGCCCAAGACTTATGCCTTAAACAAACAAATAAAAATAGACATATAGGAATCTGTCAAATCTCATTTATAAATTTTTTCTTTACAGTTTACTGGCCAGTCCTCATTTATGCACCTCTCCATATATAATCAAAATGTTTCAATTGAATTCATATTTTTGTATTCTTTCAGCTGCAAAATCTACATCATTTTTAAATAAGTTAACTGGATGTCTTTATGTCAGTATTTTAGTTGCATAAATAGGCTAGATTTTAATATTTTATAGAAATATAATACACAAACGTCACAAATATGTTGTTTCTCTGTCCCTTTTTACAATGAGAGAATAAAGAGATAACAGATTAATTTTCTAGATGTCCCTGTTACTAATACTTAAGGTAGCACCCAGAGTTACAGAAGTATACCAGAAACTATGTGTGATATTGTTTCAAGGTAATATCTGTCTGACGAATGATATTCTTTAAATGTTATTTTTTCCCTGACACGAAAAACTTATATACTCCTTAAGGATTCGAAAATTAGAAACTTTATTTCTCCATGGTTTAAGCAGTTGGCAGTTGAGATGGATAATTTTATGTTTCAAGCTGATTGGGCTTTGGGAGTTGCAGATATTTCATTAAAGATCAGTTTTAGATGTGTCTGTGAGGGGGTTTCCAGAATAAAGTAGCACTTGAATTGGTTAATTGTATAAGGCAAATGTCGCTTCCCAACTGAATAAAAAAGTGAAGAAAAGGAGAATTTACACTCTCTGCCTGACCATATGAGCTGGGACATTAGTTCTCTCTGCCTCTCTGACTAAAAATTAAATCATTAGCTCTCCTCGTTCTCAGGCCTAAGAACTAAGGCCAACTTTGCAAAAGCTATATAAAAAAAGGCCCTTGCAGAGAGAAGGCAAAGCAGCAAGGCCACCCAGCAGAGCTATGAGGTGACACTGCCACCCAATGGTCCTAAAAGGTCGGGGTCACTGAGCCAAATAGGTTTACTCTCAAACCTTAAGACCCAGTGCAATTTGTTTTGCTAGGTTTAAGAATTGTCCAGGGACCTTTCTTTTCTATTTTTGACTTTTGAAATGAAAATGTCTACCCTATTACCAAATTTTGAAAGCACATACTTGTCTGGTTTCAGAGGTTCATAACTGTAGAGGAGTTTTGTCTCAGAAAGAATAGTACTGCCAATTGTACCCATAATCTGATATAGGTAATATTTAGATGAGACTTTGGTCTTTAGACTTTAAAGTAGAGATCTAGTACAAGTTTACAGTTTTGGGGCTGGTGGGATGAAAGAAAGTGTCTTTTGCATGGGATAAGGACATAAATTTGGTGTGTCAGGGGCATAATGTGATAGACTGAATTTTGTCCTTCTATAATTCTTACATGGAAGTTCTAAGCCCTAATGTGATTATTTTGAACATGGAGACATTAGGAGGTAATTTGATTTAAAAGAGGTGATGAGGATGAGACACTTATCATGGGATTAGTGTCCTTAGAAGAAGAGACATCAGAGAGCTTGCTTCCTCTCTGATTCTTTTGCCAGAGCATGCATTGAGAAAAGGTCATGTAAGAACAGCAGGAAGGCATCAACAGAAAAGCCAAGAGGAGGCCCCTCTTCAGGATCGAAATCTGCCGGCACCATATTCTTAAACTTCAGAGCTATGGAAACAGTCTTCAGAGCTATGGAAAATAAATGGCTACTATTTAGGCCTCTCAGTTTGTGGTATTTTGTTATGACAACCTGAACAGATGACTACAGATTTTAGTACTGGCAATGGAGCAAGTTGAGCTGTGTCTTCTACAGTAAAAAATAAGTTCCTGTATCTGGCTCCTCCTCTAACTAAAAAGGAGGCACAGCTCTTAGTGGGCCGCTATGGGTTTTGGATGCAACATATATCTCATTTGGTTGTGTTATGCTGGCCCATTTATTAAATGACCCACCCTGCCCCCACCAAAACTCTGTAGTAGGTTTAGGCAGGTGTGCAAGCTGCTTTGCCACTGGTACAATATGATCTAGCAGATCTAGGGTACTGGAAGTAGCAATGGTAAATAAGGATGTTTTTGAAGTCTATGGCTTGCCCCTGTAAATGACCTGCAGAGCACATCCTTAGGATGTTTGACCAATCTCTGGTGTCTTTCTCAGAGAGAGTGGATAACTACTCTCCAGCTCTTTGCTTTCTACTGAGCCTAAGTGGAGACTGAATGCTTAACCATGGGCCACCAAATTAGTATGCAAATTTAGTTGCCAATCATGAACTGAATGTTATCTGAGCCACTAAGTCAGAAAGTTGGGTGTGCACAGCATTATCAAATCACTAAATGGAAGTTGTATATACGTGATTGGGCTCAAGAAGGTTACCAGAACTAGGAAGGATAGTGAGAGGGTAGGGGAAAGTGATAATGATTAATGGAAAGAAAAAATGATATCGAGTATTTGATAACAACAGGGTGACTATAGTCAATAATTGTTCAATTGTGCATTTTTAAATAACTAAGAGTATAATGGGATAGTCTGTAACAAAGGATCAGTGCCAGAGGTGATGAATACCCCATTTCCTTTGATGTGATTAATATGCATTTCATGCCTGCATCAAAATCTCTTGTATACCTCAAAAATATACATGCATACTATGTACACACAAAATTTAAAATAATTTTTTTAAAAAGTCCTGAGGGAACAAATAAGTTGCATGAAAAAGTGGCCAAATGTTCATGGTATTCACTCCTCCTACATTGCCTTTTCTGTCTTATCCTGTACTATGAACACAAGAGGACATCTCAGGCCAGGAATTATGCCTCGTTTATGGATGGTTCTAAGTGATATGTTGGCATCACCCAGAAGTGGACAGCTGAAGCAAAACAGACTATTTCTGGGACATTCCCAGAAAACAGCGTTGAAGGAAAAATCCTTCCAGCTGGTAGATCCTTGAGAAGTTCACTTGTTTGTTCACTTTGTTGGGAAAGAAAAGGGGCCATATGTGGGAAATATGGACTGTGACCAAACATCTGGCTGGATGGTCAAGGGCTTGGAAAGAATGTGATCGAACAAATACTGGCAAGGAGGCAGATATCTCCTTGAAAAGACAAAAGTGGAAATAATTTTGTCCTATATAAATAAATGCACACCAAAGGAACTCAGCAGAGAATTTTAGTCATCAAGTAGAATGGATGATGTGTTAGGCACTGCCTCAGCAACATGTATTTCTATCCACAAAGGCTGACCTAGCTCCAGTCACTGCTGTGTGCTCCATCTCAGTGAAGACCAATCACCAGTAAAGGCCAACACTGAGTCCCTAGTATGACACTATTTCCTGGGGTGATCAGCCAGCTAACTGGTGAAAGATTGATTATACTGGAACTCTTTCATCATGGAATGCACAGTGTTTTGTTCTTACTGGAATAGACACTGCTCTGGATATAAATTTACCTTTTCTGCACACAACGCTTCTGCCAAAACTGCCATCATTGAGGTTATAGAATGCCTTATCCATCAACATGGTATTCAACAAAGCATTGCTTCTCATTGAGAAGTTACTTTATAGCAAAAGAGGTTCAACAATAAGCATATGCTCCTAGTATTTATTGATCTTATCATATTACTAACCATTCTAAAGTAGCTGGCTTGAAGATATAATAGGATGCTCTTTGAAGACTCAGTTAAACTACGAACTTGATGACAATGCTTTATGGGGCTGATACAAAGTTCTCCAGAAGACTACATATGTTCTCAAATAGTGTCCAATACATGATGTTGATTCTCTCATAACCATGATTCATAGTCAAGATGTTGGACTGGTCCCCATGGATGCAATCTCCAAGCTCACCTCTGAGCCCTAAGTCTCCAAGCCTGCCCACCACCAGGCTGGCCCCAAGATCCCAGACTCCAGGCCAGCACCCATTTGCATAGCCAGCAGTCACAGACCTAGCTTCTACATTGCCTTCCTCAGACTCAGGCACTAGGCCAGCACCCAAGGACTGAGGCTCCAGGCTTGCCCCAGTGCCAGGCTAGCCCTAGGTCCTCAGCTGGTACCCATCTGCCCAACTTCAGGTAAACTCTGGTCTAGGTCTACTCTAATAACCTAAGGTCCAAGCTTGTTCTAGTACATGCCAGCACTAGGTTGACCCCTGTGGAAACAGGCTCCAAAATGACTTTTGCAAATCCAGGATACAAGCCAGTCTATGTGGACATATCACCCATGCTTGACTCCCAGAGACCAACACATCTAGTCTACCCCAATGCCCAGCCAGTCCCCTCAAAATTAGGCTCAAGGCCATCCACCTCCAAGAGAGCTGCCATAGACCAAAGTTTTGAGCTGGCCTCCATGGACGCAGGCTCCAGAATGCACTCATGAATCCAGTAGACAGGTCTACCCTGCTTAATTACATTATCAGGCCGACCCCTACAGACCCAGGATCCAGGTTCTCTTTAGCATATCCAACCTCTAGGTCTGCCCTAGAGAATCCAAGTTCCAGGCATTACCCTAAAAAACAGGTACCTGACAGGATCCTGTAAATCCAGATGTCAGATCCACCCACCTGTGGGCAGACACAAGGCCAGACGTTCCAAGAACACCAACAGCAAGCCCAAGTGCAGACTTTCCAGACAGCGTATTCTGAATCTATGGACAAGCTAACTGGTGAGGAGCTTTTGCTCTTGAAACAAATATATAAAGACTTTAATAATTACCTTCAAATGCACAAATATCAATGCATGGCCACAGGAATCATAAATAATTATGAAAACATTATACCACCAAAGGAATAAAATAAAGCTCCAGTAAGAGGCCTTAAAATGGAGACCTGTGAACTGTCTGCCCAATAATTCAATATAAACATCTTAAAGAAGCTCACTGAGCTACAAGACCACAGATAGACAAATACACAATATTATGGAAACAATACATAAGCAAAATTAGAAGTCCAAGAAAAGGGAGAAATCACAAAAAAGAACTAGATAACACATTTTGTGATTAAAAAAGAAAGACAATGACAGAAATAAAATGCTCAATAGAGAGCTTCAACACCAGAAGCAGAAGCAAAAGAAAAAGAAAAAAAATTAGTAAGCTAATGCTTTACTCTGTAATTGCAGTGTGTAAACTAATTCTATCATAAATGAAAATAAAAATAATCTGAAAAAATTAATAACTACAACTTTTAAAGACATAGAAAATACAATAAGACATAAATAGAAAAAACAAAAAGATGCAAAGCATGAAAGCAAGTGTGTAATATTTTTATCAGGTTTTTTGTGCTTATTTGCTTAATTGTTTTACAGTTTGTATTGTGTTTATCTGTGTAAAAAAATGGGTTATAAGTTATTATTTGTAAGCCTTATGGTAACCTCAAATCTGAAAACATACAACAGAAACCAAAAAAGGAAAAAGCAAGAAATTAAAACATACTACACTAAAGGAGAGAAAACCACCTTCACTAAAAGAAAGATAAGAAAGAAGAGAGAAGACATAAAAACAACCAGAAAACAAATAACAAAATGGCAAGAGTAAGTTCTTACTTATTAATAACACTGTATGTAAATATACTAAAGTCTTCAATCAAAAGATATAGAGTGGTGAATGAATAACCAAATTACCCAGCAATCTTTTGCTTAGAAGAAAAATACTTTTGTTATAAAGACACACATGGACTGAAAATAAAGGGATGGAAAAATATATTCTATGCCAATGGAAAACAGAAAAGAACATAAGTAGCTATATTTATATCACACAAAATAAATTTCAAGACAAGAACTATAAAATGAGACAAAGAAAAGCATTATATAATAATGAGGGTACTGATTCAGCAAGAGGATGTAACAATTCTAAATATATATTCACTCAGCCACTGGAGCACTCAGATACATAAAACAAATATTATTAGAGCTAAAGATAGAGGTAAACCCCAATACAATAATACCCAGAGACTTCAACACACCATTTTTGGCATTGGACAGAATATTCACACAGAAAACCAACAAAGTAATACTGAACTTTATTTATGTTGTAGAACAAATAGATCTAAAAGATATTTACAGATAATTTCATTCAATTGCTATACATTACACATTCTTTTCCTCTGCGCATATATCATTCTCAAGAATAGACTTTGTGTAAGGACAAAAAAATCTTAAAAATTTTTAAATAATTGAAATTACATTAAGTACCTTCTCTGAGGACAATGGAATAAAATTAGTATTAAACAACAAGAGGAATTTTGCAAACCATACAAACACATCAAAATTAAATAATATGCTCCTAAATGACCAGTGGATCAATGAAGAAACTCAGAAAAATATTTAAAATTTGTTTTAAACAAATGAAAATGAAACATAGCCTATCAAAACATATAGGATACAGTGAAAACAGTACCAACATGGGAATTTATAGCTATAAGTACCTATATAAAAACAAGGATTTCAAATAAACAACCTACTGACAAATTTTACAAACTAGAAGAGTAAACAAAACTCAATGTTAGAAGAGAAAAAAAATAACAGAGCATATAAATAAATGAAAGCAAAATGAAAAACACAATACAAAAAAAACTATGAAATAAAAAGTTGGCTTTTGGAACACATTAACAAAATGGACAAAACTTTAGCCAGACTAATAAGAGAAAAGATACAAATAAATAAAATCAGAGATGAAAAAGGAGACATTGCAAGTAGTAACCACAGAAGGTTTGAGGATCATTGGAGGCTCCCATGATCAGGATATGCCAATAAATTTTAAAACCTCAAAGAAATGGATGAATTTCTAGACATATACAACCTACTAAAATTTAACCATAAAGACATCTAAAACTTTAATAGACCAATAACAAGTAAGGAGGTTAAAGCTATTATAAATAGTATTTCAGCAAAGAAAGCCCCAGGACATGATCGCTTCACTGCTTAACTATACCTAACATTTAAAGAACTAACATCAATTCTACTCAAACTAATCCCCCCAAAAAAAACATATCAGAAGGGAATACCTCCAGACTCATCCTAGGAGGGCAGTGTTACCTTTACCAAAACAAGATAAAGATATGTCAAAGAAAACTACAGGTCCTTATCCCTGATGAACACTGATGCAAAAATTCTCAAAAAAGTTCTAGAAAATCAAATTCAACATAATACATAAACTAGTTGGTCAAGCAGTCACAGGTTTTGAGAGATTAGATTTCAATTTTGAAAGAAGTCATATGTGAGTAAAATGCTAGCAAACATCCTCTCATGATACAGAGAAACATTTGATGAAAGAGTCAATATTTCAAATTTCAATGTTTCATTATTTCAATATTTCAAATTTTATTTTAATAAGTTGCCACAGCCACCACATTGATCAGAAACCACCACAATGATCAGAAACCACCACATTGATCAACAGCAGCAATCAACATCAAGGCAAGACCCTCCACTAGCTAACAGAGTCCAACTAACTGAAGGCACAGGTGATCCTTAGCATTTTTTGGCAACAAGTATTTTTAAATTAAGCAATATAAACCAAGTAAAAAATATATAATGCTACTGAGCTCTTTATGGACTACAGTATTGTCTGAATATAAATTTTATATGCACTGGGAAACCCAATGTTCACATTAGCTTGTGATCTGGAACCAGATCTACAATATCTCTGAGATTTGCCCTGTACATAGCCAAAGGAAATAACATCAGTATATGGAAAGATATGCCTCCACTTCAATATTCCTTGCAACATTATTTACAATTACCAAAATATAAGATTAACCTGTGTCCCTCCACAAATAGATTATAATATTATATATATATATATATATATATATATCTGTGTATATATGTATGCATATACATACATATATAAAATGGATACATATAACTTACAACATATGTAGTTTATATACATATATATACACACACATATTTTATATATATATACATATATAATGGAATAGCATTTAGCTTAAAAAAGAGAAAACAGTCCTGTTATTTGAAACAACCTGTGTGAATCTGGAGAACATGCTAAGCAACTTAAGCTATGCACAGGAAGGCAAATATCACAAGTGTCATTCATATGTCAAATCTAAAAACAGTAAACTCATAGTAGACAATAGAAGGTTGTTGGCCTGGCTATAGAAGGCAGGGAACAATATTTGTCAAATAATGCAAATTTTAGTTAAACAGGAGAAATGTTAGGAAGACCTATTGTACTACATGATGACTTTAATTAATCTTAACATGAATGCATATTTTAAAGTCCATAATTTATACTTCAAAATTTTAAATGTTCTCACCACAAAAAAGTATGTGAAGTGATGGATATGTTAGCTTGTTTTAATCAATTTACAATGTACACATCAATCAATAAATCATATTGTATACAATAAATGTGTACACGATTTATTTTTCAATTACACCTTAGTAAAGCCAGGGGAAAAATGAAAACAAAAACAAAATAATAACAGGAAATAAGAGATTTTGTGCAGTCTAGTGTTATTGATCACACTCACCAAGGGGACATTGGACTTTTGTTCCAAAATGGAGGTAAGAGTGTCTGAAGTACAGAAGATCCCCTGGGGTGTCTGTTAGTATTATCATGCCCTGGGGCTATAATCAAACAGAAAACTATAACAACTTATTCCAAGCAGAACTACTAATTGCACAGACCCTTCAGGAAGGAAGCTTTGGTTTACTCTACCAGGTAAAGAATCCCAATCGAATGACGTGTTTGCTGAAGGCAAAAGAGATACAGAATGAGTAACGGAAGTAGGTAGGTATAAATACCACTACAGTAATGTGACCACCAGTTACAACAATGAACATTGTAATTGTCATAAGCATTTCCTCTTTAGTTTTTAATCAGTACCTGTGTGTGTGTATATTGCAAATATATATATGTGCACACACACACATATTTTTAGTCCCTTACCAGGTAACTTTAGATGTATTGACTTCATATTACAGACTTTAAGTTATGAGCTATCGAGGAGAAGAGTTAACAGGGCCAAAGTACTTTACCTCCTCTTCAGAGAACTAGGTTAGTGCATTTTGTATGTTATGTGGAATAGTTATATCACGTTGGGCAGAATTATTACTTTGTTATCATCTTTATTTGGAAATTACGTATGGTTTAAAGAGGTACGTATCTGCCACTAGTTGACTAGGTTTGTACCTGTGATGATTAATATTATGTGCCAACTTGACTGGCTAGAAGACTGGGTCTTCTCCAGCTCTTAGGCTGGAACTATCCTCTCAGTTTTTCTGAGTCTCAGGCCTTTGTCCTGAGACTGGAACTAGACCACCAGTTCTCCTGGGTCTCCGCCTTACAGGTGGCAT
Organism: Saguinus oedipus; assembly: GCA_031835075.1. NCBI lineage: Eukaryota > Metazoa > Chordata > Mammalia > Primates > Cebidae > Saguinus > Saguinus oedipus. The sequence continues at coordinate 59,574,333 of CM063185.1, forward strand.
ATCTTAGAACTTTCCATAACTTTCATAATTGTGTGAGGCAATTTCTTACAATAAATCTCATATATCTATATATTCATGTATTACCTGTGTATGTAATTAGGTCTGTTTCTTTGGAAAACCTGACTAATAATATTAGTTAGGCATCTAACAGTGCACAAATGTTGAATAAAAGGACATGTTTTGCTGTTGCTCACACTTGGGAGGATTCTGCCTTTACAGTTGCTGTTATGTGATCTTAGGCAAGATGCATAACCTTTGAAGCTTTATTTCTCATTCATCTGAAAAAATGCAGATAATATCACCTATCTGATAGATTTTTCTTGAGTAGATTGAATAGAACATTCTATAAATTGCAAAAGTGAGAAATATATGTAAAGCTCACCATAATGTGGCTGGCATATATTAAGAGTTCAATCGCTATTATTGTTAAGTTTCAAAATATCCTTTTTACAAAAATTCTCTTTTGGAAGCTTTATCCTGCAATCTTTTTCCTCCATTTATTTTATTTTATTTTATTTTAATTTAGTAGCTTAGGCTTTAGGTAAATAGTTTAAGGACACAGTGAGTTTCTGAAGAACTTTTTGACAATAGAACCTGCTGAAAAACATTCTGTATAGATTGTATAGCTGACCTATTTTCTTAATATATCAAGCAAGTTAGTCTGATAATGAATAATACATGATATTCTGACATGCACACATGTATACACTGGCACACTTTTACTGAAACTTTACATCAATGGTAATAAATATTTATTTAATAAGCAAACGACCATTATGTACTAATGTCTACTATATTGATCCAATATACTATCTGTATTTTTGCATTCTTGAGATTTACAAAACTTTCAATAAATATATTCCAATTGTATGCTGAGGCAAATTATATTTTGTGATAGTTCTAAAATATGCAGGGCATTTCATCAAAATAATGAAAGCCAGGAACATTAGGAAAAGAAAAATAGGGCCACCATGCGGAGTTTATTTGTGTAAGTCACAGATATCATAAGTAAATATAATATTTTCTTTGTCATATTTGACTTTTTAAAAAACTAAATTATTCCCAGTGAGAATTTATTCAAAGAATACACTTGCCTCTTAAGAAGACAGATTATAAAACAAATTTCAATATGTAACTGTGTTCTTGCTGGGATTAAAACTTCACCCTCTTTCCATAATGATGAGAATGTTTCCATTCCTTGAATATTTGCTTTGAATTTATGCTGCTCTGCTATTCTCTTGAAGGTTGTTGTTGATTATAAAAGTATTGATAACAATTTCCCCAAGTAGAGGTTTGTTTAGTCAAATAGAGTTTGCTTTCAGGAATTCTTTTTGAATTGAATTAATTCATATTAAAAAATCTTTATAGAAGCATTTACATGTCAGTGTTCCTTTTGGCTATAAAGAAATGTTATCAAGCATTAAATAAGAGATATAGTATTCATTTTTGTGATAATTAAATGTGTGAATTGCTAAGGTGATAAAATTGCTCCTACAAATAAATTTTCATGGAAATAAGTGAAATGATACAAATGTATTAATTTCTGCTTGAAATGTAAGTTTTGTTATGGAAAGTTTAAAGATAGATTTGTATTTATTTTAATGACTCTCTTAGCTTGAGAAATAATACCACACCAAAACTAATTTAGTCTCTGAGAAATAAAAAGAACTGAGACACATGCAAACTAAGATGAATATTTTTCATGCTGAGAACCTTACACAATATATATGACATTTCTGAAAAAAAAAATCAATGTTTTACTCACGCCCTAAGTATGTACATGATTCATGCCTTAAAGCAAATTTTTGATAACAAATTATCTAAATGAGACATACAGCTGTCATGCAATTGTAAATTGATTGCATTATAAACTTATTAATCAATTGTTATAGCCAACATAATTGATGGAATTTTTAATTAAAGAAAATACTACATACCCTTTGATCTCCTACTATAAAGTTATCTGACATAGCATTCCCAGAGAATAGATAATACGATAGAGCCAATCAACAAATATAACCATATAAAAAATAAAAATATCATGAAAAATGGAAGGATTACAATGAAACAATAGTTAACTGTACTGAATCATGACATAGGTGCTTTATGATAAAACTGTAATAAATATGCACTACACTTATAAGAGAGTTGCTTTATGATAGAGATGCTCCTTATTATGATCTCTTCCATGATAGACCAAATAATACCTATAGAAATACTTACTTAGGTCCCTAAATGCCACTTGCTTGTTGGAGGATCTTTGTTTATAAACTAAGTAAAATGAAAGATTGAATTTAACAAATACACACTGAAGGGAAATAGAACAAATTGATAAAAAGAATATATACATTTAAGTAACATAGTGTAGTTAAAATATTTCATTGCTAATATCACTACAATTCTCATAATTGTGTTTATGTTCCCAGAAATGATAAAAATGAAATACATAAAATAAATTCATAAATTATAGGTAGGCAAAAGCACAGTATTTTTCAGTTTTCCCTTATTGAATAAAATATAAATATTTGACAAATGCACAACCTAGAACAAATGTGCAAAATATGAACAATTTTTAAATCTATACAGTATGATACATTTACAGGGGTACAATATATTAGCTTCTCAATTTTTTAAATTTTGACATTTTATGTAATACATTTGGAAAATAGATGAGAAGAGAATCATTCAGCTCTTGAGGTTTCTGCACTTACATTGCTCTGAAAGTAAATAAACATCCTACCTACTTAAAAAAAACTGTAGCTAGTGAAAATGGTGGCTTAATGCAAGAAAGATTAGTGAACCCAGATGCAATTAAATGGCCTTGTTCTTTAGTTAAATAGAACAAGGTCGACAAGTGCATTATTATATTTACTTAAGCAATATGTATAACTAAACAAACAAATGCATTAAAAGTTTCATGCATTATAAAGTAAAAGTTCATGCTATATAGTGATGCATATTATTTTTTCTTTAAAAAACAACTTTAGCATATTTGAATAATATTAGTCTGTATTCTTTCAGATAAAATATTTCTCTTTCATAAAGTAAAAATTATACATATTGAAATATCCTTAAAATATCAATTTTTAAAGTTGTAGTTATCTCATGTTACTATTTGTAAGTGAATATTATTTCTTGCCCATGCTATATAGTAGAAAAATATTTCCTCTCATTTGCTTTTCTTTTACATTGGAAAACTCAGAAATACCAGCACAGACTTCATTAGCCTATTCAGTGACAGTATTTGATTCAGTGATAGTTGAGTATATGATTGAAAAATGTTCATATGCTTTTTTTAATAGGGCTTTTGTATAATTCTTTTGCAGTCACATCATTAGTGAAGTTTTGACCACCTATATAATTGTATATCACTGCTTATAAATGGCTTTATTGTCCTTGTTTGAAATCCAAATTTGAGAGTTTAATTTTGACTTTCTTCTGTGTTAAAAATCTATGTGCATGAAAGATTAGAGACAGTTCAGATTGATAATGCTGACTTTATTTTGAATTAAATTTTATTTAAATATTATTTAAATTTTTAATTTTAAGTTTTTAATTTTATTAAAATTTTAATTTAAATTTTCCTTGAGTAGCTCAGCTTTCATAAGAAAACATGTTAAATGTCAACCTAAATATTTAGAGAAACATTTTCAAAATTCTTTTACAAGACATATGAGGGAGATAAAGACTCCTATGGCTAAATGGTATTTTTCTTCATGATTATGTGTTTTCTGTAAGAGGATTTTACTTGGCCTTTATTTATTTGTTTTGATTTTTTGGGGGGCAGAGTCTCACTTTGTTGCCAAGGCTGGAGTGCAGTGGCACTACCTCAGCTCACTGCAACCTCCTGTTGCATTCAACTGATTCTTCTGCCTCAGCTTCCCAAGTAGCTGGGATTACAGGCCTGCATCACCACATCCCACTAGTTTTATGTATTTTTAGTATAGGGGTTTCAACATGTTGCCCAGGCTGGTCTCAAACTCCTGAGCTCAGGCAAATCCAGCCACCTTGGCCTCCCAACATGCTGGGATTACAGGCGTGAGCCACTGTACCTGGCCTAGTCTTTCTTACTAAACCTTTTTCTGTTCTTTCTCAAACCATTGGAAGTCTTGCCTTTTAACCTACTTACTTACTTATTTACTTATTTATTTATTCATTTAATTATTTGACTTTTGTCAGATCTGAGAAGCAGCTTCATAATGATTGTGTCAGCTCAGTTTCTTCTGCTCCTGCATAAGTTTTCTTATGCTTCTCCATTAGTTTTCCTTTAAAAAATAACATTTTTGTATATTTGAATAATTATTTACCTATATTCTTTCAGGTAAAATATCTCTCTTTCATAAAGTAAATTTATAGCTACATATGAAAATGTCTTTCAAATATCGATTTTTAAAGTGGATAAAGTATAAGTTGTAGTTATCTCATTGGTTACTGGTAAGAGAACATTATTTCTTGTTGGTAAGTGAACATTACCTGGTAATAATGAACATTATCACTCAAACAGCAAATCTCAAAAGACAGTGCTTTTTCAACCTGGATTGCAGAATGAGAAGATACAGTTTGGAGCAGAGCCATAAATCAGCCGACAGTCTATATGTAAAATGTACACGAAATAAAGTTTACCCTCGTAAACCCATTGAGATTCTACAAGTGGTTAGTTACACAGCATAACTCAGTAAAGGTTGATCGAATATTGCTAATGCCTACAAAACTACGTTTCCATTTCCACTGGATGTTTCTGCTCTCATTTTGCACTACTACATATCTTGGAAAATATTTCCTCTTTCAGTGGGTAGCACTGCGTCTTCCAGGTGCATGATTTCGAGCTATCCTGCCATATCACATAAGATAACTACATTATTTCAACAAGGTTTTCTCGTTCCCTTCTGTATTAGTCTGTTTTCATGCTGCTATGAAGAAATACCTGAGTCTAGATAATTTATAAAGGAAAAAGTTTTAATTGACTCACAGTTCTGCGTGGCTGGGGAGGCCTCAGGAAACTTGCAATCATGGCGGAAGGCACCTCTTCACAGGGGCGGCCGGAGAGAGAATGAGTGCTAGCAGGGGAAGTGCTGATGCTTATAAATCAGATCTTTTGAGACTCACTCATTACCACGAGAACAGCACAGGCAAAACCACTCCCCTCTGATTCAATTGCTTCCACCTGGTCCTGCTCTTGACAGGTGGGGTTTATTACAACTTAAGATGAGATTTCGGTGGGAAGCAGAGCCAAACCACATCACCTTCTAAGCACAGAGTGTCTCTGCTTGCAATTCCACGGGGCACTGTCTTACCTGATTGGCAGCATCATCGTTCACATGTTTCATTATGTCATTCAATACCAGAATCTACTCAAGTTCACCTCCAATACCACAGATTTTTCTATTTTATGGGTTAAATCATCTTTGAACATTCTAGTATAGCAAAGCAGTCTCCATTGCTTTCCAGAATTGGAGATATATATCTTTTCCCATAACATAATTTACTTTTAGCAATTCAGTTATATCTATTTATATTGTCACTTTTCTAACTACTTCTACTTCTGCTACAGAGGAATAATAAATGACACATCTAAATGATAAAACATCATTCTGTGCTTAGAATTTTCCCCAAATATTTGCAAGTAAGAGGCAATATAAGTGGTCTAAATCTGTTGACTATCATAGCATACAACTAGTAAGTATTTTTAAATGCTGATAAACATTTCAATGCACGGTTTTAAAACCATCAAGCTTTATACATACAATGCTTAATAAAAATTATAGAAATATTACCATTTTTCTTCTCTATTAATAATGTATTTTTGAAGACTAAATTTTTAAAAATAACTAGTAATTTATATAAATTAAATTAATCCTGATTCTCTCATCACAACATAAGAATTCTAAGAGGAATCAAAAAGTTATGTCAAATTTTGGAACAGGGTCATAGTGAAATTTTTATCTACAATGATGAGCATACATTGTCCAAACCCAATTATAAAATATTTCATAGTTCATAATATTCTAATTTCTCTTCTTATACATAGAATTATATGACAAGCTGTATGCACATAAAAAAATCTGTGCTATGTATAGTGAAACTTTGACATTTTAGATCTAATACCTTAAATTGCATTGCACTTAATATTAATTACCAAATTGGAAATGGAATTCTGAAATAAAAATAAAATGAAAGTAAATTGGGTTACAATACATAAATAGGGTAATTTTTGTTTTGGCTTACAAAGAAACCTAAGAGAACACAGAGAAAACTAGGTGAAAGTAATGATAAGCTTCAGAACTTAACTCTTATTGATCCAAAGTAAGTTGATAGCATTTGCTTGATCTTAAAATTAGTGAGTAATCTAATAGCTATATATATTTCTTTTCAATGAAAAAGTATTTAAAATACACCATGGAATACTATGCAGCCATAAAAAATGATGAGTTAGTGTCCTTTGTGCGGACATGGATGAATCTGGAAACAATCATTCTCAGCAAATTAACACAAGAACAGAAAATCAAACACTGCATGTTCTCACTCATAGGTGGGTGTTGAACAACAAGTACACATGGACACAGGGAGGGGAGCATCACACACCGGGGTCTGTTGGGGGGATGATAGGGGAGGGACAGTGGGGGATAGGGAGGTTAGGAACGGATAACATGGGGAGAAATGCCAGATATAGGTGACGGGGGGATAGAAGCAGCAAACCACATTGCCATGTATGTACCTATGCAACAATCCTACATGTTCTGCACATGTACCCCATAACCTAAAGTGAAATGATAAATACATATATATATATATATATATATATATATATATATATGAACACAGACTCTAGAACCAGGAAAAAAAATAACTAAGTTGTTGAATAAATGTTAATCCCCACCAAAAAAATGTTTAAACTTTTACATTTGTGTGTCCTAAACAGTTCCAGAATAAATGAATCTAAAAATACCTGCATATAAAATTTTAAAAAGTTTTGAACATATGTTTAAAAATAAAGAAAACAATATATTTTCATACAGATTATTATAAGCACCAATAACAAAGGTTTGTAAACATGTTGATTATTTTTGTTTATATGGACAGATACTAAAAAGCTTTTTGTAAATTAAGTGATAGCACATGGAAATTGTACAATATCTATTTTTACTCTTTTATGACATCAACATTTTTTGCTTTGTAATAGCATTATATAATATTCAGTTTCCACTATTTTATCTTCAAGAATATGAAAGTAACTTCTTTGTTAAGATATTTTGCAAGCAATCTCAAATGCTTTATTAATGAGAAAAGGGTATTATGGGTCTGTAGCTGAATTCAATTTTTTGTTGGCTTCTTTGTTTGTATTAATAATTACTTCTGAGCATTGTACTAAGTTTTGGAATGTGTTACACATTTCATTACTTTTATTTTAAGTCATTTTATACTGCATTACAAGTTTGATATTTATCTTTTATAATCTAATACGTTGTTTTTGTTTTAGTAGGATGAATACAAGCTATCTGAATAAAAAATGTTAATTATTTTTATTTCTTAACACAAATTAGAATTTTTCCTATGAAATGAAACAGAAGAGAAAAATCGGCAGCGTGAAATAAATAAATAAATATAAATTCCTACATTAAGCTTATTCTTATTTTAATTAGTATCTTTGGTCTTATTGCTATTAGAGAAGAAAATAAGTAACAGTCATAGTTCCAAAAACACAGGGCATGTTGCAGCCGCTGGAGCAAAACACAGCGGGCAAGAGCACAGACTTTATTGATAATAAATTTAAATTTAAGTTCTCACTTTGCCAATTACTTGCTATGGAACCTTGGGTTAGTTGCTTAATTTTTATAAGCCTTAAGATCTTCATTAGTAAAATAGTGATGACCATACATAACCCAGGATACTGTGAAGATTAAATGAAAAGTGATATGTAGAAGAGATTAGCACTGAAAACAGTAGTAAATAATAGTTGTTCTATTGAAATTATTATTATTACCACTATTAGAGAAGTGACAGGTGGTCCAAAACCAGTCCTGGGTTTAAAAACGTCACTTCTTCCAAGATTAAGAATTAGTTGAGTAAAAATGGAAGAAAGAATGTTTTGCTGCATAGCATTAAATCTGCCGTGATCTCCTCTATTACTTCCTTTTCTCTGGTGATCTCATGGGTAATGTCACCAGAACAATGGATTCCTCTCAAAACAAACCACTACGGGGCAGAAAAAAACTGTGCTCTGGCCTCATAGTTGACATAATTATTACCATTTATATAAGACTTTTAAAAACTTGTCAAATTACGCATAGCTATAATATTTAAATATTAATATGATATTAAAATCCATAAATATAATGATTTTAAATTTATTTTTATTTATGTATTTAAATTTATTTATTTATTTATTTTTGAGATAGACTCTCACTCTGTCACCCAGGCTGGAGTGCAGGGGCGCAATTTCTGCTCACTGAGACTTCTGCTTCCCAGGTTCAAGTGATTCTCTTGCCTCAGCCTCCTGAGTAGCTGAGATTACAGGTGTGCATCACCATGCCTGGCTAGTTTTTTTGTATTTTTATGAGAGATGGGATTTCATGTTGGTCAGGCTGATCTTGACTTCCTGACTTCAAATGATCCACACACCTCAGACTCTCAATGTGCTGGGATTACAGCTGTGTGCCTGCGTCCAGCCAAGAATTTTTGTTATACATGTGAAAAACATATGTTTAAAATGAAATATTAAAATTCTTTTTAATTTTGATTATTGTGAGAAGTTTTAGAAGTATAATTCTAGCATATCTACCTATTAAAACAGACATACTCACAGATAGTACTATACTTTTCCTAAAATAAGTTTTTTCTAAAAATTCCTACTGACTTCTTTTTTATGATGCATGGAACTTTGTAAACTAATGGTAACTGTATCAGCATTTTGAAATCAATAGCTAATACTATTTGAGTTACTCAAATAATAATAGCTCTATTTGTTGAGTGCCTAACTTGAGGCAACAATTACTGAATTGCTATTCAATCATTTTTTAAAACTTTGGGACACAATATTATTCTCATTTTATAATTAAGGAAATTATTATGTAAAGGTTGTTGCTGTAACATTTCTACAATAATAATATTAAAGTAATAGCTTTTTGAGAAATCTCTGAAGTCAATAATTAACCCTCAGGTGTATTTTTAGCTCCTAAAATGTGATTTGATTTTTTGGTTAATGTCTTCTTATTCTGTATGTCTTTTAACATCTCACATCTATTTTTGGAATGATATAAATAGTTCAGCTAATTAGAGAAAGTGCTAACATGTCAAGTCCACACTTCGCCTCTCATTTAAGGATCCAAAATGCCACAGTATATAAAGTAGTAATATCACCAGTATAAAAAACACAAACACCGCCCCAGTCTCTCTCATGTATTATGTATTGTCTCCTTTATTGTTCTAAGAGATAATATCTGAAATAGTGATCATCTGAAGTGAACTTACTTTTTTTTTTTTGAGACAGATTCTGTGTCGCCAGGTGCCAGGCTGCAGTACAGTGGCGCGATCTCAGCTCACCACAACCTCCACCTCCCAGCTTCCAGCAATTCTGCCTCAGCCTCCTAAGTAGCTGGGACTACAGGCGCACACCACCACGCCCAGCGAATTTTTGTGTTTTTAGTAGAGACGGGGTTTCACCATGTTTGCCAGGATGGTCTCGGTCTCTTGACCTCGTGATCCGCCCGCCTCGGCCCCGCAAAGTGCTGGGATTACAGGCGTGAGCCACAGTGCCCGGCCGTGAACTTACATCTTCAAGTTAAAAGTACCTCTTGTTTCTCTCCACGGCATTGCTTCTGTTCCTCATTTCCTTCTCTGTCCTTCACATTCCACATCAAACCCATTATTAACCATAATACTTTAATAATATTATTATTATTAAAGTAATGGTTAATAATAAGTTTAAAAAGTAGGTCTAATGTTAAATATATCATTCTATTAGCAAATTAAAATTCAAAAGCCTTTAGTAAATATTTATAAAGCCGTGTACTGTTAGATATGTTATATCTACTTTAACTAGTTAATTGGGGAAGAAGGCTGATGGCAGAAGGTAGAAGGGAAGGGAAGGATTACCAAGAGGCGGCTTGAAAACTGGTTCTCCTTGGAGATAGGCGTATGTATATGTATACATTCACATACAGCTCTCAAAGGTTAATGGATTTGAAAGTGTACCTCATGTATATAAAAAATATTTTAAGCAGCTGGTAATAGAGATTGATCTGGCAAATTATCAGCCCAATAAGACTAAGCTGTCCTTGTAAACACTGATGCAAACAGTTACTCGTCACCCTATCAAATATATCCCAAGCTTGCCAGACATTCATTTTGTGGTCAACAAAGAAACGGAAGTTAAGCATGGAAGTCTGAGAAGCTTTCAGGACTTGATAAGAAAGATCTTTTAAAATAGTTCTCCAGAGAGGCCTTCATTGAAACTGGGATGATAATGTCAGCTTATTGAATGACTTTTTCTCTAAAATACCGGCAGGGATCATTATTCATTGTGCACATTTATCATCCAGTGGCAAATAAATAAAAAGAGTTGTATGAATAAAAAGAAAAGAAAAAGAAATGTGGCCTTGCTAATTTACTTTGTATTTCTGGCCTCCAGAAGCTATAAGATAATACACTTGTGTTGTTTTAAGTAACTAAGTGTGTGGTAATTTGTTACAGCAGTCATAGAAAACAAAAACTCAAAATTTAATTTTGGTTACTTTCTATAGACATGACTTTAGAAAACCGATTACCACTCAGCAGAAATTATTCTATAACACATATTTTCATGTACTCTAAAATAGAATTGTCTTTCACAGATTTCATTTAAAAAAATTAAAAGATTAAAGTGGGAAAAAGCATAATTTTTATGAATAGAATTTTGAATATTAACTTCAACATATAAATCCTCCTCAAAATACTTAATTCATTTAGTGTAATATTTATTTTTAAAGACAATAAATGTCCTGGGGAAAAAGTATAAAGAGATAGCAAGAAAATCTAGGCTCTGTTGGATTGAAAAGTGTATTATAAATCTAGATTAATTGTAAAAATCTGCGGAGGTGAAAACATAAATATGGTAATGAAAGTTTCATACAGTTTACAATTAGACCTAATTATATCTTTTAAAACAAGATAAGTTTTCATCTATGAACAAAGGACTGACTATCCTATAATTGGTAGTGTGTCTACTGGCTGAAAATTTGGAGAAAATCCTTAAACTTCCACTCTTATCTCATCAAACGCGTTAAAATAAATTTAATTTGATTCGATAGGTGATTGTAAGGAAAAAAGAAAACTACGTCAGAAAAGCCCAGAATATAATGCCAATTATTTCCAGGAGAACATTTCATTTATTAAATATTGGGGGAATTACATATTCTTTTAGATATTCTGGAGAAATCAGAGTGACATACAAAGTTTTAAAAATGGGCATCAATGACCTAGAAATTCCACAAATATGAATTTCTGCATGGAAGTTATTGAACAAGTGATCAAAAGTGCAAGTGCGAAGTTATTTATTGAAGCATTACTTATAGAAGAGAACTGATTAAATATAACAAGGAATATAAAATGTGTAGTAGAAAAATGTGTATCAGTTGAAGTTATTAAATATGTATATGCATATGTCAATGACACAGAGATATACTTATAACATCCTATTGTATAACTAATGTTTAAAAAGTGAGAAATGATGGCAATATAGAGTTTATTTTTAGAGGTATGAAAATAGTCTGAGTTTAAATTTTGATGATGGTTGCCTAAGTTCGTGAATATATAAAATCACCTTAAATTGTACACCTTAAGAGGGTTGTTTTTATGGTCTATGAAGTATATCTCAACACAGATATTTTAAAATACATATATATCATTATTCAAATGTGGTGTGTATATGTGTTTATCTATATATGCAGTTGGTAAGATTAATATGATTTTTTGTTATCCTTTATCTGCTTTTAAAATAGTAATCATTCTGATTATCGAAATGATTTTAATTAAAAATGCATTTCAACATTAAAACACTTGTGTCCTGAAAAATTTAATACTTTTTAATAATTTTACACTTTTCTATGCTGCACAAAAAGATAACTTCATGGTGAGCACAAATTAAATTTTAAAGGACTGTCTTATTAGAAATAACGTTTAAAATAGTTACTTGAAATGTTTTTTATCAGTTTTATGAGTCTACCAGATTCATCAAAGAACACTGACTTTGATATTTATAGACTTTGTGATTATATTTATCAAATGAGTTTCTAAACAGCTACAGGCATAATTATAATGATAATTTTCCAATACTAATGGTTATAAAAATTAGTCAAGAATAAAATGATAAGTTGTGCCTTTATCTTAATATATAATAAATTGTAAGCATTTACTATTAACAGAAGTATGTGCTGCATGAGGTGGCTCACACCTGTAATCCTAGCACTTTGGGAGGCCGAGACGGGTAGAGCACTTGAGGCCAGGAGATTGAGACCAGTCTGGCCAACACGCTGAAACCCCATCTCCACCAAAACTAGAAAAATTAAACAGGCATGGTGATGCCTTGAGAAAGTATACTTGAAGTTGAACCATTAGATACTTAAGATTGAATTGTTAGATAAATACTGTTCTCTCTCAGTGCGCCTTATATTAATCAGGGTTCTCTAGAGGGAGAGAACTAATAGGATGGATGGAGAGAGAGAGAGAGAGAGAGAGAGAGAGAGAGAGAGAGAGAGAGAGAGAGAGAGAGAGTGTGTGTGTGTGTGTATTATTAACTCCCACAATCACCAGGTCCCACAATAGGCTGTATGCAAGCTGAGGAGCAAAGAGAGCCAATTCGAGTCCCAAAACTAAAGAACTTGGAGTCCAATGTTCGAGGGCTGAAAGCATCCAACAAGGGAAAAAGATATAGGTTGGGAGGTTAGGCCAGTCTAGTTATTTCACGTTTTTCTGCCTACTTTATATTCTAGCAGCACTGGCTGCTAATTAGATGGTGTCCACCCAGATTACCGGTGGTCTGCCTTTCCCAGTCCACTGACTTCAAATGTTAATCTTCTTTGGCAACACCCTCACAGACACACCCAATATCAATACTTTGCATCCTTCAATCCAATCAAGTTGACAGTATTAACCATCACACACCTTAATTTTCTATTCTCTAATTATATACTTGAATGCTTTTAAGGACATTCAGGTCAAGTGAGAGTGAAAAAATAAGCTTTCATTGTGTACCATCATCCAGTGATTTACCACATGACTTTTTAATCACTCTTACTTGAAAACAAAACAAAACCAAAAACCTGAGCACTGTTAGCATAATAAATAGACAATGTTTCATAAAGAGGATAATAAAATGAAGCAGTAAACAGGTTTCAAATTCTCTATATGCTACCCGACAGCTAGAAGAGAAAGTCCCTAATGTTTGCTATTACTGTAAATAACCTCTGCCCATTCTGTTGACTATTATTGAAGCTCACTAGGGAATGTTCTAACAAGGTGCCATATGCTGTTCTCCTTTATATTACACACTAGAGCATAGAACAATATATCCCATTCTGTTAAAAAATACATGAAAATTTACTGAAGTAGAATTTACTGTATCATTTGGTTTAAATCAAATTCATGAGATGTCCCAACCTTGCTAACTACTTTGGAAAATATGAGAAAAAAGTTCTCTCTTTTTTTTTTTTTATTCTGGAGAGGTCAACTTATTCCAGTTTGAGATATCTCTCATGCTCTTTCTTAGCAACAGGGACTTGATTGTTTCATTACCATAATTGAATGCATCCTTCAAGCCTTAAAGAGGACTTCAATACATTGAAATTTTAACTCTGACTCCTCATTAGAAAAAAAAAAGTGACTTACTGATCACTTAATTTAGTTTTTTAAAAAAGTTATGTGTCATACAAAGGATTAAGGATATTGAAAATGTCTGTTTTTGATAATAAGTTTCTTCCTTTCTTTAAAATGGAAATCTCAGAGAAAGTAATTCTCTAATGAAAAATTAAGACTTAGAAACAGAAGGTCATACACAGTTAACCTGTATTATCTCCAACAACTCACAAACCATATTAGTCTTCAGAACGATCAAATAAAATTTAGCAAATTACATAAATATGGGGAAAGAAAGATGTATCTATTACTAATAAAAATAGAAAATGAACTGTTTTTTAACTCACATATTTTCAGCATTAATGCCAGTCATTATAGGTATTTGTTTGAGGGAAATCATATTTTTAAAGGTACAGAAACAGTCACTGCATTGGCAAGCAATGTAATAACGTGGAAATGTTACCACTTGCAGACAGCGAAGTTTAATTTCAACTCTAAACTGAGACCTTGAAAGAAAACAGTTCACTGAGTTTTGCTATTTTAAAGAAATTAGGAATATAAAAAATAATTTCAAGACTTCTTGACCTTTAATATTCTTTGATTTTAAATTGTGTGCATTTATAGGCAGTATTTCATGATACAATTGGCAACTAAACATTTATGGGGATAATTTTTCCAACATCATGACAAAGGATGACATTAGTTGAGAAGATTTTCCACATTAATATAAGTATTTAGTTATTTACTTAAAACTGATACTTAAATATCATTAGTATAAGTATTTAGATATTTACTTAAAAGTGATACTTAAATATCAGTTTTAAGTAAGTATCTAAATACTTATACTAATGTATAGAATAAGGTAAGACATATAATTGAGAACATAAAATATCGTTACATATGTGAGCATACTAAGCACTCAAATGTGTATTAAATGAATATATAATCAAATGATATATTTTTAAAAAGAAAGAGAGAATGAGAACATGGTTGTGTAGACCAAATTTGAAACAGCTTTAATGTCATAGGGGGAAAAATGCTTAAGATGAAGAAAGTAGGAAAAAGATGAAAAATAGAAATATATATATATATATATATATATATATATATATATATATATATATATATATATAAAAGAAAATACTGTGCCAAAAACTGTGTTTGGAGCTTTTAGATATTATCTCATTTAATACTCACAAAAATACTTCAAAATACCTGCATCAATCTCACCCTTTCACTTAAAGGAAACTAAAAATCAGACAACACAAAGGCCCTTTTAGTGTAGAACAAGAAATGTAGGCTTCCTTATGAGCCCAAATTGATATTATGTGGAATAACCTTGAGAAAGAATGCTTTTCAACTTTCGTTGTACCTCCTTTTTTCCTTTCAATACAAATTTCCCTCTGAAAAGGCAATTTCAAAATTACTAGTAAAGACAAACAGGTGCACATATGAGTTCAGACAGAGAACCTATGTGCTTTCAATAAATTAATTGAAGATTAAGCCAATTTGCATTCCAGACAGGAATGAGGTGACATGACCATGTTCTGGTTTGTGTTACTGTGCAGCCAATAACCCCAGAACCTTTTTAGAGAAGGTCAGTGGAAGAAGATTATCTACATTAATAGTTGCAAATTAAGGGGTATGAGAAGAACCTGTCCACAGTCTACCTTTATAAAGAAAGTTATATGGAAATACAATATTGCCAATTGTCAATGGCTGCTTTTGCACCATAGAAACAGAACTGAGTAATTATTGCAGAGAACATATGGCCTGCATAGACTAAAATATTTACTTACAGAAAAAGTTTATCAATCTGTACTGTAGATGCCTAGTTAAAAATGGTACACTCTCAGCTTGCTCATTTTCTCTTATTCTTCACCCCTTAAAGTTTACAACATGTCATCGCAGAAGCACGTAATTATTGCCTACTTGAATTTTTTTTTTATTCCTGGAAAATTACCTGTGAAAGATAATTTTTTAAAAAAGTTGTTTTCTTTAACATTTTCTTTTTGTTGTTTTTATAGTGCAGCAAACAACAACAGAAAAGTCTCTTACCAGAATGTAACTCTATCAAAAATATTTGGCTAACTTTGGCATCATACCAAGGAAAGACCTGAGATGTACAAATAGTTTTCTTGAGAAATGTTCATTTGTACTGCCATACCAGTGTAACAACAAAAATCCATTATCAATTCAGGATTTGATTGCATTGTGTAACATAAATTTATTTGTGCTGTACATTAGCAAACTTCTGGGGAAAATATAAAATGCAAATACATACAAGGATGAGTCTCAAAATCAGAATCCTTCCAATAATGGAGAAGCTATTATTAATTTTGAATGTGATAAAAATCAATGTTAGAAGTGTATATTGTTTATATTTTAAACTGGAATCATCATTAAAGCAAACAGGAAAGAAACTGAATTATTGGAATTACTATTACTGCTATGTATATTACATAAGGGAGTAGTGAAAGGTGTTTGTTTAACCAAATTCTAATTGTTACTTGGTTTTCAACATTAGACCTAAGGTCCAATGTTTTACTACTGGTGGTAGTTTCTGATATCAGTAAATTTACAATATAGAAAAGCAAAACCAATCCAAAATTGATACAGCTTTTCCTTTAACATTGAGCACTAATGGCTCAGTGGTTTTGTTTCTTCAGCAATTACATATTCATTCAATATTATTGCATCTGGTGTGTGTCAGTATGTAAAATTCTATTAATAAAAATGATACAAATGACCAAACCATATAGATTAACTCAATGATGAACTGTAAAACTTTTTCCCAATAAATATTACAGATATTTATTATTTGGAAAAGATCGACTAATAGTGAAATCACAGTTGTTTCTCACTTAGTAATTATATCAGTTAGGTGAGGTATTTAACATGTCTGGGTCTCAAATACCATGCTTTTCAAAAAATATTTGATTATCACCATAAAATCAATACTCTGGTCTTTGTAATGTTAGGTATGAACTGGTAATTAAATCACAGTTCTTTTCATGTATTAATTCAGCATAATGATTAAACAATTTAATATGTCTGAAAATTACCTAGTTAATAGCCCAAATTAGAATACCAATATTTAATTAATAAGAATTTGTGTGGTTTAAAAAATAATCAATTGTTCTTAGTACATGATATGAAATAAACGCTCAACAAAGTCATTGTTATCATGATTATCAATGATGAGAAATTATGAAAAATGATGATTCCCATTCTAACTGATATGAGGTGGTATCTCAATGTGGTTTTGATTTGCATTTCTCTAATGACCAGTGATGATGAGCATTTTTTCATATGTTTGTTGGCTTCATAAATGTCTTCTTTTGTAAAGTATCTGTTCATATACTTCGAGAAAGATGCTAGAGAATGCTAAGAAAGAAAAATTCAAATTTTCCAAATTAGAATAAGAAAGATAAATTTCTTAGACTAGACAAATATATATTTTCAGCATAGTTCTTCCTTGACCTTTACAATTGAGTCTGGAGGATAAAAAATGTCACCGACTTGGCCTCCCTTGTGTGTAAAGGTTGCCAATTGATACAGTTCCCAATGGAGAAAATCAGAAGCGTGCTGCCTTTATCTTTACTCGATTTTTTTCTTTCTTATAATAAAAGGGACAGACCTTGCCTTCCCGTTTGTTCTTTTATAATCCCAATATTGTATCTGAAGCATCAGCTACCATGTCAAAACTATAATAGAACATACATAAAGGACAAGAGAATTTCTGAGTACCAAATCTAATTCTCTAAGCTACTAAGTCACTTACCTCCAGATATATAATGTATACAAAAATTCAGTATATGTTTAAATATCTGTAGGCAGAGCTTGTTCTTCTTAGTAGCTTCATGGTCTCTTAAGTGACATGATATTCAGTAAAATAGCATAATAAATAGTAAAAAGACAATCACAACTTATGGAAATAACGGACACACTTAGCATAATGCAAAATGCATTGGAAAGTCTAAAAAATAGAATAGAATAAGCTGAAGAAAGATATCAGAGCTCAAAGACAAAGCTTTCAACCCATCAAAGTCATAGAAAAAGTAATTAAAAAAAAATGAAACAAACCCTTCAAGAAGTTTGGGACTATGTTAAATGTCCAAACCTAAGAATAATGTATGTTTCCAAGGAATAAGAGAAATCTAAAGGTTTGAAAAACATATTTGAAGAAATAATTGAGAAAAACTTCCCTGGTCTTGTCAGAGAACCAAATACAAGAAGCTCAAACAACACCTGAAAAATTCCTTGCAGAAAGATTATCACCTAAACACATAATGATCAAGTTATCTAAAGTTGAGATGAAGTTAAGAATCTTAAGAGCTATGAGAAAAAAAGCATCAGATAACCCATAAAAGAAAACCCATCAGAGTAACAGCAGATTTCTCAGCAGAAAACCTATAAGCTAGGAATGATTTGGGTCTTATTTTTAACCTCCTTGAACAAAACATTTATCAGCCATAAATTTTGTATCCAGCAAAACTAAGCTTCATAAGTAAAAAAAAAGATACAGTCTTTTCCAGACAAACAAAGGCTCAGGGAATTTACCACTACCAAGCCAGCACTACAAGAACTGCTAAAAGAATCTCTAAATCTTGAAACAATTTATCAAAGTACATGAAAATATAACCTCCTTAAAGCATAAATCTCATAGGACCTATAAAACAGAAGCACAATGTAAATTTAAACAAGTTATTCAGGAAACATATAGCACAATAAACAGAACAGTACCTCAGATCTCAATATTCATGTTGACTGTAAATGGCCTAACTGTTCCAATTAAAAAATACAGAATGGCAAAATAAATAAAAGTTCAACAACCAAGTTTCTGCTGTCTTCAGCAGACTCACCCAACACATAAAGACTCAAATAAACTTAAGGTAAAGGTGTGGAAAAAGATATTCCATGCAAATGGACACCAAAACAAAGCAGGAATAGCTATTCATATTGAGATGAAAGAAATCTTAAAGCAACATCAACTAAAAAAGACAAAGAGGGACATTGTGTAATGATAATGATATTTTTCTGTTGAACTATCAACAGAAAAATACTGCAATCCTAAATATATATACATCTAACACTGAAGCTTCCAGATTTATAAAATTATTACTATAAGTTTTAAGAAATGAGTTAGATGACAACACAATAATAATAGAGGACTTCAGTACTTCACTGACAATACTAGACAGGTCATCAAGACAGACAGAAATCAACAACAACAAAAACAATGGACTTAAACTCTACCCTAACAACAAATGGACTTAACAGGTATTTACAGAATATTCTACCCAACAACTGCAGAGTATACATTGTATTCATCAGCATATGAAACATTCTCCAAGATAGACCAGATGATAGGTCACAAATCAAGTCTCAGTAAGTTTAATAAAATCAAACAGACTGCAGTGGAATAAAATTAAAAAATGTACTCTAACAGGAACCCTCAAAACCATGCAAATACTTGGAAATTAAATAACCTGCTCTATATGATAGGGTCAAAAATGAAATGGGATGGAAATCAAAATATTATTTGAACTGAATGACAATAGTGACAGAACCTATCAAAATCTCTGGGATACAGCAAAAGCAGTGCTAAGAGGAAAGTTTATCCTATTCAATGGCTACATCAAAAAGTCTGAAAGAGCACAAATAGACAATCTAAGGTCACACCTCACAAATCTGGAAAAACAAGAACAATCCAAATGCAAACTCAGCAGAAGAAAATAAGTAACCAAGATCAGACCAGAATTAATGGAATTGAAACAAAAGGAATGCAAAACATAAATAAAACAGAATCTGTGTATTTGAAAAGATAAAAAAAAATTCATAGACAATTAGCAAGATTAACCAAGAAAACAACATAAGATCCAAATAAGCTCATTTAGAAACAAAACAGTAGATGTTACATCTGTATTAGCCAATTTTCATACCGCTATGAGGAAATACCTAAGACTGGGTAATTTATAAAAGAAAAGAGGCTTTTATAGTTTATAAAAGAAAAGAGTCAATTAAGACTCACAGTTTGACATGGCTGAGAAGTTCTCACAGTCATGGGAGACAGCAAAGGAGGAGCAACAGCATGTCTTACATGGAGGCAGGTAAGAGGGGAACTGCCCTTTTATAAAGCCATCAGTTCTCATGAAACCTTTGCACTATCACAAGAACAGCATAGGGAAATGTGACCCCAATGATTCAATGGCCTCTCACCAGATCCCTTTCATGACACATGGGGATTAGGGAAGCTATAATTAAAGATGAGATTGGTGTGGGGACACAGCCAAACCATATCATTTTACAACTGGCTCCTCCCAAATCTCATATCCTCACACTACAAAACCAATCATACCTTCTCAACAGTCCCCAAAGTCTTAAATCATTCTAGCCTTAATTCAAAAGTTCAAGTCCAAAGTCTCATCTAAGATAAGGTAAGTCCCTTCTTCTTATGAGCCTGTGAAAGTAAAAACAAGTTGGCCGGGCGCGGTGGCTCAAGCCTGTAATCCCAGCACTTTGGGAGGCCGAGGCGGGTGGATCACGAGGTCAAGATATCGAGACCATCCTGGTCAACATGGTGAAACCCCGTCTCTACTAAAGATACAAAAAAATTAGCTGGGCATGGTGGTGCGTGCCTGTAATCCCAGCTACTCAGGAGGCTGAGGCAGGAGAATTGCCTGAACCCAGGAGGCGGAGGTTGCGGTGAGCCGAGATCGTGCCATTGCACTCCAGCCTGGGTAACAAGAGCGAAACTCCGTCTCAAAAAAAAAAAAAAAAAGAAAGTAAAAACAAGTTAGTTGCTTTCTAGATAAAATTCAGATACAGATATTGGGTAAATACACTTGTTCCAAATAGGAAAAATGGGCCAAAATGAAGGGACTATACAGGATCATGCAAGTCCAAAATCCAGCAGGGCAGTCATCTTAAAGCTCTAAAATGATCTTCTTTGACTCCATGTCTCACATCCAGGTCATGCTGATGTAAGAGATGGGCTCCCATAGCCTTAGACAGCTCTACCACTTTGGCTTTGCAGAGTACAGTTCCCCTCCTGGATACTTTAATGGGCTGGTGTTGAATGTCTGTAGCTTTTCCAGGCAAACAATGCAAGCAGTCAAAGGATCTACCATTCTGGGATCAGGAGACTGGTGGCTCTCTTCTCACAACTCCACTAGTCAGTGCTGTGGTGCAGACTCTGTGGAAGCTCTGACACCACATTTTCCTTCTGCACTGCCCTAGCAGAGGTTCTCCATGAGGGATCCACCACTGTAACACCTCTGCCTGGCCTCTAGGTGTATCCATATTTCCAGTGAAATCTAGGCAGAGGTTCCCAATCCACAATTCTTGATTTCTATACACTGCAGGTGTCCAACACCATGTGTTAGCCACCAAAGCTTGGGGCATGCACACTTGGAAGCAACTGCCCGAGATGTATGTTGGCTCCTTTTAATCACAGCTGGGATGCAGGACACCAAATTCCAAGACCGAATAAAGCATCAAGGCCCTGGGGCCTGCCCATGAAACCATATTTTCCTCCCAGCCTTCTGTGCCGGTGATGGGAGGGACCACTGTGAAGACCTCTGATGTCCCCTGACAATAATTTTCCCCATTGTCTCGATAATTAACATTTGGCTCCTTGTTACTTTTGCAAATTTGTGCAGCCTGCTTGAATTTCTTCTCAGAAAACGGGTTTTTCTTTTCTATCGTATGTGAGGCTGCAAATTTTCCACCCAGGTCACCTCTTGAACACTTGGTTGCTTAGAAATATCTTCTGCCAGATACTCTAAATTATCTTTCTCATGTTGAAAATTTCATGGATGTCTAGGGCAGGGGCAAAATGCCTCCAGTCTCTTTGCTAAAGCATAACAAGAGTCACCTTTATTCCAGTTCTCAAAAGTTCCTCATTTCTGTCTGAGACCATCTCAGCCAGGACCTTTTTGGTCAAAAGCACCCAGTCTCTAAGAAACTCCAAACTTTTCCCTATCTTCCTGTCTTCTTCTGAGACCACCAAACTGTTCCAACTTCTGCCTGTAATCCAGTTCCTAAGTTACTAACACGTTTTCGGGTATCTTAATAGCAGTGCCCTACTCTACCAGTACCAATTTACTGTATTTGTCCATTTTCATACTGCTCTGAAAAAATACCTGAGACTGGGTAATTTATGCAGAACAAAAGATTTAATAGACTCACATTTACACATAGCTGGGGAGGCCTCGTAATCATGTCAGAAGTTGAAGGAGTAGCAAAGGCACATCCTATGTGGTGGCAGGCAAGAGAGTGTGTGCAAGAAACCTGGTTTCTCCCACAACACATGAAGGTTATGGGAGGTGGGGGATAACTGATACCACAGAAATACAAAATATTATTCAGTGATACTGTAAACACCTTTATGCACATAAATTAGAAAATTTAGAGGTGATGGATAAATTTCTGGAAATACATAACCTTTCTATATTAAACCCGGAAGATAGAGAAACTCTGAACAGATTAATAACATGCAGTGTGTTTTAAATTGTAATAAAAAATTGCCAACCAAAGAAAGTCCAGGACCAGATAGATACACAGGTGAATTATATCAGACATTCAAAGAATTGGTACCAATAGTATTGACACTATTCCACAAGATAGAGAAAGAGAAAATCCTCCCCAAATCATTCTATGAATCCAGTATTACCCTAATACAAAACCAGGGAAGGATATAACAAAAAAAAAAAGAAAATTACAGACCAATATTCCTGATGAATACAGATGCAAAAATTCTCAATATAATACTAGCAAGCCAAATCCAACAGCATTTTAAAAAAGACAATCCACCATGATCAAATGTGTTTTACATGGGGGATGAAGAGATGATTTACCATCCACAAGTTAATAAATGTGATACACCACATAAACAGAAAAACAAAAACCACATGATCATCTCAATAGATGCAGAAAAATCATTTGACAAAATTCAGCATTGCTTTATAATTAACAGCTCACCAAAATCAGCATAGAAGGGACATACCTTAAGGTAATAAAAGCCATCTATGACAAACCCACAGCCAATATTTTACTGAATGGGGAAAAGCTGAAAGCACCCTGCTTAGAACTGGAACGAGACGAGAATGTCTACTTTCACCACTTCTGTTCAACATAGTACTGGAAGTCACAACTGGAGCAACCTGAGAAGATAAAGAAATAAAAGTCATCCAAATTGGTAAGGAGGAAGCCAAACTGTCACTGTTTGCTGATGATATGATTGTATACAAAGAAACTCTAAAGACTCATCCAAAAAATTCCTAGACTGTTAAATAAATTCAGCAAAGTTTCAGGATACAAAATTAATGTATATATTAATAGCTGTGCTATACACCAATACCAACCAAGCTGAGAATCAAATCAAGAACTCAACCCCTTTTACAATGGCTTCAAAAAATAATAATAAATACAAAATAAAATACTTAGGAATATACATAACCAAGGAGATTAAAAACCTCTACAAAGACAACTAAACAACACTGATGAAATAAATTATAGATAACACAAAGCAATGGAAACACATTCCATGCTCATGAAAGGGTAGAATCAGTATCGTCAAAATGACCAAACAGTCAAAGGCAGTTTACAATCTCAGTGGAAGTTCTGTCAACATACCACCATTATTCTTCACAGAACTAGAAAATACATATAAAACCAAAAAGGGAGCGCTCATAGCCAAAGGAAAACTAAGCAAACAGAACAAATTTGGTGACATCCCATTACCTGACTTCAAACTATAAGTTGCTGTCACCAAAACGGCATTGTACTGGTGTAAAAATAGACTCATAAACCAATGGAACAGAATAGAGAACCCAGAAACAAAGCCCAATATTTACATCCACACATAGGAGAATAAAACTGGATCCTCATCTTTCACCTTATACAAAAATCAGCTAAAAATACAACCAAAACTTACATCTAAGTCCTGAAACCATAAAAATTTTAGCAGATAATATTGGAAAAAAAACTTCTAGACATAGACTTAGGCAAAAATTTATGACCAAGAATCCAAAAGCAAATACAACAAAAACAAAGAGAAATAGATGGAACATAAACTATAAAGCTCCTGCACAGCCAAAGGAATAATCAGCAGAGTTAACAAACAACACACATGGTGGGAGAAAATCTTCACAACCTATATGTCTGACAAATACTAATATCAAGAATCTACAAAGAACACAAACAAATCAGCAAAAAAAAAAAAAAAAAGAAAAAAGAAAAGAAAAATCAATTAAAAAGTGAGCTAAGGACACAAATAGGCAATTCTCAAAAGAAAATGTGCAAACAGCCAATGAGCATATGGAAAAATGTTCAACATCACTAATGATCAAGGCAATGCACATCAAATTCACAATGTGATACCACCTTATTCTTGGAAGAATGGTCATAATCAAAAAAAAAAAAAAAAAAAAAAAAAAACAGAAGATGTTGGCATGGAAGTGGTTAAAAGGAACCACTTTTACACTGCTGCTGAGAATGCAAAACAGTACACCCACTATGAAAAACTGTGGAGATTCCTTAAAGAACTAAAAGTAGATCTACATTTGATCGAGCAATCCCACTACTAGGTATCTACTTAGAGGAAAAGAAGTCATTGCACGAAGAAGATACTTGCACATGCATGCTTATAGCAGCACAATTTGCAATTATAGAAATATAGAACCAGCTCAAATGCCCAGAAATCAAACATGCCATGGAATACTACTCAGCTATAAAATAAAATGAAATAATGGCATTTACAGCAGCCTAGATGGAATTGGAGACTATTATTCTAAGTGAAGTAATTCAGAAATGGAAAACCAGAAATTGTATGTTCTCACTCATAAGTAGTAGCTAATCTTTGAGAACTAAAGTGATAAGAATAATAAAATGGACATTGGGGATTTGAGGAAAACGGTGGGAACAGGGTAAAGGAATAAAAATCTCACAGTGGGTACAGTGTACACTGCTTGGGTGATGGGTGCACCAAAATCTCAGCTATCACCACTAAATAACTTATGTAATAGAACTCCACATATTATCACAAAGCTATTGAAATAAAAAATAAACTACAAAAAAGAATGAGATCATGCCCTTTGCAGAGACATGAATAGAGCTGGAGGCCATTTTCCTTAGCAAACTAAAGCAGCAACAGAAAACCAAATAACACATGTTCTAACTTACATGTGGGAGTTAAATGAGGACATATGGACATATAGAAGCGAACAATGCACACTGAGACCTATCAGAGAGTGGAAGTTGGGAGGAGGGAGATGATCAGAAAAAATACATAATGGGTATCTGGGTCATGAAATAATCTGTACAACAAACCCCCATGATGAAAGTTTACTTGTGTAACAAACCTGCACATTTATCCATGAACTTAAAAGATTTAAAAAAAATAGGTTATTACTGTTTCCAATTTCAAAAAGTACTGAACTTCATGTAGAGAAAACACTTTAAATTTGTTTTTATTCTTTAAAATTCCAAATTAAAATGCAAAAATAAATAAAGAAATGTGTGGAAATTCATGCAGTAAAAAAAAATATATTTATAGGTGAGAAAATAAAGTTTCAGATTTTCATGTATAAATATTTAATGTAAAAAGAGTCAATTATTAGTGGGAAAAAAAGCAAGTCTAAGAAATTTATAATCAAATATTTTGTACTTCAAATGTAAAAAAAAATAAAAAATAGAGATTTAATACATATGTTTAGCAGTTACTAAGTTGACACACATGCAAAGCATTCTGTAAATGAAGAAATATGTATAACAGTCTTTGATAATTATGATTACAGTTAGGAATATAGATGTAAAGCCTGAACATATAACACAGTATACATAAAAATAGACAATTGAAGAGATATGATTAGGCATATGTGTACTAAGTACTACCAAATGGAAATAAATCGTGAAAGACAAGTTTACAGAAGTTAAATGTCATACTGTTAATTATTTAAAAAAAGAATATGTTAAATAACATAAATTTTAAAATCACAAAATAAGAGACTATATGCCAACAGAGAAAAAAATGATAGCACAAATAAAACTGAATATGTAATAAAATATGCACCTGAATTGATATAAAGAAATCAGTCATATTAAAACTGGACTTCAGTTAAATTTAAATGGGGGCAAAAATATTCTCTGACTCGATGAAAAAATAATACTAAATACTACTAGAAATTCATCTGAAGTAGAGCTACTTTAAATTACTGGCACTAACAGATAAATGAGTATTTAATTAATGCAATAAGCAATAGCAAAGGTAAGAGTTGTTAACACTGAAAAAGTCAAAGCAGGAAAATTTTAAAAAGCGTAAAGGTGATCTATGGCATGTTTTCATACCAAATATGTGTCAGTAAAATATATAAATCAAACAGAGCTAACCCATAAGAACATTTTGACAGACCTTTGCTTATCAGTTGTCAGAAGATCATAACATTAGAAAGATAAAATAATATAAGGCTGTGCAGTGTGTAAATATCATAGATAATAAATTAGCTCTAATAGATGTTGAAATTTATACACTGAAAATAAAGAATTTCTGTTGTTTTAAACGTAAACATTTTGCTGAGACAATATTATAATCTTCAAAATGACAAAGATTATATATTTTTTCTCTGATAAAATGCAATATAATTTGAAATTAATAAATACAATATTAAAAATTCATAATAAAAATTCACATGGTAATGACAGGCAAGTATATTTGATGCTGTATGTGTGTTCATGACACAATTACTTTATCAAAATGAGAATCAAAACTGAAATTGTAGAATATTTAGAATTGCAAAATACAAAGATACTTGTGTAAAATTTAATAAATCTGAGTATATCAATAATCAGATGAATATTCATTAACAGATATTATCATAATATGAAAGAACAAAAGTAAATACAATAAAAACCATAACAATTCAGAAAAGAGAGAAATGTGATCTTAAGGACAGTAAAGAGATGATACAATAATTACAAAATCAAATACGTTTTTTGGAAGGTAACAAACTTTAACTAGTTAATAATATACAACTTAAATTAATAGATAAATAATAAAGAATTATAGAGAGTATTTTTACCATAAACTCAAAATTAACTCAACATTTATAATTATCAAGAAAAAATAAATAGAATAGCCAAATATGCAAATATAATTTTTTTAGAAAATTAAATTTAAATGTTTAAGAAACATTATAGATAATATTTTATTTGCTGGTGTTATTAAGAGAATTCACTCATGCATAACTAGGTAATATTTTATGTGCCTATTAGATATGAGAAATAATTAAATGATTGGAATGGATGAGAAAATGGTATATTTTCACATAATACTAGTGGTACCTCTACAGGTAATCTTAGAGTAACATTTATTCAGAATTAAATTTTCACACACTCTTTGACCTAGAAAATTCACCTTGGGACTCTATGTCAAATTATTAAAAATGCTGTTATGTGAGGAAATACAGGCAAATAATTTATTACAGTGCTATTTGTAGTAATTATATACTGGGAACAAAGTAAGTGTAGATTAATAGAATAATGTTTTAATCAATTGTGTTATAGATACACACAGAGCATCATGTAGTTGTTTAATATGTCAGTGAATTATATAGTCATTGACTAGATAAATGAACATGATTCTTTATTGAAAGAAATTATAAAGCATAATGAAGTATGTAATATCACACCTTGTTTTTTAAGACAATAACAATTTGCATTATTATGTGTATGCACACAATTTATATGGAGTTTCTATGTGTCAGTTTAAAATTAAATTAATAGGTTAATAAATATTATCTAATATATGCATACCAATTAGAAATGTAAAAAGAATGAGATAAATTCATGTATACATTATTTGGAGATGTTCTGGATATATTTTTAAATAAAAATAGCAGGTTGCAGATTTATGGTATTATATTTAAGCAGTAATCATATTACCAACTAGGTATTTTTAAAACCTTGTATATGAGCAAGAACAAATGTAAGAAATGATATACATAAGGCTCTTGTTGCACACAGATTTATATATACCAGATTGTTAAAAATGTTATATTTGATATGAGGGTACAGGAAGAGTGAAGATGGGAGTACAAAAATGGTTAGTTCTCTCATTATAAATGTTGGTATTGCTACAATGGTTAAAATGTAAATATTTGTAGTAGCATTGTATGAATAGTTCACAAGTCTTTATGGATTATGTTGAACATTATGTTAAATAAAAATACTGAGAATTTATGAATGAAATTACATGAGGGAGAATTAAATGTTCATTCAGTAAATCCAATTTAATTAAATTTAAGAAATGCCCTAGAGGCTTAATAATACTCAATTCGATATACCACTAGCTAACAATGTTTTATAACTTTTACTGTAAATTATATTTTGTGGTTTATTGAAATTAGCCTGACAAATGTAACTTTTAAAGTTTGGAGCTTTAAAATGTTGAGTAAGTTGTACTGAAGTTGTTTTCAGTTATGTTTTTACATAAAGTTTGAGTAAAAATTTTCAGTTTAAATTTAAATTAACAAGTAATTTAGCATATATAATTAGTCAACACAGCATCTCTAAGTTTTAGAAAGTCAACTTCAATATTTGAATCTCTCTGACTTTATTATAACAGATAATTCTATTATGTAAATAGACTTAATTTTATTGAATTTAGTGGCAATAGTTCTGATTTAGATGTGTAAAACATAATTACGTACTTCTAATATATTTTTACTGTGTGTCTATTCAAAAGCAAGCATTTAAAAAATCAAATCTTTTAAGGCTCTTTTGCTAGAAAATTTTTATATTGACAAGATCTTATATTGGTAAGCTTAAATTACATTCTTAGAAAATACAATCACTAACAAGAGAACTTACAGCATTTTAAATATTACTGATACTAAGACTAGCTTTTGATAAATAATTTTGATTCAATTATGTTACAAAAACCATTATTAAAAAGTATGATATAAACCTGAGATTTTTTTCAAATATGTGAAGTGTTTAATATATGCACATAGAAATTCTTCTACTTAGAAGCCATGAAACTTAATAATTATAAAAATATAATAGTACTATTTTGTGATTAGATTAAGCATAATTTTAATGTTTAATAAAGATCTTTCAGTTTAACTTGCAAAGGTAGCTTTGAACTTCAAATGAGAGTTAAGTATTGAAGAGGATTTGAAATTGCTTTGCTTCTATGGATAAGCAAACAAGAAAATCATCCAATATATTTTCCTTTAAAACTCCTAAAACTGGTGGATGCAATAAGGCTTAATGAGTTGAACTTAAGAAGAATTCAAAGCTTTCTGGTTAACTGGGGAGTCACATTAGCAAAAGCTAGGATAAATCATATCCAGGAGGTAGATAGTTTGAGGAGTGTTTCTGCAACAGAAAAATGGATTTCGTATGGGTGAGGAGAAATCAGGAAATTCTAGTAACAGTGTGGATGTTTAGGGCAGATTAAAATTGAGTAGAGCTCTGAATGTAAAACAAAACAAAACAAAACAGCAATAACAACAAAAAAAAAAAACATTAACAAACATCTCTATTTTTCAGACTCCAGCTCCAAACTTTACAAATCAAATATCATTCAAGAAGGAAATAGAAATTTAACAATTTATTCAATCTTTTATATTATCATGGGGTTTGAATTCCTAGGCTTTTCAGAGTTGAAGCCAACTGCAAAGCAAAAACTCATGGAAATACTGCCCAACCATCTTCCAGCTTAAACTCTGTCAAAATCAAAGGAGCTGGCTGCGAGTTAGTTTAACCAGAGATCAATTTAATATGAGGAAAGATGCAGGCAGGCCCGCCTCCAAATCAGCTGAACTCTTGTTTATGCCAATAATCCCCAAAACAAAAGTGTGGAATATTACTTCAGACTCCACTGTTCTTTTCTTCATTATGTCTTTCATATAATAAGAAAAACTATAAAATATATGAAATAAGCAAGAAAATATGGCCCAAAAGGAAGGGGGAAAATGCAACCAATTGGTAAGATTCACATTTGATCCAGATAATATCATGAGAAGCTATAGGAAGACAAATAAATTAAAACCAAAATAAGTTGAACATAGAAAATAGAAAAGATAAAAGCAGCAATCACTGAAGTTTTTTAAAAAGCCAATTACAGAGAAAACTAACAAAACCCAACATTTTTCTCCAAAGTAATCATTAAAATACTTAAACAGCTAATGAGAATAAATAAGGAAAAAGAAAGTGCAAGTTATCAACATCATGAATAAAGAGAGGATTCCACTGCACATTAAGAAGGGTAGCTGTATGATATTATGAACACCTTCATATCAACAAATTCAACAACTAAGTTTAAATAGACAAATTACTTCAAAAACACCATTTACTAAATCACACAGAAGACAGACTAGAAAGGCGGAAAACTTCTTTACCTAAAACAAATTAAATTAATTATGAGACAGCATTCCACACAGAAAACTAAAGGCTCATATGATTATCTGTTGATCACATGAACATTAAAAAGTACCAATTTTTATAAAATTATTCCGGATAATTAAAGAAGAAATAATACTAGGCATCTCATTCCATAGCCAAACTAAGCATCTTAATAAAACTTGACAATGATATTATATGAAACCACAGATCAACAATCTCATGAATATTAAAGCATAAATTCTTAGAAAATCTAAGTAAGCAATATGAAAAATATATAATACACCGTGATTAACTGTGATATAAAACAAAGAAATATTAGCAAATCTAAGTAAGCAATATGAAAAATATATAATACACCATGATTAACTGTGATATAAAACAAACAAATTAGCATTCAAGAAAGAAATAGAAATTTAATAATTTATTCAATCTTTCATATTATCATGAGGTTTGAATTTGAATCTCAGCTCACTGCAACCTCTGCCTCCTGGGTTCAAGTGATTCTCCTGCCTTAGTCTCATGAGTATCTGGGACTACAGGTGTGCATTTCCACATCCAGCTAATTTTTATAGTTTGAGTAGAGAGGGGGTTTCTCCATGTTGGCCAGGCTGGTCTAGATCCCTTGACCTCATGATCTGCCTTCCTCAGCCTCCCAAAGTGCTGGGATTACAAGCATGAGCCACTGTGCCTGACCTGAAACCATGATTTTTTTAATATAAAAATGTTACCAGAATCACAAAACAAATTTTAAAAATAATAATTTAATTTAGTGAGGCTACAGTATACACTCTAAATCAACATAATGTGGAGATAATGTTTTCATAAAATATTTTAGGAAAAAAAGAATATCCATGAAAAAGAAGCCACAATTCTGGGCCTAACGATAGAAAAAATACTTAGAAGTTAAATTTGGCCAAATTTAAAAGGTAAGATCATAAATCTATTCAAAGAATACAAAGGAGATTTTTGACATCTTCAAGTAGGCAAAGATTTTAGAGACATGAAGCAAAAAGAAACATCTATAAATAAAAATAAAAGATTAGCAAACTAAAAGCCTTGGGCTCATCAGTTCACTGTTGAGAAAATGATTACCTGAGGAGGATCCAAAATGGCTCATTAGGAACAGCTCAGGATTGCAGCTCCCAGAGAAAGCGCAGAGGGTGAGTGGATGCCGCATTTCCGGATGAATTTTTATTGACCACAGACCAGGAGATTTTCAGATAGAGGAGCCCAAGTGTCGCCAGTGTGGCTGTTTTGGCCGGCGCCCCAGTGCCACAGGTCTCTGTACAAAATACACTAGTCCATGCACCATTTTAGCTGGTGATTGGAGCTCCTGGGAGAGTCGCTCATTCAATTGACAAAATGGGGACTGAAATAGGGAGCCAGGCCAGGAGATTCCTAGGTGAAAAACTGCCACAAATCTCCAGTGCGGCTATTTCGGCCAGCACAGGGCAGCGCCGCTCAGGAAATCACACAGATCCGGGCGCCTTTTCAACAGGCGACTGAAATGCCTGAGAGATAGGTCACCTGTTCAAGTGAAAAAAGAGGGGAGTGAAACAGGGAACTAGGTCAGGAGATTCCCCAGTGAAAAAGTACCACAAGCCCCCAGTGCGGCTGTTTCAGTCAGCACAGTGGGTCTCTGCACAAAATCTCACACAAATCCGGGCGCCTTTTCAACTCGCAACTGGGAGGCCTGGGAGACAGTTGCCCATTCACCTGAAAAAAAAAAAAAAGGTGTCTGAGGCAGGGAGCCAGGTGATCAGGCTCCACTAGTCCCACCCCTACAAAAAACAGCAATCTGAAACGCTCTGGATTGAGAGTTTCACGGCAAGCACAGCTGAACCCAGGATGGTCCAGCTCTGTGGGTGAGGAGCTTCCACCATTTCAGAGGTACTCCACCACTACAGAGGTAGTCCACCATTGCTGAGGCAGCCCGCCATTGCTGAGGCAGTCTGCCATTACAGAGAGAGTTCACCATTACAGAGGTGGGCCACCATTGCTGAGGCAGTTCTAATTACACCCTTATAAACAGGACTGCAGGGAAGTTCACACGGCAGCGGGGCTGAGCCCACAGCAGCTCAGCAAAGCCTCTGCAGGCAGACTGTGACTAGGCTGCCTCCTCACTGGGTAGGGCAGCCCTGAAAAAAGGCAGCAGCATGACAGAAATTCATAAATAAAGTGCTAACTCCCTGGGACAGAGCACCTGAGGGGGAAAAAAAGGTGTTAATGAGTTCTACTGCAGCAGACTTAAGCATACCTGCCCAGCAGCCCTGAATGGAACAATGGAGCTCACAGCTCAGCCCTTGAACTCTGATAAAGGACAGACTGTCTCCTCAAGCTGTTCCCTGACCCCCATATGTTCAAAGAGTCACCTTATAAAGGAGAGATCAGACTGACATCTGGCAGGTATCCTTCTGAGACAAAGATAGCGGAAGAAGAAACTGGCAGCAACCCTTTCTGATCTGGAGTCACTGTGGGTGATTCCCAGGCAAGCAGGGCCTGGAGTGGACCTCAGCAGTTCTAAAGCAGAGGGGCCTGAGTGTTAGAATGAAAACTAAGACACAGAAACAAATAACTTCATCATCAACAAACTGGACGTCCACTCAGAGACCCCATCTGAAAGTCAACAACTACAAGGATGACAGGTAGATAAATCTATTACGATAGGAAGAAACCAGTGCAAAAAATGATTAAAACACCCAAAACCAGAACACCTCACCTCCTCCAAGGGATCACAACTCCTCACCAGCAAGGGGACTAGGCTGGATGGAGAATGACCCTGATGAATTGATAGAAAGAGGCTTCAGAAGGTGGGTAATAAGAAATTTCTCTGAGCTAAAAGAACATGTTCTAACCCAATGAAAAGAAACTAAGAACCTTGAAGAAAGGTTTGACGAAATGCTAACAAGAATAAACAGCTTAGAGAGGAATATAAGTGAATTGATGGAGCTGAAAAACACAATACAAGAACTTCATGAAGCATACACATGTTTCAGCAGCCAAATTGACCAAGGAGAAGAAAGGATATCAGAGGTCGAAGATCAACTCAATGAAATAAAATGAGAAGGTAAGACTAGAGAAAAAAGAGTAAAAGGAAATGAACAAAGTCTCCAAGGAATATGGGACTATGTGAAAAGACCTAATCTACATTTGATAGGTGTACCTGAATGTGATGGAGAGAATGAATCCAAGCTGGAAAACATTCTAC
This sequence comes from Saguinus oedipus, assembly GCA_031835075.1. Classification (NCBI taxonomy): domain Eukaryota; kingdom Metazoa; phylum Chordata; class Mammalia; order Primates; family Cebidae; genus Saguinus; species Saguinus oedipus. The sequence goes on from CM063185.1 coordinate 59,607,778, forward strand.
AGTATATTATCCAGGAAAATTTCCCCAATCTAGAAAGGCGGCCAATATTCAAGTCCAGGAAATACAGAGAACACCACAAAGATATTCCTCAAGAAAAGCAACCCCAAGGCACATAATAGTCAGATTCCCCAGGGTTGAAATGAAGGAGAAAATGCTAAGGGCAGCCAGAGAGAAAGGTTGGGTTACCCACAAAGGGAAACCCATCAGACTCACAGCAGATCTCTCAGCAGAAACCCTACAAGCCAGAAGAGTGTGGGGTCAATATTCAACATCCTTAAAAAAAAGAACTTTCAACTCAGAATTTTATATCCAGCCAAACTAAGCTTCATAAATGAAGGAGAAATAAAATCCTTATGAACAAGCATATACTCAGAGATTTCATCACCACCAGGCCTGCTTTACAAGAACTCCTGAAAGAAGCACTAAACATAGAAAGGAACAACCAGTACTAGCCACATCAAAGACATACCAAATGGTAAAGAGCATCGACACAATGAAGAAACTGCAACAACTAATGGGCAAAACAGCCAGCTAGCATCAAAATGGCAGGACCAAACTCACACATAACAATATTAACCCTAAATGTAAATGAGCTAAATGCCCCAATCAAAAGACCCAGACTGACAAATTGGATAAAAAGCCAAAACCCATCAGTGTGCTGTATCCAGGAAACCCATCTCACATGCAAGGATACACAAAGGCTCAAAATAAAGGAATGGAGGAAGATTTACCAAGCAAAGAGAGAGCAAAAAAAGCAGGAATTGCTATTCTCATCTCTGATAAAATAGACTTTAAACCAACAAAGATCAAAGAGACAAAGATGGACATTACACAATGGTAAAAGATTCAATGCAACAAGAAGAGCTTATAATCCTAATTATAAACAAACCCAATACAGGAGCACCCAGATACATAAAGCAAGTTCTCAATGGCTTACAAAGAGACTTAGACCCCCACACAATAATAGCAGGAGACGTTAACACTCCACTGTCAATATTAGACAGATCAATGAGACAGAAAATTAACAAGGATATCCAGGGCTTGAACTCAGACCTGGAACAAGCAAACCTGATAGACATTTACAGAACTCTTCACCCCAAATCCACAGAATATACATTCTTCTCAGCACTACATCACACCTACTCTAAAATTGACCACATAATTGGAAGTAAAGCACTCCTCAGCAAATGCAAAACAACTGAAATCATAACAAACAGTCTCTCAGACCACAGTACAATCAAGTTAGAACTCCGAATTCAGAAACTAACTAAGAACCACACAGCTTCATGGAAACTGAACAAGTAGCTCTTGAATGTTGACTGGATAAACAATGAAATGAAGTTAGAAATAAAAATGTTGTTTAAAAACAATGAGAACAAAGACACAACATACCAGAATCTCCGGGACACTTTTAAAGCAGTGTCTAGAGGAAAATATATAGCAATAAATTTCCACATGAGACACAAGGAAAGATCTAAAATCAACACCCTATCATCAAAATTGAAAGAGCTAGAGGAGCAAGATCAAAATAACTCAAAACTTAGCAGAAGACAAGAAATAAGTAAGATCAGAGCAGAACTGAAGGAAATAGAGACACAAAAAACCCTTCAAAAAAATTAATAAATACAGGATCTGGTTTTTCAAAATGATCAACAAAATAGACAGACCACTAGCCAGATTAATGAAAAGGAAAATAGAGAAGAATCAAATAGATGCAATAAAAAATGATAAAGGGGATATCACCACAGATTCCACGGAAATACAAACCATCATCAGAGATTATTACAAACAACTCTATGCACGTAAACTAGTAAACCTGGAAGAAATGGATAAATTCCTGGATACGTGCATCCTCCCAAGTCTAAACCAGAAAGAAGTCAAAATCCTGAATAGACCAATAACAAGGTCTAAAGTTGAGGCAGCAATTAATAACCTAACACCCAAAAAAGCCCAGATCCAGATGGGTCCACAGCCAAATTCTAACAGACATACAAAGAGGAGCTGTACCTTTCCTTCTGAAACTATTCCAAACAATCCAGAGGTGGCCTCTGTCTATGAGGACCCCAGCCGCCTAGGCAGGTGACTCCAGGATGAGATGGCCTTCTGCTACACCCAGGCGCCCCACAAGACCACATCCTTGATCCTCAACACGCCTCGAGCCCCCAATCTTGATGAGTTCCCCATGAAATACTCACTGAGCCCTGGTATTGGCTACATGACCCACGACACTGAGGACCATAAAGTGGCCAGCATGGATTCCATCGGGAACGTGATGGTGTCCCCACCTGTCAAGGTGCAACAGCACATCAAAAAGCTTATCCACCATGATCAAGTAGGATTCATTCTGGGGATGCAAGGCTGGTTTAACATACACAAGTCTATTTTTCCAAGGGAAAGAATACCCCCTGGGCAGAGTCCTCATTGGCAGCAGCTTTTACCCCAGCGTGGAGGGCCGGACCATGAGTAAGACCCTCCGAGACTTCCTCTATGCCCAGCAGGTCCAAGCACCAGTGGAGCTCTACTCAGATTGGCTAATGACTGGCCACGTGGATGAGTTCATGTGTTTCATCCCCACAGATGAGAAGAGTGAGGGCAAAAAGGGCTTCCAGCTGCTCCTGGCCAGCCCCGGTGCCTGCTACAAACTCTTCCAAGAGAAACAGAAGGAAGGCTACGATGATGCTTTTCTGTTTGACGGAGTTAGAGCAGATCAGCTCTGTCTAACAGAAGGTAAGCCAAAACCATTGACCAACTTCTGGCTGCTGAAAGCCTCAGGAAACAGAATGAATACGTGGAGAAGTGCATCCACCTGAACCATGATATCCTGAAGACAGAGCTGGGCCTGGTGGAACAGGACATCGTCGAGATTCCCCAGCTGTTCTGCTTGGAGAAGCTGACTAATGTGCCCTCTGATCAGCAGCCTAAGAGGCTCTTCGCGAGGCCATACTTCCCTAACCTGCTGCGGATGATTGTGATGGGCAAGAACTTGGGGATCCCCAAGCCTTTCGGGCCCCAAATCAAGGGCACCTGCTGCCTGGAAGAAAAAATGCGCTGCCTGCTGGAGCCCCTGGGCTTCAAGTGCACCTTCATCAGTGACTTTGACTGCTACCTGGCGGATGTGGGAGACATCTGTGCCTGCGCCACCGTCTGCTGGGTGCCCTTTGCCTTCAAATGGTGGAAGATGGTACCTTAGACCCAGGCCCTGGAGTTGCCAGCTCTGCCCCAGCATGGATGGCCCATGTCACCATGCAGCAGCAAGACTCCTTGCCAAGTAGAGGCGGCTGGAGAGTCGAGGCAACACAACCCTTTCTTCCCCGTCCACCCTGACCTTTGGACCCCATACGATGGCAAATGCTGTCAGCTTAAACCCCTGTGGGGAAAAGACGGAAAAGTTTTCAGCCAAGAGGCATTTACTAAATAGCCAATAAAAGCGCTGGCAGTCGTGAAAAAAAAAAATCATTTTATGAGACCAACATCATTGTGATACCAAAACCCAGCAGAGACTCAACAAGAAAAGAAAACTTCAGGCCAATATCCATGATGAACATAGATGCAAAAATCTTCAATAAAATACTGGCAAACCGATTGCAACAGCACATTAAAAAGCTTATCCAACATGATCAAGTAGGATTCATTCTGGGGATGCAAGGCTGGTTTAACATACACAAGTCTATGAATGTAATTCACCACATAAACAGAACCAAAGACAAAACCCACATGATTATCTCAATAGATAAACAGGCCTTTGACAAAATTCAATAGCTGTTTATGCTAAAAACCCATAATGAACTAGGTATTGATGGAACTATCTCAAAATAATAGAAGATATTTATGACAAACTAACAGCCAATATCATACTGAATGGGCAAAAGCTGGAAGCATTCCCTTTGCAATGTGGCACTAGACAAGGATGCCCTCTCTCACCACTCCTATTCAATATAATATTGGAAATTCCAGCCAGAGAAATCAGGGAAGAAAAAGAAATAAAGTGTATAAAATTAGGAAAGGAGGAAGTCAAATTGTCACTACTTGCAGATGATATGATTGTATATTTAGAAGACCCCATTGTCTCAGTCCAAAATCTCCTGAAACTGATAAGCAACATCAGGAGAGTCTCAGGATACAAAATCAATGTGCAAAGATCACAAGCATTCCTATACACCAATAATAGACTTAAAGAGAGCCAAATCAAGAACGAACTGCCATTAACAATTGCTACAAAGAGAATAAAATACCTAGGAATACAACTAACAAATGATGTAAAGGACCTCTTCAAGGAGAACTACAAACTACTGCTCAACAAAATAAGAAAGGAAACAAACAGATGGAGAAACATTCTATGCTCATGGTTAGGAAGAATCAATATGGTGAAAATGGCCATACTTCCCAAAGTAATTTACAGATTCATCGCTATCCCCATTAAGCTACCAATGACCTCCTTCACAGAACTGGAAAAAAACACCTTAAACTTCATATGGAACCAAAAGAGAACTGACATAGCCTAGTCAATTCTAAGCAAAAAGAATAAAGCTGGAGGCATCACATTACTGGACTTCAAACTATACTACAAGGCTATAGTAATCAAAACAGCATGGTATTGGTACCAAAACAGAGATATAGACCAATGGAACAGAACAGAGGCCTCGGAGGCAACACCACACATCTACAACCATCTGATCTTTGACAAATCTGACAAAAAAGCAATGGGGAAAGGATTCCCTGTTTAATAAATGGTGTTGGGAAAACTGGCTAGCCATGTGTAGAAAGCAGAAACTGGACCCCTTCCTGATACCTTACACTAAAATTAACTCCAGATGGATTAAAGACTTAAACATAAGACCTAACATCATAAAAACCCTAGAAGAAAATCTAGGCAAAACCATTCAAGACATAGGCATAGGCAAGGACTTCATGACCAAAACACCAAAAGCATTGGCAACAAAAGCCAAAATAGACAAATCAGCTGCAAACTCTGCAGCTTCTGCACAGCAAAATAAACAGTCATTAGAGTGAATCAGCAACCAACAGAATGGGAAAAAAAATTTGCAATCTATCCATCTGACAAAGGGCTGATATCCAGAATCTACAAAGAACTAAAACAGATTTACAAGAAAAAAGCAAACAAGCCCATTCAAAAATGGGCAAAGGATATGAACAGACACTTTACAAAAGAAGACATATATGAGGCCAACAAACATATAAAAAAATACTCATCATCACTGGTCATCAGAGAAATGCAAATCAAAACTACATTGAGATACCATCTCACACCAGTTAGAATGACAATCATTAAAAAATCTGGAGATAACAGATACTGGAGAGGATGTGAAGAAATAGGAACACTTGTACATTGTTGGTGGGAGTGTAAATTGGTTCAACCATTGTGGAAGACAGTGTGGTGATTTCTCAAGGACCTAGACATAGAAATTCCATTTGACCCAGCAATCCCATTACCGGATATATATCCAAAGGATATACTGGATATATATCCTTCTCTCCTTATAAATTGTTCTACTATAAGGATACATGCACACAAATGTTCATTGCAACACTGTTTACAATAGCAAAGACTTGGAACCAACCCAAATGCCCATTGATGATAGACTGGACACAATAATGTAACCATGTAACTGTAATATAAAATATGTAACCAGATAATTGTATAATTAAATAGAATCATTGCATATAATTAAAATGCACAGGGAAAATGTGGCACATATACACCATGAAATATTATGCAGCCATCAAAAATGATCAGTTTGTGTCCTTTGTAAGGACATGGATGAACCTGGAAACCATCATTCTCAGCAAACTGACTCAAGAACAGAAAATCAAACACCACATTTTCTCACTCATAGGCGGGTGTTGAACAATGAGAACACATGGACACAGGGAGGGGAACATCACACACTGGGGTCTGTTGGGGGGGTTAGGGAGGGACCACTTAAGAGTTATCATTTTACCTTGAGACTATGTGCATAAGATGTATATGCAATTAAGTATATTTTATATTTAGAATTGGGTCCCACCTATAAGATATCTCATTACACACACACACACACACACACACACACACACGCACACACACACACACGTGTATATATGTATATATATATATATATATATATGATTTCAGAGTTTTTGCTATTACCTCAATATTATAAATTATATAAAACTTTCAAATTTTCCCCTTTAAATTTTAATTTACAAATTCAGTAGTGAAAATTTTGTCTCCTATTATCATCAACATATTTCATATTTGTTCAAACATGGATGATACAGAAAATAGTTCAGAATTTCTAACCTGTACTATGGCAAACAGAAAACTGAGTAAGAGAAATTCAATTTTTTTTTAAAGTTTTGCGGCAAAATTTGCATACACTGAAGTTCTAGTTCTGGGCTTGGTTTCTGGGTGAAATTGTTCCACCTCAGATCATTGTATATTAGAGTTTCTCATAAGGAGTGCACAGCCTAGATCCCTTGCATGCACATTTCACAGCAGGGTTCCAGCTTCTATGAAAATCTAATGCTGCAGGTGATCTGAGAGGAGGAGAAACTCAGGCAGTAATACTCACTCATTGGCTGCTCATCTCCTGCTGTGTGGCGTGGTTCCTAATAGGCCAGGACTGCTACTGGTCTATGGACTTGGGGTTGGGGACTCCTTCTCTAATGAATCCTTACAAATCTCAAGCTTATTCCTGAAGTGTGCATATATAGAATAGACCTAAATTACATAGTAAAAGTATTGAAAATTGGATTCAGATGTAAATTACTGTCCAATTCTCAGAGTTAACCTTGAATAGCGCATTCTTTAGACAGATTCGAAGTAGTGTAATAAAAGCGTAAAAGAATTGCTTAGAAGAAAAGATAGAACACAGAACTTGCAATCTAAAGCCAATCATATTGATTACCTGCTGATTATCTAAAAATTTTCTAGAGAACTGCATAAACACCCACAGTGTACACAACATAATATTCAAATTGTCTAGGATATGATCCAAAGTTTCTCAACATACACTAATTTGAGACATGTAGACATTTCTCAAGAAAAAAAATCAATAGTTGACAATACTGAGATGATGCATCTGTTTAAATTATCAAAGAGTTTAAAGTAGCTATTATAAACATGTTCCTGAGGTAAAAGTAAACACATTAAAAGAAATAGCAAGGTAAAAGTTTTCTCCATTTATTTTCATGGATTGAGAGCTCATTTCTTTTTAGCGCTAAATTGTATTCCATTGTATGGATACATCACAGTTTATTTATACAGTTTTCTACTTAAAGGCATCATAGTTGCTTCCAAGTTTTAGCAATTATGACTAAAGCCTCCATAAACATCCATATGCATACTTGTTTGGATATTAGTTATCAATTCTTTTGAGTAAATATCAAGGCGTGCAATTGCTAGATTTTATGGTATGTTTAGTTTTATAGGAAACTGCCAAACTTTCTTCCAAAATGCCTGTAATATTTTACATTTCCAACAGCAACAAAGGAGTTTCTGTTGTTCACATCTTCAGCACCATTTGGTATTGTGAGGTGGTATGGATTTTGGTCACATTAGATATGTAGTGGTGTCCCATTGTTGTTTCAGTTTGCATTTTCTTGATGATATATGACAGGAAATATATTTTCATATGCTTATTTTCCATCCATATATCCTCTTTGGTTAGGTGTCTGTTAAGGTCTTTCCCCCATTTTTACATCAGGTTGTTTGTTTTCTTCTTGGTGAGTTTAAGGGATTTTTTTAAAAAACCAGTGGTTGCCAGGGATTAACGGAGAAGGGAAGGTGAATAGGCTCAACACAGAGGAATTAGAGAGCAGAGAAAATACGCCCCATGATACCATAATGGTAGACACATGTCATTACACATTTGTTCAAACTCATAGAATGTGCAATACCAAGAGTGAATCCTGAATGTAAGCTATAGAGTTTGAATTACAAAAGTCTTTCAATGTAGGTTATCAGTTATAACAAATGTGCCACTCTTTTAGAGGATGTTAATAATAAAGGAAGCTACATATGAGTGGAAGCAGGAGTTAAATGAGATATCTCTCTACCTTCCTCTCCATTTTGCTATGAACCTACAGCTTCTCTAAAAAAAAAAAAAGTCTTAAAAAAGAAAAAGTGACCCAAAGTGTATATACTATGAATACTATTACTTTCATAATAAGCTAAATAAAAGTTTATTTTATCATAAGTAATTACTTGCCTTTAAATGTTATTTTTAAATATTTTAAATAACTAATATTTTAAATACATTTTGACTATCTTTATTCTGAATATGCCTGACATGGGACAGACATTGTTTGCATTAAAGTTTCCATAAAGGTCATTTTGTTAGGAAATTACCATGCAGTCCAGCAAACACTACTTCTTAAAGAGCCAAAAATAATAAATGAGCATAAATAAGTACAGAGTTGTATATAATATTCATAGTAATCTGTGTACTGGTTTTATTTTGAAAATAGAACCTACCGTGACTTGTAATACACATACAGAATGTATTACTGTGCTATAAGCCAACTAAAATATTAAATGAATTTGCCTTATATATTAGGAATGAGAAACAACTTGGCACAAACAATAAGCATAAATGACTCTAATTCAAAATGCAACATCTTATTTTCCCATAGTGACTTAAGGACGTTTCTTTATTTTACTCTAAAATATGTGAAGCAATCTTGTTGCATTCAAGCCCCACCTACCTAATAACTCATGAAAGCAAATTGAGCATATCCGTGGGGTTTCCAGTGATTTGTTTCTGAAATGATACTACTTTTTTCTTGCTATGATTTGATAACACAATTTTAGTGCCACTGCGGAATCATCAACTCTTACACAGAATTATTTTAGCTTCCCTCTTTCTTGACTCCAGGTTTCCCCTGAAACTTTCTTTATTTTAGACTAATTTGAGTAAACCCCTTTGTGGAATGAGAGAGGCAGACTGCAGAAAGGAACCCTAATGAGAGAGTAGTAAAATCAGAAACAATTGCTAAGTATATTCTCTCATTTACTGAAAATATTTGGAAATTAGGGAAAAACAGAAAAAAATTAAAATTGAAGTGGCAACTAGCTTAAAATTACAGTCTTGTTTTTAAGGTATATGTAACACGGTAAAAGCACCATAAAACTGCATACCTCAACCACACCTCGGCTTTCTGTTGAAACTGTTCTCTGTAACCCTAATGTGACAGGCAATCAGTCCAAACCCACCCCATCTTGGCCCCTGAGACTCATTATAAGTAACTACGGTCTGTAATTTCCACCCTACCCAGGCAATGTGAAAACTAACGCTTATCTTGACTTCTGTGAACCACTTAAGTAACAATCGGAATGTCCGGAGCCCCTCACCCTCATCTCCGCCCAGGAGGTGATTTACGGAATCCACTGGCCCTTGGAATGCCTGAAGCCCCTCACCCTCACCTCTGCCCCTCACCCTCACTCTCACCCCCAAGGTGGTTTACGGGCATAAAAGGTCTTGACACCCTCCTTTCGGGGCCATGGATTGGAGAGACTCCAGTCCTCTGTGGCCGCCGGCAATAAAGACCCTGCAATTTGGCATACTTTTGTCTTGGTGTTGACTTTCTACACTCACTCCAGTACAACAATACTGATTGACCTTAAGACTTTTTTTATTATAAATAAAATTATAAGATTTTTAATTAAACAATATTTTTATTCACATAGTGAGAAAAAATACCTGAAATAAGAATAATTATTTTAAAAAGAGTAATAATAAACAATAAAGACACTTAAAATATTAACTGCAAAACTTAAAAGTGTAATTTAAAAAGAAGTAAAAACCCAAAAAGTATCTGAGACAGGTCTCAATCAATTTTGAAGTTTATTTTCTCAAGGTTATGCATATGCCCAGGGACAGTTCTGTGCCTTTTTCAAAGATGATTTTGAGGGCTTAAATATTTAAGGAGAAAAGCAAGCTGGAGGAGAAAGAGAGAGGGTGTGGTCACATTACTGAATCCACACGTTGCAGGATAAAAGGGCCAGGATGGGGAACAGTCAATTATTTATTCTTCTCATGCTCAGTAAATCATCACTTTGAGTTCCTTGTGCCTCATTTATGCCACGCAGCATCGGCCTTCCATGAAGCAGGAGTTTAATTGGCAGGAGTCGGCCTGCCCGTTTACACTGTGCTTGTTGCTTGACTTTGGATCCCTCAGAGCTGCTTTTCCTTTCCTGGCCCTCAACCTAAAGTTTGGAACTAAGTTTGAGACAGGAAAAGCTATTTCAGGGCCTGCATGGATTCATTTAGTTTAAGTCCCAGATGGGCTTTGCCAAATTTATGACTAATAGTCAACATGGGTTGCTCCTCTGTTGCCTCCCTATCATAAGCAGAGTGCTGAGTTAGGAAGAGAATCCTCTTGCTTAGAAAAGAAAGCTTCAAGTGCTTAAGCGGGGGTGGGGAGTGGGTGGGAGAAGGGACCTGAGGGAAGAGCCTCTTGCTCTGTGCAAATGGGTTTCTTTAATCAATGCATTCCTCTACTGGTTCAGACTAGCTAAACTTCCATAGAGGAAAACAAAGCCAACATTCCTTTTACCCAAAGGGAAGAGAGAGGTGGCTTTGAGTTGGAAGAGAGAGATGGCAGTGTGTTGGAAAAGAGACAAATTCAGCAGTTCTACATTTTAACTCACCCTTTCTCATATTCCATATGGACCCCTAGATGAGACAGGATTGTTCCCTTGACCCTGACCCCCTTCGTGGGTAGGAACTAGAGTGACTCGTTTCACTCAACTCACTGTTGGCCACTTCTCCCAAGAGGTAGCTTGCAAGCCAGTGCAGGAACCAGAGGGAATGAATGCTGGGACCAACTGGTCACTCCTCTCAGGTGGGAGCAGTGTCCAAGCCCTTGCCCTCTCCATACCTGGTTTCTTGTCTGGTATCCAAGAAATATCAGGTCACATGAAAGAAATGAAGGATAGTGTATGTGGAGAATATTATTGGATGATAAAAGTGGCTCTCAGCAGGATGGGAGTTGGAAAGGAGGTCACCTGGGGAGGTGATCTTTCCCTGAAGCTGCACCGTCTGAGGTTAGCTGCATCCATCCATCTATCCATAGTCTCTGACACTCAGCAGCTTGTATCCCCAACTGCTTGCATCAGCCAGAAGCTTATGTTGCTCTGCCAGCTGAAGTCTTTTTATGGGCACATAAAACAGAATTCAGTTGACGGAGAAGAAACAAAAATTTCTCAAAAACTAAGATCCTAGGAAAGAAAAATAAGCAAAAATTTCCTTTAAGTATATATATGTACATATACACATATGTGCATATAGATAAGTATATTTTTATTAATTAAATGATTAAATATATGGATTATGTATCTTTAAGTATATATATATATATATACACAAGTGTATATATGTGTGTACATGTGCGTATACATATTTAACATATATCATATTTACCACATATATATTTAAATGCACATATTGATGCTTATTTTCTCTCCCAGGATCTTAGTTTCTTATACACACATATATATGTATATCGGTATATATAAACACACACATGTACATAAGCATATATTTTTGTAATTAAACTGACACTTAACCATTGAGCACTTCAAAAATTTTTGTAATCCCAGAACTTTGGGAGGCCCATTGGAGTGGATCATGAGGTCAGGAGATTCAGACCATCCTGGCCAACATGGTGAAACCCCGTGTCTACTAAAAATACAAGAATTAGCTAGTTGTGTTGGCACGTGCCTGTAATCCCAGATACTCAGGAGGCTGAGGCAGAAGAATTGCTTGAACCAGGGAGTTGGAGGTTGCAGTGAGCCAAGGTCACTCCACTGCATTCCAGCCTGGTGACGGAGCAAGACTCGGGGGGGGGGGGGGGAAGGAAAGGCAGTTTATTTTTCTTTTATTTATTTATTTATTTATTTTTACTTATATGAGGCACCTAGAATAGTCAAATTCATAGAGACAGAAGGAAAGGCAGTTTATTACACAACTCAGAGTTAAGCTTTATTTGGCATAGCAAAATGGAATCTTAGGTTTTAATTTTCTATTCGCAGAAGAAAAAACAATATCAATGATTATAGTTTTGCAGTAATATAACCGATGGCAACGACTGAGTCAAATACATAGCCTCACATGTTGATGGGTGTCAATTGCTACAACCATTGTGAAGCACAACTTACCAATGTGTCTTGGATTTTTACAGAATATTTACTCATAACATTTAATCCACAAATTTCATTTTTAGGAAACACCTTTAAGGAAATAATAATAGAGATGGGCCTATATCTGTATAAGATGTTCATTAGTAACTTTTGCATCAATGAATTATAACAAACTATTAAAATGCCTATAATGCTTAAAAAATGTCATAAATTTATAATGAAACACCTTGTAGTAATCAAAGCTCTTTATTTTTGAAGAACATTCACTTACATAAAAGCATATTCATAATAAAATATTAAACAATGTATATAATACTATTATATTTTGTTAAAATAGCATTAGAAAACTGGAAGTCAATACCCTGAACACTGAGTAATTATTTTCTTTCCATATTTTTCAAACTTTATCTTACTTCACTCATCAGAGATTGCTAGTTCTGACCTATATCCATTCATTCCCCATTTTTTATAAGTACTGTAGAATGCCTGTACTTTAGCTCTGCAAAACATTTCCCAGCCTTAGTATAATCAATTGGTCCTAGACCCTGACCAATAGGCATTAGATGATGTTTTCCATTGGAAACGTATATATACTCATCACCTATTTTCCCTGACAGCTGACTGGAAATGAAGAAGTCTAGAGACACTACCTTAGATTTAAGAAAACTTGTGTTGATGATGTGAAGCCATCCTATTTCTAGAATCACTTCCTTTTGAACTTTTTCATGAGAAAGAAATAAATATCTACCTTGCTAAAGCCTCTACATTTGGAGTCCCTCTATTGTAGCCTATGCCATGTATCAAAACTAATCAATATGTAAAATACTTCATAAAGAATATTTTATTACAATATTTTATAATGAAAGAACAAAATAAATTAAGACGATAAAAAACAATGTTATTGTATAAAATGCATTCAGTATGTAAAAGTCATGAGCTACCTCTAACAGATGGCCTAGACCCTTTATGCACTGATGATAAAATTTGGAACGTGCTCTTCATATGAAACACACACACAGATAAAAGTTTGGGAAGATGGCAGTGGGACACAATTCCTGACCTGCTGCAAGGATTTTCAGCTTCACCACTGCTGCCCTTTTGAAATAGATAATTCTTTCTTGTGAGGGACTGTCCTTTGCATTGCAGGATGTTTAGTGACATTGTTTTCTCTACTCAGTAGGTATCAGTAGGATTCACCCAGTTGGGACAACAAAAAAATGTCTTCAGGTACAGCCAAATATCCAATGGGGAGCAAAATCATCCCCATTTAGAACCACTGAACTATGGTAATCTTTCATCGTGATGAAGAAAAGAGTCATATAATAAAGTCATTGAGATCAATACTATAAGAGCATTATTAATAATAAGCATCCTGGGTATGACAAACCTCCTTTCTTTGACCAAACTTCAGTCAGTTTTCTTTGAATCCTCTGATCAAGTAGGTCTTGACCTTTGGACTTCCATGTTTGTCTTTGTATCCCTCAGTTTTAGCAAAAAGAACTGCTTGGTTGGTTTAGCCAGAATTATCACCCTCAATACCTGATTAATCCCATATCAAATCAAATCTCTCCTACCCCATTATCAACAAGATGATATTCATCATCCTAGCCTGCCTTCAGCAAAAATCCTGTCAAGTCAGCTTAACCAGGAATCCCCCTTTACCATTGAAGTTTCTCTCAGCAATTTTCCATTCACTACTTGATCCCTCCAACTGTGTTTCTTGGCTACAAATCACCACTTTTCATGTGGTATTCAGAATTGAGCCAGATCTATACTGATGTCTCTTTTCTTCTATTGCAGTAATTTTTAAGGTTTGTTGGGTTTATTTATTTATTTATTTTTCACTTAATGACTGTTCAGTTCAGATTTCTTTGGTAGGTCCACAGAGTTTATATCTGTTGGAAGAAATAAAAAAATTCTGTCTGGGATCCACGGTGGCTCAGGCCAGTTGTCCTGGTGCTTGAGGAGGCGAGGCTATGCGTTCAAGGCCAACTGGGGCAACATAAGAACCTCTCATTCATTAAAAAAAAAAAAAAAATTCTGTCAACTAGAGATTCCAGAGCATTTGAGCTATGACTCAAAAGACAGCGGAATTTGGGATATACATAATTAGTTCAGTTTCAGATGCATTGTATTTTAAATTCCTAAATAAATCTGCCTACTCTTAACTTCTTGAATCATGTGTTAAATTCCTGCCTTATGCCAAACTTTCAGTACCCATACCCTTAAAAGGAAAAATGGTCCTCACTCTAGCCCAGTAGGTTCTGTGATGTCTTATGCAATTTTTTAATTTTGAAAAGAGAGAGACCAAAGGACACAAGGCACTTTTACCTTATCATTTGTATAGTACAAATGTCAGCAATGGGGGAACAAAAGCCTCTCTCTACTTTTGATAATGCCGCCTATCTGGCTTCCTTTAATGTGGATTTAGAGTACATAATGAACTTCCATCAATAAAGCACTATTTTGACTGCAGTTCAGACTTACTGTGGTAGGCTCATATTACCAAAGACGATGGTAAGTATCACAGAAAAAAAGAAAAGAAAGGAAAAGAAAAACTGTTGAGACCAGTTTGTGGCACCATTTGCTCTAAGGAATAACATGGTTTAATCATTAATGATATTTACATTAATTAACCTAGAATAATCATCTTTTTAACCAATAGTTTTGTAAATATGAGTTTGAACTATTTAGTTTATATTGTCTTGTGCTCATAATTTTTAGTGAAGAAGTAGCATATGTCAGTATTTTTTAAAATTGTATATTTTATTATTTATTAAAATAATTCAGTTCAAAGAAAATTTGAAATTCTCAGTGTTAAGGAATATTTTTATTTTTTTTTATTATTTTTTTTAATGATACATTTGCAGTTTAATGCATACCTGAGCAAGATTTCTAAACTTGTATCAACAGATTGGATCTTTATTTTCTTTCCCCTCAATGATTTCAAATTTTACTCTTTTTTTTTTTTTTTTTTTTTAATTTTTATTGCATTATAGGTTTGGGGGTACATGTGCAGAACGAGCAAGATAGTTGCATAGGTACACACATGGCAGTGTGCTTTGCTGCTTTTTTAAATAGTGTGGGTCAATTAAAATAAATGGGATTTTTTAAAAAAAGAACCAATGGCAGATAGTATTGTTTTTATATTTAGTTATAAACAATTCTTTCTTTTATTAGAGTAAGAAAAAGGTTAAAATATACTTTAATTGAAATATATAATTTTATATAAAACTATATTATATATGTATCATATATTAATATATTACATACTATCTCATTTTTATTATGTAATTATATATATTCATATAATAAAATAATATACATTAATATATTATATATAATAAATAAATATACCTTAATATTATATATAATAAATAATATATAATTATATTTAAATATAATATATAATAAAGTTACATCTGTCAAGCTTAACAAGCAGAAATTTAAATGCCAAAAAATATCACAAAGGTGATATTGTAAGAATGAAACTTTAATCTGAAGTCAATTATTAGGCTATTACTTAAGCATAGTGTTATAGTATGTAATCCAAGATACACTAAATTTTTATTGACACAAGAATTTTATTCATGTAAATATTTAGGTCATCATTCTCAGAAGATGACTGGTTAACATGCAAAATTCTCAAAAGTTACTAGTGTCCTCCCAAGGGTTAGTAAACCTTTTCCAGAAAACAACATTTGGAACATGAGCAAATTGTTTCTTTATCTGGTCATTTTCCATTTTGATAAAGATTTCCAAGTCAGTGAAGCCGTTCAATTGAGCAAGCTTTCACTTTACTAGAGATACTTTTATATACTATTGTATACTCTGCAATTCACAGTACGTATATGGTTATTCCAGTGCTTGCTCATATTTGGTGTTAACCTTACAGACCAACTTTTGTTTCAGAAGTAGATTTGAAATACACACTTTTAATTTATTTTAACATCAAATTTATAACGTAGTAATGAGCCACATGAAAAAAAAATATGATGAAACAATTATTACCCTGTATTATGTCCTTTAACTATATTTATTTGTATGTTTTCCACTGCTTAAAGCTATAGTTGTATCATCAAATAAATTCAAACGATAACCTAGATACATACATTGTTACCTTTTTTTTCTAAATAAACCAAAGTCGCCCTAATAAATCAATCAAAACTTCTAAGCTGTTTTTATCGGGAGCCATGAAAGCAAAAGTTCTTTGTAGCAAACAAAATTGCCAGAGGCTTTTGGCTAATAACTATTAAATACTTAATGACTCTTAAAAGCCTGAGTCTCCAGCTTTGGTTTATTCTTAAGTATTGAAAGCTTTGTCTGACCTTGAATCCACATCCTTAACAGCCTCAGAAAAGATTGTTTTGTCCTCCTTCAGATAGAATTTTCAAAACATATAAATACATGTCGCAATTAAGAATTTAAGAAATATAACCTCAGCATCTCACCACAAATGTTTTCTTTTAATAATAAAACCAAATCTATCTGCATGTGTCATCTTAGGTTTGAATGGTGACTTGATAGTAGATAATGTGCACTTATCAAAATGCATAATTTTATAAAAAAAAAGATTTGAAAAATAAAAATAAAATACTACACAATATTTTTCCAAAGAAAAATTATGCTCATTAATTAAAAAAAAAATTTAGAATTATTTACTCTTATACCTAATTTCAATGATATAATTAAATTAAATGTAATTTGGCAGTATTACATTGTTTTTAAGTTTAAGTGTTATTCCATACGTTTACTCTTCAGTTAGCTTTTGGACACCATTTAATTTTATAGAGAAAAATTACCATAAAGACTCCATCTACTTTCTGAGACATGATTTTACATTTCTTTTTCTTTTTCTTTTTTTTAATTTTTATTGCATTATAGGTTTTGGGGTACATGTGCAGAACGTGCAAGATAGTTGCATAGGTACACACATGGCAGTGTGTTTTGCTGCCTTCCTCCCCTTCACCCACACTTGGCATTCATCCCCAGGCTATTCCCCCCCAGCCCCCCCCGCTGTCCCTCCCCCATTTCCCCCAACAGTCCCCAGTGTATAGTAGACCGCCTCTCTGTGTCCATGTGTTCTTATTTTTCTCACCCACCTATGAGTGAGTATATGCAGTATTTCTTTTTCTGTTCTTGTGTCAGTTTGCTGAGAATGATGTTCTCCAGATTCATCCATGTCCTTACAAAGAACACAAACTTATCATTTTTGATGGCTGAATAATATTCCATGGTGTATATGTGCCACATTTTCCCAGTCCAGTCTATCATCGATGGGCATTTGGGTTGGTTCCAGGTCTTTGCTATTGTAAACAGTGCTGCAATGAACATTCGTGTGCATGTGTCCTTATAGTAGAACGATTTATAGTCCTTTGGATATATACCCAGTAATGGGATTGCTGGGTCAAATGGAATTTCTATTTCTAGGTCCCTGAGGAATCGCCACACTGTCTTCCACAATGGTTGAACTAATTTACACTCCCACCAACAGTGTAAGAGTGTTCCTATTTCTCCACATCCTCTCCAGCATCTGCTGTCTCCAGATTTTTTAATGATTGCCATTCTAACTGGTGTGAGATGATATCTCAATGTGGTTTTGATTTCAATCTCTCTAATGACCAATGATGATGAGCACTTTTTCATATGCTTGTTGGCCTCATGTATGTCTTCTTTTGTAAAGTTTCTGTTCATATCCTTTGCCCATTTTTGAATGGGCTTGATGAGCTGCAGGAGGTTTAAAGTGAAACACAAAATCCATTCTCATAGTACATCACACAGTCTGAATTAGAGACCTTTAACAAATATCTCCTAGGAGATCCAAACATCTGTGAGATTACTTCAAACATCTGTTCTAATAAAAAAATTCTTTTTGATTTTTGTAACAAGAAAATAAAAGCATCATCATATCTATATTGGAAATTACTCTAAATCTAATTGATTTGAAGGAGTCAACCAAGAAGAGGTGAAAGATCAACTGAGAAGCAGTAAGACAAGATGTTTATTGGGGTTTTATAAATTGCATTTCAGGAAGCAGATTCCACTAAAGACCAAATTGTGTTCTGAAGAGAAAGATGAGAGTAGAGATTTTTAAAAGGACTCAGAGTGATCATACCAGTTGTTTTGAAGGAAGTATCTCTGGTGTAGGCAACAGGCTTGGTACGTGTTCATAGTTCATTGATTGTTACTGTATAAAAGTTGCGGCACTGATGAAATTCACCTGTTTTCCAGGATGTTGTGGTCATGGCAGTTTGGCCTTCTTCAAAGGTTTAAGGCAAGTTAATGTTTCGCAAGGTTGCAGGTCATGCAGGTAGTCACTCTTAGAATAGCTTCTGAACACCATCTTAGAGCTCTGAACCAGGAAGACACCACTTTGTATACTACATTTCACAAAGGTTTAACATTTTAATAACAAGCTAAGTATATATTCAAATACCATGGCAGTGATAAGTTAGTATACAATTATCAAAATCTACAAAAGATACTGTATTATGAAAATATGTATCATTTGTTTAAAAAGTGAAGTTAAAAGAAGAAAAAACTAATATTTACAATAGTTTAGGGTCTCTGGAACTCAACAAGCATGAGGTTAAATAATATTTATGTCAAGTTTAAGGTGATTTTCCTTCTCACACTTACATAAAGGGTTAGTTTACTATATCCTATAGTCTGAGTAAAAAGTTGGAATAAAATCTTGTCTCTTTCCCATATGTTATAGATATAAATGGACTGGAAGATTATAAATCTTAATCCAATCCAAAAAAAAAAAAATAACCATGTTATGGGATTGCTATTGAAATAAAAATATAACATGGTTCTCCTGACTTCTAGATCAAACTAAGAAGAACTGCACATTATCCCTTGCCTATGACAATAAAATAAGGTTGGAAATAGAGCTAGAAGCTGAAAAGAAAGTACAAATAGGACTAGATAAGTTGTATCTATAATGTATATATTACATATATAATATCTGCAACTATAGTCTATAAACATATGTGTTCATAAATTTGTTTATATTCCACTTATTTAAATGCCTAGAGCAAAAGATGTGATCTTTATTGTTGAACCACCTGAAATAGTTCTAATACTGTCAATAAACTTTTGAATACTGGAATTTAATTAATTATATCAACACTTAATGCAGCACCTGATATAGTATATAACTTAGAAAACAATTAAAACTGGTTTAATACCTGATTTCTGTTCTTAAAGAACTCATAGTCTACCGAATAATTTAGATATAGGAATTAAAACATGGGTTTATCGAAGGTTACTTAAATATAACAAAAACAGAAAACCAGAATAAAAAAACTAGTAACAGAATTTCCTATAAACTTTCTTGGAATGTTAAATAATCCAAAAAATGTAAACCTCATAATAGGTAATTCTTTAAATAGTGCCATTTTGAAATTAATAATTTCAAACTAGTGCATACCCAGACCTACTGTACATCTCACTGAAACCCTGTCTAAAATATAAAACTAGAAGAACTGAAGGAAAAGCCCAAAAGCAAAAAGATAATCAAGAGGATAAGGCATTTCTGGCAGATAAAATTGCAGTTAATTTTTCAAAAACAAAGAGGATAAAAGTTGTCTCCCGATAATTACATACTACATAAATGGAAAATTCAATATAGGTTGAGTGACTGTTTATTGAACATAGAGAGATTTAACTGAAAATGTAGGCAGCCTATTAATAACCCTTAAGCAAAATACAGGACACCCCTTTGGCTAAGAAAGAATTATTTGTAGAGGCAGGAAATAATTATTCTGGGGAAAGTTAATTCTTTTAGTGTAGGAGTTAATTCCACCAAATAAACACCTTGCATTCAGCCTTTGGAGAAACCTCATCCTGACAGTCCACTGTCTGCCAGCTCTTTCTAATGTGAAATTTGTCCTGACAAAATACACGCTTCTTACAGTAACAGTTGTCACACTGAGATACCTAGCAGAGAAGCCCGACTTACAATATACCACATGATAGCTCCTAGCACTTTTGTTCCTAGGCCTATACTATGAAAAGACAAACAATGACCAAAAAAATATAAACAGGTCAGTAATATGTAAAACAAAAAGGCCAATTCATAACAATATTAGAAAAATAGATGAAAAAGATACAATAATTTGGCAAAGAAAGGAGAACTTTAAAAAACAACCTTAATAAATATACTTAAAATGGTAAGATATCCTCAAAGTAAGAATTTCATGCTATGAAGTGAGCAGAAAACTCTGTATAGTGCTCTTGGAGATTTAAAAGCAGGCAAGGAGGCAAAGTCTTCACAATGTTTTGGGGTAATATTTGTAACTAAGCAGCATATACTCACTAAATTATCAAAAAAATAAAATAAAATCAGATGATTATCAAACATAAACATTCTCAAAGTAGTTTTCTCTTTCTTACCCTTTTCCTAGAAAGTTAGTTGAGATTATCTTCATCAAGCGGAAGTAAATGAAACAGTAGATTGTATGAGATCTAGACAATGGCAGTGCTGTATAGTAGACCACGTTTCAGGGATGGGAATACAAAATTGTCAGGAGACAAAACTGATTTTTTAAATGGAAACATTTGAAAGAAAAACAACACATTAATATTTAATAAAAATATAAAAAAGGAGAAACAAATACTTTAAAAGAAATTAACAATTCAAACCCAAAGCTAATTCATATGTAGCTTGATTATAAAAAACAAATGAGAAACTAAGAACATATCAAAAATTGAGAGAAAAAGAATCAGTTTAATCTTGATACTAAACAAAAAAATCTCCTTCAAGTGCCCTAGAGATCCAGACACATTACCCACAGAGAAAAAATAAAATCCCAGAACTCCACTTGAAGTGAAAATAATTGCATAATCACAGTGAGATAAATGCCATTAATTTTTTTTCAACATCTAGGATCAACTAAGGGAAAAAGTGCAGAAGACTTGGCAGTCAGAGAGAGCATGAATATTAATGACTTGGCAATCATAGAAGCAATAATGTGGATATTGATATAAGGCAGACCACAGACATTGAGTGAAGGTAGGAGGAGAAAAGTTAGAAGTATGCGGAATCTAATGGCATCATCTCACATAAAGTTTTCTTAGAAGATCATGAAATAAAAGTGTATTGTTAATAATTTATAATTGAAAAAACAAAAGTATATCAATGTCAGATATTAGGAAATGTAGGTGGAGGGATAGTTCCAATAGCACAAAATTTTTAGATATATCTTGGCATTGAAAATTAAAACATATCTTGAAACTGGTTTTTCTTGATTACCAAAAACTGATTTTCATGTTGCTTCTTCCTCCTATGTTAACAGAAATTACCCAAAACAATGATCACTATTCAAAATCTGAGCTTTTCCCCTTCTTTGTCACTACGGTAAGTTCTTCATCTCAAATAATCATATAAACCTCAAATGCAAAAACACATTCTTCCCTGTTGATACACTGAGTCTATGATGGCAACTGCTTATTTTTTCAGATCTTCAAATGCAAGCTGAGATTAATTTTGAAATCGCCTTGAGGAATAGAAATCATTTAAGTATTGATGGCCTCATTAGTCTCTGCTTTTAAACAGATTAAGTAGCTCAAAAAAGATTCAATAACAATATTTAGAATTTTCAGGTATAATGTCAAGATTCATTAGAAAGTCCAGGATAAAAAAACAGATGAATTCAAAAATACCCAAGATTCTCTTGCTAAGTTTTGCTTTTGTTCTGAACAGTTATGTTATCTGGGCTGGAAAGACAGAGATTATTGTAGAGTCCACAGAGAATTTGCTACCTATCATCATTGCTTTTCAAGATCTCAAGATTTTTTTTCTCATTGTAATTTTAAAATATAGTCTTTCAAAATATTTCTATTGGTTACAAAATAGACATATAGAAAAAATCATATTTATAGAAATTATGTGAAAATAAAGTAAATGTAGATATAAAAAGTTTTTCACCAAAATAATTACATATGCACATACACACATCCCAAGAGCTTTCTAACAGTCATAATTAATATTTTCAAACATGAACAATTCAGCCTATACTAGAAGAGAAAGAGAATTGAAATAGTCAATGAATATTTTAAAAATCCGAACTATTAAGAACATATTTAGGCAGAAGTTACTATTTAAAAAGTTTCAAAAACCACAGAACTAAAACTAGCCCAATTGTTTCACAGAAA
Organism: Saguinus oedipus; assembly: GCA_031835075.1. Taxonomy (NCBI): domain Eukaryota; kingdom Metazoa; phylum Chordata; class Mammalia; order Primates; family Cebidae; genus Saguinus; species Saguinus oedipus. The sequence continues at coordinate 59,630,081 of CM063185.1, forward strand.
TGATATTTACAAGTTTTTATAATAAACATCAAAATTGACTCTCTTTCTTTAAATTTGAAATTTGTATTTGTCTACTTGGAGTTCCTTCTTCTGGAATCAACCCTCAGATAAAAAACTGAAACTCAGACCACTACATCCGGACAACAAGATGCCAGACCCTTCATCTATCATGATTACTCCTTATTCATCCCTAATTTTTCTCAATTTGCCTTACTATATAAACTCCACAATTTTGGTCCCTTGGGTAGACAGATTTGAGACTGATACCCTGCTTTCCTCAGCTATAGCACAGGAATAAGTCCTTCTTCCCTGGTAATACTTGTTATCTCAGTGATTGGCTTTCTGTGCTGTGAGCAACATCCTAGACTACACCCCTGCTATTTGGTAACACAACTGTACTACAAAAAGAGTGAACTCTAATATAAACTTTGAATTTTACTAAATAATAATGTATCACTGTTGATTCATCACTTCTAACAATTGTAACAAAAAAGCAAGCTGTAAATTACAGGGGAACAGGCAGGAAGGAAAGATAACATGGACATCTTACTTTCTATTCAATTTTTCTGTAAACCAAAAACTTCCTGAAAAAAACAAATAATTTAAAAAGTTATAAATAATTGTCCAAAATGATCACATTAGTATAGTCATCCCTCAGTATAAAATGGGGAATGGTTCCAGGACATCTGCATGTAACAAAATCCACACATACTCAAGTCTGGCAGTTAGCCTTGTGGAACTGGTTACAGGAAAAGTTGGCTGCTGTATTTGTGGGGTTTGCTTCCTGGAAGTACTATACTTTCTATGCATGTTTGCTTGAAAACAATCCACTAAAAGTGTAGCTGCACAGATTCAGGTCTGTTTTGTTCGAGAGTCAACTGTAATTAGCTTTGGCTTTACTCTACTTAATCAGTATTAACATTTTCTTCTAAGCCACTCATATTATTTTAAGTGATTGCCTCTATTAGATTTAGGGAACATAAAATCTAGACTACTTAAATGATTTCCCAAAGTTGAACAGCTTCCGAGAAATAGAAAGAGGGAATCAAATCTTAGTTGTTTTGTTTGACCTAAGATTATTTTGTATTATTTACTATTAAAAGTAGTTAAAAGAAGTACAATTACCATACTCAAATTAAGTTCAGTCACAGACTCCAAAGAGAGGTGGAGCTACAAGAACATACAATAATTTGACTATAGAAATTCATTGGTTTCCTACCTGATTTTAATTAGTTTTGTCTTGTTTTTCTTCCCTCCAACCTGCGACAACATTTTGCCACTAGATTTTTGTACCTAAGTCATAATCTTCATTCTTCAGTTGAACAATATTTTCTTAGTTAGAATTTATCTTTTCTTTGCAAGCAGTGTGAACCATCTTAAGAAGTTGTGCCAAAGGAAGAAGTGAATATAAAACTGCGTATGTTCCTTTCTGACTCCTCACTCTCCAATATAGCCAGACCCCAGGAAGCTACTGGAATTAGGAACTAGAAATTTCTTTCTCATCATCTACTTTCTGTGTCTGTCTCTACAGACTTGCTTGTTCTGTCTTCCTAAATTCATAGAGGAATATGACTGTCTCATAACACCTCAGGTTTTTCTTTTCTAAAACATCCCTGATTCCTCCATAAAGCACAAACTCAATCTGAAATCCTAATTAAAATTTTTCTGAATGAATAATCCTGGCAGGTCTAGCTTTAGGAAGGAATCTAACCCCAAATCTCTAAACCATAAGCAAGGTTGGGGGTGATGAGTGGGTTATAAAGTATTAATATGGCTAATGGGGTGTCACCCAGTAAATAAGGGGACAGTTTTCTTAAAAGACATTATTAGTATTGATCTGGATTAATGTCTGCTATCTATTAGTTATTTTACTAGGTAACATATACATAATGATACATTAAACCCACTTCTGGATTTCACAGAATGCAACTTCTGACTGGAGTAATACACATATATGTCTAAACTATTGCATAGTAAGATCATACATATATTGGATTCATTGCTGAACAATCTTTAATGGTTTTAATTTTTTTTTAAAGTTTCAACCTCTCAGGATGGAATCAATGTATTCAAGCATCTAATTTAACTTTTTGATGTCTCTTCCAAACAGACACAATACAGAACACAGTGAATATGTGTCTATATTTGCTAACTACATTGTATGTTCCTCTCATATTGATTTCATTCTAAATGACTTTTTAAGAGTAATTACTGTGTCTTATAATTCTGTTATGACATTCAAATAATTAGCACATACTTGGGTACACTGTGTGTGTGTGTGTGTGTGTGTGTTTGTGTGTGTGTAACATGGACAGATGCACAGATTCAGCCACTGTTAATATTATTTGGTAACTTAAACTTTCAATAACAAAATTATATTGCTAAATACTGATTTATGGGTTTTGCTTTCTGTTTCTGGCCTTGTCAGTCTTTTCAGCCTGTCTTAAGAAAGTAATGGAAAGAGTTCCTTATGGATAATTACTAAATGTTTGTTAGCAAAAATACATAAAGACATAATAGACTAAAATGTCTGGAAATAATTTATTTCAGCAGCCCCTTGCCCTTAGAACTCTCCGTGGCCTGTTAGGAGCCAAAGGGCACAGCAGGCAGTGAGCAGTGGACTAGTGAGCATTACCACCTGAGCTCCATCTCCCGTTGGATCAGCCTGGGCATTAGATTCTCACAGAAACACGAACCCTATTGTGAACTGCACACCTGTGGAGGTTGTGTGCTCCTTAAGGAAATATGATGCTCCACACCCCATCTGTGGAAAATTTTCTTCCACAAAACTAGTCCCTGGTGCCAAAAAAAGTTAGGAATTGCTGTTTTATTGCCTTAAGATATCCAACAGGCCTAGTGTGGTAGCTCACACCTGTACTCCCAGCACTTTGGGTGGCCGAGGCAGGAGGATCACTTGAGTTCAGGAATTCAAGACTAGCCTGGCCAGCACCGTGAAATCCTGTCTCTACTAAAAAAAAAATAATAATAATAAACAATAAAAAAAAAAACAAAAAATAAACAAATTAGCCAGGTGTGGTGGTACACACCTCTATCAACTACTCAGGAAGCAGAGGCATGAGAATCTCTTGAACCCAGGAGTTGGAGGCTGCAGTGAGCCGATATCGTGCCACTTCACTCCAACCTGGGTGAGAGGGAGCAAGACTCCCTCTCGGGGAAAAAAAAATCAAACAAAATGAGTGAGACAACTGATCAGTTGATGAGTAGAAAGTTCTACCCATTTTTTTACATAAAGTCTGGAACATTTGCCTAATATGCATTTAATATGGCCAATGAAACATTATAGAATTGTTACTTTAATTTTTAGAACACAATCAGTTTCTTTCTTTCTTTCTTTTTCTTTCTTTTCTTTTTTTTTTTTTTTTTTTGAGAAGATGTCTCAATCTGTCGCCCAGGCTAGAGTGCAAGCATACTGCCATGCCCAGCTAATTGTTTGTATTTTAGTAGGGACAGGGAGGGTTTCACCATGTTGCCCAGGCTGCTCTCGAACTCCTGAAATCAGGCAATCTGCCCACCTTGGCCTCCCAAAGTGCTGAGATTACAGGCGTGAGCCACCATGCTCGTCCTCAGTTTCTATCTTTCCCCTCTTTTTGTCGTTCCTACTCTCTTTCCTTCTCTTTCTCTCTTTAAATAATTCATACTTATTAAAATCCTTTTTACATCAGGCAATGGCTTTAAATATGTATGATTCAATAGTTACCCCTGTTTTTACAATACATGCAAAATTGATATCTATGTGTAGACAGAGTAGGAATGGCAAAGTAATTACACACGGATTGATTCATTTCTAATATTAATATGAAAATAATTTTCCTGAGACGTGTTATATTGACCAATGCCATTTGCCTATTAGTGAAAAACACTTTTTAACTTTCTACTTATATTATATAAATCTTTTGTTGGAAGTAAGCTTTCATATGCTCAATTGTAATGGTTTCTGCTAGATTTCTTGTAGTTGTGTTTGATCTTATATCAAAAAATTGAAGATGTAATATGCTAATAGTATTGCATTACTGTAATGTTGCATGCATGCTTTGGTAAACCATTTTATTTATAATTATAAACTCATGAGTCAATTTATATTTGTCACTTAATAAATGGGCTCTTGAGTCATGTTACTTTTTGATTAGAACATTAATTGCATCAAGCAGACATGGACTCTATCCAAGATAGTTAAAAATAAGAGAAGTTTAATGATGCGATGGCAAAAATATTGGAGGTTTTATTTTCCATCTGGATAGACAGAACCAGTTAGTGGATTCTGTAAAATATCAAATGTATATAGAAAATTAACCAATTACTGAAAATGTCATGTCAGTATATCATATTAATAACTGACCACATGTATTGGTCTTATTAAATTTCTATTTGGCATTTTGTGAAAAACCAGAAATACTAATTATTTCCCCTCTTTATCCATTGAGAACATTATATACCCTCTCTCTCACACACACCAGGTAGAAAACATGAAAGTCTATATTCTTCTATAATCTTCACGTTCTTCTGGAATTTTGATTCCCACTAGAAGTCAAATTCTACTATCCAGTACTAGTGTCACATGTTCACCCTCAATGTAAGTTAACTTTCAAAAATGAGTTTCTCGATGAAAGCTCATGAACACAAAGAAGGGAACAATAGAGGCTGGGGTGTGTTGGGTGGAGAAGTGCCAAGTGGGGTGGAGGGTGGGAGGAGGGAGAGGAGTAGAAAAGGTAACTATTTGGTGCTGGGCTTAATACTTGGGTTATGAAATAATCTGTACAACAAACCCGGTTTATATGACTTCACCTATGTAACAAACCTTCACATGTACCCCAAACCTAAAATAAAAGTTTAAAAAAGATAAAACTAAGAAAAGAAAATATTAGAGATAAAGATAATTAAAGTTCAGTTTGCTTAAGTTATAAATTTTCTCATTTTTTAATGTATGCCTTCTAATTTCTACATATTGGAAATCCTATATTTTGCACCTTCAGAAATTCTTAACACATTATTTCTAGTGCCACTTCTATTTATGGAGAAAATAGTCTAAGAAGAAACACTAAAAAGGAAAATGTTAAAATGCTTAATGTAAAACGTTTAATGTAAAAAGTAGCAACACACACACACACACACACACACACACACACACACAGCCTTTCTTCTCAAATTTCCCAATTTCCTAAAGAATGCTATTATGCAGAGACTGCTTTTTAATTCCAAGAAGAGGTAAATTGGGCATTATTTTTACTAAAATTAATAGAATAATTTCATATATCCTTTCTCTATAGCTGGAAAAAGTACTTAACTAGAATGATTTTCTTTTTCTCTCAGGAGCATTTTTAGTTTGGTCATGGAATTATTTCTTAATGTTTTCCACTATGATTATTTCAGAGCTCTTTCAGCTCCTATGTATGTTTTTCATAAAGTGAAATTGAAAAGCATGCATCTTTAGAAATAAAATAACCTCAATCTCCAGGCCATTATGTTATCTCCACTGAAATACTTATGGAATCAAAATTGAAGGTTAAATGTCTGTTGATATGAGAATTCAGACTTATGTAGGTATGCCTGCCACCTACATAAGTACAATAATATGTCATAGAAAATAGTAATTCAGAATAATGTATTAATGCACAATTATTACACAAATTAACGCACAATTTTCCACATTGTGCGTTAATTTTTGTAATAATTTATGCAAAAAGTCACCAAAGACAGGGAAAATATAATCAAGAAGTCTATAAATATCAAAGTTCTTTGATGAATCTGGTAGACTCATAAAACTGATAAAAAACATTTCAAGTAACTATTTTGAAATGTTATTTCTAATAATACAATCCTTTAGTTTAACATTAATTTCTGCTCACCTTGCAGTTATCATTTTGTGCAGCATATAATTGTGTAAAAATGGTAAAAAGTGTTAAATTTTTAGGACACAAGTATTTTAATATTGGAATGCATTTTTAATTAAATTCATTTTCATAATTAGAATGAAGGTTATTTTAAAAGCAGATAAAGGATAACAAAAAAAAATCACATTAATTTTACCAACTGCATATATAGATAAACACATATACACACCACATTTGAATAATGATATATCTGTATTTTAAAATATCTGTATTGAGATATACTTCATAGACCATAAAAACAACCCCTTTAAGGTGTACAATTTAAGGTGATTTTATATATCTACAAACTTATGCAACCATCATCAAAATTTAAATTCAGACTAATTTCACATCTTCAAAAACTCTATATTTCCATCATTTCTCACTTTTTAAACATTAGTTATACATTAGGATGTTATAGGTACATCTCTGTGTCATTGACATATGCATATATATTTAACAATTTCAACAGATACACATTTTTCTATTTCATATTTTATATTCCTTGTTATATTTAATCAGTTCTCTTCTACAAGTAATGCTTCAATAAATAACTTCCCACTTGCACTTTTGATCACTTGTTCAATAACTTCCATGCAGAAATTCCTATTTGTGGAATTTCTAGGTCATTGATGCCCATTTTTAAAACTTTGTATGTCACTGTGATTTCTCCAGAATATCTAAAATAATATGTAATTCCCCCAATATTTAATAAATGAAATGTTCTCCTGGAAATAATCGGCATTATATTCTGGGCTTTTCTGATGTAGTTTTCTTTCTTCCTTACAATCACCTGTCGAATCAACTTAAATTTATTTTAACGCTTTTGATAAGAGTGAAAGTTTAAGGATTTTCTCCAAATTTTCAGCCAGTAGACACACTATCAATTATAGGATAGACCTTTGTCCATTGATGAAAACTTACCTTGTTTTTAAAGATATAATTAGGTCTAATTGTAAACTGTATAAATCTTACATTACCTTATTTATATTTTCACTTCCGCAGATTTTTTTTAATTAATGTAGATTTATAATACACTTTTACATTTTTAAATGTTTAAACAGAGCCTAGATTTTCTTGCTATCTCTTTATACTTTTTCCCCAGGACATTTTATTTCACTAAATCAATGAATTATTTTGAGGAGAATTTATATGTTGAAGTCAATATTCAAAATTCTATTCATAAAAATTATGCTTTTCTTCACTTTAATCTTTTAACTTTCTTTTTAATGAAATCTCTGAAAGACAATTCTATTTCAGAGTACATGAAAATATGTGTTATAGAATAATTTCTGCTGAGTGGTAATCAGTTTTCTAAAGTCATGTCTGTAGAAAGTAACCAAAATTAAATTTTAAGTTTCTGTTTTTTGTCTATGACTGCTGTAACAGATTACCACAAACTTAGTTACTTAAAACAGCACTGGTGTATTATCTTAAAGCTTCTGGAGGCCAGAAATACAAAGTAAATTAGCAAGGCTATATTTCTTTTTCTTTTCTTTTTATTCATACACCTTGTTTTATTTATTTGCCACTGAATGGCAAATGTGCACAATGAATAATTATCCCTGACGGTATTTTGGAGAAAGAGTCATTCAATAAGTTGACATTATCATCCCAGTTTCAATGAAGGCCTCTCCGGAGAACTATTTTAAAAGATCTTTCTTATCAAGTCCTGAAAGCTTCTCAGACTTCCATGCTTAACTTCCATTTCTTTGTTGACCACAAAATGAATGTCTGGCAAGGTTGGGATATATTTGATAGGGTGTCGAGTAACTGTTTGCATCAGTGTTTACAAGGACAGCTTAGTCTTACTGGGTAGACAATTTGCCAGATCAATCTATATTACCAGGTGCTTAAAATATTTTTGTTATAAATGAGGTACACTTTCAAATCCATTAACCTTTGAGAGCTGCATGTGAATGTATACATATACATACACATATCTCCAAGGAGAACCAGTTTTCAAGCCGCCTCTTGGTAATTCTTCCCTTCCCTTCTACCTTCTGCCATCAGCCTTCTTCCCCAATTAACTAGTTAAAGTAGATACAACATATCTAACAGTACACGGCTTTATAAATATTTACTAAAGGCTTTTGAATTTTAATTTGCTAATGGATTGATATATTTAACATTAGACCTACTTCTTAAACTTATTATTAACCATTACTTTAATAATAATAATAAACCATAATAATGGGTTTGATGTGGAATGTGAAGGACAGAGAAGGAAAGGAGGAACAGAAGCAATGCCGTGGAGAGAGACAAGAGGTACTTTTAACTTGAAGATGTAAGTTCACGGCCGGGCACTGTGGCTCACGCCTGTAATCCCAGCACTTTGCGGGGCCGAGGCGGGCGGATCACGAGGTCAAGAGACCGAGACCATCCTGGCAAACATGGTGAAACCCCGTCTCTACTAAAAATACAAAAATTTGCTGGGCGTGGTGGCTTGCGCCTGTAGTCCCAGCTACTCAGGAGGCTGAGGCAGGAGAATTGCTGGAAGCTGGGAGGTGGAGGTTGCTGTGAGCTGAGATCGCGCCACTGTACTGCAGCCTGGCACCTGGCGACACAGAGAGAATCTGTCTCAAAAAAAAAAAAAGAAGTAAGTTCACTTCAGATGATCACTATTTCAGATATTATCTGTTAAAACAATAAAGGAGACAATAGATAATACATGAGAGAGACTGGGGCGGTGTTTGTGTTTTTTATACTGGTGATATTACTACTTTATATACTGTGGCATTTTTGGATCCTTAAATGAGAGGGGAAGTGTGGACTTGACATGTTAGCACTTTCTCTGATAAGCTGAACTATTTATATTATTCCAAAAATAGATGTGAGATGTTAAAAGACATACAGAATAAGAAGACATTAACCAAAAAATCAAATCACATTTTAGGAGCTAAAAATACACCTGAGGGTTAATTATTGACTTCAGAGATTTCTCAAAAAGCTATTACTTTAATATTATTGTAGAAATATTACAGCAACAACCTTTACATAATAATTTCCTTAATTATAAAATGAGAATAATATTGTGTCCCAAAGTTTTAAAAAATGATTGAATAGCAATTCAGTAATTGTTGCCTCAAGTTAAGCACTCAACAAATACAGCTATTACTATTTGAGTAACTCAAATAGTATTAGCTATTGATTTCAAAATACTGATACAGTTACCATTAGTTTACAAAGTTCCATACATTATAAGTCAGTAGGAATTTTTAGAAAAAACTTATTTTAGGAAAAGTGTAGTCAAATGTGAGCATGTCTGTTTTAATAGGTAGATATGCTAGAATTATACTTCTAAAACTTCTCACAATAATGAAAATAAAAAAATTTTAATATTTCATTTAAACATATGTCTTTCACACATATAACAAAAATTCTTGGCTGGACGCAGGCTCACACCTGTAATCCCAGCATATTGAGAGTCTGAGGTGGGTGGATCATTTGAATTCAGGAGATCAAGATCAACCTGACCAACATGGTGAAATCCCATCTCTAATAAAAATACAAAAAAACTAACCAGGCATGGTGATGCACACTTGTAATCTCAGCTACTTGGGAGGCTGAGGCAGGAGAATCACTTGAACCTGAGAGCCGGAAGTCTCAGTGAGCAGAAATCGTGCCCCTGCACTCCAGCCTGGGTGACAGAGTGAGAATCCATCTCAAAAATAAATAAATGAATAAATTTAAATACATAAATTAAAAAATTAAAATAGTTTATTTATGGATTTTAATATGATATTAATATTTAAATATTATAGCTATGCGTAATTTGACAAGTTTTTAAAAGTCTTATATAAATAATAATAATTATGTAAACTATGAGGCCAGAGCACAGTTTTTTTCTGCCCCGTAGTGGTTTGTTTTGAGAGGAATCCATTGTTCTGGTGACATTACCCATGAGATCACCAGAGAAAAGGAAGTAATAGAGGAGATCACGGCAGATTTAATGCTATGCAGCAAAACATTCTTTCTTCCATTTTTACTCAACTAATTCTTAATCTTGGAAGAAGTGACGTTTTTAAACCCAGGACTGGTTTTGGACCACCTGTCACTTCTCTAATAGTGGTAATAATAATAATTTCAATAGAACAACTATTATTTACTACTGTTTTCAGTGTTAATCTCTTCTACATATCACTTTTTCAGTTAATCCTCACAGTATCCTGGGTTATGTATGGTCATCACTATTTTACTAATGAAGATCTTAAGGCTTATAAAAATTAAGCAACTAACCCAAGGTTCCATAGCAAGTAATTGGCAAAGTGAGAACTTAAATTTAAGTTTATTATCAATAAAGTCTGTGCTCTTGCCCGCTGTGTTTTGCTCCAGCGGCTGCAACATGCCCTGTGTTTTTGGAACTATGATTGTTACTTATTTTCTTCTCTAATAGCAATAAGACCAAAGATACTAATTAAAATAAGAACAGGCTTAGTGTAGGATGTTTATATTGATTTATTTATTTGTTTATTTATTTTATGGTGCTGATTTTTCTCTTCTGTTTCATTTCACACAAAAAAAAATCTGATTTGTGTTAAGAAATAAAAATAATTAACATTTTTTATTCAGATAGCTTGTATTCATCCTAGTAAAACAGAAACAATGTATTAGATTATAAAAGATAAATATCAAACTTGTAAATGCAGTATAAAATGACTTAAAGTAAAAGTAATGAAACGGGTAACACATTCCAAAACTTAGTACAGTGCTCAGAAGTATTTATTAATACAAACAAGCCAACAAAAAATTGAATTTAACTACAGACCCGCAATATGCTTTTCTCATTCATAAAGCATTTGAGATTGCTTGCAAAATATCTTAACAAAGAAGTTATTTTTGTATTCTTGAAGATAAAATAGTGGAAACTGAATATTATATAATGCTATTACTAAGCAAAAATGTTAATGTAATAAGAGAGTAAAAATAGATATTGTACAATTTCCATCTGCTATCCCTTACTTAATTTACAAAAAGCTTTTTAGTGTCTGTCCATATAATATATTTTAAAACAAATATAATCAACATTTTTACAAACCTTTGTTATTGGTGCTTATAATAATCTGTATGAAAAATATTTTTTCTTTATTTTTAACCATATGTTTATTTTTTAAAAAAATTTTATTTGCAGGTATTTTTAAATTCATTTTTTTTGTATCTGTCCAGGACACACAAATGTAAAAGTTTAAACATTTTTTTTTTTTTTGGTAGGGATTAACATTTATTCAACCACTTAGTTATTTTTTTTCCTAGTTCTAGAGTCTGTTTCCATATATATATTACAGATATTATATATAATTTAATATATATAATTATATATATATAAAATATATATATAATAAATATATATATTAATTTATATATATATAATTTCACTTTAGGTTATGGAGTACATGGGCAGAATCTGCAGGATTGTTGCATAGGTACATATGGCAATGTGGTTTGCTGCCTCCATTCCCTCCCATTACCTATATCTGGCATTTCTCCCCAAGTTATCCCTTTCTAACCTTCCTATCCCCCACTGTCCCTCCCCTATTACCCCCTCAATAGACCCCAGTGTGTGATGTTCCTCTCCCTGTGTCCATGTGTTCTCATTGTTCAACACCCACCTATGAGGGAGAACATGTAGTGTTTGATTTTCTGTTCTTGTGTCAGTTTGCTGAGAATGATGATTTCCAGATTCATTCATGTCCGCACAAAGGACACAACTCATCATTTTTTATAGCTGCATAATATTTCATGGTGTATTTTAAATAATCTTTTTCATCAAAAAGAAAGATATGTAGCTATTAGATTACTTACTAATTTTAAGATTAAGCAAATGCTCTCAACTTACTTTGGATCAATAAAAGAGTTACGTTCTGAAGCTTATCGTTACTTTCACCTAGTTTCTCTGTGTTCTCTTAGGTTTCATTGTAAGGCAAAACAAAAATTACCCTGTTTATATATTGTAAACCAATTTACTTTCATTTTATTATTTCAGAATTCCATTTCCAATTTGGTAATTAACATTAAGTGCAATGCAATTTAAAGTATTAGATCTAAAATGTCAGAGTTTCATTATACATAGCACAGATTTTTTATGTGTCTACAGATTGTCATATAATTCTAAGCATAAGAAAAGAAATTAGAATATTATGAATTATGAAATATTTTATACTTGGGTTTGGACATTGTATATTCAGCATTGTAGATATACATTTCACTATGACCCTGTTCCAAAATTTGACATACCGTTTTGATTCCTCTTAGACTTCTTATGTTGTGATGGGAGAATCAGGATTAAGTAAATTCATATAAACTATTAGTTATTTTTAAAAATTTAGTCTTCAAAAATACATTATTAATAGAGAAGAAAAATGGTAATTATTTCTATAATTTTTAATAAACATTATAGGTATAAAGTGTGATGGTTTTAAAATTGTGCATTAAAATGATTGTCAGCATTTAGAAAATACTTATTAGTTGTATGCTATGAAAGTCAACAGATTGGCCGGGCGCGGTGGCTCAAGCCTGTAATCCCAGCCCTTTGGGAAGCCGAGGCAGGTGGATCACGAGGTCAAGATATCCAGACCATCCTGGTCAACATGGTGAAATCCCGTCTCTAATAAAGATACAAATTAGCTGGGCATGGTGGCACGTGTCTGTAATCCCAGCTACTCAGGAGGCTGAGGCAGAAGAATTGCCTGAACCCAGGAGGCGGAGGTTACGGTGAGCCGAGATCGCGCCATTGCACTCCAGCCTGGGTAACAAGAGAGAAACTCCGTCTCAAAAAAAAAAAAAAAAGAAAAGAAAAAGAAAGAAAGAAAGAAAGAAAGTCAACAGATTTAGACCACTTATATCGCCTCTTACTTGCAAATATTTGGGGAAAATTCTAAGCACAGAATGATGTTTTATCATTTAGAAGTGTTAATTTTTCCTCTGTAACAGAAGTAGAAGTAGTTAGAAAAGTGACAATATAAATAGATATAACTGAGTTGCTAAAAGTAGATTTTGTTATCATGGGAAAAGATACTCCAATTCTGAAAAGCAATGGAGACTGCTTTGCTATACTAGGATGTTCAAAGATGACTTAACCCATAAAATAGAAAAATCTGTGGTGTTGGAGGTTCACTTGAGTAGATTCTGGTATTGAATGACATAATGAAACATGTGAACGATGATGCTGCCAATCAGGTAAGACAGTGCCCGGTGGAATTGCAAGCAGAGACACTCTGTGCTTAGAAGGTGATGTGGTTTGGATCTGCTTCCCACCGAAATCTCATCTTAAGTTGTAATAAACCCCACCTGTCAAGGGCAGGACCAGGTGGAAGCAATTGAATCAGAGGGGAGTGGTTTTGCCTGTGCTGTTCTCGTGGTAATGAGTGAGTCTCAAACGATCTGATTTATAAGCGTCAGCACTTCCCCTGCTAGCATTCTTTCTCTCTCCAGCCGCCCCTGTGAAGAGGTGCCTTCCGCCATGATTGCAAGTTTCCTGAGGCCTCCCCAGCCACGCAGAACTGTGAGTCAATTAAAACTTTTTCCTTTATAAATTTTCTAGACTCAGGTATTTCTTCATAGCAGCATGAAAACAGACTAATACAGAAGGGAACGAGAAAACCTTGTTGAAATAATGTAATTATCTGATGTGATATGGCAGGATAGTTAGAAATCATGCACCTGGAAGACACAGTGCTACCCACTGAAAGAGGAAATATTTTCCAAGATATGTAGTAGTGCAAAATGAGAGCAGAAACTTCCACTGGAAATGGAAACGTAGTTTTGTAGGCATTAGCAATACTCAATCAACCTTTATTGAGTTATGCTGTGTAACTAACCACTTGTAGAATCTCAGTGCGTTTATAAGGGTAAGCTTTATTTCTTGTACACATTACATATAGATGTTTTTTAAAGGAAAATTAATATGCATCACTATATAACATGAACTTTTAATTTATAATGCTTAAAACTTTTAATGCATTTGTTTATGTGTTTAGTTATACATATTGCTTAAATAAATATAATAATGCACTTACTTGTCTACCTTGTACTATGTAACTAAAGAACAAGGCCATTTAATTGCATCTGGGTTCACTAATCTTTCTTGCTTTAAGCTACCATCTTCAATAGCCACAGTTTTTTTTTTTTTTAAGTAGGTAGGATATTTATATACATTCAGAGCAATGTAAGTGCAGAAATCTCAAGAGCTGAATGATTTTTTTCTCGTCTATTTTCCAAATGTATTACATAAAATGTCAAAATTTTAAAAATTGAGAAGCTAATATATTGTACCCCTGTAAATGTATTATATTGTATAGATTTAAAAATTGTTCATATTTTGCACATTTGTTTGAGGTTGTGCATTTGTCAAGTATTTATATTTTATTCAATAAGGTAAAACTGATAAAATACTGTGATTTTGCCTACCTATAATTTATTAATTTATGTATTTCATTTTTGTCATTTCTGGGAACATAAACAAAATTATAAGAATTGTAATGATATTAGCAATGAAATATTTTAACTACACTATGTTACTTCTTATCAATGTTCTATTTCCCTTCAGTGTGTATTTGTCAAATGCAATCTTTCATTTTACTTTATAAACAAAGATCCTCCAACCAGAAAATGGCATTTAGGGACCTATTTCTATAGGTATTATTTGGCCTATCATGGAAGAGATCATAATAAGGAGCATCTTTATCATAAAGCACCTCTCTTGTGAGTGTAATGCATATTTATTACAGTTTTATCATAAAGCACCTGTCATGATTGAGTACATTTAACTATTGTTTTATTGTAATCCTTCCATTTTTCATGATATTTTTATTTTTTACATGGTTATATTTGTTGATGGGCTCTATCCCATTATTCTCTGGGAATGCTATGTCAGATAACTTTATAGTAGGAGATCTAAAGTGTATGTAGTATTTTCTTTAATTAAAAATTCCATCAATCATGTTAGCTGTAACAATTGATTAATAAGTTTATAATGCAATCAATTTACAATTGCTTGACAGCTGTATGTCTCTTAGTTATCAAAAATTCGCTTTAAGGCATGAATCACGTACATACTTAGGGTATGAGTAAAACATTGATTTTTTTTTTTTTTTCAGAAATGCCGTATATGTTGTGTAAGGTTCTCAGCGTAAAAAATATTCATCTTAGTTTGCATGTGTCTCACTTCTTTTTATTTCTCAGAGATTAAATTAGTTTTGGTGTGGTATTATTTCTCAAGCTAAGAAAGTCATTAAAATAAATACAAATCTATCTTTAAATTTTCCATTAAAAAACTTACATTTCAAGCAGAATTAATACATTTGTGCCATTTCATTTATTTTCATGAAAATTTATTTGTAGGACCAATTTTATTGCTTTAGCAATTCACACATTTATTTATCACATGAATGAAAAATATATCTCTTGTTTAATGCTTAATAACATTTCTCTATAGCCAAAAGAAACACTGACATGTAACTACTTCTATAAAATTTTTTAATATGAATTAATTTAATTCAAAAAGAATTCCTGAAAGCAAACTCTATTTGACTAAACAAACCTCTACTTGGGGAAATTGTTATCAATACTCTTATAATCAACAACAACCTTCAAGAGAATAGCAGAGCAGCATAAATTCAAAGCAAATATTCAATAAATGGAAACATTCTCATCATTATGGAAAGAGGGTGAAGTCTTAATCCCAGCAAGAACACAGTTACATATTGAAATTTCTGTTTTATAATCTGTCTTCTTAAGAGGCAAGTGTATTTTTTGAGAAAATTTTCTCTGGGAATGAAGCTTAGTTTTTAAAAAGTCAAATGTGACAAAGAAAATATTATATTTTTTATGATATCTGTGACTTACACAAATAAACTCTGCATGGTGGCCTTATTTTTCTTTTCCTGATGTTCCTGGCTTTCATTTTTTTGATGAAATGCTCTGCATATTTTAGAACTATCACAAAATATATTCCAGTTGTATGCTGAAGCAAATTATATTTACTGAATGCTTTGTAAATCTCAAGAATGCAAAAATACAGATAGTATATTGGAGCAATATAGTAGACATTAGTACATAATGGTTATTTTCTTATTAAATAAATATTTATTACCATTGATGTAAATGTAAAGTTTCAGTAAAAGTGTGCCAGTGTATACATGTGTCCATGTCAGAATTGCATGTATTATTCATTATCAGACTAACTTGCTTGATATATTAAGAAAATAGGTCAGCTATATAATTTATACACAATGTTTTTCAGCAGGTTCAATTGTCAAAAAGTTCTTCAGAAACCCACTGTGTCATTAAACTATTTACCTAAAACCGAAGCTACCAAATTAAAATAAAATAAAATAAATGGAGGAAAGAGATTGCAGGATAAAGCTTCCAAAAGAGAATTTTTGTAAAAGGGAGATTTTGAAGCTTAACAATAATAGCGATTGAACTCTTAATATATGCCAGCCACGTTATGGTGAGCTTTACATATATTTTTACAATTTATGGGATATTCCGTTCAATCTCCTCAAGAAAAATCTATCAGATAGGTAATATTATCTGCATTTTTCGGATGAATGAGAAATAAAACTTCAAAGGTTATGCATCTTGCCTAAGATCACATAACAGCAGCTGTAAAGGCAGAATCCTCCCAAGTGTGAGCAACAGCAAAACATGTCCTTTTATTCAACATTTGTGCACTGTTAGATGCCTAACTAATATTATTAGTCAGGTTTTCCACAGAAACAGACCTAATTACATACACAGGTAATACATGAATATATAGATATATGAGATTTATTGTAAGAAATTGCCTCACACAATTATGAAAGTTATGGAAAGTTCTAAGATATGCCACCTGTAAGGCGGAGACCCAGGAGAACTGGTGGTCTAGTTCCAGTCTCAGGACAAAGGCCTGAGAATCAGAAAAACTCAGAGGATAGTTCCAGCCTAAGAGCTGGAGAAGACCCAGTCTTCTAGCCAGTCAAGTTGACACATAATATTAATCATCACAGGTACAAACCTAGTCAACTAGTGGCAGATACATTCCTCTTTAAACCGTAAGTAATTTCCAGATAAAGATGATAACAAAGTAATAATTCTGCCCAATGTGATATAACTATTTCACATAACATACAAAATGCACTAACCTAGTTCTCTGAAGAGAAGGTAAAGTACTTTGGCCCTGTTAACTCTTCTCCTCGATAGCTCATAACTTAAAGTCTGTAATATGAAGTCAATACATCTAAAGTTACCTGGTAAGGGACTAAGAATATGTGTGTGTGTGCACATATATATATTTGCAATATACACACACACAGGTACTGATTAAAAACTAAAGAGGAAATGCTTATGACAATTACAATGTTCATTGTTGTAACTGGTGGTCACATTACTGTAGTGGTATTTATACCTACCTACTTCCGTTACTCATTCTGTATCTCCTTTGCCTTCAGCAAACACTTCATTTGATTGGGATTCTTTACCTGGTAGAGTAAACCCAAGCTTCCTTCCTGAAGGGTCTGTGCAATTAGTAGTTCTGCTTGGAATAAGTTGTTATAGTTTTCTGTTTGATTATAGCCCCAGGTCATGATAATACTAACAGACACCCCAGGGGATCTTCTGTACTTCAGACAGACTCTTAACTCCAGTTTGGAAGAATAGTCCAATGTCCCCTTGGTGAGTGTGATCAATAACACTAGCCAGCACAAAATCTCTTATTTCCTGTTATTATTTGGTTTTTGTTTTCATTTTCCCCATGACTTTACTAAGGTATATTTGAAAACCAAATCGTGTGCATGTTTATTGTATACAGTATGATTTATTGATTGATGTGTGCAGTGTAAATAGATTAAAACAAGCTAACATATCCATCACTTCACATACTTTTTTTGTAGTGAGAACATTAAAAATTTTCAAGTATAAGTTATGCACTTTATCCATTAATGTTAAGATTAATTAAAGTCATCATGTAGTACAATAGGTCTTCCTATTTCTCCTGTTTAACTGAAATTTGCATTCTTTGACAAATATTGTTCCCTGCCTTCTATACCCTGGCAAACACCCTTCTATTGTCTACTATGAGTTTGCTGTTTTTAGATTTGACATATGAATGAGACTTGTGATATTTGCCTTCCTGTGCATAGCTTAAGTAGTTGTTTAGCATGTTCTTCAGATTTACACAGGTTGTTTCAAGTAACAGTATTATTTTCTCTTTTTTAAGCTAAATAGTATTTTATTATGTGTGTGTGTGTGTGTGTGTGTGTATAAACTACATATTTTATAACTTATGTATATATATCCATTTCATATATGTGTGTATATGTATAGATTATAATATTATATATATATGTATACATATGCACACATTATCTATTTGTGGAGGGAGACAGGTTAATATTTTGGCATTTGTATTTGGCATTTTATATTTTGGCATTTGTGAATAATGTTGCAATGAATACTGAAGTGGAGGCATGTCTTTCCATATACTGATGTTATTTCCTTTGGCTATGTACAGGGCAAATCTCAGAAATATTTTGGATCTGGTTCCAGATAACAAGCTAATGTGAACATTGGGTTTCTCAGTGCATATAAAAGTTGTATTCAGACAATAATACTGTAGTCCATAAAGAGCTCAGTAGCATTATATATTTTTTACTTAGTTTATATTGCTTAATTTAAAAATACTTGTTGCCAAAAACATGCTAAGGATCACCTGTGCCTTCAGTGAGTTGGAATCTGTTAGTTAGTGGAGGGTCTTGCCTTGATGTTGATTGCTGCTGTTGATCAGTGTGGTAGTTTCTGAAGGTTGGGGTGGCTGAGGCAACTTATTAAGATAAAACATTGAAATTTGAGAGATTGACTCTTTCATCAAATATTTCTCTGTATCATGAGAGGATGTTTGTTAGCATTTTTTTTACTCACATATGACTTCTTTCAAAATTGAAATCTAATCTCTCAAACCCTGTGACTGCTTGACCAACTAATTTATGCATTATGTTGAATTTGTTTTTCTAGCACTTTTTTGAGAATTTTTTATCAATGTTTATCAGGGATAAAGGCCTGTAGTTTTCTTTGATACATCTTTGTCTTGTTTTGCTTATGAAGGTAATACTGGCCTTCTAGGATGAGTTTGGAGGTATTCCGTCCTGATCTGTTTTTCTGGATTAGTTTGAGTAGAATTAATGATAGTTCTTTAAATGTGAGGTAAAATTCAACAATGAAGCCATTGTGTCTTGGGCTTTTTTTTGCTGAAATACTATTTATAATAGCTTTAATCTCATTACTTGTTATTGGTCTATCAAAGTTTTAGATGTCGTCATGGTTAAATTTTAGTAGATTGTATATGTCTAGAAATTCATCCATTTCTTTGAGGTTTTACAATTTTTTGGCATATCCTGATCAGGGGAGCCTCTAATGATCCTCAAACCTTCTGTGGTTACTACTTGCAATGTCTCCTTTTTCATCTCTGATTTTAATTATTTGGATATTTTCTCTTATTAGTCTGGCTAAAGATTTGTCCCTTTTGTTAATCTGTTCCAAAAGCCAACTTTTTATTTCATAGATTTTTTTGTATTGTGTTTTTCATTTTACTTTTATTTATTTGTGTTCTGTTTATTTTTTCTCTCTTCCAACATTGAGTTTTGTTTGCTGTTTTCTAGTTTTTAAGATTTGTCAGTAGGTTGCTTATTTGAAATCCTTCTTTTTTATGTAGGCACTCATAGCTATAAATTTTCCTGTTGGTACTTCTTTCACCGTATGCTATATGTTTGGGTAGGATGTGCTTCATTTTCGTTTGTTTAAAACATTTTAAAATCTTTTTCTGAGTTTCTTGATTGATCCACTGGCCATTTAGGAGCATATTTAATTTTCAAGTGTATCTGTTGTATGTTTTCATGTGTTTGTATGGTTTGCAAAATTCCTCTTTTTGTTTATTTCTAGTTTTATTCCATTGTGCTCAGAGAAGGTACTTAATATAATTTCAATTATTTAAAAGTTTTTAAGACATTTTTTGTCCTAACACACAGTCTATTCTTGAGAATGATCTATGCACAGAGGAGAAGAATGTGTAATGTGTAGCAACTGAATGAAATTATCTGTAAATATCTATTAGATATATTTGTTCTATAACATAAATAAAGTTCAGTATTTCTTTGTTGGTTTTCTGTGTGAATAATCTGTCCAATGCCAAAATAATGCTGTATTCAAGTAACTAGGCATTATTGCATTGGGGTTTACCTCTATCGTTAGCTCTAATATTTGCTTTATATATCTGAGTGCTCCAGTGGCCGAATGAATATATATTTAGAATTGTTACATCCTCTTGCTGAATCAGTACCCTCATCATTATATAATACTTTTGTTTGTCTCATTTTATAGTTCTTGTCTTGAAATTTATTTTGTATGATGTAAATATAGCTACTTATGTTCTTTTCTCTTTTCCATTGGCATAGAATATCTTTTTCCATCCCTTTTCAGTCTATGTGTGTCTTTATAACAAAAGTATTTTTATTCTAGGCAAAAGATTGCTGGGTAATTTTGTTATCCATTCACAACTCTATATCTTTTGATTGAAGACTTTAGTATATTTACATACAGTGTTATTTTTTATTTATTTATTTATTTTTTTTTTTGAGTCGGAGTTTCGCTCTTGTTACCCAGGCTGGAGTGCAATGGCGCGATCTCGGCTCACCGCAACCTCCGCCTCCTGGGTTCAGGCAATTCTCCTGCCTCAGCCTCCTGAGTAGCTGGGATTACAGGCAAGCGCCACCATGCCCAGCTAATTTTTTGTATCTTTAGTAGAGACGGGGTTTCACCACGTTGACCAGGATGGTCTCGATATCTTGACCTCGTGATCCACCCGCCTCGGCCTCCCAAAGTGCTGGGATTACAGGCTTGAGCCACCGCGCCCGGCCTACATACAGTGTTATTAACAAGTAAGAACTTACTCTTGCCATTTTGTTGTTTTCTGGTTGTTTTTATGTCTTCTTTCTTTGCTTCCTTCTTATCTTTCTTTCAGTGAAGGTGGTTTTCTCTCATGATATGTTTTAATTTCTTGCTTTTTACTTTTTGTGTATCTGTTGTATATTTTCAGATTTTGAGGTTACCATAAAGCTTACAAATAAAAACTTATAACCTATTTTTACACAGATTAACACAATACAACCTGTATAAACAATTAAGCAAATAAGCAGAAAAACACTGATAAAAACTTCACACACTTGCTTTCATGCTTTGTACCTTTTCGTTGTTTCTATTTATGTTTAATTGTATTTTCTTGAAAAGTTGTATTTAGTGATTTTTGTCAGATTATTTTTATTATTTTTGTTTATGATTGGAATAGTTTATGCATTACAATTACAGTATTAGCCTGTAAAAAATAAATTGCTGTTGTTTATAAGCTACTCAGTTTACATGTTTTCTTATAACAGCAGGGATAGACTAATACAAAGACCTTCTTAAATTGGGGAAAAAATTGCTTTCTCAATTCTGAGCCAGAAATTACAAAACAAAGTCTTACTTCTCCATGTATTTTCCATTTGGTATAATTTCCAATTCACCTTTTGACCTGTGAAAGTATCAGTGAAATACCTACTAGAATTTCTCGCACTGTCTAAACAGAAAAGGAAAACTCTCTTGTGAATCCTGTGAAGTTAGTTCTTTGTATATCTGCAAAACTCAGCAGCATGATAAACCTGGCAATAAAAATCAGAAAATTTTGGAGTTCACACATGCTTTTTTATATAATACATTATAGTTACTTATGTTATAAACTTTGATTTAATACAGTCTGGAGAAGCTTCATCACCTCATAAATGGTTGGCAATTAGATATGCCCAAACTACTCTCTCATATATCTGAATAAAATGTTGACAGTTTCTGCCAGCCACATCATTAAAGTCAATTGTAGTTCATCACTTATGGCCATACCTGACAGAATTATTACACCATCACTATTAATATATAGCAATTACTCGATATACATCTCTATGGAAGGTTATCAGTCAGTGAATTTTGATGTAATAAACACTCTTTATAGATCAAATTCAGCATCAAAATGAAGCTGTTTCAAATAAAACAGAAATAACAAAAATATAATATCATATGTTTCCCTTCTTCAGAGAATCCTTTATTGACAAAGATAGAAAACTTGTCTTTACTGAAAATTCCACATATCATCTATTAAAGCACTTTTGAAATTGGTGCTTCTAAAATTGCAAGATGATTCACAAAATTAAAACCACAAAGTTAACTTGCCCAGTTAAGACTTAACCTTAAAAAAAGAACAGATTCTGCTTCAAGTCCTGTGCTGCCTCTGCTACATTATGCCAACTCTGAGAATACAGCCAGTTCTTGGCATTGGAGATGCGCTGATAGCAGTGTCTACTTCGGATTAAATTTGCATCAATGACAAGTGACAGCAGTGTTCCTAGGCAATCTATGGTTGGGTGTGCAGAAGCAGGGAAGACAGAGTAAAAAGTGCTAGGACATGTGAAGGACAAACAGGAGCAATGGAGCAAAGCTGTTTCACATTAGGAAACAGAGCAGTAGACAGAATCCTTGAAGTCTGGAAATATAGTAGCAGAAGAATCATTTTTGAGCAAAAGTGTCATCAGTTTCTCTGTGAAAGAATATATTATTTGATTATAACTATTTATTAATTTAGAAAAGCCTTATGGAAAGTAGAAGAGTTCAAAGTATTGATATTTTTACTCACATTAACATGTCTTATCACTTCAAAATGATTGTAGACATTAAAATCATTAAAATAGAGAATTATATATCTTATGACATAATGCACAATGAATTAAAATTAATATTTTGTATATGCCTAATTCTAACTACAAATATATCACCTAGAGACAATTTTTGATGCTCTCAATCATGGGTGATCACAGGAAAGGTTTTGGTCCTATCTGTTTATTTCCCAATATATTTCTAGAGCCATATGCTGACTTGGTTTGGAATGCTGTCTTCCTTGAATTAGACTTTTAAATTTCATATAGAAAGAATCTGCTTTTATCCCTTAGATCTTCAAAATTTGTGTTTTACAAACACTTTATCATTTGTGTTTCTATGGTTTTTTTTTTATTCTTTATTGCCTAGTAAATGCTGATACCTGTCTAAGACCCCTTCCTGAGTTTCTCTGTCATCCAGCTGTTTTCCTCCCACCTGTGCTCTTCTAACTTGACCAAATTTCCTTGTCTGCTAGAACATCTTCTAGAATAAACCTAACCTGAAAATGTCCCCTCCCTCATTAGAGTCACAAGCTGTCAGATTGTAATTTATCTCAGTTTATTATTTTATTCCAAGAACATTTTATCCCAAGCACGTTTTTCTAAGGTCTACAAATGTCTCACATTCTACTTTCAAGTTACTTTCTTGGATTTTTTTTTTTAATAGAAATAGGTGTTGTATAAACAATAAATTTATAAACTATTTCATCAGACAATTAAAGCTCTGTCATGGGCCATGGTCTAAAATTCTGTCTTATTTTTATATTCAGAAAAGGTTTCTCATAGGAGTAGACAAATCACTGCCATTCAGATTCCCCAACTGCTTAGTCAAGTTGGCTATTCGGTTCAATGGAGAACTGAATATGTCAAATTACATATAGAGTTTTTGTTATTTATTGTAAAAATCTGAATAAATAGCTAATTATATCTAAATTTGGAGAAACATTTATCTGCAGTTGGAACCATTTATTTGTAGTTGGATTCTAAAATTTTGTCAGAATTTGTAATCTGTATGTTACATACAGATGCAAGTTTTGAGTACCATTCTAACATGTATACCTAGGTTTCAAAATCAACTTGAGTCAATTGTTATCACAGGCATCTTAACAAACACTTGTTGAATTCTTCCTATTGTGTAACACTTGAATAAGTGTGTAGGAGGAAATTCAAAAATTTTTAAATAATTACTTGAATTTTTTATAAATTTGAGCTATGAAACTGTAAATATAATATCTCTTTAGTATTTATTATGCACTGAGAAAATTTCTGAGTATTCAACATACATTTCCTCATTTAATTAATACATTATGCCTTTAGTTGAGTACCATGATTACTCCAATTTATTAATGAGGAAACTGAGACAGTTATATCATCAACATCAACATGCCTAAAAGCCACCAAAAGAAAATGTGGAAGCCAAGATTTTAATTCTCATGCTACTGCTCTTAATCATTAAGCAAAAAAAAATTGAACATATATATATATATGCATGCACTCACATATGATTTTGTTATGATAAACATGTATGTGTGTGTATGTGTTTGTGTTTCATTACAGCATAGTGGTTCCACACTCTGGGACTAAACTGACAAGGTTTGAAATAAAATCAAATTACCACTTAATAAATTGTCTTATATTGAGCCAAACTTAAACAACTATGATTAAGTTTTCTTATCCATAAAACAAGTATAATTATAGCACTCAAGGTATAGAATTATTGTGGATTAAATGAGTTGATATGTGTAAAGAGCTTTGAAAGCTTTTGTGTATTGATGTATGTATTTATATTAATGTTTGTGTTTATAAACAAACAATAGTATGCACACCTGTATGTACATTTATAAATAACAGTGGATTTAGAGTATGTTGAAATTTAGCACCTTCTGTGACTTCATTCCCACCATAATTTTAAAGTTAGTCTTCATTTTGCTTTCTCTTTAATGTCATGGTTTAAGAATTATTCTTTAATATATCTGTGAGAAAGAAAATTCTGATGTCTCCGACTTGGATGTTCTTGTTGGCACTCTCGAATAGTAGAAAATGAGTGTGGTTATTAAATTCCATTCGCTAGTAATCAAATCAAATAGCATCTGTGGTTTGCTCAAACTAAATACCGTACCTTTGATGGTTTATCATATTGATTTGCTTCTTATATCGCCTTTCAAAAGTGGAAATATGAGAGGAAGTATTGTGATTCAGGATCTTTTGTATTATCTTCTGTTTCATCATGATGCAATAAAATAATTAGTAGAATTATGGCTTTTGTGACCCCAACAAATGAAAAAAATGTATAGTAATGGCTTTAATATTGTCGGCATTCTCAAAATAAGGCCATGTGTTCTAGAGGTCCCCAAGACTAGCCTCAGATTTAATGATTCATTAAAAGAACTCCAAAAACTCAGAAAACCATTAAACTCAATTACATTTTATTAAAGAGAAATAATATAGATTAAAATTATCAAAGGAAAGACACACATAAAGTAGTGTTCAGGAAAGACCATGCATGGAATTTTATGTTCTTTTCTCCCTACGGAGTATGTAGAGTGCCTACTTTTCTCAGAAGCCATGTTTGGCAACAAATCACTGCACATTAATAATCAGGGAAGCTCACCTGGGCCACAGAACCAGGTTTCTCACTGGGAGTTGGTCACTGATACATGGCTGTCCACTGATGTCTGACCTTATGTGAAGGAAGGGATTTAACCTTCTAGGAGGTATCATTATTTAGATAAACACTTGGAATCACTTACGTGATAGAAGTGCCTTTGCTGTTTATGGTGGGATTTTTGACCCACATCTTGTACTTTATGCTAACAAGATGAGCTGGAGTTGGGGCTGGCCGTGACAGAAAGACCAACCATGCAGTTAGAGGTTTGGGGGTTTGGGCTATGTGATATCTGGTTGATTTTAAGGGTTGGTGTGAGGGGCCAGTTAAATTGAGTTCAACCCTTTGAACAAATGCATCAATCCTATGTAGATAATGAAGTTATCAATACAATCTTGATACGGAAACTCTCGTGAGTTTCCTGAATTGGCAATACTCCATATATATATGGCCGCACTGGATGCCAGAAAAATAATCTATCCCTGAGGACAATGGAAGCTTTGCATTTGGAATTCTCCCAGACTTTGCCCTATGGTTCTCTTTCTTTGGTTGTTTCTGATTTGTATCCTTTTCCTGTAGTAAATGTGACCATGAATATAATAGTTTTAAAGGAAAGGTGTAAGCCCAGCAAATTGTTGAATCTTAGGTAGTTTGGGGAAACCTCTGAACCTGCAGTTTGTGTCAGAAGTATTGGGCAGAGTTAGTAGTCTGGAGGATTGTGCTCTTAATCTTCATTTTGGCTTAATTCCTTAGTAATTTATTCTCTAGCTCCTCCACAGGTCAATACCTCTGATACCCTAAGCTTAAAGCCCCCACCATAAATCACACTGTCAGTATGCTCTATCATGCATGTCTACTAAGGTGACCGCTAGTAAATGAAGACAATGTTAGGAGGGAGAACATTTCATGGGCTCAGATGTTATCACCAAAGTCCTTGAGGAAGAAATGTTCAAACTTCTCTTTGTGCAAGGATAATCCTTTATTTTATATCCACCCACTAGCATTTGAATATATAATTTCTTCTACCTTTTCCATGGTCATGAGCTGAATAACAGTAAAAATTAGTATGTTAAAGTCTTAAACCCTAGCGTGACTATATTTAGACATAGGCCCTTTAAAGGGTAGTTAAGGTTAAATGAGATAATAAAGACAGGGTTTTCAGTTTGGTAGAACTGATGTCCTTATAAGAAGAGGAAGAGTCACCAAGGATAGACACACTCAGAGAAGAGACCCTGTGAGCACACAATGACAAGGTGGCCATCTGTAAAGCAAGGAGAAGGACCTTAGGAGAAACCAACTCTGCTGGCACCTAGATCTTGACTTGCAGCCTGGAAAAGTAACAGAAAATAAATTTCCATTGTTTAAGTCATCCACTCTGTGCTATTTTATTATGGCAGTCATAGTCAACTACTACACCTATGAAAAACCACAAAGTAAGACATTAAATATAAAATATTAAACAGCTTTATAAGAGATACTAATTAAAGTACATGTGAATCTCATGCCAAAAACAGGTACAAACATTATTGTAACATAGTCATATTAAAATAAATACAGTATTTCTACCAACTGACAACTCAGGATTTATTATGAGTAGCAAATGTATCCAGTCCTGCTATTGCCATATTTTTAAAGTGTTCTTCTATTCCTTACCTCTGTTTAATTAAAATAAACTAGATTGGGCCGGACGCGGTGGCTCAAGCCTGTAATCCCAGCACTTTGGGAGGCCAAGGCGGGTGGATCATGAGGTCAAGAGATCGAGACCATCCTGGTCAAAATGGTGAAACCCTGTCTCTACTAAAAATACAAAAAATTAGCTGGGCATGGTGGCGCGTGCCTGTAATCCCAGCTACTCAGGAGGCTGAATTGCCTGAACCCAGGAGGCGGAGGTTGCGGTGAGCCGAGATCGCGCCATTGCACTCCAGCCTGGGTAACAAAAGCGAAACTCTGTCTCACACACAAAAAAAATAATAATAATAAAAAATAAAAATAAAATAAAATAAACTAGGTTGTTGTAGAGAAGATGAGTACATTTTTATTGTCTAATATATGCATGTTTTATTTTTATTTTTGAGTTCTGATTTATTGATATAGAAACAATCACACTTTTTTCTATTTTAAAAAATTGCTAGCAAAAGGTACAAATTGCTGTACTTTTCTCCCTGATTTTTTAATTGAGATTAGTCATATTTTCTGCACACAGTATAACCTATAGAAACAGGTTTTGCTTTAAGTTTAGAATTTGACTTAAAAAGTGAAGATCAGTATTTTCTCTTTGAAGTGGTTCTGTTTCCTTTACTTTGAAATTTTATAGAGTGATGAATCAGATTTGTTGTTAAGAGTTGGGTAGACAAATTACCAATATATAATGACTAAAAGATGTTAAAATTCTCATATGTATTTTGCACTTGTTACATGGAAGCCATTGTTGTGTGTCTTTAATATGTACTATCTCATTTTCACTTTATAGTTAATTCTGTTCTTTGTAAATTTTACAGTTCCAAAGTTATAATAGGAGTTAGTTCAAAATAGAAGTAAAAACAAGTAGAATCACATTTCATGTATTTTCAGTTTTGTTTTCCTTAAAAGAGTCTAATACTTAATGTTCTTTTACTACATCAATGAATTTCAGACTGTTGAGGTCAGTAAGCACATCTATAAAATGTTTCTTATTATTGGCTATTCTAATATCAGAAGATCCTTTATACATGTTTTGATTGTCATTTTTCTTCACTGTGTCTTATTTGGAAGAGCTAATAATGAGATTTTAGGCAATATTGCAGTGTTAACTTTCAGGACAACCAACATAAGGAAATCACCCATACTGTGCTCAGTTAATTTTTTATGTATTAGCAAAGTGCTATATACATCCCTGTGATTAGTTCACAGCTGGTTTAATTAAAACACAACACATGAGGCAACAGAGTTTATACTTGATTCATAAATACACAAACTATTTATCCCCGTATTACAGAGGCAGGGCAGGAGTATCATAGTGGCTCAAAAGTAAATGCACCTCTTTGGAAATCTAAATTATATACTCTGTAAATTAACAGTATGTTAAAAACATGTAAAATTCTCCTTTTCTATTTTGTTGTGTGGTAAGAAGACTTCTAAACTGGAAGTCAGGAAGGATGAACCTCAGCCATGAGCTGCCCTGGTGGGATGTCCTTATCACAACAGTTGGTAAAGCCCTCATTGCAACAAATGGGGAAGTAGATTCAAGTGCATATTTTAACAAAAATCTTGAATACTGTGGGAAAGAACTAGCATGAATGCTGGCCAGTATAGGTTTCTCCTCTCCTCTAATTTGCCTCTAGAACAAAAAGCAGCTGGAACATGAAAGGCAAATAATAAATATGTGTAGAATAAATGAAGGCTTTCCAAAGCAAACAGATATAAGATTCAAAGGATACTCCTGTCTTCTATATGCTGTGTGACCTTGAAAAAAGTTCTTAGCTTTCTAAACATCATCTATATCATATTCCTCATAGGGATTAACTGAAAAGTAATAAGCTGAAATACAGATATAAATATATAGATATAAATTTGTGTGTAGGTAGCACAGAATAAGCATTCAATGTATAACCGTATAATAGCAACGGTGGCAGTTATGCTTCTGTGACTTTTTAAATTGAATGTGATCATTAACTTTTACCCATGAATATAAAAATGGAGCAGTTTTTCAACTACTCATGAAAGATTATCCCTGAACCCTAAGATTATTTAATTTTTCATGGAACGTAGAATTCTGTAAATCACTTCATACATAGGTTACTTAGTCAAAAGTCAAATCTGTAATTTCATTTTCAAATTTAATTCTCTTCGGTTGCTAAATCTTTACCTAGGTTGTGAGGGAACATTTCAGATAATACAAGATTTGGTGAAGAAAAAATATTAGTATTTCTTCTGAGAATTTTCCTTAATTGTAAGTTACTGACCTTTCAAAATAGAGAAATTTATGTTATTTAAAAATTCTTTTTTGTAAAATTTTATTTTTCTTCTTTCTTAAAAAATACATAAAGTAGGCTGGGCGTGATGGCTCACGCCTGTAATCCAGGCACTTTGGGAGGCCAAGGTGGGCAGATCATGAGGTCAAGAGATTGAGACCATTCTGGCTAACATGGTGAAAACCCATCTTTACGGAAAATACAAAAAATTAGCCAGGTATAGTGGCATGCACCTGTAATTCCAGCTACTCAGGAGGCTAAGGCAGGAGAATCATTCAACTGGGAGGCAGAGGGTCTCGCCACTGCACTCCATCATGAGCAACAGAGGTGAGATTCCATCTCAAAAAAAATTACATAAAGTAGTCTTAGTATCTTTGGAATGTTAGTAATTGTTAAGTACACTTATATGTCAAACATTGATAATCTAATAAAATAGAAAAATCTTATATCCATATTGCTAAGTTTTGTCCTAATAACTATTGCTGAGGTATGCTTTTTGTTTCTCAAAAAAATCCTCCACTCCCTACCATTCTAAAATTTCTACTTATTTAGTACAACTTTTTATATAGTTTTTTCTTTTTTTCCTTAATTGTACTTTAAGTTCTGGGATACATGTGCAGGTCTTGAAGGACTGTTGCATAGATACACACATGCCATGGTGGTCTGCTGTACCTTCATCAGTCATTACTCCCAGTGTTATCTCTTCCCAACCTCTCGCCCCACGCTGTCCTTCCCCTAGCCCCCTGACCCCCAACAGACCCCAGTGTGTGATGTTCCCTTCTGTGTCCATGTGTTCTCATTGTTCAACACCTACTTATGAGTAAGAATATGTGGTGTTTGGTTTTCTGTTCCTGTGTCAGTTTGCTGAGAATGATGATTTCCAGATTCATCCATGTCCCTACAAAGGACACGAACTCATCCTTTCTTATGGCTGCATAGTATTCCATGGTGTATATGTGCCACATTTTCTTTGTCCAGTCTATCACTGATGGGCATTTTGGTTGGTTACAGGTCTTTGCTATCGTAAACAGTGCTGAAGTGAACATACATGTGCATGTGTCTTTAAAATAGAACTATTTATAATCCCTTGAGTATATACCCAGTAATGAGATTGCTAGGTCAAATGGAATTTCTATTTCTAGATCCCTGAGAAATTGCCACAATGTCTTCTACGATGGTTGAACTAATTTACACTCCCACCAGCAGTGTAAAAGTGTTCCTATTTCTCCACATCCTCTCCAGGATCTGTTGTCTCCAGATTTTTAATGATCGTCATTCTAACTGGCATGAGGTGGTATCTCAATATGGTTTTGATTTGCATTTCTCTAATGACCAGTGATGATAAGCATTTCTTCATATGTTCCTTGTCCGCATATATGTCTTCTTTCAAAAAGTGTCTATTCATATCCTTCACCCACTTTTGAATGGGTTTCTTTGCTTTTTTCTTGTAAATCTGCTTTAGTTCTTTGTAGATTCTGGATATTACCCCTTTGTCAGATGGGTAGATTGCAAAAATTTTTTCCCCTTCTGTTGGTTGCCAGTTCACTCTAATGATTGTTTCTCTTGCTGTGCAGAAACTCTTAAGTTTAATTAGAACCCATTTGTCTATTTTGGCTTTTGTTGCCATTGCTTTTGGTGTTTTAGCATATTTTTAATAAATTATTATAAACTTTCTTCTGTAGATCCATTAACCAGGATAAATCCTTTGCAAATTCTTCAAAATACTGTCTCTTTATCGTTTTCTTTACTTCTAAATATATTATGAATAGTCTTGACCGGGAGCAGTTGCTCATGCCTGTAATCCCAGGCCTTTGGGAGGCTGAGGCGGGCGGATCACATGAGGTCAGGAGTTCAAGACTAGCATGGCCAACATGGTGAAATTCTGTCTCTACTAAAAAAAAAAAAAAAAAAAAAAAAAAAACCAGCATGGTGGCAGATGCCTATAATCCCAGCTACTTAGGAGGCTGAGGCAGGAGAATGGCTTGAACCCAGGAAGTCTGGCAACAAGAGTGAAATGCCATCTCAAAAATAAAATAAAATAAAACAAAATCTCTCAAAGTATTTTAGTACTTCTCTTAACAGCTTTCACAAAAAAACACATTATTTTTTGCAGTTTTAAAAATGCAACTACTAAATATTATTTTCTTTAAAAAAGTCATATTAAAATGTTATATTATTTAAAATAATAAGTTAATTTGTGTAATGATAATATAAAGTAGTTAATTGAATGACTTAATGGTTTAATCACTAATGGAGAATAATGCTTGTCGCTAATATTTGGGTTCAACAAAACAACTTGCAGTTTTGGGATTAGAGGGTCTTCAGGAAGGTTTTTAACAATATAATTCATTTTGTTTTTACAGTTAGCAGAAAACAGGAATTAATCAGTAAAAATAAAGTAAAATTTACTAATATAGTCTATTTTTGTTAAATATTTTTGGCTTCATATACGATTTAGTGACTAAGTAAGTATTTGTGCAATATTGTCAATAGACAGGTACTTATTATTATCTAAAAATTGTAAATGAACATCAAATGCCTTGCCTATAATGGCACAAGTTTGTGATCTACAGTCTGTCCCAAAATCTAGACTATCAGACTATCAATCTCTTCATCCTTTTTACTCTGACAAATTATATTGAAGCCAAAATAAGTGAACGTAGAATTTAGCTGATTACTTGGTTTTGAAAAACAAGATAGTCTTTTTATGAGAATATAAAAATTGCCAATGCCCTCATATTATCTTTTCTTTAATATAGAACTGAATATAGTACTATGAACTAATCAATATTAACTGAAGGTAATAATAATATTGATGATGAATTCTATAAGTGTTCTCATAAATTATAATCATTTGATTATTATTTATTAGTTTTAGGCATATTGTTAAATATTGATACAAACAATAAATGCAATATTGGTGGAAACTACTAAAATGACATTTTAGCTTTTATGTTTCAGAAAGTTTCTCTGTTTTTTGCCAGGGAATTTCTATCCAATCTTTGCAATAATTTTATATAAGATTGTTTTTTTCAGTTCTAAAGGTAATTGGGTAGAGTATCAGATTGTCTCAAAGTTTCAAGAACTGTATTGAAAAGTAACTTTTTAAAACTCTATGTGAGCACAATTTGTACACATTTAAACTGATGGTTTTCAAATGAATATTCAGTGGCAACCGTCATAAAACGGTTTTGACAGATTTTTAAAAATAATTCAGACAAACAAATGCAATAGTTTATAGCTCTTAACAGTGGATTTTTATTAGTAAAATCTACACTCACAGAATAATGTATACTGCTTCCTCACTGTTCTACAGTTCTCTGATGTCTATTTTCCATGAGTTAAATGCTATAGATAAACTTGTTGATATACTGATTATTTTAGGCAAGAAAAAATGGGGGTGGGGGGAAGTATCATTAGACTAATAAAATTGACAGCTCAGAGGTAAAAATAAACCTTTTTTTTAAACAATGGCCATAGGCAGGAGAGATGGAGAAACATCTCAAAATAGACAAGGAGTAGAATAGTAGGGAACAAATTATGAAGGAGGTTTTGGACTATGTGTTCATCCACTTAAAAAGGGAAAAATAATCCAGTAAATGGAATTATATAACACTTATAAAAATCTAAGTACACACATTGATTCACACATGGACTAAGAATCTCTTCCTCTAAGAGTGTACCCTACCCATGGTTCATTTTGACATTTAATAAAGGTTCTGCTTCAGTTTTGGGTTAATTTAATAGACTGTTCCCAATAAATTCTATTCTCAAAACTTTTTAATGTACAATTTCACAGTTTCTCAAAGGGTGGGGCATAAGATTTTTCTAGAGAACTTGTGAAATGCACATTTCAAAATCCCACTTCAAATATATTGAATCAAATTTTCTAGGAATGACAACTGGGAATGTATATACATAAAATGGTTTGCAAGTAATTCTTAGGCCCAGGCAAGTTTGGGGCCTCAGCATTTTAAAAGTTGCTCAAGCATCTAAGATAATTTCATCATCTTTTGCCCTGAGCTTCAGATTTGTGTCATTAGACACTTTTTGGCAGAGCAAATTTTGCCTCTTGAAGGATGTTGGTTGGGGAACTCGCATAATCATTTGAACAAATGTAAATTTAGTCTGACTCACTTTTATAAAATTTATTTCTCTTTTTCCCATTTTAAAAAACTTGTTTAAATTCTGTTTCATGATACCTAATTATTATTCTATTTAATGTTAACCTGGGTTAAAAAAGATACTGTTAAACTTTTTATTGCATCCTATCGAAATTTTTAAAACATGTATGTCTGAATCTTTTTATGTTACACCATTGAAATCTAGCAGATCTCTGGTACACTTTCAGTAATGCAGTTTACTCCTGTGGTACATGACTAAAGGTAATTTTGCCTATAAGGGGTTCTTTGGCAATATCTGGAGAAAGTTTGGTTGTCGTAAATGAGGCATGAGGAAAGAGGTGTTCTATTGGCATTGAGTGAGTGAAGGTCAAAGAAGCTTTTAGGCATTCCACAGTGCACAGATGGCCCTCTACAACAAGGAATTATCCAGTCCAAAATATCAATGCTGCTATTGAGGAAGCTGGTTTAGTCATATTCAAATATAATAATGACAATAATAAAACCCACCTCATAAAATTAGAGTTAGTGTTTATAAAAATACAAACTATACAGAAAGTCTTATCATGATGTTTATAATCATCATTGTCAGACAAAATGTCCACAGGGTTTAGGGACCTTCTTCAGGGGTCCTTGTTTGATAAGTAAATTTATATGAATTTAAAAATTATGCATTTATCTGCATTATAAATAAGTACATTTATATGCATTAAAAATTGCAGGCTTGAGCCTGGTGTGGTGGCTCAAGCCTATAATCCCAGCACTTTGAGAGGCAGAGGCAGGCAGATCTCCTGAAATCAGGAGTTTGTGACCAGCCTGGCCAACATGGTGAAACCCTGTCTCCACTAAAAACTCAAAAATTAGCCGGGCATGGTGGTGGGTGTCTGTGATCTCAGCTGCTTGGGAGACTGAGGCAGGAGGATTGCTTGAACCCAGAAAGCAGAGATTGCAGTGAGCTAAGATCACATCAGTGCATTCTAGCCTGGACAACAGAGCAAGACTCTAGCTCAAAAAGAAAAAAAGAAAAAAGAAAAAAGAAAAATATTAATTAATTTTAAAAAATAAGCAGAACTATTATCATCATGTTTTACTGAGAAAAGTGAAACTGGAGATGTTTTTTGACTTGACCAAGATCAAAAAGCAATTTTATGTTAGAGCCAAAATTGACATTTTTGTTTTTATTTGTTAAAACATGTTTATTTAAACATTATAAATTTTAAAATAACTTGAAACTTATTCATATCCTGATTAGGCCACTGTCATAGGGGTAATGGCATTTGTTTTGACAAGTCAGAATTTATTTTATATCATTTCCCTAGTTTCAATATTACAACTTATATCTTTTTTTTTTTTTTTTTTGAGATGGAGTTTGGCTCTTGTTGCCCAGGCTGGAGTGCAAGGGCGCAATCTCAGCTCACTGCAACCTCCACCTTCCAGGTCAAGCGATCCTCCTGCCTCAGCCTCCAGAGTAGCTGGGAATACAGATGTCCCACCACCATGCCTGGCTAATTTTTTGTATGTTTAGTAGAGACACGGTTTCACCATGTTGGCCAGGCTGTTCTCAAACTCTTGACTTTAGGTCATCCACCCACCTTGGCTTTTCAAAGTGCTGGGATTTCAATTTATCTTTAGTAAAGAACTAAATTACTTTTACATTTTAACCACCGTAATTAGTTTGATTTTTTGTTTGTTTTTTGCTTTTTTTAAATATGATGGAAGTGAAGTCAGTTATTATAACCAAGACTATATATGCAGACTGCACCTAAGTAAGTATAAACTTAATTTCCACACCAATGTCTCATTTTAGAGTGTATTCGATGTTAAAGAAGAGTGTGGGTAGTGTAGGAATATTACCCACATTTTTCTCTAACACACACACTTGGTCTATGAAAAACACATGAGTCACTCTGAATGCATTTATTTGCTTAATTTTAGAATTTTGTAAATTTTGAAATCTCAATGCTTCCTACTTCAATACCCAGTGCTTTGTCTTATAATCCAAACAAGCCTTTGAATGATCAGTTTCTCAACAGATGCAGATCTAAATTATAGTGAGATAGGTTACTCTAAATAAGGATTAGAGGCTGCAGCGACCATCTGTTAAAAACGTTCTTCACTTTTATGTTCATAACTCCCATGAATGTGTCTGTAATATTGAAGAATTTGAAGGAATTAGCTATTTACAGACAAAAGAATTTTACCTTCTTAAGAAATAGAATCATAACTCTTCTATAACTATAAAAGCATCATTTTTAAAAGTCAAACTTTAATGCAAAGTACAATATAATTAGGTTAAATTTTGATTTCAGTATCTCTGGATCTTTAGTTACTTGTATCTTCAACTTCTTGGAAAAATGGGGCCAAGGAAATAGGAAAGATTTGTGTTAAAATAAGAAATAATAAATATATTTTAAACAGTAACTATAAAGAGAGCCACTTATTTTAATTAAAATTTTATTAAAATCTTCTCCGCAGTTAAAATGTTCAAGAACATTTCCCTGAGTCAAAATGTAGTACGTGACATATATTATGTGCAGTGTTGAAAAAACACAATACATCAGATTGAAGAAAATTTGAACAAAAATTAATCATTTTTTGAAATAAAATCTATAACATTGAAACTTTATACGATTTCTAAAGCCAAGCTAAACTTTGCACATGGTATTTTTTGACATATTTCCCTTGAGGTAAAGACTATTCTAGATTTGTGAGTGTTACTTTTGTATCTGCAGAGAAGTTCACATTGGAAACGTTCATAAAAATCTCAAGACAATAATAAGCAAGTTTCTATGTATAATTCATTTTGGTCTCCTCTCTTCTTGTGCTTTATTCTAGGTCTTAAATGTTTCAAGTAATATTGTATAAAATGATCAAATGAGTATTCAGTAATGGAAAAGTAACTGCATTTGTGATCCGAGATTTTTAAGATAAATATCAACTATTAATACAGTTGGCATCAAAATCTCAGATATAATGTCTAGAATAGAAGTTATTGCCTGGAGGGAAAAAAACACAAAACTTTTAATGAAGCAGATAATTCTGCATGAAAACTATCATTTTGAAACTAGCGTGAAACAATATATTGTATAATTTTTTAAGTCTTCCACTAATGTTAAACAACTCACACTGTATAGTCAATCAAAATGTTAGAAATAGAAAATTAATATACAGTACCGAAAGATGGCTACAGTCAAGAAAAGTTTAGTCTTGAAAATAAACAACTTTGTCCCGTATATCAAAGTATCTTTAGTAGAGACAAGGTTTACTAGATAACTAGAAAGAAACTTAGTTTCCTAAAAGTTCCTTGAAGTTTCTTAAAAACAAGATGTTACTTTCTAGAACTATTGTATTTATATTATATAAATATATATATATGAGTATTCAGTAATGGAAGATGTAACTACATGTAAACATATACATAAACCTATTTTCAGACAAAAGAATTCTATCAAACCTTTTTTTTTTAAACTCTAAAAAAAGGTCATATATATATATGTTTTGGCAGAAACATTCAAACACCTGTATTTACTTTAATAATTTGTTTTTAAAACATCTCTGTTCTAGTACATTGATGATTAATCTGGGTAAGTACACCTATATGAGGCTATGAACAAAAAAATTAAATTTAAAATTTCTGAGGCAGATGTGCTAAATTTTTCAAAAAATGAAAATTTGCAGAAATACCTCCTTGGAGACTACCCATCTAAATATTTCTCTATTCTTTCTAAGTGCATTACAAGGCAAAATTTTTTCATGTGTCCATAGAGTATTTGGTTCAAATATATTTGCCAATTTTTTTATATTACAATTTACCTTTTGCTATCAACTTACTTGAAGTTAGTAGAAGCTGTTAGAAAGCAGTGTTGCTTTTGTTAGTGTTAGAGCCAAGGGAAAGCCTCCCCTTTTCCCTCTGAAGTTTCACTAACAATCACCAAAAAGGCAAACTAATAGAAAAAAATATGAATTTATTTAATGTGTACATAGGAAACTTTAGAAGATGCAAAGATACAGGAAAAATTGTCCATTTCTATGCTTAGTTTCAACAAAGTATGGACAGTCGTGTGGAAATGTGACTGGACAATAAGGATATGATCTAATGCAAATAAACTGAGTGTTGAAACTCAGGACCCATCCTTCTAGATTCTCCTTGGCCTCTCTGTGTAGCATTTACCCCTTCTGGGTATGAGCAGGACACTTTCTGGAATAGGGGCCTTAAGACCTACCTTGATAAAGGGTCAGTCATATAGTTTCTTTATGGCCAGTTTTTACACAGAAATGCAGAGGGAAAGTTAAAGTAATATTTTTAGATTTTACAGTGGGCTTGAGGAAAAGGGGGTTCTGGTTTCTGACTAGCTGAGGGGAAATGGGTTTCTAGTTTATATGGCTAACCTGAGTTAGGAGGGCAGGAGAAGTTTAGAGAAAAACTTTTGCTTCTGAGGCTGTCTCTAAGGCCTTCATGTTGGGGTATTGTTTTCTGAGATCTAACATTGGAAAATCCATTAGTACTATAAAAATGTGGTAATCAGTGTTCTCTAGACACTATCCAAATTGTGAAAAGTGAGAAAAGCAGTGTGTATGCTTAAAGGTAATGGCTAAATGAAAAACTATGTTTAAGTTTAATGACTTTTCTTCTGTCATTATTGATTTCCTTTACCTCCCTCGTCTAGTATGCCACACTCAATAACTTTTAGATCACTAACTAGAAATCAAGCACAGGCCGTAAAGCAGGAAGAAGAATGTTCTTACCAGTTTTGGTTGGTCTCAATATTCTTGATTCTTTATTACTAATAACCTTTTGGAAAAACTTGACTCATTTATTGAATCATATTTTCCTTGCAAGGTATATTTTCCCTGATCATAGCTCCATCAGATATGAAGTTATTATTTGGTATTTTAATGTAGGCAAGGTAAGTATCAGCTCTAAAGAAGACAGTATGGAGCTTTAACCATAATATGCATGTGTATGTCTAGCAGATTGTTAGTCTAGGCAATGCATGCTGATGGTAAAAACAAATTATGACTCTAGTGTTTATAGAGCTTGTAATAAAACAGGGAAAACAGGAGTGGTTCAGCTATAACAGTTATATAAAAGTAAGTGCTAAATTATGCATCATTCATTATATACACATTCCAAGCCCACAAAATCATCTATTAATATTAGTGGGAGTGTTATGCTAAAGCACTAAACTGAAATAGAAAACTTCAGAGACACAATGCCTGGATTGAAATCCCAGCTCTACCTCAAGCTGCCTCAGTTCCCCTGGCCAAGTTTCTTGACCTTCTATGCCTTGTGTTTCTCATCTGGACAATGGGAATAATATTGTACTCAGCTCATGAGACAGTTGAAAGTATTAAGTGAGATGACAGATTTAAAGCATTTAGCACTCAAAAATTTACCAGTATAATGGAAAAACAATATGAGTGATAAATATTCAGAGAGAAACAGCCAGGCTTGTGTGATATGTCAGGATTGAGGTTGACCTGGGTTTTAATGGGTGATAAGTAATTCTTAGAGACAAATGAATTTCATCCTCATGAATGGTGTTCAAAATTTTTCCTGCCAGTTAAATTGTCAGAAACTCTTAAAATAAGGCTGTAGAAAAGGGATGGTATATCATATAACAAGACAGACCCCTGAAGGATTTGGGAACACAATGTGCCAGCAAAATAACAGTAACCACATGTGGCTATTATGTACTTTAATTATGACTTGTCTGAATAAAGAGATCCTAGTTAAAACATATACTAGGTTCATAAGACTTAACATAAAAAATTAAAAAGATTTTTTTTTACATGATTAAATGTTGCAATGACAATATTTTGGATATATTAATTTATATAAAGATATACTACTACACTTAATTTTATCTCTCTTTAAATGTGTTTTCTAAAAAACAAAATTATGTGTACAGTTTGCAATAGAGTTCTATTTCACTGTGCCAGTCTAGGGGAATGTGTTTTGTTTATGCCATTAATTAGTA
Organism: Saguinus oedipus; assembly: GCA_031835075.1. Lineage (NCBI taxonomy): Eukaryota > Metazoa > Chordata > Mammalia > Primates > Cebidae > Saguinus > Saguinus oedipus. Next base: position 59,669,335 of record CM063185.1, read on the forward strand.
TTGATTAAAGTTCTTAGCCTTTTGGAAGTTACTGGCTAACTTCTAGATATTTGACTAACAGAGATACAAATAATTTCTGTCCACTAGAAAAGTTAACTCTGAAAATATATGGCCTTGTGGATATTAAACTGCTTCAGAAAATATATCCCAAGATTTTTTTTGTTAAATTGTCTAACTATGTTAGTTTCTCTCATGCTCTTTGAAACATCATGACACCTTATTGATTCCCTCATTAATTGATAAATTAAGTAAAACTTTTGAATTTTGAATTTAAGTAAAACAAGTAAAGCACGGAATTTGTAATAGTTGGTAATAAAAAGCCCTTTGACTATGCATGCTATGGGAGAGTAATCAACAGAAGATTTTCATTATTAACTTAGTTTTGGATATGCTACTCAAATTGTGTAGGCTGCCAAACCTCTCTGAGGGGCTAAAAATTTATCTGTAAATTGCATTAATAACAATTAATTTAAAAAGTCAGGTTTAAATATTATGTACTTTAATGTCCACTGCAGTATTTGAAATATAATTATTCAACAAAAAATGTATTGTTATTTTTATGAACTATTTATTTTAAGTCGAATATTCTATAAAGTTCATTTAAATTACATACATAGAGTAGTTACAAGAGCAGAAAAAGAAATATCGGGAAAAAGCAACGTGGAAAACACAGGGTGCGGTGCAGAAGATCTGGAAAATTGATGAATGGAGTAAAAAGAAAAATGGAGGAATGAATTCATCAGGTAGAATAGTAAGATTTAGTGACATTTAGTATTAAGGTCTGTTAAAGGCAGACCAAACCCAAAGAATGGCAGTGCCATTCATAGAACTATGTAACGGTGAAGTAGAAGGTAGTTTGCTGAGAAGCATTTCTATGTTTTGCTCATGTTGTGTTTGAAGTAGAAGGAAACTTCTGTGGTTTGAATGTTTGTCCCCTCCAAGACTCATTTAGAAATTTAATTGTCAATGTAACAATATTAAGAAGAATATTAAGAAGAATATTACCTTCAGGAGGTAGTTGGGCCAGGAGGACTCATTCACATGGGTAGGATTTGTGCCACTGGACAAGGACAAGCTTGGCCCTCTTTCACCCTCTCTGCCGTGAAATGACACAATAAGAAGGCCCTTGCCAGATGCTGGCCCCTGAGCCTTAGACTTTCCAGTTTCAGCCTGTGAGAAATACATTTCTACTCATTATAAATTACCTAGTCTCAGATATTCTGCTATAGCTGAACAAAACAAAGAATTCAAAATGATGATTTCTAAAGCCTTCTAGAAATTCCTGTAAATATGCAAGTGAATATTTAGAGTAGTTGGGTTTCTTCAGAGATAATTCACAATGGCTTTAACAGTTAAAGCTGTGAATGTATGATCTCAGGAGTGAATCTAGGGAGATAGAATAGAACTTTCAAAGTCAGGATGAAGAAGGGTCAGTATAGAACACAGAGACGGTTAGGGTACACAAATATTGGGAGAAAAACTAAGTGCAGAATCAACTAGTCTGGAGTTTTACCTGATATTCTCTATTAAAATTATGTGATTAATATCTAATTGCTGTTATTTCCAGAATCTGATATATTTAATATGCATGTTTTATAATGAATGTAATCTTCCTTATATGACAATAACTACACTTAAACTATAAATTTGAAACCATCAGTATATTAGACACACTAGCTTCTGAAATCAGGAATTATCTATTAACCAATAACAGACCTATTAAAATCCATTTTGACAAGATTTTACATTTGAAAAACTAGGTAAAAATTGCCTGCATATCTGTGTTTAAAGATCTTAGTCTTTCTTAAATGATGGATTTTATCTTTAATTCTGTATCATTAAGACACTTTTAGATAAAACATTTATGTCAAATCATCATGTTACTTATACCTATTCATTAGCCTAATACACATAGCACATTACTATTTTTATGTATAAACTTAAACAGAAAGTCTGTCTTATAAAACTGAAGGGTAAGCATCTCAGCCATTTATTCTCAAATTCAGCCATTGCTATTATTAATACGGAGTAATAAGAACTTAATTTTTATTGAAATAGAAATTTTTAAAATGTTAACGTTAATGAAATATAAATATTTGATGAGATTATCTTCCTTAAATGACTGGCTTTATTTTTAATTGTTTATCTTCATTATAATTCAAAAAATTATCTCCTTTTATTCTGAATAATGTGTATTTACTTCTATAGGTCATATGCCAGAAATTTTGGCTGTTCTTCACGAAATTTAATTAGTTTCAGAAGCCTACTCAGTAAGAAATAAATCTAAGCCACTCTATTTTGAATTATCTCAGAGAATATATGACAATGATGACTACTATATATCCTGGATAAACATTTTATGAAAATTGTTGTTGAACCAAATTACAACTTATTGAATGCAATGTTTAAATATCATAAGGAATCATAATAAGAAAGCATAGTTTACAGTTTTCTCTTTTCTAATTACTTTCAATTAATGCAATAAACATTTATTTTTCAAATAGGGTTAATATTTGTGTTTCTTTCAGACAATTTCCCTAGTGGAATACACTCAGTGTGGTAAATTTGAGTGGCATCATTGATCCATCATGGACAAAATGATATTATTTTATTTAGAAACTACTGTATCCATTTGTTGAAATGTTTTTCACAAATGTAAGAGTATAAGGCTGAGGAAATAATAAATCCTATGTAATATACTTTTGAATCTTTCAACATTACCAAATTCTCTATCTTCTAATAGAAACAAGAAGTATCAGGGAGCTTAAAAAACATAATGGGCCTTGGGTATCTGAGTTAATTTGTTATGGTAGAAATGATACAGTAGGTATCAGCTTTTTCATTTTTTAAAAAAATTTTTAATGCATTTTAGGTTTTGGGGTACATGTGCAGAACGTGCAAGATAGTTGCATAGGTACACACGTGGCAGTGTGTTTTGCTGCCTTCCTCCCCTTCACCCACACTTGGCATTTCTCCCCAGGCTATCCCTCCCAGCTCCCCCCCCTTACTGTCCCTCCCCCATTCCCCAATAGACCCCAGTGTGTAGTACCCCCCTCCCTGTGTCCATGTGTTCTCATTTTTCTCACCCACCTATGAGTGAGAATATGCAGTATTTCCTTTTCTGTTCTTGTGTCAGTTTGCTGAGAATGATGTTCTCCAGACTTATCCATGTCCTTACAAAGGACACAAACTCATCATTTTTGATTGCTGCATAATATTCCATGGTGTATATGTGCCACATTTTCCCAGTCCAGTCTATCATCGATGGGCATTTGGGTTGGTTCCAGGTCTTTGCTATTGTAAACAGTGCTGCAATGAACATTTGTGTGCATGTGTCTTTATAGTAGAAAGATTTATAGTCCTTTGGCTATATACCCAGTGAAGGGATTGCTGGGTCAAATGGAATTTCTATTTCTAGGTCCTTGAGGAATCGCCACACTGTCTTCCACAATGGTTGAACTAATTTACACTCCCACCAACAGTGTAGGAGTGTTATCTTGAATAATATGTAGAACTTCAGTATTAGTAAAACTTTACAATTTTAATTTTGTTTGATCAAGTACTTGCCTCAAAAGATGCAAAATTAAAGGGCTATAGCAGTTAAAGATGCTTTTTAAAATTAACAATTAATTGATTTTCACATAATAAATTGTTGTCAGGGTCTGATGGCTCACACTTGTAATCCCAGCACTTTGGGAAGCCGGACTGGGTGGATCTCCTGAGGTCAGGAGTTCATGATCAGCCTGGCCAATATGCTGAAACTCCATCTTTATTAAAAATAAATAGTAATAATAAAATAGCTGGGCATGGTGGCAGGCACCTGTAATTCCAAGTCCTTCGGAGGCTGAGGCAGGAGAATCATGAACATAGGAGGTACAGGTTGCATTGAGCCAAGACTATGCCATTGCACTCCAGGCTAGGCAACAAGAGCAAAACTCCATCCCCCCACAAAATAATTATTTGATAATAAAGCATATTATAATAAAATAGAATGAGAGAAATCATTTGTATATAGCCCCTGAATCTACAATAAAAGCAAAAAATACAAATAAAAATGTAATGATCTAACTTCTGAAAATTTAATTAGGCTCCCTGACCATGTTTAAGCTAAAGTTTTATACCATTATAATACTGTAGAATAAGAATAGTTTAAGACAAAACAATAGTTCTTTTATAATGCAGACTTAAAATGTGTTAAAGAAAAATATTACTAGAGAAGCTGCACAGTAGATTGGAGCTGGTACAAGAAAATTAATGAACTTGAAGGTTGTTCAATATATGCATTTTACAATTTGAAGAACAGAAAGAATAAAGAATTAAAGAAAATAAAGTCTCAGAGGAACTAGGACATCATTAAGCAAATTAGTATATGAAAAACTGGAAGAGCAGTAGGATCAGAGAGAAAAAGGAATGAAAAATAAATTACAAATAATAATGGCTGAACATTTCTCAAATATGACAAAAAACTCAATAATCTTTGAATAGAATGAATCTTCCTCAATATGATAAAAAGCATCTGCAAACAACAAATAGCTAACATCATAAGTAATGGTGAAAAAAGATTTTCCCCAACTTAAGACAAGGATATACACTCTTGCAAGTGTAGAGACATTTAAGATGTGGTATTTTGAATCTATAAAAAAACTGGTAATAGACTAACAGGAAAAAGAAGGCATATAAATTATATGTGTTTTTGTAGATGACAGGTGTACAAAATGTAAAAACTCAAAGACAATGCCTGGTGCTTTCCTGCTATCTTAAGTTTACAGAAAGAATAGGAACACTTCTTCTGAGTAACCATCTTAAAATATGTTAAGGAAGTATATTTGGGGGTAAGTTTTTGGTTTCCTTTCACCGATTTTGCTTAACATGACACTGGAAGTTCTAATAAGGGCAATAAGGTAAGGAAAATAAATAAATAGCATCCGTTTTAGAAAGGAAGGAGTAATACTATATTTGTAGATGCCATGATCTTGCATGTAACAACTCAAGAATCATACACTAAAAACTATTAGATATAAGAAATGAATTTGGCAAAAATGTAAGGTGCGCAATCAATATACAAAAATAACATTCAGAAAATAAAATTTAGAAAACAATTTCATTAAAATCTTATAAAAAAGAATAAATTACTTTTGTTATGTTTATCAAAAAAGTACAAGGCTTGTACACTGAAAACAAGACATTAAAAAAGAACTAAATAAATAGAAAGACATTTATGTTGATGGATTAGAAAACAACATTGTTAAGGTCTCATTACTTCCCAAATTGATCTACAGATTCATTGAAATCCCTATCAAAATCCAACTGGCTTCTTTGCAGAAATGGACAAGTTGATAGCAGAATTCATATATAATTGCAAAGGATTACAAATAGCCAAAACAGTCTTTAAAAAGAAGCACGGAGTTGGAGAGTTCACATACCTTGATTTCATCAATTAGTATACAATGACATTAACTACGACAGTGTAGTACTGGTATCAGGATAGATATGTCGGTATACTGAATGAAACTGGAAGTCCATAATTCGGCCCACACATGTATGGTCAGTTGATTTTTGGCAGGGTGTCAAACCAATATTGTGGAAAGAATAGTCTTTTTCAACAATTAGTGCTGAAGAAACCAGATATCTAAGCAAAATAATAATTATAATTTTTTTATTTCACATAATACACAAAATTATTTCAAGTTAATTAGAAACCTAAATATGAGCTAAAACTATAAAATACTTAGAAAAATATAGGAATATTAAAAATAAACAAATTGGACTGCTTCAAAGTTAAAAATATTTGTCTTCAAACATCAAGTCCAAAGACAACACAGAATTCAAGAAAAAAAAAATTTAATTATGTATCTAATTGTAATCTCCCAATGGATTCAGTGTGTCCACTGCCTAGAGAAGCAGATTCATTGAGAACAGCAGGTGGAACTTAAGAACCTACCATCCCTAGGTTGGAATGTATTCTTGAGGATTTCAATATATTTGAGCCCTCGCACATTGCTGATGGTGTTTTAAAATGGCATAGGAAATTTTGAATTCAGTTTTCCAGTTCCTCAAAACATTAAATACACAGTTAACCTACGACCCAGAAATCGCACTCCTAGGTGTGTACCCAAGAGACATGAAAACATGTGTCTACACAAGAAAACTTGTATATTATTGTTCATGGCAGTAATATTTGTAATGACTCCAAATGCAAATAACCCAGGTAGGGGAAAAATCATTTTTTTTTTTTCCTTAGTTGAGACACTCTCCTGAAAACAAAAGTCAGATTAACAAAAGGAAAATAAACAGAGGTTTATTAATGTGTGGCGTACCCATCATTCAGGAGAGCCCTCAGTTCAAAATTATTTCTTTCTCAAGGCAGTGGCTTAAGGGCCTTGCTTAAATAGTATTTCTACAAATAGCCATAAATTTTATATAGTGACAAGACCAAAGAGTGTCTTCAGGCTTCCAGTAGGCGTGAACATGTAGGAAGGTGACTTCATTGGAAGAATGAGGCTGAGCCTGGATCCTTCGGTGCTCCTGTCCCTGAGCTCTGTTTTTGAGCTGATAAACAACTGTTGTAAACGGACCTCCTTTAGGTAGAAAAGGCAGAGGGGAAGAGCAGAGTGTGCCCCTGTGTTTTAACCTTTTATCTGTAATTGAAATCTGCAGCATTTGAAAGAGGAACATTTTTGTTTTCCTCACCCAATTATCTGTTAAATAACAAATGGGTTAATATAACATGGCATATTCATATAACTGAACATTACTCTATCAATAAAAGTAATGAAGTACTGATACATGCTATAGCTCTAAATCTTCAATAATTCATTTGTATTGTCTTGGGTGAATCAAAAGAAGAAACTCAAAATTTTGCATCTGGAATAAGCCTGAGTGTTAAAAAAATAAGGTATTTATATTTCCTTAGTGTTATAATAAAGGACAAAGGCATGATACAGGTCAGTCATTGCGAACTCTGCCCTTTTGCATTTTTAAAAGGATGACTGGAACACCCCTTGCAAGTATTTCCTTTAAGTGTACATTGGTTGGAAAAAGTTTATTCCCACAAGAATATAGAGCTGAATAGAAATCTGTCACTAGAGAAATTCGAAGGTCTTTTCAGAAATAATGAAGAGGTTTGTAACTCTATTATTTACTTTTGTATTATGTTATTTTTAGAGAGAAATTTTACTGAGGTATTTTTAGACAGTAGTTCAAGCCATGGTTAGTTTATTAGGTTGGTGCAAAAGTAATTGTGGTTTGTGCCATTACTTGTAATGAAACAAGAAACAAGATTCAATCAAACAAGAAACAAGACTCAATCAAACAAAAAAACAAGACTGAATGAATATCATTATATGGCCCCTTTCAGTAAGAATAAAAAAAGTCTTCTGTTAATTAGTGATGCTTTCATCATTTTCCTCTTTACATTTAAAAGCTGTGAGTTGTATTATCTTATGGTTTAAGATATTAAATTTTATTTTCTTTAACAAATGAATGGAGAAATTTCAAGAGAGATCTGGTTTGCTCTTACCTCTGATAGTCACCATTGGATCTTGAGACACACATAAACCTGAGGCTGAATAAAATGCACAGAGAACATTGGAAGAATTGATACCTTTGATGTAGGTATTTTCTACCTTTTCAAAACTGTAATTGTTTATTGACAGCTGTAAGAATATCTAGATACGGATTTTTTTCCAAGAATTTTTCTCCTCATCTGAATTATTATATTGCAGTATGTGTCCTCTTTTCCTAACACTCCCTTGTGCCATTTACATTCATGCTTTACATAGCCTTGCCTACTAAATGTACACAATACACAAGTGAGTGTATGTGTATAATAAACAACTTGGAGAATTCACTCCATAACCCAAAACTTAAAATTACAAGAAAAAATAATTATTCAAAGTCAATATTTAATAAAATAGCTTAAAGCACATACTAAGATATTTAGGATTTGTTAAGCTATTTATTGAAAAGCTCACAGTAACATTAGCTTCTCAATTAAATCCGATAATTTTAATAAATATAATTTTTTAAGAAATCCAAATTATTTAGAATTTGACTGAGCTAAAAAACAATTTGAGGGAAAAACTCATAAAGATAATATTAGAGATTAGATAAAGTGATAAAATGTTTTAGCATAGTATATCAGATGATGAATGGTATACTATTTATTATTAATATACATTTATTTAATATTTTATTAAAATATTTATAAGTATGAAATCTTTAATAATATAAAGAGGTAATTGTTTAGAGTTCTTATAATACATTTATCCTTTAAAAAAATCCTCCCATTGCATATCTGCTTAAACTTAATGGTTAAGGTGGGGATAAGCCAAGAACAATTTTTGGCAACAAATATCCCCAGCTGTTCAAACTAGGAACTCTTAATCTAGTTAGTTATTAACTGCCAAGTAATGTCTACCAGCGACGTATTTCTCAAGCTAAAAATTCAAGACATATATATAAATAGAACATTATATTGTATCATCTGGGGATATAGTACTCCAGCTATATAGTATATTTATATAGTGTGTATATATATTAAAACCTAGCATACTGATTATTAAGGCAATTCAATAATTTGAGAATGTTTTTTAACTGTAATTGCTAAAATATGTGTTTATATATATTTTTAACAATAACTGGCAAATATTAATGTTTAATAAAAGTTGCTTTGGAAGGTTTGAGAACATTTCTATCGCAGTTATGAGTAGCTAGTATCTGGATTCTTTCATGCTGCCATATTGGTATGAATATCTTTTACACCTTCAGGAGTTTCAGAATTGCAAAACACATCTTCCATATTCTTAAGTCTCTAAATAACAATAAATGTTAGTTTCAGAAATGTATAATTTCTTAGTAGAGTTCACTTTTCTTGTTTCTTGTTACTATTTTTACCAAAATAGGCATATATTTTACTCACTACACAAAAATAAAATTAAACAAAAATAAGCATAGTGGTTATATCTGTGAAGAGTCTTTTAAAGTTATTTTTAGGGATACATTTGTAATTATTTTAATTGTTAAGAATTCTTTCCTTCCACAATCTAGTATCCTACACTGTCTTTAACTCTCAGATGTGCTTTGTCTCTCTTAGAAAAAGTACTCCAGGGAAGTCACTCCTATAGTATGTAATTATACAATTTCCATGGAATGTAATTGTATATGTCCACAGAATGCTATCTCTTTCTGGCTAGACTTAGATTCTTCCCAACTTAGCTATATGAAGCGATTTCATTCATTTAACATTGAAGTAACTTTTAGTATGTTCTAAAATAACATTAAAAAATAACAGTTACGTTGGAGATAATGGATTAACATATGAATTAACTGCATTTTAAAAATTATCACTGCAATTTCTTAGTTCAAGTTTTCCTAATTAGTTGTCTATTCTAGTTTGTTTGTTTTGTTTTGTTTTGTTTTTTAAATATGGAACGCTTCACGAATTTGCGTGTCATCCTTGCGCAGGGGCCATGCTAATCTTCTCTGTATCGTTCCAATTTTAGTATACGTGCTGCCGAAGCGAGCACGTCTATTCTAGTTTTAAAGTGTTCTATGAGGGTTATTTAATGCAAATGTTACTTCTCACCTGTTCACCAATATCTGATAACTTAGCAGAATCTATATATAAAACAGTGATTTAAAATTGTGCTAGCTGCCATAACAGGTAGACCTTGATGAAACAGATTATTGTACAGTAGTTTGACAAAATAAATTCAGATACTCAGATCACAGACGTTCTCCAACCTCAAAACTTGGTTCCAAGTTTACCTTAGACACTGGAAACCATCAAAAAGAGAGAAGAGACAATACGGTATATGAGATTTGATTAGCTCAAGACTTACTATGGCTTAATGTGGTTTTATATGGTAAATGTAATTTTTACCCTTATTTAATTGGCCAAAACCACAAGCCCAGACCAACAAAAAGAATAAGTCAGGTTTATGTGGGCCAGCAATGTGTTCAGGAAGAGAAAGAAGGTTGAGAATACTTAGTTTTACTTGCTGAAAAGCTAAGCAATCTAAAATTCTTGACAGTGCCACCAGGATTTTACTTAAATTTCAGTTACAGTGTTAACATTTTACCTTTGTCATGTATCTTCCAGTCCAAACATATAATTGTTCGTGAAGTAGAATTTTATGTGCCTGGACTAGTGCTCTTCTTTTACCTTAAAATTCAGTGCCCATTGCTAATCAGAATTGTTGATCTTTTAAAATTTGCTAAGTATTTTATATTCGGTGTAATGATATTCTATTAAATTTTAACTATCAGACATTTTAAAAATTTTTTTCTATTTTTTAACAGTATTAAAAAGAATTCCACCACTATGAGTTAAGTCATTTTACTACAAACTTTTAAAATAGTTACAAACTAATTTATAGTTAAAAATAATAGAATATATAATTCCAAAGTGAATATTGTAGAAAAATTCATTTGGTTTCATCAAGTAAGCCTATCGTATTTTACATATATTGATTTTTATCTTAATGTATCAAGGAAATGAATAGACATTTGTATCAAATCCCTCCAGTATTTTCAATCTGTTACTTTTCCTCAAATAATATTCAGGATTTTTAAGGTGCTTAGGAAAGTTATCAAAGCAAGACCTAATGATTATTATTTCCATAAATCTTTTAATTTAATGTAACACAGACTTTAGCTTTCTACAGTTTTTACATTGTTTAGTCCTGAAAATTTTCCATAATCTAAACCACCTGATATAAAGAAAACAGTAAATTAAATTAAAAGTCCCTCAATGATCCAAAGTTTTAATCAGGATTTTTTTTTTTTTTTTTGAGATGGAGTCTTGCTCAGTTGCCCAGGCGGGAGTCCAGTGGCGAAATCTCAGCTCACTGCAAACTCCACCTCATGGGTTCAAGTGATTCTCCTGACTCAACCTCCCAAGTAACTGAAATTACAGGTACCCACCACCATACCTGGCTCATTTTTGTATTTTTAGCAGAGATGAGGTTTCACCATATTGGCCAGGCTGGTCCCAAACTCCTGACCTCAGGTAATCCACGTGCCTCTGCCTCCCAAAATACTGGGAATATAGGTGCGAAACGCCGCACCCAGCCTTAATCAGGATTTTGATATTAAGGAGTGTTCCTAGGTTTCATTTTATTTTAGCCTGAGATGCCAGTCAAAATTTACCCAAACACCTCATTAATGTCACAGCATATTGAAAGGGTAATTTTTAATGAAACACTACCTTTGAGATTTTTATGCTAAAGACAAAAATCCATCCATCACGGTTATATGTTCACACTTTGTGGGCATAAATATTTATTATAAATTTCTTTGGTTTAAAAATAATTGCTAATGTATAGTTGTATTAAGCCCAAATTAACAACTGTCAACATGACTAATACCTGCTCCACCAGGCTTATGGTAAAAAATAGTATGAGAAATAAATTTGAGTAAAAATATAGATATGATGCACAGGAACATGGTGTTGTGACCCTAATGGGACACCACCTCTCTTTGCTGTAGGAGGTCATTGAAGATTGACTGGAGGAAGCCATGTTCAATGGGCACATTTGTAGAATGATGTGAGCCAGGTATTTGTGTGTCTGTGTGTGTTAGGGTTATGGGGAAGGGAGTTTGCTGTAAAGGGGCAAGTTTGGGAGTTGGTAAGTGCAAAGGAAATTGTTTTAGTCACTGGAAGCAGAAAGCTAACCAACCAATGATGAAAATAGATGTATTAGGTTGGTGCAAAAGTAATATTTTATAACAAAATTGACAGAAAACAAACAGTCATTTAAAATAAGATATGGCCATATATCAGGAAGAGATGAGGCTTGAAAGATGAACAAGGATGTATAGACTTGATAGATCTTTAGATAACATATATTTAGGTAACAAAAATATAACGTGGAGACTTGTTTGAATTAAAGCACTGGGAGGAGGTGATAAAATTTATTTATCAAAAAGACTCGCAGATTTATGACTGGAGGTGAATACTTTCCATAAAACTGAAATAAGAAAAGAGATTCTGTGGGATATAGTCAGGTTTTGGAGATGTTAAGAGTATATGTGTGGGGCTACCTGGTAGTTTTGGCATTTCTATTATAAACAGTAGGAAATTCAGAATAGACATATCTTTTGGAGATAAAGTTTATGAGCAGATCCTCTTTTCTGTGGATTTTGATGGTATGTCATTCAGAAATCCCTTTTTCAATAGTATTCAAGCTGGAGTAGCATTTTAAAATTTTGCTTTTAATAGATATCAATTATCGTTAAAACTAATTTTATATTAGTTAATGAATTTAAAGTTTATATCTGCTTTAATTTCTATTTACAAGAGGCAGTATATGTCTGAAAAATCTATTTTGTCATTTTTGCTGTAGCCAGAATACTTGGAGCCTGGAAGCAAAGAATTGGCTAGTTTCACAATTATAAATTATTCACAAAGGAAGTATTTCTGTCTTTCAATCTTTATCTTCTGCTACTTTAGTGTTCTTGGTGCATAAGGGAAAAATGCATTTACTATAAGACATAATGATTGTTTTGTGGAACTGAAAGATCAGACACCTGACCATTTTGGCTCTTCATAATGCAGAATCAATAGGCAAATAAAGGCTTTACTATGATGCTGAAAAGATTGATCCAGATTCTTGGGGCACCCTTATACAATGGGTTGAGTGTGTTTGAAACTCAGAAACCTTCCAAAGAAGTTCCAACTAGCATGTTTCTTGTGGAAAATTCATGTCAGATTACTATTATACAATAGGAAGATTTCTAAATGTTTGACATATGCAGGAATAAATAATTGGTGTATCCTATTTGAATAATATTAACTGACTGAGGTTTTACTGAAGGTGAAGGTCAGATAAAATGTGCAGTGAAAGAAATTATAGATAAAAGGTACAGCATTGTGGCCTGTTATAGAAAAAAGAATTTCATTTGCTACCCATACTATATTCTTCAGTCGGTTATCCATCCATCCATCCATCCTTCCCTCCATCCATTCCTCCATCCATCCGCTAATCTATCTTATACAAGTTATTTCCTTCTCTCTCTAATATTATATGTAACATATAGGTCTTGGTGGTGAATCATTTTTAAACTTAGCTCATTTAATGCAGCATATAAAGAGAAATACTGATTTAATTAAAGGAATGAGTACCACTCAGAAACAGGTACATTGATGGCTGTAATCTTGGATCCTTTCTTTTCTGGTAGAGGGTAAATTATTTATTTTTATGTAGCATAAGAGTATTATGTTGAATGGGAACATATTCTTACTGCTAGTGTTATTGTTTGGAAGTTTACACATAAATAGAAAGACATGTTTGGATAATTAGTGGCCAGACAGGCCAGGGTGGTGTATAGCATTCAGCATCAATTTCTCGTGGTGAACTGTATAAAGTACTAAATATGGAAAGTTAAGAATAGCATTACTCTAATTTTCTTATACCCGGATGAATGTATTTTATTTTTATTTACAAGATGTAGTTGTGTGAAATATTGTATTTGAAAACCATGTTTTCTGATACTTCAGCAGCTTCAGTTGTTAAGCTCTATGATGGAAATGTTTGCATTTCTGACATAGAGTTTTCATTGTGGATATTCACTCTTCTGACTGGTTCATTATTGTGAAAGCAAACTACAATTCTCTTGATAACACAGTTCTATAGTATAGCTTTTAAAACCATCACTAAAAGCTCAGTCTGCAGTCTTCCTTCAACATCTGCATGCATTTTGCAAGCCATTTAATACCAGTAATAAATTCCTTAGGCTTAGAGTGAATTTCGTTTCTTACAGTGGAATGCTATCAATACAATGGAGATACAAGAAAGCAAGTTTTTTATTTTGCATATTTTATATTTTTTTATTTTTGAAAAGGTGATTTCTGAGTTTGATATGAGCAAGAATTCTGGCGTAGTCAACATCATTTGAGAATGCTAGAAGAAAAAGAAGAGGAGAGAGGCCTCTTATTTGGTAATTAGCCATTTGTAGTCTTGGTCAGCTAAAAATTAACCCTACCCTCCTTATACCCGAGGTCTTTCTAATTATGTGGATAATTATTTATTGAGTAATTAATTAATAATATAAGTTATTAAAAAGATACCACCTCTCTCTAGCTTCTTCCTTATATAAACCACATTATAAATGAATCTGTTCTTTTCTAACAGTAAAGGTACAATACGAGAATGCTAGTTAATAAATATGTCAGGAAAGACAATTTGCATGACTTTGGCTCATTGAAAAGTATCACAGTATTAGAGCATTTTCTTAAAGTGTCAATGTATTTCAAATAGAAAATTAAAAAGAATGAATGCATCCTTGACAGAACAGGGACAACATGGAGTGAACAGAGTACCCAGCCATTTATTTCATTCTGTTAGTATTTGAATGAGCTTAGTACTTGTATCTTTGAGAAGTAAATGGATCCTGAGTTTTTACTGACATAATTCTCCAGTGCGACTGCAGCTCCTCACAAAGATCTGAAAATGTGCTGTGCTAAAATGCCTACTGTTAACACTCCTTCCTTACGACAGTGAATGTGATGTTCCTCAATCTTTATATGGACCTCGTGGATAGGAGTAGCAGGCATACACAGAGACCTATTGCAATAGGAAAAAATGTAGAAATGTTTCATTTTATGATGGTAGTCACCAAAAAGCAATATTTTAAGTCAATTATTGTGCATTGTGGGGTTCAGATCAGGTCTAGCTGCTGCATGTAATAACTGATTGAACTCAGGCAAGATTTTTACTACATATCAATTAAGTATTACCGCATTTATTACAATACTATGGTGTATAACACTGAACCTAACCAGCAAAGAATAGTATTTTCTACAATCATCTTATTAAAATGTCCTGGAACTTCCAAAATAACATTATTTAAAAATATTTCTTTAAGGTGATTCCCCACACCCACCTTAGGAAGTGTGGAAATTAACTCATATTACCTCCTATTAACAAGAAACCACAAAAACCTAAGCAGAATGAGGTTAAATTAACAAAAACTGCAGGAGTCGGAAATAGTTTCCAATAAAACTGGCTCCAGTTAATATCTTTCCCAAAGCCTGATTTATTTACACTAACTCAAACTGGTCTTTAGAATACCTGTCTTCCAGTGTCCAAAAAGAAGCCCCAAAAGGAAATGGGAATCTAATTTGCCAAGGATATCAAGGGGTTAATTTAAAGGGCAAAGGAGCTGCAGGCTGCTATCTGAGGTAGGAAGCAAAGGAACCTGCTCTTTAGAATATGGCTGGGTGCCTTATTTTAGTTTTCTTATAATTGCCTAGCTTTGGACGAGATTTTGCTTGTTCATTTTTTTATTCTTTTAGGATTTACCTGAGCTTATGTCCTGCAGGAATTTGAGACAGTTTAGAGAATTAAATACAATATTAAACAAGGAAATACATTTTTAAAAAATGAAAACACACTTGGATTCCTGGCCTTGGTCCTTCCCATATCCAGTTTCAGGTTTGTCCTTGACTTAGGCATTAGCTCCTTTCTTCAGTGCCTACTTAAAAGGAAATAGGAGATCCCGGATTCTTGAAGGTAAGAAGTGCAACTGTCAGAAGCAGGCCTATTAAGGTATTTGAAATCTGAGAAGCGCGTCTTAGCATTACTTCCTACGAGATTGCTTAGTAATCTAATTTTTTGCTATATATGAGATGGCTAGATTTGGGGGCAATGGATCCAGAGTTTATAGCTAGTGGCAGTAGTAACTGAAGTCAGTCAAGCTTTTGACTACATGTCACTTTAGCCTGGCATCCTACCTGCATCCTAACTCACACACTAATTTAATTTACCAGATTAGCAAATAAAATATTGGATATTAGTTAAATCTGATTTTCAGATAAGCAACCCATAATTTCTTTGTGTTGAAGTATGTCCCAAACATTGCATGGGATTTTTCTTGGAATTTCAGTCTCCTCTTTCATAAAAAAGATTATAGTTACACACGCTTGGCCGGATTGTTATAAGAATTAAGAGAAAGAATATGTTATATGGGACCTACTTATACTAAAACAATTATTCTCCATTTACCTGAGAATCTAATTTAACTGGGTATTTTCTATCTTATCTGGTAACTGCATGCTAATATCTAAAGGATTTTCCTGGTGCCGTCATTACATATTGTATATCCCAAGTTGGTAGCTATCAAAGCTCAGGCTTTTCTGGCTAAGACATACTTGCCTTCTGTTTTCTTTCTGGTTGTCACTAATTTATGTGAGTTAATTACTCCCCGAAATAAATTTCTGGTCTTCACTAATTTATATGAGTTAATTTTTGTGAGTGGCTCCCTCTCGATAGTATGACCTATGTCTCTATATGAATTTCCTGTACTTGCCTGCAGTCTTGTGTGTGGCTGGTAATCCCTGAACATACAGTCTCATAAACCTCTCCCATCTGGCCTGTTACTACGGCTTCACTGACATTAAGTCCTAGTTTTGACTTGGGCAGTTCTATTAAAAGCAGCAAATAAATATGAAACGTCTACTTGGTTCCAGGCATTGTGAGAGAGATTCTGCAACTGCAAAAAGAAAAAAGCCATAAGCTCTATCATCAGGGACCTCAGAGTCAACAAAGAAATAGGCATTAGAGTGATGATAATATTAGTAACTACTTTTTTGGATATTTAGTACTGGCCAGAAACATTTTCTTTCTTGTTTCTGTAGCAAACCTGCCAAACATGTGTAAATATCTTCTCTAAGAGAGGGAAAACTGAGATTCTGAGGATAATCACTTTCTAAATAAACACTTTCATGGACAGAACTGGAATGGGAGTCTAGATCTCTCACTTTAGATTGATTATACATTGCCGCGGCCCAGCCTCAACTGAACCTTGTGCCCATAGCTTCTTGTGCAGATAGCTCAAAGGGCTTCCTCAATTCTAGGCTCCACATGACATTTCAGCTCAGCTGCTCACAGCTGTCATGAAAATAGTCCCTGTTTTGAAATTTCACCTTTCCAGGAAGGATATTGATTATCCCGGGTCCTACACAACATAGTATTTTGTTCTCCTGATAATGGACTTCCCTGGAATTACATGTCTAACTTTGGTTTTATGAACTGGACTAAGAAAGCATAAGGTTTAAACAAATGTGGCTACTCGGCAGGCATTGTGAATGAGAGGAGAGGCAGACTCACTGCAATGGGGACAGACACATTCCAAACCATGTCTAGCAAAGATGTGTTTCTAAACATAAAGCTACTGGGAATTTTCGGCAGCAGCACTGATATTCCCAGAGAAGCAAAAATTCTGGACTGAAATTGCTAGTTCAATAAATTTCTCAGCATGTGTGAATTCACAGGATTGTGAAAGTATCTTTACATCTCTGATGAACTGCTCTAAGGAGCCTAGGTATAGTTCAGTTTCAGAAAGTACTAGAAGGACTTACCTGACAGAGACAATAGAGCCCAGGTGCAGGATCTTTCTCAGTAGCTTGTTTTTGAGATGGAGTCTCACTCTGTTGTCAGGCTGGAGTTCAGTGGTGCAATCTTGGCTCACTGCAACTTCTGCCTTCCGGGTTCAAGTTATTCCCCTGCCTCAGCCTCCTGAGTAGCTGGGGCTGCACGTGTGCGCCTATAGTCTATTTTTTGTATTTTAGTAGAGACAGGGTTTCACCATGTTGGCCAGCATGGTCTCCATCTCCTGACCTCGTGATCCACCTGCCTCAGCCTCCCAAACTGCTGGGATTACAGGCATGAGCCATTGTGTCCAGCCAGTGCCTTTTAAATATATTATTGGATATATAGTCCAAATAGTGCAAGCCCTAAGGTCACTAACATTTCAGTAGGGTGAAACTTCCCTTTTAAGCTTTTATTTAAAATATGCTAAGTATTTAAATAAATAAGCACACATGGCAAAAATAATGCAAATGATGAGACATCTTGAAATGCGATGACTTAGTAGTATTCTATTCTATGTTGAGGAATTCAAATCCAGAATCTGAAAATAACAGCACAGGTTATTCAGTATGTAAACACTGCTTTTTAAATACGTTTCAAATTATTGTATACCTCCTTTTCATTCTCTCATAAGTTCACATCAAATCTAGCTTGATGCAGTATCTCTCTCAGCCATATTTTTCCTAATAGAAGCATTATCAAAGGAGGAAAAAAAAAAAGGCAGGTAATGGATTCAATAAATAGTTCCAAGTACTGGTACTGGTAGAATACCTTTTCTATACTCTGTTTACATGTTGAGGCTAAAAATATTAAGGGAATGAACAGGAAGAGAATTTTGTAAGCACAAAATATATGTATATACAGGTAATATATACACACCCATTTGAAACAAAATAAGATGATTCCCTATAAATATTAAAAATCTTTCTGAGGCTATGAGATAGTCATAGCAATGAATACAAGACTACATATTTAAGCTCTGAATTTATGAAAACTATATCACATTCCCTATAAATATTAAAAATATTTCTTAGACTATGAGGTAGTCATAGGAATGAACACAGGACTACATGTTTAAACTCTGAATTTATGAAAAATATATCACAGGTAAGAATTTTAATGAAACTGAAAAATATGTTTTATGGCTATTGGTGCTCTATTTTTTTCCAGGCTGCTGCTGACCATTACCACCGTTAGTTGCACTGCTGTTTTGTCATTGCTAAGCATGAGGAGTCATTCTTAACATTCTTCTCCCCAGGTTGCTTGGGAAAACAGAAGCTATCAAGGATAAGTGATAGCATGTTCAGTTATTACACCCAAATCTCAGAGCTTCAACTAACTTGCCTAAGAGTCTGGGAGAACAACTTTGCTGATATGATGCTAAATAAGAAAACCTTCCAGAAATTACAATGTAAAAGGAAGCTTTATTGTACATGACTGATGAATCTCAAATACCTGCTAAGTTTAACAGTCAGATGTACACATCTAAAACAGTTTTTTAAAGTCTGGCTATCAGCACTTTTAAGGGGATCAAATTATAAACAGAACACAAAATTTTCAGGTTGGCCACTTTGCTAAGGTTTTAAAGTTAATTGAAAATTTTAAGTTAACTGATTTCTCTCTCCCTTCTTCTCTTTGTTCCTCCTTTCCTCTATTCTTTCTTTTTATTCCTTTTTTGTTTATTATTATTTTTTATTATTATGTATTAAGTTCTAGGATACATGTGCAGAACCTTCAGGCTTCTTACATAGGTATAAAAGTGCCATGGTGGTTTGCTGCAACCATCAACCCATCATCTACATTATGTATTTCTCCTAATGCTATCTCTCCCCTAGCCCACAACCCCCTGACAGGCTCTGGTGTGAGATATTCCCCTCCCTGTGTCCATGTGTTCTCATCGTTCAGCTCCCATTTATAAGTGAGAACATGCAGTGTTTGGTTTGTACTGTTCTTGTGTTAGTTTGCTGAAAATGATGGTTTTCAGCTTCATCTGTGTCTCTGCCAAGGACACAAACTTTCTTTTTCATGGCTGCATAGTATTCTGTGGTGTACATGCATTACATTTTCTTTATCTAGTCTATCATTGATGGACATTTGGGTTGATTCCAAGTCTTTGCTCTTGTGAACAGTGCTGCAATAAACATATGTGTACATGTGTCATTATAGTAGAATGATTTATAATCCTTTGGGTATATACCCAGTAATGAGAGTGCTCGGTCAAATGGTATTTCTGGTTCTAGATACTTGAAGAATCACCATATCATCTTCCACAATGGATGATATAATTTACATTCCCACCAACTATGTAAAAATGTTCCTATTTCTCCACATTCTTTCCAGTATCTGTTGTTTCCTGACTTTTGAAGGATCACCATTCCAATTGGCATGAGATGGTATCTCATTGTGGTTTCAATTTGCATTTCTCTAATGACCAGAGATGATGGGCTTTTTTTCATGTTTTTTGGTTACATAAATGTCTTATTTTGAAAAGTGTCTATTCACATACCTTGCTCACATTTTGATGGGGTTGTTTCTTGTAAATTTCTTTCAGTCCTTTGTAGATTCTGGATATTAGCCCTTTGTCAGATGGATAGATTGCAAAAAAATTTCTCCCATTCCACAGGTTGTCTCTTCACTCCTATGATTGTTTCTTTTGCTGTGCAGAAGCTCTTTAGGTTAATTAGATGACATTTGTCAATTTTAGCTTTTGTTGCAATTGCTTTTGGTGTTTTAGGCATGAAGTCTTTGCCCATGCCTATGTCCTGAATGATACTGCCTAGGTTTTTCTAGGTTTTCTTCTAGGGTTTTGATTGTTTTAGGTCTTACATTTAAATCTCCACTCCATCTTAAGTTAATTTTTGTATAACATGGAAGGAAAGGGTCCAGTTTCAATTTTCTGCCTATGGCTAGCCAGTTTTCCCAACATCATTTATTAAATAAGAAATCATTTCTATATTGCATTTTTTGGTCAGATTTGCCAAAGATCAGATGATTGTAGATTTGTGTTGTTATTTCTGAGGCCTCTGTTGTGTTTCAATGGTCTATATCTGTTTTGGTACCAGTACCATGCTATATTGGTTACTGTAGCCTTATAGTAGAGTTTGGAGTCAAGTGGTGTGATGCCTCCAGCTTTGTTTGTTTTGTTTAGGATTGTATTTTCTATATGAGTTCATTTTGGTTCCATATGAAATGCGAAGTAGTTTTTTCTAATTCTGTGAAGAAAGTCCGTGGTAGCTTGGTGCAAACAGCATTGAATCTGTAAATTACTTTGGGCACTATGGCCATTTTTCATGATATTGATTCTTCCTACCCATGAGCATAGAATGCTTTTCTATGTTTGTGTTCTCCCTTATTTTCTTGAGCAGTGCTTTGTAGTTCTCTTTGAAGAGATCCTTCACATCCCTTGCAAAGTGTATTCATAGGTATTTTATTCCCTTTGTAGCAATTATGAATGGTTGTGTATAATTTGGCTCTCTATTGGCATATAGAAATGCTTGCGATTTTTGCAAATTGATTTTGTATCCTGAGACTGCTGAAGTTGCTTATCAGCTTAAGGAGTTTTTGGGCTGAGGTGATGGGGTTTTCTACATATACAATCATGTCATCTGCAAACAGAAAAAAATTTACTTCCTCTCTTCCTATTTGAATACTCTGTATTTATTTCTCTTCCCTGGCCAGAACTTCAAATACTACATTAAAATGGAGTGGTGAGAGAGGACATCCTTGTCTTGTGGCGGTTTTCAAAGGGAATGCTTCCAGCTTTTGCCTATTCAGTACGATGCTGGCTGTGGGTTTGTCATAAACAACTCTTTATTTTGAGATATGTTGCATCAATACCTATTTTATTGAGTGTTTTTAGCATGAAAGGATGTTGAATTGTATTGAAGGCCTTTTCTGTATCTATTGAGATTATCATTTGGTTTTTGTCATTGGTTCTGTTTATGTGATGAATCATATTTATTGATTTGCATATGTTGAACCAGTCTTGCATGTCTGGGAAGAAGCCGACTTGATCATGGTGGATAAGTTTTTGATGTGCTGCTGGATTCAGTTTGCCAGTATTTTATTGAGGATTTTCGCATCAATGTTCATTAGGGATATTTGCCTGTAATTTTCCTTTTCCATTGTGTCTCTGCCAGGTTTTGGTATCAGGATGATGCTGGCCTCAAAAAATGAGTTAAGGAGGAATACCTCTTTTTCTATTGTTCAGAATAGTTTCAGAAGGAGTGGTATCAGCTCCTTTTTGTACCTCTGTAGAATTTGGCTGTGAATCCATCTCATCTGGGCTTTTTTTTTTTTTTGATTGGTAGGCTATTACTACTTCAGTTTCAGAACTTGGTATTGAACTATTCAGGGATTCAACTTTTTGCTGGTTTAGCCTTGGGAGGATGTATGTGTCCAGGAATATATCCATTTCTTCTAGCTTTTCTAGTTTATTTGCATAGAGGTGTTTATAGTATTCTCTGATGGTAGTTTGCATTTCTGTGGGATCAGTGGTGATATCCCCTTTATCATTTTGTATTGTGTCTATTTGTTTCTTCTCTTTTCTTTATTAGTCTGGCTAGTGGTCTATCTGTTTTGTTAATCTTTTCAAAAACTGACCCCTAGATTCATTGCTTTATTGAAGGGTTTTTCGTGTCTCTATCTATCTCTTTCAGTTCTGCTCTAATCTTAGTTATTTCTTGTCTTCTGCTAGCTTTTGAATTTGTTTGCTCTTGCTTCTCTAGTTCTTTTAATTGTGATGTCAGGTTGTTGATTTTAGATCTTTCCCACTTTCTCCTGTAGCCATTTAGTGCTATAAATTTCCTGCTAACCACTGCTTTATCTGTGTCCCAGAGATTATGGTATATTATATCTTTGTTCTCACTGCTTTCAAAGAACTTACTTATTTCTGCCTTAATTTTGTCATTCAGGAGCAGGTTGTTCAGTTTCCATGTAGTTGTGTGTTTTTTTTTTTTATAATTTTTATTGCATTTTAGGTTTTGGGGTACATGTGCAGAACATGCAAGAAAGTTGCTTAGTTTTGAGTGAGTTTCTTAATCCTGAGTTCTAGTTTGATTGCACTGTGGTCTGAGAGACTGTTTTTTATGATTTCCATTATTTTGCATTTGCTGAGGAGGGTTTTAACTTCCAATTATGTGCTCAATTTTAGAATAAGTGCTATGTGGTGCTGAAAAGAATGTATATTCTGTTGATTCAAGGTGGAGAGTTCTGTAGATGTCTATTAGGTCCACTTCTAGGTCTAGTTTTTTAAAAAAATTTTATAATTAGTGCTAATTATAAAAACTGAGCTCCATACGTAGATTCATCTCTTATTAATTGTGTATCTTTGCTTGGCAAGCTTTGTCTTATATAATATCTAATAACTTACCATTCAGATCTGCCAGTCTCAAAGGACTTTTCACAGAATTAATTTTCCATCAGTGCAAATTTTTAGCTGGTAGGTTTTAAAATTGGACAGAAAAAAATCTCTTAAGGCACTCAATATTCACAGTAATGTGGAGGTGATGTTGGGAGCTTATCACAGGGCTTTTTGGGTTATATAACTGGCAATTTGTTATAAGCACTTGCTCACTTTAGCTCAGGGCATGTTCTTTTTGGAAGATTGTTTAATCAGGTAGTGAAGTATGGCAGAAAACTAGCATGTGATATTCAGAAAAGCATGTAAATATCACTTAGTCCATTTCTGTACTCGAAACATGAATCTTTTAAAAAAAGAATTGAATATTAGTATCTAAAACTTTGTTTGGATATCTCCACTGAATTCTTCTAGATGACCAAGATTCTGTTTTCAATAGAATGTTTGACAAAAGAAAACAAAAACAGTTTATTAACAAAATTCTCACATCTAATTAACAGTGTATAATAGGTTGTTTTGAAACATTGTGCATATAAAAGTCTATTCTTTGCACTTTTAACTCTTAAGAATTAATATTTCATTAGATTGCACTGATTACTTTCAGAATAATTTTAGAAAAAACAGTTTTTTTCTTGCAGTAATATATTTCTTACTAATGCTATTTGGGCATGTGTTTTACAATTTTCAGGATACATTCTCAGTATCTTCTCATTATAGAGAAAAATAATTTTTAAAAATCAGAATGAAAAAATGCTCATCATCACTAGTCATTAGAGAAATGCAAATCAAAACCACATGGAGTATCATCTCACGCCAGTTAGAATGGTGATTATTAAAAAAACTGGAGAAAACAGATGCTGGAGAGGATGTGGAGAAATAGAAATGCTTTTACGCTGTTGGTGGAAGTGTAAATTAGTTCAACCATTTCAGAAGACAGTGTGGCAATTCCTCAGGTATCTAGAAATTCCAATACCACTGGACTCAGCAATCCCATTACTGTGTATATACCCAAAGGATTATAAATCAATCTATTATAAAGAAACATGCACATGTCTGTTCATTGTGACACAGTTTACAATAACAAAGACCTATGCCCATCAATGATAGACTGGATAAAGAAAATGTGGCACATATACACCATGAAATACTATGCAGCCACAGAAAAGAATGAGTTCATGTCCTTTGCAAGGACATGAATGAAGCTAGAAACCATAATTCTTAGCAAACTGACACAAGAACAGAAAACCAAATACCGCATGTTCTCATTCATAAGTGGGTGTTGAACAATGAGAACACGGGGAGGGGAACTTCACACACCATGGCCTATTTGGGGGTGGGGGAGCTAGGGCAGGGGTAGCAGTGGGTGAGGGGCTTGGGGAGGGATAACATTAGGAGAAATATCTAATGTTGATGATGGGGGGATGGATGCAGCAAACCACCGTGGCATGTATATACCTATGTCACAATCCTGCACCATCTATACATGTACCCCAGAACTTAAAGTATAATAATAAAAAAAAATTACCCAAAGCTAAAAAAAATCAGAATGGTCTATTTTTTTTCAATTATTTCTTTTTTTCAATTTCTGTTTTCCCCTTTGTATTTTTAAGATTTCAATTTTTATTTTAGACTCAAAAAGTTTATGTGCAGGTTTGTTACATTGGAATATTGCATGATGCTGAGGTTTGAGTTAAGAATGATCCTGTCATTCAGGTAATGAGCATAGTATCCAATAGGGAGTTTTTCAGCCCTTGCTTCCCTCCCTCCCTCTTTTCTCTAGTAGTCCCCAATATCTGTTGTCTGACGGGATGGTATAATGTTAAATAGATTTCCTGCTTCTGTATCTTGACTTCATATGTACTCATTTTGTGATTCTTTTTGGCAATTCCCTTAACCTCCATATACTTCATCTACAAAGTAGAGAAAATATTACTTACCTAATGCCATTAATGTGAAAATTAATTCATGTATGCTGAATATATTATAACAATGCCCAGGGTATAATAAACTCTTTCTAACCCATGTAATATCTTCTCCATTTAATTCATCAAGTGGAAAAGGGCTAATCCAGGACCAGTTTGTCTTTTTATAACCACATACTGATATTTGATGATGATGATGATGATGTTCATACCTTTCAATTTTGTTTGGATAGAACTAGTAGATATTAAAAGTATGTTCAGAATTGATATACACACATATCTTAAAACAAGGAATGAAAAAATAAAAAAAAAGAAAAGGAAGGAAAGGAAAGATTTCATCACTGTGGGATTTGAAGAGGCAGAAGCAACAAAGTAGACTGAAATTATTCATTAAAGCTCTATCCCTTAAGCAGTACTACATTAGGTAAATGAAGGTATGAATCTGACTAACCCATATTTATAAGAATGGTACAATATCTATATATTTATATATTGAATATATGGGTGGGTCAGGGATAATTCTTGAAGGTAGCACAAGAAGAATCATAACAATGAACTGTGATGGTTGATACTGAGTGTCAACTTGATAAAATTGAAGGATGCAATATTAATTCTGGGTGTGTCTGTGTGGGTGTTGCCAAAAGAGTATAACATTTGAGTCAGTGGACAGGGAAAGGCAGATCCACCCTTAATCTGGTGGACAGAATCTAATCAGCTTCCAGAAAATATAAAGCAACCAGAAAAATGTGAAAAGAGAGATGGGCCTAGCTTCCCAGCCTACATCTTTTGCCCATGTTGGATGCTTTCTGCCCTCAAATGTCTGACTCCAAGTTCTTAAGTTTTGGGACTCGAACTGGCTCTCCTTGCCCCTCGGCTTGCAGACAGCCTATTGTGGGACCTTGTGATTGTTTAGTTAATACTTAATGAACAGTGTGTGTGTGTGTGTGTGTGTGTGTGTGTGTGTGTGTGTGTGTGTACACACACATATATGATAATATATATATTTTATACTTATATATATACAAAAGGATATATCCTATTATATGTAATATATAATATAACTAATAGGATATATATAATAAGATATGTAGATATTTTTATATATATCCTATTAGTTCTGTCCCTCTAAGGAACCCTAATACATTAACTAAGAAGGGTACCCAGCTATAAAAAGCAAAAGCATTCTAAGCAAACTCAATACAAATTCAAAATTGTGCCAAGAAAAATGGTAGATCTTTCTGGAAATGAAGAGTAGTTTGTGAGGGTAGGTTTGCATTTGGGGAGAAGGTTGAAATTGGAAAGGAAAAGCCATGAATGCCTGATACGTCCTGGTGCAAATTTTACCCTGAGTTGAGTAGTGATTAAATGATTTACAGTAAGGAATTCCTGATGATGGTTTGCCTTATCAGAATGTCACTGTTCAAGAAATTTGAAGTGTATAATACTAGTGACAGGGAAACTAGGAAATAGTAATGTTAACAATATTTATAGGTTTGCTTAACTTGTACTTTAAAAATAAATGGTAAAAATTTGCTTTGGAGCAATACATATTTAAACAACTGTTATACTGTGTTTAACAGTATAATGTGTTGAAGTGCCATTAAAAATAAACAACCTTTAGATAAAATGCTTTGGACATTCAGAAGAGGGAAATGTGACATTAGAATAGATGACAAATGAACTAGTCCCTAAAATATGTTTAGCTTATGAAAATGTGAATATCTAAAAGAAGGCTTCTCTAGGTAGAAAGATAAGGTTCATACAGAATCTCAGATCTGGGAAATAGTATGGCATGTGTGGTGAATACAGTTAGTTACATTTGACCAGAGAAGAAAATGCATGCTGAGTGGAAATGAAATATAAAGTAGATTGAACAAGATTGCAAAGGGTCTTCAGAGTCAAGGAAAGAAGTGTAGATTTTCTTCACTGGCCATTACGGCCTTAAAGGTCTGTGAGTCATATTATCACTTTTCTGTGGCATAGTTATAGATATATTATGTGTAAAATGTTCTTTTGAAACCATTCTTAGGAATTATGTTTTAATTCTTTTTCAAATCAAATTGTATGCAGAACTCCCACTTATACAATAAAAATTTTTAAGTGTCTCTTTTGAAGGACCACTTGTTTGCCTCTGAGGAACATGCTTTGGAAAGCCTTTGATATGGGATATATATTATTTTCCTGTGTTTCAGAGAATGGGGCACTGCAGCAGCAAGGATGTCCTTTAATTTGATAGAAAGGCACTGCTTGAATCCCTGTAAGACTCCAAAAATTAAACCAGGAGCTGTTTCAACCTGGCTCTGTTTTACATCCATGTGGGAGAGTCTACAAGCATTCATGTGGACAGTAAGTGGGGCTCAAGTGCGGTCAGTACACCCTGCTGTTGGCAAGTGCCCAGAATAGCAGATGTTCCTTTGTATAAGGATGAGCAAACTGGAAAAAATCAACATGAAATCTATAAAAAATTCTGCACCATAAAAAACTAAAAAGTGCTACCGTGAAAAAGAATTGAAAAAAAAAAATATCCTACTTCTAAAAATCACTTTCTAAAGCAAGTAGACAGTGGTCTGCTGTGTTTGTAGGAAGGTATTAAAAAGTGTAGCTACTTATACAGCTGACATATATACAAGTATGTATGTATTTGTGTAAATATGTAAACTGAGCACGTCACTAGTCTACAGCTTGATCATTCTTTTACAGACTGACTCATGTAATCACAAACAGATAAATGGAACATTATCAGGCCCTACAAGTCCCTTTTGTCCTTGCTTTCTGTTGCTACCTAATCCCTTTTACATGCTCACCAATGTAAATCACTACTCTCCCACAGTGTAAGTTAGGTTCATATGTTATTACTTGTACATCACTTTTGTAAAGTGTTAAACTTTTTGCTCACTTTTCCCTAATGGATTGTCTGTCTTATGGATTTGCATGATTTTTTAATGTACTGGTTACAAGTATGTTTGTTGGATGTAATATATGTATTATGAGTATCTTTTCACCTCTTTGGGATGCCTTTTCACTCTTTTACTGGCCACTCTTGGTAATTCTAATTTCCTAATCATAATATACCTGATTTAACTTTTCCTTTTTTTTTTTTTTTTGTTCACACTTGGTGTTTCTGTGTATATGTTTAAGAAGCTTTTGCCTACACTGAAGTCACAAAGATGCTCTCCATTGTATTCTTTCAAAAGTCTTACAGCTTTACTTCTAACATTTAGACCTGTGATAAGTTTGGAATTGTTCTGTGTTTACAGTGTTATCCAATTAATTCAATCATTTGTTGAAAATATTTCTGACTTTACTGTTGCCTTTGTAATAAATCAGTTGCTAATACATGCATGAGTCTGCTTCTGGAATCTCTTTTGTTCTATTGGTCAATGTGTCTATCTGTTATTTTAACTAATTCACAGATATTAAGGAGCTTTATCCTCACAATGACACAAAAAATAGGTATAACTAATACCCCCATATTATAATTAAGGAAATTAGGGAAAGATGTTAAGTAACTTGCCAAAAGCCACATTACTGAGGCAATAGCAAATCCAGTCATTTAAGCTCTGGTAAACAAAATGCAAGCTGAGTTATGGGTTGAAATGGGAAGAGAATAGATTGAATATATGATTGATTGTGAGAAAATAAAAACTCAATAGCAAAAGTATTTTATACACTATTAGCTGTGAAGTAAGGCATAAAACTCAATATTCTTTCAACTTCATCAGTATGTATTTTCATCTCAAGATAAACCTTATCCTTATCTTTTGAGACCATAACTCAATCACCTATATGATTTCTGTAGAGTAATTATATACTTCATATGAAAACTCTTGAAGGAGAGGTAAGTAAAATACTGAAAAGCAACTGTAGATATTAGCAAGATCGGTTTTAATGAATTTAGGCTGAAGACAGAAGCTAGATTTCCAGAGTTTTTAGGAGTTGATGAAGAGAAAAAAAAAAATGGAGACATTAAAAATATCTGGCTATGAGGAGCATGAGGAAAACTGCAGGGTTTAGATGGAGAGATAGGTTAAAAGTGCATTTTAAAAGGTATTTTGTGTTTTGTCCAAAATACTTAGAAAGTAAATGTGCTGATGAAGAAAAAGATGAAACAATAGTGGATACTTACATCTGCAAATTTTATGTGGCTGCTTTATGCCATTTGTGCTATCTGGGCAGTATAGAAGCAAAACCATAGGTCACTAAAATTTTTTACATTCAAAAGAGACAAACTTTAATGAGAAAAAGAAAACAGAAATCAGTTTCTGAATTATTTAGAACTATCACAGGAGATGAAACTGCTTAATAGTTTCCACTGTGTAGATAATGCATCATGATCAATAAATAAATGCTACCCTTACCTTAAGAGCAAGTATAGCGATGCATTATTGAAGAGGATTAAAATTGGTTACCTTCATTATTCCTGCAAATTTAATGGTATGTATATGGCTTAGAAGCCATACTTAAATTTTAATATGGCGCATTTTAATTGGACCAAAGACGAATCAAAAACAATTTTTGGGTAGTTGCTCTTTAGAGACTTCATTAGTTTTAACCAGGGAAATTTCTCTCATTTTGCATACTGAGAACCCCAGACTTTCTTTGGATCCACAAAGAATTTGGGCTTTTTGGAGGAATCTAGTGGAGAGAACAATCCTCTCATAAAGTAGATGTTTAAATTCAGGTCACCCAATGTTAGGAAAAAAGATAGATTCCATTCAGCTTTACCATTTATTTTGAAACTTTAATTTGGAAATATTTCAATTCACGAGAATTAACGCAGTAGGTATTATGAATATCCTATCCTGATCTCTTTACCCTCTATCCCCCCAAATAACCATTCTCCTGAAGTATGAAGTTTGTGTATTTTAGTCCTATGTATTTTAAAAGTATTTGACCCATACATGTACATTCATATAAGAATACATTGCATCATTTTCTATTTTATTTGAATGATTTCATATGACTAATAAACTTTTGCAAGTTTTCTTTCTGTATTATGTACTTTTAGTTTGATTCATGTAAATATACATAAATTTAGTTATATATAGAAATAATGTTATTGGAATAAAATGTAGTTTATTACTATAATGAGTCTATATCTACTTTCATCATTAATTAAATAGTAAAACAGTGAATCTCCTGAATCATGTAAACTTACTCTCCTGTACTAGAGTATCTCTAGGATAAAAATTTTAAAAGGCAATTGATTTATTGATTTCCACTTCTACCAGAAATATATACATTGTACCATTTTCTGAATGCCCTTGGAAGCACTTAATACTATCAGATGCTAAGTTTTGACAATATGATAGTTCAAAAATGTCAAAATGCACAATGATGGTTGTTTTGGATTTTTTTTCATTTATTATTTAAATTATTTTTTAACTTTTAAGTTCGAGATACATGCACTTGTTTTTTTTAAAGGTAAGTTACACATCCTGGGAGTTTGACATATAGGTTATTTAGTCACCCAGGTGATAAAATACCTGATAGTAGCCTTTTGATTCTCACTCTCTTTGCATCCCTCACCCTCAAATAGGCCACAGTGTCTGTTGTTTCCTTCTTTGTCTCTGTATGTACTTGCTGTTTACCTCTCACTTAAAAGTGAGAACATGCAAAATTTTGGTTTCTGATCCTATGTTAGTTCACTTAGTATAATGGTCATCAAGCTCTTTCCATGTTGTTGCAAAAGACACAATCTCGTACTTCTTTATTGCTGCATAGTATTCCATGATTGATTTGTATTTCTCTGGTTACTAGTAACTAGTCATTTTTCACAGCTTTATGTCTGGTCTATTTGTTTTGTTGTTGTTGGTGGTGGTGAGGTGTGTGTTTGAGTGTGTGTGTGTGTGTGTGTGAGAGAGAGAGAGAGAGAGAGAGAAAGAGAAAATTTCCTTTTGATAGGCTTTCCCAGTTTCATTTTTTGAATATTTGATTTGTCCAGATTGGGTTGTTTTCAGAATTAAAAGCATTATTATGTATTTTAGATACCAATATTGCTTTTGTTATTAAAATATAAGTATATGTTCCCACTTTGTAACATGTTTTATTTGTTTTGTTATTAAAATGTAAATATATTTTCCCAGTTTTTAGCATGTTACAGAACTAAAGATGTTTTTGTCTTTTAATGTGACAAAATTTATAATCATTTTCTGTAGATTTTGCTCTTTGTCACAATATTTTAAAATATTTTCTACACCAACAAATAGGAATTATCATAATCACCTAATAATTTTATATCTTCAGTTCTGTGCTTAAGTGTTTTAGTATGTCTAGTTTAAGCTAGAAATGCTTTCTCCTATTTTGATATACAGTTGTTGTAATGCCACTGTACCTTATCTATTATGTTAATGCATCTCTTTTTAATTTGTTTGTTTTATTCCACACACAAATATTTGAGTACATACTATATTCAATACACAGTGCTAGGTAGTAGAAAGGAGAAATAAATATGAACAATGCATTGTTGAAAATCAGTTTTTAGAAAAAAACTTTATAAGCCCATTGATAATTTCAATGGTATAATAGAATGAGTGGTGGTGGAAAAGTGTATTTTCAATTTCTGTTTCAAATTTGTATTATCTACATTTTCAGCTCCCATAAACCAAACATAAAACACAAAATATTTTATCATAATCAACATTTAAAAATAATTTTAGCTACTTTCCAGGAAATCAATATCACTGGAATATGTACAGTTTTAGTACTCTTTCAATTTCAATTATATTTGGAAATTCATCATATTTTCTTTCTTGAAGATTTTTAATCTCTAGGCAGTAGAGATTAATGCCAGTATCTTTATGCCAGTACCTGGTTCCATTGGTTGGAAAATAATTATTCCCGATGTCTACTCCTCATCTTTTTTTTTTTTTTTTTTTTTTGAGACGGAGTTTCACTCTTGTTACCCAGGCTGGAGTGCAATGACTCAATCTCGGCTCACTGCAACCTCTGCCTCCCAGGTTCAAGCAATTCTCCTGCCTCAGCCTCCCAAGTAGCTGAGACGACAGGCGTGTGCCACCATGCCCAGCTAATTCTTTTGTATTTTTTAGTAGAGACAGGGTTTTGCCATGTTGGTCAGGCTGGTCTTGAACTCCTGACCTCAGATGATTCTCCCACCTTGGCCTCCCAAAGTGTTGCGATTACTGGCGTGAGCCACCGCACCCAGCCTCTTTCTACAGCTTTCTAGGGGTGCTGCAGTAGTCTTCAGGGTGTACACTGCCTCTCTAAACTTATTCTCGTCTAGTGATCACTGCCGAATTAATATTCTTAAAACTTTTACTTGATCTTTTAAATCTATTGTTTAACAAATTAAATTTGTATAAAATATATAGGAAACATTGTACTAAATTATTCAGAAAGCATTGAAACCTGGTTACTATTTAATTTTTCCACCAAATCTATTCTTATTATTGTTCAGTCATTAACCTATGCATAGTACTCTATTCACTGGAATCTACAAATATACTAGGCTAAAATAATTTAAAGTCTTCTTCAAATATTATTTGCTTTATACTTTTTTTTCCCCAATACTCTGGTTTAACCGATCATCCTCTTTGGTATTTATGGCACTTACTTCTTGTAAAAGGCATGAACATTCTTCTCTTTCTCATGTTTCCTGTTTTTAATTTTCTTTATTTTTTTAAATAAAGAAAAAAATATTATAAAAGCAGCAGGTACAAGTTATGCTGCATAACTTGTAAGCCTTAAAATGTTTTCGTGAGACGCATTTACAAAACAAATCTAGCAACAACAAAAAATATACATGTAGAATAGGCAGTGGCTCATGCCTGTAATCCCAGTACTTTGGGAGGCAAAGGTGGGTGGATTGCTTGAGGTCAGGAGGTCCAGACCAGCCTGGCCAACATAGTGAAACCCCATCTCTACTAAAAATACAAAAATTAGCTGGATGTGGTGTCCTGAGCCTGTAATCCCAGCTACTCTGGAGGGTGAGGCAGGAGAATCCCTTGAACCCAGGAGGCAGAGGTTGCAGTGAGCCAAGATAGTGCCAATGCACTCTAGCCTGGGGAACAGAGTAAAACTGTTTCAAAAAAAAAAAAAAAAAAAAAAGGAAAAGAAAAGGAAGAAAGGAAAACATGTAGACCAAGTGGATGTAGCCTCAATATGCACAGTGGTTTTAAAAAATATTTTAAAATGACTTACTGTTATTAACCATATTAATAAAATAACAGAGAAAATAATGCAACTATCTTACTGGTTACGGAAAAGGTATTTGCAGAATTCAACATTTTTTTTTAATAAAACTTCCAAAAAAAGAAAGGAAACATTTTGCAATTTAGGAAAGGGCCGTTTTGAAACAACTTCAGCTGGCATCATACACATTAATGAAAATATGAATGCTTTTTCTCTAAAATTTGGAATGAGATAAGGATTTCTGTTTTCATTATTCTAATCAACATTTTACAGGACTTCCAAGCCAGTGTAATAAGGGAACAAAAATAATAAAAGATGTAAAGATTGAATTGGACTGGATTGTGTATTGCTTTTTCCTTAAAAAGCAAAACTGTATTTTTTCATAGAAAACATTGTAATCACAAATATCTTGAGTGATTTAAAAAAGAGATTAAAATTAGCAAGTGAGTTTTGTAATATCATAGTACCAAAATTACCATACAAAAATACATCATTGTACTTCTAATACTAACAATAAAAAATAGAAAATTATTTTTAAAAATAGGACCATTATTTGCCAGACCCTTATATTGAATTATTTCACTTATGTTTTATTTATTTATTTATTTATTTTTAAATGTGGGAAATGGCTTTAAACTGTCCTGGACACATGCAGAAATTTTCTGTTCCTCTCCTTCAATGCACTTTTAAATTAAATTAAATTAAATTTTTCTGCAAGTTATTGGGGTACAGGTGGTATTTCGTTACATGAGAAAGTTCCTTATGGTAATTTGTGAGACCTTGGTGCAACCATCACCTGAGCAGTATACACTGCAGCATATTTGTAGTCTTTTATCCCTTCTCCCTCCCACACTTCTCCCCAAGTCCCCAAAGTTCATTGTATCATTTTGACACCTTTGTGTTCTCATAGCTTAGAAAACGTATGTTTTAAAAAACAGACAAAATTAATCTTTGTATATGTTTTTTATTAATGTTTATTTTTAAGAAAATTATTATACTTTAAATTCTGGGGTACATGTGCAGATCGTGCAGGTTTGTTACATAGGCATATACATGCCATGGTGGTGGTTTGCTGCATCCATCACCTCATCATCTACATTAGGTATTTCTCCTAATGCTGTCCCGCTCCAATCTCCCCACGCTTGCTATTCCTCCCCTAGTCCTCCACCCCCAGGCCTTGGTGTGTGATGTTTCCCTCCCTGTGTCCATGTGTTCTCGTTGTTCAACACCCACTTATGAGTGAGAACATGCGGTATTTGGTTTTCTTCTCTTGTGTCAGTTTGCTGAGAATGATGGTTTCCAGCTTCATCCATGTGCCTGCAAAGGACATGAACTCATCCTTTTTTGTGGCTGCATAGTATTCCTTGGTGTATATGTGCCACATTTTCTTTATCCAGTCTATCATTGATGGGAATTTGGGTTGGTTCCAAGTTCATTGTAAATAGTGCCACAATGAACATACGTGTGCGTGTGTCTTTATAATAGAATGATTTATAATCCTTTGGGTATATACCCAGTAATGGGATTGCTGGGTCAAAAAGTATTTCTAGATCCCTGAGGAATCCCCACACTGTCTTCCACAATGGTTGGACTAATTTACATTCCCACCAACAATGTAAAAGCATTCCTATTTCTCCACATCCTCTCCAGCACAACTGTTGTCTCCTGATTGTTTAGTGATCGTCATTCTGAGTGACTTGATGTGGTATCTCAATGTGGTTTATTTTAAATTAATTTTTGAAATAAATCTTGCCAAGAAATGACAGATTTTTGTTAGGCAGGTCTAGAATTAATTTACTCTTAAAGACCACAATATATCTATAACTGCAACTGCATCTTCAGCTAGAGCTATAGCTATATTTATAGTTATATCTAGGGTATGTGCAAATATAATTTATTTAAATTTGCTAAATCAATGACTAAATTAAATTATACTCAACTATATGTGTTCTGTTGTAATTATTAATGCCATGAAATATCTTTTATACATAGAGCTTCTTCACATAATTAAACAGCATGATATTATTTATTGTCTGTGAGGACTCAACCATTAATAGCTACAATTACAAACTAACATTCTCCTAGAATTAGCTTTTATATTTCTCATTTTTATTACATTTAAATTACATTCAGAAGAGTAATCAACCAACCATTACACACTACATGTTGATTATAGTCTATTTTAAGTCCTTGGTGTATAGTTTAGTTATATTTTGGGAGTACATGATTAATTAACATACAAGCCATGTTTTGTAACTTCTTTTGTATAGGCAAGTATTTTAGAATTTGAGACAAAAACAAACACTTTACATAGAAATGTTGGCTCTCTATTTCATTATGGTTTTAATAACTTGATTTCAGAGGTCAAAGACAATACAAATAAATCTTTGCAAACAATTGTTATTCATGACAACTTTTTGTATGTTTCTCTAACATTGCCTTGGAAAATTTATATATCTACTTATCTACTTTCCTTTTTTTTTTTTTTTTTTTTTTTTTTTTTTGAAACAGAGCTTTGCTTTTGTTGCCCAGGCTGGAGTGCAATGGCGTGATTTCGGCTCACCACAACCTCCGCCTCCAAGGTTCAAGCCATTCTCCTGCCTCAGCCTCTCAAGTAGCTGGGATTACAGGCATGCACCACCATGTCCAGCTAACTTTTTGTGCTTTTAGTAGAGACGGGATTTCTCCATGTTGGTCAGGCTGGTCTCGAACTTCCGACCTCTGGTGATCTGCCCACCTCAGCCTCCCAAAGTGCTGGGATTACAGGCGTGAGCCACCGCACCCAACATATACCTACTTTTCTAAGTTATAACATTAGTAATATCTGCTTTTCATTGTGGTGATAGCACACTTGTTTATATCCTGGATGTTATCACCAGCGGAAGTTGCACATCTTCCAAAGTTATGAATTAAATCATTCCCTTTCCAACCACAGTTTGTGATCCTTCCAGCTCATTCATGCATTTAGATCCATGATCAAGGTGTCACTGTTTTTGGTACTCTTCTCTTTTCACATCCCTTATGTGATTCCTTATATTCTTCCTTATGTAGTTTAAATGCATGCATCAGTATAAATTAAAAATATTTTCCTTCTCTTTGCCTGTAGTCTTTCAAAGCATTGCATCTTCATGGAAATAATACAAATTGTCAATGGTAGGTATACTTGAACACACATTTTCTTTGACTTTACCTATGGAAGTCAAGGAAAGTGGAAGAAAGGCACAAACCTATTCCTCCTGGTGTCATTATAAGTTAATGGTTGTCAACTGCAAAGGAATTCTTAAATTATTGTAGGCCACAAGGCAGTTGGATGAAGGGAAAGGCAGAGCCCATCATGGGATATTGAAGCTTGAGTGGAGAAAGAGGAATATACAAACTAGGGATTGCAGCAGCACAGTACAGGGCCCTTGTAGGGTAGGGAGGGCACTTTGATGAGGAGACAAATTAATATAAAGTGTTCAAGTCAAACCAGGGTGAGGAGGGCATACATGAGGAATGATGGCTTTTATGACAGGTATCAGATCAGAGCCACAATGAGGTAAGGACCACATGCATACAGCATGAGCAGAGGTTGTGTGTGAATATTGGAACCAAACAATATAACACCTACATATTTATTCCAGTTTTCTCCATCTTCATATCTATCACTTCCTCTATGGTAAAGAAAAGTTTAGCTCCCAGTTTCTTCAAAATGTGTATGTATTTTATTAACTTATTCGTATGAATTCAGTCTCTTGTAGTGAACAAATAGGGAAGAAAGGTTTACAGAAATTTAAGAAAGTAGAAAAAATGTGACTACTGAGGTGTTATGTTGGAGATAATAACACCCACTCATACTTCTACAATTAAGAAATATTATCATTCGAATACCACTTACCTTACTTTTGTCATGACTTGATCCAGAGGAATAATTTCTACAATATGTATACAAGAGTCTGAAAAACTTACTTGACTAACGTATACAGGAAGAAATGTCATACTTACACTATTTATGGTTAGCCACAGCAGAATGTCTTAATCGATCATGAGATTTGTCTAATTCACTTTTTTGCAAATTCATTTATTATAGCAACTTCATTTTCATTGACATAATTGAGAATAATATCTGTTACTCTTGGCAAACACAATATTGCAAATATTTTTTATTTTGGGAAGGATTTTTCTACTGATACAACTTTTACTGGAGTTGTTGTTTATAGGCTATAAAAATGATGAAAGGAATTTCTGATTTCTGATACATTATATATATATATATAATGTATATATATTTCATATGTGTGTGTGTGTGTGTGTGTGTGTGTGTGTGTGTGTGTGTGTGTGTATACATAATGTATGAGGGGAAAGGCAGAGCCCATCATGAGATATTGGAGTCTGAGTGGAGTAAAAAGAATATACATACCAGGGATTACAGCAGCCCAGTACAGAACCCTCATTGGGTAGGGAGGGCATTGTGATGAGGGGACAAATTAATATAAGATATTGAAGTCAAACCAGGGTGAGGAGGGCATACATGAGGTATGATGGCTTTTATGGCAGGTGTCTAATCAGAGCCACAATGACTGTGTGCGCGCGCGCGCACACACATAATTTTGGAGACAGGGTCTGGCTCTGTCACACAGGCTGGTTGTACAGTGGTGTCATGTCTATTCACAGTAACTTCCACCTTCTGGTCTCAAAGATCCTCCCAGCTCAGACACCTGAATAGTTGGAACAACAGGTGCACACTACCATGTTTGGCTAATTTTTGTATTATTTGTAGACATGGAGTTTCCTCATGTTGCCCAGGTCAGTCTTGAACTCTTGAGCTCAAGCGATCCACCTACTTCAGCCTCCTGATGTGCTGGAATTACAGGTATGAACCACCATGGCTGGCCAGAAATATAATTTTTAATGTATCTAGAGCTAATAATCTTCATGGAACAATTTTTCTAAAAATGTTTAATACTTAGTTAATTCTGCTTAGTTTCTCTAAATTTAATTTTTTTAATTAAAAAATTATTTTGTCTATGGATATGTGATAGATGAACATATTTTGTGGAACATGTGAGAATTTGATATAGTCATGAAATGTGTAAATATTAAATCAGGGTAATTGGCATATTCATTACCTTCAATAATTATTTTTTCCTTATGCTATGTATATTCAAATTATTCTCATCTAGCTCTTTTGAAAAGTACAATAGATTATAGTACACTATAGTTACTCTACTAATTTATCAAATATTAGGTCTTATTTCTTCTATCAGATTGTATATGTGTACCCATTAATCCTCCTCTCTTCATCATCTCTTTGCCACACACTTCCTAACCTCTGGTAACCACCCATCTACTCTCTTCACAATACCTACCTTTAGCTTCCACATATGAGTTAGAACACACAATACTAGTGTTTGTTTGCTTATTTCGCTTAACATAATGTTAAGCGTTATATATAAGTTATATCCATGCATCCATGTTGCTCCAAATAATAGGATTTCATTCTTTTCTATGGCTGAATAGTATTCCATTGTGTGTGTGTGTGGTTATGTGTGTGTATAAATATATATGTATATGCATACATGCCACATTTTCTTTATCCATTCATTCATTGATGGGCACTTAGGTTGATTCCATATTTTTGCTATTGTGATTACTGCTGCAGTAAACATGGGACTACAGATATTTCTCTGACAAATGGATTTTCTTACATTTAGATATATACCCAGTAGTGAGATTGCTGGGTCATGTAATAGTTCTATTTTTAGTTTTTTTTAAGAACCTCTATTTTAAGGTTTTCATATTGGCTGTAGAAATTTACATCCCTAGCAACAGAGTATAGGGGTTCTACTTTCTGCACATCCTTGCCAATATTTGTTATTCCCTGTTTTTTTGATAAAATCCATTTTAACTAGGGTGAGATATCTCATTGTGGTTTTGATATGCATTGCTCTGATGATTGGTGATGTTGAACACTTTTTATATACCTGCCTGCTGTCTTGTTTTATATGCCTGTAGAGCATTTCTTCTTTGGGAATGTCTGTTCAGATCTTTGTCCAGTTTTTAACATGATTTTTCTTTCTGAGTCATTTTTGCTGTTTATTTTTTCTGAATATTAATCCTTTGTCAGATGGATAGTTTGAAAATATGTTCTCCCATTCTGCAAGTTGTCTATTCAGTTTATTGA
The DNA here is from genome assembly GCA_031835075.1 of Saguinus oedipus. NCBI lineage: Eukaryota > Metazoa > Chordata > Mammalia > Primates > Cebidae > Saguinus > Saguinus oedipus. The sequence goes on from CM063185.1 coordinate 59,708,302, forward strand.
TTATTTATTTTCCTGTCCAAAAGATTTTTAGCATGACGTGACCCCATTTTTCTACTTTTGCTTGTATTGCTTGTGCTTTTTAAGGTCTTACCCTCCAAAAAGTCTTTTCCTGCCAGGAGCAGTGGTGCGTGCCTGTAGTCGCAGCTACTCGGGAGGCTGAGGTGGGAGGGTCACTTGAGCCCAGGAGTTCTGGGCTGTAGCGTTATATGCGATCGGGTGTCTGCACTAAGTTCCTCATCAGTATGGTGGCCTCCTGGGAGCTGGGGACCACCAGGTTGCCTAAGGAGGGGTGAACCAGCCCAGGTCAGAAATGGAGCAGTTCATAACTCCCGTGCTGATCGGTAGTGGGATCGCACCTGTGAATAGCCACTGCACTCCAGGCTGGGCAACATAGTGAGATCCTGTCTCTATAATATATATAGATAACTACCCCGAAGCATTTCCCCCAAATTTTCTTCTAGTAGTTTCAGACCTTAGAATTAAGTATTTGAGCTGTCTTTATTTGATTTTTGTACATTGTGAGAAACAGGGGTCTAGTTTATTCTTTTGCATATGATTATCCAATGTTCCAAGCACCATTTATTGAAGAGATGATCTTTCCTTACTGTATGTTCTTGGCATCTTTGTCAAAAATGAGTTGGCTGCAAATGCTTAGATTTGTTTCTGGATTCTCTAATCCTTTCTATTGGTCTACCTGTCTGTTTTTATTCTAGTACCATGCTAATTAGGTTACTTTTGTTTTGTTACATATATTACATTACATATAATTCCCGAATTCCATATACATTATATGTAATTCCAAAATTTTGTACTTGGAAGCCAGGTTTTTTTAATCCCCCTCAGGATTGTTTTGGCTATTTGGTGATTTTCTGGTTCTATATGAATTTTAGAACGTGTTTTTTCTATTTCTGTGAAGAATGTCATGGATATTTTGATAAGGATTGCACTGGATTTGTAAATTGCTTTGGGTAGTGTGGTCATTTTTACAATATTAATTCATCTAAACCATGAGCATGAAATATATTTTAACTTGTTTGTATCACCTTCAATATCTTTAACCGTTGTTTTACTTTTTCTATAGATACCTTTCACTTCTTTGTTAAATTTATTTCTAAATATTTAATATTTTTGTAGCTATTGTAAATGGGATTGCTTTTTTTTATATTTTTCAGATTGTTCACATTTGGTTTAAATTGATGCTAGTGATTTTTGTATGTTGATATTTTATATTATAACTTCATTGATTCTAACAATTTTTTTCATGAAATCTTTAGGGTTTTTTGACATATCAAATCAAAGTTAAATTAATTAATATTAATTAAATTAAAACAAAGCTACTTTCATTTCTTCCTTTCCAATTTAAATGCATTTTGTTTCCTTTTCTTGACCAAGTGCCCTGGCCAGGATTTCCAGTATGAAGCTGAATAAAATTAGTGAAAGTGGGCACCATTGTCTTCTTCTAAATTCTAAAAAAAAAAAATTTCAACATTTTACCCATTAGTATAATGTTGATTATAGATTTGTCATATAGGATATTTATCTCTAGGTATGTTTCTTCTATATTCAATTTTTTGAAGGCTTTTATTATAGAGATTTTGAATTCCAATGAATGGTTTTTCAACATCTATTATAATGAACATATGGGTTTTGTTCTTTATTCTGTTCATGTGATGTTCTACTTTTATTGATTTAGAAATTGATTCGTTCACATCTTCCCATAGTGTCCTTTCTAATTAATTACAATACTTTTTAAATCTAATTTTTATTTTGAAGCCTTTAATTTGCTTTGCTATGTTGGCACAGTTTTCAAAACTAAAAATTGTAAACACTTTATAAAATTCTAATAACTCCTTGATATGTTTATTACAATGTCCATGTTTATACTTTTACTGCCTAAACTGCTAATGCTTTGTGTAATATATCTCCTAAAAATGAACTATTGCTGTTATAGTCTATTGGCTTTACTTTTATTTTATTTTCTGGTTATAAAAATAACAATTACCTTGGAAAACTTGGTTCACCATTAAAACATGTAAAAGATGACTTCCCTGCTATAACCACTGCTAATATTTTGCATTGTATTCCATTATACGTAATTTCATATTATTTTGTTTGACATTATACACTATGCACTTTCTAAACCATTAAATATTATCTGAAAACATGACTTTAATAACTGCATAACATATCATCAAATTGCTTTAAATCATTTATATTCATTTCATTTTGGTTTCTTATACCACTTTGGCATCATTTGGGAAAAGAGAGATCTTCTGATTTGGTTTTCTGGTATCAATTCCTTCATTTCTTCATTATTCCACTGTCCCAGATTATTTTCAACTGTGGTTGTGATAGGCAGAATTACAAGATGCCTCTCAAGATTCCCACCCTTTGGTGTACAGGTTCTGTGTAATTACCTCCCATTGAGTGTGAGTAGGGACAGTGAATATGATGAAATATCATTAATTATCTAATTTTAAGTTAATCAGAGGGAGATTATGCTGGTTGGGCCTGATTCATTAGGCCTGACCTACTCAGATGAACCATTTATAAGAAGGCAAGCCTTGATAAGGGCTCTCCTGCAGGTCTGAAGATGAGGAAGCAAACTGCCATATTTTCAGAGATGTAGAAGATGCATCAAGGAACTCTGGGTGGCCTCTGGAAGCTGAGAGGGGTTCCCGCTTGGCAATTAGAAAAAAAAACAGGGACTTCAGTCATACAACCAGGAGGAAATAAATTCCCTCAATGACCAAGGAGCTTAAAAGAGGCCCCAGACCCTCACAGGAGATTGAAGTCCCACCTACCACCTTGAGTTCAGGCTGATGAGACACTGAAGAGGTAACTCCATTAACCTGAACTCAGATATCTACTCCATGGAAATCCTCAGGTAATACAATTTTGTTATATCAACCTGGATTGTGACAATATATTATGCAGCAATATAAAATGAATACAATTTATTTCAAATTTTTATCAAAACTACCTTTGACTGCAGCAGCTATATTTAAAATAAATGTGTCTGTTTCATGGACTTTTAGATGGGTTACGGTTTCCTTCTGAGACAAATATTTTGCTATAGTTAACACACTCTTGTTTTCAACCATCCTCCCAACTTGGATGTGATGGCATGTAGATTTTATTAACTACATTCTCACAACATAAACAAATCTATTTTATTAACTACATTCTCACAATATAAACAAATCTTTTGGCTTTTCTCTAAAGACAAGGAGCATAGTTCCACTAGAGTTAGGGAAAATTCTCAATTTATGGTTGAATACCTTGTATACTATACTTCAACTATCAACTAAATATCAAAACATTTTTTTATTGTAATAAAAGGTAAAAGAATAACCAGCAATAGAAGTAATTCAATTTACTTATGGTTAAAACTAAGAAGCCTAGTAAAATATAAACATTGTATGAGCCTTTTCTAGAAATTGTAGGTTCTTCTTACTTCACTTATTTGTCTAACCTCTTCTTCACCTGATTTATGATGCCTGATTATGTAGCTGCTTTTGTGATACATTGACATTTTAATGACACTTCTAAGGAGATACTCTTCTTCTATTGTGGCTAGGGGTTGTAACTTTTTATTTTTTTTATTTTTTGTGGTGGAGTCCTTCTCTGTTTCCCAGACAGTAGTGCACTGGTGTGATCTCGGCTCACTGAAACCTCTGCCTCCTGGGTTCAAGCAATTCTCATGTCTCAGCCTCCAGAGTAGTTAGAATTACAAGTGTCTGTGTAATTTTGGTGTTTTTTTAGTAGAGACAGGGTTTCACCCTGTTGGCCAGTCTGGTCTTGAACTCCTGACCTCAAGCGATTCTCCCACCTCAGCCTCCCAAAGTGCTAGGAACACAGGCATGAGTAATACAATTTTTAAGTTTTTAAGTTTTTTTTGGCAAATATAGTTTTAATTAGTTCCAGCCAAGAACACCTTGTTAGCATCAATTATGAGCAACTTGGGAGAAGTGGGAGGAAAATTTGTTTATTATTATCATTAACTTTACCACATTGAGATACCACCTCATGCCAGTTAGAATGGCAATCATTAAAAATTTGGAGACAACAGATGATGGAGAGGATGTGGAGAAAAAGGAACACTTTTTTACTGTTTTGGGGAGTGTAAACTAGTCCAATCATCGTGAAAGACAGAGTGGCGATTCCTCAAGGACCTCAAAATAGAAATTCCATTTGACCCAGCAATCCCATTTCTGGATATATACCCAAAGGATTATAAACCATTCTATTAAAAAGACACATGCACAGGTATGTTCATAACAGCACTGTTTATAATAGCAAAGACTTGGAACCTACCCAAATGCCCATCAACGATAGACTGGATAAGGAAAATGTGGCACATGTATACCATGGAATACTATGCAGCCATAAAAAATGATGAGTTCATGTCCTTTGTAGGGACATGGATGAATCTGGAAATTATCATTCTCAGCAAACTTACACAAGAACAGAAAATCAAACACTACATGTTCTCACTCATAGGTGGATGTTGAACAATGAGACCACATGGACACAGAGAGGGGAGTATCACACACTGGGGTCTGTTGTTGGGGGCCAAGGGAGGGACAGCGGAGTGGGGTATGACAGGTCAGGGAGGGATAACATGGGGAGAAATGCCAGATGTAGATGACGGGGGGATGGAGGCAGCAAATCCTGCATGATCTATACATGTACCCCAGAACCTAAAGTACAATAAAAAAGTAATAATCGCAAAATAAATAAAAGTTGGCCAGGTATGGTGGCTCATGCCTGTAATCTCAACGCGAGGCAGGTGGATTGCTTGAGTCCAGGAGTTTGATAACAGCCTGAGCAACATGGTGAAAACTGGTCTACAAAAAAGAAAAATGTAAAAATTAGTGAGGTACAGTGGTGAGCGCCTATAGCTGCAGCTTAACTGGAGGCCACAGCAGGAGAATTGCTTTGGCCCAGGAGAGGGAAGTTGGAGGGAGCCCAAATTGTGCCATTTTCATTGCACTCCAGCCTGGGTTATAGAAGTAAAAAACCTGCCTCAAAAAAAAAAAAAAGTTGATAACTATTATATTTATTCATTTCCCTAATATCAATCCTGAACATTTTGCTTCATTTTCCAGCCTCACATATTTGTTGTAAATTTGTAGTTTATTCTAAGGCCTTACTTTACATTTCCCAAATAAACCTCAATGGTAAATTCTAGAGACTAAGTGTTTAAATGTTTCTCATGCTCTTCTTTTCATTATTCTTCAATGGCTTATTACACAAATCATTTTAATCTCCAGAAATATCTTCTCTTATTTTGTCTCATGATAATATATTCTTTTTGGTTTGGGTTTTAGCCTTTTTCTTTTTTCTTTTTTGGTCAACATTCAAAAGATCTGTCTATCCTTGGCCTATGAACCAAGTCCATGTCTATCATAATTAACATGTTTGTTCTTTCTCATCTTGATTTTTAAAGATTCTATGTGTTTTGTGTCTATAAACTCGTATCTATAGAATCTTCTTTTCATCCTTTAATGCAAAAAGTATCACACATTTCTTCTGTATAAAATTTAATATTAGTTTCTATATTATAAAATTTTACCTTAATAAAATTATTGTCACTGCAAACTTTGTACTTTAAACATTTGTGATATATCATTACCAAAATTATTTCTGATATGTATAGTAAATATTATTTTGATATTAATTTTTATGTTCTTATCATATTTGAAGAGATCAAACACATCGATTAAGTACATTCTTCTGATATATTAAAGAAAGTTGCTATATAAGCTGTCACAGGTCACATTTTATTATAGTTTCACAGCACTTACTGCTTTATTCTTTTCATCTTAATGTCTTTTATGTCTAGTTTTAGCATAACCATTTATAGTTTCTAATGTCAGATTAAATCTCGCCACATGTCTCTTCTCAAAATAGATTGCGTGGGTAACCTCACTTGGGATAAAAGTGAATAGAATTATTTACAAATGCATACACACACACATATAAATGCAAGTTCTAAGAAAGGATGCAGTCCGCTTTACAAGTAATACGTTAATGTCAATTTTTCTGGTGTTGCTGTTGTACTACAGTTAAATGGCATAATTGGGTGAAGTCAGGTTACCTGTAGACAGAACTCTGTACTATTTTAAAAAATTCTTGTGAGTCTATAATTATTTCATAATAAAAATTTAAATAAGCAGTTTAGTCACATGGGAGATACTCAAAATTAGTATTGTTATTATAGCTGTTAGTTTATATAGCCCCTTAATTGAGATTTTTATTGAAAAAATAATTTCTACCATTAGTAATGAATATTTAATTTATTGATAGTTTTGCACAATTTAACTAGAAATTTTAAGTGTGTATAAACATGTGTGAATCAGTTTCTTTCTTTCTTTCTTTTTTTTAATTGATTTTTGAGACAGGATCTCACTCTACCACCCTGGGGTACAGTGGTACAATCTTGGCTCAATGCAACATTCTCCTCCAGGCTCAAGTAATCTTCCCAGCTCAGGCCTCCCAAGTAGCTGGGACTAAACGTGCACTCCACTGCACTCAGCTACTTTTTGTAATTTTGTAGAGATGTGGTTTCACTATGTTGCTCAGGCTGGTCTTGAGCTCCTGAGCTCAAGTGATCCTCCTGCCTCGGCTGAGTTTCTCAAAGCAAGAAAAACTTATTTATTTTTAAATACAGATAAATTCTGAGGTGAAAGTGAGGATTGAGAAAGGCAATTTAATGTTTATAAACAGTACTGCTTCCCATTAATAGCAAATAGGGTTTTAATTAAATATAATGCTAGTAAATTAGTCTATAAGCTAATTAACTGACAAGAATAAATGGGAAATTTAGATTCTTTTGTATTTATCTAGTAGAAATAGTATTTTAATTAACTAACAAGATGTGCCTTATCAATGTTTAAAAGAAATATTAATAATATATCAATTCCTCACTACATAAAGAGACCTTCTGGTTCTGAGATTATTGATTATGTAGTTGATGGGTGAGCATTGCTGAGCCATTTTTTTTCCCCCTGACATCCAAGTCTCTCTCCAGCTACAAGTCCTGCTCTCAAGAAGACACATTTATTCTTTTAGGTCCTCTGCATTTCATTTAGTGCATCATTAGTTTAATAGAGACTTCTGCTCTAGTGTACCAAATGATATCTCACAGGCCTAAAGTTGGTTAATATAACAAATTCAATGCCCATCTGAAATTTTGAGAAAATGGTACAGAATTCAAATGTGAGATAGCTGAAATTTGTGTTATAACTTTGCATTGGTCATGTGGGGTCTCAAAGGAAACCAATCACTACTTATATAGGCCATGGGTTCTGGAAGGATCTATCAGCCTATTTTGGAATGGGAATATGATGTGGGAACGTGAATGGAAATAACTCTTCAGGGGTCTTATAATGTTAAAGCCAGTACTCTTTCAATACATCTTCTAATGAGAAATGGAAACAATATTCAGTTGTGTATATTTAGAATAATATTAGTAAGAACATCTGAATACTCTTCACAGTCACTTTGAAGACTAAATTCTCTTACGACATGGTGCTACTATTTTTGCTATCTTACTCATTACATATTTTCTTCTACATTATATGTGAGGTCTTCATTAGAACCTTTTGTAATTTCTAAACTTTTGTCATTAATATTTAAATATACTTAATCTATTCAACAGATATTCATTGAATGTCTATTACTTTTCAAGTACTTTATTTTAGAGAAGAAATGCAAAAGTGACTGGAATACAGCTTCTTTTCTAAATTGTTTAAATTGAAAATTCAGTTGCATTAAAAATTTAGTGTTTATCATATGACAGTGACCATGCTAGATATTTTGTACAACTACTCCAGTTAATTCCTATTATAACTCTATGTTGTGTCTGTTAATAACCAACTATCCAATCACATCAGGAATAAAACTGTAATCAAATTAGACATTCTGTTGCTTGTGACAGCAAGGAGATGGCTGGGAAACCATGAAGTATCTTAATTAGGTGTTAGGAAGAGCTTATTTTAGGATTTGGCTTTGTGTTAAGTGATTTTAAGGAAGGATTAAGGAATTGAGGGTTACTCTGGGTGTGTAATTATTAAGAAGCAGAGATAATTCTATGATTGAGTATTTTAAAGAGACTTGATGCAGCTGGAATAACAGAAAAAGACTAAAATTCTAATTGCTTAGGAAACATAAGTAATCCAAGTTAGCAAGGAAACACGTGTTTGGTCATTTATATAGTTTGTACTATGGTCTTGTTTTTAATCTGTGCTCAGGCATGATGACTCTCTTAATCATTGTCACAAAGTGACCTTATCTGAGGTTGGTGATCTGTGAGAATGATTAAGTTCATCAGAAGTACACCAAGACCTAGATGTTCCTGTCACACAAGGTCCTAGTTGTCAGCAGCTGCTTTTCTCATTGAAAATGTACTATTGTTTTTCTAATAGATTTAAGTAAGAAGCTGAGGCTTAAAAAGCGATCAAATTGTAATTCTATTAGCAATAAGATAAGTGCACTTTGGTTTTGCATTTAAGAGAGAATGTCAAAATTTCAAATACCTACAGAAAATTTATAAATTCATTGTCTTAGACTTTAAAATTGAATCAGAATCTACCAATATAATTCAAATATAATTTATTTATGAAAGTAAGAAAAGCCATATGATAATCTCAATAAATGCAAAAAAGTATTTAACATCTAGTCATTATAAATATTCTCTATAAACAAGAAATAGAAATTTAAAAACCCTAATTCTCAGCAATATAATCTAGACACTGAAATATAACTCAGCAATGAATTGGAATTATTAATGCAATAATAAGAATTAATCTTAAATACATTTGCAAGGTATAAGAAATCAGAAGCATAAGGTTACATATCATCTGATGCCATTTATATGATTTTTGAAAAACATCAAAACTATTGGGATGAAAAATATGTCAGTGTTTGCTAGGGATTAGATTAGCAGTAAGTTGACTATCAAGGAGCTGCATAAAGAAATGTTTAGTCTTATGAAACTTTTACAGATAAATTCTGGTGGACACACCTTTTTGTGGTAGACACATTCTTACATTTGTTAAAACCATAGATAACCAGTAATAATCTATGCATATATATATATATATATATATATATATATATATATATATATAAAGTGGAATGTGGGAAGAGCCAGTATGGAATACAAACTGTAATAATCATATTTAACTGTATTTCAATTATATTAGCTAATCTTACCAAAGTGGCTGTGGAAAAAGAAAGCCAAAATAGCATGAAAACAATGTTTTGGCAAGATACTGCAGGGTAAAAATGAAAAAAATATATACACATAGATGCTGCAGTACAGTTGTTACATTTCTTTCTCACTGTGGTACAGATTAATAATTCTGACATTATGTGTAAACTAGGGTTGAATAAATAAGTTCACACATTGTAGATAATGAGGTCCGGATTTCTCAATGTTAAAGAGTTACAATGATAATTAAGACAAGAAGGCTAGAATTAATCCTGTTTTGCTGGAATAGCCTAAGATATTAGTAAAACTCATATTTTATATATATATATATATGTGTGTGTGTGTGTGTGTGTGTGTATATATATACCAGACTAATAAATGTGGAGATATATATGTATAAATGAGTTAGTATGTATCCACATGATCTCTATGTGTTGAGTATATCTATACGTAATATACAATAGGTTCATATTTTATATTTTATAATACTATAATAAGTATGGAAGTATACGTATCATATTACATATAATGTACATAACATATGAGATGGTGATACAAATACCTACATATGTATGTGTGTATGTGAGCTCTGTGATTCTTTCCTTGGTTTGCTCTACTTTGCTGTTAATAATTGCATTATGCAATTCTTGGAGTGTGTCTTTCAGCTCTATATTAGTTTGGTTCTTGTTTATACTGTTTATTTTATTTATGAGCTCCTGTATTATTTTATTGTGATTCTTAGCTTCCTTAAATTGGGTTTCAACATTCTCCTGAATCTTGATGATCTTTAATCCTAGCCATATTTTCAATTCCGTCTCTGTCATTTCAGCCATTTCAGCCTGGTCAAGAACCCCTGCTAGGAAACTAGTGTGTCCATTTGGAAGAAAGAAGACACTATGCCTTTTTAAGTTGTCAGAGTTCTTGGGCTGGTTTTTTCTCAACAGTGTGGGTTGGTGTTCCTTTAACTACAGTGTAAATTGAGTACAGTCAGTAGACTTCTTTTCTGAATACTTTCAGAGGACCAAGGCTTTGTGCAGGATCTTTATTTGTAGCTAAATTTTTATACTGGGTTTCACAGGGAGGTATATTAGGAGAATAATTTTGGTGTTGATGTTTTGGGTTGTGATCCAGTGGGTGGCTTTTAAGCATGATTTCCAGTAGGTATTCTGTTCCTCAGTCATGTGGCTCCTTGCAGTTGTATCTGTGCTCCCTGTTAGTACTCTGAAAGCATGGGCTTCTCTCCCACTTAATTCTGGCTGTAAATCTTGGCTTGGAACTTCCAAGCTGCACACCACACCTCTGGGGCAATCTGAAGCTTTATGTTCTTTTCCCAGCTTGGAGGCAGCAGGGGAAAAGACCTTAGCAGTGGTAGTGACAGAGTATTTTTCACTTGAGTCCTGAAGCGCCACCTCAGAATGATGCAGAGCTGCTGTCAATCAGTGTGATTGGCTCAGAATGGGGCAGCTGTGCTGTGATCCCAAGTAAGCGGGGCCCTGAATTGGGACAAATAGGTGTGCGTAGGGCTTGGGGAGAGAGACTGGCCTGTTTTCTTTAGGGCTACTACATACAGCTTGCTGGAGGTGTGGTGAAAGCACTCAGGGTCTTTGCTCCTTCCTGGGCTTGAGGGCAGAAAGGGAAGTACCACTACAGGAACACTGGCAGAGGGGCTTTCAGTTGCCTCTGGGAGTTCCACCTCAGAAAAACACACCACCACTGGTACTGGGGATGTTCAGCCAGGGGATGGGGCTGCTGCTCTGCTGGCAGCCTCTGTTAGAGAGCACGGGATTGAAGGCACACAGGGTTGAGATACTGAGCTCCTCTTTTTATGTTAACTGGTATGTTGGAAGCTTGGGTGAAGCCCTTGGGCTCTTGGTTTCTTTCCCAGACTAAGGGCAGCTGGGGGAGAACCATTGCTGTGGCAGTGGCAGAGAGGCTGTTGGTTGCCTCTGGGAGCCCCTCCCTAGGGAATCACGGAGTGACTACCAGTGAGTATGCTCACCACTGGTAGGGTGGCTGCTCTATTTTCCCAAGCCAGGGACCCTGCCTGGTGAAGAGTTAGGGGTGGGGAGCTCACTGGGAAGAGAGACTGGATTCCTCTCTGTATGGTGGCTATGAAGTGCTAGAGCATGATGCTTTTTGATCCTTCAGGAGACCACCTAACTAATCCTTTAATTTGGCTAAACTGGTGGTTCCAGCAGTGCATTAGTTAGGAAAATGGACAAGAGGAAAAGAGAAAGGTTTTTTTCTTAAAAAAAAAAAAAAAAAAAAAACTCCTTTATTTTCTCTCCATCTTGTACTACTTGGCAATGGGTCCTCAAGATGCATCTCCTTTCTTATATAAATTGTACTATTTGTCAATTGGGAAAATGCTAGAGGGTCAAGACCCTGAACTCTCTGAATAGGAACTTAATTTGAAATTTTTGAGCTACAAGTAATGTGTGGATGACAGTAATGTGTGGATGATGATGCACTCTGCTAGATGGTGGTGACAGCATTGGCATCTCTTTTTTGGGGAGGAAGAAACCCAAAAGTGCTTTGATTATCTTTCACTACTGGCTCAGTAGGTAGAGGAATCTCTTGCCTTTTTTTCTCTTTTGCCAATGTTAGATATAAAAATGGAGTAGTGTGTTTTGTTGGCAAACTGAAAGCTGTTTAAAGAAACATTAATATTCATAACTGAAAACCTCACATTATTATGAAGTCATCAGTAAATTTTATTGCAAAAGCAATGATAGTGAGCAATGACTATGCTATTTGCTTTGGTATTCTAGGAGGAGGGCAGTGGGGTTGCAATTCAGGTGTTAGAGTGCACCTAAGTTAGTCATGATTAGAGATCTTGTGATGTGGAAAGCAAGCTCTGGAGAAAAGATTCTGTCTAGCATGATTACTACCAGGTGACGGCAACAAGAAAGCAGCAATTCTTTCATCCCCTCCAGCTGGGAACAGACTCTGATGTGATGGAGGCTGTTAGCTATACCAGGAATGCAGCAGAAAAGTGGGACATAATTTTGGTTATCACACCACAATGGGGATCAATAAAAATTCAGGAATTTGCAGGTTAAAAAGTAGGCAGAAGTAGCTTATATTTTTAAAGACATGCCAGACATTTAGAGAAATAGACACATAAAAATATTATAATATGTTATCTAAAGTGATAAAACTAGGCATGCAGTATAGAGAAAAGGTCTCTTGCATAACATGTTAGGCAGATATTGGAGGATGTGTTAAAAGAGAGGCTTTTGGATTAAAGTTTTGCAAGGAGATTAATCTGAGGACAAAGACGAGTCTGAAACAGTATGCTATATGTGTAGAAAATTCTGAGGGGTTCTGGATAGCTAGACTGTGAAGTTTAAGACTGTCAGCAGTAGACGATACTAGAGAGACGGAACGTTATGATTAGGATATTTTCATCTTGTTTGAATAAATGATCAATTTAATATCATATTATTTTATAAAACACTCATAATTTTTCAGCAAAAACATTAGTTATTTCTTTTATATATATTGAAGTCTGATTCCTCCAGTAGATAAGTTTTTTTAATAGTATAATAACTTGATCTTATGTCCTCATTTTTTCATATAATGTTCAGCATTTTCTACTATTTTTCAGAAACTAAAGGATTAAATAACTGTAGATTTCTTAAAATGAACCTGGAAGTATTTCAAAAACCCAGGTCTGCTCCCTAAACTTATTGTGATTTATTAAACTAACATCATTTCTGTGAGTAGACTGCTTACTGAAAATCATGTCAGTGATATGTTCTAAAATCTAGATGCTTGTGATAATTTGACACAATTGAGTGTCAAACATGTCAACATTTCAGTGTATAAAATGTATTGGAATATTATATGTGTCAGTTTATTGCTTCTCTAGAAATAGATTGAAAATGAAGTGTTAGAAATAAGGAAGAAAGTGTTTACAGCACCATTACACATTTGGCATGCTCATTGTTTTGTTTTTCATCTTTTAAATTTCATAGTTTCCAAGAGTGCAGAAATATGAAAAGAATAATTTCTGTACAACTCAGGGTAATAAATATGCATGAGCACTTTTCCAATTATATGAAAATTGCTTTTTGTAATTTATTTCAGATTTTGTATTAAAATGTTATCATTATGAGATTACATGTGAATAATCTGGCTCTACATTAATGTTTTCCCATGTCAATTGGGAAATATAAAATGAGCATGTTGAACAAAATTTTCATAAATTATATTTAGTGTAATTTATGATAAAATACAGCATGTATAAGTATGAAATATATGCATTGTTCCAGAAATAGAAAACTTGCTCATTTTTTTTTTACTTGCCCAACTTAAATCAGTTTGTACTGTATCTCTGTTTTCTCAAGTGGGGCTTCTTTAACTCCAAGAAGATAATAAAGAAAGATTAAAGTCAAAAAGAGAATTCATTGGAATAATACAGATATATCTCCTGAGACCCGATGTCTTAATTGCAATGAGGCTTTTGAAAAGTCTGACTCCAGGAAGCAAGCCATGAGAAATCAAGGATATTGCTCTTTTTCCCACTCTTAAACTAGATCTCGTTCTCTCTCACCATCTCTGCTTCTCAGTATTCCTCTTTCTTTAAAGTTGTAAGATTTCTTTTTCTGCTCCTTTTGTCTTAGCTGCTTCCCTGTTCTCTATTTGAGGCCCAGCATTTCTTCTACATGACGTTGTTGTTCAGTCTTCAGAAAATGGTTAGAAACATTAGGGTCCAGTTTAAATTCCAGAAAGGAATTCTCTCTTGTTAGCATCTCTGGTCAGATTAGATTATCCATGACAGTCCAATTACCCATGATTCTGGCATAGAGCCAGGTGGATGTAGGAGGGAGGCTTCTCAAAAAAAAAAAAAAAAAGCTAGTTTTACATCCTTGAGAAGGAGATGTGAGAGTGGGAAGAAAATGATCAAAAGAAAAATATTTGTCATTTCTGGTAAGTGGAATATTTCTTGGGATTCTTCATGTAAACAGTAAGGTTGAAGGGGGTATAGATTTTTGTAGAAGCTGAAAGTAATTTTTTTTCTCTAGAATTTTCAGTTTATATGTTTTACAGCCAGGGTAAGGCTCATTTGATTTCTCAATAGATGTTTCTGTATGATGATATTATAGAATGCTATTTTCCCTCCCCTAATGACACAGAAAAATAAAACCATTTGGAACCTTATAGGCCTGAATTTGAATATTGACTTTAATTTATCAGTGTTTGGATGTGAAAAATATTACATTCTCTGTATTTATGCTTTTTAGTTTATAAAATATGGAAAAGTAAACCTAACTCATAGGATTTTTGTGTTGATTAAATAAACACTCTGTCTCTTTTATTATAGTACTTAGCATTTAGCAAGTGCAGTACTATGCACTCACTTCTCTCAGCTTTCCGTGTATTTAATCTATTAAATAATACAACATAGGTACAGATCCAGCATATAGTATCTACAACATATGTGGAAACAATAGTCAATTCTGATTTACCTGTGGTGATTTAATCTGTTTCCAAATTAATTATATTTTAAAGGATAGTACATTTTTTTCTTTTTTTTTTTTTTTTTTTTAAGATGGAGTCTTGCTCTATCGCCAGGCTGGAGTGCAGTGGTGCAATCTCGGCTCACTGTAACCTCCGCCTCCTGGATTCAAGCAATTCTTCCACCTCAGCCTCCCGAGTAGCTGGGACCACAGGCACATGCCACCATGCCCGGCTATTTTTTGTATTTTTAGTAGAGACGGGGTTTCATCATGTTGGTCAGGTGTAAATTTTTTTAGAATAAATAAAGTTAGAAAAAAATCAGTGTATATACCTATAAAAAATATATTCAATTTCTTGGTGATACATTTTTGTCAAAAGTTAATATGCTTCTGTTTGCCAATCTGGAATAGAACCGAGTAACTAAAAAATAAGATGTTAAGCAAAAATATAAAATGGTTACTATTAAACAAAGGCTAATACTAATAAGAAGAAAGGGGTCTATTGGGAATGGGGGAGGGACAGCGGCGGGGGGGAGCTGGGGAGGGATAGCCTGGGGAGAAATGCCAAGTGTGGGTGAAGGGGAGGAAGGCAGTGTGTACTGCCATGTGTGTACCTATGCAACTATCTTGCATGTTCTGCACATGTACCCCAAAACCTAAAATGCAATAAAAATTTAAAATTTTTTAAAAAAGAAAAGAAATAACAATATATATATAACTTTAATTTTAAAATAAAACAGAATAAAATTTAATATTAAATATAATAAATATAGCCATTTCTATTTTGAAAAACATATTAAAAAATTAAAATAATTTTCATACATTTAGAAGGCAATGCTAGATAAATTTATTAAAAACTGGTGTATTAAACACAAAGTAACTCATGAATATGAAATGAACATCTTTTAATGGAATGTTCCAGCAGAATGGTAAATTTGGTATATATTTCGGGTGCTTTGTCAAGCATAGAAGAATATGGAATTTGAGGCAATTAAGTTATGGTAGGCCTTATTTATTACCTGATAACAGTCGTAAAATGTCATTTCTCTGAGTTCCCAGGGTGGAAACAGTGATGGATTCTAAGACAAATTTTTGTTTCTGAGTAAAAGAAACATGCAAGAACACCACCATTTCTTTACTGTGTGGACCATTTGCATTTTATAACAAAATGCAGTTGTGTGAGAATATGATAATGCCAGGAACAGCAATGATTAAAACACAAGCCCATATACAAAATGTACTCTATTAAGATCAGCAAAAATATTAAATGCAAGTACGTACATAGTCAAGTGAATGCTTGAAAATGTCGGAACAGCTTATATCCTTAATAATGTTGAGATGTTGAAACAACCATGAAAAGACTATTGTCTGTTTTTCACGTGAAATGACTAAATTTTTTTATTCTGGTGAATAAACAGAGCATAACTTTTGCCATCTTAACCATTTTTATGTTCAGTGGTATTAAATACAGTTATAATGTTTTGTAACCCTCACTACCATCCATCTCCCTAACCCTTTTTATCTTGTAAAACTAAAACCCTATATTCATAAAACAATAACT
Organism: Saguinus oedipus; assembly: GCA_031835075.1. Classification (NCBI taxonomy): domain Eukaryota; kingdom Metazoa; phylum Chordata; class Mammalia; order Primates; family Cebidae; genus Saguinus; species Saguinus oedipus. Next base: position 59,724,548 of record CM063185.1, read on the forward strand.
CCCCATTCTCCACTCTCCCCAGTCCCTGGCAGTCGGCTTTCCAACTCTGTAATTTTGGCTGTGCTAAGTACCTCATATAGGTAGAATCATACAGTATTGACCTTTTTGTGACCAGCTTATTTCACTCAGCATAATATCCTCAAGGTTCATCCACATTACAGCATATGTCAGAATTTCTTTTCTTTTTAAGGCTTAATAATATTCTATGTATGTATATACCACATTTTGCTCATTCCTTTATTTGTCAATGGACACTTGGGTTGCTTTTACATTTTAACTATTGAAATTATTCTATGAACATGTATACAAATAACTCTTCAAGGTACCGCTTTCAATTTTTTTGGTGGGGGGATATAGCCAGGAGTGGAATTACTACATGACGTGGTAATTCTACTTTTAATTTTTGGAGCTGCAATACTGTTTTCCACAGTGGCTGAATCATTTTACATTTCTACCAACACTGCACACACACGAGTCCACTTTCTTCATATCCTGGATCATTTTACATTTCCACCAACACTGCACACACACGAGTCCACTTTCTTCATATCCTGAATCATTTTACATTTCCACCAACACTGCACACACACAAGAGTCCACTTTCTTCATATCCTGAATCATTTTACATTTCCACCAACACTGCACACACACACGAGTCCACTTTCTTCATATACTGAATCATTTTACATTTCCACCAACACTGCACACACACACGAGTCCACTTTCTTCATATCCTGAATCATTTTACATTTCCACCAACACTGCACACACACACGAGTCCACTTTCTTCATATCCTGAATCATTTTACATTTCCACCAACACTGCACACACACACGAGTCCACTTTCTTCATATCCTGAATCATTTTACATTTCCACCAACACTGCACACACACGAGTCCACTTTCTTCATATCCTGAATCATTTTACATTTCCACCAACACTGCACACACACGAGTCCACTTTCTTCATATCCTGAATCATTTTACATTTCCACCAATACTGCACACATACGAGTCCACTTTCTTCATATCCTGAATCATTTTACATTTCCACCAACACTGCACACACACAAGAGTCCACTTTCTTCATATCCTGAATCATGTTACATTTCCACCAACACTGCACACACACACGAGTCCACTTTCTTCATATCCTGAATCATTTTACATTTCCACCAACATTGCACACACACACGAGTCCACTTTCTTCATATCCTGAATCATTTTACATTTCCACCAACACTGCACACACACGAGTCCACTTTCTTCATATCCTGAATCATTTTACATTTCCACCAACACTGCACACACACACGAGTCCACTTTCTTCATATCCTGAATCATTTTACATTTCCACCAACACTGCACACACACGAGTCCACTTTCTTCATATCCTGAATCATTTTACATTTCCACCAACACTGCACACACACGAGTCCACTTTCTTCATATCCTTGCTGATATTTGTTACTTTCTGGCTTTTTGGTGGTAGACATTCTAGTGAGTGTGAGATGGTATCTGATTGTAGTTTTGATTTGCAACATGATTCCTGAGCTTGAGCATCTTGTCAGGTACTTTGCAGACATTTTATTTTATTTTATTTTATTTTATTTTGAGACAGAGTTTCACTTTTGTTGTCCAGGCTGGAGTGCACTGGTGCGACCTTGGCTCACCACAACCTCTGCCTCCTGGTTTCAAACGATTCTCCTGCCTCAGCCTCCCGAGTAGCTGGGATTACAGGCGTGCACCACCATGCCCAGCTAATTTTGTATTTTTAGTAGAGACGGGGTTTCTTCATGTTGGTCAGGCTGGTCTCCAACTCACGACCTCAGGTGATCCTCCCACCTTAGCCTCCCAAAGTGCTGGGATTACAGGCATGAGCCACCACGCCCAGCCTTCATGGACATTTGTATACCTTCTTTGGAGAAATGTCGATTCAAGTTCTTTGTCCATTTTTTTTTTTTTTTTTTGAGATGGAGTTTCGCTTTTGTTACCCAGGCTTCTTGAGTTTTATGAGTTCTCTTCAAATTGAATATTAATACCTTATAGATATAAAATTTGCAAATATTTTCTGTCATTTTGCTGGTTGCCTTTTTATTACGTTGGTAATGTCCTTTATTGAACATTTTTAAAAATGTTACAAAGTCCAATTTGTCTAATTTTTCTTTTGTTGCCTGTGTCTTTGGTGTCATATCTGATAAATCATTTCTAAATCTAATATTGTGAAGTTTTTGCCCTATGTTATTACCTCAGAGTTGTATAAGTTTTGGTCTTACATTTAGGTCTTTGACCGATTTTGAGTTAATTTTTGTATCTGGTACTAGGATATGATCCAGTTTTATTCCTTTGAAAGTGAAAATCCAGTTTTCCTAGTTCCATTTGTGTTGTAATGATGTTAAATGGTCTTGGCCCCCTGCCAAAACCCATATGACCATATATGAGAAGACTTATTTCTGGGCTATCTATTCTATTCCATTGGTTTGTACATCTGTCTTTATGCAAGTTCTACACTATTTTGCTGTACATTTTGAAATAGAGAGTGAGTCCTCCAGCTTTACTCTTCTTTTTCAAGATTGTCTTGGCTAACAGGGATTGTTTGAAATTCCATAAGAATTAAAAGATAAATTTTTCTATTTCTACAAAAATATACTTGGAGTTTAATAGGGGTTGAACTGAAACTATAGATCAGTTTGGGCAATACTGATATCTTAAGAATATTAAGTCTTGGCCAGGTGCATTGATCCACATCTGTAATTCCAGTACTTTGAGAGGCCAAGGCAGGTGGATAACCTGAGAGCAGGAGTTTGAGACTGGCTTGACCAACTTGGTGAAACCCCGTCTTTACTAAAAATACAAAAAAATTAGCCAAACATGGTATCACGTGCTGTAATCCCAGCTATTCAGGAGACTGAGCTGGGAGAATCGCTTGAACCTGGGACGGGGGGCTACAATGAGCTGAGATCACAAACTGGTCTTCCACGCAGCCAGTGCTGTGTTAAAAACTCTTTTTCTATTGCAATTTCTCTGTCTTGATAAGTTGATTCTGTCTACATAACCTAGCAAGATGAATTTGCTGACTGGTAACACGTGGTTTTTTTGGTAGAATGATTTTTATTCCTTAGGTATATACTCAATAGTGGGACTGTTAGATCAGATGGTAATTCTGTTTTTAATTCTTGCAGAAATTGCCAAACTGCTTTCCACAATAGATGAACTAATTTACATTCCCACCAGTGGATAAGTGTTTCCTCTTCTGTGCAACTCCACCAGCATCTGTTTTTTTTGTTTGTTTGTTTGTTTTTGTTTTGTTTTTGTTTTTTTTTACTTTTTAATAATAGCCATTCTGACTGGTGTGAGATGGTATGCCTTTGTGGTTTTGATTTTGCATTTCTCTGACAACTAGTGATGATGAACATTTTCTCATATGCTTGGTGGCCACAAGTATGTCATCTTTTAAAAAGTCTGTTCATGTCCTTTGCCCAATTTTTAATGGGGTTGTTTTTTGCATGTAAATTTAAGTTTGTTATTTGAGCCACTATTAGTCATTGTTTTCATCACCTCATCTTCACCCCATTGGTATGATAGGGATTTCCATTCTAGAGCTATGCAGATGGCTGAATACTTGATACCCAACATTGAACAGATGATATTGACAATTTATTAGTCACATAATCACAGTCCCCATTTCATGCAGGGCCACACAGAGGCTATACTCAAGAATCGAGTGAAGAGGTCAAGGGCTCTTAGAGAAAGGTTGTAGTATCAAGGGTTTGAAGTAATCCCTGGTTCCCATGGAGTATGTGAATTGCTTGTTGGAATAATTATGTAAAATGACAGTAAACTGAAATCTGCTCTCTAGAGATACATGAGAACTGCATTTGGTCTATTTTATAAGGAGGGGTATTTGGCTAGGAGACTTTATACACAGGAGCAGAGTAGGGTAGACAACCCACAGTTAGGCCATTTAAGATCCTCTCAATTTTTCCAGATGTCAAAGCAGCATCTAATGTTAAACTGTAATTTTAGTCCTTATGCCATGGCCACATATTCTGCTACTTGCAAGTGAAAGTGCCCTAAGTAATAGACATGTGGTTGAAGTGGCTTAAGTACCTTTCCTATGAACCTGGCTTTAAAGTTTTACCAAAAAGGATATGAAGATGTAATTTGATGGAGAAGACATTTAAAGTGATAGTAAATACCCATATAGGTCTTTTTGACCACTCACCTACACTGTCTATCAAGCTAATTAAAAAGTTCAGAAGATCATTTATTCAGTAATGAAATTGAATATATAGGCTTACCTTAAATATTTAATTAAAAAAAGAATCTACCAATAAGTAAGTAAAAACAGCCAATTATTTTTAGCAAAAATTACATTTGTATCACCTTTATACTTCTAGATGATATCCGTAGACCGAAAAATGTGTTGTTAAATATCTGGCATAATTTTAACTAAATAACTTTAGAGGCAATTCATTTTCATTTGCTTTATTTGACCAGGATTTAGGTTTTATAGTAAATGAAATTATGTATCCTTACTCTTATATCCATTTCTCCACTACCTTATTATACAAAGTCCTAGGTAATTTAATTATGTAATAATTATTGTATCAGATATTTTGGATGTTTGGCTACAAATTCCCCCACTACATTCTTTTAGGATTTATCATTTGTAATCTCCCCTCTCATTTTCTAACTTCTAGTAAAAGGCCTACAAATGGATTCCATTGTATGTGACTCTATCTTTCCTTCTATAACTTCTTATGTAAATTTCTGACTTTCTCCATGTATCCAACCTAGAAACTCTATTTATAATTTGATGTTTTGCCTGTTAACTTGAACACTATGCTTCTAAGTGGCTCTTCTTGATATTGATAGCACTAACTTTCCATTTTACTCCATGTCCCCCTGCTCGGCTCCAACTGTCTGCCACTCTTATTCCTCTACTTTCATAATTGCAGAGTTTAATTATTCAATACTGACTAAGCATTTCTTTCCTCCTATTTTCTTAACAGTTGGCCTGAAAAGACTCTATGTATTGTTAGATCAACTGAATTCTGGTAGTTTCATCTTGATCTCATGACCATTATTAGGTTAGGCAAAAAAAGGAGAAAAAGAATACCATACAGCCAGATTATTCTAACTGCTTTTAGTGAGTGAATTCTTGCAAAAACTACTTTCATTGTTAATTTTGCAAAGGATATTTAATCTAATAATTGGAAGAACAAAATTAAGGAAAAAATTATTCATACAATATAAACAGTTTAGTGGCTTCCAATACTTACCAAGGAATATATTAAATTCCTGTTAATACTGCAGAACTCATTATTTTAATTGGGTGTACAGATTTTGGATTTACATGAAAATAGAGAAAGGAAGTTTGGTTCATCATTAATGTTCCTTGGGTAACCATAACTCCATTCCTTTAAATATATAGTTAAAATACATTCTTTTTGTTAAAATAAAAAAATTTTAGCATCAAAAGCCAAATTTCTGCAGATATTGTTAAGTCTTAGAATGTTCAAGTGAGGTATGCACATTCTATTCTTCTTTGCATTTAAAATGTTGACTTCAAATCAAGCATTTAAAGAGATTTTATACATATACACCCACATACATGTATATATGTCTCAAAATTATGTAAATAAAGATCAAAGTTTGAACAATTTTAAACATTTTTGTCTCTAAAAAGATCATATGCATTCAGATGTAAATTCAGGGTAATTTTTTAAATGATATATTTTATTTGTTAATATGTACAAAATATCATTTCAACATGTCACTAGTCTTTTTATTTTTTAATTAAATCTTACTGTTTTTTCTTTCTTTCTTTCTTTCTTTTTTGAAATGGAGTTTTGCTCTTGTTGCCCAGGCTGGAGTGCAATGGCACAATCTTGGCTCACACAATACTCTGCCTCAGCCTCCCAAGTAGCTGGGATTATAGGTATGTGCCACCATACCTGGCTAATTTTGTATTTTTAGTAGAAACAGGGTTTCTTCATGTTGGTCAGGGTGGTTTTGAACTTCTGACTTCTGGCGATCCACCCGCCTTGGCCTCCCAAAGTGCTGGGATTATAGGCGTGAGCCACTGCACTGGCCAATTAAATCTTAATTTCTTTTTCAACTTTTATCTTAGATTCTGGGGTATACATGCAGGCTTGTTACAAAAGTATATTGTGTGACACTAGGGTTTGGAGTACAATTGAACCTGTCACCCAGGAAGTGAGCATAGTACCCAACAGGTAGATTTTCAGTTCTTGCTCTTCCCTTCCCCTGCTGTATTCCCCAATGTCTTTTGTTCCCATCTTTATGTCCATGTGTAACCAATGTTTACCTCCCACTTGTAAGTGATTATCCTGAGCAATGTTTATCTCCCACTTACAGGTGGTCGTGCCCTAGTTTGCTTAGGATAATCACCTCCAGCTGTATCCATGTTGCTGCGTATAACATAATTTCATACTTTTCTGTAGTTGAATAGTATTTCATGGTGCATTGTATCACCTTTTCTTTTTTTTTTTTTTTTTTTTTTTGAGACGGAGTTTCACTCTTGTTACCCAGGCTGGAGTGCAATGGCGCAATCTCGGCTCACCGCAACCTCCACCTCCTGGGTTCAGGCAATCCTCCTGCCTCAGCCTCCTGAATAGCTGGGATTACAGGCACATGCCACCATGCCCAGCTAATTTTTTGTATTTTTAGTAGAGACGGGGTTTCACCATGTTGACCAGGATGGCCCAGATCTCTTGACCTCAGCCTCCTGAGTAGCTGGGATTACAGGCACACGCTACCATGCCCAGCTAATTTTTTGTATTTTTAGTAGAGACGGGGTTTCACCATGTTGACCAGGATAGTCTCGATCTCTCGACCTCGGGATCCACCCGCCTCGGCCTCCCAAAGTGCTGGGATTACAGTATCACCTTTTCTTTAATCCAACACTGATGGGCACCTGGGTTTGTTCCATGTCTTTGCTATTGTGAATAGTGCTGTGATGAGCATGTGGGTATGTGTATTTTCAGTACAGTAATTTATTTTCCTTTGAGTATATACCCAGTAATGCTTTGAGTATATACCCAGTAATACTGTGTCAAATAGTAGTTCAACACAGTTCTTTGAAAAATATCTAAACTGCTGTACATAGTGGCTGAGCTAATTTATACTCCCACTAGCAGTGTGTAAGTGTTCCATTTTCTCTGCAACCTAGACGGTGTCTATTATTGATTGACTTTTAAAGCCATTCTCACTGGTGTGAGATTCTATTTTATTGTGATTTTGATTTGTGTTTTTCTGATGATTAGTGATGCTGACCATTTTTGGGTATGTTTTTCGGCCACTTGGATATCTTCATTTAAGAAGTGTCTGTTCATGTCTTTTGGCCACTTTAAATGGGGTCATTTGTTTTTTATTTGTTGATTTGTTTCCTTTCCTTTTAGATTCTGGATAAGAAGGTCTATGTCAGATGCATAATTTGCAAATATGTTCTTCTATGCTGTGTGTGATCTGTTTACTCTGTCGATAGTTTCTCTTGCTGTGTAGAAGCTCTTTAGTTTAATTAGGTCCTACTCATGAATTTTGTTGCTGTTGCAACTGCTTTTGAAGACAGCCATAAAGTCTTTTCCAAGTCTGATGTCAGAAAGTTATTTCGGAGGTTGAATTTAAGATAAAATGCTTTCATTTTATCTTAGTTATTTCCGAGGTTCTCTTCTGGGATTTGTATACTTGAGGTTGATATAGAAACATGGTGTCTGATTCTCAAATAAGCAAACATATCCTCTTTCACATTTGGTAACTTGTTCAAGTCTAGAAACTGGATCAGACTGCAGCCTGTGGTAGAAGTCAGCAAATTTAGGGTGACTGGGGAAGAACTGCCTACTCAGTTCCTTAATTGGTGGCCAATAAATGGCAGTAACTTACTATAGTAAGTTATGTGAACAGTGATAGGAATTTCCCCCAGTTATCAAGCAAATAAAAGCACAATATTTTATGGGATTTTTCATTTAGAATTATAAGGTTTGATTAATTTTCTAGATATATTTTATCATTTTATCTTTAATTTAAATGTAAAGCAATCACAATAGAATTGTTATCAAATACTAATTTTGAGATATTTATTTGGGTCTAATATATTTAATGTGCTGTTTATTTTTTTATTTGACTAGTTGCCCAATTGAAGCAATTATACTCTGTAATTGTAGATAAAAGGTGAAATCTTAAGAGTAAAATATGTTATTTTGAATCTTTCAGTATTATATTTAAATAAAATTCCATTTACTTGGCAATCATATGAAGTTAATCTATTTCGATTAACTTTCCCTCCTTTTATCTCTTTGTACCTTTCCTTCCTTCCTCCCTCCCTCCCACCCTCCCTCTCTCTTTTTTCTTCTTCTCTCCATTTTTAATTGTTTTATTTAGAATTTCAGATTATTTTATAATCTTTAGATTCTAATCTTTAAAACAAGTTCACAGTCTAGACATATTAGAGAGCTACCTAGTAGAATTGTATCTTTTTTCACTGAAGGGAATTAATGTACAGCAATATTCAGTCTTATGCATTGGAAGAAAGAAAAATATATTCAGGAACTAATGTTTAAATAGGATACCTTAATTGTGGCAGATTTTTGTGTTATTTTTATATTTTAGTATTGTGGTAAACATGTATTATTTTCTGAACTTTATAATCCTGGTTTTCTAAAAGTTGGAATAATAGTATAGAAAAATTTACCATTTGAAGTAAAATGTCTATTTTCAATGTTGTAGTTTCTAAGAAACAGCAAGACCTTCAGATTAAAAAAATTGGGCCAGTTGCTGTGGCTCACACCTGTAATCCCGGGACTTAGGGATGCTGAGGCAGCTGGATCATCTGAGGTCAGGAGTTTGAGATCATCTTAGCCAACGTGATAAAACCCCCTCTCTACTAAAAATACAAAAATTAGGTGGGCGTGGTGTTGGGAACCTATAATCCCAGCTACTTGGAGGCTGTGGCAGAAGAATCACTTGAACCTGGGAGGCAGAGCTTGCAGTGAGCCAAGTTCATGCCATTGCACTCCAGCCTGGGCTACAGAGCAAAAATACATTTCAAAAAAAGAAAAAAAGGCCATAATCAGAATAGTGGCTCAGTCTGGAAAAGTGGGACCAATCAAGGCGAAGGTGGGACAACTTGAAGAGGGGACAGCTTCCAGATCATAAGGAAATACGATACAAATAATTGCATTTTTTGAGTTTCTGATTAGGCATTCCCAATGAGACAATCAGATGCGCATTTAACTCAGTAAACAGAGGGGTGACTTTGAATAAAATAGGAGGCAAGTTTGCCCTAAGCAGTTCCCAGCTTAAATTTCCCTTTAGCTTGGTGATTTTAGGGCCCCAAGATTTAGTTTCCTTTCACACCATTCTTAACTTAATTTTTACCAGATTAAATGCCATCCCATATTTTACCCTTCTTATAATCATCCAAACAAGCCAATTTGCAGACTCACCTGGGCAATATGATGAGGATCTGATTCCAATGGGATATGTTCTAAACAAGTAGTGAGAAATAGCATTGGCATTGAGAGAGAAATAATCTCTCCAGTTAAGCCTAAGAGGCAAATTACAAACAACAAATTTAGAGAGTAGTGAAAGAAAACTTTAACTGGGACAGAGACTATATTTTGTTGTCAATAACAAAGAGAAAGAGAACCAGAATTATAGCCAGAGCTATAGAGTCTTAGAATATTACAGTTTTGGCCAGTTACATTTCTCAGTTGATAGATACATACCTATGTTGGCATAGCTGAAATATATGGAGTCAAAATAGTAAAATTACTGCTGTGTTCAAGCTCTATTGCTTTCCCAAATCCATTGTACAAGTCTTGATTTAATTGCCCTATGCCCACTTAAATTATGATATATGACTACTTAAATGTAATATTATGAAATATTATAATATATTGCTTAAATATAAATTTAATTCAATATCACTTAGTTTCAGAAAGCATTTATGATAGCTTTTATAAATCAAGTGATCAATTTTCATAGCATTAAAATATCCATGCATATGATTTTAAAATCATTTTTCCTAAATAGGCTTATGTTGGTTTAATTTACTTACAAAACAAGACATATATACATCAATTAATTTTTTTTTTAAGACAGAGTTTCACTCTTGTTGCCTAGGCTGGAGTGCAATGGTGTGATCTCGGCTCACTGCAACCTCTGCCTCCCAGGTTCAAGTGATTCTCCTGCCTTAGCTTCTGAGTAGCTGGGATTGCAGGTGCCCACCACCATGCCCAGCTAATTTTTGAGGAGTCATGGGTTCAGGTCTGGTAGTGCAAGATGAGTGCAGCCTGCTGGGCCAAGTATGCTGAACAAGTACAGCAGGCCTGAGCAAAACTCAGGCAAAAGCACCACTGGCTGAGATTTCAACCACCACCTGCAGAAGTCTGGCCTACAGACCCTGATTCCACGACGGATGAATGAGTGGACGAATGAATGCACTCTCACACCATTACAGTGATACAAGTGGGATAGGAATGGCTGTTGGCTGCTTTCAGAGAGTGAAATGTAACCAATTGACCAAGACCCTCTGTCCATCCACACGTTTGTTTATAACAGAGGTTCTAAGTCAATACACTTGTGGATAATTAACATGGTTGAAAGAGAGGTTTTATGATTAATAAAAGGTTTAGGTTCTGGGCCTAGAACAAACACTATTAAGATAAGTCCCCTTTAATTTCCATCACCTCTCAATTACCTTTGAGAGGGCCATCCAGCACAAACTTTATATGAGAAAACAGAGTAGAGACAAAGGGATGTGGGGTAAACAAACTGGGAAAAGTCTCTTATCATCCCATCTTCTCCCTAATTTAATGAACTGGCTGGCTGCCTGTGGCCTGCCCCAATAAAACCTTTCAGGCTTCCAAAAGATAACTTTCCCTAATATTGTCCTTAATATTTTGTCATCACCCCAAGTGAATCTTAATAACTGGCCACAGAGGTTTACAGCTGGTGAAGCGGCAACCCAAGGATCCTGTGACAGTGACATAGCATATATTCATTATCTAATGCTGTGTAATAAAAATGATCACAGTTATAGCAGCTTAAAACAAAACACATTGATTATCTATAGGTTTCTTGGCCCAGAAATCTGAGCAAAGCTTACCTGGAGCCTCTTGCTTCAGGGTATCTCCAGTGGTGTTCACATTAGCCCCAGATATTCCACAACATTCATCCTGGGTTCCTAAGTCCACTTGACAAAACACAGAGGCAAATGGATGTGCCATGAAATTAGGATTTGATCTAGTAAGTGAGCCATGGTAAGATTCATTTATTAATTGTATCCTATTGACGGAGATGTATATTTAAATTTCTCTGAATTTCTAAGTTAAGCTTATAATGAATTTTGAAACTTTTTTAAATCAGAGATTTCATTAACTTTGGAAAAGAAGTACTTAGATTCTTCCAGTAAAAATTCTTCTGTGTTTCTTGTGTTTATAACTTTAAATAATGTATATGCTGTTTTGTATACATGTCTTACCTCCCAAGCTAGATTCCACACCTCTTGCAAGCTGAGTCCCAAAGTGTTTTGCACATAATTCGTGCTCTCATAATTGGTGGAGGGAACGAAATGAATGTAATATAATGATTTCAGGCTATTAAATTAATGACTATTTGTAAATTTAATGTTTCAGTTTAAACATATATTGTGTTTAACAAACCATATTTTACCTTCTTTAAACTGAGAAAATGCATTAACCTTTTTTTAATTGCATAAACCTGGCACTTAATAGCACATTTCTGGCATTATAAACAGTAGGATTAGGTTGTCATTTGAATGCCAATTTCAAGCTCCAAGTTTTCTTGTACTAAATGTGACAGCTTTGAATACACTTGTACGTCTGTGATTCACTCACACCATGGGGATTCAATTTGGCAAGGGGTAATTTTCACAGCAATAAACAAAATGAGATTCAGAAATGTAAGAAACACACTGATAAAGATGACATTTTAAAAAACCCATACTAGTTTTAGTTTTTTGTTTTAAACTGTACTCCAGAAATTTGGTTTTGCCTTTACAATAAACTTCCTTTTCTATTGTTAAAATTGAGAAATATTTTGTCAAGAATTTAGCAGAAAAAAAATGTATAAATGTTTAGGTATGACTAGGGATAAATATACTGTTGGCATCCAATCAACCTCCCCGCTTCTTTTAACTTGACCTATTTAATTTAGATGTAAATGATACTTTATATAAATTACTCTTTATCTTATAGGTATTTTAATGCTTTGTAAGGATATAATCACTTGGAACAATAAATATATTAAAAGTCTAGAAGAGTCAAAAATTACAAAATGACCCTGTATGAGCACATCATCTTGTGCTTAAGTTGTGACTATATTTAAATTCAGTAAGAGGAGGGTTAAGACATTGTACTGTGTACTTTGGAAAAATTAATCGCATTCTTCCTATTTACAATATTTTGTGACTATGCAAATGTTTATCAAGCTTATAATGACATTGCATTATGAACAACATTAAAAACAGAATTTGTCAGAAATATTTTGAAGAATATTTATGAATAGGATTTGAAAATTTTTAAGTGTAGGTTTTAGGAAGCTAACTGGTCCATTATCTTTACATTGATTCATTAATTAATACATGTTTTTTGAACCCCTAGAGTACTTCTGATTTATAAAGGGTGTAGTAATTTTGGGAATGAAAACATATTCGGACAGAGGACTAATGGGAGAGCAGAGGCAGATGATGCTGGAGATGAGTTTGAGATGGATTATGTTACACAGATGGCAATAGTTAGATGACATCCAGGAGGTAGCATCTCACAGTTCTCAGAAGCTTTAGTTTTGAATCAGGCAGAACAGGGTTAAATTACTCATCTGCCATCTAGTAACTGTTTTGGACATGTCAATTGACTTAATATCTCCAAGTTCTTACCTTCTTTTATACAAAAATGATAAGATTTTTATCATGTCTGATAGCTCTAAAGTTTAAGAATAGTATATTGTAAGGTTTACTATGCACTAGAAATGATGTTGCATCATTTCATTGAAAATGATGAGGTTAATCATGGCAATGGAAATGGCTGTAATTTTGTCAGTGATGATTTTCTAGAGGGTAACTGAGAGTAGTTTTTCAGGGTGTTCTAGATTACCTCTTGTCTTATTCTGGGTTCTCTGAGAATCAAATACTGAGACTGGATTTAATGTGCCAACATTTTATTAAGAAAATCATGATGGTCTGAATAATTATGCACCCCTCCTTACCAAATTCATATGTTGAAAACTAATTCCCAATGTGTTGATATTAAGTGTGCCACTTGGGAGATAGCTAGAACATGAGGGCATAGCTCTCTTTAATGAGATTAGTGTCCTTTAAATGAAGCCCAACAGAGCCGGTTTGCCCCTCTACCATGTAAGGATGCAGCTCGAAAGTGCTGCCAATGAGGAACATGCTCTTATCAGACACTAAATCTGCCAGTGCCTGGGTCTTAGGTTTCCCAGCCACCTGAACTACGAGAAATGAATGTTTGTAGTTTATAAGTCACCCTGTTTGTAGTATTTTTACTCCAGTAACCTCAACAGACTTAGATAGAAATTGGTATGGAAAGTGGAAAGAAAGTGGAAAAAAATGTGGAAGTGGCTTTGGAACAGGGCAAGGGTACAGACTGGAAAAGTTTTGAAGTACATTCTAAAAAGTCTACATTGCTGGAAATATAATGTTAAGGGCAATGCTGGTTATGGCTCAGAAGAGGAGAGCTGTAAAGAAAATGTCTGGTTTCTTAGGGATTTTGTAGGTTATCCTGACAGAATCTTCATAGACACATAGGCAATAAAGGTCATCAGGAGGAGGTCTCAGATAGAAATGAATAACATGATATTGGATATGCAGGAAGGGTGATACTTGTTATAATGTGCCAAAGAACTTTACTGAATTACATTTTGTCTTAGTTTTTGTGGAGCATAGAATTGCGAGTGATGACATTGGATATTTAAGAAATTTTTTCTATTTTTATTTTTAGAGATAGGGTCTCAGTCACCCAGGCTGAAATGTAGTGGCATAATCATAGCTCAAATTTTGGGGCTCAAACTCGAGGGCTCAAGCAGTCATCTCACCCCAGCCTCCTGAGTAGCTAGGACAACAGACATGCACCATCCTGCCTGTCTGATTTTTTAGTCTTTTTTTTATAATTGAGATATAATCTTGATATGTTGCACATGCTGGCCTTGAACTCCTGACCTCAAACAATCTTTCTACTTGGCTTCCAAAAGAACTGGAATTATAGGCTTGAGCCACTATGCTTGGCTGCCTGAGGAAATTTTTAATTTACATTTACTATTTACTAATATATTTACAAGTAAGTAAATGTATTATAGTTCCCAAATGAGTCCTCATGCCTATAATCCCTGTGCTTTTGTGTGTGTGTCTTAGTCAGGGTTCTTCAGAGAAATAGAACCAATAGGAGAGAGAGAGAGAGAGAGAGAGAGAGAGAGAGAGAGAGAGAGAGAGAGAGATGTTCTGACAGGATATTTATTAGGAAATTGACTTACTTGATTATGAAGGCTAAGAAGTCCCACAACAAGCCATCTGCAAGCTGGTGAACCAGAGAAGCCAGTAGTATGGCTCATTCAAAGTTGGAAAGAGCCATGCTTCAATGCTTATAGCAAAAAGCAGAAAGAGAAAAACAACTTAAAGACAGAATTTTTAATCAAAATGGAAGCATAACTCAAAAATTTGGCAAATTATCAGCCTGGCCTTGTGGTTAATAAATGAGAAGGAATGTCTCGTAGAGAATATGAGGGTGCAGCAAAGGGACTGATTAGCAAATTAGTACGAATCAGTAGAAGTCAGGCGCCATTCATCAAAAAAGTAGAAGAATGACCCCAAAGGCATTTCAAAGGTTATTAGTGCTGCTCCTCACAGCACAAACCATAATGCCAGGACCTAGGGGACAAAATGATGTCAAAAGAGGGTCCTTGGGTATCATGGGACCATAGCACTTGCTGAGCAGTGCCACCTATGTTTTCCCAGCGTGCCAGCACAGAGCTTCTCAGCCGAAGCCGTGCAGGTGTTGCTCCAGCC
Organism: Saguinus oedipus; assembly: GCA_031835075.1. Taxonomy (NCBI): domain Eukaryota; kingdom Metazoa; phylum Chordata; class Mammalia; order Primates; family Cebidae; genus Saguinus; species Saguinus oedipus. Next base: position 59,739,619 of record CM063185.1, read on the forward strand.
CTCCAGCTTGGTATGAGCCACAGTGTTCACCTCTATAAAGCTCAGGTGGTAAAGCATGTTGGCATCCTCACAGTGCCATGTTTATAAATGCCCAGAAAACATGAGCAGTTGAAGGATTTTGAAGGATTACCTACCCAGAGCATTGGGTACTTGATCCAGGCAAAGGGAAGTGTCTAGGTAGGATCACTGCAGACTTTTGAATTGACACTGGAATGAGTTACGATTTTGAGCACTGTTGAGATAAAATGAATGTATTTTGCATGGAGGAAGGACATAGTTTTGGGGGGATCAGAGATCAAATGCTGTGGTCTGAATATTTATGTCCCCTAAAAATATATCGAAACTTAATCCCCAACGTGATGGTAGTAAGAGGTGAGACTTTGAGGGATGACTAGGTCATGAGGGCATAGCCCTCATAAATTGAATTACTGGTTTTATAAAACAGACTCAAAGGAGTTTCTTTGTCCCTTTTAACACGTGAGCACACAATGAAAAGTTGCTGTGTATGAGGAAAAGTCCTTCCTAGACACCAGGTTTGTTGTTACCTAGATTGTGGACTTCCCAGCCCCACCCAGAACTACAGTGAGAAACAGGTGGGGTTTTTGGTTTGTTTTTTGTTTTTTAGTTATAAGCCCCAATTCATGTTATTTTTGCTGTAGCACCCTGAACAGTCTATAATAATATGTGGGTGTATTAGTCAGGGTTCTTCAGAGAAATAGAATCAATAGGAGTGTGAGAGACAGAGAGACACATACACACACACAGACACACACACACACAGAGAGAGAGAGAGAGAGAGAGAGAGAGAGAGAGAGAGAACAGATGTGTTGACAGGGGATTTATTAGAATATTAGCTCGCTTGATTATGAAGGCTGAGAAGTAACAGGCCATCTGCAAGCTGCTGAATCAGAAAAGCCAGTAGCATGACTCATTCAAGGTTGAAATAACCAAGAACCAAATAAGTCAATGAAGCAATCCTCAGTTGACAACTGAAGGCTTGTGAATCCCAAAAGGCCACTGGTGCAAGTCCCAGAGCCCAACAACTGAAGAACTTGAAGTTCCAATTTTCAAGGGCAGGAGGAGAAGGGCATCCTATTCTAGAAGAGAGAGAAATAATTCACCTTTTTTTTTGGTCTTTTTGTTACATCTGGACTTCCAGGTGATGAGATGGTGCCTACCCATACTAAAGGCAGATATTTCCTACCAGGTTCACTGAATCACACACCAATCTTTTCCAAAAAGCATCCTCATAGGCATACTCAGAAATAATGCTTCATCAACTATATAGAAATCTCCCTATCAAGCCAAATCAACACCTAAAATTAACCATCACAGTGGAGAAAATAGGAAGAGATTGGGTGAAAGCTGGGAGAATTATGAGACAGCATGCAAATTGCATCACAAGGAAATGAGAAAGGCATCCTTAATATCTAGGAAATGTTCAGGCAGTCTGCTGGCAGTCTCAGAGTCTAACTCAAAGGATTTTTATGTTTTCCTGGAAAGGTCTGACTTAAGTATTTTTACCATGCCTAGTCATTGAGGAAGAACCTTTGAAAAGGCTGACTTTGGTGAATTTCAGAGAGCAGCAGGAGGTGCCGTTGGTCAGCTATATCTTCCATAGTTGAAATTCTGCAAGACCTCTTTCCTATATGGCCTCTCACCCAGAAGCAGTGTGTTGGATGGATTCACATGAGCTATTTAGGAGGAGAATAAAAAATTCCTACTAATGATTTCCACTTTACAGGGATCCTAGAAAAGTTATGTATTGGTTTCTTGAAAATTTATTAATAAAATCTATTTCTCATTCAGTCAATGCCAATGCTATTTCCAACACATCATTTTCCATTAAAGAAATCCCTTATAGCCTTATAATATGTTCCCATTTTTAAAGTGTGTGTTTATATTATTTATCTTTCCAATTTGAACTCCACAAAACCTATATAGTTGATGACAGTCAAAATATCATCTGAGGAAACTGGCGCTCAGTGAGCACCTTAAAGGGGTAAATGAAGGTTCAGGAACACCAGGAATTTGCCTTAACTCTAAGCCTGGTGGTGATTCAGGTGGACCACTCTTAGCAGGTGGTTAGAGTACCAGCAGAAAGTCTCAACAAGTAGTGTGAAAAAGATCAGGTTTGAAAGACCTGCCCAAGTAAAGATTATACTGTAAGTTGAGTGGATGATGGAATAAAGAAGAGGAAAGAGTCAAAGCCAGCGTTTTCAAGCCTGTGTGGCTGAAAACATAAGATCACAAATAAGATCAAAGGAAATCATTCATATGTTTATGCCCCTTGGTGAGGTCAGTTTGAAAAGTCACTATTTGGAAAGGAATTTTATTGAAACCCTATGCCCTCAGCACAGTCAGTTTGAAAAGTTATTATTTGGAGATTTTATTGAAACTCCCAGAAAGTAATTCTTTTAACCGTATTTCTTTTAGAAGCAAAAATAGAGTGGATGTAACCCATATCCACTGTATTTTTGTTACTTATTTAATGAAATAAGATTTTAGAGCTTATTTAATATTTGAAAATCATGAAAATCACACAAAAATGTTTTTATTGCTACACAAATTTATCATTTTAGTATATTTGATGCCTAGTTAGGTAATTATATAAAAACAGGATTGTGAGCTACTCACAATCTTACCAGACTCATGGGAAATCAGTCTACAGGACACAGTGTTAACTACAAGTTGATACATATTTATTTGCATGTTATAAATATAGCAGAGTGTATACAGATTAAGAAACCATCATTCTCAGCAAACTGACACAAGAACAGAAGATCAAATACTGCATGTTCTCACTCATAGGCAAGTGTTGAACAATGAGAACACATGGACACAGGGAGGGGAACATCACACACTGGAGTCTGTTGGGGGGAAATAGGGGAGGGACAGCGGGCTTAGGGAGGTTGGAGAGGGATAACATGGGGAGAAATGCTAGATATAGGTGATGGGGAGGAAGGTAAATAAATTTCATTTTAGTTTTTTGTTTATTTATTTTTTGCTTTTACATTTCCTGTTAGGGAAAGAACACTAGAGAAGCTAAGTTTTGAAATTTTAAACTTTCCCTTGAGATTTTACAAATATGTTGTCTGTCTTTGTTTTGAATTGCACTGCATTGAGTAGATAAAATAGTAAAATGTAGTAAGCTCATATATTGCCAAATTCTGTGGAATTTCTTGCCAGCTGTTGTGGCTTTATTGAGTAATACATTATCAGTGTGATGGTGTATTTGTGGTGATAAATCACACTGTTGCATAATTAGACCAAGTGTGTCCTGGTAAAATATTAACTCAACAACTCAGTAGCATGCTGAAGAAAAACATTTTAGAATTTCTGATTCTATGTGATTATTTTTAAAGTGCATTGCATATATCATTGAAGTAAATTGTAAAATAAGGTCTCAAGAATAACAAGAAAAATACTTTCATCAAATCCTTCTACTTTATAATGGGAGTACTTCAGGGATTTAAAAAATAAAATTGGAATTTAGTCCTGGCTTAACTATATTTTCAGTTTTCTAAACACGACTAATTATTCTGGAACTCAATTTTTCCACCTGTGAAGTGAAGGTAATAATGGTTATCTCAAGGTGTTACCATAAAAAAACAATGAGTTTACCTGTGTGTGAGGACTTTGTACAAGATGATGAAAAGACAGCATCACCTCGTTCTCTATGGTAATGGCATGGATTTACATATGGCTCTAAAACTTGCCAGCTCTATTACTTTAGGGAAATTAATTGACTTCTATATGCCTCAGTTTTCTCATCTGTCAATAGAGTTACTATCCAGGAGGTTTAGGTAGCTTAATTGAGAAAACATTGAAAGTTTCTTAAAATAAGCCTGTTTAATATACATGTTTGTTCAATAAATGAATTTAAAAATTTGTCACAATGTATATTGGTCACTATAATGGTTAATTTTACATATTAACTTGACTGGACCACAGAGTGCCTAGATATTTGGCCAAATATTATTGTGGGTGTATCTGTGGAAATATTTTTTAGTGAATTTATCATTTTAATTGATAGAATGAGTAAATAAGATGGTTCTCCTTTATGTGGCTGAGCCCCATCCCATTAGCTGAAGGCCAAAATATAACAAAAGACTAACCCTCTTCAGTCTAAGAGGGACCTCCTCACCAGACTGCTTTCAAGCCGAGACATCTGTGTTTCTCTGCCTTGCACTTAAACTAAAACATGAGCTTTTCCCAAGTTGCAAGGCTGCTGGCCTTTCAACTGAAATACCATCATTACCTCTCCTGGATCTCCAGCTCCTGAACTGTAGATCTTGGAACTTATTAACTTCCATAATCATGTGAGTTAATTTCTTGTAATAAATCATTATAAAGGGCTGGGCTTGGTGGCTCATGCCTGTAATCCCAGCAATTTTGGAGGCTGAGCTGAGTGGATCACTGAGTGGAGCAGCCTGGCCAATATGGTGAAACCCCATCTCTACCAAAAATACAAAAATTTAGCTGGGTATGGTGGTGGGCACCTGTAATCCTAGCTACTTGGGAGGGGAGGCTGAGGCAGGAGAATTGCTTAAATCAGAGAGGCAGAGGTTACAGTGAGCCAAGATCATACTACTGAACAGAAGTGAAACTCTGTCTCAAAAAATAAAAATAAATAAATCACATATATATATATATCTCCCATTTACATATTTATATATAAATAATTGTATATATAATCATATATATATTTATATATAAATTTAAATATACATATATTTGAATATGTATGTAAAGATTATATATAAAGATACATGTGTGTTTGTTTCTCTGGATAACCCTAAAAAATGCAGTTAGATATGTATTCCCAACAAATTAATAAATGATGATTTTTCTTAACATAAAATGTTGTAATATGTTAGAAAATATGAAAAAATAGTCCGGGTGCAGTGGCTCACGCCTGTAATCCCAGCACTTAGGGAGGCCGAGGCGGGTGGATCTCGAGGTCAAGAGATCGAGACCATCCTGGTCAACATGGTGAAACCCGGTCTCTACTAAAAATACAAAAATTAGCTGGGCATGGTGGCGCGTGCCTGTAATCCCAGCTACTCAGGAGGCTGAGTCAGGAGAATTGCCTGAACCCAGGAGGTGGAGGTTGCAGTGAGCCGAGATCGGGCCGTTGTACTCCAGCCTGGGTAACAAGAGCGAAACTCCGTCTCAAAAAAAAAAAAAAAGAAAAACCAAGGCTGAATATGCATATCATAAAATATGTAGTAAAAGTTACATTATACAGTTCTTAGAGATTTTAAAATTTAAACAACTTCAAAATAACTACATTTATAATAGAATCAAATACTTTGACAATTTAATTTTTAGTTTGTCATGAGTCCATATGTATTAAAATATCAGAGTAGAATGAAATTTATGTAATAATTCTTCAATGTCTGCCTGAATTTTTGTATGATGTATAAAGAAAGTCATAGATAAAATTATTAGGTAAATGTTTCATTTTTGTGGATTGGTTAGTGATATTAGGTTTTATTAACTTTTTTACTGTGATACTTCTTATTTAAAAAATAGATGTTTGAATGTTTCCACAATTTTGGTGCCAACACAGTGAAATTTGGTGAGACACAGAAAAATGTAATGATGCAATTAATTTCAGCATCAGCATTTCAGCTTTAGGTCAAATAAACTAATTTTTAGTATTGCTAATTCTCATTATTTGCTGTAGTTATGTTCTGTGAAGTCATCACAAACACTGGGGTAGCAAACACCAAATCTTTGCTCACAGGGGAGTTGGAGATTGAAGTTCCTGTGCAACCTTGGTCAAAATATTTTTACCAGTTAATCAATGCTTAACCTTGTTTGTGGTATTTTTTAAAAGACACCTCATTTTAAATATATATATATATATATATATATATATATATATACACACACACACACACACACACACACATATGTATATGTACATATGTAAATATACAGCTTATTTTATATGCACACACACACAATTGAATCATTAATATTGTACCCATTGCCAACAACACTATAACTCATGCCTGAAGTGTTTCTTCATAAAGTCATATCACAGCCTTTTTCCACTTAGAAGCAGTAGACAGTACTTTGGCATAACACTTGGGGCCCATTTTAAATATCAAAATCACTAACAAAAATGCAAAAAGATTGATATTAAATAGATCACACAAAAGACAATTTATAGTATGAGAGCTGGCACAAGAAGGCAGAGTATTGCCTTGTTTAAGCTTGACTGGGAATATATCTGTCCAGTAATTCAAATTTTTAACCAATCTGTCCATGTACATAAAAGGTACATAAGTATTTGGGGGTTGAAAAATAAATTTTAGCAAATAAGCAAATTTGAAAATGCAGAATCTATGAATAAGGAGAATCCACTGCACTCTAATATTTGAAGTATTTTTTGGTACTTCAATATTTCTATTAATAATTTGCATAGTTAACTAGGAGAGAGTTCTTTCAAAAATTTTTATTATATATTTTGGATACATAAAGTTGTATGTATTTATGGGGTACATGTGATGTTTTGATATATACAATGTATATATCATACAATGCATTTTATGTGTTGAGGAATATGATGAGTAATGATAAAACTAGAAAAATTGTACTGTCACCTAATGCCTTTGTCATTTATTTGTTTTAGGAACATTCCAATTCTACTTTTTAAATTATTTAAATCAATACAAAAAATTATTAACTATAGTCATCCCATTGTGCCATCATATAGTAGATCTTGTACATTCCACCTGCATTTTTGTTCCCATTAGCCAATCCTACATCTCCAACTCAAGTTAGTTCTTGCTTAGTTTTCCTAAACTAAATGAATACGAAGTTTAGAGAAAAAAATAATTTTAGTTAAAGCGTGCTCATAAGTAAGAAAATAGAACAGCTATAGCATAATTTTAATGGCACAGGTACAGATAAATTAATTCAAGATGACACAGCACAATGATTTACTAGATGAATAATTCTGAACAAGTGAAATATAGATTAAAACTACAAAATACTATGATTATGGTTAAAAATAAGTTGTGTTTTGTATCCAAGCATATTTCCAGCAGAATCTAGAAATCAGATGGTTCTGGTTAAATATGCAAAGTAGAGACAAAAATTTGCAACCTTTATTTATATGCAACATAATTGGTCAGTTTGATGTCAGTTATGAAAAAGCCAAGCAGTGCCCCCTCCCATCAGGATCATACTGAAACAAGGCTTGAGAACTGTTACTAAGTCATATAGTTCAAGTACAAAATCATTGAAGCAGTAGGCATGTGCAGATGTTTGTATGTTAATCACTAAATTGAAAGAATTTGCCACATTATTGTCAAATAACTAATAGGAAGGTTAGAATATTATAACATGATGAGTTTTATAATTAGACATACCTGGCTTCAAAACTGCATAGCCTCTGCTGTGAAGGTGAATGATTTCAACTTCACTAATAAACTTCAGTACGTCTCACTTTCCTCCCGAGTTGTTGGATAGATAATAGAATGATGATAATAGCCATTAGTTCTGAAGGAATATTACCTGTCTCAGAATTATGGTTCTGCCACCTATGAGTTAGTGAGAGAAATTTATTATCTTTTCAAAATGCACTTTTCTCATCTGTTTAAAGAATATAATGATACGATCACCCTGTGTAGTCCATATCAGTTACAAATACAGAGTTCATTCTCACTAGGTTGGGCAAGAACTGACCCTCAAAAGCTTTTGAAAACATTGAAAAGACTGAAAAATGGACTCTACACTTGTCTGAACAGCAAGTAATTTATCATGGGACCACAGTTCCCAAAGTGAGGCTACACAGAGATGCTGAATGAAAACTTAAATTGTTGTGGCAAACATAGTGACATGTATTGGTCACTGTGGATATTATTTCTATTAAGTTGTTTGACCTATTTAATAGAGCATAGTACATGTGTTAAAGATTGCACTGTACAAATATGACATGCTTCTATGGAAATTGTGTTCCCTTAAAAGGCATTTGTTAAAATCCTAACCCCGAAAGCAATGTCATTAAGATGGAGTGCCTTGGAAGATAATTAGGTCATAAGGGTGGAGTTTTCAGAGATTGGATTAGTGTCTTTATTAAGGAGGTCCATGAGAGCTCCTTCACCATCTGTCTGTTTCGCCATCTGAAGACATGGCAAAAAGATGAGCATCTATAAACTAAGAAGGTGGCCCTTACCAGACTTTGAATCTTTTGTCATCTTGATCTTGGACTTCCCAGACACCTTAACTGTGAGAAATAATTCATGTTTTTATAAACCATCCAGTTTATGGTATTTTTATTATAGCAGCATGAACAAAGTAAGACACATTTGATTTTGGAGTTTAAATTCCTACCGGCACTGGAAAAAGATAGTTGCCAAGAGACCAAAGGCACTATGAACTGAAAAATATTTGGAAACTTTGGTCACAGGGTTTGCAATAGCTCACAAAATCATTGGGAAGCACAAATAAAAGAACTCTAGTCTGAGTTTTCAAGAATATTTACAAAGCCCCATTGCGTAAACTACCAAGGAAACTAGTACTTGTCTCCCAAATTAGCAAACTGTCACTAGAGCTGTTGGCCCCAGAAACTATTTATCTGTAATCCACAAACGTTGACTCTCTCCCTAATAAACTTTGTTCAAAATCTAAACTCTCCCTGAATGCATCAGATTAGTGGGGTTTAAACCATATTTAGCTCACACTATTTAAATTAATTAAAATTACATACAATTCAACCTTCAATTTCTCATTCACACTCGCTCAATAGGTTCATTTAAAGTTCTTGATAATCTTAGGTGGTAGTGGCTACTGTACTGGACATGGTGCAGATATAGTACTTTTCCACCATCACGGACAGTTCTATTGGGCAATGCTGTTTGGATACACCATTATTACATCTGTCACAGTTTTATTTGGATCCTTTTTTTACTTGTATTGCCTTTCATGTGTTTTTCCTTTCCTTTCTGTCACATCTTGGGTCAGTCTAGGATAGAACATAATCCTATCAAGCCTTTTATATAAACTCAGATTTCTGTCTCCCTGATTCTAATTGCTCAAAACCTTTTCATCAGCTGCAGCTCTGGCTCTTCATAATTTACTGTTACAGATCAGAGTTGCTCAACATTAGCACTATTAACATTCTAGGCTGCACAACTTTTTCCCGGTGCCTGTTCTTTGCAGAGTAGGGTATTTAGCAGCATTCCTGGGCTCTTCTCACTAGATGAGAGCAACACACTACCCCAAGTTGTGGTAACTCAGAATGTTTTCAAATGTTGCCAATGCCATCTACACAACAAAAGAACCACTGGTATAGAAGGTCTATGCATGTTGAACATAAGAAGTTCCCCTTTGATCAATCAGGTGCTGAAAATTAACCTATTTTGGGTACCAAGTAAGTGTTTTGTTTTTTAATTCTCTTTCTGCTGGATCTCTCTCCTCTCTTTCATTCTCATGTTGTGGCTACTGCTTTTTTCTTTCCTTTTCTTCCTTGCTTTTTTTTTTGGAAAAAGTACACAGTATTAGGATTTATATTACTGGAAAATATTTGCTTTCCTTAAATTATAGAAACCGTAACATTGCTGTCACACAAGAAAGCTACCCGCTGGCTATAAGCTCTCAGGAACTTATTATTTTATAAATGTCTCCCTGTAACTTTAAATGCTACATTCTTCTTCCCAGAAAAATCACAGCTGAATCTGTAGAAATTGATCAAGATTGGTTAGGCAGTGGAACCTGACATTATACTTGCCATCTTTCATCACTAAAAGTGTATATAATGAAGGAATGCATAAAATTACAGATAAGCAACATATGTAAGGCAGTCCAGAGGGTAATACTGTAAGCATCTAGTAGTATCTGCAGATGACTGAAGGAGTGTTGGAACAATGAGTTGCAAAGAAGTTGGTTATAATACAGTGCTTTTCAACTTCTACTGCATATTAAACTCACTTAGCTTAGAAATGCTACCTAGACCTGCATCTAAATGTGTCTTGACTGGGGTTGCAGAAATATATTTTTAAGCCTCTAAGGCAATTCTAAAATATATTCAGGTTTGCTAATCTTTACAATATAGACTTCACCTGTGGAGGTTACAAACATTGATCTATGCAATGTGGGTTTGTTTCTATTTCAATAGACTTGGGATGTGTGCTTCAATAGTAAATGTTTCTTTAATTTTTTCTATGATTAATTTATGTCATCACATTTATCAAACACTTTCTTAGTAGAGAAAAGAAACCTAGAAGTGAAAATTTGCCTTTGTGTCAGGTTATTCAAAAGTGAGGAGGGCCCCAGTATATTGGCAGATGGGTGGAAAAACTTGGATGATAGCAAGAGGATGATCAATAGATATGGCAAAAAAGTAGGAGGAAGCTGTGCTGGGGACCAGCGTCCAGGGCAGAACTCCAGGCTAGAAAATGAAGCTGAATTAAGGCAGGACTGGAAAGGAAACTGATAACTGGATAGGAAAGATTCTCAGCAATTGTAACAGTAATAGAAATCATTGATATTCTTAGGAAGAATAAGACAAAATTAAAAGAAGTACATGTCCTAATAAGCAGTAGGGCAGAAGTCTGAGCCTTGAATTACTTTGATTTATGCCATCTCTTGCTAGTAAACAGATGAAGCTTTGAGCCTGCAGATGAGAATTAAATGATCAGTTTAGGATACTGAGGGTCTTGGAGTAAAAGTTGGTCCAACAATAGACCATAAACACTGCAGATTTTGACATTCATGCTGTATGTATTTCTCTGGTCCTAAACAGGTTACTGCATGTGTTTCCCAAGACCCAGATCACTTTTCATTTTGAAAATACGATGCTCATATTTTTTCACATTTTAATGAGAAGACAAGCTATTATAAATTTAGACAAAACTTGAAGAATAATTAAAGTCATTGCAATCGTAGCAAAGTCATGACCTATTAACATCAGAGCATTTTTTATTTTCTTGTCTTCAACTAGAAACATTCGGCATCCACAAAACTCAAAGTCTATTTTTGAGTTGTTTTACATTTTCTGAAGTAGCAGTAAATATTTCCTCCCTTGAAATTGAGTCGTTTTACATATTAGAGCATATGAGATAGGAGAAAAAAAATCTTAGAAAACACTATTTACTCCTAACCAATAGCTAGTTATTGGTTAATGTCTACATTTTAAAAACGTTTGAACAAACAACTTCTGGTCACACAATAAGTTAAAGATGATCTTTAAATTGTTTATCAAGTAATATTAAACTCATTTCTTTTAAAACAAAGTAATCGTCATATATCAAGGCTTCAACAGATTCCAAAAGCCATATAAATGTAGACAGGTGTTTATTTGATGACACACAGTTTAGATAAGCACTTCTTCAGAGGCCCTGAGTTCAAAAGATTTGTAATTTTAGTTCCTATTTTTTACTAGTTAAAGTTATTTTCCCAGAACTACTTAGTTGTTGAACTACTCAGCTTCTCTATGCTCACAGCATTCACTATTTTCTCTTTGTCCCTAACTCTTATAACTTAAAGTATTACATAAACAAATGAGTAATTGTTAAGCCACATACATTTGATTCTAGCTATTAAAATTAGCCACATACAGTCTCACTCTTATCTGACTAAGAAGTACTCTTTTCAGCTTGCAAAGAGAAAATATCTTTCTGTTATGTGACAATTATTATGAGAGCCCTGTTTTAATAGAAGCACAAGACACATCCCTCCAGGTGTACATGCCTTTTTGAGAAATGAACAAATAAAATCAGCTATTAAATAGAAAATCAGCTCAAAGTTTTATATCTGTAGCTTTTAACATAAATGCCTTGAGCCTTTTACACTTGCTTTTTGCTGCTCCTGAAAAGAGTCTGTAGCTTATTTTCATGGCTGGGCTCCTCCGTATTATTCATGTGACACACACACACACACACACACACACACACACACACACACACACACAATTGCTCCTCAGGTTCTAATCTGACTACCCAATTTATAATATATAACCCTTTGCTATTTTTACAATCCATTGAAATAATCTCATTCTTGCATTTATTTGTTCATATTTTATTTTTCTTCTCTACTATACTTTCCCATCATAGGAACAAAGACTCTACTTGTTCTTGTTCACCACAAGTTTGCTAACCATCTAGCAGAGCACCAGGTACATTAGAGACACTTAATATTTATTGAATAAATGTGAATAAGAATATATTCTTCAATTGTCTCAGTTTCAGATTCCTCAGCCTGAAAATGGTGATAAAGAAAATATCTCTATCATAGGATGGTTGTGAGGATTTAACAAGATATGACATCCAGGAAAAATATGTTAGTTATCAGTAATGATGCATGTTGCCCAGTTCTAGTGCATGTTCTCAGTGCACATGTAGAAGTAATTGCTCTCCATACAGTCATCATTAAACACTGCACAGGAACATTGTCTTTAAAACATATGGGGGTCTATAGACTACGTATCAGAATTACCCCTGCTACTTTTCTCCATCTATGACTTTCAGTCTAAGAAGGAAGAAAGGGAAACAAATATTTTTTAACAAGACTTCTGGGCTATTTTATGTGTAGTAGAGTTTGAGAACCATTATCTTATATACCTTGATACTTGGACTAATGAATCTTCTAGGAATAGATTATTTTGTAATACATTCAATCCTGATAAATGACAAAAAAAAAAAAGTCTTATCAATCATGAGCTTTGAGGTTTGTACCTATTCATGCAGCTTCTCTTTGTTCTCACTAAGGTGACAGTAAATCTTGTAATACTTTTAAAAATGTTGAAATCTTTAAAAATTGCTTAGTTGGAAACTACCATTTCCAGAGCTTCTTTATTGCCTATTCTTGCCTCAGACAGCAAATGTTTACTCCGTTCAAACCCAGAATGATTTTTACCCTCTTTAAGTCTTTTTCCATATTAAAGTAGAAACAAACAAAATCAAAACGTAAAAGTTCTCCTGTCTGTCTTTACACTTGACATTTTTTACTATTCTTTAACAAAAGTAAGCATCAGAGAGTTAACACAGAAACAGTATGCCTTTTATCTCTAATAATAAGTAAATAAGCTTTTTTCCAAAAGAAAATGAACCACAGTCATCGTCATATTTATAGACAAATAATTTGTTATGTGGAAGATGTATGTGGAGTGTTCTCATGCAATAAAATCAAGACTGATCCTCAAATGAAATGTAAATTTTTTTAAACTGCATTTTAGGTTTTGGGGTGCATGTGCACAACATGCAAGATAGTTGCATAGGTACACACATGGCACTGTGATTTGCTGCCTTCCTCCCCTTCACACACATCTGGCATTTCTCTCCATGCTATCCCTCCACAGCTCCCCACTTCCCCACTGTCCCTCCCCTATTCCCCCCAATAGACCCCAGTGTGTAGTGCTTTCCTCCCTGTGTCCATGTGTTCTCATTGTTCATCACCCACCTATGAGTGAGAATATGTGGTATTTCATTTTCTGTTCTTGTGTCAGTTTGCTGAAAATGATGTTCTCCAGGTTAATCCATGTCCCGACAAAGGACACGAACTCATAGTTTTTGATTGCTGCATAATATTCCATGGTGTATATGTGCCACATTTTCCCAGTCCAGTCTATCATCGATGGGCATTTGGGTTGGTTCCAGGTCTTTGCTATTATTGTAAACAGTGCTGCAGTGAACATTCGTGTGCATGTGTCCTTATAGTAGAACGATGTATACTTCTTTGGATATATACCCAGTAATGAGATTGCTGGGTCAAATAGAATTTCTATTTCTAGGTCTTTGAGGAATCACCACACTGTCTTCCACAATGGTTGAACTAATTTACACTCCCACCAGCAGTGTAACAGTGTTCCTATTTATCCACATCCTCTCCAGCATCTGTTGTCTCCAGATTTTTTAATGATCGCCATTCTAACTGGCATGAGATGATATCTCAATGTAGTTTTGATTTGCATTTCTCTGATGACCAGTGATGATGAGCATTTTTTCATATGCTTGTTGGTCTCATGTAGGTCTTCTTTTGTAAAGTGTCTTTTCATATCCTTTGCCCATTTTTGAATGGGTTTGTTTGATTTTTTCTTGTAAATCTGTTTGAGTTCTTTGTAAATTCTGGATATCAGCCCTTTGTCAGATGGGTAAACTGCAAAAATTTTTTCCCATTCTGTTGGTTGCCGATTCACTTTAGTGACTGCTTCTTTTGCCATGCAGAAGCTGTGGAGTTTGATTAGGTCCCATTTGTCTATTTTGGCTTTTGCTGCCAATGCTTTTGGTGTTTTGGTCATGAAGTCCTTGCCTACTCCCATGTCCTGAATGGTTTTGCCTAGATTTTATTCTAGGGTTTTTTATGGTGCCAGGTCTTATGTTTAAGTCTTTAATCCATCTGGAGTTAATTTTAGTGTAAGGTGTCAGGAAGGGGTCCAGTTTCTGCTTTCTGCACATGGCTAACCAGTTTCCCCAACACCATTTATTAAACAGGGAATCCTTTCTTCATTGCTTTTTTTTGCCAGGTTTATCAAAGATTGTATGGTTGTAGATATTTTGTGTTGACTTTGATGCCTCTGTTCTGTTCCATTGGTCTATATCTCTGTTTTGGTACCAGTACCATGCTGTTTTGATTACTGTAGAATTGTAGTATAGTTTGAAGTTCAGTAGTGTGATGCCTCCTGCTGTGTTCTTTTTGCTTAGAATTGACTTGACTATGAAGGCTCTCTTTTGGTTTCATATGAAGTTCAAGGTGTTTTTTTCCACTTCTGTGAAGAAAGTCAATGGGAGCTTGATGGGGATAGCATTGAGTCTGTAAATTACTTTGGGTAGTATGGCCATTTTCATGATATTGATTCTTCCTAACCATGAACATGGAATGTTTCTCCATCTGTTTGTGCCCTCTCTTATTTTGTTGAGCAGTGGTTTGTAGTTCTCTTTGAAGAGGTCCCTTACGTTCCTTGTTAGTTGTATTCCTAGGTATTTTATTCCCTTTGTAGCAATTGTGAATGGCAGTTCATTCTTGATTTGGCTCTTTTTAAGTCTGTTATTGGTGTATAGGTGTGATTTTGTGATTTTCTGCTCTCTTTAAGTCTGTTATTGGTATATAGGTGTGATTTTTGCACATTGATCTTATATCCTGAGACTTTGCTGAAGTTGATTATCAGTTTCAGGAGTTTTTGGGCTGAGACGATGGGGTCTTGTAGATACACTATCATGTTGTCTGCAAATAGAGACAATTTGGCTTCCCACTTTCCTATTTCTATACCCTTTATTTCTTTTTCTTGTCTGATTACTCTGGCTACAACGTCCATTACTGTATTGAATAGGAGTGGTGAGAGAGGGCATCCTTGTCTAGTGCCAGATTTCAAAGGAAATTCTTCCAGTTTTTGCCCATTCAGTATGATATTGGCTGTTGGTTTGTCTTAAATAGCTTTTATTATTTTGAGATACATTCCATCAATACCGAGTTTATTGAGAGTTGTTAGCATAAAGGGCTGTTGAATTTTATCAAAGGTCTTCTCTGTGTCAATTGAGATAATCATGTGGTTTTTGTTTTTGCTTCTGTTTATGTGGTGAATTATGTTTATAGACTTGCATATGTTGAACCAGCCTTGCATCCCCAGGATGAATCCTACTTGATCATGGTGGATAAGCTTTTTGATGTGCTGTTGCAATCGGCTTGCCAGTATTTTATTGAAGATTTTTGCATCTATGTTCATCATGGATATTGGCCTGAAGTTTTCTTTCCTTGTTGAGTCTCTGCTGGGTTTTGGTATCAGGATGATGTTCATCTCATAAAATGATTTGGGAAGGATTCCCTGTTTTTGAATTATTTGGAATAGTTTCAGAAGAAATGGTAACAGTTCTTCTTTGTGTGTCTGGTAGAATTCTGCTGTGAACCCATCTGGACCTGGGCTTTTTTTTGTGTGGTAGGCTCTTAGTTGCTGCCTCAACTTCAGACCTTGTTATTGGTCTATTCATAGTTTCGGCTTCCTCCTGGTTTAGGCTTGGGAGGACACAGGTGTCCAGGGATTTATACATTTCTTCCAGGTTTACTAGTTTATGTGCATAGAGTTGCTTGTAATATTCTCTAATGATGGTTTGAATTTCTGTGGAATCTGTGGTGATTTTCCCTTTATCATTTTTTATTGCATCTATTTGGTTATTCTCTCTTTTCTTTTTTATCAGTCTGGCTAGTGGTCTATTTTGTTGTTCTTTTCGAAAAACCAGCTCCTGGATTTATTGATTTTTTTGAAGGGTTTTTCGTGTCTCTATCTCCTTCAGTTCTGCTCTGATCTTAGTTGTTTCTTGTTTTCTGCTAGGTTTTGGGTTTTTTTGATCTTGCTCCTCTAGCTCTTTCAACTGTGATGATAGAGTGTCGACTTTGTATCTCTCCACTCTTCTCATTTGGGCACTTATTGCTATATATTTTCCTCTAGAGACTGCTTTAAATGTGCCCCAGAGATTCTGGTATGTTGTGTCTTTGTTCTCGTTGGTTTTGAAGAACTTCTTTACTTCTGCCTTCATTTCATTGTTTATCCAGTCAACATTCAAGAAACAGTTGTTCAGTTTCCATGAAACTGTGCGGGTCTGAGTTCATTTCTGAATTCTGAGTTCTAACTTGATTGCACTGTGGTCTGAGAGACTTTTTGTTATGTTTTCAGTTGTTTTGCATTTGCTGAGGAGTGCTTTGCTTCCAATTATGTGGTCAATTTTGGAGTAGGTGTGATGTGTTGCTGAGAAGAATGTATAATCTGTGGATTTCAGGTGGAGAGTTCTGTAAATGTCTATCAAGTTTGCTTGTTCCAGGTCTGTGTTTAAGTCCTGGGTATCTTTGTTAATTTTCTGTCTGCATGATCTGTCTGATATTGACAGTGGAGTGTTAAAGTCTCCCACTATTATTGTGTGGGAGTCTAAGTCTTTTTGTAAATCATTAAGAACTTGCCTTATATGTCTGGGTGCTCCTGTATTGGGTCCATATATATTTAGGATCATTAGCTCTTCTTGTTGTATCGATCCTTTTACCATTATGTAATGTCCTTTTTTGTCTCTTTTGATCTTTGTTGCTTTAAAGCCTATCTTATTGGAGATGAGAATTGCAACTCCTGCTTTTTTTTTGCTCTTCATTTGCTTGGTAAATTGTCCTCCATCCCTTTATTTTGAGACTTTGTGTATCCTTGTGTGTGAGATGGGTTTCCTGGATACAACACACCAATGAGTTTTGGCTTTTTATTCAATTTGCCAGTCTGTGTCTTTTGATTGGGGCATTTAGTCCATTTACATTTAGGGTTAATATTGTTATATGTGAATTTGATACTGCCATTTTGATGCTAGCTGACTGTTTTGCCCATTAGTTGATGTAGAGTCTTCATTTTTTTTTATGCTCTTTAGCATTTGGTATGTTTTTAGAATGGCTGGTACTGGTTGTTCCTTTCTATGTCTAGTGCCTCTTTCAGGAGCTCTTGTAAAGCAGGCCTAGTGGTGACAAAATCTCTGAGTACTTGCTTGTTCATGAAGGATTTTATTTTTCCTTCAGTTATGAAGCTCAGTTTGGCTGGATATGAAACTCTGGGTTGGAAGTTCTTTTCTTTAAGGATGTTGAATATTGGCCCCCACTCTCTTCTGCCTTGTAGAGTCTCTGCTGAGAGATCTGCTGTGAGTCTGATGGGCTTCCCTTTGTGGGTGACCTGACCTTTCTCTCTGGCTGCCCTTAGTATTTTCTCCTTCATTTCAACCCTGGTGAATCTGACGATTATGTGCCTTGGGGTTGCTCTTCTTGCAGAATATATTTTTGGTGTTCTCTTTATTTCCTGGACTTGAATATTGGCCTGCCTTGCTAGGTTGGGGAAATTTTCCTGGATAATATCCTGAAGAGTATTTTCCAGCTTGGATTCATTCTCTTTGTCACATTCTGGTACACCTATCAAATGTAAGGTAGGTCTCCTCACGTAGTCTCACATTTCTTATTTTGTTCATTGCTTTTTGCACTTTTTTCTCTAATCTTGGTTTCTCGTTTTATTTCGTTGAGTTGATTTTTGACTTCTGACATTCTTTCTTCTGCTCGGTCAATTCGGCTGTTGAAACTTGTGCATGCTTCATGAAGTTCTTGTGTTGTGTTTTTCAGCTCCTTCAATTCACTCATATTCCTCTCTAAGTTGTCCATTCTTGCTATCATTTCCTCAAATCTTTTTTCAAGTTTCTTAGTTTCGTTGCATTGAATTAGAACATGTTCTTTTAGCTCACGGAAGTTTCTCATTACCCACCTTCTGAAGTCTGATTCTGTCATTTCATCACACTCATTCTCCATCCAGCTTTGTTCCCTCCCTGGTGAGGAGTTGTGGTCCCCTATAGGAGGCGAGGTGTTCTGGTTTCGGGTGTTTTCCTCCTTTTTGCACTGGTTTCTTCCCATCCTTGTGGATTTATCCACCTGTCATCTGAGTAGTTGCTGATTTTCTGATTGGGTCTCTGAGTGGACGTCCAGATTGTTGATGATGAAGTATTTCTGTTTCTTAGTTTTCCTTCAAACAGTCTGGCCCCTCTGCTATAGAACTACTGAGGTCCACTCCAGGCCCTGCTTGCCTGGGGTACACCTGTAGCAGCTGCAGAACCATGGAGTTTGCTACCAGTTTCTTCTGCTCTCTTTGTCCCTGAATGATGCCCACCAAATGTCAGTCTGATCAGTCCTTTGTGAGGTGACCCTTTGGATATACAGGGGTCAGGGAGCTGCTTGAGGAGACTGTACTTTATTCTTGAGGAGACTGTACTTTATTCTTGAGGAGACAGTCTGTACTTTATAGGAGCTCAAGTGCTTAGCTGTGAGCTCCGTTTTTCATTCAAGGCTGCTAGGCAGGTACGTTAAATGTGCTGCAGCAGAACTCATAAAGCCCCTTTTTTTTCCTCAGGTGCTCTGACCCGGGGATTTAGGGCTTTATTTATGAGTATCTGTTGCACTGTCCTGCCTAGCAAGGAGGCAGTATAATCACTGCCTGCCTATAGTGGCTATGCTGAGCTGCCATGGGCTCCGTCCTGTTGCCATGGGCTCCACCCTGCTGCTTGGGCTCTGCCCTGCTGTCATGGGCTCCACCCTGCTGCTGTGTGCTCTGCCCCACTGCCATGTGTAATTACCTGTAGTCCTCTTTATATGGGTGTGGTTAGAGCTGCCCTGGCGATTATGGCCTGCCTCTGTAGTGGCGGACTCTCCATTTTGGTGGGTTGCCTTGGCAATGGCAGGCTGTGTCAGCAATGGCAGTGTACCTCCGTAGGGGTTGAGTGCCTTGGTAATAGTGGACACCCCTCCCCCTCCAAGCTGCACCATCCTGGGTTCAGTTGTGCTTGCCTTGTTGAAACTCTCAAACCCTTGTGTTTCCAATTGCTGTTTTGTTTGTTTTTTGTGGGGGTGGGACCCACCGAGCCTGATCACCTGGCTCCCTGCCCCAGAGCCCCCACCTTTTTTTTTTAAGTTGAATGGTTGACCCTCTCCCAGGTGTTCCAGTCACCTGCTGAAAGGGCGCCGGGATCTGTGTAATTTCCCATGCAGCGACCCACTGTGCCGGCTGGAACCACGTTGCTGCCTGGGAATCTCCTGGCCTGGCTTTCTGTTTAAGTCCCATTTAATCAGCTGAATGTGCTAATCTGCCTTCCGAAATCTCCAACTGCCAGTTTAACAGGGCAACCAAACCAGTGTATTTTGTACAGAGTGCTGCTGCACTGCAGCCCCAGCCCAAACAGCCTTGCCGGCCCAAACAGCCACATTGGCGGCCCGTGGGGCTCCTACACCTGGGAATCTCCGGTCTGTGGGCAATATAGATCTGCCTGGAAATGTGGCATCCACTCACCATCTGCAGTTTCAATGGGAGTGCAATCCTGAGTTGGTCCTACAGAGCCATCTTCTCTCTCCTCACTCTTCTCGTAACTTTTTTTTTTTTTTTTAATTTTTATTGCATTATAGGTTTGGGGGTACATGTGCAGAACGAGCAAGATAGTTGCATAGGTACACACATGGCAGTGTGCTTTGCTGCTTTCCTCCCCTTCACCCACACTTGGTAGTCATCCCCAGGCTATCCCCCCCAGCCCCCCGCTGCTGTCCCTCCCCCATTCCCCCCAACAGTCCCCAGTGTATAGTAGACCGCCTCTCTGTGTCCACGTGTTCTCATTTTTCTCACCCACCTATGAGTGAGTATATGCGGTATTTCTTTTTCTGTTCTTGTGTCAGTTTGCTGAGAATGGTGTTCTCCAGATTCATCCATGTCCCTACAAAGGACACAAACTCATCATTTTTTATTGCTGCATAATATTCCATGGTGTATATGTGCCACATTTTCCCAGTCCAGTCTATCATCGTTGGGCATTTGGGTTGGTTCCAGGTCTTTGCTATTGTAAACAGTGCTGCAATGAACATTCGTGTGCATGTGTCCTTATAGTAGAATGATTTATAGTCCTTTGGATAGATACCCAGTAATGGGATTGCTGGGTCAAATGGAATTTCTATTTCTAGGTCCCTGAGGAATCGCCACACTGTCTTCCACAATGGTTGAACTAATTTACACTCCCACCAACAGTGTAAGAGTGTTCCTATTTCTCCACATCCTCTCCAGCATCTGCTGTCTCCAGATTTTTTAATGATCGCCATTCTAACTGGTGTGAGATGGTATCTCAATGTGGTTTTGATTTGCATCTCTCTAATGACCAATGACGATGAGCACTTTTTCATATGTTTGCTGGCCTCATGTATGTCTGCTTTCGTAAAGTTTCTGTTCATATCCTTTGCCCATTTACTAAGATTAACTCCAGATGGATTAAAGACTTAAACGTAAGACCTGACACCATAAAAACCCTAGAAGAAAATCTAGGCAAAACCATTCAGGACATAGGAGTAGGCAAGGACTTCATGAACAAAACACCAAAAGCATTGGCAACAAAAGCCAAAATAGACAAATGGGACCTAATCAAACTCCACAGCTTCTGCACGGCAAAACAAACAGTCACTAGAGTGAATCGGCAACCATCAGAATGGGAAAAAATCTTTGCAGTTTACGCATCTGACAAAGGGCTGATATCCAGAATTTACAAAGAACTCAAACAGATTTACAGTAACTTTTGTTTTTAAAGAGAATCTGAAGGAGATTAGATTCTGTCAAAGAAAGAAAGATATAGTTAAGAATTAGAGGACATGTAGTATAAATGGTTATGGTCTAAAAAAAGGAGATATCATTTGTATTAAAGGCATCTGCATCATTTTTTAGAATTTTATTTCTAAATAATTTTTTGTAGAATTTTATTTCACACCTAGAGTTACTGTGTTACCTTACCCTATGCAAAGAAGAAAATCTGTGCAAAATTTTGGAAATATATTTGTATTTTCATCCCTATTTAACAATATTGCAGTACTATAATATACAACCTGCCTAAATCTCACTTTCTGGAACACATCTCTAAGCCTTTTTTGTTCCATATGATAATTTCCTTTCTTGGGGTGGGAATATCACTGAAATGCTGAAATTCATGAGCCTTATTAATGGAGTAAGTCACCTTACTGCATTGTATCTTTGCTACCACGTAGCAGGGCTCGTCTGATTAATGTCTTTTATGTTTTACTGGAGCTCAGTGACAATTCTATTTCTGAGAAAAAAAAGCAAGAAATACAATTATTATTAACATCAATAGTAATATATTAATATCCCTCAGAGCCTATAATGCATACATAAACATAAACATATTTAAATGTTATAGTTAATAAGGCCTGGGTATGCAAATACTATGTAACTTTGTGTCATATGCATCTTCTTGTATGTCTTACCTCTGATGCATTTGATGCATAAAAATTACATTTATTATTATGCATAAAATCATTATGTGACATATATTTAGAATTTTATATTTTTAAAGTGCCCTACCACCCATTTTATTAACATTATTATTACAAAGCCTGTTTAGTAACCAGAAAATATAATCTCTAGCAATAGTACAGATCTGAGACACTAATTTAGACTTGCAATTCCAAATTCAGGTTTGTTATTTTTTGTTTTTTTTTCCATCTAACTCACTCTGTCTCTAGTTGGTGGTTTAATATTTGACTTCATCAGCAATATGTGACTTGTCTTTTGCTAATGTTTATTTTTTTAAAGAACATTTTCTTTTAATAAGAGATATAAATTACTGGTTTCTTTTTCTATATGATGAAAGAGCTATTTTATTTTTTTTACCTATACTGTATTATATATAGTTTTAGGTCTTTTTTTTTTTTTTAATGATTGCTCTTTCTCATTCTCTAAATGTGAATATTACCATGAAAGATCAACCATAAACTACACATTAATGAAATCTCAATATCTTAGCAAGCTAATGAAACAGTAACATAATTTCCTCTGGTATAATTATTGTATTACTTAACATGTTACTTAGAAACGTATTCTCAGATTACATACTTACGCAATGTTTTTCTAAGTATTTCAAGTTGTATAACATAATTGTCAGACTATGTTAAATTTTATGATTTGGAATTATAATTTTTGCGTAGATATGTGAGACTATCATAACTGAAATTTAATTTAGGCTAAAACATTCATTTGTTTCCCCATAAAATAGACTCAATAAATATGTTCTATTTTTAATTTGTTTTTGGTAATCACCAACTAAATTTGTGTAATATCAACAGAAATCAGTTGTTTTTTTGAGTCTAAGGTTTTCAGTCTCAGCAATAGCATGGATATGTGAAGGTAATTTATGTAACAGCACTGGTTAGGTAATGTACAACCAGGAATCACGAAGTAAAGATATTTCTCAGCTATGATAAAAAAAACCACAATCCATATTTGTGTATGTTTTATTTAGAAGTCTTTTCTGTTTTCTGCCTGGATTTCTCTCAGTTCTATGCTCTAGGATGGTAGATGTTTCTTCCACTTTCAGAAATAGATTTGCCCATTAAGTTAAAGTTTGTTGTATTCTTTGTTTTTGTTTATGTTGAATGATATTATTAATTATAGATCATAGGTTATATTGTTAGTTTTCCTCGGTGTGTGTGTGTGTGTGTGTGTGTGTGTTGGGAGGACATGCTGGAATACTCCAATTTCACCCTCTTATCCTATAGAAATCCAGAAGACATTTTCTCATTCTCTTGAACCCAAACCAGTCAGGATTTTGGTAGGATTACTTTGTTTTTATTGTTTTTCAAAATATCATTTTGGATCTAGGAGTACATGTAATGGTTTGTTGCATGGATTTTATACACGTAATGGTGAGGATTGGGTTTCTAGTAGGCCTATTACTCAAATATTTAACATCATAGTCAATACGTATTTTTTCAAGCCTTCCCACTTCCCTACCTTCTCCCTTTTTGGAGCCCCCATAGTTCATTATCTTCATCTTTATGTCCATGTGTTTTCATTGTTTAGTTTCCATATGATATTTCATTTTATTTTCTGCTGTGAGTTAGTTCACTTAGGATAATAGCCTCCATCTTCACTCATGTTGTTGCAAAGAAAATTATTATATTCTCTTTTATGGTTATATAGTATTCTATAGTGTATATGTACAATACTTTCTTTAGATAATCAACCATTTGTGGACACTTAGGTTGATTTCATGACTATGGCAGTAAACATATGAGTGCAGGTATCTTAAATATAATGATTTCATTTCCTTTGGGTAGATATCCAGTAATGGAATTGCTAAATGTTCCATGACTGTGAAAAAATTTGCTGAGTCAAATGGTATTTCTATTTTTATTTCTTTGGGATATCTCTACACTATTTTCCATAGAGGTTTGACTAATTTACATTCCACCAACTTGTATAAATGTTTCCTTTTCTCTGCATTTACTCTGCATTCACACCAATATCTGTCATTTTTAAACTTTCTATTATTAATAGCCATCATGGCTGGTTGCAGTGAATGAAACCTGTCATCCCAAACACTTTGGGTGGTCAAGGCAGGAGAATCTGTTGAGCCCAGGAGTCCAAGACTAGCCTGGACAATGTAGTGAGACTCTGCTATTACAAAAGAAAAATATGCAAAATTAGCTGGGTATGGTTGCACACACCTGTAGGTTCTAGCTACTTGAGAGGCTTAGGTGGGAGGATCACTTGAACCTGGGAGGTTGAGGCTGCATACACCACTGCACCCCAGCATGGGCAACAAAGTGATGCCCTGTCTCAACAATACATGTAATAATAAAAAGCAGCCATTCTGCCTGGTATAAAATGATATCTCAGTGTGATTTGAATTTGAATTTCTTTTTTTTTTAAATTTATTTTTATTGCATTTTAGGTTTTGGGGTACATGTGCAGAACGTGCAAGATAGTTGCATAGGTACACACATGGCAGTGTGTTTTGCTGCCTTCCTCTTCTTCACCCACACTTGGCATTTATCCCCAGGCTATCCCTCCCCAGCCCCCCCCCACTGTCACTCCCCCATTCCCCCCAATAGACCCCAGTGTGTAGTAGACCCCCTCCCTGTGTCCATGTGTTCTCATTTTTCTCACCTGCCTATGAGTGAGAATATGTGGTATTTCTTTTTCTGTTCTTGTGTCAGTTTGCTGAGAATGATGTTCTTCAGATTCATCCATGTCCTTACAAAGGACACAAACTCATCATTTTTGATTGCTGCATAATATTCCATGGTGTATATGTGCCACATTTTCCCAGTCCAGTCTATCATCGATGGGCATTTGGGTTGGTTCCAGGTCTTTGCTATTGTAAACAGTGCTGCAATGAACATTCGTGTGCATGTGAATTTCTCTGATGATTAGTGATGTTGAGCATTTTTATCATGAATTTCTTGGCCGTGTGTGTGTGTGTGTGTGAGAGAGAGAGAGAGAGAGAGAGAGAGAGAGAGAGAAATGTCTGTTTATATCTTTTACCTTGTTTTTAATGGGGTTGTTTTCCTCTTGCTGAGTTGTTCGGGTTTCCTATAGATTTTGAATGTTAATCCTTTTTTGAAGGCATTGTTTGAAAATATTTTTTCCCATTCTGTAGGTTGTCTGTTTATTTTGTTGATTCTTTCTTTTGCCGTGCAGAAGCTTTTTCAATTTATTGGGTCTCATTAGCTTATTTTTGTTTTTGTTGCACTTGCTGTTGAGTTCATCATACATTTTTTGCCTGGGCCAATGACCAATATAGTCTTTCCTAGGTGTTAGTGTAGGATTTTCACCTTCAGACAAAGGACATGTCACATTTTCCAGTTAGGTCTTTAATCTGTCTTAATTTTTTGTATGGTGAGAGACAGGGGTCCAGTTTTATTCTGTTACAAATGGCTACCCAGTGTTCTCAGCACCATTTATTGAATAGAGAATTCTTTCTTTGTTGTGTGTTTTTGTTTATTTTATCAAAGATCAGGTTGATTGTAGGTATGTATCTTTTTTTTCTGAGTTCTATATTCAGTTTTATTTATGTATGTGTCTTTTTTTTTTTTTTTTTTTTTTAACCAGTACCATCCTGTTAAGTCTTTTTTTGTGTTGCTATAAACTAATATTGTAGACTTCCTAATTTATAAAGAGGTTTATTTTTGGTCACAGTTCTGCAGGTTTTAAAAGTAAAAATAAAAACAGCTTTTACATGAACTCATAGTGAGAACTCATTCATTACCATGGATATGACACCAAGCCAGTCATCAAGAATCTGCCCCCAGGACCCAAATGTTTCCCAATAGGCCCTACTTCCAACATTGTGGATCACATTTCAACATCAGATTTAGAAAGGATATTGGCCTGAAGTTTTCTTTTCTTGTTGAGTCTCTGCTGGGTTTTGGTATCAGGATGATGTTCATCTCATAATATAATTTGGGAAGGGTTCCCTCTTTTTGAATTATTTGGAATAGTTTCAGAAGGAATGGTACCAGCTCCTCTTTGTGTGTCTGGTAGAATTCAGCTGTGAACCCATCTGGACCTGGGCTTTTTCTGTGTGCTAGGCTCTTAATTGCTGCCTCAACTTCAGACCTTGTTATTGGTCTATTCATAGTTTCGGCTTCCTCCTGGTTTAGGCTTGGGAGGACACAGGTGTCCAGGAATTTATCCATTTCTTCCAGGTTTACTAGTTTATGTGCATAGAGTTGTTTGTAGTATTCTGTGATGATGGTTTGAATTTCTGTGGAATCTGTGGTGATTTCCCCTTTATTGTTTTTTATTGCATCTATTTGGTTGTTCTCTCTATTCTTTTTTATCAGTCTGGCTAGTGATCTGTCTATTTTGTTGGTCTTTTCAAAAAACCAGCTCTTGGATTTATTAATTTTGTGAAGGGTTTTTTGTGTCTCTATCTCCATCAGTTCTGCTCTGATCTTAGTTATTTCTTGTCTTCTGTTAGGTTTTGAGTTTTTTTGATATTGTTCCTCTAGCTCTTTCAATTTTGATGATAGGGTGTCAATTTTGTATCTCTCCACTCTTCTCATGTGGTCACTTATTGCTATATATTTTCCTCTAGAGACTGCTTTAAATGTGTCCCAGAGATTCTGGTATGTTGTGTCTTCGTTCTCATTGGTTTCAAAGAACTTCTTTATTTCTGCCTTCATTTCATTGTTTATCCAATCAACATTCAAGAGTCAGTTGTTCAGTTTCCATGAAGCTGTGCAGTTCTGAGTTAGTTTCTGAATTCTGAGTTCTATCTTGATTGCACTATGGTCTGAGAGACTGTTTGTTATGATTTCAGTTGTTTTGCATTTGCTGAGGAGTGCTTTACTTCCAATTATGTGGTCAATTTTGGAGTAGGTGTGATGTGGTGCTGAGAAGAATGTATATTCTGTGGATTTGGGGTGGAGAGTTCTGTAAATGTCTAGGAGGTTTGCTTGTTCCAGGTCTGAGTTCAAGCCCTGGGTATCCTTGTTAATTTTTTGTCTGGTTGATCTGTCTGATATTGACAGTGGAGTGTTCAAGTCTCCTACTATTATTGTGTGGGAGTCTAAGTCTCTTTGTAAGTCATTACGAACTTGCCTTATATATCTGGGTGCTCCTGTATTGGGTCCATATATATTTAGGGTCATTAGCTCTTCTTGTTGTATTGATCCTTTTACCATTATGTAATGACCTTCTTTGTCTCCTTTGATCTTTGTTGCTTTAAAGTCTATTTTCTCCGAGACGAGAATTGCAACTCCTTCTTTTTTTTTTGCTCTCCATTTGCTTGGTAAATCTTCCTCCATCCCTTTATTTTGAGCCTTTGTGTATTCTTGTGTGTGAGACGGGTTTCCTGGATACAGCACACTGATGGGTTTTGGTTTTTTATCCGATTTGCCAGTCTGTGTCTTTAGATTGGTGCATTTAGCACATCCAAACCAAACCAACTATGCCATTTTTGTTACTATATCCTTGTGAAAATTTGAAGTCTTGTATATGATATTATAGTCTTGTATAATTTCAAGTCAGACAATGTGATGTCCCTGGATTTGTTCTTTTTGTTTAGGCATACTGTGGATATTCAAACTCTTTTTATTTCTCCATATAAGTTTTAAAGTTTTTTTTTTTTTTTCTAATTCTGTGAAAAAAAAAATAACATTGGTTATTTGATAAAAACTGTATTGAGTCTCTAGATTGCTTTGAGTAATGTGATCATTTTAATAATATTCATTCTTCCTGTCAATTAACACAGTATGTTCCACCACTTGTTTGTATCTTCTACAGTTTATTTCATCAGTGTTTTGTAGTTCTCTTTGTAGAGATCTTTCACTTCCTTGGTTAAATGTATTCCTAGGTATTCTATTTATTTGTGGCTATTGTAAATTGGATTGTGTTCTTAATTTGTTACTCAGCTTAAACATTATTGATATAAATGCTGCATATATATATATATATATATATATATATATATATTTTTTTTTTTTTTTTTTTTTGAGACGAAGTTTCCTGTTTTTACCCAGACTGGAGTGCAATGGCACGATCTCAGCTCATCACAACCTCTGCCTTCTGGGTTCAAGCAATTCTCCTGCCTCAGCTTCCCAAATAGCTGGGACTAGAGGTGTGCACCACCATGTCCAGCTAATTTTTGTATTTTTAGTAGAGACAGGGTTTCACCTTGTTGACCAGGATGGTCTTGATCTCTTGACCTTGTGATCCACCCGCTTCAGCCTCCTAAAGTGCTGGGATTATAGGTGTTAGCCACCATGCCCGGCCAATGCTACTGATTTTTATGCATAAGTTTAGTGTCTTGGACCTTTAGGGAAGTCATTTATCAATCTAGGAGGCTTCTGGAGGAGTCTTTGGGGTTTTCTAGGTATGTGATTCTGTCAGCAGTGAACAGAGTTAATTTGACTTTCTATTTCCCAATCTGGATGTCTTTTATTTCTTTTTATTTCTTATTTATTTATTTATTTATTTATTTATTTATTTATTTATTTTTGCCTAATTGCTCTGGTTAGTAATTCTAGTACTATGCTGAATAAGAATGATGGGAATGGATATCCTCGTCTTGTTTTAAATATTAGGGGAAATGCTTTCAGCTTTTTCTTATTCATTATAATATTGGCTGTGGGTTTGTCATATATGGCTCTTATCATTTTGAGTTATGTTTCTATGTTTACTAATTTGTTGATTTTTATAATGAAGACATGTTAGATTTCACAGAAAGCTTTATTTACATGTATTGAGATGAGAATATGGCTTTTGTTTTTAGTTATCTTTATTTGGTGAATTATGCATCTTTGCATATGTTGAACCATTCTTGCATCTCTGGAATAAAGCCTACTTGATTGTGATGAATTATCTTTTTGATGTGCTGTTTGGTTAAGTTTGTTAATATTTTGTTGAGTGTTTTTTATCCATGCTTATCAGGAATGCTGGCCTGTAGAGAGTGTGTGTGTGTGTATCTTTGTTTGATATTAGTATCAGGATGATACTGGATTCATAGACTGAGCTACAGAAAGATCTCTCCTCCTCAATATTTTGGAATAGTTTCAGTAAGATTGGTCTCAGCTTTTCTTTATGTGTCTGATGAAATTTGGCTATAAATTTGTGTGGTCCTAAGCTTTTTTGTAGGAAGATTTTATATTACTAATTCAATTTCATTACTCATTATTGTTCTGTTCAGGGTTTCTGTTTTCTGCTACTTCAGTGTTGGGGGGTTTCATTAATATGTTCCCAGGAATTCATCAATTTTCTCTAGATTTTCTAGTTAATGCACATAGATATGTTCATAATGAACTCTGATGATCTGTTGTATTACTATGATATGGTATGGTATGGTGTGATATGGTATCAGTTTTAATATCACCTTTATCATTTCCGATTGTGCTTATTTGAATCTTCTCTCTCTTTTGTTTTCTAATCAGTCTAGGTGGTGGTCTCTTAATTTTGATCATCCTTTCAAAGGACCAGCTTTTCATTTCATTCATCCTTTGTATCTTTTTTAATTTCAATCTCATTTAGCTCTGCTCTGATCTTTGTTCTGATCACTTTCGAAATATTCTCTGATCAATGATACCTATCACTTACAAATTGCCACATCCAGTGATTAGTTATGTCTAATCATGTTTGATTTTTCTTTTTCCTCACTGGAAGCTCTTATGAATTCTTTTAGTGGTTTCTCCTCACCTTCCTAACTTAAAATATTAAGTTTTTCATTTCTCTTCTTTCTTTAAGTGATTATATCACCATAAATAGTAAAACAATCTATATAATTACATTTTCAAAGTTTTATTTTCAGCCTGGATTTTGCCCCTGACCTTTTATATTGTATTTCCTAATAATTATTTTATACTTCCCCTTGTATATCTAAAAGGCACATCATTCTTAGATTGTACAAAAGTACACTCATAATTTTTCAAGCTAGCAATAAAAGTTTTCTTTGAGAGTACCTCCATTTTTATAAATGTCAATTCAATTCCTCTAATTGCTTAAGACAAATGTTGTCCATTTATTTTTCTATTTAATATATTTTATTTTAGTACAGTATTTGGTTTGCAATAGAATTAAACAGAAAGTATAGAAATCTCTCATATACACCTTATCCCCACACTTACACAGTTTCTCCCACTATTGACGTGCAGCACCCAAGTAGTACATTTGAACCTACACTGATATATCATTATCACTTAAATTCCATAGTTAACATTAGGGTTCTCTCTTGATGTTGTGCATTCTATTATTTTGACAAATGTTTATTTTTATTGTAATTTTATATCTCACATCTGATCAACACAATGTTTTCTTGATTCTATAATCTAAAAATATGTAGAACTTAAAGACATTTTAACAACTATGCCATAAATTTCTTGATAATTGACATAGCCTCTTACCTAGTTTGCCTTGACTCTGTCAACCTGTGCTCCATAGGATAGCCAGATTGTTTTCTTAAAAAATTGTTTTAATTCATTTGTATAGGTTTTATCTAGTTTTCTATACTCTTACATTCCGTCACACCTATTCACCTTTCCTGTCATTCTTAGTGTTTTATGATTATATCAAGCAGGCAGTGATCACATTTCCTTTTGTATAGCCATCCTCTTTACCTAGACTTCTTTTTTCTCAGTTACAAACAGAATTTAATTCACAATTTATTCTGGTACCCATTCCAATTTAACATTCTAAAAGTTGAAATACATGATGACACTGTTTATGTAAAGTTTCTGACAATACTGCTGTTCAGCATTATAGTCACCACTGATGTATGTATGCATGCATATGTATATGAATCTATCTACCTAGCTATAATCTATCTAGATAGCTAGTTAGCAATACTTAATATAGTTATTCCCCCACTAGAATATTGCATCCAAGAAATACAACAATCTATGTACCTCATTCATTGGCATATCCAGTTTTTGAATAGTGTCTGCATTATATAAACTATAAAAAGATTTTAGAATAAACTTTATAAATGGTGTATTCTAATCAAAATCTCAAAGTTGTTTTATGGAACTTGGAAAACTGTAAGATGATTTTTATGGAAATGAAATAAACACAAACACGTATTTCACACACACACACACACACACACACACACACACACACACACACACACAGTCCGGGCATGGTGGCTCATACCTGCAGTACCAGGACTTTGGGAGGGCAAGGTGGACAGATCACCTTAGATCAGGAGTTCGAGACCAGCCTGGCCAAAATTATGAAATCCCATCTCTACTAAAAATATTTAAAAAATAACTAACAGGGCATGGTGGCACACACCTGTAATCCCAACTACTCAGTAGGCTGAGGCAGGAGTCTCGCTTGAACCCAGGAGTTGGAGGTTGCAGTGAGCCAAGATCGCCCCATTACACTCCAGCTTGGGTGACAAGAAAAGAAAAGAAAAAAAAAAAAACATATACAAATATATATAATATACATTATATATATATATTTATGTCTCAAAAAATATATTTGTAGATGTTATCTATCTATACACACACACTTATTATACAAATTGGCTCATGTGATTATGAAGGCTGAGAAATGCTACCATCTGTTGTCAGCAAGCTGGAAAATTAACACAACAAGTACTATAATTCAATACAAAGTCCCGAGTCTAATTCTGAAGGCCCAAGAATGTTGAGGACTCAGTTTCATTTTATCTTTGTCTTCACAGATTATATTATTGTATTAATTTGAAGTAATTTTAGTAGGGTTTTGGATGGGAATGAAGATTAGTCTGTGCTGGATTAAACATGTCAAACTGAAGCACTGCTACATTTTGTTGTCAAACTGACAGCTTACTTATTACTTATGTAAAAGCAACACTAAACTTGAAACATTTAAACTACTACTACTACTCCATCTTAAAGGTATTTTGGAAGAAAAAGTATCCCTAAATCACAACTGTTTGAACAGTTTCCTTGGAAAGCCTGTTTGATACAGAAGTGTAATTAACCTACTTGGGCTGTCTTCTGTTGCTAGGTGGAGGGACCATAAATGACAGGTTTGGATGGTCTTTAGATGAGCCTGGTCATACCAGGAAAGAATATTGATTGGGAGTCTTGTGATAAATAAACAGGGGAGACACTTTCCATCCCTGCTAGGTCTGACACTTTCCAGTGTCTTTTAGCAGACAGATAGAACCGTAGAAGACACCCAACTTCAGCAGTGGAAAAGGTCCAACTTTTTTATTCCAGAGGCACCAGGACAGACAGATGAAACTAGCAAAAGGAATATAGCCACAACAAATGGCCTGGTTTGGGAAGCCTCATTGTCCTCATCAGACCTAGACATTCTTCTCTTTAGAGACACTAAGGCAGGAGGAGGACATTCACCAAAAGTAATTAGAGGCTTGATCTGGGGGAACATTTTCTCCCCTCAGGCAGCACCAGTAGAAAAACACTGGGAGCCCCAGCCACATTACAAACACCAAGACAGACTGTGATAATTAATTTTATGTGTCAAGTTGACTCGGCTAGGAAATGCCCTAATCAATAGTAAAACATTGTTTCTGAGTGTGTCTGTGTAGTGTTTCTGGAAGAGATTAGCATTTGAAACAGTGACTAAATAAAGAAGATTGTCCTCACTAATATGGATGAGCATGACCCAATCCACTGAAGGACCTAATATAACAAAAAGAGAAGACAAATTTTCTCTCTCTTTTTGACCTGGGACATCTATCTTCTGCACTGAAACATTAGCATTACTAGGCTTTGGGAGCTTTGTACTCTGGGATCCATAGCATGAGCTCCCCTCGTTCTCAAACCTTTGGGATCAGACTAAATAACATCACTGACTTTCCTGGATCTCCAGCAAATAGTGGGATTTCTCAGCCTCCATAATCATGGGAGACAGTTCCCATTATGTGTGTATATAGGCATATATGGCTAGTGGCTACTATCTATTCTATGGGCTCTGTTTCTCTGGGGAGTGTTGACTAATACACAGACAAAGATAGCACTACAGACTCTGAAAATTAAACTGTCCATGTACCCATGTATTAAAACTGAGTTGGATGACAGTCTACTAATACAAAATGTTTAAGCAGGATCTAGATTCTCCTTACAAAATTGATGCAATTTCCAGAATAGATTGAAAATCACCTGTCATACCAAGAATGAAGAAACCACAACATGAGGCTGCATGTGGTTGCTCACTCCTGTAATTCCAGCACTTTGGGAAGCTGAGGAGGGTGGATCACTTGAGGCCAGGAGTTTGAAACCAGCCTTGCCAATATGGGGAAAACCACATTTCTACAAAAAATACAAATTTAGCCAGGTGTTTTGTTAGGTATCTGTAGTCCCAGCTACTTGGGGTGGCTGAGGCACAAGAATTGCTTGAACCCATAAAGTGGAGGTTGAAGTGAGTCAAGATTGTGCCACTGTACTCCAGCCTGGGAGACAGAGCAAGATTCTGTCTTTAAAAAATAATAATAATAAAAGAAAAAAATTAAAAAAAAAAAGGAAATTACAACTTGAATGGGGAATGATTAATGCCAACATTAAGTTGAATCTGATGTTGGAATTATCTGATAAGAATTTTAAAGCAGCCATTACAAAATAATTCAGCAATTACAAATTATCTTAAAATAACTAAAAACAAAATGTCAACAAACAAGCCTTTAAAATAACGAATTGCAAATTATAGAACTGTAAGTACAATAATATAGATTTACAAAAATACTCACTTAATGGACTCAACAACGGATTGTAGATAACAAACATGATAATCATTTGAACTAAAGAAAAGAAAAATCAAACTCTCCAAGTATAATGAAGAGTAACAAAATATCCAACATATGTATCATCAGAGTCTCAATCATGAGTCTCAGAAAAGGTGTGGAGCTACAAGAATATTTGAATAAGTAATGGCTTAAAACTTCCCAAATTTGGTAAAAGGCAAAAACCTACAGATATAAGAAGTTGAGATAACCTCAAAACAGGATAAACCTAAAGAAATTTACACCAAAACATATAATAAACTTTCTTTTTTTATATAATTTTTATTGCATTTTAGGTTTTGGAGTACATGTGCAGAACGTGCAAGATAGTTGCATAGGTACACACATGGCAGTGTTTTTTGCTGCCTTCCTCCCCTTCACCCACATTTGGCATTTCTCCCCAGGCTATCCCTCCCCAGATCCCCCTCCACTGTCCCTCCCCTATTCCCCCCAATAGACCCCGGTGTGTAGTACCCCCCTTCCTGTGTCCATGTGTTCACATTTTTCTCACCTGCCTATGAGTGAGAATATGTGGTATTTCATTTTCTGTTCTTGTGTCAGTTTGCTGAGAATGATGTTCTCCAGATTCATCCATGTCCTTACGAAGGACAAAAACTCACCATTTTTGATGGCTGAATAATATTCCATGGTGTATATGTGCCACATTTTCCCTGTCCAGTCTATCATTGATGGGCATTTGGGTTGGTTCCAGGTCTTTGCTATTGTAAACAGTGCTGCAATGAACATTCGTGTGCATGTGTCCTTATAGTAGAACGATTTGTTGTCCTTTGAATATATAACCAGTAATGGGATTGCTGGGTCAAATGGAATTTCTATTTCTAGGTCCTTGAGGAATCGCCACACTGTCTTCCCCAATGGTTGAACTAATTTACACTCCCACCAACAGTGTAAGAATGTTCCTATTTCTCCACATCCTCTCCAGCATCTGCTGTCTCCAGATTTTTTAATGATCGCCATTCTAACTGGCATGAGATGGTATCTCAATGTGGTTTTGATTTGCATCTCTCTAATGACCAGTGATGATGAGCATTTTTTCATGTGGTTGTTGGCCTCATGTATGTCTTCTTTTGTAAAGTGTCTGTTCATATCCTTTGCCCATTTTTGAATGGGCTTGTTTTTTTCCTGTAAATCTGTTTGCGTTCTTTGTAAATTCTGGATATCAGCCCTTTGTCAGATGGGTAAACTGCAAAGATTTTTTCCCATTCTGTTGGTTGCTGATTCACTCTAGTGACTGTTTTTTTTTTTTTGCCATGCAAAAGCTGTGGAGTTTGATTAGGTCCCATTTGTCTATTTTGGCTCTTGTTGCCAATGCTTTTGGTGTTTTGGTCATGAAGTCCTTGCCTACTCCTATGTCCTGAATGGTTTTGCCTAGATTTTCTTCTAGGGTTTTTATGGTGCCAGGTCTTATGTTTAAGTCTTTAATTCATCTGGAGTTAATTTTAGTGTAAGGTGTCCAGTTTCTGCTTTCTGCACATGGCTAACCAGTTTTCCCAACACCATTTATTAAACAGGGAATCCTTTCCCCATTGCTTGTTTTTGTCTGGTTTATCATAGATTATAATAAACTTTCAAAACTAAAGCCAAAAAGCAGACAAAACCTTGAAAGAAGTCAGAGAGAAATGATGCTTTACCTTCAGGGGGACATCACTTCAAATGACAGTATGTTCCTCAAGTGAAACCATGAGATAATATTTTTCAAGGGGTAAAAGAAAAAGAACTAAAACAATGAAAACCTCTAATCATGAATTCTATGTGTGGTAAAACTATCTTTTAGGAATTAAAGACAAGCTATAGGAATTCTCGAATAAAGAAAAACTAAGTATTTGAAGAGAACCTACTCTAGAAATTGGCTAAAGGAAATTTTTCAAATAGAAAGCAAATGATAAAATAAGGAATCCTGGAATATTAGATAGAAGGAAGTAGAGAAGTAATAGAAATTTGGGTACATAAAATAGACTACCTTGTTCTCTATGAGTTTTATACATCATATTCAGTGACAAAAGCAAGTTATACCACCAACTGATACACAAGATAATATTATTTAAATGTAGGGCAAAAAGTGAAATCAAATGGAAATAAAGTTTCCACGTTTCACTGGAAGTGTTAAACGCTGCTAACTGTAGGCTGCTGTAAGTCATGTTTGTAAATTATACAAAAGTCATGTAAAATCCCCGGTCACCACAATAAAAATTCTACAAAGAGGTACATTCAAACCACAATAAATAAATCAAAATATAATCCTAAAAATATTCAAACAAACTGCAGGAAGAAAAGACAAATGAAACATTGAGATGGGAATCAGAGGAAATAGAAAACCAATAATAAGGTGACATAATTACACATTAACATTACAATAATTACCTTAAATGTAAATGGTATAAGTACACCAATCAGAAGATATAAATTGAAAGAGTGGATTTAAAACAAAAACAAAAATGTATTTTGCTTACGAATAAACTCACTTCAAACTCAAGGCTAAAGGTTGCTTGAAAGTAAAAGAATAAAAAGTTATATACATGCAATTGATAAAATGCGGGAGTGACTACATTAATATCTAATAGACCACATTATAGTATTATATAGTATATAGTAATAGTATAGTATAGTATAGTATAGTATAGTATAGTATAGTATAGTATAGTATAGTATAGTACAGAAGGAGAAGAAATTAGTGGAAATGAGAAACTATTTGAAAATACAACAAACAAGAATTTCCTAAATAAAAAGAAAAGATGGAAAACAATTATTTGAAATATTTCATAAAGTACCAATTAAGATGGATGAAGAAAAGTCACACCTGGATGTGTTATAAAATTTAAAATCATGAACCAAAATAATATGCTGTGTATCTCTATCTTGTCAAAAAATAAAACAAGGAGATAGTTGTAAAATCTTAAAGAATAAACAACACTAAAATTATAATCAGATTTTCCTCCAGGGTTCTAATTGCAAGCAGGCAAAGGAGTCATGTTTTATAGGGGTTGAAAAAAAACACTACTGTGTCCTGGAATCAGGGTAAGCACCAGCTACATTGCTTGTTGCTTGCTAAATCTCAGAGGCATAAGGGTAGCAGGTGCTTGTTTTTCTCGCTTCCTAATAACTTGTTGATAACTTCCTAATAACTTGATCCAGACTTGAACTGAGTGCACTAGATATCACCTCCTGTTATTACACCTTTTTATGGGATAGCTGTTTGATATGAGATAACAGCAACTTAAAGCAACCACTGGGAAAATAGTTTCTTGATCTCTGCAGAGTTTCTGTGGAAAGGAAGCCATGAATCCCAAGGGCAATTGGGATTGAGTACAGCTGCTGCCCCTGGGGTGAAGGCAAAGTCCAGATACAAAACAAGCTTCTGGCCAGGCAACATCAAAGATACCACATAAAAAAGCATGCTTGTCTCCATAAATATTATATACAACAGAACTATCACTTGAAGATAAAAATGAAATATTAGCATTTCTGAAAGCAATCTTATAGTAATTAGCAGAATTAAATATGTA
The DNA here is from genome assembly GCA_031835075.1 of Saguinus oedipus. Classification (NCBI taxonomy): domain Eukaryota; kingdom Metazoa; phylum Chordata; class Mammalia; order Primates; family Cebidae; genus Saguinus; species Saguinus oedipus. The sequence continues at coordinate 59,776,643 of CM063185.1, forward strand.
AATGTTTGTATTCTCATTAATCTACCAATACCATGCATTTACATGTATATATGATAATGTGCCATAAACTGAGGTGTTTGAAAAAGTCAGCTAAGTGAAAACATCAGAACTCCCCAAATAGTCAATCAATTCAAATATTTGAATTTATTTTAAATTAAGTAATAATTTCAATTTAATTATTTCAATTTCCAAATAAAAAAAATTGCTATGGCCAAAATTTAACATTGTGACTCTCTTATGAATTTAATAATCAACAAGGAAATCTTTTTGCAGTAAAAACAATCTACATTTAAATTAACAGTAATCATGCTTCATTTGATCAAATTTTAGAAAATTATCTGAAAGGTTGTGTTGAAATGGGACTACTGATCTTGCTGATTTTGTTTTCTCCAAATTTATTAGTTTCATGAACGTTGCCTAAATAATGTTAATCTTGTACCTGTTAAATTATATTTCTAATATTATTCAAATTAGCCTACCTCTTTACTTTCTCATCTAATTATTAAGAAAATATGAACATATACAGAAGGGAGATGGTGCAATGAAATAAAAATGTCTTCTGAATCAGTAATACTTGGCTACAAATCCAGTTTGTGCAATGTGTAATTTGAATGTGTTTTACCAGTTATTCTCATGTGTAATGGGCATCATATGTAATTCAGAGAGTGATTACAAGGATTAACCAGTTTAAGAGTCAACACACCTAAAACAGTACACAGGTAGCAAAGGACTCCCCTACCCTCCTCACAAATAGCATCATGATGTCAAGACAGTTACACATGATTCAGATACATTTCTTGACATATCACGAATGCTAAAAACTGACTTTTTAAAAAAACATTATTCTTTCTTCTGTTTTCTCATTTTTTTTTAAGTAAATGTAAAGTAAGCCTGAAAATTCCCTTAATAACTGTCTCTAAAATGTGAAATTTATAAAAAATTTTGGATTATTATTATTTTCTTAGTTGTTTATGTGTTAAAATGTAGCAATCCTTGGTTATAACAATGCTTTAGGTTTGTGCCACATCCTACCAAGGGTTTCAAAATCCCTTTCATGTATGTTATCTAATTTATTTTATGATAATCCTATTTTCCTCCATGTACCACATAAAGAAAATAAGCTTCAAGGGTCTATAAAATAGTTTTTCAAAGGTTTATAAATTAATTTTTTCATATACTAGAAGCAAGGCTAAACTTAAGTCTTTGAATTATAATTCCACTACTTGTCAGAAATGTTGCCTATATATTATTTGATATTATTGAATTAATGAATTATTATATATTATTGCTATTATTTAATTTTTCTGTTTGAACACTTTTATGAATTCTTTAAATTTTTAGAGTCATGTATTTTATTTATTTTAGGCAAATATAAGAATGTATCAAATTTTATATCTTGCTATTATTTGCAGTATCATTAAAACTTTTAATATGGTGTCTGATTTTCTAAAGTGGTCACTTTATTTTCCTTCCAATGTTATTAAATAGTAAATTATTTAGTTGCATCACAGTATTATGTAGGAAACCTTTTATGCTTGGGAAAATTAGCCCATAATATGCAATGGATAGAAAGCATGACAACCAACCCATGAACATAAATAGAAACTGTGTATTATAAAGTACATGCTCTGTAAGAAGAAAACTGACCATTAAACTACTAACACATCGCTAATATCTGTTATTCAAGCATAGCATTAACAGTTTGAAAACTGCTAGCTTAAAATAGGAATAAATTCCATGTGAATTATTATTATGCATTATTCATTCTACTCCAAAGCTTTTAAAGGAAAACGTACAGTTTTCCACCTTCTATTTAAAGAAACTTCTGAAAAAGTAAACTTAGAGGATGTATAAGTTTCTTGATAAGACATTAGGCATCTAAACGTTGGAAAACTTGTAGAATACAAATGCAAATTAAAGTAAACATTCTAAATATAGATACTAGTTGAGAATTCGAGTGTAGATCACTTATACTACTGATCAATCTAATGTTAGCATGAAACACAGTACAAAACATCACTTTGGGGATTTCCTCTATTGTACAAATTCTTGAGACAAGTTATATTTTAAGAAGAAATTCAGTATCATTGGACTTTCACTTGTTAAAAGTTATATAAAAGGATAAACATCAAACTTTATATTCATATCACTTCATTATTTTTTATGAACTTTATGACTGATAGAATGTAAAAGAGAATAGAGAGCAAAAAAGAAGAATAAAATGCATTTGTAGTTACTGAGACAAAGAGCATTTACCAGTTTTAACTTTACTAGTAATTTATTTTAAAGTAAGTTATTATTTTGTACTTATATGCTAAAAGAAATTTTGGGTGATATTTTAAAAGACTTTATTATGTTCAAGTAACTATGAGCTAATCTAAATTCATATATATTTAATCATAAGAAGAATATACTAACATTAAAATGTTCTGGAAAACTGAGAGCTGAATGCAGTTTCTTCCCTTTTACTCTGAACTTCACAATTTCTTTATCTAGTAGTCTATGGAGGTTCCATGGTATCATGGGTTGGACTTAAGCTCTCAATTGAATGTTAAAGTTCATCTTATCTCGAAAAAAGCTGGATTCTCTAAAATCATTTGATTCATACATGAATGGTAACACAGTGAGGATGTGAATAAGTGGCCTGGGTCCTTCCTAAACCTGAGACCTTATGAGTAAGGAGAGCCACGTGTGTACTTCTGGTGCCTCAGCTGGTGAATGGCAGCCTAATACTGTATCCTCATGCTGACAGGGGTAGAAAATGCTTTTTATGTCATATGCACAGTTTAGGTGGTGCTGCATCAACTGGATCAGAAGCCCAAAAAATAATGTTAAAAAATATAACAAGGATTTCAAGTAGCAAGATAAGAAGAGCACTTTAAAGAAAAATAATACAGACCAAGGAAAACAGAGCTGTTGATGCTGACAAGTATCTACCCGAATAACAATAAAAAGCAACTTTTTAGATTCAAGTGCAGTATACACACAGAAAACATTTATTTTAGAACTAGAATGCATAAAAAATATAATTTCCCAAATGAACAATTTAGTAAATGAATTGAAGACATAATCACTGTTGAGATAAAAAATTTGGCCTAAAATATCAAGTGATGCATTCAAAGCACAGTAGAGAAAAATGTAAGTCAGGGACAAATAACACAATAGGAAAATGGAAATGATAATGAAGAAGCAATTCACAGAGGAAAAATCCCAAACAGTTAATAAGCATATGAAAAGACACTCAAACTAATTAGTAGTCAAAAATGCAAATTAAGGTAATGTTGAACAAACATTTTATACCCATAAGACAGGATATTTTAAACATCAAGATAATACCTAATACAGGTGAAGAATCAGAGAAAATGTATTATACATAACTATTGGTAATGTAAATAGTCAAAGCAATTTTAAAAGCAAAATGATTACTTCTATTAGAAACAATAAAAACATATCTTGGACTCTGAGCCATAATTTCCACTTCTGAAAATCTATCTCATAGGAATTGGATGAATGGAATGCCCCCACCAAACTCATGTTGAAATATAATTTCCAATGTAATCATATTTGACGATGGAGACTTAAGAGGTGATTAGGTCCTGATGGCTCTACTCTCATGAATGGATTAATGCCCTTAGTACAGTGTCCCTCATGCTTGCTTTTACCGTCACCCTTCCACCATAGGATGACACTTGACTGATGCCAGTGCCATGCACCTGACTTCCCAGCCTCCAGACCCATAAGAAAAATCAACTTATATCCTTTATAAATTACCCAGTGTGTTGTATTCTGTTACAGCAGCAGAAAACAAAGATAAAAATTGACATTTAAAACATGCATAATTCTATAATACTTTGTCAAATTAAAAAATATATTTTGAGATTTTGTTTTAGTGCCTACTCCTGGAATTAACATGTACATCCTATGAGAATCTACCTCAGATTGATACTGATTTAAATCTATAATTACACCTTCCCATTTTTGTGCTATTAAAGTCTTTTTTTTTTTTAATTTTTATTGCATTATAGGTTTTGGGGTACATATGCAGAAAGTGTAAGGTAGTTGCATAGGTACACACATGGCAGTGTGTTTTGCTGCCTTCCTCTTCTTCATCCACACTTGGCATTTTTATTCCCAGGGTATACCTCCCCAGCCCCCCACTGCCCCTCCCCCATTACCCCCAATAGACCCCAGTGTGTAGTAGACCCCCTCCCTGTGTCCGTGTGTTCTCATTTTTCTCACCCGCCTATGAGTGAGAATATGTGGTATTTCTTTTTCTGTTCTTGTGTCAGTTTGCTGAGAATGATATTCTTCAGATTCAACCATGTCCTTACAAAGGACACAAACTCATTATTTTTGATTGCTGCATAATATTCCATGGTGTATATGTGCCACATTTTCCCAGTCCAGTCTATCATCGATGGGCATTTGGGTTGGTTCCAGGTCTTTGCTATTGTAAACAGGGCTGCAATGAACATTCGTGTGCATGTGTCCTTGTAGTAGAACAATTTGTTGTCCTTTGGATATATAACCAGTAATGGGATTGCTGGGTCAAATGGAATTTCTATTTCTAGGTCCTTGAGGAATCGCCACACTGTCTTCCACAATGGTTGAACTAATTTACACTCCCACCAACAGTGTAAGAGTGTTTCTATTTCTCCACATCCTCTCCAGCATCTGCTGTCTCCACATTTTTTAATGATCGCCATTCTAACTGGCATGAGATGGTATCTCAATGTGGTTTTGATTTGCATCTCTCTAATGACCAGTGATGATGAGCATTTTTGCATGTGTTTGTTGGCCTCATGTATGTCTTCTTTTGTAAAGTGTCTGTTCATATCCTTTGCCCATTTTTGAATGGGCTTTTTTGTTTTTTTTTCTGTAAATCTGTTTGTGTTCTTTGTAAATTCTGGATATCAGCCCTTTGTCAGATGTGTAAACTGCAAAGATTTTTTCCCATTCTGTTGGTTGCTGATTCACTCTAGTGACTGGTTCTTTTGCTGTGCAGAAGCTGTGGAGTTTGATTCGGTCCCATTTGTCTATTTTGGCTTTTGTTGCCAATGCTTTTGGTGTTTTGGTCATGAAGTCCTTGCCTACTCCTATGTCCTGAATGGTTTTGCCTAGATTTTCTTCCAGGGTTTTTATGGTGCCAGGTCTTATGTTTAAGTCTTTAATCCATCTGGAGTTAATTTTAGTGTAAGGTGTCAGGAAGGGGTCCAGTTTCTGCTTTCTGCACATGGCTAGCCAGTTTTCCTAACACCATTTATTAAATAGGGAATCCTTTCCCCATTGCTTGTTTTTGTCTGGTTTATCAAAGATTATATGGTTGTAGACATGTTGTGTTGCCTCCAATGCCTCTGTTCTGTTCCATTGGTCTATATCTCTGTTTTGGTACCAGTACCATGCTGTTTTGATTACTGTAGCCTTGTAGTATAGTTTGAAGTCTAGTAGTGTGATGCCTCCCGCTGTGTTTTTTTTTTTTTTTTTTTTTTTTTTTTTTTTTTTTTTTTTTTTGCTTAGAATTGACTTGGCTATGCGGGCTCTCTTTTGGTTCCATATGAAGTTCATGGTGGTTTTTTCCAGTTCTGTGAAGAAATTCAATGGTAGTTTGATGGGGATAGCATTGATTGTGTAAATTACTTTGGGCAGTATAGCCATTTTCACAATATTGATTCTTCCTAACCACGAACATGGAAAGTTTCTCCATCTGTTTGTGTCCTCTCCTATTTCGTTGAGCAGTGGTTTGTAGTTTTCCTTAAAGAGGTCCCTTATGTTCCTTGTGAGTTGTATTACTAGGTATCTTATTTTCTTTGTAGCAATTGTGAATGGCAGTTCGTTCTTGATTTGGTTCTCTTTAAGTCTGTTATTGGTGTATAGGAATGCTTGTGATTTTTGAACATTGATTTTATATCCTGAGACTTCACTGAAGTTGCTTATCAGTTTCAGCAGCTTTTGGGCTGAGGTGATGGGGTCTTCTAGGTATACTATCATGTCGTCTGCAAATAGAGACAATTTGGCTTCCACCTTTCCTATTTGAATACCCTTTATTTCTTTTTCTTGCCTGAGTGCTCTGGCTAGAACTTTCAGTACTATGTTGAATAGGAGTGGTGAGAGAGGGCATCCTTGTCTAGAGCTGGATTTCAAAGGGAATGCTTCCAGTTTTTGCCCATTAAGTATGATATTGGCTGTTGTTTTGTCATAAATAGCTTTTATTACTTTGAGATACGTTCCATCAATACCAAGTTTATTGAGGGTTTTTAGCATAAAGGGCTGTTGAATTTTGTCAAATGCCTTCTCTGCATCAATTGAGATAATCATGTGGTTTTTGTTTTTGCTTCTGTTTATGTGGTGGATTACATTTATAGACTTGCATATGTTGAACCAGCCTTTCATCCCCGGGATGAATCCTACTTGATCATGATGGATAAGTTTTTTAATGTGCTATTGCAATCAGTTTGCCAGTATTTTGTTGAAGATTTTTGCATCTATGTTCATCATGGATATTGGCCTGAAGTTTTCTTTTCTTGTTGAGTCTCTGCCGGGTTTTCATATCACGATGATGTTGGTCTCCTAAAATGATTTGGGAAGGGTTCCCTCTTTTTGAATTATTTGGAATAATTTCAGAAGGAATGGTACCAGCTCCTCTTTGTGTGTCTGGTAGAATTCGGCTGTGAACCCATCTGGACCTGGGCTTTTTCTGTGTGCTAGGCTCTTAATTGCTGCCTCAACTTCAGACCTTGTTCTTGGTCTATTCATAGTTTCGGCTTCCTCCTGGTTTAGGCTTGGGAGGACACAGGTGTCCAGGGATTTATCCATTTCTTCCTGGTTTACTAGTTTATGTGCATAGAGTTGTTTGTAGTATTCACTGATGATGGTTTGAATTTCTGTGGAATCTGTGGTGATTTCCCCTTTATCGTTTTTTATTGCATCTATTTGGTTGTTCTCTCTTTTCTTTTTTATCAGTCTGGCTAGTTGTCTGTCTATTTTGTTGATCTTTTCAAAAAACCAGCTCTTGGATTTATTGATTTTTTGAAGGGGTTTTCTTGTCTCTATCTCTTTCATTTCTGCTCTGATCTTAGTTATTTCTTGTCTTCGGCTAGGTTTTGAGCCTTTTTGATCTTGCTCCTCTAGCTCTTTCAATTTTGACGATAGGGTGTCAATTTTGGATCTCTCCACTCTTCTCATGTGGGCACTTATTGCTATATATTTTCCTCTACAGACTGCTTTAAATGTGTCCCAGAGATTCTGGTACGTTGTGTCTTTGTTCTCATTGGTTTCGAAGAACTTCTTTATTTCTGCCTTCATTTTATTGTTTATCCAATCTACATTCAAGAGCCAGTTGTTCAGTTTCCATGAAGCTGTGCAGTTCTGAGTTATTTTCTGAATTCTGAGTTCCAACTTGATTGCACTATGGTCTGAGAGACTGTTTGTTATGATTTCAGTTATTTTGCATTTGCTGAGGAGTGCTTTACTTCCTATTATGTGGTCAATTTTGGAGTAGGTGTGATGTGGTGCTGAGAAGAATGTATATTCTTTGGATTTTGGGTGGAGAGTTCTGTAAATGTCTATCAGGTTTGCTTGTTCCAGGTCTGAGTTAAAGTCCTGGATATCCTTGTTAATTTTCTGTCTGGTTGATCTGTCTGCTATTGACAGTGGAGTGTTAAAGTCTCCCACTATTATTCTGTGGGAGTCTAAGTCCCTTTGTAAGTCATTAAGAACTTGCCTTACATATCTGGGTGCTCCTTTTTGGGTCCATATATATTTAGGATCGTTAGCTCTTCTTGTTGTATTGATCCTTTTACTATTATGTAATGTCCTTCTTTGTCTCTTTTGATCTTTGTTGCTTTAAAACCTATCTTATTGGAGACGAGAATTGCAACTCCTGTGTTTTTTTTTTTTCCTCTTCATTTGCTTGTTAAATCTTTCTCCATTCCTTTATTTTGAGTCTTTATGTATCCTTGCATGTGAGATGGGTTTCCTGGATACAGCACACCGATGGGTTTTGGTTTTTTATCCAATTTGCCAGTCTGTGTCTCTTGATTGGTGCATTTAGCCCATTTACATTTAGGGTTAATATGGTTATGTTTGAATTTGATACTGCCATTTCGATGCTAGCTGGCTGTTTTGCCCATTGGTTGATGCAGATTCTTCATTTTCTTGATGCTCTTTAGCATTTGGTATGTTTTTAGGATGGCTGGTACTGGTTGTTTCTTTCTATGTGTAGTGCCTCTTTCAGAAGCTCTTGTAAAGCAGGCCTAGTGGTGACAAAATCTCTGAGTACTTGCTTGTTCATGAAGGATTTTATTTTTCCTTCACTTATGAAGCTCAGTTTGGCTGGATATGAAACTCTGGGTTGGAAGTTCTTTTCTTTAAGGATGTTGAATATTGGCCCCCACTCTCTTCTGCCTTGTAGAGTCTCTGCCGAGAGATCTGCTGTGAGTCTGATGGGCTTCCCTTTGTGGGTGACCTGACCTTTCTTTCTGGCTGTCCTTAGTATTTTCTCCTTCATTTCAACCCTGGTGAATCTGATGATCATGTGTCTTGGGGTTGCTCTTCTTGCGGAGTATCTTTGTGGTGTTCTCTGTATTTCCTGGAGTTGAGTATTGACCTGTCTTGCTAGGTTGGGGAAATTTTCCTGGATAATATCCTGAAGAGTGTTTTCCAGCTTGGATTCATTCTCTTCATCACATTCTGGTACACCTATCAAACGTAGGTTGGGTCTCTTCACATAGTCCCACATTTCTTGGAGATTTTGTTCATTCCTTTTTGTGCTTTTTTTCTTTAATCTTGGTTTCTCATTTTATTTCATTGAGTTGATCTTCGACTTCTGAAATTCTTTCTTCTGCTTGGTCAATTCAGCTGTTGAAACTTGTGCATGCTTCATGAAGTTCTCGTGTTGTATTTTTCAGCACCTTCAGTTCATTCATATTCCTCTCTAAGTTGTCCATTCTTGTTATCATTTCCTCAAATCTTTTTTCAAGGTTCTTAGTTTCTTTGCACTGATTTAGAACATGTTCTTTTAGCTCACTGATGTTTCTCATTATCCACTTTCTGAAGTCTGATTCTGTCATTTCGTCACACTCATTCTCCGTCTAGCTTTGTTCCCTTGCTGGTGAGGAGATTTGGTCCTTTGTAGGAGGTGAAGTGTTTTGGTTTCAGGTGTTTTTCTCCTTTTTGCGCTGGTTTCTTCCCATCTTTATGGATTTATCCAGCTGTCGTCTTAGTAGTTGCTGATTTTTCAATTGGGTCTCTGAGTGGATGCCCAGATTGTTGATGATGAGGTATTTCTGTTACTTAGTTTTCCTTCTAATGGTCTAGCCCCTCTGCTGTATGAGTGGTGAGATCCACTCCAGGCCTTGCTTGTCTGGGGTACACCTGTAGCAGCTGCAGAACAGTGAGGGATGCTACCAGTTTCTTCTTCTGCTATCTTTGTTTCAGAATGATGCCCGCCAAATGTCAGTCTGATTAGTCCTTTTTTTGGAGTGACTCTTTGGATATACAGGGGTCAGGGAACTGCTTGAGGAGATGGTCTGTGCTTTATAGGAGCTCCAGTGCTGAGCTGTGAGCTCCGTTGTTCATTCAGGGTTGTTGGGAGTATGTGTTTATGTCTGCTGCAATAGAACTCATAAATCCCCCCACCTTTTTTTTCCCCTTAGATGCTCTGTCTCAGGGAGTTGGGGCTTTCTTTATGAGTATCTGTTGCACTGTCCTGCCCAGCTAGGAGGCAGTCTATTCACTATTTGCCTGCCGGGGCTCTGCCCTGCTAGCATGGGTCCGCCCTGTTGCCACGGGGCTCCATTCTGCTGTGGCGTGCTCCGCCCTGCTGGCGGAGTCTCTCTGTTATGGCAGGTTGCCTCAGCAACAGCAGGCTGCATCAGCCCTGGGTGGTACTTCAGTAGGGGCAGATTGCGTCTGTAATGGTGGACACCCCTCCCCCACTGGGATGCACCGTCCTAGATGCCAGCAGCAAAACTCTCAGCCCCAAGCGCTGCCAATCACCGCCTTGCTTGTCCCCGTGAGGGTGGGACCCACCGAGCCCGATCACCCAGCTCCCTGCCTCAGAGTCCGTCCTCTCTCTCTCTCTCTCTCTTCCTCTCCGCAAGCTGAACAGTTGACTCTCTCACTGGCGCCCCAGTAGCCTGCTGATAGGGCACTGGGATCCATGCGATCTCCCATGCCACTGCCCACTGCACTGGCTCAGATCACGTTTCCCAGGAATCTCCTGGTCTGGCTCATTGTCCAAGTCCCATTCAATCAGATGGACATGCCAATCTGCCCTTCCAAATCTCAGATTGCCGGTTTACCAGGGCACCCAGACCAGTGAGTTTTGTTCCTGGTGCCGCTGCGCTGTGGCACCGGCTGAACCAGCGGTGTGAGCCGGCTGCGCTAGCGTCCCATGTCTCTCCCACACCTGGGACTTTCAATGTTCTGTGGGTAAAAAAGGTCCATCTGAGAATGCGGCTAGGACTCATCCTCTGAGCCTTCACTGAGAGCTGCAATCCTGAGTCACCTCTACGATGCCATCTTGGAAGCCTCCTCTCTGATATTTTCTTCTTAATGCAACCTCTCTGATGACACATGATCTTGGTTTATCCAATTATTATTATTAAATTAAAAAACTTAAAGTCATGTCTGCCAGGTTTCCTTTTGTAATATTACATTTTCCCCTCTGTCATTAATAAATAAATTATTTAAATATATGTGAGAGGGATTTAAATGTATTTGAGACTCTGTAAATATTCTATTCCTTTACAAATTTCAGTGTATATATATTTATTTGCTCACATCATCATGAAGTCACAATTTTTATTTTTTTAATAGATTATAATCTGTTCCTATCTGTATTAATTTCTGAGGGCTGCTGAACAAAGTACTTAAAACTAGGTGGTTTAAAACAAGACAAATTTATTTTCTCACAATTTTGGAAGTTAGAAATTCAAAATCAAGCTGGAAGCAGATCCCACTTACTCTAAAGGCAAAGAAAAGTCTTTCTTGCTTTTTTCTTAAAAAAAAATCGGTTTTTATTTTAGCTTCAAGGGATACTTGTGCAGGTTCCTTACAAGGGAATATCACACAATGCTGAGGTTTGGGCTTCTGTTGATCCTGTCACCCAGATAGTGAATAGAGTACAGAAAATGTTTCAGACCTTGCCCCTCTTCTTCTTCCCTCCTATTTCAGTCTCCAGTGTCTGTTTATCCTATCTCATGTCCATGTGTACCCGAGGTTTAGCTCCCACTTACAAGTGAGAAGATGCAGTTCTTGGTTTTCTGTTTCTGTATTAACACACTTAGGATGATGGCCACCAGCTACATTCATGTTGCTGCAAAGTAGATAATTTTATTCTTCCTTATAGCTGTGTAGTATTCATTGGTGTACATGAACCACATTGTCTTTATTTAATTCACTGTCTATGCTGCTTCATGTAAAATGCCAATGTTTCTAACTCTAGGTAAAAAAAAATTGTTAGTATTCATTGGCATAATTGAAAGGTTACAATGAGAAAAAAAATTCAGAATGAAAATATTTCAAGATAATAAAATCAATAAAAGTAAAATGTAAATACTTAAAAAATTGATGGGCACCTTTCCATGTCTTTACTCATGTGCTTAACACAGAAATAAACATATGAGTATATATGTCTTTTTGATAGAAGGATTTATTTTCTTTTGGGTATACACACAATAATGAGATTCCTGATTTGAATGATGGTTCTAGTTTTAGTTCTTTAGAAATCTCCATTCTGTTTTCCATAAAGGTTGTACTAATTTACTAATTTACATTCCCACCAGCAGTGTATGAGCATTCCTTTTCTGGGCAGCTTTGCCAGCATCTGTTTTTTTTTTTTTTTTTTTTTTTTTTTTTTTAAATGGCTGCATTACCATTTTGTCTGCACTGCTTTCCAACAGCTTTTCTATATGCCTATAATGTTTGTCTATACTCTTCCTTTGTGGCTTGTCCTGATTTCTTGTATCTGGCTCATTCCTATTTTTCTTTCGAGTTTCCCTAGTTCTGTACTAAGCCAATTTGATGCCTTAATTTCCTTTTTTGCTTTCTACCTGATTAGCAAAATTTCCCATGTGCCTGTGAAAGTAGTTGCTTAAGGAATATGAAGTGTACTTGATTTTCTCCAGCTCTACTCAATTCTTATTTCTTTATGATTGTTGACATAAAATTTGTGTAAGTTCATGGTTTTTTTCCCCTACTTTTTCCTCTTTGTTAAGCTGGTAGATATTTATTGTTTGTTTTTTCTTTCTTTCTAAATAATAGATTTGGAAAGCTATGTATGTACTACTTATTTATTTCTGCCGCAATCACTCTTTTAAAATATGTTCTGTTCTTGAGATGAAAACGGGAAAACTACATGTCCTCAACACTACTACTACCTAGTTTCTAATTAGGTTTAGCCGATGAAAGGCACTGAGGAAAGACTGAAGCTAATAATGATGAAAGAAGGTACTTACTTCTTTTCCACCTCTGGTAGAACATCCCCTAGAAGCTAAAGACAGGTTCAGCTCCAGTCTGGGCTCCTGTGGGCTCTCCAAAAATCATCATCCCATGTTTCCTTAAGGGTCGGCAGAGTAGTACCTCATGGCATCTGAGGACATGTGGGGGTCCCCTCACCTAAGCAACTATATTCTGATAGCATCACTCCTTTCATTTCTCCTCTTGTTGTAGGGTTTGTAGCTGCGTCTTCACTACCGCTTTCTCTACTTAAAAAGAAAAAAAAAATCAACCTTACATAATCTGAGTAAATAGTTGATTCCTTTCATTAAATCTACTATGTTAAAAATGCATCTGGGGGCCAGATGCAGTGGCTCATGCCTGTAATTCCAGCACTTTGGGAGGCCAAGGCAGGTGGATCACCTGAGGTCAGGAAGTTTGAGACCAGCCTGTCCAACATGGTGAAACCCCGTCTCTACTAAAAATACAAAAATTGGTGGGGCATGGTGGAGGGTGCCTGTAATCCCAGCTACTCAAGAGGCTGAGGCAGGAGAATTACTTGAACCCCAGAGGTGGAAGTTGCAGTGAGTGGAGAGATTCCAGCATGAGTGACAGCGCAAGACTCTGTCTCAAAAAAAAAAAAAAAAAATGCTTGGTAGTAGATATATTAAGTTCACTTTGAATTTTTTAAGTATTTACATTTTTACTTTTATTGACTATTATCTTGAAATATTTTCATTCTGAATTTTTTTTTAAATAATTTTTTAACCTTTCAAATATGCCAATGATATTTATTAATGATTTTTTTTTAACCTGGAGTTAGAAACATTGGCATTTTACATGAAGTAGCACAGACAGTGAATGAAAGATATAATCATTACAAAAATAGCTGCCCTTTTAAAGAATATTATGTGCTAAGTGTAATCCCTTTTTAGAAATATTATTCCATTTAATCTTTACAACAACTTCATGCAATTATTGTTTTAGGGTTAAGGACACAGAAATTGTGGCTTAGTAGTAAAGTGAATTAAGGTCACAGTGCAAGGATTGGTGGAAACTGCTTTTTTTTAAATACATAAATATTTTATTGTGTTTTAGGTTTTGGGGTACATGTGAAGAACAGGCAAGATTGTTGCATAGGTACATACATGGCAATGTGGTTTGCTGCCTTCTTTCCCATCACCTATATCTGGCATTTCTCCCCATGTTATAAACTGCTTTTAAGCACTGATGTGCTTATTTGAACCCTCTTCTTTTAACATCCAGACAGTAACTGTTAAGCCTCCGATACAACACAAGCATATCCTCAAGCGTCTATTTCAGAGTATTGCCTTTTAAAGAGCATTTTGAAATACCAACATTTTTCAATGAAATTTGAAATTTCTAACAACATTTTTTCAGACACATTTCTACTCTAGATAAGAATGGTAAAAAAAACATGCAAATAAAATTTAATATTAGGTTATCACAGCTCAAGAATTGTGGTTAGAAATTTAAAAAATATGAAACCCTTACCCTCAAATTTCTTAACCAATTCTGTGGAACATTGTTTGCTTAATTTAGAAGGCATTTTAAAATGTGTAAGCATTTATCAACAAAATAAATACTTTTATTACAATATAGTCAGGATAAATATTATAAAAAATTGAAGGATGAAAGAGATGAAGAGTAGTTTAAATGTAATAGTAAGCATTTTATTTAATTTACAAGCATTATAGATTGAAAATCCAGTGTTTAGAAACACTTAAGGATTAAACAAGTTGCTGAAAGAGAATTTTAATAATTTTAAAAATCCATATGCATATATAAAAATTTACCAATACCAACTGAAGTAAAAAAAAACTATGAATAATAATCTTTACTGTAATTGCATTAGTTCACAGTTTTAAGCAGTCTTGATTTTCTATTAAATATGTACAAAGACCTTATAATACAATCAAAACAAGTAAAAGCTGGAATTATAATCTTCTAGAAGTAAGGATGTTCAATTAGTTTAGAAGTATATGTGAATGTGTACTTAAGCATAGTGAAGTTCTCTGTTATGACCAGAGTTAGTAGAGAAGCAGCCATTACTAGTATATAAGTGGTAGCTTTCCATGTATATAATATACCAATAGTTTGTGCTTAATTTTGATGTTTATAAAATGATGGAATATAAAAATTGCTTCCACATTATTCCACATTGGATCAAAAACTAAAAGCATATAACTTTATGTGATGGCCAAGAACTAATTTATCGATGCTTTCTTATTTAAGAAAATATAAAACAAAATATTGATCTGGAGTGCCTAAATATTTGATGTTGTATGCCCAAAGAAATATCAGTGAATCAGATTATTTTATAAAACCATGACTTTTCTCTAGCTTTTCATTCAGCTCTTTAAGGAGCTGTATACCTTCATTGGAGATAATAATATACTATTCCAAAGGACAGGTGTAATGTTTGTTTTCCTTGGTTTGCTAAAGTTAATTCTTTATTTGCAACTGAATAATATTTATATATTATGAAAATCTGGCTCAGTAAATATTAGAGGATTGAGAATACTTACTTCCTAATATAAGGGTTTTGTTGTTGTTTTTTGAGACGGAATCTCACTCTGTGTCCCAGGCAGAACAGTGGTGCAATCTCGACTCACAGCAACTTCCATCTCTCAGATTCAAGTGATTTTCTGTCTCAGCCTCCTGAGTAGCTGGCACTACAGGCATGCACCACCACATCCAGCTAATTTCTGTGTTTTGAAAGAGAGGGAGTTGCACCACATTGTCCAGGCTGGTCTTGAACTCCTGACCTCCTGATTCGCCCTCCTTGGCCTCCCAAAATGCTGGGATTACAGGAGTGAGCCACTGCAACCAGCCTACTTCCTAATATAAGTATTAACTCCAAAGCATAACATGCTCTCCACAAAGTCTTCACATTATTTTTTTTCTCCTCTTTCTCTGCTGTAGGTAGGAACATAAGCGGAGTTCAGTCATAACTTATGTGTCCCCAGGTTAACGGGAAAATCAATAGATGTAACTAATGTTGAGAATGTTTGAACATTACCTTTGATAGGTACCTTTGATAGGATTTTTACAGTGTCTACAACAAAAAATACTTGAAGACAATCATGTGTTGCTGCATATGTTCTGCTAAATGCATTATTGGGTGATTTTACCAACGTGTGAACATCATGGAGTGCATTTATGCAGACCTACAGAGTATAGCTGACTGCATACCTAGGCTACGTGGTGTAGCCTATTGCTTCTAGGATACAAACCTGTATAGTATGTTACTGCGCTGAATGCTGTAGGCCATTGTAACACAATGGTATTCGTGTAAGCATTTGAAAAGTATTATGTTGTGCTAGGATATTACAATGGCTACAACATCAGTAAGTGGTAAGAATTTTTCAGCTCCATTATAATCTTATGAGATCACCATGGCACATGTGGTCCATCATTGGCCAAAAGATGATGATGAGGCACATGACTCTATTACTATAAATCCCAAAAGCTGGCTTATATTTTACCAAATTAAACATACCTAATACAGCACACTGTGTAGGTTATAATTTCTGATACATGGGGAATTGGCAACAGTGAATGGGCCAGAGGTTTTGAGGACCATGTTTATTGACTTTTTTTTTCCTTCTCCTTAGTGTGTATTATCCATCCACAAATTGCTGTGTGAAAATATAGTTCTTGTCTCTCAGGATCAACTATTATTTCTTAAAATATGTCTAACTTAATTGCTATGACAAAGACATTAATCTATCCTTCTTTTCCCTCCTAGCTCTCTTTTCTGAAATGCAAAGCTAAAAGCTAGTCTTTATACCAGAAAAAAAGCAAAAGACAAGAAACATAAACAACAAAAACAACAAAACAAACAAACAGGAGAAACAAAAACACTTGAGTAATTAGATAACTTGAAAGACACATTGGGGGAAATGAGAAGAAAATTAAACACATTCAACCATATGTTTTACAAATTCTTAACTAACTTCTCAGTCACAGTTATGCACATTGCCAGCATTGACTGCTTCATCCCACTGGCCTCCCTGCCGGGTCCTCCATGAAGGATATCACAAAGTCTACCAATATGTGTCTATACATCTACTCTGTATAGAAGCTGGAGATCAGAAAAGTAGCACCATATTCCTCACTAGTTTCCTTCAAAAGACAAAAAAGTTATCTGCTGGCATCCTCGTGATGCACACATTGCTACCTAGTCAATCTTCATTTTCTGTAATAGTGTGATCACTATTGACACCTGAATTGCTTCTCCAAGTATAACTTCACCTTCTTTCCTGGAGTACAACTCTTAGCAGGAGGATACTGTTTGAGTACCACTTCCTGAGGATCTAATTTATCTGTATAGTAGTCCAGTAGAGTGTGAGTTGATGAATCCTGCATACAGGGTTCACAGATAATTGTGCCTAACACCTGTTCGCTAATACATTTGCTGTAGTTTCTTGGAATTTCTCCTTGAACTTCTCATGTAGACATCATGCTTGAGATCAGTATGGTTCTTGAGCCTCAGAAAAATACATACAGTTCTTCTATCCTTTTCCCTTAAAACCAAGTTTGTTTTCATAGAGCCTTTTCATACTAGATATATTTAGGTACTTGACCCAAATCTTGCCTCTTTCTTACTTGTCATATATTGCCTTTTTAATGTCTCCAATTTTAATTACTATTACCAAGATTATTTTCTTCTTTACAATTGCTTTATATTTGTGTAAACATTTTCATACGTATTTTCTCTGGTACCTTCATGATCTCTCTGCTTATATTCATTTTATTCCACTCTTTCTTCCTCCTTATTTCACTGAATAGTACATATTCTGCACATTGGTTTTTATTTCATTCTCTGACAGTATATTCTTCTTTATCTCGATTGAAGTGGTAAGGAAATATATTCTATAAAAGACCAGATAATAACTATTTTAGGCTTTGCAAGCCATACCAAATCCATCACAAACCTTCAACTTTGCCTATGAGTGCAAAATTAGCTGCAGGCAGTATGTAAATAGATGGCCATGGCTAGAGTGTTCCAATAAAACTTAATTTACAAACACAGATGGCAAATTGTAGTTTCCTGACCCCTACTCCATACCATTTGCTTCTATATGAAAGGGAAGAATAAATATACTTTCAGGATATTTGATTATTTTAATGAAGCATTACCAGAACACCAATCAATTTTTTCACCAATGAACAAAATTCTCCCTTTGCTAAGACTTTCTGGATTCTTCTTTAAAATAAACAAGCTGAAACACCAACAGCAACAAAAATAAAAATTCATCTGTATGACTGGGATCAAAATAATCATAGTTCAAGTTCATTAAAGGTCACAAATGAAATGCAATCATCATATAATTGTGGGAAAAGAACACGTGACATTTAAATTTTCAATTAGAAATAGCTTAACTCTGTCAAACGATTGCCTTGGTAGCACCAGTTCTGTATCCAAAGCATCATTATCTCTTGAAAAATTTATTTAAGTGAGAAAATAATTTTTTATTCTTTCACACACTACTTTTTTCTATTTATTTTTTTGCCTAATTGCTACATTGCCAGCTTTGAAATTCTCCACCATCATTGTACTGACATTTATGCAGCAGCAGTCTTCTAAGACTTAAAGGGCTTTTGAATTACTCTGTATTTAAAGAGTGATGGTAGGTAAATCTGACAAGGAAGAAAAGCAAGCAATACAAAAAAATAATCTCACACTGAAATCAAATCCCCAAACCTATATATATATATATATATATAGTTTTTTTTTTTGTGTGTGTGTGTGTGTGTGTGTGTGTAGAGAGAGAGAGAGGGAGAGAGCTTTATTATATATATAAAAAATGAAGATTAATTAGCGTATCATGACAATTTATACTGACAATTTATAGAAGCTATCTACCTTCTCTCTATATATATAAACATATATATATAATTATTTTAGCATCATATCATGATTGAATTTATGCTGACAATTTATAGAACCTATCTATCTTCTCCATATTTGCTACATGGTTTGGTGCTACCAATTTTAAAAGCTATAAAATAGTTGTTTATGAGTAACAGCTGTATTGACTGGCTTTTATGCTAAGTTAAATACAAATTCCTTCAAAGTAGATTTGTTTTTTTAGTTCTGTACTTCAAGTGCCTTATATATGGTAGCATTCAGTATGTATTAATTGAAGTGATAAGTGAACAACTTTATGGAGTAAATTTTTATTAAATGTGCATCTCCCTTGATGTAGTTTGTGATCATATAATTTGAAAATTCCTTCTAACTTTCTCCACCCTATTGCATAAAAGAAAACAATGATGCCATCTTACTCTTCCACATGACTTCCATATCTAGTTATAGTGGAGCTGCTATTCTTTGAGTGTTAGGTAAAGAAACTAAGAGCATTGTCTACAGAGTCAGCTGATAAATTGAATAGGCACTTTCTAGAAGTAAAGAGGCTTTCAGGTTAGTATTTTGTATCCAAATTTTTATGTAACATTATATATCACAGTAATTCAATATTCTTTAAAAATGAAAATCCTTAATTGAGTAGAGATACATTTTACTCTAGATTTAAAAAGGAGAGCAGGCCGGGCGTGGTGGCTCACCCCTATAATCCCAGCACTTTGGGAGACCGAGACGGGCAGATCACGAGGTCAAGAAATCAAAACCATCCTGGCCAACAGGGTAAAACCCCGCCTCTACTAAAAATACAAAAATTAGCTGGGCGTGGTGGCGTGCACCTGTAGACCCAGCTATTCAGGAGGCTGAGGCAGGAGAATTGCTTGAACCCGGGAGATGGAGTTTGCAGTGAGTTGAGATTGCGCCACTGCACTCTAGCCTGGCACCTGGAGACAGAGCAAGACTCTGTCTCAAAAAAAAAAAAAAAAAAAAAGGCAGCAGTGACAAATCCTGGGTAGCTGCTAATTATGGCATGCTCATAGTAATTCAAGAATGAGAGAAGTAATACAAATTAAAAAGAGATATCAAAGTCTTTTCACTACAAAACGTTTCCTGTTTTGTGATGGTTTTATGTAACTAATATTATTATTAGAGAAACCTGGGAGAATTTTAAGTAAACCCCAATGTGCTGATATTGAAGGTCAGGAAAATCACTAATTTAGATCTATTTTTGTGTTTCAAAGTTTCAGATATGCTCTTCAGAAAATATCTCGATTTTCTGTTGAAGTGTAGGGCTTTTTAGAGGAAATTTAGTATTCTAACAAGACATTTGTCTTTGTTTAAGGTCATCCTTACAACTTTGAAGAGAGAACATGCTGACAATTTATGAAGCAAATGTCGTCTAACTACCCATAGAATAGGGCAAACTTACATTACCTGTCAAAGCTACACTGAGAAATGGCAGGAAAAGACAACAGAGAGTGTATCTATACTCTTGTCATTATTTTCCTCTATGCTGAATATGCCACTAGAGAGTTAGAAAGAATCAGACTACTTCCCTGAATAGAAAATTAACAATGATGACTCTGATGAAGATGTAGAGGCTACCATTTCAATTATTTTGAAAAAGGAACCCATAGTCTTAAGGTATATCAATTTTAGTCATTAATCACATAATCTAATTGGAAAAAATACACTGAAGCACAGCTTCAGTATAAGGACAGTGATTGCAAATTCCCAGAACACTACGTGGATTGCTATAAATGATCAATAAACATATTTGATTTAATTGAATAGTTGAATCTATTTAAAATCAAATGTGTTGTCTTGAGTGTTAGTAAGGTTTTTTGTTACTACAATTATCTTGTTATTGGAGGTATTAGCAGAAATTCAGGATGACTATCATGAAGGTATGAAGCGTTAAAAAATTCGTTCATTGAGTATGAATTTTACCTGATTGTCTGCCCAGTCTTTTCTTAGTCTAAGAAATAGTTTTAGTAAAAGCACAATAATTATGACTACACATGAGAATTTAATCAGATGAGTTATTATGCTCTGAATATATGGACAGATGATTATACAGAGACAATATGTGTGTACCTATATCCATTTTACTTATGGCATTAATATCTATATATGTAAATGTAACTTTCATATGGGCTTGGATAGTAAAGAATAGATAATTAACTTACAGGTTATTAAAAGCTGACTATGAATCAAAAATATTTGAATTAGATGATTCCTTAGAAAGCATCTATTCTAATTGCATAATCTTATGATGGAGGAAATGATGTGCAGAGGGCAAGTGCCATGTTCAGGCCTCCCAGCTATGTAAGAGAATCAGAACTCTATTACTGACTCCTGGCTCAGTGCTCTTTCCTTTCTAAATGGTATTTTCCTAATGTGTCTAATACATTTTTATTACCTACTCTTGATTCTGTGTTTCGGATTTTGAATGAGTAGACATTTTCATTTTTGGAAACCACATTTTTCACTTAAAATATCATACTCTGTCATAAGCACATTTTTATTTTGATGAAATGAATCAAGAAGAAATGGTGAATAAATAAAAAGGATTATTATTCATAGGTTTCAATAGATGGAAAACAAATATCTAATAATAATCTTGAGCTACTTGAATTCAGCAGTTTAAGAGGCTGACTACAAATGTACCTAGATTCAGCAACTTTGCAGGTACTAAAAATTCTAGTAATTACATGACAATGGAAGAAATTTTAACATCCAATAAAATTATGTGTAAAACAAATTCTAATAGATAAATGGATATTGCAATTAAGGTACAATAAATCATAATTTGTCAAGACCAATGCAGGAAAAGGAGAAGAAATATTAATTCATTAACTATCAATTTGTGAATATTGCCAGACCAAACATGAATGGAATCTCTTATATTTACTATTTTAACCCAACAAGGTTAGCTATGTATCTAATAAGTTTTCACAAATTTTATTGAAGTTTATTATATTGAAAAGTGACATTTTAAGGTTGTAACAACTTGGAACTGACTCAACTCTTTGATCCCATTTGTGGCTTATCTGGATTCCACACTGTCTTTAGGTTTACTCTATTACAGATGTCCTGATGATCTCTTAACCCTCTCTATTCAGGAAGAATTTTCTCTTAAACTTTTAAAAATTTTGTCACAGAGGCATCTCTCTGTCTCTGTCTGTTTCTACCTCTGTCTCTGTCTCTGCCTCTCTGTCTCTCTGGTTTATTGGTATATAAGATGAACTGACATAACATGCTAAAGATCAGTCACAAAAGGCAGTGATGTAAGTGGTTGCCAAATCAGCATCAAAATGAAGTACAGCTATGTTAACAAACACAAAACAAGTAAAACCAGACTGAGGCTTACATGTAAAAACAAAAAAGCAAAAAACTGAAACAAACCAATGAGAAACGGAATAAAAAGTTTCTCTAAAGGAATAATTCTAACTTACATTTATGTTATTTTTACAGTATTTATTCATTGTCTCTGGGGCTCCATTTCCCAACAGGTTTGTGACGCCAAAGCATAGTTAGTGGGTCAAGTCTGCCAAAAGGGCAAAGGCTGACCAACACCTGCTGCTTGCCGCTTCAAGTTCTCTTGATAGTGGCTACTTTAGTGAGAAATTCCATGAGCATTTAAACCAATGTTGCAGAGATGCAACTGATCTCAGGCTTCAGGTTGCAGGCCCTCTCTCAAGTGCCCCTGAGCAACATGAACATCCACTAAGTACCCATGGCATGTGCAGTTTGGAAGTGGGAGCCGCTAGCCCATGGGGTTACCCTTGACAAATGGAGAGCAGAAGCCGATAAACAGATAAACAAATATTACCCCCTTTTGTACACCAGGTTGAAAGTCTGTGGCTTTGCCTCAGTAGCTCTCAATAGTTGCCATCATGACAAAACGCATTCTTCTTTCTACGTACCTGATTCCCATTCCGTGTTTTCACTTTCCAGATAAACTATCTCTGTCTGCAACTCTTTTTCTCAGGGTCTACTTTGGCGATCCCAGTCTAAAACAGCCAATATTTATCCCCCTACATCTCAAAGCATGGTTAAGTTGGTCCACAGTTGACGAGAGCCCCCTTGTCAATCACCTGCTGATGAAAGCAGATCCAACTGTTTACACCAGTGTATGTTGTAGACAATATAATTTTACAAACATACAATGTGTATTAGTTTGTTTTCAAGCTGCTGATAAAGACATACCCAGGATCGGGTAATTTGTGGAAAAAAAAAGAAGAGGTTGAATGGAATCAGAGTTCTAAGTAGCTGAGGAGTCCTCACAGTCATGGCAGAAGGTAAAAAAGCACATCTCACATGGCAGCAGGCAAGAGAATGAGAATTAAGCGCAAGAGGAACCCCCTTATAAAACCATCAGATCTCATGAGACTTACTCATTTCCATGAGAACAGTATGGTGGAAACTGACCCTATGATTCAATTATCTCCCAACCAGGTCCCTCCCACAACATGTGGGAATTATGGCAGCAACAATTCAACCTGAGATTTGGGTGAAAAAACAACCAAACCATATCACCATGACATGAAAAGTTTCAAAGTTTCTGATAAGCTAAACATATGATGGCTTGCTATTATTTATAAAACTCATAATTTACAATGAACTAACCAAATCACAATTTATATAATTTCATTTCTAAAAGTAAAGTGTTCTTAGTTATTACTTTATTCAAATAAATTCATTATTAATTTAGAGGGTGATGTGGCTAACAGAGTAAGACAAAAATAAATTGAATGTATGAGGAGCATATGACAAGGTATGAACATGAACAGGGGCATAAACCACAATGTAATTATAAAACGTTTTGGAGTTTAGGTAAAATGTTATTTAGTATTACCTAGTCATTATCATGTAGAAAAACTCATCTGTGATTTTGCATTGTATTTTGCATCATATTTTAAATTGTATTTTAAAATGAAAACACTCATTATTCTTATGGGAAAAGAGCTAAACCATGTGGCAAAGGACATTATACATTTCTGTCTTGCTTTCATTTTGTTTATATGAACTAATGGCTTCAAAAGGTGACTCTCAAATGCTCTAGAACTGCTACGGACTTTCTTAAGTGATGTCTTCTTATAATACACATGAAGTTCTGTGACATTTTGTTTTCAGTGTATGAGTTGTAGGACAGTGCTTTAATACTCTTGAGAAGATGACACTTCCACATAAGGAAAAGGCATACACATGAGTAGTTACACCTTCCTATACCTACGAATACATTCTAATGATTTTTAAAATTGATATTTTTGGTTAAAAACACATATGTAAGGCACTTGGTAGGTGTTTTTGTTTTATTTATAATATTCTATGAATACATTTATAAATATTCACTTTTTTCTTCTCTTCTCCTTTTCCCCTGCATCATTTTTAAAACGTTAAAGACTATAATCTTTCTAATCTAAATTGTATTGCCAATAAAAATATCATTTTTCATTATGTTTACAACCTGGTTTTCTATAACTATTATTTAGAAGTCCAGTCAAACTTCCCACCACTCATTCTGCTGTCTCTAGGATGGGTATGCATATATGTGTATTCACTTATAATTAAAGGTAAAAAAATACTTTTAATACAAACATCTATTTCAACAAACAGTTTTCATAAAGACACAGTAAATAATTTAGACTTTTCAAGTGATACGTACTTTTTTTGCAACTACTTAACTCTGCTGTTGCAGTGTGAAAGCAGCCATAGATAACACATAAGCTTATTAGTGAACCTGTGTTACAATAAAACTTTATTTATGAACACTAAAATGTGAATTTGCATAATTTTCACATGTCAACATATTATCGATTGAATTTTTTCAACTATTTACAAGTGTAAAAATCACGGGCCATGCAAAAATTGGAGAAAGAATGGTCCATGGGCCATAAGTTGTTGTCTTTTGTACAATCTGGTAAACATAGATATAGATACACACACGTGTGTTGGGGGGGGAGATAGAGAGAGAGGAACACAAAATCTAGAAATAACACTATATTTTAATCATAGTTGCATTTCTAATGAATCCTATAGCTTAGTACATTGTCTAACATCTAACAAATATGTAGTAATGTGTTGACTGTATATAAAAGAATGAAATAACACATTGTTCTAATGCTAATTATAACAGTTTTTCTATAGAAAAAAGAAATCACTAAACTAGAAAAGAAATTAGGTACAAGTGTTATCAATTAGAAATTATTAGTAAAGGATCAAACTGTTGAAGACAGCTAACTCTGTCAGAGTTTTTAAATTAAAAGAAAAAACCCATATTTTAATTCATCTACTTTTGTATACCATCTTTGATGTGGCTTTTAGACATCAAAATACTTCCATTTTGATTACTTCTAAGTGGGCGTTCTAGGATAAGAACATTTTAAATTGAGCATCTTTATATTTATGGCTAATATAAACCCAAACATTCTCTTCTTTTGCATTAAAAATCTTTTTCTTCATCTTATCTATTTGTCATCATTTATGTTTTTATTTTGATTTATTTAGTTTTATTCTTTCAATATTTTTGAATAAAGGTGACCCATGCTGATTGCAATATTCTGCATTGTAGTACAAACAACAAAAAGATTAACTTAGTCTTTCTGTATCACTGTCATAATTTCATTATTTTTATATTGAATTTTTTTCTCAGAAACATTCTGTGCTTTCTTTATGTGCTAATTAGATAACATCTCAAATATCCCAATATATTTATTACTAGCAAGCTTTCTTCAGCATCTGTATTTACACTTACATTTAAAGATGTCCAATCATTTCCATACACAAGCAACGATACGCTTGTTTTTCAATCAACCCATGGCTACTCTTACATATAGCTATCAAAATGTGTTGTGAGCACTGAACTTTCCTTGCTGACTGCTGCAGTCCAGATCCTGATGGAGTTCTATCTTGCTTGATCTTATCCAAGGAAAGTCTAGAGCAAGCTTTCACACGAAACTGATTCCAGTGGCAACTCCACTCATTCCTTGTAAGACTCAACTTAGATTGTTCCCTGAATTCCCAAGGAGATATTCCTTAGGTTCCAGTTCTTCAAATGCATAGTCCAGTAAGCTGCTTGGCATCTCAGAAGTCATGTTTAGCTATGAATGTTTCAATGTAAGTTGCTTGGTGAATATACATAGGCATAACCATTGGGCATGTGTGTTGAGACCAGCTCAGTCATAGAGACCCCAACCTAGGTGGTGCTGAAGGAATTAAGAAACAGAAACAAAGATAGAGTGCAAAAGTGGGATCAGAGTAGGACGTCCAGGGTCTGACAGCATTTCTCAGCTGACAGCCCAGAGCAGACTCTGACCCATGTATTTATTCTTTGTGAACAAGTGATTATTTTCAATAAGCAGGTCTTCAGTGTTTCTTCATAGAATAAAGATAGACTAAACAGGCAGATAGCACCTGTTCACTTCTAAAATAGAAATAAGCTAGAAAACACTTTGCCAGTCAGCAATGGGGACAAGGTCAAATATCCTGCGTTTTGGGAACTGGTTTAACCTGTGCCTGACTAGTACATACTGATTGCTTATTCTAGCAGTTTCCTGCCTGGCGATGGCTCAGTGTTCCTTGCCATCACCTCTCAGCAAACAACATATACTTCACACACACGTCAAGACCTCCTCCGAACATGTATACCTAAGAATAAACTGCTAGGTCATATGGTGTGTATACGTTCATATTTAGCAGATACCTCCAAACACTTTTTAGAAGTATTTATACCAAATTATATTCCCGTCAGCACTACATGAGAATTTTGGTTGGCTCACATTTTCTGCTTTTCCATTAACTTGAAGAGGGTGCAGTGGTATCAGGTTGTAGTTTTAATTTTCATTTATCTGAAGACAAATTGCACAATTTTTCAAATGTTTATTGGCCATTTGCATATCTTATTTTATCAAGCTATCTATTCAAGTGTTGTGTCCACTTTTTACATCGAGTTGTCTGTGTTTTTATTAATTTGTAGTTGTTTGTATACAATTAGTTATTCGAAGGATATATGTATTGTTAATATTTTCTCCCAAATAGTAGATCACCATTTTTTCTCTTAATGGTATATGTTGTTAAATGCAAGTTTATTAATTTTAATAAAGTTTATTTTAGCTTACTTCCATCATTGTCATAAATTTTGTGTTCTTTCAAAAAAAATCTGCTCTTCCAAGGTCATTGAGAGTTTCGCCTATATTTTCCACTAAAAGTTTTATTATTTTACTTTTTGTTTAAATTTTCAATTCATCTTAAAATGACTTCTGTGTATGATGTGAGGGTAGTGGGCCAAGAGACCTTTTCAAAAATACCATCTTCTCCTCTATTTTTTTTGAGATGGAAATTCACACTTGTTACCCAGGCTGGAGTACAACGGGGCAACCTCTGCCTCCCAGGTTCAAGCAATTCTCCTGCCTTAGCCTCCCAAGTAGCTGGGATTACTGGTGCCTGACCCCATGCCCAGTTAATTTTTGTTTTCTTGTTTTGTTTTGTTTGTTTGTTTGTTTGTTTTTTAGTAGAGACAGGGTTTCACCATGCTGGCTAGGCTGGTTTCAAGCTCCTGACCTCAGGTGATCTGCCCACCTCAGCCTCCCAAAGTGCAAGGATTACAGGCATGAGCCACTGCACTTGGCCGATCTTCTCCTCTTTACATTGCATTATTGCCTTTGGGATAAATCAGGTGACCACAGAAGTATATGGTGTGTTTCTGGACTCTTTCTTCTGTTCCATTGGCCACTTTGTCTCTCCTTAAACTAGTACAAAATTATCATAACAATAATATGTCCTGATGTTATTTTATATAAAAAATGATAGTTATAAATTAATAATTGTAACAAAATAGAAATAATTCCATATTTAAAATGTAAAAAAATTTATTGTATATTGTTTTTAACTTTTATACAGACCACTATGTAACTAGATTATTTTAAAGTCATAAAATGTAGATTAAAAATACCCTTCTAGGGCCGGGCGCGGTGGCGCAAGCCTGTAATCCCAGCACTTTGGGAGGCCGAGGCGGGTGGATCACGAGGTCAAGAGATCAAGACCATCCTGGTCAACATGGTGAAACCCCGTCTCTACTAAAGATACAAAAAATTAGCTGGGCATGGTGGTGCGTGCCTGTAATCCCAGCTACTCGGGAGGCTGAGGCACGAGAATTGCCTGAACCCAGGAGGTGGAGGTTGCAGTGAGCCGAGATCGCGCCATTGCACTCTAGCCTGGGTAACAAGAGTGAAACTCCGTCTCAAAAAAAAAAAAAAAAAAAAAAAAAAAAAAAAAAAAAAAAAATACCCTTCTAAAGCAAACCTTAAGTATGCAATGTTCTGTTTTTAAATTTAATCTTTTAAAAATGACTTCTACATATTTCTGATACACTTTAATTAATTGTGAATTTCTGTACTTTTAGACATGAGATGTTACAGGTTTATATTGTCCTTTCCCTTTCTTAGTTTTAGAAGTAGCCATTTCTTCAAGGAGATCTGGTTCCTTTTAGTGGGAAATGAATTCAGAAGCCAAGATCTCAGCACTTACTTTATTGCTGCTTGGTGCTCTGTGGCCTTTTTACTGGACAAAATGAGGACAAACGTGTGTGTGTGTGTGTGTGTGTGTGTGTGTGCGCGCGCGCGCGCACACACACATGCATGCGCAACCACATACTACTTAGACAAACGTGTAAATAATTATGGATGATATATGTATGTGTATATAAATATGTATGTAATATATATAAATATATATCTGTGTTAAATCTGTATTATATATATATGTGTATGTGTCGATATTAGTTTATACTAATAACTCCAATACTATCCCCATACCACAATCTTCATTCGAGGTTTCCTCCTTTTCATACTTGTAATCATTTTATCTAATATTGAGAAATCTGTATACGAATGATTTCTCAATCTCCCGTACATACCAACATTCCGACACCAACAGCTTACACCGTATTTGTCTTGCTTCCTCACATGGACCTCAAGACTTGCCAGGCCTCCTTTTATTATTGTCTATTTAATGGCTTTTTGATGACATTAAAGAAGAGAAAAAGGAAGGAAAGAATGGGAAAAAATCTTTTAATAAATTTTGGAAGACAAATATAATTTTGCTTCATGACACAATTAATATGGAAGGAAAAATAAGACAAAGGAAAGAAACTGATGCAATTTATTTCTATTTCATGGAAAGGAATAATGTTTCCCTCTTAGTCTTTATTATATAATATGACTTGTTCTTGTTAACAGGCATCACAAGTCTCATCAGTGGTCACATTTTAATCTTGATTTCATCCTATTTTATTAAAGACCATCACATATTTATCAGCATCCAAATCTCAATTTATTAAAAGACAGACTGTTCTGTTACCTTTTATAAGATCCTGAAATAGAGGTTGAGAAACTGAAATCTATAAATGGCTTAGTATTATATTCTTGTGTCCTGAAGCTGGAAATAATTACTAAGCTTCAAGCTTGTAAGAACACATTGCACTTTTTTTTAACAATTTGCTTAATTTTATTTCTAAAATCATCTTTGTCACTATTACTAGAAAATTATTTATCCTTTCAGAAATTATATTAAAGAACAAGTAGGACATTATTGAAACAGAGTACCTGACTTCAAAAAGCTTTTTCTCTGCTTAAGTCATGCAATTATTAGTTAGGTTGGTGCTAGCTGTGTAACAAATTGATTCCAAAGTGTATCAAGTTTCAAACATAGTATTTTTTAAACAAATTATTTTTCCAAAATGAGTTTCTCTAGTTAGCAATAGGACTTTTCTCCCCATAATCATTTAGACTGGCAGACCTTCTCTGGGCTTCAAAATCTGGCTTACAAGTTCACGATGATAACCCCTTCTGCATCAGCCAGAAGGAAGATAGATGGGAGGGTATGTTGGACACTTCTATGAGATGAGCTTGGAAGTCACTGATCTCATTTGTTCTGCTCTTATTCCATTGCCTAGAACTCTGTCACACAGCCACAAGTAACATCAAGGAAAGCTAGAAAATGTGTGCCCAGGAAAAAGAAAAGTGATTCTGGTAAATAGCTATCAACAGAGGCAATAGCAATATATTACATGTATAAAAGGAAGACTTCTCTGATTGAAGCATGAAAGTAAGTCCAGTACATAGACATTTCCCTCAGTCCCCTTAAAAAAATAGCAAAAATAACAACAAAAGCCTTCTCCAAACTCTAGGTTTCCTTGGAACGCTATTTGAAAATTATTACATTAAAAATGTACACATTTACTCAGCAATTCCATTCAGGGAGCACTATCGTATAGAAATAAAAATGTATTTCAAAAACAATTTCATTAAAAATGAACCCATTGATTCGGCAATCACATTTCTGGGACTCCATCCTATAGAAATAAAAGTGTATTTTTAAAACTATTGCATTAAACATGTACTCATTGTCTCAGCAATTCAATTCCTGGTGCTCTATATCAACAAATAAAAGAACATCATATTAGAAAGCTCTGTTCTCAGTAATTTATTCTTTAGAATGTTTTATGTGCCATTGTTTGTAGTAGCAAAGGCAAAAATAAAAATAAAAGCAGAAAGAAAGTGGAAGTGCTTCCATAAGGAAGCAATAGGCAAAAAGTTTCATAAATATTTCAAGATCATGAAATATTATGCAGCTATTCCTTAGAAGTAAACGTCAGGGCCGGGCGCAGTGACTCACGCCTCTAATCCTAGCACTTTGGGAGGCTGAGGCGGGTGGATCACGAGGTCAAGAAATCGAGACCATCCTGGTCAACATGGTGAAACCCCGTCTCTACTAAAAATACAAAAAATTAGCTGGGCATGGTGGTGCGTGCCTGTAATCCCAGCTACTCAGGAGGCTGAGGCAGGAGAATTGTCTGAACCCAGGAGGAGGAGGTTGTGGTGAGCTGAGATCGCGCCATTGCACTCCAGCCTGGGTAATAAGAGCGAAATTCCGCCTCAAAGAAAAAAAAAAAAAGTAAACGTCATATGGGTATTGGAATTTCTACATTGTACCTTCACCATATGTAAGTGAGAAAAGTAAGATATTTATCATTATATATGTGCCTGTTTCTCTAACCAATGTTTCTAAGTGGAGAGGGCATGTTCGTGTGAGTGTTATTATATAATACAATGTATGTTTAACTTATGTAGTCAACATTTATATTGATTGAATTCAGTTGAATACCAGAATTAGAAAGCATAAAGACCACATGTAAATATAACTCAGTGTAAAGACAACATTGATAAAACAATAGGTAAGATTTCAATGGAAGCATTCGCTTATACATATAATAAAGTAAGTGAACAGATATTCACTACCATTATGATGATGTGTGTATTAGAATAATGCAATCAATTGGATTTTAATTTTTTAAACTTTTTTGTAGTCACTGATAAATGTGGAAATGCTTCTACAAAAGCTTACTTATACATTTTCTTTTCTTTTTTAAGACCATTAATACAAATAAGGCTGAATTATAAAGAATCAGAAATAAGATTCCAATTTAAATCCTTTCATTTAAATTTCCTTGAAAAATTTCTATGCTTTTCATTTCTTTGAAATAAGAACTTCTGATGCTTCCTACACTAAATTTCTCTTTGAATCCATTAAGTTTTAAGAATATAATTTTAATATATAAATATACATATTTATATATATATATATATTTATACATAGATATAGATACCTATATATGTATGCCTTTCATTACTTCATTGGCTCAAATAATTGAAATAGTTTACATAAATATGGCTATGAGATATATCACATAATTGCCTAAAATATGAGACATATATATTTAAAGAATATTTTAGACATGGGTTTCTAGTAGTGTTTCATAGCAATAAGAATTGTGTCAATACTCTATTTGCAGAAGTTTTCAAATAACCTAATGGACTCGAGGGGAGATTTTAGTTTCTCATTGTTTGGCAATATGAAGATAATGATGTGTATAGCCTCTTAAAATTCTAAATAATTGAGATGAATATTCTGACCTTCAGTGAGGCTCTCTCATCACATTTCTATTTGCATTTTTTAGTAAATTTTCTTAGTATTTTGGTTTCTTTTTACTCAATTGTTATTTACATTGAAGAGAAATATTTATAGCAACCTATAACAATTATATAAGAAAATCCCATGCCTTGATAATTCAACTCACTTTCAGGGGAGTCAAATCTATCTATCTATCTATCTATCTATCTATCTATCTATCTATCTATCTATCTATCTATCTATCTATCTATCTATCTATCTGTCTATCTGTCTGTCTGTCTGTCTGTCTGTCTGTCTGTCTGTCTGTCTGTCTGTCTGTCTGTCTGGTCTTCATACCTAGTAGCTATCCACTTGCAATTCATCCATTTAAATTGAATCGGAGAAATTTTGAGGATTGCATTGCATAATCTTTGTTAGGATTCCCCTAGTTAGGATGTCACAGAAGAGTGACCTCAAAATCCCAAGCTGTTTAATATTTCAAGAGCCTGATAGGAGGAGGGCTGCTTTTTACTATGAAATAGCCATTTTCAAAACAAGGCATAGAATAGCAAACAGGTATATATTTTAAATACCTGACATCACCAATTATCGGGAAAATGGACATTAAAACCATAATGGCACATCATCTCACCTCAATTAAAAAGGTTATTTTTAAAAGTCAGGCAATAATTCATGCTGACAAGGATGTTGAGAAAGAGGAACACACTTTCACTGTCGGTGGAAATGTAAACTTGTACTATCACTATGAAATATGGAGACTCTTCAAAAAAAAAATATATATATATGTAACAACCAAATGATCAAGAACTCTTACTGCTGGATATATAATCAAAAAAGGAAATCAGTATATCAATGATATATCTTCACTCTCATGTTTATTACAGCACTATTCACAGCCATCAACATGTACATGGATTAAAAAAATGTAGCATATACATACAATGGAATACTATTCAGCCATGAAAAAGAATAAAATCCTGTCATTTGTCATAGCATGAATGAAATGGGGGACATTATGTTAAGTGAAATAAGCCAAGCATGGAAAGATAAATATTACATGTTCTCACTTACATGTGGGAGCTAAAAGAAAATGAGTTTATGAAGGTAGCAAATAGAATGGTGGTGTTCATAGCCTGGAAAAGGTAGTGGAGAAGGGCAGTAATAAGGGGTTGGTTAAAGGGTAAAAAAATGCAGCTAGAGAGAAGAAATAAAATTTAAGATTCAATAACAATAGGGCAACTACAGATAATAATTTATTGCATATTTTAAAATAACTGGAAGGGAAGATCAGGAATGTTCCCAATACAAGGAAATCATAATTGTTTGAGGTGATAAATATACCAAATATCCAAATTCATTCATTATACATACATGTATGAATAGATCACATGTACCCCATAAATACGTACAAGCATTATGTATCCATAAAAATGAAAAATAAAGGCATAGATACCTTATTACGGCTTTTGTAGATCTAAATGTCTAAGGATATATCAGAAAAACAATGTCCCTGTGAAAAAGCTGGAAATCATGCCGCAGTAGTCACTGCAAGTTATATAGGCAAATACTCTTCTTTTTTCAGTTGTCGCTGTCATCTAAGTTGGAGAAAAGACTTGAAATTTAAGTGTCCAAAATAATGTGAAATGTAAATTAGAGAAAATCTCACTAAACATAAAAAAAAATTGACAGTTCACTCTATCTTAGTGGATGGCAACAGAAACAATGCCATATTAGCTAAAATGAGACTGATCTACCTCAGGCAGACTCCTAGTGGCAGTGGGACTATGCATTTGTTTTGGTGCTGCAACTTTAGATAGTTGACTAATCCAGCTTCACAGACTCTGTAATGTGGATGACAGCAACACATCATAAATAGTGTCATGGCAACAACTGGTAATTCCAAACATTCTTGGAAAGACCTTCCTAAAGTCCTATTGCAATGTTACATAGTAGGCAATAACAGAGACTCCACAACGTGGGACACAGCAAAGAGAAAAGCCATTCACATTAATTTGAAAGCAAATGTCTGGGCATGGTTTCTTACCATGTTATAGCTATTTCTCTACTTGACAGGAAAAGGAAATTCACATTGCCTATAATTTTGTAAGAATTAAACAAGTTAATTCATGGTATTCCTTTACATGGTAAGACTTTTGCAAGAACGTTGGAGGCAGGGAAGACAATGTGTGTGATACCTTGAAAAACACAATTTGTATAGAAAATGACATGACTTACCTGCTCTGCCTGCTGACTCTTGGTCAAGAGCAGTGAACTCTTTCTATACCTGGTACGTTAAAACCTCATTGATCCTGCTCTTTGAGAATCACATCATTGAACAGCAGGGAAATATACTTAACAGATAGAAGGGAATTAAATCTCACTATAAGTTAGATTAAGAGAACTTCTTATATTCAAATCGAGTGGCTATACCTATGCATTAAAATAATGATTTACCATTGTTAAATGAAATGGCTGACAAAGAAAGGAAGAAATTTGCCTTTTCTCTAAAGCTTCTATCCAGGTGCTGGTGGATACCATAACCAACTAGATCTCATTTTCTATTTATATAAAGAAAATAGAGTGAAAAAAATAATTTAGGGATGTTTTACATGGCAAAAGAAAGAATGGGAGATAAAGAAGTATGAAGAATTATAACATATTTTAATAAAAATTAAAAATGCATAAAATAGTCATAATTATTTTAAAACAATTCAAAAAGCAAGAATCTTTCATGAAAATGAATTAATAACCTATCTCAAATTTCCCTTATCACTTACTTTAAAAAGCCTTCAATGCAAACTCCTTATACATTAATTTTTAATATTGTTATTGTATTTTTGTAGACATAGTATTGTACACATTTTCTTTTTTTAATTCCAAAATGCGAACCTTACAGATGAGCCATGTGGTTACAAAACTCACAAACTAATATCTGCGCATATTCAACTGTGCTCATTTTCTGACTTACAGAGGTCTAACATACATACTTATTAACAAAACTTACCCTACTACTTCAGCCTCTGCTAGGATGATCTCATAATCTGTTCTTCTCACAAAACTGAATATACTTTGTTTAGTAAATTCCTTCTCCCCTACCCCAAGAAGATTGAAACAGAAGAGTTTCATTGATAGCCAAGAGCGCCTATATATCTTTTACTCATCTTCCTCTAAAGGTAATCACGGTACATGCATCAAAACTGAAATTTTAATAGTAATGCAATCCTATTATTAACTAAACAAATTATTCCACCAAGTTTTCCACTAATGCCTATATTTTGCTCCAAGACACAGTTTATTTCACGTTGCATTTAGTAATAATGTCTCCTTAGTGTCCTTCAAATCTTTGACAGTCCTCTAATTCTTGTTTTTCATGACCTTGGCAGTTTTGAAGAATATTGGTCATATATTTTGTACAGCATCCAACAATTAGGGTTTTTCTAATATTTTTCTTATTAAAAATTTAGATTCAACTGGGGTTATAGATTTTTGGGAAAGACACACAAAAATAGAAAGATTTACTGTTAAGTAGAATCAAATAACCTGTACCCCCACTGAAAGCATTCCAGAGAGGAATAGTATATTGCTTGGCCAAAACAGTGAAGCAGCCACCAAACCTGGCAACTAAATGATAGTTTCAATGCAGATGGCAGAAACAAAAACTGAGCAATTCTGGTGTAAGTTTAACTCATAAAAAAAAAAAAGGCAACATAAGAAGAGGCAATATAACAATGGTGTTAAGTTTTAAAAATCCATTAGTTCTATAAAGAAGAAATTTCACAATAGACCAAGTTTCAAAGAGCTGTAAAACTTCCTGTATTTCATTAATATTTAAATTGATTTTCCACTAATGTCTTTCCTCAAATATTTAATTCTGAAATATTACTAGAAAATAAATTAAATTTTAAAATATCTTTTTAGTTCACATTATTTTGGACACTTGTGAAACATTTCCATGATTTTCTGAGTTGCAAGTATTCCTAATAAGCTAGTTTAACATGCCCTGCAGCTGCTAATATTTTTCTTGGTGTGTTTACTTTCGCTGCATGTCAAATTTAGGAAATACAGACAACAATAATTCAATGTTGAATTAGACAACAATAATACAGAGAACACTCAGCTTATATTTCAAACTACTTCAAACAAGTTCAGAATTGGTTTGAAATATATAGTATTACATATAATTGAATTTTTCACTGTATGACTTCAAAATTAAAGACACGTTTCTAAGCCTAATTTTCTATGTTGTTTTAAATAATAAATTATTATTTTTACTTCCATAAGAGTTTCAAAATGATACACAAGCCATATTTTGTTTCTAATTTATCTAAAATGTTTTAATTTATTAAATCAATTTAAATAGAGATCATAAATTTAATGCATTTCTGCCCTTGATATGCAAATATTTATTTTTCTGTTCTAACTATAATTTAGTCTAGCAAAAATCATTGAACTTCAAATTGTAATGTAATCAATTTTACCACCACAAATTGTCAAATCATGGTGCTTGCTCTTTGAGTGTTCTCCATTTCAATAAATTAAATTCCAGTTTCTGTATATAATTTTCTGTAAATATATGACACATGCGTAATTTTAACTCATTATTTAATAGTAAATAAGCTATTTAAAAACTCAAATTTACAGCTCCAATATATTTCTGACTTTGTGGCTAGGATACCTCACCTACAAAAGGAGTATAATATCACCTTTCCCATCTCAAATCATGTTTTCTATAGTCTCTGCTGTCTTAATTTATCATTTTTACAGCAATTACAAAAAATAAAAGGTAAAATCAAGATTATAATCTTTGAATGAATTCCTTTACACATAAACAATATTTTAACTCCTCTCTTTTTGCATAATCTGTTTTAAAATTTGGAAACATTTTACAGTTGTTTTTTATTAGAGCTTTGTTAATACTAAACTTATCTCTAGCTACACAATTTTATTTTTCTTTAACCGAGAAGCATAAATATAACCAAATTATATGTGCAACAATATTATATTATGTAATTCAATTTTTTTAAATAATTAATATTGAATATTTTACTTATATATATAAATATGTATAAGAATAAGATATTAGGATTAAAGACATTTTTAAATCTTTTCCACATGACAATTTTAATTTTTCTCCTCAGGAGCTAATAGATGTTTTAATGAACACCTCTTAATAGTAAATAATTTAGTAAAAACATAATAAATATATTAGTAATACAATAGAATTATTTTATATTACCTTTGTAAACCAATCGCCCTCCTTGCCTACAGAGTCAGCAACTTTTAGAACCAGTTAAACAGCACACACGTGAAAGTAAGCATAGAGAATAACAATTTCTAAACTTAATAACTATCTTGTGAGATTAAAAAAAATCTATGACTCATGACTGAAATATTTTTGGCTGTTGTTTTACTTAAAATTGTGTTAGCCATTATCAACCGAAAATAAATTTAAGGGGCTCTAAGTAATAAAAGTTATGTCATGTCACAAAACAATACTTACAGAGTGTTTAATTCAGAGTAAATTAAGGCAGTTCTCATAATGTGGATAAGAAATATTTTCCTGATAATCATCAGATATTATTTGCCTTTTTCCTTCTTTCTCTCCTGGGTGTACAGTGATGTTTTCCAGGAGCTATATTATGCGTGATATCGAAACTGGACTGAACCTATAAAATGATAGAAGAATACAGCCGTTGGCTATTAAGCCAGATATTGAAAAGGTTAGAACACAATGTAATGTTATGCTTCCTCTTACATAATATTGATTGATTTATTGATTGATTGAGACCAAGAGTGTCACTCTGTCCGTCAGGCTATGGTACAATGGCATGACCTGGGCTCACTGCAACCTCCACCTCCCATGTCAGGTGATTCTCCTGCTTCAGCATCATGAGGAGCTGGGCCTATTAGGCAGGTGCCACCAAATCCAGCTTTTTTTTTTTTTTTTTTTTTTTTTGAGATGGAGTTTCCCTCTTGTTACCCAGGCTGGAGTGCAATGGCGTGATCTCGGCTCACCGCAACCTCTGCCTCCTGGGTTCAGGCAATTCTGCCTCAGCCTCCTGAGTAGCTGGGATTACAGGCATGCGCCACCATGCCCAGCCAATTTTTTGTATTTTTAATAGAGATGGGGTTTCACCATGTTGACCAGGATGGTCTCGATCTGTTGACTTGGTAATCCACCCACCTCGACCTCCCAAAGTGCTGGGATTACAGGCTTGAGCCACCGCGCCCGGCATTTTTGTTGTTGTTGTTGTTGTTGTTGTTAATTTTTTAGTAGCGATGGGGTTTCACCATGTCAGGAGATGGTCTTGAACTCCTGACCTCAGGTGATCCACCCACCTCTATCTCCCAAAGTGCTGGGATTACAGGTGTGAGCCACCATGCCTAGCCACAATTATCTAATTTTGAAAAAATATAGTTATTACTCATAAAAACATGTTATTCATAATAGCATGTAAGAAATATATTGATATCGATTAAGGATCCAAGATGGCTGATTGCTAACAGTTCGGGATTGTAGCTCCCAGTGAAAGCACAGAGAATGGGAGGATGCCACACTTTCAGATGAATTTTCTTCGCTCACGGACCAGAAGATTCCCAGTGGAGGGGCCCCACGGGTTGCCAGCGTGACTCTTGTGGCCGGTGCAGCGGTTTTGCTGGCACCTCGGTTCGGCAGCTCTTCGTGCAGAGTAAATGGGAGGAGATACCTGGGCAGAAGAGCACCATCAGTCTTATTGCTGCTGTTTTGGCAGGTGCAGTGAGTTGCTTGGATTCCAGTGCTGGGAATCAAACTGTGCATCCACTCAGAAACCCAACTAGAAAGGTGGTAATTGTAAAGACAACAGATGGATAAATTTATAACAAAGGGAAGAAATCAGCCTAAAAAGGCTGAGAATACCCAAAATCAGAACCCCTCTCCCTCTACAGAGGATTACAGTTCCTCATCAGCAACGGAACAAGCCCTGATGGAAAAGGACTGCATGCCATTATCAGAAGTAAGCTTCAGAAAGTGGATGATAAGAAACTTCTGGGAGTTAAAAGAACTTGTTCTAACCCAATGTAAAGAAACTAAGAACTTTGAAAAAAGGTCTGATGAAATGCTAACAAGGATAGACAATATAGAGAGGAATATAAATGAACTAACAGAGTTGAAAAACTTAGCAAAATATGCACAAGTTTGAATAGCCGAATTGATCAAGCAGAAGAAAGAATATCAGAGGTCAAAGACCTACTTTATAAAATGAGAAGACAAGAATAGAGAAAAAAGGATAAAAAGGAATGAGCAAAGTCTCCAAGAAATATGGGACTATGTGAAAAGACCTAAGTTACGTTTGATAGGTGTACCTGAATACGACAAAGAGAATGAATCCAAGCTGGAAAATACTCTTCAGGATATTATTCAGGAAAACTTTCCGAATCTAGCAAAACAGCACAATATTCAACCCTAGGTAATATAGAGAACACCACAAAGATATTCCTCAAGAAGAGCAACTCCAAGGCACATAATCGTTAGATTCACCAGGGTTGAAATGAAGGAGAAAATACTAAGGGCAGCCAGAGAGAAAGGTCAGGTTACCCACAAAGGGAAGGCTATCAGACTTACAGCAGATCTCTCAGCAGAAACTCTACAAGCCAGAAGAGAGTGGGGGCCAATATTCAACATCCTTAAAGAACAGAACTTTCAGCCCAGAATCTCATATCCTGCCAAACTAAGCTTCACAACTGAAGGAAAAATAAAATCTTTTATGAACAAGCAAGTACTCAGAGATTTTATTACCACCAGGCCGGCTTTACAAGAGCTTCTGAAAGAAACATTATACATAGAAAGGAACAACCAGTATTAGGCTT
Source organism: Saguinus oedipus (assembly GCA_031835075.1). Lineage (NCBI taxonomy): Eukaryota > Metazoa > Chordata > Mammalia > Primates > Cebidae > Saguinus > Saguinus oedipus. The sequence continues at coordinate 59,815,794 of CM063185.1, forward strand.
TCTAAACATATACCAAAAAGTAAAGAGCATCAACATAAAGAAGAATTTACATCAATGAATGGATAAAATAGCCAGTTTAACATCAAATGGCAGTAACCCTAAATTTAAATCGACTAAATCCCCCAATCAAAAGATACAGCCAAAACCTAACAATATGCTCCATCCAGACCCATTTCACATCCAAAGATACACAAAGACTTAAAACAAAGGGATGGAGAAAGATTTACCAACAAATGGAGAGCAAAAATAAATAAATAAATAAAAAGCAGGAGTTGCAATTCTTGCATCTGATAAAATAGATTTCAAAGCAACAAAGATATAGTGGTAAAAGGATCAATGCAACAATAAGAACTAACGATCCTAACACCCAGATACATAAGACTCATAAAGAGATTTAGACTCAACTAGACAGAAAATTAATAAGGATATCCAGGACTTGAACTCAGATCCGGAACAAGTAAACTCAATAAATATTTATAGAGCTCTCCACTTTAAATACACAAAATATACATTCTCCACCTTAAATACACAAAATATTGATCGGCCATTATTAGTACCCATTTTTAGAATAAAGCTACATTCCCATTTTCTCTCCCTCTTTTTCTTCCTTTCTTCCTCTCCTTCACTCCTTTCTTCCTTTTTTTTAAAAAAAATTAATTAAGCCATACACATCACATAATTCTTTACCCTTCCCCTTCCATGAACCTTTTTTTTTTCAAAAAAAAAAAAGAAACTCACAAACTGCCACTGAAATAAAGAAATATATTGATATCAAGTGAATTAATATATAGTATGTTTTAATTTTTTTAAAATTCTAATTTAGTGAATATTGACAGATATAATCCACATAAACAGAAGCTGTTTGGAATGCTCAGTAATTTTTGCAAGACTAAAGAATTTCTGAATCTCCTGAACTTGAGAGCTGCTGGTTGAATACTATATATCATGAGAACCCAAGTGCTTTTAATCTCCTGCTTCTGTCATTACCACAGGTGTTAATAATTTCTCTCCTCCACCCTTCTCTACAGTTAGATGACTGCTGCAGTAATTCTAGGTATCACATGCAGTTATGTTATGCAGCAAAGAAGAGAGGCAATTACTCCCCATTGCTTCCTTTTATAAGGAAGACAAACCTTATTCGTGACTCCCACAGAATTTATTTCATATCCCGCTGGCTGGAAAAAAAATACATGTCTCTTTTAAAACAATTATTCTAAAAAGAATGATGTCAGTCTGCCTCGCTAAGACTGGTTGTGGCCCATCCTTGAGGAGAGAGGGAGAGCCACTTGCTAGATTTTACAGCTAAGCAGAGGCTAAACATTCAAAATAGAAAGGACCTCTAAATGCAGGAAAGGATCATAGCTTGAGAATGAATTTTGATACAGTCACTGTGTCATTTGCATCTGTTGTGCTGAATTTATTTTCAAAAATTTAGGCAAGTATTAGATACTATAACCATCTCACATGTGGCCTTGTTCGTATTCTTTTCCCATTTAATCATGTTCAGAGATTACTGGGATTTAAAGTTGAAACTTTCTTAAGAATTAGCATTTGAATATTAATTTAGTAATAAATATAACAGGCAAAATCTTTTTTAAAAGTAACTTGAGCCAATAGTTCAGTGGTAAGCACACTAATACAAAGAAGTGAAGACTTAAAGGAAGATCAGAGATCTCAAGGAATGTTCAGTGTATTTATAAGGGAATAATATAAGCTTCCTTCAAAAATGCACATATTTTTAAGCATATTAAACACAAACTGTACATTTGAATGTGTGTGCAGATAGGACACTAAATACCAACTTTATGCCTATATATAGTTGCTAGTTTATTATGTTGTACATGGGTTTCATTCTGGACCTTCTAATAGCAATGAAGTGTGATGAGATGTTTTGGCTACTTAACCAAGGCCTATGCTGAATTTCTATGACTGTCGTCGTGTAAAGTATCTGATACTCATTTTCTAACTTATAAAATAACTTAAGGAAAAGAAATGAGAGCAGAGATAACTCTGGGATGCTAAACATGCCTTTAGTAGATGCACTCTTTAGTATTTGCAAGAATTATACTCACTTAAATTGGTTGGCCTTGTGATTCACTTTTTTTTTCAGAGATTTAAACTATGGGTGCTAAAGAAATGATATTTTAGACATCTAGTACAAACTGATATTAATGTCATGTACAGGCATATTTACTCACTTTGTCCACATTAAGGGTAGACACACTTTTACCTGGCATTTTTTAATTCTTATAAATATTTGATATTACTTTGAAAAGGCTATGGTCTCAATTTTAGTGTTGGAATAAAGATTCCAAATTCGCTTATATCGCTGTTATAACATCCTCAACATTTTTGCAAAATTTAAATTAAATGATTTGTAAATGAATTAATATTTCAAACTTATTTGCATATGTATTTGTCATATAATTTTTTAGGAAGAAGCTTGATTTTTAATCTTTCAAGTTAATTATACATGATATTAAGAGTTTTTTATTGGTAGGCATTATATCTTCTCTTTTGTAAGATGCATGTAATACTGAGACATTACAATATATAAAAATATAAAGTATTTATTTTTATCTTAAAATTAAATGCTGGTTTTCATAACTGGAAATATTTCAGAGTACTTCCAAGCATAACCATACTTTTGTTCCAATTTTTAGACTAGAACATGCTTATAATAACCTCAGACTAGTATCTCTATATGTGTGTGAATTATTTTAGTTGTTTATTTTCTTTTTGTCTTTTATTTATTTTGGTTGTATTGACAAGTTATTTGACCATAAACAAATAACACATTTGATTTAAAATAAAAACCTGACATCCAATTTGCAACCTTCTGTGAGCTAGTACATTACCAGATAAATCAATTCTATCATTGAATTGAACAGCAATTATAGGAATGTAGTCAAGTCAGCCAATTCAGTTGTATTTGGTGAAGCAATTTATGGTATTGCCCATAAATGTGAAGTTTCTATTTATGTTAAATGATGTCCCCCAGCATCTCCTGTGGAGAAGTGCTTTGCTGATGGCAAGTTCATATCAACCGTATCTCTAGGGGAAGTAGCTCAGTATGGTGATGCATTACAGGGAAATTAAAACTAAATTTCAGTTGTCTTATAATAGCTTTTTATAATTATTTGACAACCTAGTTAACACCACCAACATATTTTCTCTTCTGAAAACCCAACAGGTGTTTGCTGGATTTTCTTCATCTGTTACGAATCAGTACTGATTCCAACTGGACATGTTCCATTCAATAGATGGATATGTTTTATATTCGTAGATATCCTGCACCTGTTCAAACAGTATCAGCTCCAAAGCCGTCTTCTTAGTTGATGCTGGCTGTTATGTTCTTGACACCTGGCCCATCCGATCCACATCATTGTCTGTATAGAGCAGATTTATTATACACATACTGTTGCACCTGTCTCAAATTATTTAAATCTGTCTCTGTCTGGCATATTGTCAGTTTTAGAGTGGTTTTGAAAAACTAGGTTGAACCATTTTGAATCATGTTTTCCTTCATGATAAAATGATACTTCAGTTCTCTAAAAACTTCATCAAAGTATATTCAAACTATATTATTAGAGATAAACTGAAAACCTGATACTTGAATGTTTTGTTATTTGCCGAATAAAACAGGCAGATTTTAAAGGCCAGAAGATAAAGAATCTGTTCATTACATATGCTTAGAATATACTGACTTCATTATCCTTAGTAAATATGACTTCATTATCCATCATAAATTATGGAAAATGGGGGGGAGGGGTGGGAAGAAAGCATGTATTTTTATGGTCCATGGCAATTTAAGTTAACTAATATTATTTTCTCTGGAAAGAAAAGGATGGAGGAAACAAGCAGACTCAAAAGAAGAAAAAACAGGAGAGGGAGCTCCTAGTTCTATTAGAAAATGGCATTTGTGGCAAGGTGCAGTGGCTCATGTCTGTAACCCTAGCCCTTTCAGAGGCCGAGTCCCGCAGATCACCTAAGATCAGGAGTTAGAGGCTAGTCTGACCAAAATGGTGAAACCTCTTCTCTAAAAGTACTAAAAGTACAAAGTAGCCGGGAGAGGTAGCTCACTCCTGTAATCCCAGTTACTGAGGAGGCTGAGGCACAAGAATTGCTATGAAGGAGAGAGTCAGAGGTTGCGGTAAGCCAAAATCTCACCACTGAACTCCAGCCTGGGCAATGAAGTAAGACTGTCTCAAAAAAAAAAAAAAAAAAAAAAAAAAAAAAATGGCATTTGTGGAAAATGTTTATTTTCTTTGATGAGCATCTAAATGGGAATTTACTAGACTATCTCATCACATTGTTGGGGTGACTCCTTTTGTGGGAATTGGAAATAAATGTTAGATACATGTATATTTAGTTTTCCTGTAAGTCAAAAGATAATTTTGGTTTATAATATCACACACACGAAAGTGGTTTTAAAAGATCCAAATTTCATTCTTACAAATTAGATGAATTTAAAATACATATATATAATCATACAATCCAGATGTTCAGTTCCAAGAAGATAATAGCCACGGCATAGTTTTGAATCTTCCAAATTTCTTCTTGATAACCAGACAAAGCGAGTAGGTGAAACAAAATAGTTTTCAGAAATGAAAGCTAAATTAGAATTAACACAGAGGAAATACAGACTTCATAAAGCACTGTAAAACAAATAAGAGACTGGAATGTAAGAAATATTCTTAAATATATTTATAAATTTGTAGATATTATCACAATATATTATTAGGTAATTAAATCCAATTATGAAACATTACGTTATGATGCTAACAATATGAAATGGTAAATAGAGAGAGAAAAAAGACGGTCATGGGCCGGGTGCAGTGGCTCATGCCTGTAATCCCAGCACTTTGGGAGGCTGAGATGAGTAGATCATGAGGTGAGGAGTTCAAGAACAGACTGGCCAACATGGTGAAACTCCATCTCCACTGGACGTGATGACAGGTGCCTGTAATCCCAGCTACTGTGGAGACTGAGGCAGGAGAATTGCTTGAACCTGGGAGGTGGAGGTTGCAGTGAGCTGAGATCCTGCCACTGCACTCCAGCCTGGTCAACAGGAGCAAAGCTTCCTCTAAAAATAAATAAATAAATAAAAAAGATTGTCATGGTGTGATAGTAAAGTACTTTATGGCATGCTATAAGTGTTTTGAATTGAGTTGTCTCATATTTAATGGTTACTGTTCTTTACGTAGTGTGATTACTATTCTTTATGTAGTACCATAAGTGCTTTTATATTTCCAAGACAGAGAATGCTTGTTGGCTGTATCACTGTCCTTTTTCTCCTTTCATTTTATCCTGTAAAACTCACTTGAGTTTTTCTTACAAGACAGGTCTAGTAGTAATGAACTTCTTTAGCTTTTGTTTATCTGAGAAAGTTTTAATCTCTACCTTACTTTTGAAGGACAATTTTGATGAATGTAGGATATTCTTGGTTGATGGTTTTATTATTTGCACTTCAAATATGTTGGTCCACTGCCTTCTTGCCTCCAAACTTTCTGATAAAAAATATGCTTATAGTATTTTAGTGGATTTCTTGTATGTGATAAGTCACTTCTCTCTTGCTGCCTTCAAGAATGTATTTGTCTTTCAGAAGTTTAACTATAATGTGACTCAATGTGTGTCTCTTTGAGTTCTTCTTAGTTGACATATGTTTTGTCTCTTGGATGTTTTTATTCATATCTTTCATCAAATATGAGAGTTCTTAGTGATTTCATTTTCAGATAGTATCTCTGTGCCTTTCCTTTTTCTGTCTTCTCCTTCTAGATATTCCCCAATCCATATGGTAGTCAGCTTACTGGTGTCCATAGGTTCTTTAAGATTTGTTCAATTTTCTTCAAATTGTTTTTTTCCCTTTTGCTCTTCAGGCTCAATAATTTCACTGACCTATTATAAAGTTCATTATTTCTATTATTTTGCTTTCTCAAATTTGCCTTTGAATTTGTCTAATTTATCATTGTAATTTTCAGCTGCAAAATTTTCTTTATAATTTTTATAGTTTTATTCCTTTTTTTTATTATTTCCATTTTGTTCATATATCATTTTCTTAACTTTCCAAACATTTTTCTTTAGTACTTTGAGTATCTTTTAAAAGATTGCTTTAAAATATTTGACTAATAGATAGGCTAGCAGGCCCTTTCATGAACAGTTCTTGTCAATTTATTCATTTTTCTTTTGAACAGGCAGTCCATTTCTTCTTGTGAAGAAACATGAATCTAATAATATGTAATTCTGGAAATCAGATTCTTCCCTTATGCAGGGTAGGCTTTGGAGTTTTTTATTATACCTTTTGTTTATTGTTTTTGCTTTCTGATTGTTGTGAGCTGTGCCAAGCATCAGCTTGAAGTGGAAACTTAGGTCTTCCCAGTTCCTTTGAGCCTTGTGTTTCCATGGGCATGTGTGGTCATTTCTAATTTTCCCTATTATACACTTACATTTTCATATTCTAGCTTTTAATGTCTGGTCTCAAAATGGAGAAAATAAAATAAAATTGAAGAGTAGGGAAAAAAGAATACAATCCCATTAAGTCTTCTGGAAGTCACTTCAGCTGGAGAAGAAGCAAGCTTGTAACAATGGGACAGGTACAGCAACAATGGCTACTCACCTCTTTGTCCGTTCCTCCGTGATTAGAAGCAACAATCAGTAATCAGAATGCAAACCCTGAGTGTTTGACAGGTAGGACCCTTTTTGTCCACTCTGGCTGTGTGCTTCAGAAACATGTGCAGAGCTACCTGCTGCGGGCTGAAAGTGGGGAATGAGTAGCTGCTACTGTGTGGAGACCTGAAACTGACAATAGTTCATTGTAACTTACACTTCAGGTGATAATAGAAGTGTAAGCATTAGAAAGTTGGAAGCATTAGATAGACGCCTTATATGCTGAAAAAGTAACTTGTACTATCTGTCATCTCTCTCAGTCATCTGTAACTATTCACATGTAGCAAGAGGGATGTTTTTATTTGACAATGTTTTAGAAAACACTTCATATCACTACATAGATATATTTTCAATTTCCTTTTGTTTGTGTATAGTAAGTCATTTATAAATATGTCATTGTTATTTCAATCAATTCCTAATGAATATTTGAATTATTTCTAAGATTTGCTATTATTGATAAGGACACTAATAATGAAGAATTTTTTTGCATTTCAATTAATACTTTCGCCTGGGTATGCTTAGATTCCTATAAATAAGTCAAGGAGTGAGTGGATATATGATTTGATAAATAGGGCCAAGTTTCTCTCCAGAAAGTTTGCACAAATTTATATTACCACCAATAGTATGCCATTTCTGTAAACATTTAAAAAATATTTTCTGTTTTGTTTTTCTGTAATATGATAGATGATAAATTGTCTTATTGTAATGTTCATTATCTCATTAAGAGTGAGATTATGCATCTCTTTATATGTTCAAGGATGTTTGCATTTATTTTGCTATATACTGAATTTATATATTTTTGCCTATGGTATCATTGATACATATCTTTTTGAAGGAGCTCTTTCTATATTAGGGATGTCAACATTTGTTTCTCTTATAAGATTATTATAGTTTCCCTTTTTAGGAGGATTTTGTCCATTATTTTATCTGATATAATTTCTGATTTGCAAAGTTGCTGCAGGTTATTATGCACGGATAATAATTCTCATATATTTATGGAACTTTTAGAGAACATGAAGTAGCTAACATTTTTTCTCATGTTTTTTTCTTGGTATAAATTCTATTTCTTTAAATATAAATATTATGGCTTATTTTTCTTTTATTTGCATTTGTCAGGTTTATCATTCCCAATGTTTTTCTAAAATTTACTTATTTACTACTTTTTATTTTAAAAAATAGATGTAGGTCTCACTATGTTGGCTAGGCTAGTCTAGATTTCCTGGCCTCAAGCAATCCTGCCTCAGCACCCCAAGGTGCGGTTATTACAGGCATGAACCACAGTCCTCAGCCATGCTTTTTTATTTTTAAACACCCAAAATAACTTACTTTGTGTTTTTATCATTTTATTTTTGCATTAAAAGACTAAATTTTTCAATATTAACAAATTTTTAAAATTTATATAGATAAGACACATTTGATCTCAATTTTGTCATAATGTTTCATTCCACTACATATGCAAATAATATATTACTATGACACTTACTTCTTTATCATTTTTCTTTTGATATTTTTCTGGAATTTAGTAAGATTTCTTGGCTGCTTAATATAAGAATAAATACGATGAGCAAAGAACCTTTTATTGTTTTTACATTCTCTCACTCTCACTATTAAAATATTGTCACTAATATTATTTTAATTAGGGTCTTTTCTTTGTCCTGTTTAGTGTGATAAGTATAATTGAACTATTTAATTTCTCAGCATGAAATGAAATTCTTTTACATCTGACATACACCCTGCCTTTTATTTTCAAATGTCTGGCAGTTTTATAATCTTACACTATCAGATCCTTTACATTTACATAATATTCTATTGCTGTTATCTCTTTTCTAATCTTAACTTTACATTTAAACATCTTCAATGTGTACAAAAACCTGATGCAAAATCTTGTTTATATCTTGTTTGAAGTTATTCCTTTGTTCCTCAGTCTATCTATCTGTCTTTCTGCCTATCTATCTATCTATCTATCTATCTATGTGACAGTGAGAAACAGACATAGAGAGGCCATTCCAGTGCTTAGTTACAACAAGATTTGAAATAGCTACAGAATGATGGGGTGTGCTGAGAACAAAATGCTGTATTAATTGAGTGAAGAATATGCTTTCCTTGTATTTTCTTAGCATGGCTAAGTATTCAATATTTTCTAAAAGAATAACAGGTAACAAGAAAAAAGTATAACAAAGGATTATAAACAGCAATAATAAAATCTTCAAAACAGAAAATCTAAAAGCATACTCTAAATAAAAATGTCCCCTAATGAATTATACAAAATAAAATTATCAAATTAAACACTATGAGTCATAATAATGTAACATAAATATGAGTTCCTGTTTATGACATAAGAAGGAATATCTTTCATTTTTTAAGCATCTTTTGTTTATGTCCACAAGGAAAAATTTTTTTGTTATAAAATGATTTGCCAAAATATGGGGACTTATGTAGAATGAGAGAAAACATACCACCAATAGTATGCCATTTGTTAACTCCTGGAAATTAGTGAGTCTTGGAAACGAAAGTATATGATATAAGTGAAATGGATCAGTCAGTAAAATCCTATCAATATTATATTATACTTCAAATATTTACTAGGAATGTGGTTTCTCCTATTTAGTAAAGTATCTTTTGATTTTGACAGAGGCCTCAATGACAAACTTTACAATTTGAACAATCTATTAATTTTGAAGAACTTATTAAGGGGTAAATTAAGCTCATCTGTGAAAACATTAATAGCTCTAGAGAAGAAAAAGGTCAGCAGTACAATATGCCTACAAACAATTTCTGTCTTTTAAATATAAATAAACATTATGAATATTTCACGGAATCAGACAAGCTAGACAGAAAATGAAGTCCCAGTTGGGACAGATTAAAATTTTGATGCCTGAAGTGGTGCAGCTAGAGACATCACCACAACATTATTATTTGAAGCCAAAAAGCAGTTTTTTCAAAGCAAAAATTATTCAGAAGAAATTTAATTTCAAGACACATTTCAAATAACACTCTAACTCAGAAAAATAAGTGTTTGATTACTTAAATCATGCCAATAATTACTTTAATTAATCATCCCAATTGATTTGTTTAAAACCAAATTGTTCTTTTAATTTTTTTAAAAAAAATATACCTTAAGATTGAGTGTCAAACTCATTTTATGCAGATATCAAAATATATATTTGATATAGAAGTAGCGTGTCTCATCTACTTTTAGTGAACACTTTTGCTTTCAATTTAAAAAACTGTAATCACTTTTTCATATGCTATTGTTGCTTTTATAAATTATTCACTTCTTCTTCCAAGAAGTCTCACAATTGGTATAGCTGTTTGTTAACTCCTGGAAATTAGTCTTGGAAATGAAAGTATATGATATAAGTGAAATGGATCAGTCAGTAAAATCCTATTATCAAAACCATCAGGCTTATTGATCAACTCTCTAGTTAAGAAAGCTGAATTAATTCCTATCTAGATGTCCCTTCACTTATCTAGCAAGGTTCTAGTGGACTAGTTCGTGGACTAGTAAGTGTAATCCAATAAACTTATCTGCCTTGATGAAAATGTTCTAAACTTTTATTTTCCAAAGTGATAGTCTCTAGACACATGCGACTATTGAGTGTTAGGAATACAGTTAGTGAGGCTGGGTGCAGTGACACATGCCTATATTTCCAGCACTCTGGGAGGCCAAGGTGGGGGCATTGCTTGAGCCCAGGAGTTCAAGACCAGCTTAAACAACATTGTGAGACCTCATCTCTACAAAAAAATTGAAACTAAAAAACTAGCCAGGTGTTGTGATGCATACCTGGGGTCCCAGCTACTCAGGAGGTTGAAGTGGGAGGATCCATTGAGCCAAGGGGTTCAAGGATGCAGTGAGCTGAGGCACCAAGCACTCCAGCCTGGGTAACAGAGAGAGAGAGAGAGAATGTGGCTAGTAAGACTGAAAATCTAATATATATAAACTAATATATATAATTAGAAACTAATATACATGTCTTTCTGTGTGTGTGTGTGTATATATATATAACATATATATTATATGTTATATATATAACATATATATGTTATGTGTATATTAGTTTCAAAGGAATATGTACAGGTTTGTTACATAGATACACTTGTGCCAACAGGGTTTTTTATGTAGATTATTTCATCTCCCATTTATTTAGCCTGTTTCCCATCACTTATTTTTCCAGATCCTCTCCCTCCTCCCACCTTCTGCCCTCTGAAAGTGCCCACTGTGTGTTGTTCTCCTCTATGTGTCCCTGTATCCTCATCATTCAGCTCCCACTTAAAAGTGAGACCATGAGGTATTCAGTTTTCTTTTCCTGTGTTAGTTTGCTAAGCATAATGGCCTACAGCTTCATCCATGCTGCTTCAAATGACATAATCTATCTTTTTTATGGTCACATATTCCATGGTGTATATACATCACATTTTCTTTATTCAGTCTATCGTTGATGGACATTTAGGGTTATTCCACGTCTTTGTTACTGTAAAAAGTGCTGCAATGAATATATGCAGCCATATGTCTTTACAACAGAATGATTGGTATTCCTTTGGGTGTATACCCAGTAATGGGATTACTGGGTTGAATTATAGTTCTGTTTTTAGGTATTTGAGGAATTTCCAGTTGTTCTCCAGAATAGTTGAAGTAATTTATACTTCCACTAACAGTTTATAAGTGTTCTTCTTTCTCTGCAACCTCGACAGCCCTGTTATTATTATTAATTTTTTACTTTGTAATAGCCATTCTGACTGGTGTAAGATGGTATTTCATGGTGCTTTTGATTTGCATTTCTCTAATTAACAGTAATGTTGAGTCTTTTTGCATAAGATTGTTGGCCACACGTATGTCTTTTTATAAAAAGTGTCAGTTCATATTCTTTGCCTAATTCTTAATGGGATTTGTTTGACTATTTTTGCAATATTGTTTAAGTTCCTTATGGATAATGAATATTAGATTGCTGTCAGAAGCATAGTTTATAAAAATTTTCTCCCATTCTATAGGTTTTCTGTTTGTTCATAGTTTCTTTTGCCATGCAGAAACTCTTTATTTTAGTTAGATCCCATTTGTCAATTTTTGCTTTTGTTGCAATTGCTCCTGGAATCTTCATCATGAAATTTTCACCCACTTGTGTTTCTAGAATGGTGTTGTCTAGGTTGTCTTCCTGGGTTTTTAATACTTTTGGATTTTACATTTAAGTCATTAATCCATCTTGTGTTAATTTTTGCCTATGATATAAAGAAGGGGTCTAGTTTCAGTCTTCTGCATGTAGCTAGCCAGTTATTCCAGCATCATTTATTGAACAAAGTCTTTTTCCCATTGCTTGTTTTTGTTGCCTTTGTTAAAGAACAGATGGTTTTAGGTGTATGACCTTATTTCTGGGCTCTCTATTCTGTTCCATTGGTCTATATGACTGTTTTTGTACCAGCAACGTGCTGTTTTGGCAATAGCTCTACAGTACAATTTTAAATCAGATAGTATGATGCCTCCAGCTTTGTTCTTTTTGCTTAGGATTGTCTTGGTAATTTAGCTCATTTTTGTTCCATATAAATTTTAAAATAGAATTTTTCCAGTTCTGTGAGGAATGTCATTGGTTGTTTAATAGGAATAGCATTGAATCTACAAATCATTTTGGGCAGTATGGCCATTTTAACAACATTGATTCTTTCTATCATGAGCATAGAATGGCTTTCCGTATGTTTGTTTTTCCATTTGATTTTTTTGAGCAATTTTTTAGTTCTGCTTGTAGAAAGGTTTCATCTCCCTTGTTAGCTGTATTTCTGGGTATTTTACTCTTTCTACATTAATTGTGAATGGTACTGCACTCCTGATTTGGCTCTTGACTTGAATGTTGGTGTATAGAAATTCTAGTGATTTTTGTGCATTGATTTTGTTGATAATTTTTAAATTTTAATTTAATTTAAATTGAAATAGCCTATCTAAGGATAACATTAAAAATTGAGCTTGAGACAATGGTTTACAAGAAGTGAGTAACTTGGTTTGGTAATGTTAACCCAGGGAGTGAGGATGAGGGAAAAAGAAATTGGGATAAAGAAGAAAAAGTTAATATATGAATGCATTATCAAGTTGGCCACAGATTATAGCAATTCATGTTCAGTTTTTCAGGGCTTCTGAGGAGATTACTGACATGTATTTCAAAACTGTCTACTCAGAAAATTAAGGGGACAAGCATTTGTCTTTGTTCTTATTCCCCATTGATCCAGACATTCACAGGCATTGACTTCTCCACAATTTGAACTATTGTGTGCATAAGTGCTAAGTGGGTCTACTGGGCATTTCTTTCTAAGGTGCATCGGGAAAATTACTTAAGAAGGAAAGTGATGAATATGGGCTCATATAAGATGCTTGTACAAAGTTAGCGGAAGACTGTGAGGATCCAGTTACCACAGCACTGGCCTGAAAGGAGTTAGAGAGCTAGCTGAAAATATTCCTATGCAAAAGTATAAATGTTTTAAGTAAGTACATAAAGCAGACATGGTCTCTGACCTTGTAGAAATTATGACAATGTGAAGTAGATTAAAAAGTAAGAAGAAGATGAGAAGTTTTGATGAGTATTGTTGAGGAAATAAAAAAAGTATACAGATAGAGCACAGTACAAAGAGAGTTAATTCTGCAGAGTGATCAGTGAAAACCTCTCTAAAAAAAATGCTATTAAAGCTGAAATGTGTTGGATGAGGAGGAAGCCACAAAGAAAAAGCCATGCAACCAATCAGGAAAAATAAATATGAAGAAAATCACAATTCTAAATTATTCCCTTTAGAGTGTTTTTCTTAAAAAAAAAGAAAAAATCCACAACCCACTAAACAAATGGAAGATAAGTTATGATAGCCTACCTATCAACTCAACTAATAGTGTTGCCAAGAAGAATGATCCTTGGTAGATTTATACTGTTGTTAAATGTAGACCAATATTCTGCTTTTCAGTGGTAGGCAATAACAGGGAAATTCCTTTTCTCTAAATGAAAATATATAAACCTCTCACTGAAACATAAAAAGTAGTTGAAACCATAATTTTTGCTTTCAACATTGGAAGCAGCAAGCATCTTTAAAATGGTAAATTGCTCACTGGAAAACTACAACGAAACATAAAAGAAGATAAATAAATATTTTTTATAAAAACAGTCAATAAATATATGTAGATATTAGAGAACTCAAACTGGGGGGTCGCTTTGATCACTTTGACAGATTTGAAAATAGAATCTGACATCACTGAAACATTACTAAATTTTGGTGACTAAATTAATTTGGCTCTCCTTGGGAGTGTAGATTAACTTTATTTTCTAATATCTTAGTGTGGGAAATTTAATGCACTTGCTTGAGGAAATTAAATTGAAGGTAGGAAACAGAATGTGTGAGCCAAGCCAATTAACCACCACTTGCTGTGTAATAAATCATAGATTTATATTTTAATTTTTAAAACTATGTTTTATGGGACCTCAGTTTCTTCCCAATGAATATCAGCCCCTTAGAATAATTTATTTTGCAGGAAAGGTTGTCTTTAAATGTTTGCATGCAATTACTTACCTTAACATTTAAATTTCAAGAAAATGTATCTTTGCAACTTTAATTTGCACTTTTGGCATTATTGTATAGTGGTCACCATTTAGCAAACACAATTTCTATGGAAAAGTATGGTTATTTATTTATATAATCCTCACAACTTCATTTAGACAACAGTTTTACCGAAGAGTAAAAATTAGGCCTAGAGATGTCAAGAAACTTCTCTGTCTTGTTTTCTTGTGTCCTTTAGTGATTATACCAGCATCTGACACAAAACAAGAGCTTAAAAAGAGTTGTCAGTAACTTTGCTGACTGATCAACTCACTTTTATATGCCATTTTGTCAATTTTAAAGAGAACCTTCAGACTTTAGCTCCCTCCCACACTACACCCTAAACAGTATCTGTATCTTTACTATTCTTCACTTGCTAACAGTTTAGCTATGGCCTGAATAAACTTGGATTTCTTCAAACCAAAAACTTCCAAAGCATTCTTCAAAATTTCCTATTTGTATGCCATATATCTAATTTATCACATGTGCAGTAGTTTCTTCTTCTAAAATATATTTAAAATCTGTTTCTTCTCCAAATATATTCCTACCACTATCCAAGCCAACATCTTTACTCTCAAACAGCATTAATAATCTTCCATGATCACTTTCCATCAGAGTCCAGACATGTCAATTTTCCAAACATCTACCAGAACTATTATTTTATAAACCAGTTAAAAGATCTTGAAAATTTCCATAACTTATAATGAAGTTTTACTATAGCCAGCTAATTTTCCCTTGGAAATTTAGAGTAAAGATGTTGGCTTGGATAGTGGTAGGAATACATTTGGAGAAGAAACCGATTTTAAATATATTTTAGAAGAAGAAACTACTGCACATGTGATAAATTAGATATATGGCATACAAATAGGAAATTTTGAAGAATGTTTTGGAAGTTTTTGGTTTGAAGAACCAAAATTAGCTGGGAAAATTAGCTGGCTATAGTAAAAGAATCATTTTAACTTAATGCAATCATCATCCAGGTTCTTCCTGCCTGCTACACAGACAAAAGCAATCTGCTAAGATGACAGTATTGTAGTAGAGAAATAATTTAACTGATGCAAAGCCAGTTCATGAGGGAAAACTGGAGTTATTCCTCAAATCAATCTTCCCAAAGGCTCCAAAGTTAGGAGTTTTTATGTACAATCTGGAAACCAGAGGACTAGAGAATGGGTGCTGCCACTTGGTTGAAGATGAAATCCTGGAAGTATAGAAAACCATTTGCATCTGCCTCTGGGCGTGGCCACATGATCAGGTGAGTCCTGAGTCAGGAGTCTGGGTAAGGTCATTATAAATAAAAATCTCACACAAAAAAATTCTTAAGTTCTACAGTAGTGATGTTATTCATAGGAGCAATTGGGAAGGTCACAAATCCTGTGACCTCTGGCCACATGACCCCTGAGCAAAAAGGGACTATAGAAACTACATGTATCTCATAATATCTCATCAGTCTTACACTTTCAGCTGTAGAAAGAGGGAAGGAATTAGTTTTCAATGGGGACTATTATTATTTTTGTTTCAAAGTTAAGCTATAAACTAAATTTCTCCCAAAGTTAGCTTGGTCTCCACACAGGAATAACCAAGGATAGCTTGGAAATCAGAAGCAAGCTGGGGTCAGATTTCTCTTACTGTCCTAATTTTGCAAGAGTAATTTCATTAGCATGTTTGAAATGTAACACTGAACATTATCCCCAAATCAGTTCAAGCTTTTATTTTTACCTTCTCTGTAATATCTCCTTAGAACACAATGTGAGCCCTTTTAAGCCACAATTGTAAGCTATTCTCCATGGAGCTAACTCCCTATTTCCCTTCAGAGTTTTATTTCTCTCTGAAACATTGATCACCTATCAACTATGCTTACTTACTGCATTTGCTGTCAATTTTCTCTCACGCAAAATGTAAACTGCATAGAGAATATTCCCAAATGCCTAGAAGAGTTCCTGGCACACAATAGGTTCTCAATAACCATTAATTGAATAATTAGGTAAATTAATCATTCATGATTGCTCTACAAGACACTGCAATATTTTATGCACTTTTTTTCTCTCCAGCCTAATCTGGTGACACCCTCATTTTTATTTTCTATAGTCACTGTGTTTCCAGTTTCTAAAACATTCTTCACCATGCTTCCCACGTGGAGTTATTCATCCCTTAGGACTCAATTTAGAAATCACCATCTCAGAGAAACATTCCTATAGTATCCCATTTAAAGTAACTTTTTATTCAGCAACACTATCAATCTCTAGTCAACATTCAACCTGTGCCTTTCATAGCACATTTTAATCTCGAGGTTTTTGTTGTCATTGTTCCTGTACCTAATTCTTATTTCCTTAATAAAATATGTGCTCCTTATGGGTATAGCTATGTCATTTATCATTTAATTCCTAGTAATTAACCAAATGCCTGAAACACAACTGCAGTGAAATTGTTGGGAAAAGATAAATGGGACTTTCACATTTCATTCCATTATCTCTATATCATGGTGGTGCAGGAGTTTTTCTCGACCTCTGCGTTGGACTTCAACAGGGGTGCCCCATTTACTCAACCAGCTGTATTCAGCCTCTTAAGGGAGGGAGAGAGTGAACAGGTGAACATGGGAACCAGCTGGCCACTTTAGGCACTGGCAACAGCAGGCTCAGCGTGGGCCCTGCAGTGGAGTCCAGGTAGGGGTGCCTGTGACACCCGAAGACCCAGATGGTGTCACAATGCTCACTTACCTCCATCATCCATGGGAAGCAGTGTATCAGCTCAGTGTGCACCTTACCTTGTCAGGTGAGGTGGCTGCTCCCTGCCAGAGATAGCAACGGGAAGGCATAACAGTCTTTTTAGGTCAGTGGGTCCCAAGCTCTTGTCCGGCATCTAAGAAGAATGAGGTCACATGGACACTTGAAGGATGGTGGAGATTCAGAATTTTATTTAGCAATGAAAATGGCTCTCAGCAGAAAGGGGAGCTGGAGAGGTGGAAGGACAGGCAGGTTATCGACCCAAAAGTTCAGCTATCTCTGGCCAGCTCTTCTCCAGCCATCACTCCCAAATCAAGCTGCTTCTTTCCAGGCAAGCTGCTTCCCCGTCTCTAATGACTGCGTCTGGGTCCTTCACAGCCACTTGATGGAGGTTGTAAGGGTGGAGTAGGTAGTTTTGGAAAAGGCAACATTTGATTTGTAAAAAGACATTATTCAGAAAGAACTAATTGGGAGAAAGCTGGCAAACAGGGATAGAAATTCTCACTTTGGGCCATGGGTTTCAGGCTTTTCAGCACAAAGGTGGGGTTTTGCTGGATACCTATCCCTGTCAACCTAGAATTTCTCCAGCTGCTGCCTCTATCAATGGGATTATTGATGGTATTTTAATGTTTTTGAAATTTAACACACATTATTTATTTACCAAAATATTTACACACTTACAAAGATATTATGACATTGATTATAATAATTATTTTATTCCTTACTGAGTCTTCTTTACAATATGTGTATTTGGAAAATAAGTTTCTAAGCAGGTAGATCCTAGTATACTGGGCTAGATTCACTCCCAAGCAGAAAACCAACTATAATATGGAGTAACAAAATTCTTACCAGACCTCATTCTTAGAACAGGTCTTGTATCTTTTGTCATTCTAGACTTTACTGGTTGGTGACATTTTAAAAACACTTATTTATTTTGTTTTTTGTTTCCCACTCATTTACTTCATTTGCAATTTTTTCCCCAAACAATTCCATACTCTGCTTCCGCCAATAAGCTGCACTTTTTGATATGCCTTAAGATTCCCAGGGCTATTTCATATTTCCAAGGGGCTTGGCAGAGTCCTTAGAGGTGGTTCCCTGCTCCTTTTCCACTTCCTCCTCCTTATCTCCTTTTATCTTAAGGTTTACTATCTGAAGTCTTTTGGTGTCGGCAAGGAGACAACTCATTCACCAATGTTTTGATATATGAAGTGACAATCTCTTTGTAGAACCCAATTCATTTACGAGAATAATTTCATTGTTCTGAGCAAGCCACATTTCTCTCTCCAGTTTTTTTTAAGGCTCTCCAACATTTTTTACTGATTGGATCTACTTAATCATCAGATCCAGTCTGGATGCTTTCATCAGTTAGTAAGCTTTGTATTATCGTGCTAAACACATGTTTTGTTTATATGTCTATGTGTGTCTGAATGTATGGTATTTATGTGTGATTTTAAAAAGTTACTACATTGTCAAATTACATTGTTAAAGAGCTTTATTTAATTGGCTTTAAAAATAGATACATTATTCTTTCAGAAAAATAATTACCAATCCAAATTCTTTTTTTTTTTTTTTTTTTTTTTTTTTTTGAGATGGAGTTTCGCTCTTGTTACCCAGGCTGGAGTGCAATGACGCGATCTCGGCTCACCGCAACCTCCGCCTCCTGAGTTCAGACAATTCTCCTGCCTCAGTCTCCTGAGCAGCTGGGATTACAGGCACGCACCACTGTGCCCAGCTAATTTTTTTTGTATTTTTAGTAGAGATGGGGTTTCACCATGTTGACCAGGATGGTCTCGATCTCTTGACCTCGTGATCCACCCGCCTCGGCCTCACAAAGTGCTGGGATTACAGACGTAAGCCACCACGCCCAGCCCAATCCAAATTATTTTTAAGTTCACCTGACTTAGGTGATCTTTGATAAATAAAAATATTGTTGGTATAATACATCAGCCATGTTATCAGAGTTGTCAGCATTAACTACAATGCAGACCAATAACTTGTATCTTTTTAAATGCTTAAAATAATAAAACCATGATTTCAATTGAAGAACAAATGTGCAAACTGAACTATAATATCCATTATTTCCTATGTATCAAAACATGAAAAAAATATTTTTCTAGCTCTTTAGGTTTATCACTTTTGTGATGACTATCTAAGATGCATATGCAGTAAAATAGTAAGGAAATAACTTGGCTACCTTGCTTTGTTTTGGGTTATGATATGTGTACTTAAAAAGAGCTTTACAAATCTCTTTGGAAATTTACATTATTGGAGGTTTACTAAGTTAAATTATAATGATAGATATTCTTAAATATATGGATTATTTACAAACAGAATACCAAAACATTAATTGTTGAACAGTTTTATCTTTCTGTACTTCTGCCATACTGTTTTAATATGGTATAGAGAAACTGTATTTGGGATTGTTAATAAACATGAAAACTTACACTTTGAGGAAACACATGATTCCAGAAATTGTGAAATGTCATTCATCTACAAATTGCTGATTCACAATTGCTAGGAATTAAAATTCTAATTAACATATGATAATTAAAACTAGAAATAAAAAGGAAAACAGTTGAGAAAATGAGGATATGATTTTGGTAAATGAAGCTTAAATCAAGATATGTTTTTTAAGTGAAAAATAGTAATTTTTGTCCTAGAGTAGAATGGTTATTTCAAAATCAAAAAGAGTAAAAATATAAGACAGATACCCAAAAGTGTAAAAGAAGATTGTAGAAGTTTATGAACAAAGAATATTGTAAAAGAAATTTTAGATGTGATCAACTTTAGAAGGGAATTATTCATAGGTGTTTTAAAAACTTTAAGATTAATGCCAAAGTACACTCATGTAAAACTAGAATCTGGTTCTCTCTGTTAACAAAAAGAAAACATACTTGCCATCTGGAGTATTCTTGGAGAAATCTCCAGTGATAGACAGTGATAGAGGTACTTTTTTTACTGGATAAGCTGTAAAATAGTCAAGTATTTCAAACACAATGGCATCCAGGAAAGCTAACTCAATAAATTAGATTGGCCAAATTGTCAACTTAGCCAATTGATTATCAATTGATGGCAATCAGATGCAATCCCAATGGGAAACATAAATTGACCTGTTATAAGTAGTCATTGGAAGGCCTATGCCACTAATAATAGAACTTCATGTATCTCACATTCATGAATTCTGACGTGACTCATTATTGCCAAGCTTTACAGCAGTGTGCCAAAGTACATTTTCACCAGGTTAAAGCCCTTTGTGACTCAACAACAACCTAAGCATTTACAACCTAGAACCTGAAGATTGTTTTTTTTTTTGTTTTTTTTTTGTTTTTTTTTTTTTGTTTGTTTGTTTTTTGGATATTACACCACAAAAAGACTGCTTTGGAAGTTTGTTGGAAGAGACTATATCAAGTTCTACCCACATGGAAGTAAAACTTGAGGGCCTCGAGGCTTAGACACACATCTCTCAATCTAACAGAGCCTCTTCAGAATCTTGGGACTCTAAACCCACTGAAGACCTCAAGGTAAAACTAACAAGAGAGGTTTTTCTCAAAACCAGGTGACAGTCTAGACTGCTTTCCTAAGGTTACAGCTCAAGGCGTCTCTGTTTTGCCATCATACAATTTCTTTCCTTTTTTCCTCTTTGCCTGTGTTTCTTTTCCATTTATGTGTGGCAAGATAATTAAGATTTTCTAATCAGTTGCTTCCACAGGGAAATTAACTGAATGTTAGATATGTCATGATAAACTTAAATCCTCACATGCTATTAGAGATTTTTGGTTCATCCTATAACAAATTTTCCTGATATTCCAAATAGAATGTGTGCTTTTTTCCTATAGGATTACACTTTCAGTTTCAGGCATTCAGATGTCGTTTTTAAATCTAATAGTAGGAAAAACCTATAATAAGGGTTTTGCAGTTAAATTTTGCCAGAAATTAAATAAGAAAGGAAAGAAAGGATAATTGAAAATGTATAGGCAAATGTATCCCCTTAATCCCTTAATTGTCAGTAGCCTCCAACCACAAAATCATATTATAATGTAGCCTTAGATAAATATTACTAGTGCTTCCCTGCTTGTGACCCCTAATGCACAAGGCATCTCACAGGGAACTGTCCGTTGTGCCCCACCAGGATATATTGTATCTCTACAGGATTTAATGCTCAACATGTGGGCAACTTCATGTACCCATAAGTGGAAAGTTAGAGGCCAGCATGGATTTGGCATTCTAATAGTACCACTGTCACTCCAAAGCAAATTGGAAACTGGACACCTCTTAATTTGCACTGTGGAATAAAGAGGTATTTGCCAGCAGACATAAATTCTTCCAAATGGGCATATTTTAGGAGAATGCTTTGTCTCTGGCTAAATGTAAATAAGGTTATGATTAAAGATCTGTCTCAAACATTAGCTATTATACTGACTCCACTGCAAAATCTACAGTTGCCCAGCAAACTTCTTTCACTAACATCATTTTAGGTCACACAATTGCTTTAACCTACGTTTGGCTGAAAAGTAGATGTGTGCCATAGGTAACACCTCCTGCTACACCTGGATAAATATGTCTGCTATAATTAGAACTCATCAAGATACTTGGATAAAACAAATAGATTCTTCTTCTGGTTCATTTTTGATGTATTTGATTTTCATCAGTTTGGTTAATGGGAGCTCCTTTTAAAGAGTATATTTTAGTCTCCTAGTTTTATTTGCTTAACAGCTATCATAATAGTTTCCCTGGTATTTTATATCTTCTCAAGAGTCTTGAATGTTCATATGCATCCATCCCTTATACATCAAATTGTCTCACTGTGGTTAAAATAGTAAAACTATGAAGAGAACATAAAGAAACATTCAGCAAAACACACTACCATGTGTGTACCTATGCAACTATCTTGCATGTTCTGCACATGTACCCCAAAACCTAAAATGCAATTTAAAAAAAGGAAAAAAAAGAGAAACATTCAGCTGACATATCAACAAGAATTGTAAATTCCATACTGAGATGAAAAAGTCCATTATGATGGTCACAGAGAGTGGTATCAATGCCCAACATTTTGGTCAGCCTTTCACTTTTGAAGGAGAAATGTTAACCTAAACTCAGTCTGAGGCTCCCTTGGTAATTTGAGTTCCTACATAACAAACTACAACCTAAATTAGTATGTAAACAAACTGGAACCTAACTAAAGAGTATATATTCTTTAAGATTTTCTAATCAATAGCTTCCACAAGGAACTTAACTGAATGCTAAGTATGTGTGTGTGTGTGTATGTGTGTGTGTATATATATACATATATATATATATATATGAATAATATATACATATATATGTGAATAATATATACTCTTTAGTCAGGTTGTAGTTTGTTTACATATTAACTTAGGTTGTAAATACTAGTTTATTTACATATACATATATATATATATATCTTCAGCCCATAGCAGACATCCAACTGTTCAGACCATGTCCATATAAGGCAAATGCTGAGTTGTAATCCATCAAGCTGTTTCTGTAAGTCATTTCTTGTTCTGTCTGCAAATACTGCCTGACTACCCTCCTTGATGTAGCTTTGGTCCGGGGTGTTGTCCAATTCAGGACTCATTCTTTTGCTGGAATAAATTATGCTAAATTTAATTTGTCTCATTTTTTTAAACACTATACACAACTCTTGGTTTCTGATAATCCAGAAATTCCTAGTCTAACATATCCAAATAAAGTTCATCTCAGTTGTAGGGAAGGGGTTTCCTATTAATTTATAGTAAACATGGCAATTTAAATTTTTGTTACTGTGATAACCACATTAAATTTGTCATAAGAATTCATCTTAAAGATATAAAAATTTCAAACGAAACAAAATACAAGGTTGCAATAATGCTTTCCTCAATATCTGGGTTAAAAACATATGTCATGCAGAAATTTCTGGCCATAATTAACATAAAAACTCAGATTTTAAATTTAATTGAAAACTGTCACTTAAGAACTTTCCTGCCATTAACTTTGGAAATTAGTAATCTCTGAGGAGCAGGAAAATTATATTTCCAGAGTTACTACATTAAAACTTCTTCAACTAACAATGTTGGGCAAACTAGATATCCACACACAAAAGAATGAAGTTGGACTCTGACAATGGACCTATAAAAATAGCAACTGAAGAGGATCATAGACCTAAACTGAAGTGCTAACCGTATTAAACTCTTAGAAGAAAATATGGGGAAAAGCTTCACTGCAATGGATGTGGCAGTATTTTCTTGGATATAACACCAGAAAGCACACAGAAAAGCAAAAATAATAAATTTGATTTAAATTTAAAAACTTATGTGCATCAAAGTATGTTATCAATAGAGTAAAAAAACTATCCTGGAGAATGGCAGAATATATTTGCATATATCTGAAAAAGGATTGATATCCAGGATGTGTAAAGAACCCTACAACTAAAAACAAACAACCCAATGTTTAAAAATGGGCAAATAAGTTGAATAAACATTTATCCAAAGGAGATATACAAATGGCCAATAAGCACATAAAAAGATACCCAGCATATTAGTTGTTAAGAATATATGTCAATATTATAATATTACTTTACACCTACAACAATGGTTATTAAAAGAATATAGTAAGTGTTAGCAAGGATGCAGGGAATTGGAAACCTTGTGCATTTCTAGTGGGAATGTGAAATATTGCAGCCTCAGTGGAAAACAGTTCAGCAGTTCCTCAAAAATTGAATTAAATAACCCACCAATCCTATTCATAGGTAGATACATAAAAGAATTGAACACAGAACTCCGAATTATACTTTTGTATCAATGTCCATAGCAGCATTATTCCTAACAGCTGAAGGTGGAAATAATCCAAATGTTCATCAGTAGATGAATGGACAGATGTGCTATATACGGTTCTTTGGAATATTACCCACTATAACAAAAATAAAATTCTGATGCATGCCACAATGTGGATCTGGAAAACATTATACTAAGTAAAACAAGAGAGAGAGAAAATAACAAATATTGTATAATTCTGTTTACCTGAGGTATCTATAATAGGCAAATTCAAAGAAACAGAAAATGGAATAGAGGTTACTAAGGGCTGGGAAGAGGAAAGCATAGAGTCGAGTCATTGCTTAATGGTTTACAGAGTTTCTGTGTCAGGTGATAAGACAGTTTTGGAAATTGATAGTGGTTGTGGTTACATAGCATTGTGATTGTTCTTAATGACATTGAATTACACACTTAAAATGTTTAAAATGACAACGTTATATTATTTACACTATACCCCAGTGAAAACCATTGAGAGTTTATATTTAGCATGTGATGATATAGTATAGGTGTTTTGTGTGTGTGTGTGTGTGTGTGTGTGTGTGTGTGTGAGAGAGACGGAGTTTCACTCTTGTTACCCAGACGGGAGTGCAATGGCGCGATCTCGGCTCACCGCAACCTCCGCCTTCTGGGTTCAAGCAATTCTGCCTCAGCCTCCTGAGTAGCTGAGACTACAGGCACTCACCACCATGCCCAGCTAATTTTTGTATTTTTAGTAGAGAGGGGGTTTCACCTTGTTGACCAGGATGGTCTTGATCTCTTGACCTTGTAATCCACCCGCCTTGGCCCCCCCAAAGTGCTGGGATTATAGGCGTGAACCACTGCACCCGGTAGATATAGTATAGGTTTTATGAGGCAAATGATTCCTTTTTAAAGGTAGTACTTCACAACA
The DNA here is from genome assembly GCA_031835075.1 of Saguinus oedipus. Lineage (NCBI taxonomy): Eukaryota > Metazoa > Chordata > Mammalia > Primates > Cebidae > Saguinus > Saguinus oedipus. The sequence goes on from CM063185.1 coordinate 59,840,435, forward strand.
TGATGAAGCCTTAGAGTGCTATGCCACAGTAATAATTATATCCAAATATTTTAAGTTATTTAAGAACATTTGGTAATAGCTGGTAATATTATGGAAGTTAAAATTGTAGAAAAAAATCCACATGAATTATTATTTTTGAGCCAGTTCACATTAGTGCCTTGGGAATATGAACCTAAAATCTATATATTTGCCTTACAATGAACATAGGAAAAGCAATATATGATATCCAGTGGCGATTTCTCAAATGATCTAACAGTATTAGTAGTGTAATCTTCACATAGATGTAAAAATAAATCCTGAAAAGTAATGTTACTCAGACATAATTATTTTGTGCCTTAGACTTGAGCTTGTATTTTAAAAATTCCTAGAAAATTATAACTTTAAGCATGAATAGGTAGATTTTTCTCATATTTTTTCACTGTGAGATATTCACAAGATAATCAGCTCATATACAGAAATGTCTTTCTAATAATACTTTTCACCACTTCAATTCTCCTCTATTCAGTCTATTTGCACTAAAATGAATTATTCTAAATTTTACTTTTTAAAATATATTTGAGAGATGAATATTACCTATCAGGAATACAATACAAATCTATGATAATAGAAACCTGGAAATCTTAATTACTACTGAATTTACTTATTATATAAAAGAGTTTTATGTCTTTCTCTCTATATGTCACCTTAAGCTTACAAAAGTAGAATAAATAGTAATAGACTTTAATTTTAACAAATCAAATGAAAATCACTTGATTTTAATTTTAAACAGTTATGGAGTTTCTTGGCTTTTTAATTTTCTTGAAAGCTTTATGATAAGCTTTATAAAGTTTGATATTGAATTTTCTGGTATAGAATCTTAGATATTGTTAAATTAGTAAATGATTGGTTTCTCAATTGTGGTAGGCAAAATTTTGGAATGGCACCCCAACAATGTCCTTATCCTCAGAACCTGCAAATAAGAAATGGACCTTACGATGGGCACAGTGGCCCACGTCTGTATTCCCAACAATTTAGGAGGTTAAGGCAGGAGGATTATTTCTGCTCAGCAGTTTGAGACAAGCCTGAACACCATGGTGAGTCCTATCTCTCGGAAAAAAAAAAAAAGAAACTTATCTGGGCATGGTGGCACATGCTTGCAGTCCCAGCTACTTGGAAGGTGGAGGCAGGAAGATCACTTTTGCCCAGGAGGTCAAGGCTGCAGTGAACTGTGAATGTGCCACTGCATTCCAGCCTGAGTGACAAAGTGAGAGCATGTCACACACACACACACACACACACACACACACACACACAAGACTTAAAATGAGGATGCAGTATATGAGGAACTCATTTAATCATATGAATCTTTTTAAAAATAGAGCCTTCTCCAATTGATGGCAAAAGGGGAAGTCAGAGAAATGCCCATTGTGAAAAACACTTAATATATAATCCCTGTATATCATCTGATGAGTTGTTTTACTGTGTAGCTTACTTAAAAGTTATGTATGATTTAGTCAGATTGTCTCATCTATTTAAACCACTTCCTGATTTGAAGACAGAGGAGGCCACATGAGAAGAAGACTGAGGCCTCTAGGAACAGTGAATGACCTGTACCTGTCAGCCAGCAAGGCTACAGACGTTCCAGAATCACTACTGTGAAGGGTGGCAGAATATGCCACTTCGAAATATAGATTACTTTGTACTAAAGGCACTTGAGAAACATTGGATGCAAAAAGGGCGTTCTAATCTCCTGTCTTCTTCCTCCAAAAGGAAATAAAAACTCCCATGTGAAGATGCCCTCTCTGCCTATACTAGAAGAAAAGAAACATAATGAAGAAAATTCTGTACAAGCAGATCATGTTAAAATCATTCTTATTTTTCTTTTATCTCCCACAACATTTACTTTCCCACAATTGCCTTTGTTTAGCCTAATATAAAAGCGTTTAGAAAAATAAAAATAAAAATTTTAAAGCATTTAGGTTTTGCTACTTCTTTGGGTCCTTATTTCTTTATGAGGGTCCTGTGTCACATAAAACATAAATTTGTACACTTTTCTCCTGTTAATCTGTTTTATGTCCATTTCATTCTGAAGCCCAACCAAAAATATAAAATGATAGAGGTAAAATTTTGCCTCCTGTACAGCAGTTAAAATTAGATTTTCTAACCACATGACTTAGCTTAAAGTGAATTCTTTGAGTTTCCATACAAGTGCCTATTGGTAGGTTAGGTATTGTGAGATACTGGCAAGACAAACCAGCCAAACCTACCTGAACATCTGACCTACAGAACTGTGGGATAATAAATAAATGTTTACTAAGCTAAAAAGTTAATGTATTATATAGCAATAGAAAATTAATACACATGTTGTCAAAAACTGTAAATAACTTTGCTTTTGTGATTATTAAACTTCTAGTTTATTCAAGGGGCAAAAGTCATATGACTCATCAGTTCTAGGAAATAAGGTGAATAAGATTGTCCTCGGAAATCAAAATTGTGAAATAAAGAGAAAGATGCCCAATTTGCCTTAAATCAAATTTGGATTATAAATTTTCAGACAAGATGCTACTTTAATAAAACTATGAAATCCTTTTCTCAGAGAAGAAAAAAAGCTTGCACTCATAGGCAAAACACTGTGTGGAATATCAAGATTGATTATAAGACGCCGCCTCTAACAGGACAACTCTAGTGCCCATAGAGCATAAACTAAAATAGTTTAATATATCACCCTAATCAGCAAAAAAGTCTAAATCATTTTGAGTAAGAGGTAAATTTCACACACATTTTGAAGGGTCACAGGCACAAACGAAGGCAATGCTCACGAAGTTACTGCACTGAAGCATTTCCCTGAGCCCTGTGTAAGTATCTGGCAAACTTTGCTATATTATCTCCAAATGTTAGAGCCTGTTGGATTTTTGTTTTGAATTGTTTAACTATTTCTCTTTTATCTGAGTATGAACTAAGCTTCTGATTACTTGTTATAATGGGTAGCTTATTTTAAAATAAGTATGAGTTAGTAAGATTGCCTCACCTATCTAATATCCGGGAAGGGATACCTCATATCATATCTTTTAAATTTTATTCTAAATCTTTCTTAGCTTTACTGACATAAATTAACATTACCCAGCTGAAACAGCTTTGGGATAGTGATGAGATTGAGTTTCTTGTCCTGCAAGCCAGATGTCTCAATCTGAACAATGATTAATTCATTAAGGTACAAGTATGTGTGGACAGAAGGTCTCCTCTAGATGATACCCTCACTTCCTTTTTGAGTCTTAATTGAACTTGTCCACATTTTAAAAAATAATGTCATATGCTTAGTATAAAAATCTTTTTAAAAAAATTGGTGTAGAAGTTAAATTAAATTTCATTATAGCACATTGTTCATAGCTGAGGTTAAAAAGGCCAGTAATACATTAGTGTTCAGAATGGTCAACATTCAGGGGACTAATTAAAAAGGTGGACTTCATTTACAACCTTTTGTCTAAATAACATGTTATTTCCTTGGACACCACTGGAAACCTTTCATTAACTACCAACTGCAGGCACTGAGAACTCATTGGAAAATTAATGAAAACTATTTTTCTATTTTTTATCATTTATTCACTCTTTTCTTTCCTAAAATAAATATAATCACAAAAAGTAAGATGTAACTCAGATGTTTGAATAAATTATTTCAAGTGTCAATACCTAAAACTTTGGAGGCTTTGAGATATATACTTTGTAGTTCACAATTTTTTCAGATAGAACTTCAGCTGAATTTGTACTATTTTACGTTGTTAATAATACGACATTATTTCATTAGTTATCTTTAAATGTCGCTGAAACCTAGGGGTATAAAGTATTCCAACAGGATAAAATAATTTTCTATCATTGCTAGTGTGTTGTTTCTAAGAGTAATCGCAAGCACAATAGCAATTGTTTTCTATGATTTTATATTTTTAAAATGTCCTTTTTATCCAGCTGTTTGTACTGTGAAATTTTCTGAGTCTATTTCCTTTTTTATTTTCTTCATGATATATTTGAAGGGCAGAACTTTTAAATTTTGATGATGTCTAAATTTTTTTTTGATCTGTTATGGTTTGCATTTTTTCATCCTATCTTAAAAATGCTTTGCCTAACTTATGGTCACAATATTACTTTCCTTTCTTTTTTATCCCCCTGAAGGTTAATAGTTTTAGCTTTTTGTTTCGGTGTATAATCTATTTTTAAATTTCATGTAATATAAGTTCTATATTTCCATTTTGTTCTCATGTATTAATGTGATGTTTATAACCAGAAATTTTATGTGACATAGGAGCCATCATAAAGAAATGAGAACCCAAAGAGGTGGCAAATCTATGTTTGTGTAAAAAAATTCTGTACAAATATTGACAAGTTAATAAGTCAAAGTGTTTCAAAATGGTTGAAAACATGAAAACTTCCCTAAACGTAATTAGCGTCACCTTCCTTTCAGAGAACAGAAATTTGAAAATCCTTTGAACTATAATAAGTTTAAATCCTAGTGGAGTTATTTTTAAAAATAGTGGGAGAAATTTTGTTGTAGATAAAGGAACAGTGCCATATCTTTCTAATAAGCTTGCTCTAAAGTCCTCCAAATTTAAGAAGTTTATCAGAGAAATGCCTAACAGCTATTATTGCTATCAAAGTAATCAGTTCATTGACTAATGTTTTGAGGGTGAATAACCATTGAATTTTAATGACAACATCAAGCTACATTCCTACAAAAAGGCATACACAATAGGGAGCGTTTAGTCTTATTTTCATAGGTAAAGGTATTTACTCCGTTGGTCCTGTATCTCTTTAAGGAAACAGTTAACAAGGTATAAAATTGCTACATCAGTTTTAATATCCCGAATCATTTCAAATACATAAAATATGGTATTTCTGAAAGAAAATGCCTAGATTTTATCTGTTTATTGATATCCTCCCTCTCCCTCAAATTATGCTATATATATGAATATTAATTCTTATTACTCCAGTGTAACTATATACTTGTATTTTCCTCCATTCCATAGAAAGCACCAGATCTACTCCTTGAACAATAAAACATTGCAAATTGCAGAAATGAGAGTTGAAATCAAATGGTTGACGTGAATCCTATTTTGATCACTTTTTAGCTAAATTGGAGAATTCACTAAGTGTTCAGATCTCAGTTAATATGTAGGAAAAAAACAAATGTCTTTCTTTTAGATTTGCAGAATGGTTTAGACATGTAATGTTTAAATCTGTGTATGATGCTAGCCACAAAATCTGTTATCAGAAAATATGTTTCCTTTTTTTGTTTGGTGATAACAAAAGGAATGAAGGAATTGCAGAGGTTTAGAGATATCAGGGTCAGGATCATGTAATCAGATAGAAAGAAAATCAACATTATTTAAGTGTCAGGAATATAGTAAGTTCTTTCACCTAACTTATTGTAATCTCACGATAGCTTATTGGGAGCAAACAACTAAGTGTTTGTGTTTCCTCACAGATCTTAATCCCCATTGTGATGATATTAGAAAGTGGGACTTTTAAGAGGTAATTAGATAATAAAGGTGGAGCCTTCATAAGTGGAATTAATGCCATTATAAGAAGGACCTAAGAAAGCTCTCCTACTCTCTTTCTGCCATGTGAGGATGCCAGTAGAAGATATTAGTCTCTAAGACAGAAGAAGAACCTTACCAGAATTTACCAGGCTGGCATGCTGGTCTTGATTTTCCAGCCTCTAGAACCGTGAGATATATTAGGTTAGCACAAAAGTAATTCTGGTTTTGTCATCCACATGACCAACTTTATAAGCCTTTGTTGTTTATAAACAAACTAATAAATCTTTGTTGTTTATAAACCACCCAGTCTATGGTAATTCATTATAATAGCCAAAATTGACTAAGGCATTGAGTGAGTTTTATTGTTAATCATTTTATAAATAAAGATCCCAAAGTTAATGTGGATACAAGCAATGTAGACTTGTCCAATCTATACCAGGAGGTTAACAGATGAAAGAATAGAAACTAAAACTCAGACCTGGCTACAGTGCTACCATCTTCCCATCAAAACATATTGTTCTCAATTATGTGCAGAGCAACAGTTGTTGAAGTATAAGACTTATGGCATGTTCTATAAACTTAGAAATACTAGTGTTTATATTAGGTATAAAATTGTACTTCAGACAATTTAGTGAAAGATACTAAACAAAGACCTGTTTCCCTACATATAAATTAATAATACACTACATAAATGAAACTCTCTCTCTCTCTCTACATATATATGTGTATATATATATGTATATTTTTGTAATATTAAAAAATTCTAATTATCACTAATACCTTGATAAACCAATTTTTGAAATAACCCTAGTTTAAAAGAGATGTCTTAATGTCTTTTAATGTCTTAATTTAATATGTTTAAATTTCCAAGAAAAGAATTTAGAACCCATTTTTCAATTGTTAAAGAAAATAGCTGCCATTACCTAGATATCAGTTAATATATATATATATATATATATATATATATATATATATATATTTACATTACAATTGAAAAATGGATTCTAAATTCTTTTTTTGAAAATTTAAACATATTACATTAAGACATTAAAAGATGTTAAGACATCTCTTTTAAACTAGGGTTATTTCAAAAATTGGTTTATCAAGGTATTAGTGATAATTAGAATTTTTTAATATTACAAAAATAAGAATTTTTATAATGAATGAAACAGAAGAAAATTGAGCATTGATCTCAAAGGACAAATAATCTTGTAATTACTAAATTCTGAATATTATATCTATTTTATATGCTCAACACTATTTTTGTACTTTCAAAATATTTATTAAGGGAATTCAGATTGCTTTTAGTAGCTTTCTTTGCTAATACCTTTATTCAAGACTCACCATAAGCAAACTTAGACAAGAGTCTAATTGAAACATAAGATTTTTTTTTCATTTCCAATTGAATGTTTCCTTCCTTCCTTCCCTCTTCTCTCTTCTTTGCTCACCACCCCTACCCTCCCCACCACAAAGCATATTCTAGTTCAGCACTATAATTAAGTAGAATTAAAGTTTCATGACAATCCTAAGAGCCATAAAGAAGCTTGTCATCTCCAGTTTCTAGCATACAATGTATCTAATAGACACAGGTAGTGATCATATGTTTTAAACTGAAAATAAAATATGTTTAAAATCTGGCAAAGTTTGGGGACGTGATTTGTAGGTAGATACAGTAGAGCTAGTTTTAGATGCCAACATTAAAAAATGTTCATGTCTTTCAATGATTTATGATGACATTGTGACAGCATTTATAAAATGGAGATAATAAATTCCTTGTTTGGCTGCTGCACAGACTAAGAGAAGTAATATTTCTGATTGCCTAACCAGAGTATAGCACATTAACAACTGTCTAATCCATGGTCAAAATGCACTGTGACCATTTTCCTTTGCCACTAGGGATGGAAAAGAGACAGTTTTCGTCAATGGGATTTAAAGGAGAGGATTTGTGCTATTATTAAAATCTTCTGAGGCTGGGCGAGGTGGCTCACACCTGTAATCCTTGCATACAATACACACACACACACACACACACACACACACCCCACAAAAAAATTAGCCAGGGGTGGCAGCATGTGCCTGTAATCCCAGCTACCTGGAGGTTGCAGTGAGCCGAGATCGCACCATTCCACTCCAGCCTGCGTGACAGAGCAAGACTCCATCTCAAAAAAAAAAAAAAAAATCTTCTGAATAGGGAGGCATTAACAAGTAGGATTTGTGAAAAATGTGATTTAATTATTGGAGACATAATGTTAGATAGTCAGCTGGCTGAAACATCACTATGTTAAAGTAGAAAAAGGTATTCAAGCATTTGCATGAATTTTTTGTTCTTTTAAATATGACACTTTTCTTAACCTTGCAAATCAATGTTGGCACAGTTTTTTAAGACTTAAATAGAAAATACATTATTTGATAAAGTGATCATTTTAAACCCAAGAAAAGAAAAATTACAAAGCCTATTCTAAAAGGCAGTAAAAGTGTAAGATATATCAAATAATAGGAAAAGTTTACTTTTTAATTAGAAAGTTGAATATTCAGGTAATGAAAATCAATTAGAGTGACCTTATGATATGCATTGCATTTAGAGCACATACAGAGTTGTTTTTAGTCTTTAGCCAAGAAGAATAATTTTGATGACTATGACTATTACCTATAAATTAGCATAGCATCCATTACTATTACGCTATATGGAATTTTTTGTGTATTTTACTTGATAAGCATTAAGTTTGTGGAATAAATATTACCTTCAAGGAGTTAATGTGGATAGAATTTTACTGATACTGGACAGACTAAGGGTATGGTTTAATAAGGACAAAAATTAATAAACTAATTCTAATTAGAATAAAAATCAATTCTTAAAGACTTTACTGAGGCTTTTATGACACTGTTATGGTCGGTATTGTTTCCCATTCTGAGTGGTTGGTGTCATGATCTATTAACTGTGAAATATTTTTAGTATCATCTCTGTTATGGAATGAGTTATGTTTTCCCACAATTTATGTACTAAAGCCTTAATCTCCAATGTGACTGTATTTGAAGACAGGTCCTTTAAGGAGGTAACTAAAGTTAAGTGAGGTAATAAGAATGGGTCCCTAATACGATAGGACTGATGTCCTTATACTAAGAGGAAGAAACACCAGAGATTTCTCTTTCTTTCTGCAGACGCAGAGGAAAGGCCATATGAATACACAGCCAGAACGTGTCTGTCTACAAAACAAAGAGAAAACTTACATGAATCCAACCCTGTTGGCACTTTGATTTTGGACTTCTAAGCTTCAGAACCATGAGAAAATTAATTTATGTGCATTAAGGCACTCAAAGTATGGTATTCTATTATGACAGCCTATGTTAACGCATTTTCATTACCATAAAGGAACACCTCAGAGTGGGAAACTTATAAAGAAAAGAGGTTTAATTGGCTCATGGTTCTGCAGGTGGTACAGGACGCATAGGGCTAACATTTGCTTCTGGTGAGGGGCTCAGGAAGCTTACCATCATGGCAGAAGGCAAAGGGAAGCCACCACATCACATGGCAAGACAAGGAGCAGGAGAGTGAGAAGGGGTAGGTCCCAGACTCTTTTAATCATTCCAGATCTCATGTAAACTGAGGGAGAATTCGCTTTCGTTAAGGAGATGGTTCTAAATCACTCATGAGGGATCTGTCCAATCAGCCAATCACCTTCCACCAAGACCTATCTCCAATTTTGGAAACTACTTTTCTTTTTTCTTTTCTTTCTTTCTTTCTTTTTTTTTTTTTTTTTTTTTTTTTTTTTTTTTTTTTTTTAAACGGAGTTTCGCTCTTGTTAACCAGGCTGGAGTGCAGGCGCGATCTCGGCTCACCACAACCTCCGCCTCCTGGGTTCAGGCAATTCTCCCTCAGCCTCCTGAGTAGCTGGGATTACAGGCACTCGCCACCATGCCCAGCTAAACTTTTGTGTTTTTAGTAGAGACGGGGTTTCACCATGTTGACCAGGATGGTCTCGATTTCTTGACCTCGTGATCCACCCGCCTCGGCCTCCCAAAGTGCTGGGATTACAGGCTTGAGCCACCGCGCCCGGCCGGAAACTAATTTTCAACATCAGATTTAGAGAGGACAAACATCCAAACTATATTCCAGCCCAAACAGACTAACAGAGTCTCTGTACAAAATTATGAAAATGACTAGAGTATTATTTTGTTCAAAGTGATTTATTCTTTGCATTAGCATTGGTCTCCGTGAAAATATTTTTCTCATATCTGTTATAATACAATACTGACAATCATACTAATTATACTCTAAACTTAGATATTTGTGAGGGTTGGATTTGACTGATTGCTCGGATGCTGCTGACATAGTCCAAAACTTTTTAAAATGAAAGTGCATATTCTCATGCAACCTTGAGAAAATTACAGTGGACACAGCAGAACTATAATTCACAATGGATCCCCAAACAAATTGTGACACCCCTACTTTCCAATCCACTGAAATATACCTAAAATAGGCAAGAGGGGAAAAAAAAACAGAAGACAGCAACATTTAGGCAAAAAAGAATGTGAGACTGTGATGCTGGCTTGCTAAACGTAATTAACAATAAATGTGACAGTTTGGAGTGATTATATGTGAATGAGTTTCAATACTGAGTTCCTTTTCCTTTATTATTTCACCTCAAAAACCTGGTCCATCCACATCTTTTATTACTATCATCAGCTTTCCGAAACCTCTGCTGGGATGTCTGCTGCCTGGAGCACATGGGTATATGTCCCAATTAGGCATAGCCCAAGGTCAAATGTGTCATTCCAGAGAACCAACAGTAGTTCATAGCTAATTTATGTTTCCTTGTCAAAATGCTTAAACCACATATTTTAGAGCACTAACTAGAAAACCTGGAAAATAAAAACTTAGACAATGTCAACTGGAAATGACTTCCTCGGTTAGCATCTGCATAATATTTATCTTAAATATTTTCTGCCTTTTGATCATCTTCCATGGTCAGTATTTAAATTATAATTTGTTATTATCAAAAATTACTCCCTGAATCAACTTCTTCTTATCTTTAGACAATATTGAAAATGACCCTGATTGTTTTTTAAAGCTAAAAGATTCTGGTTCACACATGAAACGTCCAAAAAGTATTTGTTTTCCTGTATTTCGAAGAAAACAAATTATGTGCTTCAAGAACTCAAGTTGTTTTTAAAAAAATAATAACATAGTATCAATTTCTATCATATTATTGTCAAACATAAAACATCTACATAATGTGACCATCTTAGGGTGCTTTCCATTGGAATCTCTGTAACACCATTGACTCTTTTTTAATGGGTTCTCACTCTGTCAATTAGTTTGGAGTGTGGTAGTGTGATCATAGCTTACTGTGGCCTGAAACTCCTGGGCTCAAGTGATCTTCCTGCCTAAGTCTCCCACATAGCTGGGATTACAGGCACTAGCCACCATGCCAGGCCTGGTTAACAGTTTGTATACGGCATGTATCAAATTTATATAAATGTTCTGTTATTGCTTATAACTACTCCAAAGATTTTGATAATTTACATACACCCTGTTGTACTTACTGTCTGTTGGTCACTGTGTTACATATTGAGAAAATACTTGTGAATGGGACAGATGCCTGGAGGTAAAAAACAAACCTAGTCAACAGGTAGGCTTTGCATAATTGTTTATAAAGTAAAACATTAAAGGTAACCGAATGCTTATCAATATTGAGCTGTTTTATATCCATACCATAAAGTATAAAGCAATACTTTTAAAAATGTGTAAAACCTTGTAAACTCACATAAAAAAATTACAGACATACTAAGTGACAAAAGGAAGATAAACATTTTGTACTGCTTTATCTCATTTATGGAAAATGGTTTGGAAAATGAGATTAATCAAGGAGCAACATTTATTTTATCTGGGTCAAATGGAATTTCTATTTCTAGATCCTTAAGGAATGGCCACACTGCCTTCCACATGGTTTCACTAATTTACACTCCCACCAACAGTGTAATGGTGTTCCTTTTTCTCCACATCCTCTCTACATCTGCTGTCTACGGAATTTTTAATGATTGTCATTCTAACTGGCTTGAGATGGTATCTCAATCAATGTAGTTTTGATTTGCATTTCTCTAATGACCAATCATGAAGAGCATTTTTTCATATGTTTGTTGGCCGAATATTTGTCTTCTTTTGAAAAGTGTCTGTTCATATCCTTCACCCACTTTTGAATGTTTTTTTTTTTTTCTTGTAAATCTTCTTTAGTTATTTGTAGATTCTGGATATTAGCCCTTTGTCTGATAGTAGGAAAATTTTTTCCCATTCTGTTGGTTGCTGGTTTACTCTAATAATGATTTCTTTTGCTGTGCAGAAGCTCTTAAGTTTAATTAGATCCCGTTTGTCTATTTTGGTTTTTGTTGCCATTGCTTGTGATGTTTTAGTCATGAAGTCCTTGCCTGTGCCTATGTCCTGAATGGTTTTGCATAGGTTTTCTTCTAGAGTTTTTATGGCGTTAAGTCTTCTAAGTCTTTAATCCATCTGGAGTTAATTTTTGTATAAGATGTAAGGATGGCATCCAGTTTGAGCTTCCTGCATATGGCTAGCCAGTTTCCCCAACACCATTTATTAAACAGGAAATCCTTTCCCCATTGCTTGTTTTTGTTCAATTGTCAAATATCAGATGGTTGTAGACGTGTAGCGGTGCTTCCAAGGCCTCTGTTCTCTTCCATTGCTCTATATCTCTGTTTCAGTACCAGTACCATTCTGTTTTGATTACTGCAGCCTGGTAGTATAGTTTGAAGTCAGGTAGCATGATGCCTCCAGCTACTGTCCCTTCAAAGTAGAATGTGAGATTTATCTTTTAATCATTCGTCTTCCTCATGTGTCTTAAACTTTCAAGTTAAACAAGTTACAACATATTTTATGTTTTATTTACTAACTGATTTGTTTATTCATGTTTTATTCATTATATCTACACTGCCCTGTTTGTATACTCTAGGAATTTTGGAAATTGACCATGGAACTCACCTACTGAAACATGTCCAATATTTCTTTGTTTACCTAATGCTAAATTAGTTATTATTGTCATTCAAATATTTTCCCACTCTACAACCAGCAGGATGACTAAGCTAAGAGCCCAAAGAATCTAAGTCTTACAGAGCCTTACAAATTTCTTTAATTCAACAAAAAGTACAGCTGAATATAATCATATTCTTAAGTGACAGGTTTTTTTCAATTTTATATTAAAATATATTTGAGGGCTAGGATTAAATTTTATTCCATTTTGTATTCTCTCAAAGGCCTTAGTAAGAATAAGATTTAATTTATTCAGCAAAATATATTGAATTTATATTAGTACATAATGTCTGTGGAATCTAAAATACACAGGCAAAATAAAGTTGCTAAAGCAATTTTAAAATTTCTCAGGGGGAAATACAACTCATAACATTTCAAGATGTGACACTCATGCTTAAGATATCTATTGCTGCATTCCAATTTGAAAACTAAATAAAACATATTCTGTGTAAGCATGAAGAGGGCAACTTGTAAGAGATAGAATCAGAATGGATTTGTGGTTTAAAGTTCTTTCCAGCATAACACAGTTGGCCGCATTTCCCAATCCCTTTGTCTTGTGAACTAATTTTACTAATCAGGTTGTAGAAGTACAGCATAACCAAGGAAGATCTTGTTGAAATAATGTTTTAAATATCACCTTGACTTAGTCCATGTAACCATCGCATTTAGACATCCTTAGTCTATTCTAACTCAAGAAATGGTATCATTTTTTGAAACAAAACTTTTTGTTTATAAAGAGAAACTATGGTTTGAAATCTCTCTCAAAATGGTTTGTGTTATGCAGAGTAGGAAATAATTCAAAAGAGAAACATCTACCACTGGGAATCTTTTTTTTTTTTTTTTTTTGAGACGAAGTTTCACTTTTGTTACCCAGGCTGGAGTGCAATGACGCTCTCGGCTCCCCACAACCTCCGCCTCCTGGATTCAAGCGATTCTCCTGCCTCAGCCTCCCGAGTAGCTGGGACTTCACATCATGCCCAGCTAATTTTTGTATTTTTAGTAGAGATGGGGTTTCACCATGTTGACCAGGATGGTCTCGATCTCTTGACCTCGTAATCCACCCACCTAGGCCTCCCAAAGTGCTGGGATTATATTCCACTGGGAATCTCATTCACTCATTCAAAAATATTCAGCACAAAGTTTGGAGAAACAATGCCATTGACCTCCACCTCTACTCATTGCCCAGCACATGAGTTAGGTAATGATTTTTATTCATATGTCTTCCCATCTTTCTTAAGCTGATTTAAAATATTAAGAGGCTTTACACTTTCTGTCTTTGCAATATCTCTGCGGCAGTTCTGGATTATGAACCTGGACTGTTGAAAACCACAAAAATAAAAAAACCCAAAATATCCATTTCAGTTTATACAATTTTGTGGAGGAGCAGGTGGCTGATAAAAAGCCCCTCTCCTTGGTCTTGAGTCAAAAGCAGCAGTTGAAGAGCAAAGAGCATCCTTTCCCATGGAGTTTAAATTAAATTCGGATTTGTTTCAGCAGGGCCTTAATAGAAGCTCTGTGATTGGGATGCTTTGGCTTAGCTGATAGCTCCACATGCTTTTGCTATGTCGAAACGTGCTTAGTCATTTTGAACACTTAATAAGATGGTATTAGTGATTACCAACTGCTATATGTATTAAATGCATGATTATTATTTGTGACATTGTGCCACAGTTCTTATAATAAAAGGATATTAGTGTTGCTGTCACTGCCTTTTATATTTATGGCCAGAATTTAGTCTTCACTATTTTACTTTTCCAGTCACAACTACCAATCCTACGGCTCCATATCCAGCTAAATTCCACTCCCTGAAGAAACTCCTTCTGTATATAATCAAGGAAAACTCTGCCTCTGGAAGACCTGCCATTGTGAAAAGGATTTAGCAGCCACTACCAGCACAGTGGTGTATTACTGGCAGGAACTTTAACATTTCTTTGAGTTGCCATAGAGAGAAGAACAGAAGAAAAGGTAGAGGAGTATAAAAATTAGGTAAGAAATTAGATACTGTTTTCTTTATCTCTCTTATCTTTCATCATTTTACAATAACACTTTACACGTTTCTTGATTTGTGCGGAAAGCTGACAACTTTCTATAAACATTAAAAGCAGACTGGAGTAGGTCTTCCAACTAATGAATGTGTTTGCACTGCTCAACTTAGTCGTGTGCTGACTTTGGGGTGGAAGGAATTCATAAATGAGCTCCATTTCCCTACCAATTTTCTTTGGTATGTTTTGGGCCACCCAATAAAGACACAAAGGATGTGCAGGAAAGGGTATTTAACAGGCCAATATGTATGTTTTCTTCATGGCTCCTGAAATATTAAACAGAAAATTGTTCCATTCTTATTTGGAAAACTTTTATATTATAAAGGCCACATGTTTCTGGGGCTTGTCACAAAATGCCCTGGACATTGTATAGTAAAAGAGAAATTATATCTATTTGATGTGAAGAAGGGTCTTAGGATATGTGTGTTTATATAGTCAGTTTAGTTGTTAGTCACTTGAATCAGCTCAGGTTAAAACAAATGAAGGAAATTATAATGAAGATAATAGGAGAAATTGAAAGAGAAATGACAAAAAGTATCAGACATCTGAATAAGAGTTACATGACTATTGATAGCTGATATTCCTCAAAATTAATTTCACAATTTATGGTATTTCAATCTTCAGAAATAATAGGTTCCAGTATACATGAGGCTATCTGAAGGCACCTGAATAACCCTTTCTGATGTGAGACTCCTATAATTTTCTATAATTCCGCTCCACAACCAAATAGGAGAAGAAACTATTTTATTTGCTCATATTGTTTTAAGATTTAACTCTCAGTAGACCATTTTCATTTTTTAAAAAGTCATAACCATGGAAAGCTTACAGAACCTATGGCCTGTGGGCCTTTGCAACTCAGGAGATCTTTGATTGAGCCCAGTATAAATTTGGAAACTTTATTAAAACACTATGAGATTTTTGGGTGTGATTATTTTCTTCTTTTTAGCTCATTGGCAATTGTTAGTGTTAATGAATATTATATGCGGTCCAAGACAATCCGTCTTCTAATGTGGTCCAGGAAATCCAAAAGTTGGACACCCATGATTTAAATGTTAGAATTACTTATATTAGTTTATTAAATTGTTTCCATTGTTCCAAATCTTATTATTTAAATTCACACTTTCTAAATGGGAAATTGTCTCCTTATGGTGCATAATTAATGTGAACTCTGTTTTCAAGGTGGACCAATTGCTATTGGCACACTGCCATTATTTATCACATTTTCTCAAATAAAAAACAATTAAATAAAGACATTTAAAAGTTGTATAAACACTTTAGTAAATTAGTTTATTTCTAGGAATGTATACATGATTATTTTTCTTAGAAATCATTCTCAGCAAACTGACACAAGAACAGAAAAAGAAATACTGCATATACTCACTCATAGGTGGGTGAGAAAAATGAGAACACATGGACACAGAGAGGCGGTCTACTATACACTGGGGACTGTTGGGGGAAATGGGGGAGGGACAGCGGGGGGGCTGGGGGGGATAGCCTGAGAATGAATACCAAGTGTGGGTGAAGGGGAGGAAGGCAGCAAAACACACTGCCACGTGTGTACCTATGCAACTATCTTGCACGTTCTGCACATGTACCCCAAAACCTACAATGCAATAAAAATTAAAAAAAAAAAAAAAGAAATCACAATAATTAGTTACTATTGTGAAGCATAAAGTTTTCTTTTACTATTTCAATTATAATGTCTTACAACTTCATAATTATTGGTCTTTTGACACTTAAAAGCATAAACTTATTAACATGCAGTGGTATTTATTTGTTTTTATTAAGTAAATATCAATTTTCTGCAAAATATAATGTATAAAATCTAATCCCAGCTTTTATTGGTGTGTATTTATGGTGATCTGAATAGACATCAAAGTCATAAGGTAGATTATCAATGGTTGTAAGGAATTACTAATATTGATAGTTTTTCTAAACTGAAATTCATTTTCTAATCACAATTTAACCAATGTTTTTAAAAAAGAAAAAAATATGAAAAAGGAAAATAAGGAATATACTTAAACATAAAAAGAAAATGTCCTGGATAAATTTGGGATAATTTACTAAATAATTCAACAGCTTTGAAGTTTCTTAAAGAACCAAGCCTCATCTAACTGTGTTTATAGTAAAAATATGGTGATTATAGCCAAGTTAGGAGTTCTCAAATTTGAAGAAAAGTTGTCCTCATGGTGTAAATGGGGCACGATGCCCCTTCTCTTTTGAGTAATGGAAAATAAGCAATGTCAAGAAAATAGTACCTAAGAAAATGATCCCCATTATCATTGTCAAAACTAAGTAGTATGGAAATTCTTTGAAAACCAGAAACAGACCAGTGAATACAGTCAAGCTAGACCCACAAGTAGTTTGCTTTCCTAATGTTTTTTCCAGTCTTCCTAGTGCCCAATATCAAACAACTGATACATGTGGACCAACGGCAGAATATTTGCATTCAGTTCTTATCAAAGATCTTTTAGTCTGATCAGTTTCCCTATAAGCAGAGCTCAACTCACATACATTAGGTTAGAAAAAAGAAGAAAGTTGATCATTTCAAAAGTAGCCAAGCAAGTAATCCTCTTATGAGTAAAAGTATTCATTCCACCAAAGTAGGGTTGGGGAGGGGGGTCTGGAAGAGAAAGAATATTAAAGAGTATTCCATAAGGAATATTTTATTAGTAGTGGTAACAATTTTCTTAGGGAGGGAAAGATAACCAGACATAAAATAATCATTCTTTGTGAGAATAGAAAAATGGGAATGATTAGGTAGAATTTTAGTAAATGAACTTTTCTTTGTGCATCCTTCTATCTAATATACTTCTCTCTCATTCATATGCTAGTGATAGATTTCTATGAACACTGCCTTTGATTGGTGTATAAATAACCTAAAGCAGAGATCAGCTTAATTTCTGAATACATCTCCAAATTGATAGCAAAAACCACAATCTTTGAAGCCAAGGTGTTTGCAAAATATCAGTATTTTGAAATACACACATACACGCATACACATAATTATCTTAAAAATTACCTAATTTATCATAATGTAATCATTGATAAAGCCTTTTATTTGTTTTCTATTGCTACTGTAATGAATCACCACAAACCTAATCACTTAAAACTACACAGATTTATGAATATTTGGGGCATCTTACAGTTCTGGAGGTCAGTAGTCTGAATGGTCTCATTGGGCTAAAATCAAGGTGTCACCGGGCTGTTCTTTCTGGAGGCTATATTAGAGACTCTGTTTTCTTGGGTTTTCCAGCTTCCAGAAGCTGCACACATTCCTTAGTTCATGGCCTTTTCTATTGTCAAAGCCAGAAATAGACAGTCAATCTTCCTATATTACATCATTCAGACTCTGACTCTTCTGTGTCTACCTTTTTACCTTTAAGGACCCTTGTGATTATATTAAGGCCAGCATTATCTCACAATTATAAAGCTGGCTTATTAATTAACAACCTTAATTCTATCTGTCTTAATTTTCCCTGTCATCAAACATAATATAGTCACAAATTTTTTGAATTAAAACATGAACATATTTGAGAATCCATCATTGTGTCCACTACACAGTCTAAAGCAAAGACGGTTTCTCAATAGGTTTTCAAATTCATTACATTACCACAATTTTTAATACAAGTTGTTATATGCATGAACTGAATGTTTTGAGACACACACACACACACACACACAGAGAGAGAGAGAGAGAGAGAGACTTATGTCCGAAAATTATCTTTAGCTGTTTTGAACCATCAAAAGCTAACAATTAGTAAAATCAAGACTACATTATTTCCTGTGGCTGCAGCAACAAATTACCACCAAGGTAGCTTAAACAATAGAAATGTGTTCTCTTAGTTTTGTAAGCCAGAAGTCTGAAGTCAAGGTGTCTTTAGAGCCACTATCCTTCAGTATCTCTAGGGTAGAATATATTGATCGCCTCTTACAGCTGCCCACATTCCTCAGCTTGTAGCCAAATCACTCCAGTGTTTTGCTTCTATCTTCCCATGGCCTTCTCCTCTGCGTATGTCTGTGTAATCTTCCCTTCTCCGTCTTGTGCTGATACTTATAATGACATTTAGTGCCCAGTTAGAATATTATGAGAATCTCCTCATTTCAAGATGTTTAACTTAGTCATGTCTGTAAAGACCCCTTTTCCAAATTAGGTGATTCACAAGTTCCAGTGACTATGATATTAACATATCCTTTGGGCCACCGCTTAATCCCCTATTTTACCAAAGGTTATCTTTTGATTGCTCAAGACAGTTAAAGAATATAAAATGTATACCAAAGAAATAATTTGGAAAATATACATAAATATCTAAGAACTCATTTTTATCTCCATCACACAGATAAAAGATAAATTTCTAAGCCAATGTCTAATACAGTCTAAGAATTAAAGTAAAGCTAAGTAAGTAGTACAGCTAGATACAGTATAGCGTTCCAGGCAGGAGGAGGTGGTAAAATAGAAAATTCTGATAGGCTTAGGGATCCCTGAATATCTAAATAAATATACCTTTTACTTCCCAAGTACAAGTCTGAGAGACAAGAAAGAGACTACGAGCCTATGAGAGAAATTTATGTATCTGGCTTCATGGTGAAGAAATTAAAAAACAGATGTGAGGTGCTACCTTAAATAGAAATTCAGTGAGGTAGTAAGATAATTCAATGTGCAAGCTTTAAGACAGGCACAAAGAGTCTTGGCTTCTCAGAATAATATACAACAGATGAATAGTCCCTATGTCACTGAGAAATGAAGTAAATGACTACCCTTGAGCTGTTCAATCTGGCCAGCACCATGCTGGAATGAGTATGTTGCAGAGAGAATGGAGTAGGTAGGCATGGAAACATAAAAGCAAGAGAAGCAACAGATGTATGGGCAGCACAAGTTTCCTGACAAACAAATAGCAGAATTATGTATATATTTTTGCAAAGTCCTGCAGGGGAGAAAGGACCATAATAAAACATATCCCCTATTTCCAGGGGTAACAAAGATGGTACATGAATCTCTGAAAATTAAGTCCCCACTAAGCAGAAGTGCAGAAAGAGAAAGAAAGAAAACCTGAAACTCAGTTTACCAGTAGTTCAAAACGTTGCACGCTCAAAGGTAGGAGGAAACAAGCTAAACTAAGTTCAGTCAAAATATAGTTTCGGTTTTTTCACAACTGAACTTTGTAAATGTGAAAATTTGCATTATATTTGAAATGTTTACATATATTTTTATGTATTTGTATTATATTTGTATAATTGTATTAGCAATTATATTTGCTTTCTCTCTAAATTTTTTTCAATCAAGTAGTAGTTTGTGCTCTGCTTGAATGTGTTCCACATGAGAAAACTCACTAATTCCCAAAGGAGCTTAATTTTACCTCTGTCCAACTATGTGAGAACACGTTGCTAACACTGGCCTAAAAAATATTTCTCTGGCTGTTTTTATCTAATGTTCTCACTGAAACTTAAAGAAATAACATGAAAGATCATATATTCTAAAGATCACTAGCTGTAGCTAAGAGAAATACAATATTAGAGGTTACTTAAGTGGGTGTGTAAATTGTTGCTATTTTGTATCGTATGGGTAAACTCAGTTTTGTATTTCTTGCTTTTCTGAAGCTCTCCGATTATTACTCCAGAAATAAAATTAAAGTTTATATCAAGGTTAAAACATTGAATCATGTTTCCCCATTAATATTCATCAAGTAAACTGATAGCATAGCCAAGTAAGGCCCACTATTGCATTTGGATTTGAAGCATGTCTATCACTAATGCAAGAGTTTGTAATAGTGTTTCAGTTTTCGGTTCACCTTCTGTTACAGAATTAATCAAGTTTATTTCAACACCTTTAATTTTCTATTCTTTGCAGCCTTTTTACTTTTATTTTTGCCTCTGTCATAAATATTTTATAGCTAAATGATAAACTCAAGGGAAAGACAGACTATTTCACACCTATGCTGTTTAAAATTAAACAGGCATTCTTTGTACACATTTATACATCTTTAGTATGTGGCCTTGCACCTTTAGTTTCCTAAGAAAATCTCCTTTTATGAACTATAAATTGTTGTGATTACATAAACTAAATTCAGAACATTTTAAATAACTCCAAACAATAGCAGGCCAAATATATTTATATGTTGAAATATACATATTATATAGATATAACATATACAGACATGCATACAAATATACACTGACACATATGCACGTAAATTATAATGGTATTTACCATCATGATGGTTTAAGTGAAAGGATAGTGTCTATTCTTTCTGAATTAAATATAATTATATATACTAATTGAAATGTGAGAATGTATATACTAGAAGTTATTGACATTTACATAATGAATATAAACAAAAATAGATTTGAAAGCCATAGAAATAAAATAGGTATCAAATTTATTTTTGTAATGTACATAATGAAGTATTTTCAATAGTTTATTCCATGGTGTCTATCTTAACCTTGGGTAAATAAAGAATGGTGTTTGAGCAAATATAGCTCTATATGGATTGTTTGTTACTCAAAGGATAAATGTTTGCATGTATGGATACTCCATTCTCCATAATATGCTCATTTCACACTGCGTGCCTGTATTTAAATATCTTGTATATCCCATAAAGATATGCACATACTATGTACCCACAAACATTTTTAAAAATAAGAAAATTTAAAAATAGATAATGATGATATTCCTCAAGGTAACTTAAGACTGAAAGTCTGCCTCAGCTAATCATATCATTTCATCTTATCTTGGAACTATAAATAAATCTAGTTCAGAACCTAGACCCTTTTGTTTCACATGATCATTGATTGGAAAGAAGATTTTGAAAAAATATAGATATTAAGTAATTTAGTAATTAACAGGTAATTTTTATATACAAGTATAAAAATTTGTTATGTGGAAAAGAAACATAGGTCTTAATATAGATTGAAGAATTTATATTCTTATAAGAATATAAAAACAATTTAAGAATTTATATTCTAAGAATATAAAAATGATATGATATAAAGACATAAAATATAAATATAAAAGGAATATAAGAAAAATGATTGAAATATATCATTTTTCTTATATTGATTTTCTTATATTTCATCTTTCTTTTTTTTATATTTTGTCAAGCTTCTCTCAATTTTCATAAATCCAAAGCCATCACATTATATCTGGTTCAACTGTTTATTTCTAATTAAATTCCTTTAATAGTATGAGTTTTCTTGGAAATGCAGAAGTCTGATTATGCGTAGCAAAGCTGGCATTCTGACTACTGCAAAGAATTCACCTGTGTACCTCTGCCACACTTATTTTATTTAAAACAAATTAGATAGATCGATTGCATCCTGAAGCACTAGATAGTTTAAGTCAGGCAAAAACTGAGACTTCATCATTGAAGTTAGTACTAACAATAAAATAACATTTTCAGAAGGAACAGTTATGGCAAAGATCTCATTGGATTGGTTTAAGTGAAAACAGAAAGTGAACAATAAGAGATAGTAGGCATAGAAAATTCTTTAAGATTATTTTTCTAAAAAGGTGGAAGAAAATGGGGTTTTTCAGGAGAAGGAATATATGTTCAGGGTAAGTTTTGTGTGTCAACTTAATTATATAAACTCTAAGAAATAGCAACTTTTTCTATGATTATGGACTAATCAAATAAGGCATTAATACCAAAACCAACAAAAAATAGTGTTGTTGAAAAGATGAGCGTGGCTGGGTTTTCATACACGTAAGAAAAGACTGAATTTAGTGCATCCAAGAGGAAAAAAATCATATAGAAAATGTATGTGATAAGGAAGTTTTATTGGATCTCTTTTTGTGGCTTCAGTTTTGCAAGTAAGGTAGGAAAAACAGACAATCAACTGAGAATATGGAAGGAGAGAAAATTTTGGAGGATTGAAAGGAGAAAAATAATGAAATAGGTATCTAGGAGAGTGAGAGAATAAACAGGATAAAAGCATGTTGTAGTAATCTTTGGCAGTCATCAAAGATAACTTAAAGATAGTAGTCATGAGTTTATGGTCAGTCCTGTCTGCATTGTTGTCTTTTCTTTCAGCTAAGTTCAGCTGCATAGGTGCAAATACCTATGTAGCAACAATGCAATTAGAGCTTAAATAAATAAATAAATAAATAAATAAATAAATAAATAAGATTGTGAAAATGAAACCTGAATGGAACAGGAAGGGAGATTGATTTAGACTGGAGGTAGGAGATCTGATCCCTAATTGGCTTTGAATTGTGAAAAATACTTAGGAATTAGCTCTGCAAAGTGGGGAATATTCCA
The DNA here is from genome assembly GCA_031835075.1 of Saguinus oedipus. Taxonomy (NCBI): domain Eukaryota; kingdom Metazoa; phylum Chordata; class Mammalia; order Primates; family Cebidae; genus Saguinus; species Saguinus oedipus. The sequence continues at coordinate 59,863,281 of CM063185.1, forward strand.
GGTTGATGGTTGTTGAGATCAAACAGATGAAGCAATTATGGACAAATGAATTGGAAGGAAAGAAGGTTGTCAATAACAATCTAGCAGTCTGGCCTTGGGAGTCAATTAGGATTCAGGAGTGTTAGACCTAGGAAGCCAGGAGGTAGATGTTTCATGCTTAAGAAGAACAACAGAAAAATTATAGGATTTAGAGTAGAGAGGAAAAACTTGAACTGGCACTGTCGCCCCAGCTGTGGAATGTCATGGTGATCTCAGCTCACTGCAACTTATGCCTCCCAGGTTCAAGTAATTCTCCTGCCTCAGCCTCCGAGTAACTGTGATTAGAGGTGTGTGCCACCACACCGACTATTTTTGGATTTATAGTAGAGACTGGGTTTCACCATGTAGGCCAGGCTGGTCTCTAACTCCTGACCTCAGGTGATCCACTCACCTCACCCCTCAAAGTGCTGGGACTACAGCCGTAAGCCACCAAGTCCATCCAATTCTTAAATGAAAACATAATTGAGCAGCTGGTAGAAAATAGCTATAAACAGGGAGATTCTATAGTATTATAGAACAACCCTCTACATTACCGCCTCACAAAGAATGAGTAGAATGTCTAGAGATGGCATTATGTCTTTTGTTTCTTTACCACATGCAATTAATTGCTGCTTGTTTTTCTACTTCCTGAATATTTTGAACTTCCCCTCACTTTTGTTCTTTCATTTCATACTTCAGATTTAATATTTGGTCCTATTTATTTTCCTCCATAGACATTGTAAAAACAACTGTTTATTTCCCATTACTTCTTCTCTTTAGCATTTTTTCACTCTTCTTACTCCAAATAATTCTATTACTCCCTAATACATAAAGTGAACTATTCCAAGCTCCTTAATATGTCTCATAAGACCCTTCATAATGTGTCCCCAAGCTTCATCTTATGTAATTCCTTGCTTAGTACTTTAAGCTTCAGCAGTAGTCATTCTAATATTCTTCATTAGATCATACAGGTTTATCTTGTAACACATTTGCTTATTACTGCACTTGACATACAGAAAATCACATAATTATTTCCTTTTCTCTGTATCAATCTATAAATTATTTGAAGGGAGATTATGTATTTATATGAGTAGCATACTGCCTGGAGTAGAATAGTACTCAAAACATGTTTATTTGATTGGGTTGGATTTAGTTTAAATCAAATTACTATAATTTATATAGATATATTACTATAAAGAGATACCTGAGATTGAGTAATTTGGGAAAAAAAAGGAAAACAGGTTTAATTGGCTGATATGGTTTGGCTGTGTCCTCATCCAAAATCTCATCTTGAATTGTAATCCCCATGTATTAGTCCCCTACAGGGACAGAGCTAATATGATATTAAAAGGGGAGTTTATTAAGTGGAATTTACTCACACAATCACAAGGTCCCACAACAGGCCATCTGCAAGATGAGGAGCAAAGAAGCCAGTTGAGTTCCAAAGCTGAAGAACTTAGAATCCGAAGTTTGAGGGCAGGAAGCATCCAACGCAGGAGAAGGATGTAGGCTGGTAGGATAAGCCAGTCTAGCCTTTTCATGTTTTTCTGCCTGCTTTATAATCTCTGGCAGCTGAGTAGATGGTGCCACCCAGGTTAAGGGTGGTAATATTAAGGCTGTGGCTGCTTCCTCTGGCAATGCAGGATTAATCTCCTCAGACAAAGGTGGAAAGGCTGATGACAGCCTGGGTCAGGAAGGGGATGTTGCCACCACTGTTTATAAACATCTGGCTTGCACCTGCTTGCCCTCCTTCCATCCTGCCGCCCTGTGAAGAAGGTGCCTGCTTCTCCTTTGCCTTCTGCCATGATTGTACATGTTTTGAAGCCTCCCCAGCCATGCAGAACCATGAGTCAATTAAATCTCTTTCCTTTGTAAATTACCCATTCTCGGGTATTTTCTCATAGCAGAGTGAGAATGGGCTGATACATTGACTCATGTTTCTGCAGGCTGTCCTGGAAACATGGCTTCTGGTGAGGCCTTAGGAAGCTTTTACTCATGGCAGAAGATGAAGCAGACGCTTACATGTCCCATGGTGAAAACAGGAATAAGAAAGAGTGAATCCAGGGATAGGCGCCACACACACTTTCAAATGACCAGAAGTCTTAAGAATTCACTATTATGAAGACAGCACCAAGCCATGAGAAATCTGCCCCTATGATCCAAACACCTCCCACCAGACCCCACCCCCAGCATTGTGGATTACAATTTAACATGCAATTTGGGCAGGAAAAAAATATCCTAGCTATATCAGTAGATATTAAGTCCTTTATGAGAACAGAGGAGGAAGATAACAATTCTGTCTTTAGAACTTAAGTAACCTGCAAGTAGCACTAATGTTTACAACCGGACCTTGAGGGATAGGTAGAATTTTAGTTGCTGTACAGTTAAAAAGTGAGTATTCCAAAAAATAAGAATGGTCTGAACAAAGACATAAAGGTAAAGTAGGTGACATGGTGGCAGGACTATTTATGGTCTGTATTGCCTGAATATAGAGCCTAGAATTTCCCAGTGGTGTATAGTAAGAGATACAGCTAGGTAAAATAAGAGCATGGGCATAGATTTAGAGACAATAACAGTTAAGTTTGCATTGATTTATACACGTATGGATGGAGTTTAACATATTTATGGAAATATTATAAAAAGCATCAGTGGGGTCAAGCATTTCTAACTACAGAAATGGCGTTATCAGAAGTGTGTCTGTTTTAAAGCATAATCATACAAGTAACCATGTGAAGTTTGCCATTAGATTTATAACCACAAATGGCAAAACCTTTATTTTGGACCAGACAACTTTAATAAGTACTGTGATGAATGCATATATACGAAGAAATTTCTGACTAAATTTTCAGTCTTTTTTTTCTTCCACGTGGTTGATCAGATTGAGTTTCAGCAATTGCAACATGCCAATGAACCCTGGCATTTAAGTTACTAAGGTAAAAATGAAGACATAGTTTGTTCTCTGAATGATTGTAACAGCCTGCTGGATTTTGTCAATCATGAAGCAGCTTATGCTAGGAATAAACAACAAAGAAAAATACAAACAATAGTGTGGAAAAAAGGGGTATTGCTGCATTTAAATAGGTATGGGAATATATTTGTGACACTAAAATGTCAAAAAATGCCATGCAAATACTGATATAATGTTCAAAAGACTCTGCTATAATTGTTTTTATAATGTTAATAATATAAAATATTTAAAAAAATTAAAAAATATATATTTTTTAAAATTATTTTTCTAGCTCACTATTGTGAATAAAATAAATTGAATAATTCTGTAAAATTAAATTTAATCATTCCATTTAAGTTCAAATAATTTTATTATTTTATGATGTCACTCTAGTATGTTGAGCAATATTTCCATAAGACTCTTATTTCAAATTAAGTTTAGTTTCAGAAAGAAAATTGTATGATCTTAATTAACAGAAATATACTTATTTGAAATGCTCTTTCAAATCCTTTCTAATATTAAAATATTGTAAAATGTATTTTCTTTAGATTATCCAAAATAATTATTTGTATTAATAAGTAGTTTAAAATATTGTTAGCTTTTCCAGGAGAATAAGAATTTTTGTGTGTGTGCCATTAGGTTGAGTCCAATTTCAAACTATCACATCCTTAGGAAAATATTGTCTTTTTTTTTTAAGTATTTTTCTAACAGAGAACTGAGCCATTTTCAAAAGGAAATCATTCAAGTAAAATAAGAAGAATCTAAAACACACGTAATTTTAATTATCAAATAAGATATAGCACCTGAATGATATGTGACTATTATAAATTAATAATGATAATATTTTTTCTTGTAACATTTTTCTACCAAGTCAAGAAAAATGTTCATTCATTAACTTTTATTCATTCATTTATTCATTCAACAAAATTTACCTTTGGGAAAATAGTAGGGATATAGCACACAGAACGGTGAAGCAATTGTAGGGTTTCTACTATAAATATGAAAATAAGGTAAGTATGCTTCACTACATGATGGTGTTATTAGATTATGTTAGGGAAATTTCCACTTCATTCGTTACTGCAAACGCATAGCATTGGTTGATAAAGAATTAAAACAACACAATACTATATTTTAAAATGAGAATATCTGTGATTTAAAATTCAAAGCATTGAACAAGGCAGAGGTACAGGCTGCTGAGATCTGGCTATCAAAAGCAGGTAGATATGGCAAGAAGTGTAGAAGAATAGAAATTAAAAGTTACTGATATCAGTGAGAGATGGATTAAGGGGGCTTGATACCTGCATCCAGACATAGGAAGAGTTTTCCCTATTTAAGAACATGTCTAGAGAAAAATTCATACTAAGGGCTATTTGAGTAATGACTTACTTACTACTATATACATAAACAAGAGTATAACACATTAAATCCAAAATCTGGTGAATTTACTGGTTGGCTTGCTCATTGGATCTAATTTATTTTAATATTTCGAATCCTATAAGAAAGGGGAGATAGTCAAGTTTCTTCCATTTAGTTCTAACGTTGCAACTCCACAGAAACTAAAAATAAGCAAACACAAAATGATTAGACAAACAAATGTCAATGCAGAAAGGTCAAAAAGGAGACAAAATAAGTGTTCCACCCCTAATAAAGCTGAACATCAAAATTCATGAAGATTTTGAGAAAAGACATGAAGAAATCTATTACAAAAACAAAAATTGAAATATAATTTTGAGAAAATTAATAAGGAATATATATGAAAATAAAACAAAATCAATATGCCTATCTTGCTAAAACAAAGAGATGACAACTAAAATAAGCAAAGCAAATGGGTTCATACAACACCACAAAATTCCAAGATGTTACATAGCAATGACAGGAAGTAATAAAAGAAATAAGAATGGATATAAGAACTGTCAGCCAGGAGCAGTGGCTCATGCCTGTAATCCCAGCACTTTGTGAAGAAGAAGCAGGCAGATCAGCTGAGGTCAGGAGTTCGAAACCAGCCTGGCCAACACAGTGAAACCCCATCTCTAATGAAAATTTTAAAAAACTAGCCAGGCTTGGTGGCGCACACCTGTAATCCCAGCTACTTGGGAGGTTGAGGTAGAAGAATTGCTTGAACCCAGCAGGCAGAGATTGCAGAAAACTGAAATCATGCCATTGCAAAGATTTCAGTGCAATGACAGAGTGGACTCTGCCTCAAAAATAAATAAACCAAGAAAAACTATCGATTACTTATCACGGAAATGAAAACGAGTCACAAAATACAAAAGAATATATCTGTATAAGTGTTTATATCTGAATGTTTATATATTCCTTTTTTCAGTGATTGTTCTTCATTATAATTTTATTTACATATTTTTTTAACTCTGTTTATGTACATGTATGTGCATAACTAAAATTCAGTTGCTAACATTGAGTAGGGATGGGTACAAGAGATTAGGATTAGGAGATATTAACAATGTCTGTAATATTGTGTTCCTTGAAGGAAAGCAAATATGAAACATTTAGCAAAATGACACTATTTATTGAAGTGTGTTAGTAGGGCCACAGGTGGTTTTATTTATTAGATTATTTTCTACACATATATATATATTCTTGAAACTATAATATTGATGACAAAAAATGGAAAGAGAGCACATTATTAACAATTTGAATGATTTTACTTTTCTCTAGTGAGATATCTATATAACTAAAGTTTTGCAGACAATTAAATCTTTGGTACTAAAACAGGCAGAAATAGTAAAAGTATAAAATCATTGTGTATATGTTTGTATCTGTGTAAGACTGTCAGTGAATTTATAATATTTTATTAGTTTATAATATAAACATATTACCAATGTGCATATGTGTTGATGTATAAATGTATGCATGTTTGCATACATATATAAATACAAATACATTGGAGAAGTGGAGAGAGAGACAGATAATCAGCTGCAAATGGGAAAGTATAAAATCTGTTGTCATCTTAATCAGGCTGGAATGACAGGAGAAGATAAAGCCAGCTACTGAGTTAACAAGAAACATTTTTTTTTTTTTTTTGCCAAGATCATTCTGCAACTTTAAAGAATCATAGCAATAACTTCTTTGAATTATTACTTTTTTCTTATTTATAGCAAAATTTTGTTTTCTATTTCCAAAATGGAAGACTACTGGAAACTCTGTTGTTTAAAATTCTATCAGTATAAATGTACTATCTTAGTCTTACCTGAAGGATCTACGTGTCTTTGACACAGAGAAGCTGTCTTGATTTCCCTTTATGTTGGAGAATGCCACATAGGGGTGTATGAACAAAGCATTCAACACTCAATAGTTTGCAGTTTTCAAAGAAATAGAAAATTGTGTCCCCTTTGCAGTCCCATGTTCACATTGACCCCTTTACAAATAGACTTACTTTGATTTGAGCCAATCAAAACACTTTATTTACATTTTACCTAAATTCAATCCTCCCAAGTCTCCTAATTACTTTATGTTTTCCAGTTTTTTTTTGTGAGATGTCCATGGTGGCTTTAGACTATGGTTTCTTTGGCATAAGTCGGCATACCTGGCTTTCTTAAACTATAGGTTTATCCTTGATAGTCCTAAGCTAATTAGACCCAAAATAGACACAGAGATAGAGAGATAATCTCAATCTATTTCACTGTTCAAATATAGACATTCTAAATAATAGTTTACACAGAGTCAAAATAGTAAAAACAAATATAGCTGATGGCATAGAAAGATAGTTCACCTTCAAAAATCTGACAATGTAAGACATCAAATTAATTGACTTCCAAAAAAGATTACCTGCAGAAAAGCACATAATTCAATACTCCTTTACGATAACTCCAGATGGATTAAAGACTTAAACGTAAGACCCGACACCATAAAAACCCTAGAAGAAAATCTAGGCAAAACCATTCAGGACATAGGAGTAGGCAAGGACTTCATGAACAAAACTCCCAAAGCATTGGCAACAAAAGCCAAAATAGACAAATGGGACCTAATCAAACTCCACAGCTTCTGCACAGCAAAACAAACAGTCACTAGAGTGAATCGGCAACCATCAGAATGGGAAAAAATCTTTGCAGTTTACGCATCCGACAAAGGGCTGATATCCAGAATTTACAAAGAACTCAAACAGATTTACAGGAAAAAAACAAGCCCATTCAAAAATGGGCAAAGGATATGAACAGAAACTTTACGAAAGCAGACATACATGAGGCCAGCAAACATATGAAAAAGTGCTCATCGTCATTGGTCATTAGAGAGATGCAAATCAAAACCACATTGAGATACCATCTCACACCAGTTAGAATGGCGATCATTAAAAAATCTGGAGACAGCAGATGCTGGAGAGGATGTGGAGAAATAGGAACACTCTTACACTGTTGGTGGGAGTGTAAATTAGTTCAACCATTGTGGAAGACAGTGTGGCGATTCCTCAGGGACCTAGAAATAGAAATTCCATTTGACCCAGCAATCCCATTACTGGGTATCTATCCAAAGGATTATAAATCGTTCTACTATAAGGACACATGCACACGAATGTTCATTGCAGCACTGTTTACAATAGCAAAGACCTGGAACCAACCCAAATGCCCAACGATGATAGACTGGACTGGGAAAATGTGGCACATATACACCATGGAATATTATGCAGCAATCAAAAATGATGAGTTTGTGTCCTTTGTAGGGACATGGATGAATCTGGAGAACATCATTCTCAGCAAACTGACACAAGAACAGAAAAAGAAATACCGCATATACTCACTCATAGGTGGGTGAGAAAAATGAGAACATGTGGACACAGAGAGGCGGTCTACTATACACTGGGGACTGTTGGGGGGAATGGGGGAGGGACAGCAGGGGGGGGCTGGGGGGGATAGCCTGGGGATGAATGCCAAGTGTGGGTGAAGGGGAGGAAGGCAGCAGAGCACACTGCCATGTGTGTACCTATGCAACTATCTTGATCGTTCTGCACATGTACCCCCAAACCTATAATGCAATAAAAAAAAAAAAAAATAAAAAAAAATAAAAATAAAAATAAAAGCAGATTCTTAGCAGACTGTGATTCAAAAGGAACTTTATTAACATAATTAAGACCATCTAATATATACAGAAAACATCATTAATAGTAAAGTTACTATGGAATAAATGTCCACTAAATTTAGGGGTAAGATGCGTAAGCCATATTTCATGGTTTCTATTATGTATTGTCCTGAGTAAAGCAATGAGATAATGAGATAATAGAATAGTATATATTACAAAAGAAATATAAACAGGAGAATAAAATAAATTTTGTATTAGAACTTTTAAAATTTTAGCATAAGATGAACACATGAACTGGATACAAGATCGACATTTAAAATGTGATAATTTTTATATATCAGCAACTGAAAATGTATCATAAATGAAATTTTTTGTTCTCATTTTTATATTTGTGTTTTTAACACTTACTTTTCAATTGTCTCATTGCATTGCTCAGGACAATACATAATAGAAACCATGAAATACAGCTTCCATATTTTCTTTTCAAAGGAACTCAAGTAGACTATCCTAAATGTAACATAAAAGTAAATGACTAAGAGTAGACAAGACAATTTGCAGAATAAAATACAGAAATTTCTCTGTCGATTTTTAAGATACGCTATAAAGCTTTGTAATTAACACAATACTATTATTATGGAATAAACATAGAGAAATAAATCAATGATACAGAATAAAGAACCTCGAAACAGGCCCACGCATTTAGAGGAATTCCACCTATGACAAAGATGATTTTACAAATTGGTAGAAAAAGAATTGTTCATCTAATAAATGGTTCTGAAACAATGGATTATTAAGATAAAATATGATATACTGCCAAGCCCTTTTAATATTTACCTGGTTTCATTTAGAAATAAAATATTTCACTTTAGTCTTCATTTATGAACAACTTTCTTAAGTCTTATGATATAGTTTCAATGCATCTTTAATGAAGCAAGTAGAGTGACTGGGACATCTGAAGTCTATATTTAATACCCAGAACCTTTTTGAATTATTCTAAGTTTGGAATCATGCCTATGTTTCGAGTTGCCAAGAGTCTGATCTCCAGATGGTGAGATCGTAGGACATTACTATATTTTGCATTAGGATTTTAGAGCCTTTTACAGTACCTCTTTATTAAATCAAGGAACAGTAACTCTTGCTCTCATGGAATATTGTAAATGATAAATTTTTCAAAAGAGTGACCTCAAGCCTAGGCACGTGTAATTATTTGTACTATTTGAGTCAAGTGTGTGAGAGAGAGTAAATAGTTCTAGGGGGACCTATTTCATTATTTTCCAAACTAAATTACACATACTATTTTTAAACCAGTGTGGGTACTTAAAATTTGCAAAGAAGTATGTCCTACACAGTTTGCAAGAGTAGAAAGAAGATAAAGTGGGTAAGGAAAGAAGACTGTCTTTGGAACTGAAGGTTAGAATTGCTGAAAATAGGGCTACGTCTTAAGGAATTGCAGGGTGGAGTGTCTGGATGCAGATCAACAGCAATTCTGCCATCTGGAAGCTTTAATTCCCTGCAGCTAGACACTTTTAAAAGGCTGCTCATCCCTTACGGTAAACTTAGCATTTCTGCTGTCTTAGCAAGTATGTACTTGGTGTGCAGGCTGCCTCTGGCTATTAAGTTATTCTTGTCAGATTATCTCCACCCCCAGACTGGAGGCCGTGGAGTGAGTGTTGGGCTAGGTGTAACATGCAGCAAACCTGTATCAAGGTCAGATATAGCTGAAAAACTCACTGGTTGCGTTTCCTGAAGATATAGGGAGCAAGTTAGAAGTAGTGTCTTGGGGAAAAACTACAATTAGGCTCAGGAAAACCTAACAATCAAGCTTTCATAGACAAAGAACAGGGGAAAGGGAGAGGGCAGAGGGACAGAGATTGAAAAGCTAATTATCGAAGAAAGAAGTTGAGACTGGAAACAGAATTTTGTACTTAAACATAAATTGTAAGGCAAATTCTTAAGCCTAAAAGCATAACTTCAGGTGCCTTTAATAAGATACCCATGGTGTCAGGCATGGAGAGAAAGTGCATGATGTATAAATAGAGGCACTGTCTGAACAATTAAATTCATTCCTCAAGATACCTGACTTGAAAAATATTTAAAGAGTCTCTTTTCTTAATTTTGCTTACAAAAGAAAATGTTCTCTTTATAGACAGCAAGATAGATATTGATATAGATATACAGAGTGTATACAGTCATCTCTAACCAGGGAACTGTTTACATTACTCCTATGGATAATAAAATTTATGTATGTTCGTTTTTTACATAAACCTTAAATCATCTCTAGATTACTTGTAACACCTAATACAATGTAAATGGTATGTAAATTTACTTTATAACATGTAGATTTTTTAATATTTTTGATTCTATTTTATTTTTTTACAAATATTTTTCATCTGTGGTTAGTTAAATTTGTGAATGTAGAACCTGCAAATAACAGAAAGCAGACTGTGAACATAAATGCAAGAAAACAATGAGAAACTCATATGGATGATATAATAAAATAAACAACAGATATGGAGAGAATTGTATGAAGATGTTTTCATAAAAGCTTTTACTTGAAATAAAGCTGATTCCTTTAGGGAGTCACATGAGTAAATGCTTTCCAGTTGTCAACAAGCAGTTCAAATCTGGTCGAAAGGAAAGTATAACTACAGTAAAGCATGGGAATCAAGGTACTTCAAAAATTGCAAGCTCTACCATAAAAAGTCACATATAATAGGTGTATATTACATTTATTTATATAATTAACTAAGGACATAAAAAGTTTTGAACTATGGAGAAGGTTTTATTTTTAGAAAACAGTATTTTAAGTATTTTAATTAATCTGTTTCTTACATTCATTAGGATTATTAATTGCAAGCACCAGGTGTTAGATGCTTAGAAATAAAATATTTCTATGGTTTTGGCTAATTTAAATAGAAAAGGAATTCAGGTAAAAATCTTGATAGCTCACACAAATTGTGGTGGATCTCTGGAATCAACCTTGGAGGCTATGTAGAAGGGTAATGTCAAAAATTAGTTGATTCAAGTAACTGCTTAAATGCTTCTTTGCTAATAATTTCCTGTGTTACTCCATTTTGTTCTGTTATAATAGATTGCCATAAGTTGGGTAATTTAGCTTTTATAAAATTATTTCTTACAGTTTGATAGCATGAGATGTCCAACACTAGAAAACCCAAATCTGATGAGGGACTTCTTGTTGCGTCATCCCATGGTTCAAGGCTAAAGGATAAGAGAGCCAGGCCGGGCGCGGTGGCTCAAGCCTGTAATCCCAGCACTTTGGGAGGCCGAGGCGGGTGGATCACGAGGTCAAGAGATTGAGACCATCCTGGTCAACATGGTGAAACCCCGTCTCTACTAAAAATACAAAAAATTAGCTGGGCACGGTGGTGCATGCGTGTAATCCCAGCTACTCAGGAGGCTGAGGCAGGAGAATTGCCTGAACCCAGGAGGCGGAGGTTGCGGTGAGCCGAGATCGCGCCATTGCACTCCAGCCTGGGTAACAAGAGCGAAACTCCGTCTCAAAAAAAAAAAGAGAGCCAGAGAGCAACTGAGGGTCCTAAAATCCTCAATCAAGTACTTTACTAAAATATAATCTTGTAAGTCAGACACTGTAGCCCAACTACTCAGGAAGCTGAGACAGGTGGGGGGATTTCATGAGCCCCATAGTTCAAGTCCAGCCTAAGCAACATAGCAAGACCTCTGTATCTTAACAACAAACAAGCAAACAAGCCTTCTTTGACTAGATAACTATGAAGCTTTGTGGTGATATAAATATTCATTTTGATTTATAATTTAAAAACAAAGTCAATTTCTCATTTCTGACTTTGATCTCTTTCTCTTATGTGATTCCATTCTTAATGTTTTTAGCATGTAAAAAACAGCAGTATTGCTCTAGCAAATATGAACATTTCTACCAAGTACACAGTCTCACTAAGTAAAACTTGGCTGATAGAGATGAATTATTACAACAAAATATTTATTGGAACATGCTATTTGTCTTAATTGTGTAGGTCAAAGAATGCTATGCTTAATTGTGTGGGTCAAAGAAAGCTACAAACCAAATATAGACAGATTAATACCTTTGTTTCTCAACATTTGGATAATTGAACATACTACCCCACACATTTCTTACAACCACCCAGGTTTACAATTCATTGTTATTATCAAAACAATAGTATCATTAGAACAAAGTTCAGGTAAACGGTTTAAAGTTTTTAATAAAAAATTTAATATGATTCTATACCTCATAGATTTTAGTCTGGGATGAACTGTCTGCATAAACACAAGTAAGAGGAACCAGTCTTGTGACCCTCACATTCTAGAGAAACCTGTATATCACAAGCACATATAAGAAATAAATACCTTGAAGAAAATATAGATGAACTGAAATTCAGTGCCCAGCTTAAAGATATCATGTACTGTAAACATTCCTTATCGTTACCAACATGCAGACCCATATCCTCAAAGCCAAAGGTGATAATCCCAAAGTATGAAAGTCTGTGGGTTGTGCTGCTACTGAGCCTGGAATCAGACACTGCTTGTGAATGTGGAGGCTCTGAATTACAGAAACAGGTAAGTTTATTACAAAATTGTTTTTCTCAGTTTCAGGGATAAAAATACATTCTTGCGAAAACAAAAACAAAAGCAAAATCAAAATAGTATAATTTTTAAATGAAATGTTTTAGCTAGTTATTTCAAATATTTTTTCTTCTTCTCCTCCCCACCTCCTTCAGAAACTCTATTTACACACAAACTAGTGCTTTTGTAGCATATTTTCTGTTAATTATTTTTTCCAGAACAATTGGACTTCTGTATCCATGAGTTTTCAATCCTTTGTCAGCTGAATACCTGAATGCAAAATCTAGGGATATCAAGGTCCAACTGCATCACTTCTCTGCTGAAATTAATGTCTATTTTCTTGTTTCTTTTGCTGTTCCAGTTTTTCTGGAGAAATTGTGAATCATTTGTACGAAGTGGTTGAGAAAAATTTTATCCTATATTATAAATCACGTTATTCTGAAAATTGGATAGATCTAGATAAAACATTCAAAAACCATGGTCCTAATTGTTAACATAGCCATCTACAGAGACATTGAACATTAGATTTGTAAGTAAAGCTATTTCATTTTTATCAAGATATTTTATAAGATTTATAATTATATTTTCAAAAATTTGCTTCTAAATATTCAATTTCAATTATTTAGATTAAAAAAATCTATGAATCAACAATAACTTGTATTTTCCTTTTAATGTGAATATAACATTTGAAGAAAAACATGCATAATAGTTGATTTTATTCAATTTTTAAATTTATTTTACCTTCAATTTTTGTGTGTATTTCAAACACAGTTATATCTTGTTTTTGGGTCTTTTAGGGCATTATTATCAATAGTGACTTTGACTAAATAAATGCAAAAAATATATACATAGTATTTTATAAGTAATGCAAATTTTTATTTTATTATTATCTGAGTAACCAAGATAAGCATATTGTTTTCCTCGGCTTGGTTAAACTCTAGTCAGGTTTCTTTCCATCTCTAGATCTTGCTTTCACCCTGGTCATTACAGAATCTAAATCTAAATGAGCTAATCTCAGAGGTCTCTTCATTCTCTTTTCTTGAAGTATTTACTTTTAAAAACTTGTCATTATAAATTTTCTCTGCCCCTATGAGATGTAATCTATTTAAAAGCCTCTTGCCAATTTTATAATCCAGAACTGTTTTTTTAAAGAACATGACAGCAATAACTTTGAAATATAATTATCAAAGAAGATAGAACTCTTATCTCTTAGTCTCTGTGAGTAGGAGCCTACGTCCTGTGGATACATTTCCCTTAGTTATAAAATGATTTTGTATTATGACAGTATGAGAAAATTTGCTTTTAATAAACACACATGGTCTACAATCCTTCTCTATTCCTCATCCTGCCTTAGCTCTTTAAAACTCTCCAGGCCTCTGTTTCAGTGGAGTGGAATTTAGACTAGGTTGCAATCTCTCTCCCCTAATCCGATAGCCTTGAATACATTCTTCCTTGCGTGTTTAAATTTGCCCAGTGTAATTTTTGCTTTGACACAGGTATCAGCAGAATCAAAATAATCAAATATACTTATATTTGATAAATTCATGTTTAAAGTCATAGTATAACTATATATTTTTAAATTTTGTTATAATTAACATATATTTACCAAGGTAGAAGGAATGTTTTATTTAATCATTTGTTAGCATGACTTATATTTTGAAATATATGAACATATGGTATGAAGTCCCACTGAGCCCTGCAAATATTTAAATGTGGTTGAATCCTAAAATCTCTACAAACTCTGAAGTCAATCTGTGGATCTCATTATAACAATGGCCATTAGAAAAGAAAATTTGTGTGTGTATATATATGTATATCTATATACATATATGTGTATATATATGTGTGTGTGTGTATATATACATATATATATGTATGTATCTACACACACAGAGAGACATATATATGAACAATTTAGGATAAACATGAACAATTTATGTGTGGAAATAAATTTTGTGTACAGATGGTGTGGGAAATGATGTCTACTAATCTTAATTAAATTCTGATTTATCCACGGGCCATGAATGGTTGTACAGAGTTTTGTATCTGATGAGAAGACCTATTATGACTGTTTCTCTTGTCTTTACATAAAAAAACACTTTCAAAAATAAAGTGTTTTGTTTTGTTCTAAAACTTAATGGTATCAATTAAAAAAAAAAAGGTGTTCCTGAAACTACGATATTAACCAGTTTGAAGAATTTGAATTTTGTCTTGTCCTAATAAGTCATTATGTTCTTATAAATACTGAAATATTCTTGTGTCAAAGTCAATTCTCTTTATGTCTGACATCTACTAATATTATCAGTATTTGTTCATAAAATAGTATTGCTATCACCCAAATATTCCATCTCCAAACATCTTTACATTTAAGGAAGATAAAAAGGGGAAGGAGGTGTCAGAATATTCAAGCAACTATCAAAATGGAATGTAATATGTTATATAACAGAGAGAGTTACAAGCAGTTCCTTTCATATAAATTGTCTTTGAAAATTGCACATAATCAACCACATCCAATAGCTCAAAGCTATAATCACAGCATTTTGGGAGACTGAGGCAGAAGGATCACTTGAGGCCAGGAGTTTAAGACCAGCCTCAGCAACACGGTGAGACCCCCTTCTCTACACATTTTTTAAGATAAAATTATTTCTAATAATTATATCTCAATATGCATATTATTTGATTAAAATTGAGGCGCATTAATGTAGCCTACAAATATCAGATATGAAATTGTGTTCCAGTGACTGGCCTAACCTGGAAATCAAGTTATCTCATGTTTTATGACAAAAGGACTCCATTTAAGCAGATATTATTACTAATGTAGCATTTCTGTACAAAAATAGGTTTGACACTATTACTATTATACTTATTAAATATGATTATGTGTTGGTGATATTTTACATTTATATAGAGCCTTCTGGTTCATAAAAATAATTTATGAAGCCATCTAATTTCAAATATTATCCACTTGGGTACTATATTTTGGAAACAATGTTAATAGAAAAATTATTTATCATATAAATAGTTCTTGAGTAACCATTTTAAAAAAGATTTATGAGATCAAAACACTTTCCTAAAAGTGTGTTCCCGTAGGGTTAAAACATAATGTATCAGGTTAGAGACTTCAATGGCTTGAGTAAACCTTGGAAAATTTATCATTAAACGTAAAAGGCCTGATGACATTATGAAAATGGTATTAACCTTATCCAAGCCTTACACACAGAGATACATTTTGTGTAAAAAGTTTTTAAAAAACAAATATGATTCCATAAAGGTTACAATAGAATCTTCAATTTTCTCCTAATTTTCTTCTCATCCCATAAATCAGCCTCATGAATTATGTTTGTCAGAGTCTTAACTGGTCCACAGAAAAAGTGCAAAATAAATATATTTTTATCCTGCATTATAGTTAGCTGAGTTTCATTTAGAATATGTATCGAGACCAGCTCAGATGTGGAGACCCCAACCCAGGCAGCGTCAAAGGAATTAAGAAACAGACACAAAGATAGAGTGCAAAAGTGGGAAACAGAGGGGACATCAGGAATCTGACAGCATTTCCCAGCTGAAAGCCCAGAGTAGACTACTCTGACTCACATATTTATTCTTTATGAACAAGTGATTATTTTTAATAAGCAAGTGTTCAGTGTTTTTTCATAGAATAAAGATAGACTAAACAGGCAGAGAGTGCCCATTCACTATTAAAAATAAGCTAGAAAACAGTCATTGTGAGTCAGCAATGGGGACAAGGTTATGTATACTGTGTTTTGGGAACTGGTTTAACTAGTGCATGACCAGTACATATTGCTCACTATTCTATAACACCCTGAGCAGTTATCTGCCTGCGGAAGGCTCGGTGTTCCTTGCTATCGGTTCTCCATAGACGATATATAATCTATCACAGACACGTCAAGACATTTTCCCAGCAAATATGTAACCTCCCTATGTTTAATATAACATAATTGCAGCATTAAACCTCTATAAAGTTTGAGAATTTACACTATTTGAATTCACAACATAAGCAAAATAAAATCAAAATAAATGCATATGTTATAGCTTAATAATCTTAAAAATATATAATGACAAATACATGTGTAGGAATGTTAATTTTGAAAAACAAATTAAAATAGACACTAAATAGCTGATATTATGTCCCAAATGATCTATTTTGAAGGAAATATATAAGAAGATGTGAGAATTAAGCACACTTAATTCAGAATTTTTGTAGGTTGTATGACTTCTCCCATTTTTTTCCCCAAATCTGTAATACAAAAATAATACTAATTTTGCTTTGGTAGGTTTTTTGTGAGAATAAAAAAAGTAATACATGAAAAGCACCAGGAAACAGCATGGTGAGGATACGATTAATATGTTATGGGTATTTAATAATGTTTTAATGTTAACAAAAGCATGACACACTATAAAATAGAAAACAATTACATAATAGTGTCTATTATTCAAAGTATCCTTTGTTGAATGTAATACTAATTATTGTCTTTGATCTCAAAAGGAACCAATGAAAATTTTTATTTTGGTAATATTTTGATATGTTTTTATTTCATGGCATGTTTGAATTGCTTTTTATTTCCTTTAAGTAAACCTGAAAATAAATTAATGTAAAATTCTTCCTAATGGTGCCTTCTGGCCAAAAGGATTCCACCCTTAATAACAGAAGAACACATGACACATCTGCACAAAGAAAAGTGTGTTAAGGAGAATAGGAAATGTATATGACTTATTGAAGCTGAAAGCCCCATCAATTTCATGACCGTTTGAGCATGAAAATTGCTTAAAATATTTATCATTTCAAGTGAATAGGGATGCAAATTGACACCCAGGGAAGGTTAAAACTTCTGAAAGTTCATAATTTAAAGACTGGGCTTTAATAATTGAAAAATATATTTTTTTGTGAATATTTTTAATGTGCCATTCAATAAACAATCAAGAAATTTGGGTATGGGCATTTAAAAAAATAATCCTTAACTAGCTCCCATACAGTCAAGTTTATATTTAGCATATATCAAATTAATTATGCAAGGTTCATTCTTCATGTCACTGACACTTAAAATTTGTACCCACATGTGGGCACATATAAGCATACATATACTCATCATTAACTAATTACCATATACATAGCTAGGGTTAATAGTAATGAAATCTAGTGGAGAAAATTAGGTCTGCTGATGATTAATTCTCTTGGTTTCATTTGTCTAAGAAAGTCCTTACATCTCCTTCATTTTTAAAGAATAGTTTAGCTTGATATAGAATTCTAGATGGTGTCATTTCTTCTTTCAAGAATTTAAATAATTTATTCCACTCACTTTTGGCTTGCATGGCTTCTGACAACAACTGAGGTATTGTATGTATGCTTCTCTAACTTAAAGTTCTTCTCACCCCTCTGAATTATTTCAAGATTTTCTCTTTGACTTTATGTTTTTTAGATTGAGTATTATATGTGTGTGTTTTGAGAGGTTTTGTGTATGTGTTTATGCTTCTCCTGTGTTCCACTCTATTCTCTATTCTTTTTATCTTTGAATTGTGCACAGGTTACATCTTTTGAAATTGTCCTGCATTTCTTAAATGTTCTAATCTGATTCTTTTTTCCTTTTTTTTTTTTTGTCTTTGCAATTCAGTTTGAGAAATTTCTGTTGAACTGTTTTTAAGCTCACTAATTATTTGTTTGACTGTGTTATGTCCAATAATAAAACTATCGAAAGCATTCTTTACTCACTTTACTGTGCTTTTCAGTTCTAGCATTTCCTTATGATTTTTTCTTAGAGATTCCATTTCTCTAAGTTCTCTAAATTGCACATCTTTCCTTACTTTTTATCTACTTTTTTTCATTATAGTCCTTAACGTGTTCATCATAGCTATTTTCTATTCTCTATCTCATACGTCCAATAGTCAGGTTCTGATCAGTTCCATATTGTAGTAGATTGCATTTTTGTTGCTTTTTGTCATGTCTTGCATTTTTTTTTTCTTAAAACCTGAGTATGTTATATTGGAGACTAAGAACAAACATGAAGTAAAATGGCTTTTAGTATGAGGATTTATAGTAACTTTAGAAAGAGTAAGGCTGTGTTTAATGTTTCCTATAGGTAGTTATAAGTGCTTGAGCTTTCAAACTTCTCTAGTGCTCTTATTTTTGTCTCTTTCTTGAATTTAGACTTCACTAAATAATTCTACTTATTATTTAGAATCTGTGCTTTGGACCATATTTGTCTGGTATGAGACTGGAACCCAGTTAGTGTGATGATAAAGTGTGAAGGAGGCAAACGTTCTTTCATCTTCTGCTTAAATTCCTATGTTGTAACAGCCTCTGTTTCTGGGCTGTGACTGTCATAAATATTTTCTCGGTTGTAAAGTTTTGTTTCACCTGCCCATTAGCTCCTTCCTTAGCTGCAACACTCTCAATTTCCTTTAATCCCAAACTGGTTTTGACTCTGCTTTTCCATTCTCTGAGATGAAATGACAAAGACAAAGGTGACTGGATTAGAAGCACACACACTTTCCCTCACTGGGATAAAGCTCTGGAAAATTATTTTTAACCTGGAGCATAAGGCCTAACCACACACACACACACACACACACACACACACACATTTTAGGTGTAAATTACAATCACTACTTTCCTCTTATTCCTACAAAGGCATGACATTTTTCTGAAATTTTCACAGTGAAAAACTGTTAAGGTACTTGAAGGTAAAACCCACAAGTGAAAGCAACCCCAAAGAGTATATTTTCCTCAAATGTCTCACTCTCACACTAGTTTAAAATCAGCCTCCAACAATTCATCAAAACTGCCATTTAAGTGCTCTCTACACCTTCTCCTCCAGGTAAGCAGATGTTGATTATGTCTTTGTGAGAGCTTGTGTCTCCAAAATTGTAATGCTCGTTTACTTGACAACTTAAAAATAATTGATTTTCAATTTGTCTCCCTTCTTTGGTTTAAGGATGAGAATGACACTGTCCAAGCTCTTTATCTGTCAGAGCTGAAACTGGACATTCTCTTTAAGTCCACATTTTCTTTTGGTTTTGTGGGCTTTGAAACCACGTTTAACAATATGCATTTTACATTCATTAATATTTAATATCAAAAATTCTGATACTATATAGAAGATCATGTTAATAAAATTGAAAACGCCCCCATCATTTAATGTGTAGCTCATTTGTCCACAACAGAGTGTGATCCTCTTCTTTCTCAGCAGGAAACCATGCAATTTTATTCAGAAAGAAGCCAGTCCACCTTGCTCTCATACTTTCAGGTCATTTGTAAGTTAGTAATAAAAAAATCTACTTTTTTTTTCTTTGAAACGATGAATGTCTATGTATCAAGGGTATTGTTGGAACTCCTATTCAATTTAATAAAAAAACTGAATATGACTCTCGAGTTTGGCTTTGTTGAAAAAAAGAAATATTTAATTTATCCACACCTTGAATTAATTATAAGTGATTTTGTATGGAAACAGAAAGTTTAAAATTTAAAACATGGTATCTAAACTTAAAATTTACTTTGCAGTTATAAATACTAGACCTAATAATAATATTAATACATTTATTCATTCAAAATAATATTATTCATTAATAACTTAATGATAAATGGTAAATTGTTAACAATAGTTGATTAATAATTTTATTAATATAATTTATGAATTGTTAAATTTATTAACAAATACATTTATTAATGTTATAATTATTAATATTCACTAACAAATAATAAATATCAAAATTTACAATTTGCTCCTACATAATAAAGAAAATAAAAATTTGATTTTTAAGCATTATAAATATAAAAGGCCTACCTATTCAATTAAGAAATAACAGACATTCTTAGAAGAGAGAACAGAATACAAAGGAGATAAAACTTATTAAAAGTATAACATAAGAAAGCTTTTGGAGAATAAATGATGAATATTGTTAAATTGATCAAACTAATTTTGAAATACATTTCAGGCAAAATTAATGATAAAAGGTATCTACTTTTATATATAGCCTAATTTAATGGTTAAATTTTCAAGTAAAAATACAATCACAAAAGAAAAATCCATTTTTATTTTACCTACAAAATAATAAGTATCTCACTTGTCCCTGTTCTTCTCTCCCATCACGCGAATAACAGACTAAATTAAAGCAGTGTCTACTGAGATTTAAGAGAGAAAGTCTGGAATTAAGCTATTTATATCTTTACTAGTTACTAACTAATTTGTGAAGAAACAGAATAATATTTATAGATATTTCAATATGCAGAAAGAGATTGCCCAGAAACTTATGTAATCGCTGAGAGGTTCTTTCTGCCTACCGCAGGAACGAAACTCAACGGACTGAGACCATAGCATTGAAGTAAAGAAGGAGTTTAGTTCCCACTGTTGTTTACTTAAAAGTAATTTTATCCATGGACTGAATCACAAGGGGCCAGATTGCTGAAATAAAAGCAAAAGAGAGAGAAAGAAAGAAAACTCTGTGTTTATCTTGACTATCAATCAACCAAGCCGAGTTCACCGCCTTTTATTATTTTTGAGTGATTTTGCAATTTTGTAAGTTGTAGATATTGATAGCAGTGCCAGTCGAATTGTTCTTTAACAAAGATATGCTAATTAAATTTCATATTGGAGGAAATATAATTCAGGACCCTCACATAATTTTGCATTTATTTGTAAATTCATATCAGCCATCTTTACTTCCCACTCTCCAACCTGTCCAACTCCTCTCCATGTCTATGGGTGTATATGTAAATCTGAATTATTTTTGGAACCAATTGTAACATCTTGCTTGTTTTCTAAGTAATTAGTTAAATAATGATTGGCAATTTTCTTTTTATTTGTGTCAGAGCCATAATTATATTTTCTTTAAAAATTTACTCCTTTAATGTTTACACCTAGAGAGGTATTTCCTATTGAAATATTAGACAACCAAAGGTTATATATATTCAAAAAGCTTTCCCTGAAGCATAAGAATAAAAGCATTGTATGAGAATAAAAATTATTTTCCTTAAAATACTAGAATTCAAAGGATAAAATACAAAATTATGAAAAAAGTAATGAACCTAAGTTTTTTTAAACTGAGAAAAACATTCTTTTATTTTAAAATTGACATGTTTTTATGAACATTAATTAATGATGTTAGTAAATATTATCAGTTGCAGAAAAACTAATCTAGAAAGCTCAAACTAACCTCACACAAAGAATAAAAAAATTTAAGTCAGGTCTTGACTTAAAAGTGTGAGAAAAAAAAATTGTATAGATAAATTTGGGGCTTATAAAAGATTTTATTAGCCTAAATTTTAAAATAGGTTTTCTTTGTATTTTTGGTCTTTTTATTCTGATTATACTTTTTCAGTTCTGAATGTAAATGTGGGCAAAGTATTTTTCCGACAAAATCATAAATAGAATTTTTAAATAAATTGTTATATAAAACTAAAATTACATTTATTAAGCTTTAGCAATCTGTCAAGCCCTCAATAAAATACTTGCTGTGTAAGTTCAAACTACAGTTTTTAAAAAATAACTCAATCTGGTTTGGCCAGATGTCCACCTTTAAATAAAGAACAGCAAAGGAAATAACCTAAAAATTATGAAAAATTGAAATTAAAGAGTATGGGTTAGAAGTAATGGTAGCATAGCAACAGAGAGATATTGCTCTTAGGCACATTCTTAAATCTTGAAGTACTATTTAATTCAGTAAGCTGATAATTATAAATTGCTTCATGTAGTGACAATCTGAAAGAATTAAATTTGGAAATAGTAACAGGTAGTTAAAATATCCTTGAAGTGTACTTAGTCATATGATTTTCAACTAAATTCATCAAATTAGAACCATAATGAGCTCTAACTACATCCTTATTAGAATTGTTTAATATATATGTACGTGTGTGTGTGTGTGTGTGTGTGTGTGTGTGTGTGTGTGTGTGTGCAAGGATTCACAGCAAGACCTAGTAGTAAACAACATACATAGTACCTGGGCTTGATTTCTTCATACCACTCTTCAATAAAAGGACAAAACTCCTTAGAAAAATGGCTTATTTCAGGGCCCTGAAGTACATTCTAGGCCAAAAAGTGATAACTTGCTGAAAGAAATAACATGTAAGTAAAAAATAGAAGCAGCAACTTGAGTGTCCCCAGTGCTCAAAGCTGAAACAATTTAATAATAAAATACATACAGTTTTGGATTCAAACCTTAAGAACAATGTAAACAGTCATAAGTCCAAAATAATATAAACTATTGAATGTACAAATTCAGGAGAAATTTTTTAAAAATTTTACAAATGAATTCCAAATAGTAATTGTAGGAGGAATGAAGAAAATAAAAATTCATCACTAGTATGCCATGTAATAGTTGCTGCAGGCAAGACCCACTGATAACTGTTAAGGAGAAACAAGATATTTGCATATTCTTAGACTCTCTCTATCAGCAAAATAATTAATATAGTTTTAGCACATGCCCACAAATTCTTTGATAATTCTTCCCCATGAAGATAGAAGTTAATTCTTAGGGTTCTGAATGTAAACAGGATTTGGTGACTCACTTTTTATGAACAGACTGTGGAAAGGAAAACATTACTAACTAAAACAGGGAAGAAACCTGGCAGACACTACCTTAACCAAATTATCAAATTTAACATTTCCAGTATTAATAGTGATATCATGTAACATCTGATGGGGCCACAAGAAAGGTACTTTACCTGTGTGAGACTATTTTCCAAAATCTATAAGCCTAGTTCAATCTTGACAAAACATAAGGCAAACCCAAACTGAAAGACAGTCTACAACATATCTGACCAGTAATCTTCAGTTATGAAAGACAAGACTGAGAAATTCTCAAAAATTAGAGGGCAATAAGAAGATATATGATTAAACACAGTATCGTGTCCTGGATTGGATCACAGATCTGTAAAATGATAACGGTGGGAAAATGATGAAATCTAAATGAAGTCTTAGTTTGTACCTAAGACTGTAGAGAAACTACTCTTTTTGCAACTTTTCTGTAAACCAACCAAATGTTATTTCAAAATAAAAAGTTCAAATGTGAAAAGAAGTCTACTTACACCTTGACAAATTAAATAGGCCTTTTTCTTACATTTGCCTGTAACCCCAATTTATAGCTAAATAGCGTTTTGTTAGTTAACCCTCACCATAAACATAAATACTTTATTAAATTACTTGGTCAAAAGGCATTTGTTTATAGAATGCATGATGTCTATATAGGGATAGATTTTGTTCCTTCCATATTTCTTTTTTGACATTTTTCAGCATGTATAAACTTAGAGCCTGGAAATCAAATCATGTGGTTAAGCAACATAATATAATATGCTTTCTTTATATGCATAAGGGATAGCAATATCAAGTACAGAACGCTAATATTGATTTACTTAAATGTGTGATACTTTAATGCATACTGTAAAATAACTTGTGTTACTTCAAAATTTCATTTATTATTCAGTATGAAATGTGCATATATTTCAAAAATTATATTATTTTAGATGGCAGAGTGATTTATTGCTTTATTTTTTAAATCTCACCAATCTCACTTACCTCATCTTATCAGTTGGTACTTCCATTTCTACATTGGAGAACATATTTAAACATATATATATTTATGTATATATATATATTTATATATATGCACATATATATGTGTATACATATTTATATATACACGTATATATGTATATACATATTTATATATACATATATGTATATATATATTTATATATATTCAACTATATCTGTGTATATATATAATTTAAAACATATATAAGAATTAAATTTAAATTTAATATATAAATTTACATATATATACATTTCAAATATATATATTTTAGCACAAACTCTGTATATTTATTGGTTGAATAGATAGACAATCATTGGTTTCCACTAAAAGAAGACTGTTGCTACATTTAGTATTATAGAAAGAGATAAGAGCTATGGTGCTGTAGTGAAGAACCCCCATATTCTGTTAATACGGACTGGAAGAAGACAAAGAACACAAGACAGTAACTGATTCGTTCTCTCCATATTGCATAATGCATGTTGTTATAAGTAGGTGTTTTATAGCATAGCACAAATTCTCTTCAAGCAAATATAATCCTTCCCACTCTGCAACATACATCATTAATATGTTCAGATGCTTACAGTTTTCTGTACTGTATTTTCTTTAATTTAAAACTTTGACTCCAGAAAATCTTTTTGAAAGATTACACATTACCTAGGAGATTCCAAATTTCCATTTTCTCTTGTCTATCTTCTACTATCCATCCTTCCTACTACTATTCATGCTCAAGCTTCATTCTTCCTCTTATGGCTGGGCTGATTTCTTTACTAATGGATTACATGTCCATAATTGCATGAAAGTTATCTTTATGAAACCGTTCTACATGTCATCTAGGAATTGCTTATTGAATAAAACCCAAACCTGTTTTTAACACTTATCTTTATACATTTGAGCTATATGAAATAGCTACTTATTTTTTTGTTTCTTAAGGCTTAGTTTCTAGTTTTCAAGTTTTCATATGCTTCAGAATCATCTGGGGACAATGTTAATGCAGAGATTACCAGTCTATGATCCCCACATTTTTGTATCTCATTGGTCTGAACTGGGCTCAAGAATTTGCATTTCTAATAAGTTCCTATGTGATGCTAATAAATATACTGAGGAGCACAATTTGAGAGCCACGCCCTCTCTAAATCTTCCAAACCTTTCTCTAAACATATAACTTGGTCTTGGTGTCCTCTTTGTATTGCTTTTCTTTCATTTTTTAATTAAAAAGGATTCAAATGGCATTTCTTTAAAAGAATCCTAATTTTGTTTTTCCTTTGTTCTCATATACCTTTGTTTTTTTTTTTTTTTTTTTTTTACAACTCTTCAACAGGTACCTGTGACATAATTAGTCGTCATCACTTTTGGTTGGTTTGTTTTTTTGAGATGGGAATCTTGCTCAGGCGCCAGGCTGGAGTGCAGTGGCGCGATCTCAGCTCACTGCAACCTCCACCTTTCGGGTTTAAACAATTCCCCTGCCTCAGCCTCCCGAGTAACTGGGACTACAGTCACACGCCACCATGCCCAGATGATGATGATGTGTGTGGGTATGTGTGTGTGTTTTCATACAGACGGGGTTTCACCATGTTGCCCAGGATGGTCACATTAACACTTTTGCAATGTGCTAGGTAGGGCCAATGAGATCTCTTCAATAGTTTAATGCTGACTAACAAGATTTTTTGTAAGGGTAATGTTATTGTAACCATGCTCTGACTAGCAACTAAATATTAGTTTTAATAGCATAATCAAATAGTATGGAACTTAATATGCTTTACTATTGTAATAAGCAAACATTATCTTTTAACCTTGTTGTTTACAGCTTTACAGAGAACAAATCTGAGATGATAAAAGAAACTATTAATGCAAAATGGTTTCATGCAAAGTCCTAATATCTCCAATATTTTCTTTTAGAGTTGATGACTACCTACCTATATATATTTAGTAGTATTTTCTAATAATATTACTGTTATAGGATATTATTCATAAACTACCATCAAGATATTATTTGGTTCATGTTATACCCAAATCTAAAAAGGCAAACCTACAAAACGCTGATTTTCTCCTCAATAACTAGTAGAATGGTCTTGTGAAAAAAAAAAATGAACCTATGATCTCAAATTAGATGATAATCCAAAGAGACGAAGGAACTGACCATCACTTTACATTCTTACATGAGTTACTCAAATGCATTTACTTTGGACAGAGGTTGTCCAATGGATCCTCTAAACTTCCTATGAAAATAATTGGCTTTTAGAAAAAGAAACACTGACTTATATGTTTCTTATACTTTTAAGAAGCTATTTGTAAACCTCTTTTGAAGTTTGAAAAAATCCTCAAATCATAAAAATAAATCAGTTTGTCATCAAGTTTCTTTGTACTGATGTATTAATGTAGTAAAATACACTAGTAGAAATAAAAGTTATTTTTCATACTTTTGTGATTCAGCTTTGCCATATGAACAGGGATAGTAATGGCAATGAAAAGTCTACAGACCTTCCTACTAGAGAAAAATGAAAAGGAAAACTACATCAAATCACTATAACTCTAAAGATATATAGCAGTAGTTTACGGCAGTTTTATCACTGAATATGGCACTTTACAATATTAACATATTTTAAAAGTGTCTTCATAATAGTATAGCCAAACACAAGGGGTGGAGGGGAGTGAAACAACAATGAAAGAAGAAAAACTGTTTTTTCCTTCACAGTTATTGGATTTTTTTTTCACCACAAATGATAAAAACAAAGTGTATCTCCATCACATTTTATAGACCAGGGGGAGACTGGGAAGATGGCGCTGTAGGACCAACTCAGGATTGCAGCTCCCAGTGAATCTGCAGAGGGTGAGTGGATGCTGCATTTCCATATGGATCTTTATTGCCCACAAACCAGGAGATTCCCAGGTGTAAGAGCCCCATGGGCCGCCAGCACGGCAGTTTGGGCCAGTGCAGCTGTTTGGGCTGGCGTGGATGTTTGTGACAAGGCCGCAGCGCAGCGACACTCCATACAAAATACACTGGTTTGGTTGCCCTGTTAAACAGCAATTGGAGATTTTGGAAGGCAGATTAGCACATTCATCTGATTAAACGGGACTTAAACAGAAAGCCAGGCCAGATTCCCAGGCAGCAACATGGTTTGAGCTGGCACAGTGGGTCGCTGCACGGGAAATTACACAGATCCTGGCACCCTTGCAGCAGGCAACTGGAACACCTGAGAGAGAGTCAACCATTCAACTTAAAAAAAAAGGGGCTCTGAGGCAGAAAGCCAGGTGATCAGGCTCGGCAGGTCCCACCCCCACAAAAACAAACAAAACAGCAATTGGAAACACTCACAGTTGAGAGTTTCACAGCAAGCACAGCTGAACCCGACTGTGCAACTCAAAGTGGGAGGGGCGTCCACCACTACTGAGGCACGCGACCCCTATGGAGATACTCTGCCATTGCTGATGCAGCCTGCCATTGCCAAGGCAACCCGCCATAACAGAGCCCCCCACTACAGAGGCGGGCCACCACTGCCACTGCAGTTCTAACCACACCCATATAAACAGGACTACAGAAAATTACACACGGCAGCATGGTGGAGCCCAAGGCAGCAGGGTGGAGCCCATGGCAACAGGGCAGAGCCCATGGCAGCTCATCATAGCCACTACAGGCAGTCAGTGACTAGACTGCCTCCTCGCTGGGCAGGAAAGAGCAATGGATACTCATAAATAAAGCCCTAAATCCCTGGGACAGAGCATCTGAGGAAAAAATAAAAGGGTGCTTTATGAGTTCTGCTGCAGCAGACTTAAATGTACCCACCTAGAAGCCCTGAATGAACAATGGAGCTCACAGCTCAGCACTAGAGCTCCTATAAAGTACAGACTGTCTCCTCAAGCAGCTCCCTGACCCCTGAATATCCAAAGAGTCATCTCACAAAGGAATGATCAGACTGACATTTGGCGGGCATCATTGAGGGACAAATATAGCAGAAGAAGAATCTGGTAGCAAACCTCATGGTTCTGCAGCTGCTACAGGAGTTCCCCAGGCTAGCAGGGCCTGGAGTGGACCTCAGCAGTCCTACAGCAGTGGGGCCAGACTGTTAGAAGGAAAACTAAGAAAAAGAAATACTTCATCATCAACAATCTGGATGTCCACTCAGAGACCCAATCAGAAAATCAGCAACCACTCAGATGACAGGTGGATAACTCCACAAAGATGGGAAGAAATCAGCGCAAAAAAAAAGAGGAAAACACCCAAAATCAGAACACCTGACCTCCTACAAAGGACCAAAACTCCTCACCAACAAGGGAACAAAATTGGATGGAGAATGAGTGTGATGAAATGATGGAATCAGACTTCAGAAGGTGGGTAATGAAAAACTTCTGAGCTAAAAGAACATGTTCTAAATCAATGCAAAGAAACTAAGAACCTTGAAAAAAGATTTCAAAAAAGATTTGAGGAAATGATAACAAGAATGGGCAACTTAGAGAGGAATATGAGTGAATTGAAGGAGCTGAAAAACACAACACGAGAACTTTGTGAAGCATGCACAAGTTTCAACAGCCAAATTGACCAAGCAGAAGAAAGGCTATCAGAAGTCGAAGATCAACTCAATGAAATTAAACAAGAAGCCAAGATTAGCGAAAAAAGTGCAAAAAGGAATGAACAAAGTTTCCAAGAAATGTGGGACAATGTGAAGAGACCTAATCTATGTTTGATAGATGTACCTGAATATGACGAAGAGAATGAATCCAAGCTGGCAAATACTCTTTAGGATGTTATCCAGAAAAATTTCCCCAACCTAGCAAGGCAGGCCAATATTCAAGTCCAGGAAATACAGAGAAGACCACAAATATATTTTGCAAGAAGAGCAACCCCAAGGCACATAATTGTCAGATTCACCAGGGTTGAAATGACGGAGAAGATGCTAAGGGAAGCCAGAGAGAAAGGTCAGGTCACACACAAAGGGAAGCCCATCAGACTCGCAGCAGATCTCTCGGCAGAAACCCTACAAGCCAGAAGAGAGTGGGGGCCAATATTCAACATCCTTAGAGAAAAGAACTGTAAACCCAGAATTTCATATCCCACCAAACTGAGCTTTATAAGTGAAGGAAAAATAAAATCCTTTGCAAACAAGCAAGTACTCAAAGATTTTGTCACCACCAGGCCTGCTTTACAAGACCTCCGGAAAGAGGCACTACACATAGAAAGGAAGAACCAGTACCAGCCATTTCAAAAATATACCAAATGCAAAAGAGCATCAACAAAACGAAGAATCTGCATCAACTAATGGGCAAAACAGCCAGCTAGCCTCAAAATGGCAGTATCAAATTCACACATAACAATATTAACCCTAAATGTAAATGGGCTAAATGCACCAATCAAAAGACACAGACTGGCAAATTGGATAAAAAGCCAAAACCCATTGGTGTGCTGTATCCAGGAAACCCATCTCACATGCAAGGATACACAAAGGCTCAAAATAAAGGGATGGAGGAAAATTTACCAAGGAAATGGAGAGAAAAAAAAAAAAAAAAGCAGGAGTTGCAATTCTCGTCTCTGATAAAATAGACTTTAAAGCAACAAAGATCCAAAGAGACAAAGAAGGACATTACATAATGGTAGAAAGATTGATACAACAAGAAGAGCTAAAAATTCTAAATATATATGGACCCAATACAAGAGCACCCAGATATATAAGGCAAGTTCTTAATGACTTACAAAGAGACTTAGACTCCCATACAATAATAGTGGGAGACTTTAACACCCCACTGTCAATATCAGACAGATCAACCAGACAGAAAATTAACAAGGATATCTAGGGCTTGAACTCAGACCTGAAACAAGCAAACCTAATAGACATTTATAAAACCCTCCACCCCAAATCCACAGAATATACATTCTTCTCAGCACCACATCACACCTACTCCAAAATTGACCACATAATCGGAAGTAAATCCCTCCTCAGCAAATGCAAAACAACTGAAATTATAACAAACAGTCTCTCAGACAAGAGTGCAATGAAGTTAGAACTCAGATTTGGAAACGAACTCAGAACCGCACAGCTTCATGGAAACTGAACAACTGGCTCTTGAATGTTGATTGGATAAACAATGAAATGAAGGCAGAAATAAAGAAGTTCTTTGAAACCAACAAGAATGAAGACACAACATACCAGAATCTCTGGGACACATTTAAAGCAGTCTCTAGAGGAAAATACATAGTAATAAGTGCCCACATGAGAAGAGTGGAGAGATCCAAAATTGACACCCTATCAACAAAACTGAAAGAGCTGAAGGAGCAAGATGAAAAAAACTCAAAATTTAGCAGAAGACAAGAAATAACTAAGATCAGAGCAGAACTGAAGGAGTTAGAGACACAAAAAATCCCTTCAAAAAAAAAATATATCCAAGAGCTGTTTTTTTGAAAAGATCAACAAAATAGACCACTAGCCAGACTGATAAAAAAGAAAAGAGAGAACAACCAAATAAATGCAATAAAAAACGATAAAGGGGCAATCACCACAGATTCCACAGAAATTCAAACCATCATCAGAGAATATTAAAAACAACTCTATGCACATAAACTAGTAAACCTGGAAGAAATGGATAAATTCCTGGACACTTGTGTCTTCCCAAGCCTAAACCAGGAGGAACCTGAAACTATGAATAGACCAATAACAAGGTCTGAAGTTGAGGCAGCAATTAAGAGCCTACTACACACAAATAAGCCCAGGTCCAGATGGGTTCACAGCCGAATTATACCAGACACACAAAGAGGAGCTAGTACCATTCCTTCAGAACCTATTCCAAATAATCGAAAAAGAGGGAATCCTTCCCAAATCATTTTATGAGACCAACATCATCCTGATACCAAAACCTGGCAGAGATTCAACAAGAAAAGAAAATGTCAGGCTAATATCTATGATGAACATAGATCCAAAACTCTTCAATAAAATACTGGCAAGCTGATTGCAACAGCACATTAAAAAACTTATCCATCATGATCAAGTAGGATTCATCCTGGGGATGCAAGGCTGGTTCAACATACACAAGTCTATAAACATAATTCACCACATAAACACAACCAAAAACAAAAACCACATGATTATCTCAATTGACGCAAGAAGGCCTTTGACAAAATTCAACAGCCCTTTATGCTAACAACCCTCAATAAACTCGGTATTGATGGAACATATTTCAAAATAATAAAAGCTATTTACGACAAACCAACAGCCAATATTAAACTAAATGGACAAAAACTGGAAGCATTCCCTTTGAAATCTGGCACTAGACAAGGATGCCCTCTCTCATTGCTCCTATTCAATATAGTACTGGAAGTTCTAGCCAGAGCAATCAGGCAAGAAAAAGAAATAAAGGGTATTCAAATAGGAAAGGTGGAAGCCAAATTGTCTCTATTCGCAGACGACATGATAGTATATCTAGAAGACCCCATCATCTCAGCCCAAACACTCCTGAAACTGATAAGCAACCTCAGCAAAGTCTCAGGATATAAAATCAATATGCAAAAATCACAAGCATTCCTATACACCAATAACAGACTTAAAGAGAGCCAAATCAAGAAACAAACTGCCATTCACAATTGCTACAAAGAGAATAAAATACTGAGGAATACAACTTACAAGAAACATAAGGGACCTCTTCAAGGTGAACTACAAACCACTGGTCAACGAAATAAGAGAGGACACAAACAGATGGAGAAACATTCCATGTTCATGGTTAGGAAGAATCAATATCGTGAAAATGGCCATACTGCCCAAAGTAATTTACAGACTCAATGCTATCCCCATCAAGCTACCATTGACTTTCTTCACAAAACTGGAAAAAACCACCTTGAACTTCATATGGAACCAAAAGAGAGACCACATAGCCAAGTCAATTCTAAGCAAAAAAAAAAAAAAAAAAAAACAGCAGGAGGCATCACACTACTGGACTTCAAACTATACTACAACGCTACAGTAATCCAAGCAGCATGGTACTGGTACCAAAACTGAGAAATAGACCAATGGAACACAACAGAGGCATCGGAGGCAACACAACATACCTACAACCATACAATCTTTGATAAACATGACAAAAACAAGCAATGGGGAAAGGACTCCCTGTTTAATAAATGGTGTTGGGAAAACTGGCTAGCCATGTGCAGAAAGCAGAAACTGGACCCCTTCCTTACACCTTACACTAAAATTAACTCCAAATGGACTGAAGACTTAAACATAAGACCTGGCACCATAAAAACCCTAGAAGAAAATCTAGGCAAAACCACTCAGGACATGGGAGTAGGCAAGGACTTCATGAACAAAACACCAAAAGCATTGGCAACAAAAGCCAAAATAGACAAATGGGACCTAATCAAACTCCACAGCTTCTGCACAGCAAAAGAAACAGTCACTAGAGTGAATTGGCAACCAAAAGAATGGGAAAAAAATTTTGCAGTTTACCCATCTGACAAAGGGCTGATATCCAGAATTTACAAAGAACTCAAACAGATTTACAAGAAAAAAACAAGCCCATTCAAAAATGGGCAAGGGATATGAACAGACACTTTACAAAAAAGACATACATGAGGCCAACAAACATATGAAAAAATGGTCATCATCACTGGTCATTAGAGAGATGCAAATCAAAACCACATTGAGATACCATCTCACGTCAGTTAGAATGGTGATCATTAAAAAATCTGGAGACAACAGATGCTGGAGAGGATGTGGAGAAATAGGAACACTATTACATTGCTGGTGGGAGTGTAAATTAGTTCACCCATTGTGGAAGACAGTGTGGCTTTCACACTAGGTCCTCAAGGACCTAGAAATAGAAACTCCATTTGACCCAGCAATCCCATTACTGGGTATGTATCCAAAGGACTATAAGTCATTCTACTATAAGGACACATGCACACGAATGTTCATTGCAGCACTGTTTACAATAGCAAAGACCTGGAACCAACCCAAATGCCCATTGATGATAGACTGGACTGGGAAAATGTGGCACATATACACCATGGAGTATTATGCAGCAATCAAAAATGATGAGTTCATGTCCTTTATAGGGACATGGATGAATCTGGAGAACATAATTCTCAGCAAACTGACAAGAACAGAAATGGAAATACCACATATTCTCACTCATAGACAGGTGATGAACAATGAGAACACATGTACACAGGGAAGAGAGCACTACACACTGGGGTCTATTGGGGGAAATAGGGGAGGGACAGCAGGGAGCGGGGAGCTGGGGAGGGATAGCGTGGGGAGAAATGCCAAATGCGGGTGGAGGGGAGGAAGGCAGCAAAACACACTGCCATGCGTGTACCTATGCAACTATCTTGCATGTTCTGCACATGTACCCCAAAACCCAAAATGCAATAAATAAAAAAAGAAACTTGCCTTCCAAACAAACAAACAAAAATTTATAGACCTGATTTTGAGTAAAATGTTTCTCCCAACAACTTAAAAGCAAAGTAGCAGTTTGATGCTTCTGGATGAATTTGGATTGAGAAGCTAAATAATCCACATGTTTACAAAATTTAATAGGAAAATTTTACTTGAAGTCAATCCTGTTCTATAAACAAACAAAAGACTAAATAATCTTAAAGTACTAAATTGAGGAGACCTATGTATTTCCTAGAAATATGAGCCATACAGTATGAATCTTGGATCAGAGGCTATCTCTATTTGAACTGGCATTCGTAGTATAAAATTCTATACAGTGTTAAGTGGTCTGGATACTGGAACAAAGTAACTGGAATCAAAGCCTGCTTTTGATACAAATGGCAGAATAGCTTTCAAGTCCTTAAGTCTCAGTTCCCTTTTTTGTGCTGGGATAAATTGATTAAAAAACAGCCAACACTACTAAGCCAATTTTTTATTCATTCAAAAAAATTTTGTTCATTAATTTTTCATTGGACACTATATAGCGGGAGATACTGTTCAAATCATGAAGCAGACTCTTGCAACTTTCATGGATTGCTGTGATTATTAAGAATTCATATAGGCCAGATGTGGTGGTTTGCTGGGCACCATGGCTCACTGCTGTAATCCCAGCACTTTGGGAAGCCAAGGCAGATCACATGAAGTCAAGAGTTCCAGATTAGTCTAGTCAGCATAGCGAACCTTCATCTCTACTGAAGCTGGACATGGTGGCAGGCGCCTGTAATCCCAGCTATCTGGGAGGAGAGGCAAGGTAATGGCTTGAACCAGAGAGGTGGAGGTTGCAGTGAACTGAGATTGCACCGCTGTGCTCCAACCTGGGTGACAGAATAAGACCCCATCTCAAAACAACAACAACAAAAATTTAGATAATGTACATAACATCTTACCGATAATTGTGTTATTGTAAAAGAGAGCTTCGGTGGCAAAAATTGTGGTGATTTCACATAAATGGAACCAAAGACAAAAACCACATGATTATCTCAATAGATGCAGAGAAGGCCTTCAACAAAATTCATCAGCCCTTTATGCTAAAAACTCTCAATAAACTAGGTATTGATGGAATGTATCTCAAAACAATAAAAGCTATTTACAACAAACCTACAGCGAATATCATACTGAATGGGCAAAAACTGTTAGCATTCCCTTTGAAATGTGGCACAAGACAAGGATGCCCTCTCACCACTCCTACTCAATATATTATTTGAAGTTCTAGCCAGAGCAATTAGGCAAGAACAAAAATAAAGGGTATTCACTTAGGAAAAGAGGAAGTCAGATTGTCTCTATTTGCAGACAACATGATTGTATACTTAGAAGACCCTTTCATCTCAGCCCCAAATCTCCTTAAACTGATAAGCAACTTCAGCAAAGTCTCAGGATACAAAATCAATGTGCAGACATCACAAGCGTTCCTGTACACCAATAACAGACTAACAGAGAGCCAAACCATGAGCAAACTCCCATTCCCAATTGCTACAAAGAGAATAAAATACCTAGGAATTCAACTAACAAAGGATGTAAAGGACCTATTCAAGGAGAAACACTGCTCAAAGAAATAAGAGAGGACACAAACAGATAGAGAAACTTTATTTCTTCCTTCATTAGGCTCATTTTCTCATTATTTCTTTCAACTACTAACTTTCTGTATAGATAAATATATCATTGCCTTTGTATAAATTATTTATCTTTGGGCGCCTTAAAAAATCAGCACAAACTTGATGGTTTAAAGTAAAACAATTTATTAAGTTTTAATAGGTTAGATGTCTGATGGTAACACATTTAATAAAATTCAGGGTATCAGCCAGCCTCCATTCTTTCTGGAGGCTTAGAAGAGAATGATTTCCCTGACTTTTCCCACTTGTAGAAGCCACTCACATTCCTTATCCAGTGCTCATTCCTCCATCATCAAAGCCAACAATGGTGGTAGAATCATTCTCAGAATGCCAGCTCTCTGGTTCCCTGAAGCAAGAAACATTTCTCTGCTTTGAAAATCCATGTGATTAGTTTTGACTGAACTTGGTAATCCAGGATATTTTTCTTATTTCAAGGTATTTATCTTAACTACAAATGTAAAAATCTTTTGTCATATCCTGAAGATTAGGGTATGGACATGTTTAGGGACCATTATTTGCCGACCACAATGTGTGAAATAAATAAGTACAATAAGAAATTACAAAATAAATGAGTATAAGAACAATTATTTTCCAAGGGTACATTTTGTATTAATTTTTTAAATAAAAGAGCAAAGAATTTTATATAGTATATATTGTTTGTTAGGAATTAAACAGTGTATGCTCAAAATTTTCAGGTAACTTTATTCTTTTCTTAATAGAGATTAATTTTTTATCATGATTATTTCCTCATTTATGCAGTCTCTGTTCTTCCTACTTATACACAGGGAAACTTGGAATAAGAAACAAATACATTGGATTTTGTGAATGTGTTATATAGGGAATGTCTGTTATAATCATTGAAATGTGGACCATATCACATTTCACACATGCATTCTTACATTGCTACAGGCATATAATTATTTTAATATTTAAATGGAGGAAAACACCTTGAAAATGCACAATAGCATAGAGACTGATTTAAGAAGTAGGTAAAAGTCTTATTTCATGTTTTTCTCTTTTTTAATTCTTCCAGTATTTTGATCCTTGAAAACATCGTCTCCTATTTTGGTATCTTCTTAATAAGGTAGTTCATTCTACTTAGGGACACTCAACCACCTCAGGTCCACTCAGGGCCAAAAGAGAAGTCAAAGCCTGGTTGTTTATTGGATTTAACTGCAGTCATACCTCCCTGACTCCTCAAAACCCCTGACAGCTTGCAGAATATTTCCAAATTCCCTACAAGGAAAATAATTCCTTTTCCTTGTTTTCATATATTATAGTTTTAATTTTCTCACCAAACACTAGTTTATCTTTAGCCCTTTTTTCATCTCCCCATGTACTTTTCTGACCTCCATCATGTATCTCCCCTCCCTTCATCATGTGTCTTTCTACGACAGACACAGAGTATTCATGTATACTTCATATTGATTGAAAATACTTTCACATTGAAAATTAATTCCTATTGGTGTGAAGATCTTTATGACTGCTTGCCTTTTAATTTGTTCTGTTACTCTAGGAATTTAACTTTATCTTTTCCCTTAGTATAACCACTTTTTAGATATCAGGGACTCTTTTTGTCATAATTAGGTTGGTCTTTAATAAGTCCTACTTTAATAGCTCAAGTGAGTCCATATAAATTCCACTTCATTGCCGATCTATTTGTGCAAATGTAATTATCTTTTTTTCATCGATGCCATCTCTACACTGACTCCTAGCTACACTTACTGGTCGTCTCCATCTGAGTTCCACCTAAACTCACAAATAAGTCTCTGATACCTTTTTCCTAAACCTCTCAAACACCAACAGGCTGAGTATTGGGTTCTCATATCTTGCCTCTTTAAATTGCTCTCTCCTTTTGGAATTTTGTGGTGGCTTCAATAACCACTTACTACATGTCACTAATCTCAGAATATTCACAGGACCACCTGTGTGTTTGTGACTCTCGTATTACCTGCCCTCTAACCTGATTCAAGGATAGTTTCATTTTAAAAGTTCATCATTTAGAATTAAGCAAATAATTAAATCAATATTGTTGATGAAATATTTTCGCAAATATTTTAAAGAGTTTTATAAAAATATTTTTATTGAGCCTCTGTAATTACTCAGATATTTTGTAGATTCACAATAAGCAGACAATAGAAACTTGTTCTCAAGGGGAAGAGATATTACTGGAATAATTATTATAATGGATATATACTAATAAACTGAGATAAATGTTCTGCAGGAAAAAAAAATCACTGGACTCTATGAATGCATTTTAAGAAGGTCCTGTACTATGCAAAGAATCAGAGAAATCTTTTTGAAAAAGTGAAACCTGACCAAAAGAAAAGGGGTGAATAGTGGCTGAACATTCAAATGGGAGTGGTGCTGAGATTTAGAGAGGGTCTTCCTGGTAGATAAAAGAACACATGCAGCTGGGCGTGGTGGCTCACACCTGTAATTCCAGCATTTTTGGAGGCTGAAGTGGGCGGATCACGAGATCAAGAGATCAAGACCATCCTGGTCAATATGGTGAAACCCCACCTCTACTAAAAATACAAAAATTAGCTGGGCATGGTGGTGTGCACCTGTAGTCCCAGCTACTCAGGTGGCTGGGGCAGGAGAATCACTTGAATCTGGGAGGCTGAGGTTGCAGTGAATGAGATCGTGCCACTGCACTCCAGCCTGGTGACAGAGCTAAATTCCAACTCAAAAAAAAAAAAAAAAAAAAAAAAAAGAAAAAGAAAGAAAGAAAAGAAAGGAAAGAAAAAGAAAGCATATGTTATGCTTGGCGGTGGAAGAGTGCATGCCAAGTCTGAGAGACCACAACAAAATGCCACTGTGCCAGAGTTTATTAAACCAGGGAGTGCTACATGATGAAGCTCCAGAGAGAGGCAGACATAAGAAAACATACAGCTTTATAGGTCATATTGAGAAATAATAGATTTTAAGCTGCATGAGTGACATCACAGTTTGCAAAAATCATCCTAACTGCATTGTGAGGAATAGATTGGAGAAGGACCAGCTTGGATGAGGAATAGCACTGAGGTTATGGCAGAATTCAACTGAAAAACAATCACAGATTGGAGCCTTCTGCACACAGCCTTAGAAAAGATTGGCTACTTACATGACAAATGTGCCAGAATTAAATATGGAAAATGTACCAATACTCCATAATTCCCATTTGGAATAACTTGTATTGATAGATATCTTCACACAATAAAGCACTACAATATTGCTCATGTGTGCCCATATATGCTCTTCGTAATCATTAAAACCATCTGGTGAAGTAGCTATTTCTTCATTTTTTCCAAGTGAAGATAGTTTCAGAAAAGCTGAATGCCTTGTCAAAGGCTACACAAATGGGAAATAGCAGAATCAGTCCTTCTGAACCCTTACTTCCACTTCTTTCTCTTTCTACTTCATTGCATCCATTAAATTTAAACCCTGTCTCTTGCTTAAGCAAGCAAACAAACAAACAACAAAAAAAAACCTATATGCAGTATAGGAGAATTAATACCTTTCTGCATATGCTCAGCTGCAGTTGCCAATTCTTCTACAGTTTCCTTGGTGTCTTAATCTGCTAAACACTTAACAATAACAATGATGATAACAAACCCAGAATACAATGTCGAGCATTCTTCGTAGTTCAGTTTCTCCTCTTCACATATGTTAATGAATAATTTTAATTCTACATGGCCAAGAATTTAAAAGCATGATGTAGCTCAAGGAATTTTGAAATGTACTTTAGAATCTATAAACACATTTTGGACAGATATGATCTGGTGCTAATCCCAAGGATATGACAGAAGGCAAACACCAGTCAGCATCATTTAAGAGTTATTTTCTTCATTAAATTTTCTTCCCCAAATGGTAGGTAATTCTAATTTTTTAAATGTCTAAAAAAGGCTCAAGACTCCTATCAGCTATGAAATTATACAATCTTAAGTTTAAATTTGTTACATACTTACGTGGAAAAGGGAATAAGTCGTGTCCATTAAGCTAAAGTTGCTGACACAGTACTCATAATAGGTCCTTTCCCAGAGGTTTTATTGCAGTCATAAAAAAAGTCATTCATTTATGACATTCCAAAAAAACTTTTGTGGGGTTATATTTTTGAGAGATGTAGCAGGAAAATATTAGTTACAGTTTGTAATAACTCAAGCAACAAACATTTGGGCATGTAACAACACTGCTAGTTTGCATTTTATTTTTTGTTAAAAAGTCAGAATTTTTAAAAATTCCTAATGTAAAAATTATTTTAAGTGCTGTAGAAAAAAAAAATACATCACTACTGAAAAAGAGGCCTTGTTTCTTATTATTACAGGCATACATTTTCTTTTTCAGACATCATATTGATGTATACAGAAAATATTCTTCAATACAATCGCTTTGTAATGCTTGGAATTCGAGGAAAATTAAATTTTACATGTTTCTTTGTGCTTCTGTCATATTCATCTTCCTTCTTCATAATTAATTCAGACTTGCCAGTAAGGTTTCTATTATTTTTTGCCTCTCTTGAGAAGCTTTTGTCATGAAAAAAAAAAGAGAGAAATTTCTCAAGGTAAGCATATGCATTTCAAAAGAAAATCATCTTGGAAAGTTATCATTATGTCATACATAATGTCATTTTAAGAGTTTTCCTAGGAATGACCTTCCTTCTAGAGAGATGAGAGTACATATTAAACATTTATACTCTGAGAAATTAACTTTTGGCAGAGAGGAAAAAGGAGAAAAAAAAGATTAAAGCGTAGAGTCTGGTTCAATGAATGTGGCTATGAATAATTACATTAAATTTAGCTCTTTATATTTTGCACACTCTATAAAGTTATACATTTAACAGAAACTAATTTTCTTTGTGAAATAAAAGTAAGTATTTAAAATAGAAAAACAGAAAATAATTTTAAATAAAATATTATGTGGTAGTGTCTTTTATTAATATCTACTTATAAATTACGTTTCACAAAGTATACACTTTTCATCCAAATTTACCATATCTAAAGACAAAATAATCCACAAATGCTTAATTATCTTGACATTTATTATTATTTTATTTCAATAGCTTTTGTGGTATAAGGGGTTTTCTATTACATGAATTAATTCTATTGTGGTGAATTCTGATATTTTAGTGCATCTGTCATCCAAGCAGTGGCCAGTGTGCCCAATATGGAGCCTTTTCTCCCTCACCCACCTTTTTACCTTTCTATCAGTTCCCCAAGTCCATTACATCACTCTCTATGTCTTTGCACCCACATAGCTTAGCTCACACTTATAAATGAGAACATATCTTCTGACTTTTTTTTTAAGATGAGTCCTGAGACTCCCGGTGTCCAAAGGAGAAGGATCTACAAT
Organism: Saguinus oedipus; assembly: GCA_031835075.1. Lineage (NCBI taxonomy): Eukaryota > Metazoa > Chordata > Mammalia > Primates > Cebidae > Saguinus > Saguinus oedipus. The sequence goes on from CM063185.1 coordinate 59,903,753, forward strand.
TACGAATGTTTTTGGTTACACCTGTATGACACAGAGATTTGTTTTTTTCATCCACATAGGTATGCACAAAATCTGAAAAGGTGATATGGCATAAAATTGTCCCCAATTGTCATATTTCAAACTTAAATAATAAAATGTCCTTATTCTAATTTGTGTTACAGTGTTTATGCTTTGAGATGTTAATGCAAAATTCTACATAATATTACAAAAAGATAAAAGGCCTGAAATTATATCTGAAACAAAGTTTAGCCTGAAGCTAAACTGCATTAATTTTGCCATCATAATGCCATAACATACTTTATAAGTTGCATTATTATATAATAGTGTCCCCCTTGCACCTGTAAGTTTCAAATTGAAATCAATGCCATCCAAATCTAAAACTAGCTTTTTTATTAACTTATTCATTTTAAAATAAACTGCAACATTATACCTTGTTATAAATTATGAAGAATGTTGGCTGAGGTCCATCAAATAATTTCCAGATGCCAACCATATTTGAAGTAATTCTACAATACCACTGAAATGAACATGTATTAAACCTTTTGCATCCAAATTCATATGAAACATCACCATGGCAACATGATTCTAAGGAAAAGATATTTTAGAGCTTAAGAAAGCTGAAGAGTAAATGTCAGATACCAGTAATTCTGAGTTTTTGCTCTTTTAAGAATTCCATATATTGCATCAATATTTAAACCTTAAATCTTGGTTTATAAGATTAGCAAAAGTGCATTTACTTATTAGTAAAATTACCAGCTTTATCCCAACAATCATGTAAAATATGTTATGATTATTGGGTATTTCTGCAATGAATATAGATATAATATCATCACATTTTTGTTTATGGAGGTATTCAATGTTCAATATTTGTATAGTGCTTTTAAATTTTCAAATTTTGAGTGATGTTGTAGACATTTTTATAATAGTTTATTTTATATGAAGAACATTAGACACCATACAATTGTGTTACTTTTGATCATATACCTGTTTGGGTGTTAAGTAGTCACAAAAGGAGTTTCAGAGAAGAATCTTGGTCTTTGGACCTGTACTTATCAGTCTCATTTTAAAGCAAAAACAAAACAAAACAAAACAACAACAACAAAATGAGTAGGTAGTCACATATTCTAATGCTATCCTTATTAATTTCCTCTTTTTCTAAAAAGAATCTTAGTCATAGTCTCATATGCACAAATTGAAAATGTGTATCTTCACTTCAGTGAACTGACTGCCTTGAAATACTTCTCAAAGTATCCCTGAAAGTGTGAATACATTTTTACAACTTCTTAGCATACCTGTACTAATGGTTTGTTAACCGTATTTTGGTTTCTGTTTTTGTTTTTTGTTAGTGGATAAATTTCTATTGAAATATCCAGCAAACCGCATAAATACGAAAAATCTAAAATGCAGAGAATTTATTTGAACACTTCTGAAAGTGTAGAATCATAGGGCATTTACAGAACAGTGTGGAGAGACCATGTTTTCTGAAATTTACAATCTTGATGAATAATTTACTAGTTTTATTTTAGAGTGCTAAGAACATAAGCAATGAATGTACAGTTTGCAAAATGTATTTCTTTGTAGTTTTAATACTTTTAGAAAAGTGTTCAATAATGTTCTACTATAATATTTTATTTTATAATACCAGTACATTAAATTGGAATTATTTATGTTAACGAATATTTGTCTAATGAGAAGAACAATGTATAAAGCATGATGCTAAAGTATCTCCTTTCAAGAAAGCCAGTTAATGTTTGCAAAAACTTTCTTAAAGTTCTTTAGGTTTTGAGATGTTATCCTTCTTTTGCATGTGTAATTTAAACTCTGGAAAAATCTCTGACACTTCTCTAATTAAATGATTCTCATATTACTTCATCTAGATAAAGCCTTTAGAAAGACAATACTTGAAATTATATTTGCAGGATGAGATAATTGTTTAAATTATACTGCTAGACAGGAATCCAGGGTAATTATTGGTTATTTGAAGGCATCAGTCTCTTCTAATTCTGTAGTTAAAACAAGCTAATTAATAATTGTCATAAGCTGAAAACTTATTAAAAACAAAATTTACAATAGATTTTTCATAGGGTTCTAATTATTGAATCAATAATAGCTTCCAGAATTTTTTTTAAGAAATCATTTAAAAATTAGCAAGAAAGAATAACGCACTAAATTATCAAAAGAATAGAAAAGTTATATGTGAAAGGCTACTGTATTAGAACCCTTCTGCCTAGAATAACACATGCTAGGGAAGTTTAAAATAAAACTACACAGAAAAACAACATGGCAAGTAAAGCAATAGTATGAACTTGGCTTTGTTTATCAAGTCAGATCTCAAGAACTAAAAGAATCTTTTGAATAAAAAATATTTTACATGATTTTTTGTTGAAAAGCAACTTTTTAAAGAAATAAGCTCTTTATGGTTAGGATTATAATTTGAAACACTATGTTATTAAAATTATTGTGTAAATTGTTTCTGTAGAGTTTTTCAAAGCATACATTGTTGATTATAATTAAAATTACAAACTTTTAAAATTATTTTTTATTATAAAGACCTTCCACAAATCATTCATAGGAAAAGTAAAATAAGATTAAATCAAAACAACATTATGGTATAACATATGAATTGTCATGACTTATTGATTAAAAAAATAAATATATAATCCCCCAAAGTTATTACATCCTTATTAGTATCTTGTTTGAAAAAAAGATTAAATAAGTTTGCTTTTTATAAACAAATAATTTATGTATTTATTCACATTATCCACTTATTCAACAAATATTTATTGAGAACCTACTGTGTGGTATATACTGCAATGCACTATGGAAATGAACATCACAGAACAACTCTATCCCACAAAAAATTCTGTTTTTCTCAATTATTTAAAAATGTTGTACACATACTTTTCTTTGACTTTCAATGGTCTGGAAAAGTACCTTAAGTCTTGACTTTGCCTTGCTTATGCAGGTACAGTTTCCATGGCCTGTATTTTTCCAAGTGTCTATATTTCTCCTGAGTAGTATTTAGGCATCTAGGGCAGCAAATCTCTTCAGTCCGCAAGGGAACCACTTGGATTGTTATTGCTGCATTTCGTTAAGTGGTACCCTATTGGTATAGAGTTAATAGGTGTTCTAAGCACCTAACTCACTACCTGTGACACATTTTGCCTATAGAAATGTTTACACATGGATAATAAGGTTAACTGTTAAAAGGTTAATTTTTCTTCTGTTCACGGGTAAAAAGGAACTACTAAGCATATATTCAAACTAACGAACTGTGGGGTTTGGTCATCTGAAAAATGGAATTAACTTGCCTCATTCAGGATGCCCAGGATGCCAAGTATTGATAATATAGATATTGACTATTTTCAAATTTACTACAAATTTATGGTGTTAAAAGTCATGATTGTTTAAATGTTCTAAAATGTAGGTTTATTGATGAAAAGACCCCAATTATTTTAACTCCTCTTAATCTTTACCCTAAAATGATATTATACAGTAAACGATTATATGCCAAAGAAAAGGCAAGCCAAAGAGTAATTATCACTATGTGACCTAGATTTAGAAAGAGAAGGAGGCAGACAGAGAGAATGTACTATATTCAACATTGTCTTACATGGCAAACAAGAGGAAGATCAATTCTTATTTGAACGAAAGTTATTTTTTTTACATCTTAATCTACACTTTACCTTCCATCTTTAATTCTTTCTGAAAACATAATGGGAGTTTTATATTTCATATTATATATATATGTAATATATATATATATATGTAATATATATATATATGTAATATACACACACACACACACACACACACACACACACACATATATAATTTTGGTTAAGGGACAGGATTTGTTTCTATTCTGACTTACAATAAGTGTTATTAGTTTCTTAGTTCAAATTGATTTTTTAATTTTCCAGACAAAAAAAGTTTCAACTTTGGATCTTGGGATATAATATTACACAAAGTTTCTTATAAAAATAGCTTCAAAATTGTTTTAGAGAATGAAGTTGCAAAATTTGCCTCAATGCTACATAATTATCCTCTCTCAACTATTTATTCATTTGCTTATTCAATCAACAAATATTATTCAGTGCCTACTATGTACCAGTAAATACTTTTGGCATCAAGGATGTAGTTGTGAACTTTAAAGGTGGTTTTCTACTTTTCTGGTACCTGTATCTAAAGAAGAACCTGAAAAGTAAAACGAACGAATGAAAGATTGAACAAATGAATGAATGAATAAACAAATAAATGAACAAATAAGATAATGAGAAAAATGAATAGGGTGCTATGATAAAGAATTATGACCCCTTAATATTGGGTGAGCAAGGAAGAGGAGGTGTCTCTGGAAAGTGACACATAAACTGGGAACTTAGTGACAGTAGGATGTAACCAGGCTAGGGTCTCTGTCAAGGATATAGTAGGCATGAGGCTCAGAAAATCCAAAGGCCTTAAATGTCAAACAAATTTGGGGCTCTTCAGGAACATACCAAAGTGGAGTCTAGCTTGACTTATGCAAAGATCAGGGCCAGTGTTACAACATGAGGTTGGAATGGGAGATAATGGCAAGTTGTATAGGGTCCTGAAAGTTAAGGTACAGAGTTTTTGATAATGTTTAAATACAAACAAAACTTACTTGATGAATTTAACTTGGAAGTAACATGCTTTGGTTGGAACTTTTAAAAGACTCTTCTGGTTACTGGAAAATGAATGACAAGGAACAAAAGAACAGAAGCAAGAAGATTAGTTAAAGACAGAAGTCAAGGAGGTTTTTGGTTCAACCATCTGGGTATATTTCCTGAGATAAGTAATATTTAAATGGCTGCCTTAATTGAGTTTGAATGTTAACATTTATAAAGTTTTGAGTAATTGCTTTTAAAGGTAATATAATCTAGAAGTCAGAATAAGGCAATTCTATGCCAATAGAAGCTTAAAATTGTAGAGTAGCAATCCCCTAACTTTCACTTTTATAAAATCTTTGAGATTAAAGAGATAGGCTAGATATACATTTCTCAAAATTCCATCTTGAAAAATTAATATATTGTAGATACAAAAAGCAAATTTAGAACATCATAGTCTAGAATTTCTTTAACTGTTCTGATGTAGGCTATTCAGAAATGAAATTTAGCTTCAAATATTCCATAAAGAAGTAATGGTCCCAATATCTAATGATTTAGCTCACAATTCTCTGAGGATTTCACACTGCTAAAAGTTTTATAGGAAAATTACCAGCTGGGATCTAATGTCATTCAAAGGACACATTCTGAACATCAGACGGCCCTTGATTTTTGTAGCTATGCTGAACCAAGGCTGTATAAAATACGTTCTTCCTAGGAAATGCCCTAAACAGCTTTGAAAATAAAGAGTACAATAATAAAGTTACTCAGGATAACAATCAAAATACTCAACTTAAGAGAAACTTTTTTTTTTTTTGCATCATGTTAAGTTCAAGAAAAGAGTTATCTAATTACTGAGGAAACTAGAAATGCTCTATTTCTCAGCTCTGTAATTGTAAAGCTCTATTTCGCTTGCACTTTTACAATGCATTTTTTATTTTTCTTTTTTTGTACAATATAAAGCAACTTTATATTGCTTTAAAGTTAAAAGTTCAGATTTTGAAGAAGTTAACCCTTTGACAATAAGAATTATTTCTAATGTCCCTCCAATTTTTTAAAGAAACATCCAGCAGCTTCTAATGATTGATGCATCTTTCCATGCAAGGAGGCAGCTTTTATTCAACTGTGATTCACAATAAAAGCAGGAGTTGCTCTGTTGCCAATGAATTTTACTAATGTTAAAATTTTAAATTTGTTAATAATGACTAACATGTTTTAAATCAGTCTAATAGTGTTAGCTTGAAACCATAAATATGTCATTGTTATTATTTATTTTAGAAAAATTAACTATGATCATTAAGACATACATCAAGTATCTTAGAGCATTAAGACAAGCCTTAATCCAAAGGCCAATGCTTGAGGGACAGACCATTATATAACATTGTTTCACTGAGATGCTGAGATCCACACCTGGATTGGCCTTCCTTCTGCTTATGCATAAAGTCTAGCTAGTTAAAAGTGCATAAATAAGAGGAAGTGGTAGAGAAACCATGATGGCAGTAGGTGTAGTAATAACCATATGAACCCAAGGCTTAAGTAGCATTATCACCTTGGGGGAAGAAGATGCCAAAAACAAAAAAAAACGAATTCAAATCTATTTCGCTAGATGCAATTTTTACTTAGCATTGTATCAGAGCTGGAATGGGGCTTGGATGGTACTACTATTGGCCAACTTCCTTTCAACTGCCTAGATTAATTTTTCTATTCTTGAATTTTCATTCTTTTGACTCAAGGACTTGTGCTTTGTTGAAATAGAAAGACCACAGGAAAGGGTAATGTATTAGGCAGTCTACAGTGATTTTTTTTTTTCAACAAGACTTACTTGTTAAGTGGTTACTTACCAACTGATGCTTGAGTACATAGCTATATCTTACAGTAGAAGATAAGCAGACATGAATTTGAATCCTTGCTTTTCTTTTTATTAAAGATCGCATTCTATGCAAACTTAAGTATTTGAGCTTAAGTTTCATGATATACACGAGATTAATTATTACATTATTACAAGAGTAGGTTAAACCTACTCACAGGTTTAAATGAAATATTAGTTGGCCATTATTAAGCACGACTGATGGTATAAGGGAGGCTTTCTTTTTTTTTTTTTTTAATTTTTATTGCATTATAGGTTTGGGGGTACATGTGCAGAACGTGCAAGATAGTTGCATAGGTACACACATGGCAGTGTGCTTTGCTGCTTTCCTCCCCTTCACCCACACTTGGTATTCATCCCCAGGCTATCCCCCCCAGCCCCCCCTGCTGTCCCTCCCCCATTCCCCGCGACAGAGCGGTCCACTATACACTGGGGACTGTTGCGGGGAATGGGGGAGGGACAGCAGGGGGGGCTGGGGGGGATAGCCTGGGGATGAATACCAAGTGTGGGTGAAGGGGAGGAAAGCAGCAAAGCACACTGCCATGTGTGTACCTATGCAACTATCTTGCACGTTCTGCAAGGGAGGTTTTCAATACCCATTTTTAGACTGCATTCTAGCCTGGGCAATTAAGCAACACTCCAGTTCTCTCTCCCTCCTCCTCTTCCTCTTTTTTCCTCTTCTTCATTCCCCTTCCTTCCTTCCTTCCTTCCTTCCTTCCTTCCTTCCTTCCTTCCTTCCTTCCTTCCTTCCTTCCTTCCTTCCTTCCTTTCTTTCCTTTCTTTCTTTCTTTCTCTCTCTTAAAAAAGTATTACATTATTACAATGAATGATACTATTAAATGCATTCATATAAAAAAACTAGAAGGACTTTACTACAATAGGAAGTAAAAATTTATTAAATTTATTTGACAAATACCAGCAAAATAAGGTTTATATATTGGTGATTTTTGGAGCATGGATTATTATCTGAAAGATGTTGGAAAACCTTATGAAATGAAGGTGATAGAACACACTGAGGTTTGTAGATTATATGACACAAATATAAACATACTTTGCATATAAAATATTAGCACAGAAGATGAAATAGTGAAAAAGCTAATATACAGTTTATCTCAGGGAAGCAGAAATATATCTTAATTAATAAATACAGGCACACAAATGATAATATTTTCTTGTTTAAAATTAAGCTTGATCACAGAACTTACTGTAGCCTTCCCCTAATTCTTGAGTTTGCACAAAAATTTTGGAAGCTCAGGTTGTGCTCCCCAAATAGGAAATTAACCTCTATTTCCAGTCTGTTACAATCATTGACGATGGCTGTTTTTTCCAGGGCACTTTGTGCCACTCCACCTCTGTGCCACCCTTGCAGCATGGTTTATTAGTTCCTCATTGTGGCCACAAAAAAATACCACAAACTTTTTGGAGGGCTTCCAATTCCAAAATGGTGAAGAAGCAAGCTAGCTTTACTCCTCCCCAAAGAAAACCTAAAACAATTACACAGTACCAATGCTATGACCAGCAATATTTCAGAACTCAAATATGAGGATGAGACAGTTTCCAGGACAACAGAAATTGAGAAAACTCTTAAAAGATGGTAATAGAATTACACTTCCACATCTGTGATTCCCCTCTCCCCATTCAGCCCATCACCAATGCATAAAATTTGCCCTAAACTTATGGTTTCTACTCTGGAAAAAGTAAGATTGAGGTGGACAATGAGTTTCCACATCATCTTGGATTCTCTGGCAGGAGACTGCTCCTGTTTTAATTCCGGGAAGCACTGCAAATGCCGGAAGCAAAAAATATCCTTGAGGAAAACAGAAGAAGTAGGATGACTATTCCCTACCCTGTATGCCCTTTGACTCAGCCAAAGGAAAACCATAGTGGCTTTTCAGCAGCACACACTATAGGAGGTTTGTTCCACAGGTCCCCTGGACACAAACCCCTAGCCTGCCTTCCCACATTGCAGTATCCCCTTTGGAACCTTTCTCATTTGGGAATGGTAGCATTCAAACCTTTACTATATGCAGAATTTATAATACATAAACTAAAAATTAAAAGCAGCAAATTATAAAACATACTACTAGAGAAAGTTGTTTAATTACAAAAGAAGGAGTAAGAGGGAGAGAGGAGTTACAAAACCAGAAAACAAACAAAAGAATGACAATAGTCATTACTTATAAGCAAGGAACGGAATGTAAGTGGGTGCAATTCTCTGGTTAAAAGGCATAAACAGGTTGAATGGATAGCAACAAGACCCAACTATATGCTGACTACAAACACACATGGACTGAAAATAAAAAGATGAAAAAATATATTTTATTTAACTAACAACTTTAAAAAAGCAGGAATAGCTATAATTATAACAGATAAAATAGGCTAAAATCAGATTGTACAAAGAGATAAAGAAGGTAATTATGTAATGATAAAGGGTTCAATTCATCAAGAGCATATAAGAATTATAAATATGTATGGACACAACAGCAGAGCTCTCAAGTATATAGAGCAAACATTCATAGATTTACAGGGAGTGATACACTGCAATATAATTATAGTTGGGAACTTAATAGCTTACTCTCAGTAATAGACAGATCATCCAGACAGAAAATCAACATATAAACATCAGAGTTTAACTATGCGCTAGACCTAATACATCTAACTGACATTTTCAGAATATTTCATACAACTGCTACAGGATTTACATTCTTTTCATCGGTACATGGAACATTCTTTAGAATAGAACATATCTTAGACCATAAAAAAAAGTCTCAACAAATTCAAAAAAGCAAAAATCATATCAAATATCTTTTCTGAGTACAATGAAAAAAAAGATATCAAAAATAAGAGGAATTTCTGAAACTTCATAAAAACTTGAAAATTAAACAACATGTTCCCAAATGACCAATGATATGATGAAGAAATAAAGAAAGACATTAAAAATTTCTGGAAACAAATGAAAATTGAAATACAACATAGCAAAATCTATGAGATACAGCAAAAGCAGTAGTAAGACGAATGTTTATAGCAATAAATGCCTAGATCAATACATAGAAAGACTGTGAATAAATCCAAGTGACATGGTTTGTCCATGTCCCCATTCTAAACCTCATTTTGAATTGTATTCCCCATAATACCCATGTGTCAAGGGCAAGACCAGGTAGAGGCCATTAAATCATGGGTTTTGTTTCCCCCATGCTGTTTTCATGATAACAAGTCTCATGATATCTGATGGTTTTATAATCATCTGGCATTTCCACTGCTAACACTCTCTCCATCGTGTTGCCCTGTGAAGAAGGTGTCTACTTCTCCTTTGCCTTCCACAATAATTGTTAAGTTTCCTGATGCTTTCCCAGCAATCTGGAACTGTGAGTCAACAAAACCTCTTCCCTTCACAAATTACCCAATCTCTGATATTCTTTCATAGCAGCACAAGAACTGACTAATATGCCAAATGTTTATAGACAATTAATTTTTGACAAAGATGCCAAGAATACACAATGAACAAAGGACAGCCTAGTCAATGAATATTATTTAGACAACTGGATAGCCACATGAATAACAATAAAATTAGCCTCTTATCACATACCAGTTACAAAAATCAACTCAAGATGAATGAAAGACTTCAACATAAGACCTGAAATTCTAGAACTACCAGAAAAGAGCATAGGGACAAAACTCCACGCCTTGATCTGGACAATGATTTTTTTTTATATTAACCCAAAAGCACATGCAAAAAAAGCAAAAATACACAAATAGGATTTCATCAAACTAAAAAGGTTCTGCACAAGAAATAAAACAATCAACAAAGTGAAGACATACTACAAAGAGATACCAGCTCGCGACAGTTAAAATTACTTTTATAAAAAAAAAACAGGAAAAAAGTAAATTCTGGCAAGGATATGAAGAAAGGAGTGCCATCATTCATACACTGTTGGTGAAAATGTAAATGACTACAGCCACTATGAAGAAGAGTGTGAAAGTTCCTCAAAAAAAACTAAAAATAGGTCTACCATATGATCCAGTAATTCCACCATGGAGTATATATTCCAAAGAAAAGAAATCAATATATTAAAACTATATCTGCACTCCCATGTTTACTACAGCACTATTCACAATAGCCAAAATATGGAATTAACCTAAGTGCCCATCAGTGAATGGCTGGGTAAATAAAATATAGCACATATAATGACTAGTGGAATATTATTCATCCATTACAAAAGAATGAAATTCTGTCATTTGCAGTACAATGGATGGGGCTGGGAGAAATTATGTCAAGTGAAATAAGCCAGACACAAAAAGGCAAATATTGTATGTTTTCACTCATATTTGGAAGCTAAAAAAAGTTATCATGGAGATACAGAGTAGAATAACAGTTATCAGAGACTGGGAAGAGTAGTGGAAATAATGATGGGGTTGGTTAATTGATACAAAACTATTATTAGATAGTAGAAATAATATCTAGTGTTCAGTAGCCAATAGAGCAGCTATAATTAACAATAATATATTATATATTTCAAAATAACTAGAAGGATGGAATTGGGATATTCCTAACACAAATAAATAATAAATGCTTGAGGTGATGAATATTTGGTTATTAAACATTGTGTACAGCCACTATGAAGAAGAGTATGAAAGTTCCTCAAAAAAGCTTGTATCAAAATTTTACATGTACCCCATTAATATGTACAACTATTCTTTATTCATAAAAAATTAAAAAATAGATTAGTGTTTATTCAGATAACCAGGGAACAGGAATCTGCTGGAACATCTGCAGACTTCTGCCTATCACACGTGGATATCTTGATAATGCTGGAAATCTATGCCTAGGTTTTTTACCTCACCATGCATCTTCACAGTAAAAATAATTCTGAGATTTTATCCTCCTCAAGCATTCTTCAAAGAGATGACAATCCTGCTAATCTGCAAAAATGTATTATCCTCACTTTGTTGGAAATCTATACCCTCTCTTTTTCTCTTGTGCTTCTCCAAACATAATATTCTCAATGAAGTGAGACTACCACAAATGACTGTTAGAGATATCTTTAGTTGCCTTGCAACTAAGTTCTGAATTCCCATGTCACCCATTTACTTGAGGTAAGAAAATAGAAAAGGTAAGAAAATAGAAAAATTCCAGCTACATTCATGTAATAAGAAAGTAGAAGGAAAGCAAATATAAATTAATAGCTAAAAAATTATCTCACAATATTAGAAAATTAGTGTTGTGGAATTTTTTTTTTTTTTTTTTGAAATTGATCTGAAATTACTGCTTTATTGACAGAAGACTAAACTTAAACTATGGAATAATCAGAATGAACAAAGTAGATAAAAGCAAAAAAGTTCTTAAAATATTAAGAAAGGCTTAGGTGCTTGTAATAGTTTGTGACAGTTGCCGTGGTGAAGTGTCACAAATTATGTGGTTTAAACGGTAGAAATTTGTCTCACAATTCAGGATGCTGGAGGTCTGAGATCAAGATATTGGCAGTGCCATGCTCTCTCTGAAAGAAAAAGGAAAAGTCTGTTCCAGGCCACTGTCCTAGCTTCCGCTCCTTGGCTTCTTTCTGCAAAACTCCAGTCTTCACATGGTGCTCTGCCTGTGTGAACAACAGTCTCTGTGTCCAAACTGCACCTGTTTATGAGGACACCAGTCATACTAGATTAAGGCTCACCCTACCAATCTCATTCTAACTTGTTTACCTCTATAATGACCTATCTATAAATATGGTCACATTTATAGATACTGGGTGTTAGGACTCAAATTTCATCTTTTTGGGATGGACACAATTCAACCCATAACGTTGCCTTTCTTTACAATGAATACAACATGTTTTATTTGCAATATTTACTTTTGTGTCACTCTGAATGTTTCCCAGAAACAGTATTATGTTTGGAGTTTAAAAATTTAAGTTTGATTTTAAGTTCTGCTATAAGCAGAATATTAATATTAATATTCAAGCTATCTCATGATTGAGAAGAAGGTAGGAGTGGGGCGGGGGAACACTGAGGAAGGCTGTACATAAAGCAGACCCTCTGCAAGCTCCTGGCTTGCTCTCTCTTCTAGTGCTCTTCAAGGATAAGAAGACAACTCAATAACTTAGTCCTACAACCAGAGCCTGTAGGGGAGCTCAAAGAGAGCTGGGAGCCAAAATAAAGCCAAATACAAACCATGGTTCCTAAATAAAAGTGTAATAATAGGGGTGTGTGTGTGTGTGTGCACGCACACGTGCGTGTGTTGTGGTTTTAGAAAAATTGAAATTTTCATGGATTGGAATACTGTTTTTCTTTTCAAGTTTAACTAAACTGGTTTTTAGAAGTCTACGCAATAGATTTTTCTTGAGTGGATGTGAGCCTACTAAGGAGACCTAGTAAATCCACAATAGTGGAAAAGGAGACCTGTTGGTGCTGCTGGCTACTTGCTAACCCCAAGATGCTAATTATCCCAGTTTTTGAATCCAAATACTTTTAATCTGTTAACTCCACAGTCTGAACTAGTATTCCCCTCCATCATCGATCATCGTTCTCTACTTCGGATGTTAAGAACATTTCCTTACTGTTCCCCTTTCCTCCCGTCTTATCCCTCATGAAAAATGATACGCAGTGATGCCAGAATTAGATGGCAAAAATATTAGCATGGACAATTCCTAATGTAATTACTGCTTTCTTTAAATAGCTGTGAACCTATCTGTTTTGTGACTATATTCACACAGTTCCTCTCTCTACAACAGTACGGCCCCTTTCCGTCAGTATATATCTATGGTATATTAAAGATTCAACTCAAAACCCAGTTTTTTCCCAAAGCTTTCTTTGCATTCTGCAGGCAAGTTTAGAAGTTTATTTTTTCCAAATGTTGCCATAAAATCATTTAGTTGTTGCAATGTTTTGTCTAGGGAACACAGGAATCTGGATTCAAGAGGCCTAGAGCTTGCCTGGAGTCTATGAACCATTTGGGAGATAACTTGAATCTAACCCATAATTGGAGTTTAGGCACATAGAGACCTGCTTAATTTACATTAAGAATACAAAGAACATAAGACAGTGACTCTGCTGTCTTTCCTTCATATTGCATAGTACACCTTTCTATAAACAGAAATTTTACTTTGTAGGGTAGCACAAATCCCTTTCAAGCAACCTTACCCCCATCAACATGCCATGGTGCTTACAATTCCCTGAATTTCATTTTCTTTGATAGAGCATTGTCTCCAGAAATCCTGTTGAAAAATACACAAGTTTTGAGAAACTGTACATTTCCAACTATGTTTTTATCTATCTCCTTTCCTTCATTCTTCTTCCACTAATGATGCTTAAGCTTTATGCATACACCACTCATGGTTTATGAAGTATCACTTCACTAACTTTATTAAATGTTGATGGTACCATCAGAGTTGGTTTCTTAGAACTCTTATGAACATTTCAATTCTATGCTTGTCATTAAATATTTTCCAATATTCTATTGGATAAAACCCAGATCTTTTTTTGAATTAACACCTGTATAACCTACATTGTAGCTATATCAAATAGTTACTTAAAAAAAAAAAAAAAAGACTTTCTCTTCAGTTAACAAAGCAGGCTTCAGAATCATGCAAGAGGCATTTTAAACACAGATTACTGGTCCTCACTCATTGGGTTTCTCATTTTACAGTTCTGGGCTAGTCCCAAGAATGTGCTTTCTATCAAGCTGCTATTGTTGCTAATGCCCCTAATTCTGGGAGTGCAAATTTGAGAACCCTTTCTGTCAATATTTAGATCTCCATTTGTTTATTCTTGATACTTTTTTGTTAGCATTGCTTTTCCATTTACTTTTTCTTTTTTAAAAATGTGAAATAACACTTTTCTGAACATAGAAAGTGTTTTCCATAAAAAATTGATTCTTTTTTTTACAAATACATCTATTAAAAAAAGCATTTTGAGATATATTTCTATGTTTCTCCTTCAATAACAAATACATCTTAAAAAAACATTTTGAGACATATTATTATAATAATCATTAGTATTCCAGTTTTTTGTTTTTATGTCTTTTATATCTTGCTAGATCTCTTTTAGGCAATTAATCCCTAGAAGCCATCTGGTATCGGACACACAGAAAATACACCATATCACTAAGTGTACAAATAAATGATTGAATGGAAGAAAAAATTATGGATAGGTAGATAATCTGACACTAACCCTTTAGCATCATTTAGGATGGATTGATTTGTCACAACTTCTAGTATAGAATATAAATATCCAAGAAACAAAACTCTTCCAATTTTAGAAGAAGATAGAATAATAATTTTGAACAAAAAAGTTTGGTTGGGCAAAGATAGCCTGAGTACAAGGCCTAAGACTTTAAAGTCAGGAAGATACTGGTAGGACATGAGCCCACAGGGAAAGGGCATTTGAAAAGGTGATAAAGGGTGAATAAAGATATACCTTCCACCTCCTCTCAGTGTATAGCTGTTTCACTTTAGTCAGGTAAGAACAGTATGCAAATACCATCAAAAGCTACAGAAAGCAGGGTTTTTCCAGATCTCCTTCTCTTTCTGAGTTGGGATACCCCTTTTATATTTAAACCGTTAAGTATTGAGCTCTCATCATCTTACTCATTGCTTCAGATTCAACTCTTCTTCAAATAGACTATGACTTGAATGACTCAGACCTGAAAATGGAAGAGATTTCCACTCAAAATATTTTCTAGACTTACCATTTATAGTAGATAAGCAAATTGGCAGAACTTGATAACTGATCATCTAGGGGAAATTATTCTAGATGCCAAAATCAGACATTTATTTATTTTAAAATTTAATTTGAAACAAATGGTTGCTTATGTTTTATATTCATAATGGTTATCAATCATTGGGAAATGTCGTCCTTGAAATATGTAATTTTGTTGCATTTAAATGATGTGGTAATAAAACAATTAATGAACTTTTTTCAGTTACTCTAATGTTTCTCCTCATTCATCCCTAATATTTTCTTCAGGCTGGTGATAAAAAAATACCATTGAGGGCAATGTATTCCACTCCTAGCAACATCTGCTACTTTGACAACTAAATTTAGAACATTTTAAAAATTTATTTTAAAAATTATAGATTTATTTCACATGCATTGTTCCACACTGGATCAACTCAGAAATAGTCACATAAAATTTCCTAGGAGATCAGTAACAAAATCTAGGTCAATTTCTGAGCATATATTTTAAAAACAGAAGAAGCTAAAAAAGACCAGCATCAGAACAAACTCTTTTCCAAAGAATTAATGTACATATATAATAAAAGATTTTTTGTCTCTTATTTAACCAGAACTTCTTCTTGATTTTTTTTTCTCTCTCTAATACACATATATAGAAATATATGTATTTATTCATATATAAAAATACATACTTATAGGGATGAAATAATAGTCTTTTATTTAAAGAAGTATATGGATAAAAGATAAAAAGTCTTTTATTCCAGTTACTGTGCAAAACATTAATAATTTGCTGGGCATTACTCTATTAAAACAGAAAATATGGCTGAACAATAAATATGATTGTGACATTGTGTGTGTGTGTGTGTGTGTGTGCGTACGCACGCACGTGCATCTGTTGTGGTAGAGAAATGATAATTCAAAAACTCTTTTAGAAGCTACAAGGCAAAGTAGATTTAGAAAGACAGTGGGGTAGAAATGCATCTTCTATTCACTATGCAAACTTACTGCACATTCATTTTCTTATCTGTAAATTGAGGTAATACTACCTAATTTGCATTTTTCATTTGAGTAAATAATAAGATAATATAAGTATGTATCACAAAAATTAATTAATAAGTAGAAACTTTATTATCATCATTTTCAGTATTTAAAGAATTATTACACACCTTGCCCTATACCCCCAGTATTTCTGCTAAACTTTGCACTGAAAGGGTTAATTAAAATTCTTCTTAATCAAACTATCTACTACTATTATGTACATGAGAGAAAGAACTGTAAGAAAGAGAAAATGAGGTATGAAATATCAGCTATTTTTAAAGTACCGTGGTCTATGTCTGAATTCAAGGATTTCCTTGGTAGACAACATCTATAGATGGAGAGAACTCACTAAAACATATGTTAAAAGTAATCAAAGATAAGAACTATCTCTAGATGCACTATTTTAGGGCATATTCATGAAGACACCAATGTGAGAACCTCTATTTTACTAGGCTAAAAAATAAACAAAATAGGAATGTAGCTGAAATTCACAAACATACAAACTCATCATGTATTTTACTACTTTCACAGCAATTATCCTTTTCCTGGCCTCCTCTTTGTTTTCTCTTTAAATACACACTTTTAAAAATTTGAACCCCCAGTCCCAAAAGTCCAATGTATCATTCTTATGCCTTTGTGTCCTCATAGCTTAGCTCCCACCTATGAATGAGAATATATAATGCTTGGTTTTCCATTCCTGAGTCATTTCACTTAGAATAATAGTCTCCACTTCCACCAAGGTTGCTGTGGATATCATCATTTTGTTTGATGGCTGAGCAGTATTCCATGGTGTATATATATGTATATACACACACCACATTTTCGTCAATTATTCCCTGAAATACGTTTTCCAAATTCTTAGATTTCTCTTCCTCCTTGGGACCACCAATTATTCTAAGGTTTGGGGGTTTAACATAGTCCCAAACTTCTTGGAGGTTTTTGTTTATTTATTTTCTTAATTGTTTTTTCTTTGCCTTTGACAAATTGGGTTAATTCAAAGCCTGTCTTTGAGCTCTGAAGTTATTTCTTCTGCTTATTTAATTCTATTGCTGAGATAGAAACTCATACAAACTCAACCTGATACCCAAAGACAAGTGTATTTTGCATTTCTCTAAGTGTATCCTTGATTTCTTGAAGTTGTGATTGTTTTTTATTTATGCTATTTCATGGAATAAGATTCCTTTGACAGTCTATATCATGTTTTTTATTTTATTAAGAAGGAACCAGAAAAACAATTTTGGTAGTATGACGAAACAAGGTTCTTCAATACCCCCGAAAGATCATACCAGCAGCAATAGATCCAAAGAAAGAAGAAATCTCTGAATTGCCAGAAAAAGAATTCAGAAGGTCAATTATTAAGCGAATCAAGAAGGAAACAGAGAAAGCTTGTGCTTATAGTTCCAGCTACTCAGAAAGTTGAGGTGGCAAGATTGCTTGAGCCCAGAATTTTATGACCAGCCTGAGAATTATAGCAAAACCCTCACCTCAAACAAAAACAACAAGAAATGTATTTTTCATTGTTCTTGAGGCTTAGAAGTGTATATTAAAGGCAACTGTAAGTTTCATGTCTATATTGACCAAATTCCTGGTTCATAGAGGGCCATCTCCCTGCTGTAACCTTGCTTGGCAGAAGGGACCAAGGCATGTCTTTGCAGTCTCTTTTATAATGACACCAATCCCATTTATGAAGGTTACTGCCTTCATGACCTAATCCCTCTCAAAGACCTCAACTCCTACTACTATGGGATTTGGGGTTAGAATTTCAACACATGAGCTTGAGGGAGACACATTCAATCTGAGGCATGTATTAATAGATTTTTTTGGATTGGACTAGTCTTACATTTCAGAAATAAATCCAGTTTAATCATGAGTATTATTTTTGCTTAATACATTTTTGGATACATTTTGCTAAAATTTTCCTGATAGGTTTATGTTTTTGAATCTATGAATATGATGGGTTTTACCTATAATTCTCTTTTTTCATGACAGTAACTTTTTACTTTTGCTCTACTGTTACTCAAATAATAGTTATAATTGTATTAAAACAATGTTTATAAAGTTTCTTCAAACAAATGAATAGACAAAAATCTGTCTCTGACAATTTTGTTCAGTTTTGTTTATCTTGGGGAGATGTGTTGGTGGTTGTTCATTCTGAAGTATAGAATTAACATATGCTAAAGGGGTTTTGATGCACTACTGTTTAAACTGCCTTTTAAGATTTTTTATTTTATCTTTTGATTAATGTAGGCAAGTTCTAATCTATCCAATTCTGTTTTCTCTTTGACATGGGAGACGAGATTATATACTGGTAAAGAGTGTGGGAGAGGGCTGATGAGATCACAGTTTTAAGAAAAATTTAGATCTAGAGAATGTTGTTAAATAGACACTATAAAAATTGTCAAAATCATTTTTTAAAGTAGAATATTTCAAAGCAGAATTTAAGGGTCATCAGAAGATGGAAATGTCTAATTTATTTTTCACTGCAATGTATGTTTGTGAGAATTTTCCAGAAGTATTCAGCTGCTCCAAATACAGACTGACCAGGTAGAACAAAGGACTACCTTGAGATTATTTGTTTTTTTGTGTATGTGCATTTTAAGAAACAAACTGAGATACAAAATGCATTCAGTGAGGTGCATCTGTGCACAAATTGCAATTATAATATTTAATTTTTAAAATAAATATACACCCAAGCACCACTATCCAGGTCAATATTCAGAACATCTTTATGACCCACAAAGTCCTGTTATGCCTCTTTCTAATTCACCTCTAATCCAGCTGTAACGACTGTTCTGAGTTCTATCATCATTGATTAGGTCTACAATTTCTTGAACTTTATAGAATAAAATCATATATTATATATTCTTTAGTGTTTGGCTGATTTTTCTCCACAAAATATCCATGAGATTTTGTTTGAGTAGTTTGTTTTCTATGCTGTGGAGTGATTCATTTTATGAATACATAACTATTTATTTATCATTTACTACTTGATGAATGCATTTGTGCTTGTTGTGTTCTCTGGAAAGCACATGCTAGGACAGAATTTGGTGTGCAAAAGCTAAAATAGAGAATAACCCCTGTAAGGAATAGAAAAAGTCACTGGACTGCAAGGTAGAGTAATTAATATCTTAGCCAGACTTCTAGGAAGACTCAAAGCAAAAACTGTCCAGTAGACTTAACCCTTAGTTGTTCATTAACTGGGGGTTGCTCCCACAAGATGGTGACCTCAGCTACTATTTTCTTGCTCGTAAGATGGCTGGAAGCTGCTCAAAAAGAGACCTCAGATACCACCACATTGGTCACTCAATTGCCACAGGTCACACTGTTAAGACCATTACAGAAGCCCAAAAGTAAGACGGGCTTTAAAAATTAGGCAGCAAGATTTTTGTTGTTGTTGTTGTTGTTGTTGAAGTTGAACCCAAATGGTGCATCTCTATTTCAAAGTGCATTTTTCCTAATATTTGAGAATTATGAACAAAGCCGGAATGAGCATACTTATAAATGGTTTTGACTAATAACTATTTTCTCAGGTAAATATGTGACTTTTAGGTTAGCTAAAACTTTTTTATCTTTAGGAGATACTGTCAAGTTGCAAAATGTTAGTACCAATTAACCTAAATATAAGCAACATAGAAATACCTGTTGTTTTCCATTCTCATCACCTCTTAATTTGTTCAGTCTTGTTCAGTTTGTTCCTTTATACCACCAAAATTTCTTTATCCATTTACTGATGGGTGTTTGGGTGTTTTTGTTTTGTTTTGTTTTGTTTTTTATCTTCCATTATTATGCATGAATATATCTGCTGGGTTGTATGCTATGCATATGTTTAAACGTTTAAGAAACTGCAAAAACATTTTTAAATTTGCTTATTTATTTCACATTTTAAGTAGAAGGGTAAAAAATTTTAGT
This sequence comes from Saguinus oedipus, assembly GCA_031835075.1. Lineage (NCBI taxonomy): Eukaryota > Metazoa > Chordata > Mammalia > Primates > Cebidae > Saguinus > Saguinus oedipus. The sequence goes on from CM063185.1 coordinate 59,923,853, forward strand.
TCCTCCATGTTTTTGTGAAAACTCTACAGGGTCATTCTCTTTTATTTTACAAAGTCTGGTGGGTGAGTTGTGTCATCTCCTTGTAATTTACATTTGAATTTTCCACATGAATAGTGAAGTTGGGTATTTTATTTTGCATTTATTGACCATTATATACACTTTTTGATGAAGTATCCATCAAAATCCTTAATCAAAATGTTAGATTTCTTATTACTGAGGTGTAAATGTTTTATACACTCTAAACAAAATCCTTTCGCCAGTTTTTTTTGTGTGTGTGGCAAGTATTTAACTCCAATCCATAGCTTGCCTTTTTTACTGTCATAGCAGTACTATGTGCTAATGTATGAACAATTTTTTAAGTTTTCATAAAGTTACTGATTTAGTGCATAATTCATATTTTCTATTTTATATAGTTTTGTAGAATTCAAAGTACTCAGATTTTTTTCAGTGTTTCATTTTAAATGGCTGTAGTTGTAGTTCTTACATTTGAATCTATGATTTATTTTCAACAGATTTTTGTACATTGTATGAAGTTGGAGACAAAGTAGTTTGTTTTATGGCATTACTATGCCATTTTTCCACCACTACTTGTGAAGAAGGTTGTTTTTCTTGATTGAATTGCATTGGCAACTTTGTGAATAATTAATTGACCATATATATGTGGTTAAATTACAGGGCTCCTGTTTCATTGCTCTATTTATCTTTCTTTACACCAATATTCCAGTGTCTTGATTATTTAAAATAAGCCTTAAAATCAGATGGTGTAGTTCACCAATATATTTTTTTAACAAAGTCATTTTGGTTATTCCCAGTCCTTTAAATTTCCATGTAAATGTTAGAATTCTCTTGTCACTTTCAAGAAAATAAATCCTGCTGGGTGTTCTGCAAATAAAAAATATGGTAGTAAATAGGACCTCAGAGCAAAAGCCAATTCTGTACTCAGTTCTGTAGGAAACAAATGCACATGTCCTAGCAACACACTTCACTGTTACCACATGTACAATTGACTTCACATAATTATATAGTGATATTTGGGTGGAAAGTGGAATTTGGTAGCTGGAGACCCTGCTCAAATAATTCTTTTAATAATTTAAGACCCAAATATTTATATACAGTCTATGTCAAAAAGCATAAAGTAATGTAACAGAATATGAAAGAAAAATAAACAATAATAAATAAGATATAATTTACTCAAAATGTCAGAGGAAATAAAGTGAAGACCGAAACACCTAATGATCATCATATGCATCAAGTGATGTAGATTGAGATTAAGAGAAAAATTACTGATTTCTGGAATCGATTTCCTTAGTAAAAATGGTGTGAGATTTTTTTGTCTGTAGAAGCGGATCTTTTTGTTTGTCTTTTGCTTCTGTTATTTGCCATCAGTTACATATCTCCAAACACATACTGAATGTCCTGCCTCTAGTCACCCCCTTTACATTTCCGAGTAGCCAAGCATCTGTATTTTGTAAACCTAAACTTTATTCTTAACACTTGATTAGTTTCTCTAGTGAAGCCAACATGCATGCAGGAACCCCACAGTTCCTGTGGTTATTGTTATGTTATCTGTAGACAGTCTCTCCACAGGGGCTGCCGTATCTCTGCCAGTCCCATGCCTCTGCCACTTACTCCTACTGATTTTCCTGCCAAGTTCAATGCTCTAAAGAAAAGAATAACCAGCTATGAGCAACATGTTCTTTTTCTGCAGACTGACAGGACTGTGCTTTAATCTCCTCTTGTGTCTCCTAACAGAAGCTTTTATAACAGTTTTTGCTGACTGTCAGACTACTGTAAGCCACTGCTCATGATACAGTGAGGGGGAGAAGAATTTAGAATTATTTACATTTAGTTGTCAAGAAGGATGTTGAAAATGAAACATACATATGGTAAGACAGTAGGGTATGCTTCAGAATTGGTATTCTGAATGGAATGTTTTTCCTTAAAAAATGCACACATATAGAAGTTTTTCCTGTATTTAAGGAACACAAATATGGCTTACTTCATAAAGTAGAAAGATGAGTTCTAAATTAAATTAATCTTGGATGTTTTCAAGAAAATTTATATAACATAATTTAAATAAATCATCCTTCTACTCTAGGCCTAGCTCCAGCATTTCACTAGCCATCTTACTCTTCTCACTTATTATAAAATGAGCTGAGGAAACTATCTTCTTAAGTAGGTAGAATTTGATTATGGAAAGGATACTGAAATAGGCTTAATATGACATAAGTTGTAGAATACAATAATTATTTGTTTATGTATTTTTCAACCTCACTAGAGTCTCTTGAAAAAATCTGTGACCAGCCTGTGAATCTATCCAGTCTAAATACAGTATCTAACATCTGCTAGGCACTCATTAGTTTATAGAGACTAATACAGTAGTCTGGCACTACACTACATTAATTTTGAGAACTTACCACTTAACCTCCTAGATGTCAATTTATTCAATAAAATGAGTTTGAGCTAAATTAAATGTTACACATTCTATATCTATACTGCTTAGCCTCTATATGGTCATAATAATTGTACTTTAAAAACATTAACTTCACATAAAATGTGAATCTTAGGGATTTCTCAATTATCTTTTTTTACACAATAAACCACCCTAAAGTTTATTGATTTTGATAGTGTAGGATTAGAGGCCAGGGTAGTTTATAAAGTGTAGATATAAGATTGGGAGCCTGGCTGGTGCCATTGACTGGGTGTTTGATTCTCTTCTGGGTAGACAACTCCCCTTAGCTCTTTTGCCTGCTTCATGTAATGGTACAGGGGTTCCAAATGGAAACCCTGTAAGAGAACAGCCCCAAAGAGCCAGCACTTATCACTGACTAATGCTTCACTTGGATCACCCTTACAGATAGCCCACTGGCCAAAGCTAGTCACATAACCAACTCCAAAGAGTCTGTGAAAGGAGATTTCACAATGACATGATTAACAGAAGTGTGGTTATGAATTTTCCCAATTCCTTTGTCTTCTCCCAGCCTGCTACATTTGTATATACACAGTTGTCCCTTGAAGTATACAGAGTTGACTGCACGGGTGCACTTATACATGGATTCTAATCCACCAAAATTGACGGAAAATACAGTATTTGTGGATGCTAAACACTATATACAAAGAAAATTTTCACATACACATTCAATAGGGCCAACTGAAGGACTTGACTATGAGCATTCTGGTATACATGGAAGTCCTGGAACCAATGCCCCATGTGTGCTAAGGGAGGACTGTACTTAACTGCTCTGTTTGCATTGAAGTTGCCTGTCCTTATATTAAATGATCGCTATGCTCTTGTTTGATTCTGGGACTTTCTTAGAAGAATTATAATATGGTCTAAAAAATATGCTGTAAAAGTAACTTTATAAAAAATTTGATATATGATATATTCAAATGCTTTAAAATCTCTTAATGCTTATCTTTATCAAAACATTTTTATTAATATTATTAGATGCTTACAGTTTTAAAAGAGTTCCATTGATTTAACTCTTTGCCAGTAAATTACTTGTACATGTCCTAAAAATAGTGTACTTTTTCAGGCATGCATAATTTCCTATGATTTATTTTCTTAAATTTGACATATCCATCTGCATATTCCAATAGGACAAAATCAAAATATAAGCTTTAAGGGAAAATCTATTTTTTCAATGTACATTATTTGCAAGCATTTTTCTGATATGAATGTACTTACTCTATATTTAGCATATAGTCAACATACATAATTCACATTGTGAAAGGGAAGTGTAGGAAAGTGTGTGTGTGTATATATATGTATATATATAATCAAAATAATTATATAGGTTTAAGTTATCACTACTTTGACATTTTTATTGTTGGACTTTGCCCTTGTGCCTACTCCTCTTTTAACCTGTGGATTATGTATAGTCATCACATATGTCATAATAATTTTCAAGTGAAAAAGGAGCATGAGTTCTGTCTTCTTCTGTCTCTCTTTTGGGGCAAAAAATACTTTTCCAAAGGATAACTGGTGTACTTCACCTTAATTTTGATTGGCAATAAATGGTTCATGTTGCTATTCTTAGACTTGGTATTAGCAAAGAAAAAGAGAAAAAGATTACCATGAATAACAGATTAATCATTTGAGGTGGACTGGGTCTTGAAGAATTAACCACCCTGGGTATTATAATAAAATAGCTATTTTTTGTCAGATACCTCTATACATTTTTAATTATATGATCTGATGCATATTTGGTTGGAAGCTAGCTTTGTGTAACAGAAAGAACCGGGAACTAAGAGTCAGAAATACTGAGTTATAACCACTCCTCTGTCTTATCATGTTCATACCGTTTATTTAAAATGCTTATAATGAGATATGTTTTTTTAATTCATGAGTGCTTTTAAAATATTAGATAACAATTCATGGACTCTATATTGCTTAACATCCCTAACAAAGCCACTCCCATAATCAGATACATTACTATTTTATCAGGAAAGTTATGAATAGTCATACTAAGAGGAATTAAAGAGAGTAATTTGCATCGTGTCAGTTCAGGGCAGAAATTATCACCTGATACGTTATTTTTAAAACTAATTTCAGGTTATTTTTTGTTTTAGATTTTAGAATTATGGAGAATATATTTTGGATCTATAACTAGATGTAACCTTTGGTATCACTCAGGTTTCTCCCAGATAAATTTGTGTATATGAATTACATAATTTCTAAGTTTCTTTACAAAACATATACTCTATGAATCCATGATCTAACAAAAAGCAAAGGCAACTGTTTTATTTCGCTTGCTTTATAATATTTATGAAACCCACAGGCAACATTTCCATAGATAGGCTACACAAATGTCTCACAGAGTAGACGACTGTCAGGGCTTGGCTTACCTCTTCTTAATGTCACCATGTTTGTTAGGTATGACTCAAGATAAGAGCCAGGACATTTCTGATCTGGATAACAGTTTTACCTTTGAGAAAAGTTTTTTTTTTCCTCTGGAATTTTTCATTTAATATTTTCAGACTACAGTTAACCATGGGTAATTGAAACCACAAAAATCAATATGGCAGATAAGGAGGGATTGCTGTATTTTTTTTTAATGTGTTAATTATAGAAAATAATTTTTTTTGTTGTTTTTTTAAATTTTTAAAATTTTTATTGCATTATAGGTTTTGGGGTACATGTGCAGAACGTGCAAGATAGTTGCATAGGTACACACATGGCAGTGTGTTTTGCTGCCTTCCTCCCCTTCACCCACACTTGGCATTTATCCCCAGGCTATCCCTCCCCAGCCTGCCCCCGCTGTCCCTCCCCCATTCCCCCCAATAGACCCCAGTGTGTAGTAGACCCCCTCCCTGTGTCCATTGTTCTCATTTTTCTCACCCGCCTATGAGTGAGAATATGCAGTATTTCTTTTTCTGTTCTTGTGTCAGTTTGCTGAGAATGATGTTCTTCAGATTCATCCATGTCCCCACAAAGGACACGAACTCATCATTTTGATTGCTGCATAATATTCCATAGTGTATATGTGACACATTTTCCCAGTCCAGTCTATCATCGATGGGCATTTGGGTTGGTTCCAGGTCTTTGCTATTGTAAACAGTGCTGTAATGAACATTCGTGTGCATGTGTCCTTAGAGTAGAACGATTTATAGTCCTTTGGATAGATACCCACTAATGGGATTGCTGGGTCAAATGGAATTTCTATTTCTAGGTCCTTGAGGAATTGCCACACTGTCTTCCACAATGGTTGAACTAATTTACACTCCCACCAACAGTGTAAGAGTGTTCCTATTTCTCCACATCCTCTCCAGCATCTGCTATCTCCAGATTTTTTAATGATCGCCATTCTAACTGGCGTGAGATGGTATCTCAATGTGGTTTTGATTTGCATCTCTCTAATGACCAATGATGATGAGCATTTTTTCATGTGTTTGTTGGCCTCATGTATGTCTTCTTTTGTAAAGTGTCTGTTCATATCCTTTGCCCATTTTTGAATGGGCTTGTTTGTTTTTTTCCTGTAAATTTGTTTGAGTTCTTTGTAAATTCTGGATATCAGCCCTTTGTCAGATGCATAAACTGCCAAGATTTTTTCCCATTCTGTTGGTTGCCAATTCACTCTAGTGACTGTTTCTTTTGCCGTGCAGAAGCTGTGGAGTGTGATTAGGTCCCATTTGTCTATTTTGACTTTTGTTGCCAATGCTTTTGGTGTTTTTGTTCATGAAGTCCTTGCCTACTCCTATGTCCTGAATGGTTTTGCCCAGATTTTCTTCTAGGGTTTTTATGGCATCAGGTCTTATGTTTAAGTCTTTAATCCATCTGGAGTTAATTTTAGTGTAAGGTGTCAGGAAGGGGTCCAGTTTCTGCTTTCTGCACATGGCTAGCCAGTTTTCCCAACACCATTTATTAAAGAGGGAATCCTTTCCCCATTGCTTGTTTTTGTCTGGTTTATCAAAGATTATATGGTTGTAGATATGTTGTGTTGCCTCCTATGCCTCTGTTCTGTTCCATTGGTCTATATTAAAACAGCATAATTAAAATTAAGGAATGTTAAAGTAGGTAAAAGTTGCATTTTGCTTTTTCTTAGTTTCCTTTCTCTCCTGTCCATCTCCAATTGGCCTCTCTTTCATGTTTCTCAAACCTTGATAAATTATGCCCTCCACCCGAGAGCCCCATATTCCAAAGGTAGCAACTATGCCTTCTCTACTCTCTTTAAAATGCACTTTTTTCAGTAACTGACAGATGAAATTACAGGCATCTGGATTGAGGTGACCTGAGGGAAGTTAACATAGAAAATCAGGAAATGTATGGAGGCTCTTTTGAAAATTCCTGAGTGTAATATGCATTAGCATTTAAGATGGCCCTGGATGGGTGAGAAGAATAGGGGTTGGTAATCCTACCCTTTCTCCTCATGAACTCTATATAAAACACGAAGTCCAGGTTTACATATTGCATGTTTTTCCTCAATGAAAGAGCGCGGAGGAAAAAAAACAGAATATGCAGGTGGACATAAGATACTTGTCACCATCAAAGCAAATGTGCTTCTTAATTTCCCAAAGCTTTGAAAACATCAAAGGGTAGACACAAGTCAGTGGAAACTTCTATTTCTATTTCTCTGAGAATTAGGGGGCCAACTGGTTTCAGGAAAAAAAATGCAATGAAATGGAATTTATTTGTGTAATTTTTTGAACCCACTAAATTCCAGTGTCTGGTTCTCACTCAGCCCTGCAAGTCCAGAAATCTGATATTTTAGAACAAAGAAAATGCACCTATCTCCATCCTTATCCTAACTGTCATATACTGTACACATAGGGATGAGTACTTAAGAACTAGAATGACAATTTATTAATTTAATTTTCTTTTAGCAGAAAGTCAAATTATAACTAGAGTACCAGTTTCATAACCTATAACAACAAAGCGAAGGAATTATTTGCAGAGAAGCACATGTATCCATTTGTTCAGAGCATTTTCTTTCCTTAAAGACAAATTGTGTGAGAAACTAACCTCTCAAAAAATATTTTTGTGAGAAGCAAATCAGAGTATGTCATAAGATGACATTCAGCTTTGTGTCCCAGGTGTGGTGGCTTAAAACACATGGGGGAAAAAAAAAAAAAAACAAGGAAACCATATATTTAGTCAAGACTTGTATCCTAGTCCTAGTCAGGGCTAAAAGTTACCATCAACACTGACCTCTACAAATCACTTCTCCTATGATTACAGGACAGAACAATCATCCTTTCATCTTTATATAGGTCCACTAATGAACTTACTTTGAATTATTTTGGTACTGAGAAGCAATCTGTTTCTTGGGAGACACTGCTTTTCTCTGTTGTAATTCATGTGTTCATTTTAGTGTTATGCAATGAGGATAACATTTATTAACTAAGAGTGCCCAGAGTCTCACTCCTCATTACCCATGAGAATATTATACAGAAATAATAATCTTGAGTTTTGTTTTGAAGATTGAATAAGGTGAAATTCTATCAATTTTTATTTTTACAGGCAATTAAGAACTGCTGATTAACACAGTGACCTAGTGCCTCTTTGTTCTTTCAAAAAAGACTCAAAACTTCCTAAATCTTCTGAGAAGTCAATAACCCTCGCTAAGATCTCTGTGAATTCTGAGGAGTTAAATTAATGAGGTAACTTCAGACTTGTACATACTTATTCCACTGAAATCTTGTTCTTCATTCTGTATCTTTCAACCATCATTTTGACACTACCTCTAATATTAACCTGAGCATGGGTCCCAGACTCATATCTTATTGTCTTCTAAAAATAAACCAAATAGAGTCAGACAAAAAAGGAAGGATGGAAGGAAGAAACAAAGGAAAAAATAAAGGAAGAAAAGCCAGCCTTTTTGTGACTATACCAAATATATTGTGGTGAGGATTGTTATTTCAACAATAACATTTGTAAATATCTTATCAAACAATCTTGTTCTCTCTCTCTCTCTCTCTCTCTCTCTCTCTCTCTCTCTCTCTCTCTCTCTCTCTCTCTCTCTCTCTCGTGTGTGCCATTGTTATTAAAATAATATGTGCTTCTAGTTTTGTAAGATGAATGACAATGGCTTATAAAGAAAAACAACAGTTCCTTATACAAACTCTCCTCATTCCTGATTGCTGTTCTCCAAAACTATTTTCAACTTCTACTCATTTCCTCTGGTATTTAACTTCACATTTTTAAGTAATTTGCATCTCTTCCTTCATTTTTCAGTTTTAAAACTATTCTTTGTACATAAAACTTACTGTAGAAGTTAAGGATTTAATGTCCTTAAACCTACCCCACTCACTCCCGTTTTCACACAAACAGAAAATGCACAGGCCTCCTCCTATCCTCCTAGTCTCTTCCTATGTCATTTTTCTTAAGTTGATATATAGTGTTTATTAATGTTATGAATGTATTGTTCACTATATATTTATTTAAATTATAAGCATATTGTTCATTATAGGTATCGCTATGTGTAGTAATACATCTATAATACGTAGCATAAATATATGTGTATTTACTTTTTATTATTCACCCTTAAACTTCCTAGTTTACTAAGATTATATCCTACTGTAAAACTTTTAGATTTACATAAAAATTTAACAATGACATCATTTTTCACTTTTCTTAGATTTCTTGGTTTCTTTTGCTCATTCCTAATTTTTCTAATGAAACTGAAACTATATATTTATATTACACTCAATACATCAGATATATTATTAGTGTATCTCCCTCTACCCCCACAAAACCTTGGAAACATCTCTCCTGGATGCTTAGTCCTTTTGATTCTGTATGCACCAGTTGCCCTACAGGACAACTCCACAACTGTTACTATGAAACCTTATCGATTTTGGATACTTGTCCCCTCCAAATCTAATATTTAAATGTGGTTCCCAATGTTGAAGCTAGAACCTCGTGGGAGGTGTTTGGGTCAGGGGGCATATCCCCCATGAATGGCTTGGTGTTCTCACTAAGGTAATGAGTAAGTTATTACTCTCTCAATCCACACTAGAGCTGGTAGTTGTAAATAATGTGTCACCCCTCCCCCAACTCACCCTTCTTCTCTCCTTCCTCCCTCTCACTTTATAATGCCTACTCCCCTTTACTTTCTGCCATGAGTGGAAACTCCCTGAAGCTCTCACCAGAAGCAGAAGCTGGCACCATGCTGCTTGTATAGCCCGCAGAACTGTGAGCCAAATGTACCACATTTCTTTCTAAATCACCCAGCCTTGGATACTCCTTTATGGAAACAAAAACAGACTAACACAGACTCCTTCTCATTTTCCTGGGAATTACTTATGTATTCTTCCTGGGTTGAAACACTTAGTCCCTGTATACCATTTTCTTTCTCTTTTGGTATATTCCCTGGTTTTGATGAAGCATATTTTTCAGATTTTTTCCAAGAAAGAATGAAGAGAAAATAAATTGAGAAAACATTTTGCATGTCTGAAAATGTCTTTACTCTATTTTCATGTTTTTGTAATAATTTTTCTGCATATAAATCCTGATTGAAGAACATTTTGTCTCAGAATTTAAAGTTATTTCCATGACATCTTCTACCTTCCAGTTTTGCTGCATAACTGTCTAGTGCCATCTTGATCCAAGATATTCTGCATGAGACTGAATTGTTTCCTTCTGGAGGATTTTATGTTTTTTTCTTTTTTTCACCAATGTTCTGAAATTCAAGAATTACTCATTTTGTTGTGGGTTTCTTTAAATTCATTGCATTGGGCACTCAGTGAAATGTCATAATTTAGAAACTATATCCTTCAGTTTTGGGGTAGTTTTATTACTTTGATCATTTTCTCTCCTCCATTTTTTTTTCTTTTTACTGGAAATTTTGTTTTATGAATGTTTGCCCTCTTAAATTAGTCTTATTAAAATATTTTTCACTATTTTTTTCTCTATCTCAGAGATTAGAGGTTTTGTTTGTTTTGTTGGTTAACGTTTGCCTTATTGTCTTGAAGTTTTATGATTTATTTTTGGTAATTTTTTTCTTCTCTGTGCATTGACTTAATTTCTTCCAATATCCTCTTTCTTGCCCATAAATTTATTCTACAATGCCTGCTAAAGGATACCACACTAAAAAGTTTATCAGACCGCTTCATATGTGAGTGGACTTCATCCTAATGTGATTTTGATGCAAACCAAGTAATTTCCTGCCAATCTTTATTTTCCCTGGTTTTATAATCCTGAATGCCAGCATTCTGGGAGACAAGAAGGTGAAAGGTGAAGGGAGTCTCACCATTAAATATTCAGATTTTCACTTAATCTTCCTCTTTCCAGTATAGCATCTCACTCCTTGCTCTCAGCTTGCCTGATATGTCAACCCTGGAATGCAAAGCTCCAGTTTTACACTGAGGAAAGACCAAGCTGCCCTTCAAGAAGAAGCGTGATTGGTGTTTCAAATCAGGATTGCTTCTTGTTTGTTTTACCCTACAGACTGGCCCTCATCTTTCTCTAATTTGTCAGTTACCATTTGTCCATCCCATTCCTTGGACTCCAAACATTGTCATCTCAGCTGTATCTTCACTTTCATTCTCTTTGTTGTTTAGTGTAGACATACATACTTATATATGTGTGTGTGTATATATACATATGTATGTGTGTATATATACGTGTGTGTATACACACACACAAATACATGTTGTGTTAGTTTGCCCTTCTGTTGCTATAAATAAATACCTGAGACAGGGTCACCAATATAGGAAAGCAGTTTTATTTTGGCTCACATTTCTGCAGGCTACACATGAAGCATAGTGTCGTAATCAACTTCTAGTGAGGGTCTCAGGAAGCTTACACTCATGGTGGATGTTCAACTGGAAACCAGCACATCACATAACTAGAGAGGGAGCAAGAAAGAGAAGGCTTTTTTTTTTCAGACTCTTTTAAACAATCAAGGCTCACATAAACTCACCGAGCAAAAAATCAGTCATCAAGGGGATGATGCTAAACTATTCATGAGGGATCTGCCCCCACGATCCAATACCTCCCATAAGGCCCCACCTCCAGCATTGGGGATTATATTTCCACATGAAATTTGGAGTGGACATGCATCCAAAGGATATTATTGCACCCCTGCCCCTCCAAATCTCACACTTTTCTCACATTGCAAAATACAATTATCCCTCCTGATAATTCCACACAAAGTCTTAAATATTTTCAGCATGAAGACCAAAGTACTAAGTCTCATCTGAGACTCATCACCTTCCACTTATTATCCTGTAAAAACAAAAATAGTTATTTGCTTCCAAGATACAATGGTAGTACAAGCATTGGGTAAATATTCTCTTTGAAAAGGAAGAAATTGGCCAAAATAAAGGGGCAGCAGGCCCCGTACAAGTATAAAACCCAGCACTGTAGACATTATACCTTAAAGCTAAAAAATAACATCCCTTAACTTCATGTCCTGTATCCAGGGCACACTGGTGCAAGGACTGGCTTCCCAGGGTCTTGGACAGTTCCACTGCTGTAGTTCTGCAGTGGGCAGAACCAGCTGTGGTCACTGGTTGTAGTTGAATGCATGCAGCTTTTCCAGGCCCAAGATGCAAGTTGCCAGTGGCTCTATCATTCTTGGGTCTGGAGGGTAGATGCCCCTTCCCACAGCTCCAGTAAGCAGTACCACTAGAGATGCTGTGTGAAGGCTACAATCTCCCATTTCCCTTCAGCATTATCCTAGAAGTGTTTCTGTGTGAGAGAAGACTTTTATCTAGACACCCAGGCTTTCCAATACCTCCTCGGAAATCTAGGGGGAAGCTGCCAAGCCTCCTTTGCAGTTCGATAACATCCCATGGAATCTACCAAGGCTTATGATGATCTGTACTCCCAGAGCAGCAGTCCAGGTTATACCTGGTACTCTGAGCCACAAGTGGAGACAGAGCTGGAGTAGCTGGGATGTGAGAGGCAGTGGTCCTGAGGCTGAAGAGGGCAATGGCACCCTGGACCTGACTCTCAAAACTATTCTTTCCTCCTTGGCCTCTTGGCCTGAGACCTTATCAGCCTGGACTTCACTGCTCATATTTCTATTAGCATTTTGGTTGCAACAATTTAATCAATCTCTAAGAAGCTCCAAATGTTTCCTCATCTTCCTCTCTTCTTCTGAGCCTGCAAAATTCTTCCAACTTCTGCTCACTACCCAGCTCCAAAGACAATTCCACATTTTCAATTATCTTTAATTCAATGCCTCATTCTTTGGTATGAATTTTTTATGTTAATGCATTTTTGCATTGCTATAAAGAAATAAGTGAGACTGGGTAACTTATAAAGAAAAGGATCTTATTTTTGGCTTATGGTTCTGCAGACTATACAGAAAGCATGGTGCTGGCATCTGCTTCTGGTGAGGGCCCCAGGAAGCTTACAATAGTGGTAAAGGGCAAAGTGGGGGCCAATTTATCACCTGGTGAGAGAAGGAGCAAGACAGAAGGGGGAAGTTCAAGACTCATTTAAACAGTCAGATCTCATGTAAACTGAGAGAAAACCTATGTATAATAAAGGAGATGGTACCATTCATGAGGAATACACCCTTATGACTTCGATGATCCAAACACCTTCCACCAGGCCCCACCTCCAACATTGGAAATTACATTTTAACATGAGATTTGAAAGGGACACATATCCAAACTACATTACACACACACACACGCACGCACAGACACACACACAAACACACATGTATTTAATTCCTCGACTATCATTTCAGTGAGATTTTCAGAAAATAAAGATAAGCAAGTATCTGTCATACTTATCCTTGAGTCTTTCAATTTTTTTGTATAAATATAATATGAAAAAATATATATAATGTGAAAATATATATAATATGAAATACATACATACATATATATGTGTGTGTATATATAGTTGAAGAGAATTTTTAGAAAATATCATTTGCTAAAAGGCTGCCAGATTCTTTGCTAAGAAGAAGGATGACCTTTCCTCCTGTTCACAATAACTCTCATTTCCATCTGAGACTTCATCATCCTAGCCTTCATTTCACAAGGTGTCTTCGTTTTTACTTCCGTTTCTGTTTTTCTTCATGAGCTACACACAAGGTAAACATAAGCAGGCACAGAACCTTCCAACAGAGAAATCACAGTTTCCCTTACCTCTCAGCATCCTCTTGTAACCCTAGAACCAGTTTAATCTGGTTCAAATTTAATAAAAGAAATTTGCATGTTGCATTTCTGGGCAGCAGATCCCCACATTGCAGGTTACATGCCCAGGTAAGTATGCCAAATGCATGACCTAGGAGCCAGCAATAATGAAAAAGTCATGCAGAAGTAGAACCAGTTGACTTGATTCAAGGAATGGGGACCAAATTCAGAAGCAAGGGATCCCTCGTTTTGTGGCACTATGGACTTAACAGCCAAGGACGTCAGCATGACCCAGTGAGATCATGCCTCATTGCATTTTCCTATCTCTTTCATTGTAACCCTCTACCAACAAAGCCTGTCCCCATACCCCCACCTTGGAAAGATTCTTCCTCTCTTTTCTCCAGTGACTGCCATAAAATGTATTCTTTTCTCAAAAACATGTTGTGATATTGGTTTCTATGTACATTGGGCAGCACGTCTTTGCTTGGTAACACTCTATGATTACACTTAGAAAGCAGAAGCCAGGAAGGTAGCTGTTGTGGTGGCAACTGTTGTATTCTTGAGCGCTACCTCCTGGGCATGGCTGGGATCAAAGAGGCACAGGGGTGCACTGGTGACCTCAAGGATGGGTACTCTTGTGTGGCTGTGCATCACAGGCAAGAACTACCATCAGCCCAGGGGCAATCCTGCCAAGTAGGTCACACAAGCCTCAGTTGCCCAGCCTGCCTCTACTTGGATAAGGACCTGCTCAACCAGGGGAGCCGCCCGAGCTAGAGATGCTGCTCACATTCTCAATCTCGATCTTAAATGTTCATTGGCCATACTGCCATATTACTGGAACAATCTCTTCTGTCTTCTACTGTCTGATGAACTTATCCCCCAAACTGTTGTTTCATTTCATGCAGAGGAGTTTAGCTACATCATATATTGTTTTGTTTTGTTTGTTTGTTTGTTTGTTTGTTTGTTTGTTTTGAGACAGAGTTTCTCTCTTGTTACCCAGGCTGGAGTGCGATGGCAGGATCTTGGCTCACTGCAGCCTCCGCCTCCTGAGTTAAGCAATTCTCCTCCTTCAGCCTCCTGAGTAGCTGGGATTACAGGCACGCGCTACCATGCCCAGCTAATTTTTTGTATTTTTAGTAGAGACGGGGTTTCACCATGTTGACCAGGATGGTCTCGATCTCTTGACCTCGTGATCCACCTGCCTCGGCCTCCCAAAGTGCTGGGATTACAGGCTTGAGCCACCGCGCCCGCCCTCATATATTGTTTTTAAATTTCTCATTGACTCATACTCATAGACACACTTTACATGATCTATGTTTAATCTAACTGTTCATTGATTGTATGATGCATCACTATGTAGCCCCTAAAGAGAAAGGCTGCTAATTATGACTTTAAGACATCAATTGTAAAACAGGTCTTGATTTTAAAATAGAAAAATATTAATTTTGGCATCAATGAAATATTGTAAATGGTTTATCCCATAATGTTTCCAAATGAAACTTCTCAGAGATTTCTAGTATTAAAACAAGAAAGTGTTGATTGCAATAGTCTGAATGAGGACTAGCAACCTGAGTGGCTGGAAACCAAATGTTTTTATAGCTAGACTTTACTGAGATCTCTAATCATTATAACTCCTACTACCCAGAGGCAGATAATTTGAAGATATGGTTTTCGTGAAGGAAATTATGCTTTGCTTCCAGGGTAATAACAGTGTGGTGTTTAATTCGTTGTACTTTAAATTTTTTTCTATTAAAAATAAACATTAATTTAGCTTTACTATTAGCTATTGAATTTGATGTGGGTTATTAGTTTAACTCTACAATGTGTGAAGAAGCAAATATTTTTTTCCAAATACCCATACAAATCAGATGTATTCATACATATTCCCAAATTTACTTGTAGAGTGAGATTTTATTTTTGACATGATACTATTTGAATAACATGAGATAGTCTATTAAAATAAGTAAATTTATAATGAGTTATTTGAAGAAAATGGAACATGTAATATAATATTAAATATATAGTCTAAAATGCCTCCTAAAATACTAAGTGACCGTATATGTGGTTAGAAAACTTTCTGCAAAAACTTCTTATTATTTTTCTGTAGAATTATTTTTTGTCATATTTCCCAAACAGAAAATGGAAATATATGAAAAAGGTAAAATTTGGGGTGTCCTGCCCTGCTTAAGTACCACTGCTGTAGGCAAAAGTGGTAAATGAGAATGAAATACAATAATAAAGACACCTTGTCTTTTCATTTAGAATTACATAATTTGAATTTTTTCCTGTTATGTTCTCCCCTACTCAGAGGCATTTCTGTGCTGAGTATATACTCATATGATACATTATTTAACTATTACATTTAATATAAAATTAACATAGAATCATCACTGACTTTTTATATCTATTTTAAATACAAAACACATAACTAATGGAGATTCAGGAGTTTACTTCAACTGGATCAGATAAAATGGCTTGTGGAATGGAAATACATTCTGTAATGAGTTATCCCTTATCGATTGTAAAATATACTTTGCATTGACTGAAGTTGTAGTTAGGTCATGATGTTGGATGTCTTTTATCTTTTTTATAGTTTACAAAAGTTTTGTTAGTCCTAAAAAAATAACTTTCAGTGTCCAGCACAACAGATTCTAAAGAGTTAATACTGATAGAATGTCTGTTTTCTTCCTAAGACAGACTCTCACTCTGTCACCTAAGCTGAAGTGCAGTAGCATGATCACAGATCACTGTGGCCTTGATCTTCCAGGCTCAAGCTATTCTCCCACATCTGCTCCTCCCCATGCCCTGTAGTTGGAATTGCATGTGTGTCCCACTGCATCAGGGCTAATTTTATGTATTTTTATTTTTTTGTAAAATAAAAACCTATAGGTCTCAGTAGGTTGCCATGGTGGGTCTTGAACTTCTGGGCTTAAATAATCCTCTCACCTCAGACTCACAAAGTGCTAGGGTTACAGGCATGCCTGGCCTAAAATATATTTTTAAACCTTAAAACGAGTTACCCAGAGAGTCAATAGCCCTGTTAGCACTGGCCTCTGCTTTGATTATTGGAGAAGGATTTCCATTGAGACAGTGTGAAGATGCTGGTAAACCCTTCCCACACACAAAGAAAGTATAAAATTGGACAAAATTGGCAAAAAAGCCTTTTCAAGATTACGAGTTGCCAAAAGCAGATAACAAATTGAATAACATATATTCTTGGGAAACTAGTAGAGCTTTGGGAAAACTCTGCTGCCAACTTGCCTTGGGCAGCTCCCAATGTTCCCAGTTCAGTTGCCAAGAAAAGTGGCTTTACAAAGGTGAAGATGACAAGGGAGGAGAATGAAGGGGGAAGGAGATCAGAATCATTTCTTCCAGAGGAGTGGAATTGATTTGTAGTGGGGCACACAACTTTGCAGTTTTATCATTTAAAAGTGACAA
This sequence comes from Saguinus oedipus, assembly GCA_031835075.1. NCBI lineage: Eukaryota > Metazoa > Chordata > Mammalia > Primates > Cebidae > Saguinus > Saguinus oedipus. The sequence continues at coordinate 59,940,827 of CM063185.1, forward strand.
ACTTGACCAAAATTAATATGGGGAAAACCCACAGTTTTGGCTAGCCTAAGACAGCAGCCCCACTTGTGGTAAGCAGCGGACCCTTCAGAAAATTAGCAAAAAGATCCTGGAAGTAAGAAGTAAGAAGAACATAATGTATTTGAGCACAAACTCTGGCTAAATAATTGGTTGGCTAATAGGCTAGACAATCACTAGTAAGCTGGGCTAAAAGAAAATAATGAGAAAAAATCAGAGCAGAGATATCAGCAACTATACACCATAGGGGAAAAGTTTCTGCAGTTTGAGTCCAGGCAAGGTAATTAAAAAGTAAAAGTAACACAGAATCCAGATGAATCAACTACATTATATGATTAAAAATTTGTAGTTTTCAATAAAATATTACAATAGACACAGGAAATAGGGAAGTATTACCCATACTCAAGATTAAATGCTGTCAATAGAAACTAATCCTGAGTGGACACAGATCCTGGATATGCTAGACAAAGGCTTCAAACAGAATATTATAAATATGTTTCAAGAACTAAAGCAAAATATGAAAACATTTAACACATAGGGAAATTTAACAGAGAAAGGTAAACTATAAAAGAAAATCAAATGGAAATTCTAGAGCTTACAGAGTGAAAAAAAAACTAAAATTTGCTAGATTGGCTCAACAATAGGTATAAGATGGCAGAGAAAAATCAGTGTACTTTCAGAGGAATCAATAGAAATTACATAGTGCGAGACAAAGAAGAAAAAAAATTAAAGCAAAAACTTTAGTGACTTGCGTAAAAATTTTAAGCATTACAACATGTATGTAATGGGATTCCTAGAAAGATAGGAGAGAGAAAGGTTATACAAAATCTGAATAAATAATGGTGACAAGGCTTCCAATATTTGATTTTAAAAGCATATTATTCCAAATAATTTATATCGATTCTCCAGCTTATAAGATGAAATATAATTCCTCTGCCTTAAGTGTATGGTATATTAGAGACTTTCTTCCCAAGAATACAGTATGGTGAGGAAGAGAAAAGTAACTTTTCAATGGGAAAACTTTATGAATATTACCTAAAGCCAGGTGATGGAGGTTAACATCAACATTAAGACATTGGTAATATACACTCTAATATGATGTGATAAGGATGGTAATTTGCTGCTGTGGTTTTCCTCCCCAAGACAGATTACATCAGTGTAATAATGAGAAAAACATCAAAGTTCAATCGAGGGACATTTTACAAAATATCTAAACAGTAATTATCAGAACTATCAAAGTCATCAAAAATAATAAAAGTTTAGATTGTTCTATTATAAAGACACATGCACACATATGTTCATAGCGGCACTGTTTACAATAGCAAAGACCTGGAAGCAACCCAAATGCTCATCGATGATAGACTTGACAGATAAAATGTGGTGCATATACACCATGGAATACTATGCATCCATGAAAAAACATGAATTTGTGTCCTTTGTAGGGACATGGATGAACCTAGAAACCATCATATTCAGCAAACTGACACAAGAACAGAAAATCAAACACTGCATGTTCTCACTCATAGGCAGGCATTGAACTATGAGGACACATGGACACAGGGAGGGGAGCATCACACACTAGGGTCTGTTGGGGGTGATTAGGGGAGTGACAGCGGTGGGTAGGGAGTTAGAGAGGGATAAAATGGGGAGAAATGCCAGATATATGTGACGGGGATGGAGGCAGCAAACCACAGTACCATGTATGTACCTATGCAACAATCCTGCATGTTCTTCACATGTACCCCAGAACTTAAGGTGTAATAAAATATCTATATAATAAATAAATAAAATAATTTTTAAAAAAGATAATGGAAAAGAAAAAAGGCAATGGGCCTGGGGCAGGGCACTCTTCTGTGATATTTTCAGTGTAGTGTTTCACTACTAAAATATTCTTTAAACTCAGAGGCTTGACAACATGATAATCTTTGTTAATTCTGAGTGATGGGTATGTGGATGTTTATTATACTATCCTCTGTATTTTTCTATATTCAGATTATTTTTTCCAAATTTAAAAAGAATACACGGAAATATATAGTAAGTAAAGGAACTACTCATATTACTATTTGTGTTATTCATGTATCTGTAGTAAGTGTTTTCTTTAGAACTTTGTCTTGAATGTTGTCTTTAATTTTGGTTTTGTGTATATGCTTCTGCCTAAACCTTATTGTCCAATTCCCAGAGCCAACATTCTGAAATTTCCAGGTCATGCCACTGGCCACTAACTACTCTGACCAGATAATTTGGTCATCATTGCCCACTTAACTCAAGTGAAAATACAGCTTTCTCACTACATTCTGATAATCTTTTCCAACACAGCCTGCAGTTTCTTTCTAAGGGCAATTACCTGTTCTTAGATAAAGTGGCATAAGAAATGTCAAAGTAGGCCGGGCACGGTGGCTCATGCCTGTAATCCCAGCACTTTGGGAGGCCTCGAGGCGGGTGGATCACGAGGCCAAGAGATCGAGACCATCCTGGTCAACATGGTGAAACCCCGTCTCTACTAAAAATACAAAAAGTTAGCTGGGGCATGGTGGCGCGTGCCTATAATCCCAGCTGCTCGGGAGGCTGAGGCAGGAGAATTGCCCGAACCCAGGAGGCGGAGGTTGCAGTGAGCCGAGATCGCGCCGTTGCACTCCAGCCTGGGTAACAAGAGTGAAACTCCGTCTCAAAAAAAAAAAAAGACCCTCCTGGCCAACATAGCAAAACCGCATTTTGATGAAAAATACAAAAACTAGCCAGGCATGGCGGCGTATGCCTGTAATCCCAGCTACTTGGGAGGCAAAGGCACAAAAATCACTTGTACCCAGGAGGCAGAGGCTGCAGTGAGCTCAGATTGTGAAACCGTATCCAGCCTGGGTGACAGAATGAGACTTTGTCTAAAAAAAAAAAAAAAAGTGATGTCAAACTAATCACCAACATTCTCTCTCCAATGTAGCTTCACAATCCCAAAAAGAGGCCAAGTTGTAAAATAAATTCTCTCACATATACAAACATACATTTGTATATAATAAAATGACTTATAACATTATAAAGTAAAACTTAGCAATGGCTAACTCTGTAGAATTTTTATTTCTTTTTTATTATCTCTACTGTATTTTCTACAATAGACATGTATTTTATAATTTTATAGTAAGAAATTTTATAATAAATAATAGCCATTACAAAAAAAAAAAAAAAAAGAATCATCAAAGACAAGAGAAAGAGAAAAAGAGCACTAAATGTCATATGATAGTCTAGATGAGATCTTAGAGTAGCAAAAGGACATTAGAGAAAAACTGAGAAAATCTGAATAAAGTATGGATTTGAGTTAATAATAATGTATTACCCTTGGTTCATCAATTCAGATAAAAGTACCCTATTTACGTAAGATGTTGTCACTAAATTTGTTATAATTTGTTACATCACTAAAAGTAAACTAATACACATTTCCACCAACATTATGTAAAAATTAATTTCTCTACATCCTCACCAACAGTTGGTATAACCAGTTTTTTCAATATCACCATTCTAACAGCTGTCTAATGTCATCTCATTGTGGCTTTAATTTGCAATTTCTTAAAAAGTATTGGTGTCAAACATTTTTGCATGTTCTCTGTGACATTTGTATATCTACTTTGCTTAATATGATTTCAAACATTGTTCCAATTTTGATTAGGTTAATTATCTTTTACAGCTTGAGAAGTTCTACGTATATACTAGATACAAGTCCTTTATCAGATATATACAAATATCTTCATCTATTCTGTGACTTGCCTTTTTAATTTTTAATGATGTCTTTGAGAGATTTAAAAACAATTTGATGAAGTTCAATTATTCAATTTGTTCTTTCATGGACCATTCTTTTGCTGTCATAGCTAAATAATTTAGCCAAACAAAATGAATGAATGCATAGCTGAAGGAATAATCTAATCATGCTTTCAACACTGCCAGTGTATTATGTTTATCTTAGGCATGAACTTTAGGTATCCCATTCTCATACCTTATTCATCCCCAAACTCTGTACTTTCTAAGTAGTCTTCTTAAATTTAACTTATTATGGCAAAATAGGGTAACTAAAAATACTCATATTATCTGTGCCAAGAAAGGAAGGACCATATGTTTCAAATCATGAGCCTTAGCTTCAAAGAAAGAACATCAAGAAGTTAAATATTCTTTCCGAAATCCTTCCAAACCATGGGTATACACTATTTTTTCTTCATAGTATCTGCCTTCTTTACCACATGCGTTTGACTAGGTTGAGGTGGGGAATACATGTACTTTAGGACAACCAATAATTCTTTCAAAATATTACTACTCTCTGTTTCTTATAGTTAATAATACTTTGCAGTTAAAATAATTTTTTAAATGTAGCTAATTAAAAAAGGAAAACCAGACACCAATTAACCCTGCCTGTATTATGCAGTTAATGAAGAATCATTATCTGGTTTTTGTAGAGTAGAGATGTACTATGTGAAGATTAATTTAATAGTCTGTGTGTATTCGATAAGTCAATATTTGTGGGAGTAAGAATCAGTTTATAGATGTCTGCTAAGAAGTAATTTTGCTACAATACTAGAATGTCCCGATATGTAAAGGCATATTAAATTTGAATGAATAAATGCTTGGTTGAATGTGAAAAATGAGGTAGAGAATTCTTAGAGCAAAGTAAATGAGAGAATGGGTCATAGGCAAAATCAGAAACTGTAAATAGACATCACTATGCAACATTCCCCCTGATCTTATCCCAAATTACTTCTGCCTTGTCCTTCTACTCCAATCAAACCCACAGAGTCTACCAAAGACAATTATGTGCTGAACTACGTTATGAACTTTTAATCTCTGAAGACATTTACTTGGGATGCTCCCTACACATTTGAATACACAGAACTTCTAGATTCCACTGTATCATTCATTCTTAGAGTAACATAAACAAGTATTTCTTAAGCTACTACTTGAGGAGTTGTACTAGGTTTTGTGGCTGGCAGTTGGGAAATTAACTAGTAAACAATTCTAGTAGAGTTTAGCAAGTGATATGATAAGAGTATATAAAAGCATAGTGCAACAGCACCTATTGCTATTAAGTGGGAAGGACCAATGAGGCTGGGGACAAATAAAAACAACAAAAACTTGATTCCATAAAAACTAATTATATTTTATTTCTCATGATGCATTTTTCCAAATTTGTCTAATAAAAATCACCAGGAATATTTGAGTTTTGATATTGGGAAATGATTCTGGTAGATATACAGAAAAAAATTGAGGTTAGTTTACCCTATCCACAGATGGAATATTTGCAAGAAGTAATTTAGGTATTTAAAGTTGTAGGATTGTAGGTAAAGGGGAGAAATTTACAATACATATTTGAGGGGTAGTATAAATGGCACCTACTCATTGAGATTTTTATTGATCATTTTTAGGTAAAAATAATCTCTCTATTGCTTATGTACTTGCATGTCTGTATGTTTGTATAGGTACATTTGTGAGTATATATAGGTGAATTTGTATACATATGAATGTCTGTATTAGTTTGTAAGCTCTTTATTAATTCAAGGTAAGTTCATCCAGAAATTAGGTGCTTTATAAGTTGTTGCTCAACTACTACTTACTGAATATTTGAATAAACTTAACCTACATGATTTTAAGGCTATTAAAAGAAAACTTTGATTGAGGATAGAGCTGTGTAATAGGCTGGAATTCAGCTTCAGGTTTCTGACTGACTCACTAAGAGGTTTTTTGTTGTTTTTTTTTTTAACTATTTTTACTATTTTTTCCCCAAGTGTAAAGTGAAAATAATAATGGATACCTGACTCAAAGGGGTATTGTGAGGACAAGCCTGTTGACAGTTTTAAACTATTTTGAAGATGGAATCTACTATAAATACTCTAAGGAAAAAAATGCAATGGAATAAAACACTTGAACCAAAGCTTTATGAAAGTTTGTATGTCTTTTTGGCTGGCAATCTTCTACAAATAAAGAATTCTATGGGAAATTAACTACACAACGTTCTTTATGTTCTTGTCTCTTTTCTACTTTCTTTTGTAGCTAATGTCTGCCTAGTGACTCAATTCAACAGAAAAGTTACAGTAATGCCATATGTTGTAATAGATGGTACTCATAAAGAAAGAAATTTAATGAAGGTTATAAAGTGGTTGTTAGTCACACTGCAAACTTTAGTCTTTTCAAAGACAGCACTATATTCAGAAATTACCAGAACTATTTTAAAATTCGTCTTATCATTGTAAATTCTGGATATAGTTGTAGAGAGCTTGAAGCAAAGTTCACTTTTGTGTGTAGAAATAACTGTTAATTTTCCTGAAACATCAATATCCGAGCTAGATAGGAAGTTCATTTTTCAAAACAACTGTTATTTTTCCAAATGATAAATGAGACATTCAAAACTCTGAAAAGATATTATTTTTCTTAGTCATTCTTATTGAGAATATTTACACAATTATGCATTTACATACCCTATTTTGTAAACTCAAATCCATGCACATATAGCTTAAAACAGAACAAAAAAGCTGCATGCCACAAAAATTTGTGTGAAAAAAACTGTTTAAAAATGAAACCAAGTGACCAGTTTTACATGTTCTTCAATTGGGTTGATACAAGATGTACTATGTGAAGATGAATCTAATAGTCTGTGTGTAATTAGACAAGTCAATATTTGTGGGAATAAGAATCAGTTGATAGATGTCTGCTCAGAAGTAATTTTGCAATAATACCAGAATGTCCTGATATTCACCCGTCTATAGTCTATATTTTAGAATATTGGTTCACAAATCTAACATTTCAATCTGTATTTAAAAACAAACACAAATATTTTTAATATCAAATTTCTTTGTAGAAATAAGCACTGCTTGCCATCATCTCACTGGTTGTTGGCACAAGAAACATACCATATATTATTAGGTTTTCAACTTGAATAATAAAGTCAAAAATGGCATATTTATTTCTCAAGTATATTATTGTACATCATTAAAATATCAGAGCAGAAAATGCTATTTCTGCTAACTATTATTTCTAACATTTAGTAAAATATTTTAATCTCAAATCTGTATTAATATTGTTCATTGAAAGTATATTCTGATTTTAGAGATCAATAATTTAATAGATATTAGATCAATGGATTCATCAAATAGTAAATATCTAGAGATTAAGTATACACGGGGGTGAGTATATTACAATGCTCTGACTACATACCTCAAATCCAGTAATTTAGTTTAGAAAGATAAAATAAACAGATATGAACATATTAACAAATAATTAAATGATAAACTGGATTTTGGTGACTAGCAAAAAATGTGTGATGTAGAAAAACAAAAAATTAACTGTGTAAATAGGCTGACAATAATGTGGATGGGCTAAAGGAAGAGAATGGGCATTTGGGTAAAGATTGAAATACGAGTTAAAAGGTAGATAATTTTAAAATTCATATTTTATTAAATAGAATGGAGTCAGGATAGACACAAACTCAAATAAAATTTTCATAATATATTTAAGTTATTTAGATATATTTAATACATTCTGACAAATGTGTTGAATAGGATATAAGGCTGTTGAGCATTTGTCTGTTTTAATCAACACAACCACAAGAACAGTTGCTTTCCTAGGGTAGGACCCCAAAAAGATTTGCTGAGACAAAAAATAAATAAAAGATGAATTTGTAACTAGAAGTGGTAAGCCGTATGGATCAATTGCAGCTCCTTGAGCAGTAGAGTGGCAGGATGAAATGTATTTGGAAAGCTCATTTTGGCAATGGTTATGTGAGATGACACTATAGGAATAATTACGTGGCATCGTTGGTGGAACTATTTCTTTATTTTTTTTATTACACTTTACGTTCTGGGATACACGTGCAAAACGTGCAGGTGTTATGTAGGAATACATATGCCATGTTGGTTTGCTGCACCCATCAACCCATCATTTACAGTAGGTATTTCTCCTAATCCTATCCCTCCCCTAGCCCTCACCCCTAACAGGGCTCTGTGTGATGTTCCCCTCTCTGAGTCTGTGTGTTCTCATTGTTCAACTCCCACTTATAAGTGAGAACATGCAGTGTTTAATTTTCTGTTCCTACATTAGTTTCCTGAGAATAATTGTTTCCAGCTTCATCCATGTCCCTGCAAATGATATGAACTCTTCCTTTTAATGGCTGCATAGTATTCCATGGTGAATATGTGCCACATATTCTTTATCCAGTCTATCATTGATGGGCATTTGTGTTGGTTTCCAGTCTTTGCTATTGTGAATAATGCTGCAATAAACATACATGTGCATGTGTCTTTATAGTAGAATGATTTATAATCCTTTGGGTATATACCCAGTAATGGGATTGCTGGGTCAAATGGTACTTCTGGTTCTAGATCCTTGAACCATTTATATTGGAAGTTATTGCTTGTGCTTGATTTGGCCATGGTTTGAACATCTTATCATGTATGTGTTCAAACATAAAAAAAAATCTAACATTACAAATATTACCAATTAACTCAATCTGACGTTTTTGCCTTATGATATCTTGCTGAGCTATCATAGCATTTGCATTATACATAAGCAGTGAAGCAAGAAGGAAAGGCTTTGTATTCACTACATTTGGCAGCGAAGTTATATAAAAAAATTTTGTTCTACATTTATATTGAAGTTGACGTCAGTGTGCCTCTGCCTGCAGAAAATGAAGGGCCAAAAAAGAAAGTGTTTCTTCTTAAAATTTAGTCCTAAAACAAATATAAAACTAAATAAGCATGGCAAAAATAAAAGCATGAATAATTTATCTAATTATTGGTTTAGTGATGATTAAAAAGTAAGAATAATTTATTTATTTATTCTTATGTTTCAGCTTTGTCTCACTTCTCTGGTACCAAATAGATGCAGAGTTCTTAAAATCTACATGTCCTAATTTTACTATCATTATTATTAATAAAATTTGTAGACACTCTTATAACTATATTATCAATAATTTCTTTGTGGATAGCAATATTTTTCACTAACATTTGTATAAGGCTCTAATTTCATGTACATTATTTCAGTTAGCCTCAATAAGCAAGTTGTTTGGATGGGGCATGTGTTACTGTATTTTATAGATGAAAAATCTAATAATCAGGAAAACGATAATTCCATATTATCCCATAATTGCAGAACTATAGTCTTTTAACTCATTTATTTTACTCCATGACACTGCTGTTTCTCATACTGCTTTTCTTTCACTGGGGACTTCTTTTTTACCTTTAATCTCTTGCCAAAATTAAAATTTATCTCTGAAATACTACACATGTCCAAATTCATTATTGATCTAATTGAGAAGGAAACATTTTGTGTAAGCTTAAATATATGAAATTCTACTTTATGTACAACTTGGGAACAAAAGAACCATATTAGATAACTAAATTATTTCTCTGCAAAAACACATGCCCTACAATACAACCTGATTATGTTCCTCATAGTCATGACAGTGAAATGTAGAAGCGAAGAAGATTCTCTGAACAATTTTTAAAAGCTTTTATGAAGCCATATTTTTAACCTATGTATATCTTTAAGCCTCAGCATTAGTAATTCTGTACAGTCCTATCTAGTTACAAATTCAGATAATTAAAATTTAATAAATATTTTGCTGCTGTACAGGAAAGTTCTTTTCTTCTATCTTCATCTACTTGAGTAGTCAGTGTTAACGTATTCAATATTAGCTCACTAACACAGGAGTTTCAAAATATATCATTTACTAAACAATTTATATTATTATTTCTTATAGTATTAATTACCACACAAATGATAGAGAAAAATAACAAAAACTAGCTCCCACCTAAAAACCTCGCCTCCCCTCATAGAACAGAAATAAAATAAATCTTAAGCAAAATTACTAAATTATCCTACAGAGTCATGTCAGAGATAGGAGGAAATCGTTCCGAAACAATTACTTTAGCAAGAATGACTAAAACCTCATTAAAGTAATTAACATAATTAAGAAAGAGTGTATTTGTTAATATGGCTTCTTGACTTCAGAAATATTAAGAAAGCAAATTTTGGATGTGCTTATTCAAGCACCATGTTCTTGGTTAGTTGGTCTTCATAAGCACAAAATTCCATATTTTGGATTTGAATGAATAAGGTTGTCTTCGTAGAATGGTGCTTTCACACATTCAAAGCACAGAGTGACTTTCCTTTTTCTGATTCTATGCTTACCAAACACATTTCTGATTGTAATTTGACTATTAGTCTAGCATAAGTACAGATAGCATTTTAGTTATATTTGACTATAGCTTGCCAAAGAAGAGAAAATATGCTGATCTACCTTTGAGCTCAGGCTTTAAACATCTGTCTCTCGGGACTTGGTTAATATGAGCCTTTTCCCGTGATACAAATCTATTCTTAGTATGTTGATATACCCAGTTCTTGTGCTTGCCAAGGCTTATGAACTGCCTGCAGGCAGCTGCAGTGAACGTGAACACTCAAAAATAATGAGGACAAATGAGGCATCTTGTGGAGAGCCAACGCCTTTCTAGCAACTCATGTGCCCAAGGCAACTTTCATTTTAACTTTAGAATTGAGCATTTACTATGTATTCAGAATCATGCTAATTGTTTCAGAGAATTCAGAGTTAGAAAGCTTAGGCTTTTTTCAAAGGAACCTAAAATCTCACTTTTGAAAAAATTTTATACTTGTCCTATGAAAGGCAGTGATTGAGAAGTCTAAATACGAAAGACAACGTAGGGTTAAGATTAGAATATCATCATAAGAGAAAAATTATGCTAATTCTTTTATTATATATTAACAGGTGAAAGAAAACTATTCCTTTTCTATTTCTATACAGTGACTAGTATTATCATCTTAAGTCATATTTCTCAACTCCTCTGTTAAACACACTTCAATGGTTTCTTATTGCACTTAGAATTATATGTGATATCTTCAATTTGAATTTTATCAGCCTTGTGCCTAACTGCCCAGGGTCACCTGAGGCTCCTCTACCCCTTTTCAACTACCCTCCATTACAATGGCCTTTTTTCTTTCTGGGCTCTGTAGTTTCTGTATAAATAGACTGTAAGTCAGAGACTTGGGCTCAGGTTTATTATGGAGCTCTAAAGTGAAGGAGGAAGCAAGAGTAAGCAAAAGGAAAAGTGGAATAGAAATTCAGTCCAAGAACAACCTCAGTTAGTACCACAGGGTACTCTAGGGCTTGGATGACCTTTCAAAATCATTGCAAATTGAGGCAAAAGGCACAAGCCTGTGCCTCCATCCTAAAACAGAATCTAGGTAGTTCCTCACAGCATCCACTACTCTTGATTTATTTCTAACGGAACATCTCTCCCAACTCAGGGCTTCTGTGCATGTTAGTCTCATCTTTTTGCCTGGAATGCTCCACTCTTCCTCCACACCACTACCACGGCCTGAAAGTTTTGGTTTACTTTTCAGATCATCGTAGAACTATGAATTCCTCAGAAATCTTTTTTTTTTTTTTGACTCCTGAATCTAAATTACGTCTTTCTTTTAAACTCTTTCATAGCAATTTGTACTTTGCTCTACATAGAAGTATAAAATACGTACTTATACTTTGGGTATGTACTTTTTCTGTTACTCTTTTCCGTTTGTATTATACTGGAAGCTCGCGGAGCACAGATTTGTCACTTCTGTATGTTTAGCACATAGTCCCAGCAACTTGAACATCATAGATGTGTGATCAATATCTTTTAATGAATGAGCGTGTCCCGGTTCTTCTCTCCGTTCAGCCCTAGTAATTGCTGACATTTCCCACTCATTATTATGATTATAATTTAACGAATCTTTTTTTTTTTTTTTGTAAACTGTATGCTGCTTTGTATTAGAATTGTCTCTGATGTTATCACACAGAAGTTCTTACATTTGGCTTGCACTAGAATCACCTAAAGGACTTGTAACTGAGTTCAGACCCCAATATCTGTGCTTCACTAAGCCGGGCTTAAGGTCTTGCATTTGCATTGTTGATGCTGCTGTTCCAGGAATGGCTCTTTGATAATTGTCTGTGAATACAGATAGAGAGTTATCTGTTTCCAATATTCAGTATTTTGTAAAATGCAAAATCAATAAATTTTAGAAATTTGTGTTTGGAAACTCAGATAAATGAAACTGGGATAATCTATAATACTTTAGAAGAAACAGGTAGGTAAGTATAAAGCATTTTATTAATGTACACTATAAAGCAATAAACATTATTTACTGAATATAGAAAAAGCAAATCTGTAACCTCTATATTTGCCTTCATTTGGATATCCTGCAAGAGAAAAATACCTGGATACCTTATAATCTAAATGCTCTTTGAAATTATGTTTTACATAAATAGCTGTAAGTTCTGGAAAAATGCTTTATGAAACATAGTAAATTCTTTCTCCTTAAATTTAAAATTAATATTTGTATAATCTAATAAATGAATACCTTTAAAATATTATTTATTATTTACACAATATTGGAAAGAATTAACTCTTTCTCGGATAAAGTAGTTACTCATACAATTCCTAAACCATTCTGTCTAAAAAATTAAAGACAGCTACAGTGAACTCAATCTTCTTGTAAAAAAAGTAAAAGATTTTACTTATTTATATTTTTGTTTCAATCCATATAGTAAAATTCACATTTTGGTGTATAATTCCAAACTTTAACACCACTACTACAAGAGAGATTTAGAATTTCATCACCCTGAAACATTCCGTGTGACATTTACAAACTAATTTTTACTGATTAAATTACAAGTTATTAAAATCTGTGTTTTTACAATTTCCATATCTATTAGATATTGATTTTTGCATGCAGCATATTTATTATATTTCCTGGAGTTGTAAAGAATAATACATATATGTACATATTTCTATCTATGTTATTATTCAAATCAGAAATCTGGACTAGGGACAGCAACAGTGATACCAAAAGCCTCCTATGAAGTTTATATTCGCTTCTTAATTGGTAACTCTGGAGCGTGCCTTTTGAGATTTTTATGTGTCCCATTAGATCACAACTTTCTATTCTGGCCTAAATATATTGTGTTAGAATGTTGTTAAATATTTCTGAAATATAAGTATTTATAACATGGCTTGATTTTATTAGTCCAGTGACATTATAAAAAAATTTATCCAGTTAAGATTTATTCTGTTTTTAGATACTTACAAATTATCTTTGTATAATAATAATTTGTTACAGATTTCTACTTGGAATTAATGTCATAATTATCCAGCCACACCAGTTGAGTAGGACTTTTCTCTAGTGCTTCTCTTTTTTGCTACGCACTCAAACTCTAGAGCTGTCATATACAGCCTGAGAATGGGGGAAAAGAAATGAAAGAATAAGTTGAAAACACAGACCTCAATGTAGAAGGAAAAAAGCATATATATATATATATGTCTATGTATATGTGTGTGTGTGTGTGTGTGTGTGTGTGTGTGTGTGTGTGTATATATATATATATATATATATATATATATATATATATATATACACTCATCTGGATACCAGAGAATGATTAAAGAAGATTGATGACAACAAATAAATAATTCTTTACTTACATCGTATTCTTTACTTACTCCTTAGATACTATGTTTGCATGCTGAAAGTGCAGTATGCAATCAGCTGTTTTGTAAATTGAAATTCAAATTATTTTAAATATAATTTAAGTGGGAGCTAATTTTCTTCAAACCCTGATTTTGGCATGTGCATAGACTGAGAGCATTGCAGGAACTCCATTAGTATATAAGCCTCCTGACATAGGATTTGCCATTCTTGCTTAATTGCTGCATCGCAGTGCTTTGTGAACATAGTACGTTATTCAACATTCAATCAGCTTGAACAGACTATGCAGAGCTGGCTTACTTCCATCAGTCTCAGGAGTTTTCAAAATAAAACCTTCTTATTGTGTACTTGAATTTGGTGACTAAAAAAACTACATTCTTAAAATGTTTTAGAATGAGGTTTCTTCTTAGAAGAAATTTATACAAACCCCATTCTAAAATATTTTAAAATGACAGAATTATTGTAGAAAAATAGAAAAATATTTCATTTATAAAAAATGTATTCAGATCTCCTCTGGGACAAAATACTGTTTATGATTCTACAGAACATGCAAACCTGCAAAAGCTGCAGTCCTATTTTTAAAGATCTATTTATTTAATTGTCTAATGGGAGTTTTAAGACTACCCTTAACTCATTTGTGGGGATTAATTTCTATTGACTGGGGGAAAGTACTTTACTTGATTCTGTACAACATGTAAACATGTACATCAGTCATACTCTCGGGGATCTAATAATAGCCAAATTGGAAAATTGTGAGCACCTCTGGCAACTTGGTAAGTCCATTTGATTGAAGGTCCTATGTGGGATTAGTTCTGAAGGCAGAAAAATCTAGGCAAGACAAGCTGATTAGTTGACAATATTTAAAATTATAAGTGTGCAACGTGGTGACCATCATTAAAAAAAAATTATTTCACAGCTTAAACTCTGGTGTGGGAAGAGTAGGGCTAGGTAAGTAAAAGGAAAAGTTTTTCCATACACTTTTATTAGACAGTTGTGCTATAAGCAACACTGCTCTGGTGCTCAACTGGAAGAATCAAGTTCTCAAGGAAGAAAACACTGCCTTTTAATTTCTGCACAAAATAGAACATGCTTTTTGTACACAAATACAGCTTCAATTAATATATAGAGATATCGGCAAAAATAAAAGCATTTAGTACACGTTGGCAATCACTGGAAAAATTCAGCATAGTCCAGTGGAAGCAAAATGAATAAACAGAGGAAAAGTTATGTATGGCCAGAAACCACAGTATCTGTACCTCATGGGACGTTATATTACAAAATGGAAGCCACACATAATATTTATGGAATTGCCATTGGAAAAGTCCAAAAGAAGATATTTGAAGGAAAAAGTAACTGAAAACTTATGATAGTGAATGCGTAAATGTTTGAGGAATGCCAAATGTATTTAGATGGAGACTTCACAGGCACTGTTTGGTGGGTGACTAAAAAATTATTGAAACATATTTTAGCTAAACTGATAATACATTTATCACTTTAAACATACAATTTCTTCCTTATTGATATGTCCTTTCTTCTTTGTACCATTATCTCTTCAACCACTGTATCACCCAAAACCTGAAGTTTTCTGGTAGTCAGGTTATAATTACCATGTTTTCTCACTCCACACATGGTGCTGGCAGCAAACACCATAGATTCTACCTTCTAAAATGTCTTGGAAAATGCTTTAATTTAAGCCTTTGTCACTTATCACATGAAATGCAATAGACTTTGAGTAGCATCCCTGCTTTCAATATTTTCTCTATCATACTCCAGTAAGACCATCATAAAAATACAATTTTTACAACTTCAGTCCCCTGGTTAAATTCTTTAAGATATTTTCAATAATTTCAACATGAATTCCAAATCCTCAACATAGCCTTAAAATTCTTTTTAAACTAACTCCTACCTATGACTCTTTTCTAGAATGTCTCAGCATGCATAAGTTCTTGAACACTTTCTTATTTTGTAGTTTACACATGCTATTCATTTTTGTTCGGTAATAGGGCATGTCCACATCCGCTCAAATATCAACTAGTTTATTCATAATTATTCTTTATGTTTAGCTTAAATGTCTTCATTTCTAGGATGTTTTCCTCGCCATCTTTCTACTCCCAACCGTATTAACAGGACATTTTCAATAGCAAGTAAAACCATGAACCATCTTCATAAAACAAGTTGGGGTAGAATTAGAGGCTCGGATTTTCAGAAACCTTTCACTCATGCATAAATTTGGGGACTTAAAAATATGACAAGAAGTCTATCTCTTTGGCTTTATTGTCTTTGCTGGTCTCTGGTTTTCTTCTTCTCTGGTGTGGGGAATATGACTGTTGACAAACCTACACTCACTGGCAAACCCACATCCACATCATTTCTATTTAGTAATCTCAGCTCTTTTCCAGTGTTTATATCTCAATCTGAATCTCTGAGAAGAACTGGATAAGACACCATTCCACACCTAAATACAATGGCTTTGGAGTTGAGAAACACATCTTGGTTAGGGTACAGGCTCACTCATAAGTGGTAGGGGAACACAGTAATGGATGGTCTCAACAGAACCACATGGAGTGAAGATGAAGATAACCACATAAACTAGAACACAGATTAAAACACACTCACACACTCACTCACACACATATATGCATGTGTGCACACACAAACACTCACAGACACAATTATGATACTTCAATAATTACTTTTACTTCAAAAGGTGGGCTAGTCCTGTCTCCACCATGTACTTTGTGGTACCTTACACAAAAACCTACTATGATGTGTGTATCATTGTACCATTCAAAAAAAAACAAAAAACCTTTTCAGGCTCCATGTAGGTAGTAAATTCCTCAATAACATTTAGTTTTTACACATGTATCAACAATACATGTGTAAAAACATTAAGTTTTGTTCTGTTGGAAACAAATTCTGCATGTTCACTGTTTGAATGTGCCATTTACTTTAATGAAAATAATCTTAACACCAACATAAGGTTTTTCTCAGAATATCAGGAGGTTTATTTTATAGGAAATAAGAATGCCTAAAAATCTTTAATGCATTTACTGCCTTATCACTCATTTATCCATTTGTAAAATGTACATTTATTGGTTATAAACAAGAACTAAACTCTACTGCTAAATGTTGAGGTATTTAGTTGATACAAATTTAAATATCTATGAAGTATGTTTTATTAGCCACTTGTATTATTGTAAAATAACTTAAATGAGTTAAATATTTTTTTTGTTTTATTCTTAATTGGCATGTAATGATTACACATATTTATGGAGTGCAGTATAATGTTTTAATTCATGTATATGATGTGTAATGATCAAATGAGAATAATAAGCATGTCTATTACATTTTGTGTTGTGAGACCATTGAAAATCCTCCAGTATTTAAAAATGTGTTGTATATTATTGCTTCTATAGTCATCCTACTGTTTGATGGAAGACTAGAACTTATGTCTCCTAACCATAACTTTATACTCTTTGACAAACTTCTCTCATCTTCACCCTCCCCTTTCAAAGATTCATTGTTACATTTCTTTCTTGCTATATAAACCTCTAATTTGTCAGAGAGACAAATTTGAGACTGATCTCCCATCTCCTTGGCTGCAGCATGCAGTAAAAGGCTTCTTTCTTGGCACTTCTTGTTGTCTCAGTAAGAGGCTTTCTGTGCAGCAAGCAGCAGGACCTAGACCAAACCCCTGGTGTTTCAGTAACATATATTTTAATACGGTTTGTCAATGTTTTATAGTTTTCAATGTATAGGTCTTCTTTATTTAAATTTATTCTCAAGTATTTTATTCTTATTGATTTTATTATAAATGGAATTATTTTCTCAAATTATTTTTAGATAGTTCATTTTTAATTATAAAAACAATTCATTTTCAAATATTGATATATCTTGCAACTTAACTGATTTGTTAATCCTAGCTAATTAGTTCTAACAGTATTTTGGTATTATATTTAAGGTTTCTATATACACCATGTCATCTGCAAACAAAGACAATTTTGCTTCTTGTCTGTTTTGAATGCGTTTTATTCCTCTTTCTTGGCTAATTGCTCTGGATAGGTCTTTTAGTATTATGCTGAAAAGACGTGGTGAGGTTAGGCATCCTTGCCTTGTTCCTGATCTTAGAGGAAAAGCTGAAAGCTTTTCATCTTTGAATATAATGTTAGCCATGAGCTTGTCATATATGGTCTTAATTGTTAAAGTATGTTTATTCTATTCCTAGATTTTTTAAGTGCTTTTACCCCAAAGGATTATACAAATTTTTTTGCATCGATTGAGATGTTCATGTGATTTTATCCTTTATTCTGTTAATGTGGTATATCACATTTATTAATTTTTTGGTGTCGAACCATCCTTGTATCCCAGGGAGAAATCTCACCTGAGCATGTTGTATGATACTTCCGCATACTGTGGAATTTTATTTTCTTATTAGCAAATCTTACTAGCAAACTGAAGAAGACGTTTACATCTATGTTTATCAGGAATATTGGCCTGTAATTTTCTTTCCTGTGATATCCTTGCCTGGTTTTAGTATCTGAGCAATACTGGATTGTTAGAATGAATTTAGAAGTGATCTTCTTTAATTTTGGAAGAGTTTGATAAGAATTTGTGCCAATTATTCTGTAAATGTTTGGTTAAATTCATTGGTAAATCCATGTGGCCTGGGACTTTTCTTTCTGGGAAGATTTTGATTACTAATTTAGTGTTCTGATTCATTATTGGTCCATTTAAATTTTTTATTTCGTCATGGTTGCATTGGGAAAGTTTTGTTTGTGGGAATGTATCAATTTCTTTTAAATTATCCAATATGTTGATATATAAGTTTTCTTAATAGTCTCTTATGATTCTGTTTTGTAGTATCAGTTTTAATGTCTCATCTTTCATTTATAATTTATTTGTTTGAGTCTTCTTTTTTTTTAGTCTAGCAAAATGTTTATCAATTTTATTCACGTTTTCAAAAATTTTTTGTTTTTTTGTTTTTTTCTATGGTTTTTCAATACATTTCTGCTCTAATCTTTATTTTCTGCCTTCTGCTAACTGTGAACTTAGTCTGGTTTTCCTTTTCTAGTTCCTTGCAGAATAACCTAAAATTAGGTTGCATATTTGAGATGTTTGTTTCTTCTTAATGTAGATATTTATTGTTATATAATTTCCTCTTAGAACTACTTTTGCAAGTTTTGATATGTTGTTTCCACTTTTATTTGTTTAAAGGTAATTTTCTTTTCTTTTCTTTTCTTTTTTGAGACAGGGTCTTGCTCTGTCATCCAGGCTAGAGTGCAGTGGCAGGATCTTGGCTCACTGCAACCTCTGCCTCTTGGGTTCAAGCGATTCTTCTGCATCAGCTTCCGGAGCAGCTGGGACTACAGGCGCGTGCCACTACTCCCAGCTAATTTTTTGTATTTTTAGTAGAGACAGAATTTCACCATATTGGCCAGGCTAGTGTCAAATTCCTGACCTCATGATCTGCCCACCTCAGCCTCCCAGAGTGCTGGGACCACAGGCACGAGCCACCACACCTGGCGTCAAGGTGATATTTAATTTATATATTGATTCCTCTTTTGTCCCATTGATTGTTCAGAAATGCATTGTTTCATTTCTACATATATGTGTATTTTCTAATTCCCCCCCCTCTTTTTTTTTTGCCTCACTTAAAGTTTTTTTTTTTTTTTTTTTTTTTTTTTTTTTTTTTTTTGAGACGAGTTTCGCTCTTGTTACCCAGACTGGAGTGCAACGGCGCGATCTCGGCTCACCACAACCTCCGCCTCCTGGGTTCAGGCAATTCTCCTGCCTCAGCCTCCTGAGTAGCTGGGATTACAGGCACGCGCCACCATGCCCAGCTAATTTTTTGTATCTTTAGTAGAGGCAGGGTTTCACCACGTTGACCAGGATGGTCTCGATATCTTGACCTCGTGATCCACCAGCCTCGGCCTTCCAAAGTGCTGGGATTACAGGCTTGAGCCACCGCGCCCGGCCTTGCCTCACTTAAAGTTAATGTGGTCATGCCCCTGGGTTCTGACACATGAATCTGACTGGAGTTGATGTTGCCAGTTTCAGATAACCTGTTTAAAATGTCCTATTTGCCTAGGTTTTCTACTAGGGTATTTACAGTTTTAGGTCTCACATTTAAGTCTTTAATCCATCTTGAGTTATTTTTTGTGTGAAGTATAAGAGATCCAGTTTCAACTTTCTGCATATTGCTAGCCAGTTTTTCCAGTACTTTTTATTAAATGGGGAATCCCCTCCCCATTGTTTGTTTTTGTCAGGTTTGTGAATGATCTGATGGTTGTAGATGTGTGGCATTATTTCGTTTTTTTTTTTTTTCTTGGAGTTTTCAGTACACAGGTCTTCTACTTCTTGTTTAAATTCACTCTTGTATATTTATTTTGCTATTGTAAGTGGTATTGTTTTCTTAATTTTTTTTTCAGAGAGTTTGCTGTTAGTGTATAAATACGCTTCTGATTTTGTAAGTTGAATTTATATCTCACAAATTTATAAAATTTGTTAATTAGTAGCTATGGTTTGAATGTGTCCCTGAAATTCCACATGTTAAAAACTTAAGCCCCAAATTTATGTGTTGATTGGAGACTAGGAGGTAACAATCATCAGATAGGCTGGGGCTCCTTTGATAGTACGGATTACTTTAAGAGGACAGGAAGAGAGACCTGAGCAGGCACACTCCCTGTCTTTCATCATGTGATGTCCTTCTGCCACGTTATGTCACAGGAAGAAAGCCCTCACCAGATGTAGCCTTTCAATTTTGTTCTCCCCATCTTCTGTAACGGTAATAAATTTATTTTCTTTATAGATTACCCAGTCTGTAATATTTTGTAACAGCAATAGGGAATGAAGTGAAATATTGGTTCTTCAGTGTTTTGGTGAAGTCTTTGGGTTTTTTTTGTAGATAAGATAATGTATTCAAGCAGAGACAATTTTACTTCATCATTTCTGGTTTGAATGTTTTTTATTTATTTCTCACGTGTAGTTGTTCTGGCTAGGACTGCCTTTTCTGGGTTTACCAAAATTTGTGACCCTGAGAATTCTTATCTTGTTCCTGATCTTAGAGTAAAAATCTTCAACTTTTCACCATTAGGTATTTTATTAACTGTGAGCTTGGCATATATGGCCTTTATTGATTGAGGAACAGCTCTTCTACAGCTAATTTCTTGAGAGTTTTTATGATGAAAATGTTAAATTTTGTCAAACACTTTTTTTACTTCTGTTGAGATCATATGGGTTTTGTCATTTATTTTGTTGATACGGTGAATCACTATTCATTGATTTGCTTATGTTGAACTAACCTTGTATCACAGGTATAAATCCGACTTGATCGTGCTGAATAATTCTTTCAATGTACCATGGAATGTAGTTTCCTAGTATTTTGTTGGTGATTACAAAATCTATATTTATGAATGGTATTCGCCTGTAGTTTTCTTTCCTTATAACATCTTTGGTTTTGGTGTCATGGAAATGCTGGCCTCAAAAATGAACTTATTCCTTCCCTATGATTTTGGGGAGGGTTTGAGAAGGATTGCTATTCTTTGACTGTGTGGGAGAAAGTAGCCATGAAGCTAACTGATCTGAAGTTTTTCTTTGATTAAAGACATTTATGTACTGATGTGATTTTCTTATTCATGGTGACCTGTTCCGATTTTCACATTTTTGTGATTCAGTACTCATAGGTTATATATTTCTAATAATTTATTTTATTTTATTGATTGTTCAATTAGTTGGCACGTAATATATAATAAACTCATAATTTTTTGTATTAAGTGTAATGTCTCTATTTCTGCTTTTGTTTGAGTCATCTCTCTTTTTTCTTAGTTTAGCTAGCATTTGTCAAAAAAAAGTGTAAAAAATTTCTTTGGTGGATCTCAGCTTTCTCAAATTTAGCTATGGAAATACAACATTTTGAGACTAAGTGATTTATTTATAAGATGCTTATTCTGGCTCAATTGTTCTCAACAGTAAAAAGTATTAATTAATTGAGAATGAAGCATAAAACTAGAACTTTTGCTTCTTGGCTTACTGTATTTTAGAGCAATGAATCACATTCTCACAAATAAACATATTATTGGCTTGATTCCTAAAGGAATACATTATCTAAAAAATTCAGAACTGTTTATAAATGATTTAAACTGTGAACTCATTAGGAAGACAGCAAGCTTAACTTTCTGTCCTGAGCAATGATATTATTATTACTTATACATTTTTATTTCTTTTTTGAGACAGAGTTTCGCTCTTGTTACCCAGGCTGGAGTGCAATGGCGCGATCTCGGCTCACCGCAACCTCCACCTCCTGGGTTCAGGCAATTCTCCTGCCTCAGCCTCCTGAGTAGCTGGGATTACAGGCACGCGCCACCATGCCCAGCTAATGTTTTTTGTATTTTTAGTAGAGACGGGGTTTCACCATGTTGACCAGGATGGTCTCGATCTCTTGACCTCGTGATCCACCCGCCTCAGCCTCCCAAAGTGCTGGGATTACAGGCTTGAGCCACCGCGCCCGGCCCGTTTTTATTTTCATATTTGTTTTAAGTAATGATATTTAAGATATACACATGTAAAATAGATATATTATTCATGTAAAAGAAAAAGACTTCTTGTAGACAGAAAATATATGTTTTTCTGTTATACTCATCTCTAGACTGGGATATCTATTCTTGTCACATGCTTTGGGCAAGACTTTCCCAAAAACCTCTGGGCAAGCTGATGTAAATAACACTTTTTATTTGGGGTGTATTTTCTCATATTGGTGACAGTGACTGATTTCAACCAAGATGATCAAAATGGGATAGAATTCCAAATATTTAATTTACTAAAAATTGATAAGTAGCTGGAGAAAGAGAGAACTTCTCTTAAATCAGTGTTAAAGGATACAGCATTTTAGCACCCCACATGTGGCAAAGAGAAAAGAACCTATGACTTTGGAGGAAAATTTCTTTGTAAGAAAATTTCCTCAGTGGACATTTTAATTTTACAAAGTGAAAGCAAAAATCTGTTCACTGTCAATATACGGCTCAAGGCACCTATCTACTCTACAGAACAATAGACATTACATTTTTAATTCTAGATAATAATGCCTATAAGCTAGTTAAGTTTTCTTTTAGATATTCTTACACTTTTGTAAAGTACAGCTCTTTCATATATATATATATATATATATATATATATATATGTTTATGCAAATCTTTACCAATGGAAGAAGAATCTTAAGGGGCAAAGCCCACCTTTGATTATACCTCTGAAGATTCAAAATATATCCTTTCATTTTATTGATTGTATTAATGCCATGATGGAGTTGGAAGGAAAGTCCATTTGGCTTTACACAATAAAGGCACAGACAAACACACAAGCATTGATTTATATAGTAAATTGTTAGTTTACATTTTTTACTAATGTAGAAAACCTATAAATTGCTGAGATACTGTATAATTGTGTGTGTGTGTGTATATATATATATATATGTAATCATAGAAAATATCATTAACTTTCAAAATATCCTGACAATACATTCAGCTAATTGGGAACATTAAATTTTACAAGAGACATGGGGTTAGATATTATGCCTTATTACTTAAATTATATCTTTTTAAGAATATAACATATATGTTACATGTAATAAATCTGAAATGATGTACATATGTATAAAATTTAATGCTAACTTTAAAGAGATTTCTAAAAATCCACAATATAATAGAAAAAAAATTACTGTTTTCCTTATGTTCTTTACATGAAATGTCGTATGCTTTAACACATACATTGTGATAATGATCTGATGAGAAAAATTTTCCTAGATTTGTTGATATGTTTTTGTTAATATGTCTAGAATATATTCTTTATCCTTAGGCAAAATATTTCTTGAGGCTAAATCTGTCACAATTTAAAAATCATTAGAATATTTTATTTTAAAGAGCCTTAGGCAGATAGGTAATTAATGAGTATAGTTTAGTATTAGAACTAATGTTAATATGAGTAGAAATCATGGACAAATGGGACTATAAACTGTCATATTTCATTTTAGGTTTTGTGACTTCTAATTTTCAATACGAATTTATCATTATATGCCTAACATTCAAAGACATAATTCTTTTAACTTATTTTATGAGTGCTAACTATGTATTATATAATGTATTCTATACTATTCTAGATATTGCTAACACTTTGTTGGATAAAACTGATATGCCCTTCTCCTTACAAAGTTTACACTCTATTGACAAAAAATTGAATTGAATAAAGTTAAACACAGATCACAATAAAGTGAGGAAAAGAACTACACAGACATCTGGGTAGAGAGAATTTCTTATAGGGGGAATACCAAGTGAAAAGGTCATACAATGGGAAAATGTTAAGCAAGTTTGATTTTTAGCAATTTTGAATGACTCAGTCATTAGGCTAAAGCGTATTGCCTTCCAAATCATTATAAATCTGCTCATTGTTTTCTGAATGTTGGTTGACATACCACTGTTCCAGATAATATTTAGCTGTCATATAATACATGTCTATTTTTTACAATGGAAAATAAAACAAGTTATTAATCTTCTAAAAAATTCTAGACAACAATATAATGGTCAGCATTTCTAAACTGCATTTGTTTGTGTGTTTGTACATATATATACACACACAGAGAGATATTCAGTCATAGAAATAATGTCAGATAACAATATAATGGTCAGCATTTCTAAACTGCATTTGTATATATATATATATACACACAGAGAGATATTCAGTCATAGAAATAATGTATTGAATTCATTAAAAATTTAGTATATATGTGTGAATATTCTACACACACACACACCACATGCATATATATATATATATACACACACACACTCACATATACATATATATATATATATATATATATATATATATATATATATATACACTCACGTATCTGTGTATGTCTATGTGGGGTGTGTGTGTGTGTGTGTAACATCTTCTGGTATTTTATAACTCTCAGATACGTTTTCTACAAACTGAAGATTCTGGAGCACCATGATTTAGACAAGCCGATTATTATGTATGCTTTGTTTTTCAGCATGACTTATTGTGCTTCTTCCAACCACAGGAAATATAGCACATAATGACAACCAAAAATGTGGCTTGTAGCTTGACATAAACATCAAACTGAAAACAATTCTTCTACTACTCCCAAATTTGACACATGACAGTTACGTGTTTTAAGCAGATTCTCTTAGAAAATGTATTTCTTAAGGATATCTAACCAAGGGCAATTTGTAATAAAATTATAATTTCTCTAAAGTCTTGATTATAAAAAAGGCTTTAGAGAATTTATATTCAGACCAATTAGATATTAATAAGCCAATTGCTTCTTTTCAGCATCCACATCCTTCACTCTTCTATGATACAAAAAAATTCAAAAACCATATATTATTAGTATACAGTGAGCATTTTACTGACAATAAAAAGGTAAATAAGACCAAAGCGCTGTTTTTATACTTGTGAATGAGAGAGAAAAATATATATATTATTTGAAAATATCTATGGAATTAGAAAAATTTGTTGCTTGAGATACCACATCCAGTCAATCCTTGTTATTCTCAGTAGTTGTTTTATAAAGTCACTGCAAACAATTAGTTAATTCTAAACCATTGTTCATAGGGGAGATATAGGGCTAGGTGTCTGTGAGCCTTTGGTCACAACATTATTAAAAATTCTTAAATAACATAAGCTTGATTTTTTGTGTTACTAATTAAAATTGCAGTATTTAATAATACAGGTAACTGTAATATAATTTATATCTGAATGAAGCTTATCTAACATACAAATTGTCTCCAGAAAGTAAATCAATGGTTTCTGGTATTTAGGGAGATTATAAAGAACTTCAGCATTATGCTTGGGATTGTTTTACACAGTGAAATCACCAACAAAACTCACAAAATTGTGGCTTAAGATGGACCTTTTATAGCACACATTTATGATATAAGGACTGAAATACTAAGGCAGAACATAGTTTTGTCTGACTTCAGCGAGGACCATGCATGTCGGGAATCTCAACTCTTTTTTTCTTCTGCACATTTCTTCAAATGTCGATGACATTTTCAAAAGTATCGACTTTGGGGTTACACATAAATTTTAATGAGCAGGTAAATTCACAAATATGGAATTAACAAGTAATGAAGATCAACCTCATTTCTAGTTCTGACTTCTATTCTTTCCCCTGATTCTGTATTCCTAACTTTCCACCCAGGCCCTCTCAGAGTTCACCAGTCTTTCTTATATGCTTCCAGAGTACTTTGTTCATACTTCTCAGTGTAACACTTACTCTACTGCAGTGGAGTTGTGTGATTAATCTTTTTTTTCAAACTTCTCAGCGATCACCTCAAAAACGTAGATCACAAATAACCCACTTCTGTACGCCCAGATCCTCGGTATCTGAAACATAGTAAGTATTAATTTAACATCAGCAGACAGAAGGAAGGGGAAAAGAGGGAGGGAAGGGTTTAGGATGG
Source organism: Saguinus oedipus (assembly GCA_031835075.1). Taxonomy (NCBI): domain Eukaryota; kingdom Metazoa; phylum Chordata; class Mammalia; order Primates; family Cebidae; genus Saguinus; species Saguinus oedipus. The sequence continues at coordinate 59,966,821 of CM063185.1, forward strand.
AAAGTGAGTAATTCAATTGTAATAAACCATTATTGAACAACTATCTCAATAAGTCTATAATTTACTGCTGTATTACATATCCTCCAGAAATTCATTTTCTTTAATTTTTCTATATTTGAAGTATTAATAGTTTTTACTTATTTTGCAGGAATCTCTGAGGACATTTTGGGGGAAATAAAATTATTTTGAGCTCATTAGAAAATTTTATCTAAATTTGAGGCCAGTGATATTATTAGTAAATTATAATTATTTTTGCCAACGGGCTTTAGAAGAGTATATAAGTAAAATCCACTGACTTTTTAAATTTTGCTTGAGGTGGAATAAAAAGTAATAAATATGTTTCTTCTATAACCAGGATGACTTCAAAATGAGGATTTTGGATTAGGAAAGGAAAACTAAAACAACCTCTTCTATGATAGAAAACATTTACCTATAAACAACCTCCTATCATCACTGGCAGCATGCTTGACACTTTTCTGAGTGCAGAAAGCAAGTTTTCTACTAGTTCTCCAGTGCTTTTAAGCTCTCAGACTAAGCAATATGATTTTGGAGCAGATTTAATATGCATATGCAGAGTACAAACTAATTCCCTTTTTATTCTAGAATAAGATTAGTAGATTAGTTCCTGCTCTTTAGCTGTATCATATTACAATGTCAAAATGAAGAAATGAACCAAAAATGATGGTAGCTTTTGGAAAAATGGGTAAAGGGAGAAGGGGGTGTAACTCCATTCATTTAGGATGCAAATTCTATACTATGCATAGATACTCTCAATTTTATGTTAGGGACTCATGTCATGATTATATAAGAGCATAGCCTAGCTTATCTTCTCTAATGAAATAGGTGGTTTTATTTGAAAATAAATATAAGAAAAAACACATGAAGAAACATTGTCATACTATCCTCTATGCATCATATGTTTCGAGTTCAGGTGATTTACTTAAAATAGATGGGACATTTAAATATTCGAAATTAAATTTACAATAAGTCTGTGCTTTAGAATAAGTACTGCAAGTATTACAATATTTCCCACATTCTAAGGATCACAAAGCAATTAACTGTTAAGTATTTCAAGACAAGTTCTTGAAATAAAGCAATCTTCCAGACAACATAACGGAATAAAAGTTTAACCATTACACCATTTTAGATATTTATGATTAATATAATTATGCTATATTTGACCCAATTTATGTAATACTGGTTACATCATTATAAAACTGATAATTACTTTATCCTCTTATGTGTATATGTTTTTGGCTCAGGTGGGGATTTGTAGACTTAATATTAGTTGTGTTAAATGTGTACAAATATCATGACTATGAGTTAGTAGAGACAATCTTAGTTTGTAGTATTTCTACTCTGAATATTTAAATAACAAATAAGTATATCCTTGTCTCAAACTTGCCCTAAATTTCATCTGTTTCTATTATTTTTGCTAGATTTAAAAAAAAATACAAATAAAAAAACACTCTAGAAGGTAATAGTTTAAAACAATGACATTTATTTTCCTCAAATGTCTATAATTTAGTAGCCTTCTGTGGGGAAAGCTCCTATCTATTACGCTTGGCAGAACAGGCTTGAAGGCTGAGGACTGAAATCATCAGAGACTCACTCACAAGTCTGGTACTTGAAGCTGTTTATCATCTGGCATTACTACCAGAAAACTGACATGTGTTCTTTCTGTGTGGCAACATGTTTTCTTCAGACCACAGTGACTGTGATCTCTACATAAGCATAACCTAGGGTGAGATAACCATATAGAAGTTGTATTATCTTTTATGATCTATATGGAGACGACATAAAGTGTTGCTTCTGCTGCATTCCATTTATTAGAATCATTACTAAGTTTAGCCCATAATCAAGGGGAGATGTATTCAGTTTCATATTGCCATAGCATGTTAGGGTGGAATATGTGAGGGTGTGACCATCTTTGGAAAATATAATTTGCCATTATCTCTTAGCTTGGTTAAAATTCCCTTACTTATTCTAATGCTACTCCTCTATTTTTATTCCACTTTTTGTTTGATCATTCAGCATGTAGAAAGACAATTCATGTTCTTTCCATTACTTTGGCTAATAAGAAAGTATTTCCTGAACAAGTGCTAATAGTCCACCAAGTAAATAATAAAGCTTCATCATGTAGCTGGCTATATTCAGTTGGATAAAATTATTATAACATTTTAAAAGATTCCAAGATTTCTTTCCTTCATCTTTAATCTCTGAATTATACAATATTTATTTTAAAAAATTTAGTATAAATAATACGTGTTGAAAAAATCATAAAAATTAAATTTAACAATAATAAAATAACATTCCCAGGATTGTAAATACAATAAATCAAGCAAAGATAAATTGTAAATCAATCTTCAGTGTGCACTTTTTAAAAAGTTTGCCATAAGTGCCTTTTCAGGTTGATGATTAAATTAATACTATTTTTTTCAGGAATATTTTAAACTGGTAATTTTGTTGTTTTTTTTTTGTGACCTGTGGTTGTGGCAAAAGACTGCTTCCATATAAATGAATTTGACAAGAAATCATAAAATATTTATTTCTCCTGGTTCATTTTTCTTATTTATTTCTAACATTCTGCCCATTTACCACGAGCTTCCTCACATTTCAAAAACAGCTAGTAGTCTTTGAGAAGAAATTGTGCTATTTACATCTGTCCTCAGAGAAAATGTATGGTTTAGTGGATGAGATGTCCAGAACAATAAGAAAAACTTGTGTTCTGTATTCTCAACAGAAGATCTATCTTCTGTAAATAACTCCCAGCACAATCATGGCAGGTCTCAGAACTGCACAGAGTTATATCAAGTGGGAGAAAAAAAATAAGCAGAATGCTGTTATGCAGACACATAAAGCTCACCTCAAAGTTATGAAAACAGAATACTCAAAACAGGGCTTTAGGTATATTTTCATATAATTTAGTGTACATACACATACACATATTGATTTTCAGCAGCAATGACAGGAAATTATTTAAGTTAAATTAGTATAACATATGAGAAAAGAAGAAAAATAATTTTTAGTACAAATCAAAGTTAATTGATTATAAAATTTAATGAATTATCATGGTATAGTATATGTGATTTCAGTTTTAACTGTGCTTCAAACTTATTACAGATATATGAAAATTTTGAATTATAATCATAACACTCACAGGTTGCATTATATAAAATTTAATACATTAAAATAAGAGTTACTTTTTATGTGATTTTCTCTCCTAAATCACATTCTAATATAAAATAACTACATGATAAATAACTTGAAGGAAAATTTTCAACAAAATGTATTGCTTTTATTTCTTCATGTGTCATATACTATTTACATGTCATATAGTATTTACATATTGCAAGAGGTTTAACAGTGTAAAACATATACCTCCATAAAAACTGTTTTTATTAAATTTTTTTTGGTTTTTTCTAACATATTACTGCCTTCCTATAATTGTTCTTGAAGTAAATTATGATTTTATAAAATAAAAAGTTAGATAGAAATGTTAGATTCTAACATTTACTGAGTTCGCACCACACCATATGCCAGGTTTATTTTACAGAAAATTTACATATTTTTAAAAGCTTGGCCAGGCATAGTGGCTCACGCGTGTAATCCCAGCACTTTGAGGGGGGCCAAGGTGGGCGGATCACTTGAGGTCAGGAGTTCGAGATCAGCCTGGCCAATATGGGGAAATCTCTTCTCTACCAAAAATAAAAATTTAACCGAGTGTAGTGGCTCACGTCTGTAATCGCAGCTAGTCAGAAGACTGAGGCAGGAGAATAGCTTGAACCTGGGAAGCAGGGCTTGCAGTGAGTCGAGACTGCACCACTGCACTCCAGCGTGGGTGAAAGAGCGAGACCCCATCAAAAAAATAAATAAATAAATAAAGCTGAATTGTCACAGACATTTTGTGTGAAATGCACTTTTATTCTCATTACATAGATGAGAAAATGAGACTGTTAGATTGAAGCAATTTCTTCTTTAACCCCACTCACCTCGCCAAAACACAAAACAAATGATTATTCCTAGCAAATAAATTTAGTTCATGATTTCATGCAGTTAAAAGGGGAAGTGACCTCTGATGTTGTAAAGTTTGGAAATCCCAAGATCACCCTCAGTCCTGACACCAAGTGCAAATTTGGAGATTTTTCAAGACCACCTCTCAGTTTGAAAATTTACTAGGAATCACAGAACTCAGAAAAGCTGTTTTATTCTCTGTTAGAACTTATTATTGTAAAAGTATACAAATTAAAATTGGCAGAAGGAAGAGATACATATGATAGGCAGACACTAAGAACAGTTTCCAGTTGTTTTCTCTTAGTAGTGTTATATAGACAACACTTTTTCTCCCTGCAATGATGAGCAGCAATATGCAGGAATATTGCCAAATCAGAGGTGTTCCTCTAAGCCTCGATGTGCAGAGTTTGTACTGGGGCTTGGTCATATAGGCGTGGTTGACCACTTATATTGCTGACTGTAGTCTCCAACTTGTGCAGAAGTTAAGATGACACTCAGTGGTCCAATATGCCCCAACATAAACTATATTGTTAGCCACTCTTATCAGGGAGGAAATTCCAAGGGCTTTGAAATAAAATCTCAAAAGCCAAGGGCAAAAGCCAGAACTCTAGTTAATCTTTTTTTTTTTTTTTTTAATGCACACATGTCCTGACAACATAGGTAATGAATGGAAGTATACTCAGTGATACATATTCAAAGATTAAGCAAAAATAACAACAAAGTATTTTATGACTTTCAAATTAGATACTTTGAATCTTCATTGTAAATTATAAAATGATTTATTTCCTTAATTCTCCTTCTCAATTTACCAAAGATTATTTCTTAAACTCAAATTTGTCCTCAAGTGTGTAACAGAAAGGATTTTTATAAACCACACTATAAAACTACATGATAGAGAAATACCATTTCTAACTTTACAGAAAACATAGAACCATATACACTTTGAGTTAGAAAATACCTTATCGGTTATCATAGATGTATCTTGCTTTTTACATGCTCTGACTCACCATTTGCCATTGTGGTCAAATCATGGATGTCCTACAATGAACGACACCTCCATAGTAGATATCCCTGCAAAGAGGCATGAAATAGGTTGGGAGGCTTACATGCAGGAAGAAGTTTTGAATAGGGTCTGCTTGTATCATTCTATGTTTGCAAGCCCAGTTGTCCCAAATTTGTGCATTAATTTTATTTGAAAAATTAGTTAATATTTCAGTTGAGTTCATATTTATGAATGAACAAGTTGTAGTAAAACTAACAACTATAAAAAATTCCCTGTGGCATTCTGAAACAAGGTTTTTTAAGATGCATTTTCATATAGAAGATCAAATTTAGAATATAGTTCTTCCTAACTCATTTGTTTTGTCCTACAGAATTATCATGTCAACAAAAATTTCATCTTGATAATTAAGCACTGATCTATTATTGTGAACGCATGTGTATGTTTCAAATAATGTGAACACTTGGGTGTAATACATCTGATTATATGTGTGTGTTTCGGTTAAAGAATAATGCTATTTCACAAAAGTACAGATTTCAGAAAGAATGAAGAATGTTTCCAGTAAAGCAGCACATAAGGAAATTCCACTTTCAATTTCCCTTTCTTGGTTAGTAAAGAATCAAGGACAATGGCATAAAATTTGTTCTTTTAATTTGTTTTTAAAGCTGTTATTTCTTCTTGTGAAATAATTCTTATTGAAACTAATATTTAATGAAAGTATCAAGTGAAGTTGTAAAACTACAACTGTACATGTATACTCCTATGCCTTATTTTATTTCTGACAGTTTCTTTTAAAATGGAATCATTAGTTTTAAAATCCACGACTAGTTTCTTTCATGTCCATCTTCCTTCAGATTACTCAGTAATAGAAAATGTTGTATGTTGTATTCCTATATATTTAAATTGTGAAGAGAGCAATTATTTAGAAGTAAGGGCGCTAGAGAGATTTCTGGACTGAATGGAGATAAAGTTCTCTGTTACCAATGTCAGATTACATCTGACATATGATGACAATTTATTTGTCATCATACATTGTAAAAGGATGATGGATTTTGATTCATTTTGACATATGTGTCTAGCCTGAATATAATCTGCAAGGTGCTTCATGCTGCCTTTCAAATTTAATGGAACACCTTGCTTTTTGGAGAGTGAAAACATATGCTTCATGAGTTTCCCAGATATATGATATGGTTTCTTGTGAGATTATGGCAAGAGACATTCAGTTTAGCACAGTAACTGAGATTATTACATGCTTGACTTTTGGTATTTGGTGGGGAAGTGGAGGAAGTATTGGCCTTATATCACAAATACTTCAAACTGCATATTAATTATGTTAGAAACCCTGATATAATTAGAGAGCAACATTTTAAACTTACTAAAACAAAATCATGTACTTGGAATAAAAGGATATTGTAGACCTCTGCCCAGGTGGTATTTTACGTAAGAAAAATTACAAAAAGGATTCCTTATCCCTTATAACTTTAAGACTGTAGAGTATTCATGGTTCTGCCTAATGGTAGTGTGATGGGCTTCTGTATAAAATGAAGCTCTCAAGTCCTAAAAAAATAGACTAGAAAGAAAATATTTCATACATAATTCAACGTGTTGCATGTATAACTCAGTCTTAAATTATGATCATGTTGGGCCATCCAAAACTGCTGGTATTCAACTATTTTTTAACTTTTATTTTGAATAATTACACCAAGAACTCTTGTATTCCCTTTACCAAGATTTACAAATGTTTAATATCTTGCCACATTTGCTTTAACTTTCTATCACTTTAAATATATACATTATAGATTTCTTTTTCTGAAGCACTTGAGAGTTTATTACATTTATCATTTTCTTTTGCACCTTGATACTTTGATGTGCATTTTCTAATAAGGATATTTCCTTTTATAACAACAGATTCAGACACTTGTATAATCAAATTTGGAAAACTTAATACTGATAAAATCCTTTAATCTATGTCAGTTCATGAGCATGTATTGTGTTTAATTGTTGTGTCTCTTTTATCTCCTAATCTGGGACAGTTTTCTGTCTTACCTTATCATTTATAACATTAATATTTTTATATTATAATTTTAATATTTTTTAAGAGAACAGATCAGTTATTTTATTAAAAATGTGTAAATTTCCTATAGATCCACTTAATAAAACGGGGGATGGATACTTGTCTACATGGCTCCATTTTTCAGAATTGTCTTTACCCAAGCTTTGTCCAGTTAAGGTTTTAACAATGCTTTTTGTTTGTTTGGTTTTGTTTGTTTTGAGGCAGAGTCTCACTCTGTTGCCCAGGCTGAAGTGCAATGGTGCACTCCTGACCTTGTGATTTGCCCGCCTCGGCCTCCCAAAGTGCTGGGATTACAGGCTTGAGCCACTGTGCCCTGGCCAACAAATGCTTTCTTGATGACAATGTTAAAACCTAGATTAAAGTATTTCTTATGAGAAATTACAACATAATTTCATGATATGTAACAGCTTTCAACATAACATTTTCTCATTTATTTGTCATCAGTTATTTGACAATAACAGAAATATGTCTTGGCAAATACTTAAACTAAAAAAAAAAAAAAAACTATCTTGAAGACAACCAGATTTTTTTTTTTAAGACAGGGTTCCGTTTTGTGGCACTGGCTGGAGTGTGGACTATAATGGCATGGTTGCACCTCACTGCAGTCTCAAACTCCAGGGCTCAAGCCATCCACCTGTGTCAATCTCCCAAGTAGCTGAGACTACAGGCTTGTACCAACAGGTGTTTTGAACACTTGGCCTCAAGCAATCCTTCCATCTCGGTCTACCAAAGTGCTGGGTTTTTAGGCATGAGCCACCAGGCCCAGCCTCTTTTTTTTCTTCATAATTGAGGAAATTGTTTCTAGAGGATCTATGAATATCAGGATACCAGTACACACTGTGATTTAGAACGTATCACCATCACCATCACCTCTGTCATCAACTTCTCAATTTTTAATAATATAGCATTGTTTTACAACTTATAAGTATTACATTTTGGAAATATAAAATGTTAGAAAATAAATCTCACAATTGATAGAAATTTTAAAGAAGGTAATCATTGATTTCCAGTTGTGATTATAAGCATTTAATCATCCTCAAAAAAAAAAAAATTTAGATACTATGTGTGTGTGTGTGTGTGTGTGTGTGTGTGTATATATATATATATGTGTGTGTGTGTGTGTATATGTATATATGTATATATATGTGTATGTATATATATATGTGTGTGTGTATGTATATATATGTGTGTGTGTGTGTGTGTGTGTGTGCATATATATATATAATCAAATGCCAGAATAATTTATTGACTACCAATTAAAAACTAAAACTACATGTCAATATTATAATACCTACAGAGATTATCACATTAAGACACTGATTAATTATATTAAATTGTACCAAAAGTGTAAGTGTGTTCCTTTTTAGAACACTGAAAATGAGGTTTATTTTTTTAAAAAAAGTAGAAGTAACACTCAGGTGCTGTCTATGTTCATAGGTTAAGCAATGTTTAATCAGTTCTAAAAATCACTGGAAGCAGGCACGAAAGACCTAGGCCTAATGTAAACAAAACCTCAAAGGCTAACTCTCTTGTTCTGTATAGTTTATGTAGTAAGTAATATTCCCCATTTCCTAATCACTTGTTTGAGTACTTACTGAGTCTTAAATACAATTTAAGACTTCACTTAAAAGAGAGAATGTATTAAGTATTTTAAAATGTACATTGAAAAATACATTGTAATTTTTACAATAGCAGTGTCCTTAGAGTTTAAATTACTTGCTAAGCTGTAAATCTATAGAATTCTGTTGTTAAAAATTGATTAGACAATTTTCAGAAACACAGTTTTCAGAATTAATAATACTATGTTTTTTCATATCTATGTTTTAAATAATTATAATTTGATAAAGGTTTATTGCTCCACCATATGTATTTATCATTACCATATTGGTCAAAATTATTTTATAATTTTAGGTTTTAGAAACAAAGTATTAGATGGTCTTTTTAAGTCATAAACCAAAACTAAAACTTATTATTTAGAGGAGTGGTGAGTTTAATCATTCTAGAAGATTTAATTTAAGAAAACACCGAACTACCAATTATAGTGACATGTTTGCCAGTACCGTCTTCAGCTTAACCTTGACTTATTCCACATGGTTTATGCCTCCAGTGTTGAAGTGACTATTATTTTTGTTTGTTTGTTTTCTGTTGACAATAGGATTGGGGTTCACTGGCCTCTGGCCCCTGCCCCCTATGACTTGAAGTTGATGGCTAAAACCAGCTTTATAGTTTGGATCTATGTTTCTCTTCTCTCACATTGTTTTCAAGACTGGACTTTGTTCTATGCATAGAGTATTTTGCAATATTTGGTAAGCCTGACACCCTCCTCTAGATACCTGAACTCCCCTTGATTATATAAGACCATAAGGATATCTTTAACATATGGATAGAGATAGATTTAACATCAAAATTTGTCACATTCCACTAATTTACTATACTAAACTCTTATAACCAGGTTGCCATCTTTAACTTTGCTGTGTATCTGCTAAAAGTACTTGGGCAGTATCTAAAGAGTACAGAGATATTGGGACTCACTGGATAGGGTTGCTTATCATAGAATATTAATGCCTGAAGTAGAAAGGTATTAGTTTACAAAAAAATCACCTAAATTTACTTCCTCCTTGCTCTTAATAAAGTGTCTTATAATTTAATATAGAATATTTATTTTGTGGTGTTAAGAAGAAGACTAATTTCACAGTGATGTAAGTGATATAATCGATGAAGGTTTGGACTATTTAAAATTTATTATTATTTTGTGCACAAGCTTTAGAAACCATAGTAACTGTATACATAATGATAGAATATATCAAGAAATAAACAAGATTTCCAAAATTCAGGAGACCATACTGCTTTTTATTGTCAGAATATTACCGACATAATCATTATGTAGGCATAAGGGTAATAAAACCTCTAAGATAATTATATTTTATAGAAATGAACTGACAACTCAGCTTCTGGTTGGCTCAATAACTTATACTGTGTTGAACTTCAGGTAATAATTACAAACTCTGAAAAAAAAAATGTTTTAAGAGAACCAGTAAGTACAAAAGTGAATCTAATGGATATTTTAGATCAAAGAGTTACAATATCTTAAATTAAGAAAAAAATACACTGGATGGTATAAATAGCAGGATGAAAATGACAGGGGAAAGGGTCTATAAATGTCAATAGATACATAGGCAACTTGTCAAATAAAGTCCAGTGAAAAAAGAAACTGAAAGAAAATTTTAGAATAATTATATTCAGACATGCTGCTCAAGAAATGAAAAGGTTCAGGGCCAGGCGCGGTGGCTCAAGCCTGTAATCCCAGCACTTTGGGAGGCCAAGGCGGGTGGATCACGAGGTCAAGAGATCGAGACCATCCTGGTCAACATGATGAAACCCCATCTCTACTAAAAATTCAAAAAGTTAGCTGGGCACAGTGGCAGTGGTGCGTGCCTGTAATCCCAGCTACTCAGGAGGCTGAGGCAGGAGAATTGCCTGAACCCAGGAGGTGGAGGTGGCGGTGAGTTGAGATCGCACCATTGCACTCCAGCCTGGGTAACAAGAGCGAAACTCCATCTCAAAAAAAAGAAAAAAAAAGAAAGAAAGAAAAAGAAATGAAAAGGTTCAAGTGAATTTTTCCTAATTCATACTAAATTTTAAAATATCAGTGTGCTATTTTATAAAATGTATTTTAGCAATATTTATTTCCTGTTACTCATTTTAAAAATCATGATTTAGCAAAATCAATATGACTTTATCAACCCCTATACACTTTAATATTATAAGTAATTTGTGTATAAACAAATATTTTTCAAATATACCAGATAGCTGCACTGTATTTCATATGACATTGATATTGAAATAATTATGAATGACGCCCATGAAAACACATGGCAAGTATTTTCAATTGTATTTTCCAGATATAGGAAAGTGTAATGAATACAAAATTTAACAAGAAATTGACGTTTAATTAAATACTTATTTGCTGTTGCAATGCTTTTTGTTTCTTTGTTCTGAACTTTTTATTTAAACAATACTATTATATTATTATCAAACACAAATCATCATCTAATATGCAGTCTATACAGTTAAAGGAGTTTTAAGTCAGAAGGAGATTTTTTAGGAAAACCTTTGATAGTCTCTGAATCTCCTTCCCCTCCTTCCCTATGGAGAATGACAGAATGTCCTTTTACTTTCAGCTCAAGCCTTAAAAAGATTCACTAGTGCAACACCTAGAATATTTGATTTATATTTTGGAGTGACTGATTTTTGTTTGGGGAATCAGAAAAAATGGGAATTGTAAATGGCCAATGTTCTAATAATAAAGCTGTTCTTGAATTGGTGACTGCATATACTTCCAACTTTTGGGGGGATTAAGGGACAGATATAAAAGGAAATGAATGTTTTCTGTGGATCACATGTAGACTACTCAAGACAGCTGGCAAGATGTTGTTTTGGATTTTGTCCAATATATTGAACTACAGTTCAAGAGCCCTTAGTAAAAAGAAGCTGATTCCCAGAGGAAACAATTGTTAAGTAATTGAGAGGAAATTATGTTTTTTCATGTTAAAGAAAACAAAACTGCTGGTAAGACGTGACCAATGATCGTGTCTTCAAAGAACATGTAGTAGGAGGCATCAGAGAGAAGGTTTAGCTTTAACTACTAGCCAAACCCCCAAAGCACATAAAACATCTTATGATAGCATCACTCAATAAGTACATTTTCTACCTTTTCTGCTTGCCTGTTCCAAATTAAACCAGGCAAATAGCCTATTGAGTGGAGAATGTGAATAAGCACTACTAATTTTGTCAGTAACACTTTCAAAAATGTAGTATTGGATAAGAATTCTGAACATGTGGTAAAGAACTGTCATAACACTCTGGTCATGTTATTCCCTCAGTATTTTTAAACCCTATGAAACCTATAGCTCATTGGCTACTTCTGTGTTTGAGACTGCTGAAGCAAATTACCTGTTCTGATGCAGCTGTCTTCTTCTAAGTATGTAGCTCCGGGACTTTGGGAATGTCTATGTGCCACTGCTAGGTCTTCTTATTTGTAGGAGTTTAGTTTGTGCTGTAGATTACTGCAAATCTTATTAACTGTAACTACTTTTCTGCTTAGATCATGCTCCCATTTTATAAGCACTTTCAAATCTCATTCCTATGTATTGGTGTTGCTACACTAATATAGTGTCTCCTTACAAAAATGTTGTGCTTTAGAAAGTCAGTTTTCTTGACTCTATAACCTTTCTCTTAACACTACACTAATGACTTTTATTCAGTCATAAAAGAAATTTTCAGAGTGCATGTCTTTTCATTAGGAAGGTTTGATGTCTTTTTCTTCCAAAGCCAATCTGTATGACCTTGGTCTTATCTTATTAAATTGCTACGTAAAACTGTTACCTGTACCCTTCAAATCACAAGATGTTAAGTACCGTTCTATTAAGCACTCCTTATGATACACTAAAGGTTGAACAAAAATAATGTGTCATGTTTCTAACATAATGTTGAATATTCAAGTCTTTATATTTGTCAAGGCACAGTGTTAGTCACCTGAGAAAACTTAGTTAATGTAAGTTAAAGATATTACTGTTGTGACTAATTATGATCAAAATTAATTAACAGGTAACTGAATATAGTCATGCATCACTTAAAGATGGGTACATATTCTGTGAAATGCGTCATTAGTGGTTCTATCTTTGTGTAAACATTATAAAGTGTACTTACACAAACCTAGATGGTATAGCTCACTAAACACCTAGGCTGTATAGTATAGCCTGTTTTTCTAGGTTACAAATCTATACATTATGTTACTAAACTAAATATTGTAGGCAGTTGCAAGACAATGGTAACTATTTGTATATCTAAACATATCTAAATACAAAATGGTACAGTTAAAATTTAATATTATGATCCAATGAGACTATCATCATATGTGCAGTCCTGACATTGGCTGAAATATCATCATATGGTTCAACTGTAAGTAGCGCGCAAGAGTCAAGGACTAAAAACAACATGGACACTTAATGTGTTGAAGTAAAAGCATCAGCCGTGCCTAATGCACAACTCAGTCAATTTTATATTGATTTCTAATGATGATCCATTAAATTTTCCAGAACTCATTTAATTTTTAACTTTGCAGATCAACCAGATGACAGATGACAATCCTCTTGTAACATTGAAATGATCAGGGGATTCATGTAAATTATATTTCTTTTTTTCCACCTCCAAATTTTATTAAATTTTTATTCTTACAGTAAGGATTTTTTTCTTCACTTTTTCAGGTACTCCATTTTAATTCTTTTGACTTTATTAATAATTTTCTCTTTTTGTATCTTTTCTATTCATCTATCAAACAACTTTGAACTTCAAATGTTTACAAAGTTTAGCTCTAATCAATGAATCATTGATACTTATTGACTGAACTTACTCATTATACATGGATTTCCAAACCTTGCTTCTTGGCATCTATCTCTACCACTTTGTAAAATGTTTTTCTTAAAGCTGACCATTGTTTCCTCTTCGCAGTTCACATCCTTTGACTACCAGGAACCATTAACACTACTGAGCATTTTCTTACAGTTTAATTCAGTTCAACAAATAACAATCTACCAATTATGTTTCTGGAGCTAATTGACCCATAAGGCCATTGACTTTTTTTTTCTTGCATACAACCTCAGGTTGCTCTAATAATTTTGTAGTTGAAGGAAAATTGAATATCAAATGAAACTTTAACTTTCCATGTATAATTTTTCAGAAAGAAGGCTTTATCTTATGCTTTAAGGCTGGAATATGTAAGTATGTTCACTGTGATATTTTCATGGTAAGGAAATTGACTTATTCTGGTGAACAACTCTAACTCACACATTACTTTTTCAATTAAAAGAGTTTAAAAGAAGAAACATTTCTGTTGCACTTGAATTTCCTATAAATATATAAATATTATGATGCTGCTTTCTAATATGATATTTAAATACATTTAATTTCAGTATTACTTCAAGCCCAAACACTATTTCTTTGAAGTTGCATGTTTTATTCTAAAAATGTGTTTTAAAAACCCTTTAAATCAATTTAAATGCTTGCTTCTTGAAGAGATGGTGCATATTGAGAATGATTATCATGAAATTTATATAAAATTTTATACATTTAATATAAACTTAACATGGCCTCTAAAAGTTATTTATAGTAGTCCTCATTTAGAATGATCACATGGTATTAGTATATATTATCTAAAAGACTAATTAACAGACATTTAAAAAGCCAAACCCTTTCTTTCCTTTTATGGTATAAAATCTGTAAGATAACATGCCCAGGAGCACTATTTATTGATTGTATAACTTTAATACAATCTATACCCATTTTGCATATCTATGATGATTTTAGAATTTCACAATTATAAATCACCAAGGGCATTTTCCTATACCTAGCTCACTTTTCTTTGCGGATTTAAATAAATGGGTTATTCATATCTATAACACAGATTTTAAAATTTCACAATTATAAATCGTCAAGGGCATTTTCTTATACCTAGCTCACTTTTCTTTGCAGATTTAAATAAATGGGTTATTCAGATCTATAGCACACTACAGTATTTATCTAAACTTGTGCTGACTCTGCAAATGTCATTTGGAATTTTTAAAATGTTCATATTTAAACAAGAAACCTACATAATCAATTTGCAAATCACCCTTCATTATTTCAGCTTTAAATTAAGAAAACAATGCCTAAAGGTAATTCCGACTAAAATCCTGGTTCTGGTCACACAGTTTCCACAGGAGAATTATACTCTATCAACTCCTGTAGGGCATCAGTGTCTTAATTTAAATGTAAAGAAATGAAGAATGAGTTCTTAAAATTGCTCTATTTGCAGAAATGACATTTATATTTTCCCTTCATGAAATACAAGTAAAACTTTCCAAACATTGATCTGATTGTCATATTTTGGTAATATTCATTGTCATATATTTCTCAAATTTCAGAATGGGAAACTTAAAGCCAACAATAAATAACATTTTTGCCTTTTATGAAGTCTCTTTCCTCAATAAATTTGTTATTAGGCAAATGCTATCTCTTGTGGTATGCAATGACAAACAGCAATAAAATTGGACCACTGAGAAACATCTTAGACCTGGAACCACAATTTCTGTGAGCAGCATAAGTTATTGAGAACCTGCATTACCTTTTAGTGACTGAAAGGCAAACACAAAGTGATATCCAGAAAACAGATGGCGGTCCAGAGAAACAATATGCATAAGAAATGGACTGACATGGCAAATACTTAAGAGTATAGCTAAAGGAGTCCAGCAACAGGAAGATTAGAAACAATCAGGAATGAAATACTCAATAGGCAGCAAGCCTTCCATAGGCTCTGAGGTCAGACACTTGATTCTGAAACTTGAGGAAATAAGCAAGAGGTAAGAGAATAATCTTCAACGATAGAAGTACGGGCAAATGATGAAAACAATGTCCAAATTTAGGAAAATAGAAAGACATGGGAATAACAAAGGAAGGAATAATAAAGTAGATTATAGATCTAAAAACAAGAAAAGATTCATTATTACAACTGGGATATGAAGACAGAGAATAGCAAATTTAAGTTGATGAAAGGTCTTTCGAATATGAAAATAAATGTTCCCTACAGATACTATTGTAACCAGAGACTCACGTTGGATGAATTACTAGTTAACTATCAAATACATATTGATAGTAAGCGCTAAAGAAGTTATGTGGGATATGGATTTGGATAAACTGTTTAAGTGAAAATGTTAACATTTTGAACAATATAATACAAAATATTTGTCTATGAGAAAAATATAAAATATTTTTGTGCTCATATGAAACACAATTTTAATTCTTTAAAAAATGTACAGTTGACATAAAACTATTTGCACAGGAATTGCAATTTAATACAAATTGACAAATATATACCCCATCACCACAATAAACATAATGCACATAACCATCATCCTCCAAAAGTCTCCAAGTTTCCTTATTAATCCCTTCTTCTTTCTAATCCCTGCACCTTTATCCAGACGCAAGGGAAACAGTGATTCACTCTTTGTTAGAGATTTGTTCTTATTTTCTAGATTTTAATATCAAGATACTTAAAAGTATATATATTTTTGTCTGATTTTTTCTTGACTCAGCATAATTATTTTGAGATTTTGAGATTCATCCATGTTGGTATGTCAGTAGCCTACTTTTTAACATTGGTGAGGAATATACTATTGTATGAATATACAAAAAAAATATTTTTAGCAATTTACCTGTTAATGGAAATTTAGGCTATTTTCTGTTAACATATTATTAAAATGCTGGTAATGCAGTAAGCGTATGTTTAACTTTTCAGAAAACTGCCAAACTATTTTCCAAAATGTGTATCATTTTCCTTGTGCAACAGTAGTGATTTCTTCAGTAGGTCTGTATCTCTACTAACACATATTAGAGTGAATCTTTTCAAAAAAAAAAAAAACCTTTAGACATTCTTTTTTATGTAATTTATGTACAGATTTAACACAATCCTAATAATATTCCCATGGTTTTACTTGCAGAGATCAACAAGCCAATCTTGTATATAGGAGTGAAAAGGAAGTAGATTAACCAAAACCATTTTGAAAACAAAGGGCAAATGCTGAGAACTTACATTTCCCAATTTCAAAAATATATAAAACTGCAGTATCAAATAGTGTTGTATTTGTGTAAGAACAGACGTATCAATTAATAGATAAATAGATCTGGATGCAAAGTCCAAAAATAGACTTCATGTTTATTGTCCATTGATTTTTGTGAGTGGGTCAAGGAAATTAAATGAAGAAGGCAAACTCACTTTAAGAAATTGTGCTAGTTAATTGAATTGGTCAAAAATTGAGCCTACTCTTAAATGTAAACACTAAAACCATAAATTATCTAGAAGAAAATGTAGGGGAAAACATTAGTTCTTTTGCATTAGGCAAAGACAGACATATATTCACACATATATATGCCACTAAAAATGAAAAAGAAAAATCTATAAAAGAAAATTTTATAAATCAGACTTCATCAAAGCTAATACATCTGTTTTTCTAATAACATGGCTTTGAGAAATTCATGAGATGGGCCATAGCCTGAGTAAACATATTTGCAAATCATATATCTGACAAAGAATTTATATTCATAAAATAGAGAAAAAACTTACAACTAAATAAGAAGAAAATCAATCCAGTTTTAAACAATTGTCCAAAAAATTAAATAGATATTTTACCAAAAATATTTATATATGATATATAGCACATGTTTTATTGGATAATTTCTATTATTACATGTTCAAAGTCACCAATCTTGTCTTCTGTGTTTTCTACTTTTAAAAATAAAAATCTTAGACATTTTATTTTTATAAGTTTCATTTGGATTTTTTCCACTTCTCCTATGTCTCTACTGAAACATTTTAAATGCTTTCTCTACCTTCTTGAACATATGTAACACTATTAAAATAATTTTAATGTAATTGTATACTAAGCCTAACATCTGTTTTATTTTTGTATTAGTTTTCATTTTTTTAACCATCTCCTCACTCCCAGCAACAACAATTGACTGCCATATAGTTAACTGATTTGGTTTTCTTCATCCATTTAATTTCTCTTTTCTCCTTTTTCTTCCTCTGGCTACTACTTAAACATAAGAATCTTGCAGCCATCTCTCTTTAACACTATTTTCTTCTCTTCATAATGTACCTAGGTAATACAGTTTCTTTTCTTGACTTCAGAGATTTCCACAATTTTATTTGCTTTCTGTGTGCCTAAAAGAAATCTTTGACTCTATCTTCTCTCTGCTTTTATTCAGTTTATGTATGCATTTTTCTCTGTTTCTGTTTTATCATCCACAATATGTCTATACTTTCATGTACAAATAGAACTGATTTTTGTCCTTCCAAATCTATTATCCCTCCTACATTTATTCTTGGTCTGTCTACAAGATTACAGCATGTTCTTATGATCAGTCTTATTAACTTGAAAAAGGTTGCTAAAGTTTTCTATTATAATAATAATACCCAGTTATAGCATCTGTACAATTTGACATTAATTATATTATTTCATTCATTGAAATTATATCATTAATTATTCATTAATTATATTATTTCATTCATTGAAACTGATATAAACCTCTAATATTGGACCACACTAGGATTCTATCCTCAGGTCTCTTTGTTGACATTCAACTCCTTTTGTGACCTGGAAGAAAACCTAGGCAATACCATTCAGGACATAGGCATAGGCAAGGACTTCATGAATTAAACACCAAAAGCAATGGCAGCAAAAGCCAAAATAGACAAATGGGATCTAATCAAACTTAAGAGCTTCTGCACAGCAAAAGAAACAATCATTAGAGTGAACCAGCAACCAAGAGAATGGGATAGTTTTTTGCACTCTACCCATCTGGCAAAGGGCTAATATATAGAATCTACAAATAACTAAAACAAATTTACAAGAAAAAAACAAACAACCTCATCAAAAAGTGGTCAAAGGATATGAACAGACACTTTTCAAAAGAAGAAATTTATGCAGCCAACAAACATATGAAAAAATGCTCATCATCACTGGTCATTAGAGAAATGCAAATCAAAACCACATTGAGATACCCTTTCACACCAGCTAGAATGGCAATCACTAAGAAATCTGGAGAGAACAAATGCTGGAGAGGATGTGGAGAAATAGGAATGTTTTTACACTGTTGGGAGTGTAAAATAGTTCAATCGTTGTAGAAGACAGTGTGGTGATTGCTCAAGGATCTAGACATAGAAATACCACTTGACCCAGCAATCCCATTACTGGATATATACCCAAAGGATTATAAATTGTCCTATTATAAGATACATGCACACATATGTTCATTGTGACACTGTTTACAAGAGCCAAGACTTAGAATCAACCCAAATGCCCATCGATGACAGACTGGTTAAATAAAATGTGGCACATATACACCATGGAATACTATGCAGACATAAAAAAGATGAGTTCATGTCCTTTGCAGGCATATGGATGAAGCTGGAAACCATCATTCTCAGCAAACTAACTCAGGAACAGAAAACCAAACACCGCATGTTCTCACTCATAAGTGGGTGTTGAACAATGAGAACACATGGAAACAGGGAAGGGAATATCACACACTTTGGCCTGTTGGTGGGGGCTAGGATAGGGATAGCAGGGATTGGGGGTATTGGGGAGGGATAACATTAGGAGAAATATCAAATGTAGGTGACAGGGGATGGATGCAGCAAACCAACAAGGCATGTGTATATCTATGTAACAAACCTGCACAATCTATACATCTACCCAGGAACTTAAAGTATAACAATAAAATAAATACAATAAAAAATAAAAATATTATAAAACAAAAAAATCCTTCTCTAATTCTGCTGTCATTTCCACTAATACACAAAGCAGAAGATAAATTGTTTCTCCAATTATTTACTTCTATTTCATGTAAGGATATTACACATTTCTCTTTTCGGGAAGAATATACTTGCCTGCACCATTGAAATCACATTTGGCCATCAGAATTTCTTGACCAATAATGTAAGAATAAAAGTAGCTATATTCCACCTAGAACAGAGGTTTTAATACCCATCATATAGTTTTGTTCAAGAGACTTTAATTAAAGGTTTCTTGCACTTTTGAGTCTTCCCTGAGAATTCTTTGTCCCAAATTAGAATTGCTTCTTTTGCTTAGATTACATAATGAGTACAATATATAGAGCAGAATCATAGCTAGAACACAGTCATATCTTACCCTGGTCAATAGAAGGCATAGTGATTTCAGAATTGTTGATTATTACAGCATAATTTAACAATTAAAGCTGACCATATGGATATATTACATAATTTCCATTGTATTCATTTATTATCATTTGTATACCTCACAATTCATTGCATACCTTCCATGAGAGCAAGGACTTGGTCTCTTTTGTTTTCTTTTTTAACCCAAGAACTGAGAACAAATGCCCAATACATGGTGTATACTCAATAAATGTTTGCCTAATGAATGGTTGAATAAATAAGCAAATATGATTATTTAACAGAATAATACAGACTCATGCCTACTAAGTATTTGGTAAATACTAAATTATCACATACTAAATTAGAGTTATAATCATCAAATACTAAATCAGAGTTATATTAAGTACCGTATCTTTTTAACTTTGATAGTCTCCGTAGTTTAGAGCTGAGAGCTTTGCATGTAGTATGTGCTTAAAATAAATTTTCTAAATGTAATTAAATTTATATTTACCATCATTGGTGTCAGAGGATAAGAAATTTCAAACATATTTTTGAATTATTAATAGGTTTCCAAAGTAATGTGAATTTTAATCTCTTTACAGATTGTGAAAGATACACTTTAATTGACTCAAGCTGTCTACTGGTGATTTGAATACTAATGAGTCCCCTGTAGGCTCATATTGGAAAGATCATGAACCCTCAGTCTTATTATACATTAACAATTAAGATTAGATTTGATTTAATATGTCAGCAAAGATGTACTGAGTACTTATTATATGCAGGCACCATACAAGGAGCTGTGAAAATAATTTAAAAGGTAATTATGAATGCATATATGCTATCACTCCATTGGCTATGCTAGCTGAGAGGTCCAAGTCAAAGTGACATATCATTTTATTTGAACTAAGATGTGTAGTGGAATTTTTATTTTAGTTCTTGATGGAAATGAGAAAAGAAGGTATATGAAACTGTGATTTTATTTGGCATAATATTTTTATTTATTCTGTCATTTATTCACAGGATTACAAGAGAGAAAATCATTAATTCACTGAGCATATACTCATTGAGTGTGTATAACATTCAAGGTGATCTGATAGGATCTATGTACTAAGATGATGCAGAGACGGTTTTTCCTCTGAGGAAGCTTAAACAGCAACTTATTATGAAGATATTGTTAGACAATAATATGTTAAAATCTTGTTAGAAAAACAGTCCTGAAACTGTAAGTCACCTAATTAATTCCAGGCTATAGGCAATGAATGTGACTTTTCTCATAATAAAGAGAAAGTAACAGTTTATAAACTAGTTTGACTGGAAGACAGATTCCCACTGAAAAGCTGGGAAGGTCCTGAGATGACCAGATATCCAAGTACAGTCACTATCAGCCCACATTATCCTCATTGGCTTGCCTCAGTGTGCCATACAAACATTATTTTTTCTATATGCACAATAACATGAAAAAGTTTGGGAATTACTACTTTAGAGGGTTTTACTCTGTTATTAGAACAATTTAAGATTTTTTCAAGAAAGTTACATTACATAGTTTAGCTATTTCATATATGTTGCCCAGATTTATTTTAAGAAACACTATGTAGTAGACCACAGAAGACAGACAACCCTGGTACAGGCAATAGGCTTCTCTGTGTCACTCTATGTCTTTATAGAGTTAAACCTCTGGATTCCTGGTGGTTTTTGTTTTTTTCTTCTCCCCTCTATGTTTCTGTCTGACATCACATTATGAATTTTTTTTTGAATTGTTAAGTTAGCCATAGCAAATATTTCATGCCATCTTGTATTAGTCCATTTTCACACTACTAATAAAGACATACCCAAGACTGGGAAGAAAAGGAGCTTTAATTGGACTTATAGTTCCACATGGCTGGGTAGGCCTCAGAATCACGGCAGGAGGTAAAAAGCACTTCTTACATGGTGGTGGCAAGAGAAAAATAAGGTAAAAGCAAAAGTGGAAACCCCTGATAAACGAATCAGATCTCATGAGACTTATTCATTATCCCAAGAATAGCAAAAGAAAAACCAGGCCCCATGATTCAATTACCTCCCCCTGGGTCCCTCCCTCAACATGTGGGAATTCTAGGAGCTACCACTCAAGCTGAGATTTTGATGGGGACACAGCCAAACTATATCACATCTAGGCACTTTTGTGTCTTTCTCAAATATGAATATTTTTATTTTGTACATTTAATGTGGAAACAAGTTACTATTTTAATAACACTTGATAAATTTTCAAAGTTTCTACTTCATCTCTCTGGATATATCATTCATATATATACATAAATATTTTATATGTATAAAAATATATATATATATATTTTCATTTTTAATGTCCAACTTCAGAAGTGTCCCATTAAGCTAAGTAAAACAGTTTTTCTTATTCCTATGAAAACTTTCAAGATCTGTAATATATTAATGTACCTATCATTTTATTTTATATATAACATCCAGTGTTTTCCAAAGTTATTTAGCCACATATACCATTTTTTGGTTTCCTGTGAGCACTAAAGCATGTAATAGGAGTAATAGTAAATGAAATAGTGGGAAACCAATAATGAGTTAACTCAAAATTGTAAAACTTTCAACTATCCTAATATTGTTGTTAGGATTTAATGCAATTTCAAGCAAAATGTAATGAATTTTTATCTGGTTGCAAACTGACACAATGAAGATAAAATGTATTTGGAAATTCGGAGGGTCCAGAACAACTATGGTCTATCAGTCATAAATTGCTGTATTAAAAGCTGCCCCAAAACATAGAGACTTACAAAAACGTCAATTTATTAGCTCACCATTTTGTGGGTCAGTAATCGAGGCTGAGGTTAGATGAACAGCTCTTCAGCTGGTCTCACCTGAACTCTCTCATGCTATGAGGGTAAGCTGGTGGCTCAATCCAGGCTGGCCAGCCCAAGAAAGGGCCAGTCATTTGTTTGCAGTTGGTATCAGTGGTCAGCTGGGTCGTTCTTTCTACATAGTGTCTCTTCCACCAGGAGGTTAGCCTAAACATTTTTACTTGACAGTCGGAGGGCAGCAAGGAGGCAAAATGAAAGTCACAAGACCTCAGGAAACCTATGGTCAGAAGTCACATAGTAATGACTTTCTTCACATTTACTTCATTAGAGCAACTCATGAGGTCAATCAAGATTCAAACAGAATTTGTGGCCATTTTTAATCCACCTCAAAAGAGAATCTTGAAAGAGAATAAAAAAGTTGGAGGACTGCATTAATAAATATCATTTTCATCACCTCAAACATTTATCATTTCTTTGTCTTGGAAACATTTCAGCTTTTCTCTGAAAGCTATTTTGAAATGCATAAAACATTACTGTTAGCCATAGTTAGCCTATTGTGCTTTGGAACACTAAGGCTTTCTTTTGCTTCTATGTTTGTAACACTAACCAACCTCTCTTCATTCTTCTCAGCCTCTGGAAACTATAATTACATTCGCTATTTCCATAAGATCAACTTTTTTAGCACCTATATATGCCTGAGAATGTGTGATATTTGTCTTTCTGTGCCTAGCTTATTTCATAACATAATGACCTCCAGTTCCATTTATGTTGCTGCAAATGACAAATTTCTATTCTTTCTTTAAGGCTGAATAGTATTCAATTGTGTTCATATACTATGTACAGCCATTGTGGAAAACTGTGCAAGTTCCTTACAAACCTAAAAATAAGACTACCTTCTAGCAATCCCACTACTGGGTATTTATCAAAGGGAAGAAAATCTATATATCAAAGAGACACTAGCACCTCCATGTTTATTGCAGAATTATTCACAATAGCTTAATATGAAATCACACTAAATGTTCATGAATGTTTAAAAAATGCAGTATGCATTATTGCATTAAGTTTAAAATTTAATTTAATTTTAATTTATTGCAGCTAAGTAAGAGAATATTCTTGTTTTCAGGAAATAGACAATAAAAAATGTAAGGATTAAGGTGAAGATATATGCAACTGCAACCCCACCTGAAGGTCTTCTTAGACTCAACTAGACATTCAGACTGAGAAGATTCTCGTGGCTACCACTCCAGTCAGAAGTAACAGAGCAAGATCCACAGCTTGCCAGAATGAGTGTCAGGTATTGCTCTTCTCCAGGAGTCCTTATTGCAGTGCAGTATTTCAAAGGTATCATAAAAATTAGAAGGCTGCTGGAGCTCATATCGCTTTTAAACATCTGTCCCCACAGGCTTAATATCTTTTATAATACTTACATAAACCATTATTTTAGGGCTTCTGCAATGGAAATGCCAGTTATTGGAGTTACTATAGTCAGAGAAGACGCCAGTATAGTTGTCTATCATGTACTCATGCAGGTTATTAATTAAAGGTCATTTTTACTTAAGAAATGCTGTTTTGACTCTTTGCTCCCTCAAAAAATGTTAAAATTTGGTTGCACTTGAGACAGTGTTGGAAGGTGAGACTTTTGAGAGGTGCAAGAGTCCTGTGAGCTCTGTTCTCAGTGCTGGAATTCATGTCATTATGAAAGGGTAAAATTGGACTCCTCTTGCTCTTTGCCCTCTGCCTTTTACCATGTGATGACAGAGCTAGAAGGTCATCACCAGATGCCAGCTCCTTGATGTTGAATTTCCTAGCCTCCAAAAATGTGAGCTCATTATAAATTATTGCATCTCAGGTACTCTGCTATAGCTGCACAAAACAATCCAAGACAAATGGCTGGTAACATCTTTGCCATTCCAGCATTTATCAGGTTATTCAGAGGAATAATGGTATAGAGTTAACCACACGGCAAATTCCTGTGCATAAAGGAGAGAGGCTTTTGCTAAACCTTTGATAATACCAATATATTCTTAGGTTGTTCATAAAAAAATATAACAATGATATTGTGTGTAGATACATTTGTACAGGGTAGATGATGAAAATGCAAATGTGCCAAAATAACAATTTGTAAATTTGGATAAAGAGTCTATGAGAGTTAACTCTATTATTCTTGAACCTTTTCTGTAAGTCTGATAAAATTTCAAAGTAAAATTTTTTTAAAAACTGGAACATAATAACAAAAAGAGGTAAATACATTAATGTTTGTAAAAATGCAACCTTCTTTTATAAGATAATTTTGACATTCTATTTCCAACCAACCCAGATTCCATACATACATTTTTCAGGAAAAAAATATTTCTCTTTACTCTCATAGTGCCAAGGTAATGTGCATTTTCCATGGGATTAATATAAGCTTTTGCCTTTTCTTAAGCATTTCATAAAAATTAAAATACAATCTCCTACTTAGGTTGTTCAGAATGATGCATTCAAATAATATTGCCACTTTCTCTAAAATAATGTTTCTTTTATCTCTATAGTGGTTTGAACATGGGAAATAAGAACCAAATTTAATTATGCAGATGTTAAAAAGCCAGGCATATTTTATTTTCCTAATTGGTGCAAAATATTGCCTTTCAAGCTTTGTGCCTGCAATCTAGCAATCATCTCGAATTCTAGACACTTTTGTAGAGTTCAAAAGTGGATCTACTTCATTTCTCATCCATGAAAATATGGAACACCCTTAAAGCTCTCAAGGGAATGAGAATGAGAACCTACATTCAAGTAGTGAGGCTACTCAGCAATGAATTGTACTGAAATGAGATGAACCTCTTTTACTGATACTGTTCCTGTATATTATGGACTGATCAAATATAATAAAAATGTGCTATATCACAGAAATCAATGAGAATTTTTTAAATTGTGATATTTGAATTTTGTATTAAAGTTCTCTAGAGGAAGATAACTAACAGAAAATATATATGTGTATATATATATATATATATATATATATATATATTATATTTTTTTATATATTATATATATATAAAGGGGAGTTTATTAAGTATTTTCTCATATGATCACAAGGTCCCACAATAGGCCATCTGCAAGCTAAGGAACAAGAAGAGTCAATTCAAGTCTTCAAAACCAAAGAACTTTGAGTCTGATATTTGAGGGCAGGAAGTATCCAGCATGGGAGAAATATTAGGCTGGGAGGCTAAGCCAGTCTAGTCTTCTCATGTTTTTTGGCCTGCTTTATATTCTAGACATGTTGACAGCTGATTAGGTGGTGTCCACTCAGATTAAGGGTCTGCCTGCCTTTCTCAGCTCACTGACTCAAATGTTAATCTCCTTTGGCAACACTGACACCCTCACAGATATGACCAAGATCAGTGTTTTGTGTCCTTCAATCCAATCAAGTTGACACTCAGTATTAACCATCACAAATCCATTTACCTAACAATCTTATTTAATAGGTTTCATCATGGACAATGAATTAAAGGCATATTTTCTTAGAATTTTATATTCCTTGAAACATTTTGTTAGAAATAGCTTCAGTAGACATTCTCTAAGAATCTATTATATTTTAGAATATGAAAAAGCATTTAGGAATAATTTAGAATCCTTCTCAGGTATGTTTCTCCTTCCATTTTACAAATAAGAAAAGCTAAGGGTGAATATAAAGTCTAACCAGATGGGAAAATATGATTTCTTTTTTACTACAGAGAATGTTATTATTATTATGCATATATATTTTATTTTAGCAATGTAGAACTATACACTAATTCTGCCTAACATAGTGCAGGCTAATACCTGCATGATCTTCACAAGGCATAGAAAACTCAACCCCAGCATTCTGAGCAGTACTCCCAATTCCTATATTCGTATAGTTTGACTCTTGTTTGGTGAGTGAAGGATGTACATTTCTAGTAATTTTAAGTGAGTCATAGATATATTCTGTGTAATTATTTTGTATTCAAATGCATCAGAATTTAATAGTATTACTTAACTTAAAATTTTACTTTGTGTATAGTAACCACTATGTCAACATGAATAACCACAATAGTGTGAACATCTCACATTTCTAACAACGATGAACAAGTTAGTATCACAAATATTATTGTTTATTATTCTTACATGAATCTTGTATTGCAGATGTTATTTCCATATTAGAAGTGGGGAAATTAAGGCCCATGAGCAGCTCAAACACATATACTTAGTAAGAAATAGATAAAAACAATATCATTTTAAAGTTTTCTAGCTAGCATTTTTCCCACCTCAGCAAAAGTAAATAAATATTTTTCCCAAAAACCTTCATGGAACAACAAGATGAGAAATAGCCTGTCTTTTTTCTAAGCTTAAACTCTTTAGGAAAGAAGAGTAGCCAAAGCTTTAAGTCTTGGGAAATGTGACTTTTATTACCCCACCAGAGATTGCAGAGTTCTTAAATTTTTAAAGCCTTGGCTCATTGCAACTGTTTTAAGTTGTCCTTGAATGCTGCTAAGACTTGAGGGAGAAATGGTGGCCAGGTCTCACAGAAAAGTCGATTCTCTACATTCAGGATACAGATACAAGAGTGGTGTTATCTGACTACTTCAAAGGACAATGGCCTAAAAGTTGAGGAAGAGGCTGTGATTCCTGGAGACTCATCAGTAAACACCTTAAAAATTCTAGTGAACATGCTGGTTCCAAGTCTTATATGTGGAGCAAGTATATACCTTAAGCAGTAGAGCCACCTAAACACTAACAGGCCACATGGACCCAGCTAATAAGCAACACAGTACTGTTTTTCACAAACCAAAGGACAAAGCACTTCGGCAAAACATTCTCACATCGAGTATGCCCTGGGCTCCGAGGGAGCCAGAGGTTAGATTGGTTTTTTTTGTTTTTTTGTTTTTTAATTTTTATTGCATTATAGATTTGGGGGTACATGTGGGGAACGTGCAAGATAGTTGCATAGGTACACACATGGCAGTGTGTTTTGCTGCCTTCCTCCCCTTCACCCACACTTGGTAGTCATCCCCAGGTCATCCCCCCCAGGCCCCCCCGCTGTCCCTCCCCCATTCCCCCCAACAGTCCCCAGTGTATAGTAGACCACCTCTCTGTGTCCATGTGTTCTCATTTTTCTCACCCACCTATGAGTGAGTATATGCGGTATTTCTTTTTCTGTTCTTGTGTCAGTTTGCTGAGAATGATGTTCTCCAGATTCATCCATGTCCCTACAAAGGACACAAACTCATCATTTTTGATTGCTGCATAATATTCCATGGTGTATATGTGCCACATTTTCCCAGTCCAGTCTATCATCATTGGGCATTTGGGTTGGTTCCAGGTCCTTGCTATTGTAAACAGTGCTGCAATGAACATTCGTGTGCATGTGTCCTTATAGTAGAACGATTTATAGTCCTTTGGATAGATACCCAGTAATGGGATTGCTGGGTCAAATGGAATTTCTATTTCTAGGTCCCTGAGGAATCGCCACACTGTCTTCCACAATGGTTGAACTAATTTACACTCCCACCAACAGTGTAAGAGTGTTCCTATTACTCCACATCCTCTCCAGCATCTGCTGTCTCCAGATTTTTTAATGATCGCCATTCTAACTGGTGTGAGATGGTATCTCAATGTGGTTTTGATTTGCATCTCTCTAATGACCAATGATGATGAGCACTTTTTCATATGTTTGTTGGCCTCATGTATGTCTTCTTTTGTAAAGTTTCTGTTCATATCCTTTGCCCATTTTTGAATGGGCTTGTTTTTTTCCTGTAAATCTGTTTGAGTTCTTTGTAAATTCTGGATATCAGCCCTTTTTCAGATGTGTAAACTGCAAAGATTTTTTCCCATTCTGATGGTTGCCGATTCACTCTAGTGACTGTCTCTTTTGCCGTGCAGAAGCTGTGGAGTTTCATTAGGTCCCATTTGTCTATTTAGGCTTTTGTTGCCAATGCTTTTGGTGTTTTGGTCATGAAGTCCTTTCCTACTCCTATGTCCTGAATGGTTTTGCCCAGATTTTCTTCTAGGGTTTTTATGGTGTCAGGTCTTACATTTAAGTCTTTAATCCATCTGGAGTTAATTTTAGTGTAAGGTGTCAGGAAGGGGTCCAGTTTCTGCTTTCTGCACATGGCTAGCCAGTTTTCCCAACACCATTTATTAAATAGGGAATCCTTTCCCCATTGCCTGTTTTTGTCTGGTTTATCAAAGATAATATGGTTGTAGATATGTTGTGTTGCCTCCGATGCTTCTGTTCTGTTCCATTGGTCTATATCTCTGTTTTGGTACCAGTACCATGCTGTTTTGATTACTGTAGCCTTGTAGTATAGTTTGAAGTCTGGTAGCGTGATGCCTCCCGCTGTGTTCTTTTTGCTTAGAATTGACTTGGCTATGCGGGCTCTTTTTTGGTTCCATATGAAATTCATGGTGGTTTTTTCCAGTTCTGTGAAGAAATTCAATGGTAGTTTGATGGGGATAGCATTGATTGTGTAAATTACTTTGGGCAGTATAGCCATTTTCACGATATTGATTCTTCCTAACCACGAGCATGGAATGTTTCTCCATCTGTTTGTGTCCTCTCTTGTTTCGTTGAGCAGTTGTTTGTAGTTTTCCTTAAAGAGGTCCCTTACATTCCTAGTGAGTTGTATTCCTAGGTATTTTATTTTCTTTGTAGCAATTATGAATGGCAGTTCGTTCTTAATTTGGTTCTCTTTAAGTCTGTTATTGGTGGATAGGAATGCTTGTGATTTTTGAACATTGATTTTATATCCTGAGACTTTGCTGAAGTTGCTTATCAGTTTCAGGAGCTTTTGGGCTGAGGTGATGGGGTCTTCTAGGTATACTATCATGTCGTCTGCAAATAGAGACAATTTGGCTTCCACCTTTCCTATTTGAATACCCTTTATTTCTTTTTCTTGCCTGATTGCTCTGGCTAGAACTTCCAGTACTATGTTGAATAGAAGTGGTGAGAGAGGGCATCCTTGTCTAGTGCCGGATTTCAAAGGGAATGCTTCCAGTTTTTGCCCATTCAGTATGATGTTGGCTGTTGGTTTGTCGTAAATAGCTTTTATTACTTTGAGATATGTTCCATCAATACCAAGTTTATTGAGGGTTTTTAGCATAAAGGGCTGTTGAATTTTGTCAAATGCCTTCTCTGCATCAATGTAAACATCTTCCTATTGGAAAATAGAGAAAAATGAGTTTCAACAGGAATTACTATAAATGTTGAGTGTTCCTTCCTTTACAAAATATTTATCAATCAGTAGAGCAAAGAGTATGCATTGACAGAAAAAGCACTATAAAAAGCATGGGCTCAAATTCCATCTCTCATCTGTAAGTCGTGCAATAGTTCACCAGTCTTTTAAACTTCATGGTCCCTCATTTCTCATTTGTTTTTTCTGAAATAAGAGTAGACAGATTATTTGGAGATCATTTAGTGTCTAACTGTAAGCTTACTACAGAATGTGGGTTAGTGTATTAAGAATTTCAGATTCAATTTCTGTAAGATTTTTCAACTTTTATTCTTTTCTAATCCTGCAGAGTAATACTTACAGCAATGCTTTACATTTTTATATTGTGAAATGTTTTCTATAGTGGTTAATTACATATTACATCTGACCTTCTAAATTATTATATATATATACATATATATATATATATATATATATACATATATATATATATATATATACACATATATATATATATATACACATATGTAATTTCACAATGCAGATATTATCATCTGTAACTCAGTGAGGTAAAAACAAAAGATATGTCCATATTAATAGTGTCTAAAAGTCAAATCCTCTCTTTGTAATTAAAAACTGACTTTGGGTTTTTTTTCCTTCCATTCAATGTTTAATTTATTTGTAATTCAAAGTCAGATTATTTAAGTGAATACATTGATTAATTTTGAAGGAACAAATTGAAATGAATTAAGGAGCAAAAGAAGAAGGAAGTGAAAGAGGAAAGGAGAGAAAAAGAAAGTATGAAAGGCAGAGAGGAAAATACTATACAAGAAGAAAGGAAGGAAGGAAGAAAGAAAGGAAGGAAAGAAAGTAGGAAGGGAGGGAGGGAGGGAGGAAAGCAGGAGGGGATGAGGAGAGGAGAGATTAATTTAAAATCCCATATTCTTTAGTAATCCAAGGATTAACTTATACCATTAACATTTCATTTAAACTTCTTCATATAATTCTTTTGTGTTCATGATTGGGAGGATAGTTTTCTCTTAAATTTAAGGCAAAATAAATGAAACACTGGAAGTTTTAAAATGTGGTCAGACTTCTAAATGTAAATCTTAATGAAAAGTAAATTAATTGTGAAGCAAACCAGATGAGAAGTGGCAAAAGATAAACAATAAAATAATGAAATAAAATAAAAGAATAGGCTACAAATTTATTCAATAACTGATTGTGTGCAATACCAAAAATAGAAACACAATGGACAAGTCTCGTGTCCAGTTTATTTGTTTACTTGTGTTTTGATACTGGAACTTAGTAGGACTATTGGTAAGAAAAAAATGGTATTTTAATTTCTAATTATTTTCAAAAAAGCAGAAACCTCTCTATTCTTCATGTGCTGACCTGGAAAATACAGGATTCAGTTATTCTCTTTTAGAAATGATTTGAAGATCTATGAAGCAATGACTTTTGTTCATTGTAAAAGGTGGCTATTACTTACTTTGCTAAGGTGTAATTAGTCATTAATGGACTAAAAATGCCTTCGTAAAAACTCCTTTTCCACAAGAGAATAAAAACACAGTACTTTTCAATGGCATAGGTAACACAGGACTTTTGTTTTTTATATACAATCAATTTTAGATATCAAGTTTTTTTGTATGGATAAAAACTGAGCTTAGAGAAAAATGATCTGAAAAATCATTTGTCAGTAGGTTAAATCTTCTCCGATAGATAACCCAAGCAAGATTTATTAAAGTATAAATAACACTTAAAAAACAATAATATTAAATAATATTTCTGAGATGTGAGAGAGTATATTAACATGAATAACGTTATTCATTACTACCACTAATGAAAGGTCATGGCAAAGTATTTCTCATTTATGATAGTAACAAAATTTAAAATACTTTTTAAGACACAATGTTTACAAGATTTATACAAAGAATGTTATTAAAGAACATAAAATGTGAACAATATAGCATATGGCTGGAGAAGATATTTAAAAGTGTAAAGATTATCATTTTTCCTATTTATTATGGAAGATTAACACAGTTTCAGTGAGAATCTTTCTAGGCTTATCTAGTTATTTTTACCTTAATGGATTAATAATCAGATTGATACATGTTTGTGAATAGCAAAAAAATTTGGGAGGCCTAGATGGGTGGATCACCTGAGGTCAGGAATTCGAGACCAACCTGGCCAACATGACCAAACCCTGTCTCTACTAAAAATACAAAACTAGCCAGGCATAGTGGCTCATACCTGTAATTCCAGCCACTCAGGAGGCTGAGGCACAAGAATGGCTTGAACCCAGGAAGCAGAGGTTGCAGTGAGCAGAGATCATGCCACCATACTCCAGCGTGGGTGACAGAGTGAAACTCTGTATTCAAAAATAATTAATTAATTAATTAATTTTAAAAATAAAATAAATTTTAAAATTTCAGGAGTTAAAATGGTTGATTTGAGAGATATGGGGAAATGGTAGATGAAAAAGAAACAGGAGCTTCCAAAAGCATGATGTTGAGATAGGACTTCTTAAAAATGTATTTCATGTTATAGTTAGAAAAAATGATATGACATCATGTTGTCAATATTTATTGCAGATGTGGAG
This sequence comes from Saguinus oedipus, assembly GCA_031835075.1. NCBI lineage: Eukaryota > Metazoa > Chordata > Mammalia > Primates > Cebidae > Saguinus > Saguinus oedipus. The sequence continues at coordinate 59,999,220 of CM063185.1, forward strand.
AATAGGTACAGGAAATGAAATCAGCGACCTGTAAATCCATGCCAGTGAAAGTAACTTTGGCAATATAAAACTCAAACATTGAATCTTGGGTTTTATGTACCATGGATTACACAATACCTCAAGGTTTGTGCAACAAATTGTTACTGTAATCAAGATGCATTAAGTAAAATCTTATTGCTTTAAATTGAATCCCCACAGATGCTAACAAGGATTTGAATACACATAACGGATTTGAGAAGCGACTACTGGAAACACTGCTAAGATATTGGGAAGATGAGATAGAGCAGGAAAGGAAGCCAATACAGGTGACTGAAGAACAGATTTCTGCTGAGACTCAATCCTGTTAGGACTTTCAGAGAAGATAAATGTAGTCTGACTTTGAGTCTTCCCAGTCTAGGGTAACTAGGAGGTATTTACTCACTACCTCCCATCTGCGATTTATTAGAAATACCTCTAGGATTAACTCCCTGGAACCTCTGGTTTGCTTTACATTTGAACGGAGAATGATTTTGCAAACAGCAAAAGACCTTAGCAGGGAAGTGTTGGTGTTTTCAGGAGAAGCCATAAACTAGTGAAAAACATGATTTTATGTGACATATAAGGGGCAACACGTGAAGGTTCAGTATCTGCTGAGGAATTTTTCTTGCTTCTCAAATCTATTATTCTTCCTATAAAATTACTCAGATTTTCTTTCCATTATACTATCATGAGGTTCAAGGAGTGGTTCATAAAGTTTAAGGGGATCAAAAAGAGTTAAGCCAGCAATATCTCATGACCCAGGCAATGTGCGCTTTAGGAATGAGCATTACACCCAATTCAAGTCAATAATAACTAATTCCAGGACTTTTGTGCAAACTGTAGAAATAATCATCTTCTTTCCACAGGTTTTAAACCTCGAGGAGACTAATTAATGCTTTATTAACCAGTTGGTATGGGTCTAAAAATAAAGACAAAACAAAACTAAGAGAGAGAAATAAACAAACAAATATAAAAACAAAACAAAACAGATTCTGTTGACCTTGTTTGAAAATGGAGATGAAGATTACTTTAACTTTGAGATGAAGATTAGACTGAGGTCAGACCAACCACTGGACCTTCAAGAGCTAAGAGCCAATAGTGTTCTTTATATGGCTAAACAGTTTAAATTGGGTTTTAAATTAGTCTGATATATAATATTACTATGTGGGAGAAAATACATTTAGCTCTATTCTTGTACCGTAAGGTTAACAATTTCTGTTTATTCAATTTTTAAATCAAAGATTAAATGATGATTCAAATTTAGACCTCCCAAACAAAGACAAGCTAAAAACTATTTCAAAGCAAACCCCCCAGAAAAAGTGCCTCTATATATATGTGTGTGTGTGTGTGTGTATATATATATATATATATATATATATATATATATATATATGAATAGGTCTATAATTATAATGTGTGAAAACCTCTTTTTTGCTTGACCTGGAAGAAGTAAACTAAGGGAACACATTGTATTTTTAAGGTTATTAAGCTTCAAAAAATACTGTGGATATATCTGAAAGGCATTCACCACATTGAAGGTAATATTTGAAAAGACTAAGCATTTTCCAGTGCATTTTTTTGCATTAGAAAAAGGAGAGCCACAGCAAATAAATAAAACTTGACTAAATATTAAAGTGGGTAACTTATATTAAAAGAAACAAAATTATGGATAATAATATAAATAGATACAAATCTAATAATTAACCGATTAATCAATTAAATAAATAAAAATATTTTTGAAAATAATCTGACCTTTGGACATTAAAGAATATTAACAACCCTGGATTATAACAGAGTTTGATTTTTAAAAAGCATATCATTTCCAGAGGCAATAGCTCTCTATAAGATCTACTGTAACCACTTGGGACAAATTAATATTATATATCAAAATATAAAATATTCATAATCAGTGGAACGTTTTTATATTTAAATATTGTTATATGGAAGTACTTACAATAATTACAAAATCTTCATTCCATATTGTTGGTAATATCAAAAAATAAAGGAAGCAAATGCTAGTAGGTAGATAATTTGGCCATTAATTGTGGTGTTTTCAATGAAGTACTCTTTAGATTTATATGTACTTTAAGGTAAAATTTACAACAGAGTAGGAAATAAAACACAAAGCCAATAGCATGGTATTATTTTTAGTATAGTATAATTGTAAAAGAAAATAGTGTTTGCTTATATATGAATATAAAATCTGAAAATACAGACAAAAGACAACAGTAACTGTGAAAAATCCAGGAATATACCATGCAATAAATAATTGCAATTATTTGGGAGTTATAAGATTATAGCAGCCAGATGCAGTGGCTCAGGCTAGTAATCCCAGCACTTTGGGAGAGCAACGAGGGCAGATCATTTGAGTCCAGGAGTTTGAGATTAGCCTGAACAACATGGTGAAACTACATCTCTACCAAAAATATTAAAATCAGCCGGACATGGTGGCATATACCTGTAATCCCAGGTACTTAGGAGGCTGAGGCAGAAAGATCACTTGAACCTGGAAGGTGGAGGTTGCAGTGAGCCAAGATTGTGCCATTGCACTCTAGCCTGGGCAACAGAGTGAGAACCTATTTCAAAGAAAAACAAAACAAAGAAAGGTTATAGCATACTTTGATCTTTTATATTATATGGTGTGTGTATGCACTACAATTTTTATAACTAGCTTATGACATTTTAATAGTCAGAAATAAATTACATAGTTAACTATAAACAGGAAGTAAAGGGGATTTGAGCCCTTGCCAAATTAACAGTAAATAAACAACATACCTTCTTTTTTACAGAAAGAACAGATGCCTTAGTGTTACAATTGATTATAATTATATGCTGACTATTTGCCCTTTCCCCAAAATTATAGGCTCCTTGAGAGTTGGGACAGAAAAATATTGATATATGTAAACCAAAGCATCAGTTCAAGTATTTGATTCACATAGGCAGCAAAGTATTCCATTACAAATTACATACATGATATTTAATTTGGAAGATTTGGCAAATTTTCAATAATTATATTTTACCTGGCATTCTTATCAAATAATTCACAACTTTTAAAAATCAGCAACATTAAATATGTATAAGAAATAGCTCCTTCATTCTGTTTCACAACTTTGTCTCCAAAGCAATTATTTTAATCATTTTTACATTTTTTATATTTACTTTAAATAATATGCTTTCATAAACATGTTCTATCAATTTTAGAAATTCTGTTGATGTTATTTTTTCATTGATGAAGATTTAGCTTACACTGTTCCTACATTTCCTTATATCATCTTCCCAATGTATATGTGTATGATGTGTTTTGTGGGGGCGGGTATGTGGGCATCTGTGAGTTTCTGCTCCTGGGATTCAGTAGAAATAACATAGCCAGTTAATGTCCTATAATTTTGTTTGTATGTTTGTTTATATAATAAAATATATAATCTCTAATTTTTTTTATTCAAAATTATATGAATGCTCACTATTGCCAAGTGATTATGCTTATTTTTCCTCCAAGAGATTTTCATCATGAAGCACTTTTTCCTGCTATTTCAAAATGGACTACGTAATTGCTTTTGAGTCATCCTATACATTACACTATCTACAATGTCTCTGTATATTTTACTGGGCCTAATTCCCATTTTTCTATGTTCAATTTTGTCCCCTTTTTTTGGTTCCCTCCTTCTTTTGCTGGCAGATAGTCTTCAGTATTTCGCTAAAGATGAGTGACCAGAATATAAATATATTTAACATTCGTCTATCTGAAAATATCTTTATGCTACTTCTACTTTTTAAAATTATATGATTCAGTAGAATATTTTAGCATGAAAAATTTTTTTCTTACTATTTGCAAAGCATTACTCCATTACCTGTCAGATGTTCATTTAGTTTATTGTACATTATTTCTGAAATAGTTTAGAATATTTTTCTTATTTCAGTTGTTTTAACATTTTATTATGCTATGCTTTAGCTTGAATCAATACTTCCTTCCTTCCTTTTTCCCTTCCCTCCCTCCCTCCCTCCCTCCTTTCTCCTTCCTTCTTTCCTCCCTCTTTTGGTCTCTTCTACCTTTGCTAGTATTTTGGGGGCTGGCAATAGGTAAATGCTTAAGATATGGATATTATGCCCTTAAATCAAGACATTTTAAAATTACTTTTGTTAATACTTTCCCTCCCATTGACTTTTCTGTAAGTATTCGTATGATCAAATTGGTGGATGAAGTCTACAGAACATAGGATATGGAAGGGCTTCCTCAAATATGGGCTTTACAACTTATTGTGGTGAATTCAAAGTCACGTATTTATTGTCAAGGGTCCAAAGCCTGATTTTGCCTACATTCAGAGCTCAGATGAATTCCCCTGGGCTACAGCCACTGTCAGTCTCTACAAAGCTGACACAGTTGGTCCTTAAAGGCTACGCACGACCTACAACTTCCAATTCTTGGGCAAGCCCTGAAACTTATCTCAGGATGAGTTCTGACTTTGGCTGTTTTCTGAACCTAATGTCTGATCACGTTTCCTTTGATTTCCTATCCCCCTTCTATGGTCCTTCCATCTCAGTCTTTATGACCAAGATTCAAAAGCCTCAAGTCACTCCCTTTTTCCAACAATAGAGGTTGATTTTTCATCAGAAAAAAAGAGGAAAAAGAAACGCCCAAAACTTGTAAGGATAAAAGCTTCCCTCACTTCTAACTTGACAGAGGGATTCTGCTTTCACAGTTAAATATTAAAGGCCAGTTTCTGTCTACTTCAAACTGAAGAAATAACACAGGCAGCATTGCTGAGACGATATTCTTTCTCTAATTCAAATATTCATTTGAGTAAATAAGATGTTGTGTGCTTGAATGGGAAAAGCATGAAGCAGAAAACCAAGGAATAACAGATACCAAATTATTGGCAAAGAAAAACAAAAGTGGTTAGTACTTAGGTAGAAAACATTTAATGAACTGTGAAATAATTCATGGTACAGTAACTGTAAACCACTCAAAAATTTCTGAAAACATTTGAAAATATTCCATAGGTGAGGAGTGTTCTCTCTGAGTTTATGCTAATTGAAATATACATATGTAATATATATATATATATAACATATATATACATACATACACACAGAGCAAAAGAGAGCAATAACAACAAAAATAGCAAATAATTTTTAAAATAAAATATTTAAAATCAAGTCCAAGCGTTCACCACAATCTATAAAATCTTTGTAATTTTGGAAGTTAACTCTTTTTTTTTTAAATTTTTATTGCATTATAGGTTTTGGGGTACATGTGCAGAACGTGCAAGATAGTTGCATAGGTACACACATGGCAGTGTGTTTTGCTGCCTTCCTCCCCTTATACTTCATTTTCAATTGATAATTCAATGAACATTTCTCAAGTGTCTTTCTAAAGTAGCAGCAAACTATTAATTTTGAAAAATTGAGATGTGTTTGTAGTTGTAGCTCTATTGTGAAATAAGTGTGTCTTAAAAAAAGGAAAACAGTTCATTTTAAAAATTATTCATAAACCCATTCATTCAGTAAATATGCAGTAAACTTCTGTATAAAATCACTTAACAAATTTATTTCTGCCTTCATAGGAGTTTTAAGTTTCAGTAAAGAGGGGTTTCAGGTAGTTTAACTGTATTTCATATTTTATTATATATAATATATATACATGTATATAAACAATAACATAAATACATACAAACACACATATATGAGAATTGATAAAGCCATGGAGAAAAGACACAGAGTCCTAAATATATAAAATGGACCATTAATTGGGGACATTTGGGCTGAAATCTGAATTGCAGGCTGGTACTGCCTACTGGAAAGAGGTAGGAATCCATTAACATTTACCTATGTTTTGTATGACAATAGAAATACAATGACTTCTTATCTGATTTAAATGCTCTGATATCCCAAAGTGAAAATTTGTGTATTAAAAGTTTTTACCCTATCAGCTTTTAAAGAGAAAATACTTTAGACTATCATACATGATATACATCAGGCTTAGTAAGAGTCTAAAATCTTTTAAATCCTTTTAATTTAGGTAATTTTGTTGATGATGCACGGAATACTAACCAAGCAAATAGAAATTGTGGCATAGACATTTTCTTTTAGTTAATTCTCCCAGTCCTGTCAAACTTTCTATAATTCCTTTTATAACCCATTTGTTCATTTTCTTCTTTGAAGCACATGTTTGAAGGTGAGCACAAGTTTCTCATTGTATAAAGAGGGCTGCATCTACATTTGATGTCTGCTATGTTTTAACAGCAGCTTTTGCCTTCTTAGCAAAGTTATTACCTTTAGAAACTTCTTCCTTCTGCCTGGTGTAAGAGCTAAGATGAATTACTGATATCTGAGCAGGCAATTGTAAAGCCTCTGACAAAGCAACTATCAAGTGTCTATGAGATATTTGTATTCTCATTTAAAACTCCTTATATTAAAAAATATATTTTTCTGTTCTATGACAGATGGTTAATTTTACCCATAGCATGTTAGCCTGCTGGTGTGCAGGGTATTGTCTATATTATCTGGATTAAACTTGGGTTTTAGAAAGGGACTATGTTCCTGATACTATGGCATGTGGTCTTCACAGCTATCTTACTCTTCTGCAGCTATAATGTTTGGCTCAGCAAAGATTATTCCCCACCTCCGGTTAGAAAGGGTATTTCTCTCTCTCTCTCTCTCTCTCTCTCTCTGTGTGTGTGTGTGTGTGTGTGTGTGTGTTATTATTTTCAGTTTTTCCCCAGCTGCAATGGGTTTTCATTAGTGCCCTAAGGGCAAGAGTGTTTGTTGCCCTTCTCCCTGAATATTATGGCTTTTTTGTTCATTTGTTTTTTCAACAAATGTGTCTAGAAGCTGCTACTGTTCCTATCTAGGTCAGAACCAGGAGAAAACTTTCCCAAGATTCTCCCTAATCATAATTCTTGCAAGAGAAATTTTTTGGTATTATAATTTTTCTTTCCTTTAAAAAGTGTTTGTTCATATTCTGATATGAGAGAAGTTAGAATATTCATAAACTTCCCAATTTGAGGTTTTCATCAGCCCTCCTATGGGCATTTTATTTTGCTTATGAGAAAATTAAAATTATATTGAACTATGATTGATTTGTATAATAAGAGATGTACTCAAACATTTCTGAAATCTGTCTGCTTCTCAGCAACAAATTCATTCAAGCATTTTATTCCATTTATATAACTGCTTACATACCTTAGATCTGTTCAGAGTGTAGAAGTGAACCGTAGTTTGCATCATCAATGGCATTTCTATGAGCAGTTTTAATCTAAGACCTTATTTATTGCAAAAAAATTATTTTCCTTATTTTAATTTACAGTTTCTTGCCTTTGGCATTTATGGTAAAATATCTCTTTATATTTTCTCTTCTCATGAAATAGCTTTTATTAACTACAAGTATATACTTAAACTGCAATTATGTTTTATTCATTTCTTTGAGAAACTCAAGTTAAATATAATTATAATTTGTAATTATATTTCCTCCTCTACATGATTATCATATACCCTCAGGACTTGTTGATCTGTCCTGGTCCATCTGGCATTGTTGGATGTCTCATCATATATTAAATAATACTAACCTCATCAAAATATATTAGCATAGTGTTACAATATCTGATAGTATGAATCACCAGAATTTTTTCAGTGATTTTTTAATAGTAGATATGAATATAATTTAATTATGTGAATGCACATCAGTAACAATAATTAAGCTTGATTAAATATGATGCGTGAACTATTCTATAATATGAAATATTTTAGATTTATGCCACAATATGATGTTTACTATCCTGGATGAATACACATTTGAGATAACTGAGTTTTGGAAAAAAATACAATCATTAATAAACTATTTTAGGTGGAAGATATTTCACCTAAGTTCTAAATTACATGCTAAAATCTGCAAAACAACAAATTTTGACTGTTTTTTTAATTTGCAATTCCAAGCTAATGTATGTAGCAATTATAAGAAGTTACAGGGTTTAGGGCCACATCTTTATTCATAAAATAAGTGTTTTTCTTTACCGCTGAAAATCTGATCAGCTACTATATAAGCAGCTAGAAGTACTGTGGCAGGCCAGGTCTCACTAACACCGGCCTCCATAACAACCATTTCAGCACTGACTAAATGATAAAGTTAAATGCTGAAATCTGGAAGAGTCCGTGCCCTTTTACAAAGGCTGGAATGTAACAAAAACCCACCCAGAGTTTTGCCTAGGCCTTCCTTGGACCTTGAAGCATGACGACACGATGAAGGAATTCTTAACAGGACCTGTTTAGGATTAAAGAAGTTTTATTGGAGGTCTGAAGAAACTCCCCAACCCTCCACAAATAAGTTTATTTAGGGTCTAACATCTCTCCAAATCTCCTTGGTTTAGCAGGAGACAAGATAAGAATAATCACTCCAGCATCTGGATTCATTTAGGGTAGATAATTTTACTGAGGCTACAGAGGAAGGTCTTCAGGACTCAGATCTTACTGATTAGAAAAAGTTTAGATTAGAAGAAGTTTAATTACCTATGTCTTTACATGGATGCACACTAAACACATAGACATATAGCTTAGAAACTGTATAAGCTCTGGAAAACTTTTTAACTTTGAGTTGCTCTGGTGATAATTTCCAGGCCTTCTCCCTTTAACCAGTTATGGAAATGAACTCACTTTTCTCCCAGTGATCTGCGTCTCATTATTGGGCCATAAGAAGAAGCAGTCAGATCTGCAGTATTTTTCTGGGAACGGTGTTAGAAGTTATTGTTTGAAAAGATATTTTATTTTTTTTGTCAGTAGATCACTTCTTTTCACTCCACGTTTTCTTTATCTGATATGTTATAAACTGTTAAAGATACTTCTGGAAAATTATCAGTATACATACATACACATGCAGACACACAGAGTAATGAAAGAAAAAAATTAGTATCTTGAGAATTATATAAATAACAAAAGTTTGCATTCAATTAATGTGTTTTGATTGCCTATCATGTAAAATATGTCATGCTGGACAGTAAGAATACAAAGATGATTATTGGTAGGCTCTTCCTTTCAAGAATCTCAAAGTTGAAAAAACTGAAATATCAAGAAATTTGAACACCATAAAAAATTGTTTTGCCATTGCTATTTACATTTTTCATCAGAATTTGGAATATTATATGTCTCTCTCCCCTTCTACATATTAAAAAAAACATAATGAAATGGAATTCTTGTGTGCCTTAGGCATAATAAACTGAAGCAAATAACTACAAAGTCTCCTGATGCAGTCCAAATCCCTTTCAAAGTAACTGAAATGTCAATGAATCTTTAATTCATCTCTAGGAGGGATGAGTTTATAAAACCAGAGAGGGATGGTGTATCTCAAAACTGGAATTTGAAAGTTGACATAAATAACAGCTATCCCAGATTTATCAGGGAAGAAGATGTCCTAGCCACTTAATGAAGAGTCCCAGTTCCATTGAAATGACTCTGATCATTCCCAATATGGAATTTGATACTTTAGGCAATTTGTGACTTACTTCATAACAAATTGAATCTATCCAATCTTCTTTGTTCTAATTCTAAGCTTCTCAGTGTGAACATACCACTAACAAAATCCTAACTAAGCAATGAGAACTTCGCCAAGAAAATGAGGCTTCATCTATTATTGGACTAAATATCAGTGTTCACTATCATTTTATCAATTAACATAGGTAAAGCAAAAGCCACTGAAGTCTTAGAAGGACACTCAAAAATTTATGCTGAATGATGACTTCCCTTGATTTCACACCTTGTCTAAGCCCTGATTTTAGAGATTTGTGGAGGGTTACATATGAACATCTTGTCATGGGAAATATCAACAATATGATAGGCATATTGACAGATATAAGAAGAAAATCTGGACCAAACTGAGGCAGATATAATATCCAAATAATTCTGTATATTGAAAACTCATGTTATATTTGAGATATTTCATATAGAGAAGGGAAAAGGTCTTATTTGGGGAAGGAAGATTATCAATTTTGAAATTCCAAAAAAATGTTCCTACCTTTGGCTGTACTCAGCGTATAACCATCAGCTCTCTAAACACACATTGGCAATTCTCAAACCTTACAATTCTCAGATACTGAATGTTTGCAAGGTAGGAATGGGTAGTATTTGTTGATTTTGTCTCCTTGAAATGAACAGTCATTACTCACATGCATTTTCCTTGCTGTTTATGAGTCATGTTGTACTTCCACTCAGCAATGGTGACCAGATTGAGTCATCTATGTTTGCCTACATTTCCATCAATATAATCACCACGCTACCATTCCACCATTGCTTTAATTGTACTTGTAATGAGGAGATTCTGACCTCATTTTATCTTCTGGGTCTTTCTGGGTTCCCCTGCTTGAAATTTCTCCTATGCTCTATGGGTCTTTGGAAAGTAAATGTCACAGAAAAATAATTGAGTCACTTATTTACACTCATTATGTAAAAAGTCTACTAGTACTAGGATAAAAATATCTTGTCCCAAACCACTGATTTTGTTACTTAGAAGCTATGGAAACTGACACCACCTAAGCTCCTGAGTTGTCTTCTCTTCCCTCGTAAAATGGGATAAATCATACATTATTACAAATAGTCTTCCACGTTAATGTATCACCATAAACAAACTTCTATTATTTACAAGTAAAAAACAGCCTTGTTCAATCACAGGAACCAAATCAGGAAATGGTAAATTTATGCCAAGATACCTAAAGGTAATTTTTAAATTGCATCATTAAAAATTTTTCTTTACCTTTGGTTATTTAGCATAAGGTTGGAAATACTCCTATACATTTGACTTAATTTTTAATAAGTCAAAATTATTTAGAGTCATGTATTAATTTACATATATTCTGGTTACCTCGGAAAAGAAAACAAGGAATGTACCATTTTAAAAAAAAATATGATACAATAAGATCAGATACCATTAATAAAAGATACAAGATAATTTGGAAAGGGGAAGAAAATAATATATCAGGATATTTTGATAGTTGAATTTTACAACAATCAAGCACAAATAATTTCTCAGTTGTATATCAGTGGGATGTTATTCTGAAGATCTCAGCTTTATTTTTACAATCCTTTTGAATAGCTATTTAGTGAAAACAAAAGAAAAATCTCATTTACCTCTTAGTCATTTATACTTAATTCACTGAACTCTCAGTTGTGCACAGTAAGATGCTCAGTTCCAAGACCGAGGAAACTGTGAAGTTTGCACATAGCGAAACCTCAGAAGAGGTTATATTGTGCAATGGTTAAGGCATGGGTTTTGGAGCCAGACTGCAAAGTTGAAATCTGGCTCTGCCCCCTCATCACCTGAACAGTCTTGGAAAGTTATGAATATCTCTATGCCTATTTCCTTACCCATAATGATCCTAGGAAAGTCTACCTCATGGGGTTGTTTTGCAGAATAAATGAGTTAACGTGTCCAATAGTTAAAGCAGTACCTGTTCTTATTCATTGTTCTTTATCAGTTTCTAAAAGTCAAGTAATACTGCTATAGATTTCTCTTAGAAAAGTACTCAATTTAGGTACCTCAGTTAAAACAAATATATCTTGATTGTCCACCCAGTATTCTGAAATTTTTAAAAATCAGATGCTTGACCACACTCCCCCAAATTTGGATTTAGTTGGTGAAAGTGTGGATAGGGTTATCAGTATTTTTTAAAGCTGGGCTGTAAAGCTGTATCAGTATTTTTTAAAGCTGGGTGACTGCCCTCCTTTGGGTGGCTCAGAAGGGTGAGGAAACAGCAGAAACCAAGAGAAGAGAAGGGTCTTTCTACTTTTCGACTTTAACAATGTAAACTCATACCTATTACTTTGGACCAAGAGAGCAAATACTAGAGATCATCGGGAATATCTGATGAAAATAATATTGAAAAATAATTCCCAAAATAGTGGCAATTAAATGACATGAGGCCTTATTTTATATTTCAATATAAGATGGATGCAATATCAGCTACCAATATTGTGATATAGGACATAGCAGATACTATATTGCTTTATATGCAATTCAAAAATTATAGTTTTGGTTCAGTTAACAGAATAAATGCTCAAAATCTCTTTGATTTTGTTATGGTGATAGAACCAGTGCTTCCACATATCTGTACAATCTCACCAGAACTTTATCTTTTTTATTTACAAGTGCTAAATAATAACAACAGAGTTATCATTTTCACATATAAGTGTTTTAGTTTGTTTTTGCTAAAAGTTAAGTCTAACAATAGCTTTAACCAAATAGCTAGAATTATTTATTTTTTATGCCTATTAAGGTTTTCAATTGTATAATCCGTAAAATTATCACAACTCAGAATCAATCTCTTTGATATAAATCACAAACTGAAATATCTCTTCTAGAGGTTGAAAAGCCCATCATCAGAAAGATTTTCTTTACTTCCGTTTGCTTGTCACAATGCAGGAAATGCTCCAGAGGTTATTGAAGAGATAAACACCTTCCAGGCCACTCAGTAGAGTTATATGTAAATAATAACTTTAACCCGAGATACTTGAGGTCAGTGGGATTCCATAATCCTAAGCTAGGTGATTAAGTGCCTTTTAAAATAAGAACTTCTGATAGATGCTATTCATATGTTACTTGTAATGTTCCCGACAAGACATTGCTGCCAAAATGACCTAGTCAGCCTCCTTCCATGAGTGGCTCCTCTCTTGAGCACGTAACTATTACTCAGAAAATTCTCTAGAAACTCAATGCATATGTAGAATTACTTCAGAACTAAGGATTTGGGGGGAATAATTCCGACTTTAAAAAATGTTGTCTCAGAAATCTCTGATTCCTCTTTGATTTTGAAAATATGAACACCAAAACAGATTCTACCCTTAATCACCTATGATCATACCCCTTCCAGGAACAATTGGTTAAGTTCCAATGTAAGCTATATAGTTACTTAAGGGCTTTTTATATTGTTATCTTTTTAAACTATAAAAATACATAAATATGTAATATTTTATAACATTATTTAATGTTACACATATGTGTTAAAAATCACACTGGCTACAATAACTTCATTTCTCCAATAATATTTTATATTGATTTGAAAATAGAAATACATTTTCAATCATCCAGCAATTGTTATCTTGATTGAAAGTAACAAAATAATAATATAGTAATAATAATGTTTTCTACTTGACAATGAATTTTCCAGTGTTAAGAATAGAAAATTTAGGAAAACTGGACAGACAATTATATCAAATTTACTTCTATATACTTTAAGGGCTTAAACATTTATCCAATTTCAAAGAGCTTTTGGAATATAAAGGATGCATTGATTGGATTCTTTTGTTTTATTAAATGAGCGGGCTTAAGTAGGACTCAAATGTCAAAGCTTATTACACCAGTTTTACTAAAGGAAAATGACCAATTGCTACAATTGGCAAAGGAAAAATTCTCTCATAGATAGATATTACAGCATATCTACGCATATTTAAAAACTAACTACCAGAAAAAAAAGATTACTTTAAAGTATTACTTATATTCTAATGTGGATCTTCATAGAAAAAGAAATATAAAGCACAAATATAGACTGTATAAAATTGGTCTTTTAAATATCTTTACATGTTGTTTTTACAAATTTATGGTCAATTAAGTTTCAGGTTAAGTCTTCAGTTTTTCAGAGAACACTTAAACTAATAAAACAAATTGTTTAATTTTCTCTGATTTTTCTATATTTTTTATGGGTTTTTCTATCTATCAGCTTTATAATCTTATATAATGTCGGTTTAGTAAATTATTGGAAAAAATTAAGAGATGTATAATATATATTAAATTTGTTTAAGTTTGACCAAACCTAATATGCATTTTTAAATTTCCTCTCATTAAGTTTCTCAGTGGTATTTTGACATTTTATTACTTAAATAATATCATTAATGTTTATCTTACATTCCCCCGCTATTTTAAACCTACTGTATCCTCTTTTGTTACCTAATCTGTGTGGCATTATCACTGTCAGGACAAAGTCAGTTTCTACGTTCTTCTAGAGGCAGGCAGTGAGTGAAATCTATTCATGCCCATTTCATTTCTTCTCGCTCCTGGTTTTCAACTACCTTGGATAGTTGACAAGCTTTGAAAGACTGAGTTATTGTTTGTACCAAAACAATAATATCAAACAGACAGGATCCCTCCCATAAGTGTATCATGAAAAATACATAAAATGACTAAATTGAGAAAAAAATTGATCCTAGGAAATATGCACTTTATATATGTGTTTCAATGTTTTGTTACTTCTGATTATTTACAGTTATTAGTTGAAATGATGTGTCAAAATTTAGAACATATTGGGATATTATTAAAAATAGGTAAAATAATTTACATAATTATATTTAGAATATATTACATTGGTTAAATGTGTATAGAAATGGAGGTAACATAAGAATTCACTCTCTATTGAGCAATATGAAAGAAGAAAAGATTTATAATCACACATGAAATTTAAAAAAGCAATTCTGAATGTTAAGGGTCAGAAAATTCCATCCATCTCTGATGCCAAGAGAGAAAGTTTCAAAATTAGGAAGTTCCCAAACCCATTCAGGCAGAGGACGGTGACGCAGGTCAGGAGGCAGGAGACAGGTCAGGCCTTGTTCCAGCTACCCTTTCTCCGTCCTGGAAGTCCCAGAATGAGACCTGATATTAATTTTGACATTGAACCCTGATATGGTTTGGCTCTCTGTCCCTACCCAAATCTCACCTCAATCTGTAATCCCCACATGTTGAGGGAAGGAACTGGTAGGAGGTGATGGGATCATTGAGGTGGTTTCCCCCATGCTGTTCTCCTGATAGTGAGTGAGCTCTCACAAGAGCTGATGGTTTTAAAAGTGTTTGGCACTTCCCCTTCCACTCTCACATTCTTCCACCACCATGTGGTAGAAGAGGCATGTGCCTCGCTCCCCCTTGCCTTCTGCCATGATTGTAAGTTTCCTGAGGCCTCCAGTCATGCTGAACTATGAACTTTTCTTCATAAATTAACCAGTCTCAGGTAGTATCTTTATAGCAGTGTGAGGTTGGATGAATACAAACCCTGTTAAGTATTTTTATAAATTAATACATCTGGTTATAGATAGTTGAACAGAATCAGGCTAATAAAATGTCATGTGATGCTGTTTATTGCTTTTGTCCTCCAAGGCCCCTACGAGTCTACGAAGATCCAACCCCGGAAGTTCATACTCTGGTTAAAAAACTATGCATGATTTTTTCAGGCCTGACAATAGGCAATTACAGTCTCTTCCTGGCCAGCCCCTTGGAGAATAATTTTCTTTTCTACCCCAAACACAGTATAAAATTATTGAATTAAAGTCTATTCGTGGGGGGTGGGTTGTGGTCAGGGACTCGAGCCTTCCTCACTGATCATGCTTTTCCCACATTTACATTCCTAACCTTGGCATATTCATTCCTGTATCTTTCTATCTGTAACCTTGGGCACGCACCTGCTTCATGAGCATCTGCTGAGACTACTTTATGGACAAATGAGACAGCTTGAAGACTATTTGTCCCACTGTGACTCTGTATGTAATACATGTCCTCTCCTAACTCCCTGTGGCCTTGTTGTGACCTCAAAGTCTATATAACTAACTGCCTAAGCCTTTTGTTCTGAGCTCCCTCAACAGTGAGACCACCCCCATGACTTCACTGATCTACCTGACTCTAGCTAAGTGTGCTGCTCCATGTGGGGAAATGGAACAAGCGGTGAGCTGGTACTTTCACCAATTTAAGACTCTTGCTTATACCATCATAGTAAGGAATTAAAGGTTTAACTCTTTCATTTCTGATTTGTTGCTTTATTCAGCTGCTCCAATCCCTGACAGTTCATCTTTCTATCCTAGCTAAGCTGAAAGAGAGACGTATCATTGAAAACGATATACATCCTGGAACAAAACATGAAATAAATGGCAGGGCCATATCTACTGCTAAGCTTTCTGATTCCAATTTAAAAGCAACTGTTCTGCTTTGGTAACAGCAAAAAATAAAAGTAAAAGTATCAGGAGCAAGCTGACATCTCCTTTTTAAAGTTGGTGGGAAGCTTGGACAATATAAACCATTTTATTGGCAATTGATTGTTATCTATGACTCAGATGGCATAATATTGGAATCACAGAAAAGTTTAACCAATAAGAGATTTTTACATTTTATCTTTATTTCCCTGCTGTAGCCCTGACCTCCAGAAGCAAACTGTATATATATATTTTTTGCAGCATAATGAAGGAAAGTGAAACTAAGTCATAAAAAATGTGTTTAAACTCTGTACTAAGTCTAAATATTATTTGTAACTACAGAAAGAAAATAGATATATGGTTCCATAAAATTTTCAATTGACCCTCAAAAATGTCATGTCATTAGTTTATATGCCATCTTATGTTTATATTCTATAGTTACAAAAATTGTTAAAATAAGCAAAAGAAGTTGTTTAGTAAATTTTTCTATTGTCTGTTGACTCCACTGCTATAAAATGTCTTCCCAGTAGACTGATTATTTTTTATTTTCAGTATCCAGTTCAATAATTCTTCAGTAGCGATGTTGGTTTCTGAGAAAGGGTCTCCATTTATTTTTGTTAATATTTCATAGGCACAAAACTCAGGCACTGCTATTATGTCATTCTCACTATGCTTTTCTCCTGGATGTCCAAACAGATTTCCTTAAGTTCAATCATTCTTCAGTCTCAAGAAGCATTTTTTTTTTTAAAAAAAAAAAGCTATTTTTATTATCTTGGTTTTGAAATACAACACTTTGGCAGATCTTTTTAAAATTCTCTACTCCCTTCTCATTTAGAAATGTTAGGTCTCTAAGGATGTTCTTAATGATGAAAGTATAAAGTACTTTTTTGTTTGGGCTTAAAAAATTCTTATGTGTGTTTTCTAATGCTGTTATTCTGGAGATATGAATGTCACCTGCAGAGCAGTTCTTTTATGGCTCTGTCTCACTCACTTTGTAAGAAAATCATCTCCTTGAAATTTCTCCTTAATAGTTCTGTCAATCTAGAGTAATTGATCTCCAATAATGTCTTCTAAAATGAGACTTCTATTTGAATATTCTATTGCTCCTGCTGAAGGTGTAAAGAACTTTCTAATTGCTACTGATACTAAAAGTAGAAAACATCGTGTCAAGGTCCCTTGAAGGCACCAATGAGTTGATGCTGCTGCTTCTGTAATTTGTGACAAGTCTGTGGATACCAGGGTTTTAAGGAAGTAAGTTTCATAGTACAAGCAGGATGCCCAATGTTGAGGGAGTCAAAAATGTAACTGTAACCATAGCCAGTATTCACTGTTTCTACAGCAAATTCATTGAGCACTGTCATGCTGAACGTACTGCCATCTTGATTCCACTGTTCTCACTTGTACTAATGCCACTCACACTTTGCACTGTGGTTGTTGTACACACATTTTATATAAAGAGTTCTTGGGTTTCCCATTTGTTTTTCAGACTCTTACTACAACACCCACTTCTTCTCTATTTAGGCATAACTATACATGAGTAGAGCTAAGTAACATTGTAAAGGTCAGATATGTATAGTTCTTAGAATAAGTTCAGCCTTTCACTGCTTACGCTATTTTTTTGAAACAAAGTTGTAACATTTCCTAGAAGAGCCATTGTAACATATGTAAATTAAGCCCAATCTTCCATGGAGATGTTCTGCTTGCTACAATAAATGAAGTTCCTACTCAAACTGAAAAATTTACTCTACCCAGTACACACCCCAAATTGTACCATCCTTCAAACCAGCGTTTTGACTCAGAGACTAATTAGGCCTGATGTTTCATGGAAATATGATAAAAGTAATCCTTGAAATATAATTTGCTATCATAAACTCCAAACCGATCATTATACAATTTCTTTTATACAGAGCTGGCTTCACAAAATTTGTCCCTAATACCTGAAAACAACCTAAGAGAAAGTGGGCCACTAATATTATTAAAGAATCAAAATATCAAACAAATACCTTTTTTTGATAGATTGATGACCTGTATACTCACTTCAGGTTATTTCTTAGTTAGGTGGCCTAAACTGCAGACTTGCTACTCCAGATGCAATGTATGGACCAGCAGCAATGACATCGTAAGGGAACTTGTTGGAAGTACAGAATCTCAGGTCTTGCCCAAACTTATTGAGCCAGAATCTTCATTTTAACAAGATCCCTAAAGGGTTTTTATGCACTTTAATGTTTAAGAAACACAAATATTATCATTCACTGTCTGTTATTTCTTATTCCATCTATAAATTTTCCTTCTTCAATCAATAAATTTTCAGCTCTGTTTCCAAATGACTTTATTCATAAACATTGTTATCTTCCACTCTTCACTGCACTTTCAGTTTTTTTTGCATACAACCTAAATTGATAAAATCTTTATTAAGTAATGCTAGTTATGCATACCATTATTTTAATTTAAATCTTTAGGACCTCATGATGAATTTATGTTTAACATAGCATCACCTGGATAATTTTCTTCCTCATTTCACTATTCATAATTCCCAATTTTCTTCTGTTTCTTAAGCAATTTTTTAAATGTTTTTTTGTTGAATCTTATTTACCTTAAGTCTTCAGTACAAGAATGTAATCACAACATAATTAATGTAATCTATATCCCCTATGTTAGAATCTGTCCACATTGTACTCTGAAACATCTTGGTTTTTAAAGGGTTACTTTAGCTCACTGGGTCTACAACATTCTCAAGGTTCTTAACAATAGATGCACATCAGAATCACCAAAGGAAAGAGATTCTGGTGGCTCAAATCTGCCTTCTAAACCCAGATATTTTAATTACATAGAAATGAGTGGTTTTCTAGATACAAGGATTTTGAAAATTAAAGAAGAAATTAGCAAGAGAAAAAGCAAAAGAGAAGAATCCTGCTAACCCTAATGTGAAAATCAGTTGAGGACAACTACACTAAAACAGGAACTAAGGAAGGGCCATTTCTTCCTCTTTTGCACGTGTCCCTCTTTATTATAAGCAGTGTATTCAGCTTTGCCCCAAACCCAGAACAGCCCTCTCCCAAGATTAGAGTTAAATAGTAACTGTTTCTATTATATTAAGGACTTCTATTTCTATCCCTTGCAACGGACTTTCAATTTGGTTGCTCAGTACTGAATTTAAAAAAAAAAAAAACAGCTTCTCTAACAACAACAAAAACAGCAACAACAAAACCCTCCTATCCATCACTGACTATCTTATTCACTAGAACTATCTACTGCTTGAATTTTCACTGATTACCTATTTTTCCTCTGCTTTGATGATCACCTTGGCTTTTACAGTTAGCTTTCATTTTAGCTAATTACCTTGTATGCATCCTTCCTCATTTTGTAACATAATTCTTATTTTAATGATGTATTTTTAGTTTTTAAACCAACCTCTGGTCTTTCTCTTGAAAAAGGACAATTAATATGCACTTCTCAAAACAAGATCTCCCCAACTTCTATTTCAACTTTCATTATTTTATGGTTATATTACTTTCTAGTCATTAAACCACAGCTTTGAAAGAGATAAGAAGTGGCATTTCTACAAATAGAAGGTGAGATGTAGCATTTCAGTACTGACTCCAAGAAATAAGATTAAATGATTTATCATGTGTATCACCTTTAAAGATAATTTTACTTTTCTAAGAAAGGAAAAAATACTCCCAAATAGTTCAATCAGTGGTAGTTAATAGACTAATTTGTCAAACTCCAAATGATTTCAATTTGTTTTCTCTTTGAATTTGCCATTATCTCTTTATTATTAGTTGAATGACCTGGAAAAGCTCATTATTTCTTTGTGCTACAATTTATCATCTATTATACTGGAAAACAAATATTTTATTATTCCATATAAAATGTAGGGAACTTTTGAGTGTCAATCATAGTTCCCATAATTTTACATTATAGAAAACCATAAAACTTTTAAAAACCTCCAGGAACTCATAAAGGATTTCTCTTTTTTCCAAGTAAACAAAAGCAAACTCCATAGCTACCTGTACTATCGTATAATAAAATAAAAGCATTTGGACACCACAAGAGGATTAAACATAAACTAGAAACAGAATCTTATAAAATTCGAATATATTTAAATAAAAAAAAAACTCTGATTTACATACTGTTTTTCTCATTTTACTGTGGACTTCTGAGTATTTTACCACCAACAAAGCAATATGCATACAGCACAATATGAGCCATAGAGCAGGTGTTCAAAGTTGATTAGTTCTCTTCCCTTTTTAATGGTACAATCAGCTAGAAAATTTCAGGAGAAAAATTATTTTACTTTGTAAAAGATTAAAATTTTTCTACACTCTTTAGACAAGTAAGATATTAACACTTATTGTTATTCTTATTACATTTCCTATATCACATAATGAGACTCCAGAGTGAGCCCTTTATTAATATTCATAGTCTCCTCAGATAATTTTTGTTTAAGAAAATGCAATTTATTTTTGAATGCCTATCATATGCATTACAAGGAAAAACAATAAGGGTGGAAATTATGACACCCATGGGATTTCTAGAGGGCTTGGAAATTGGGTTATTATAGTTGAATGAAAATAACTACAAAAACTATATAATGAAATTTTACTACAATTTTAAGATGGTTTTGAATACAATGCATAGAATTATGCTAAGCTGTTTAAACAGAAACACTTCAGATACTCCAAGAAAAGACCTTCTTTATTTCATTAATTCCTATTAATATTAGCCTTTCAATTTGAAAATTATTTTTGCAGCTAGTGTTTTTATTTATAAGAGGATACCAACTGTTCAATGTTGTAATTCAAAAATACATTCTCATTTTCAACTAATAAACATTGCACATTTCCTAATGCATCTTTTTTTCTATGACTGGAGATTTTCTGATATGTCATCTGTCAAAGTATTAACAAGAAAAAGTAAGTGTTTTCTGAACTATTGAAGCTATGTCCCAAAATTACTATTTAATTATATGATACATATATAAGTCAAGTTCTTTTTCAGTAAATTCGTTAAGCCAATAATACATTAAGACTTCACATACTGAAGCAAAACAAAATTTAGAATATACATTTCTTTTGCTATAGCAGTAAAGCATCAAAGATGACTTGTAGAATTTTTACCTAAGGAACTGAAAGGGAGGTGATACATTTTACTAAAGGAGCAAAGATCAAATTTCTGTGTTGGACATATTATGTTTGAAAGTTAGAAATGCCTTTTAAATATGCTTATAAATATCAGGGATAGAAAAATATTTGCACACTATCATCAGGTAAAACCTAGTTAAGGCTATTCAATTTGATAAGATCACCTAGGCAAGAAGCAAAAATGAAACTCCCAGGAGCACTGTAATATTTATAGATGAATCAAAAGAAAAGACAAAATTAAAGGAACCTGAGGAGCAGCCAGTGAATTTACAGGGAAACAAAAGCAGAAATACCACAGAAATAATGGGGGAGACAGCAGGGGGATTTCAGATATGACGGAGTGACTTTAGAATACTACTAAGAGGAAAGAAAGTTGTGAGGAAGAAATTAACATCAAAATAGGTTTGATTCAGATTGCTGGTCACCATAACACTTCAGTAAAACTGAGGAACATGAATTAAAGAAAGCTGAAAGAAATAGCTCTGCATGAAGTAGACAATTTGAAACTTTTGAGAAGCCAACAATACAGAGTTTGTTTATCTGACATCTCAAACTAGTCACACTGGATTATAGTTCCAGTTGATGATTTCCTTCCATTTGTTAATATAGGAGTTGTCCCAGTTTGTCTAAAGTTGGAATTCAGACATAGCTGAATATGTCTGGTAAATATCGTTCTGGATTTTGAATAAGATGATTTCACAGAATTTACTGAACTTTCATTTGGTTTTCTTAACAGTGAAGTAATAAACTGACCTGTGGGTATATATAAAACGAAAAACTGCCCACATTAAAAAAAATTTACCCAAATAATCAGATATAACAGCCCAACATCTTCTTTAACTAAAGTGTTGTATAGTGGAATAGAATTTTCCCATGGACAGTTATTTTTAAACTCAAACTTTTTGTATTTTCTATGTCCTACCAATAGTTATTGGAAGTATATCTTCTGCATTATTCACAGATTACTCAAATCAATTTATAAAGGCTGAACTCAGCATGTGTTTATTGCAAACCTACTTCTTATTCATATTCTCTACTTTTATCTCTCCACCTACCCACATGAACCAGTACACCAAACTTAGGTCTTCACTAATTCAATCACTGTCATGTCTCTATTATTTCCTACAATTTTCTCAAATCTAGTCACTTGCTTCATCATCCATCTACGCATCATATTTCAGCAGGCTCCCTTTATATTTTCTATTGAGCTCCCTATATTAGCTCCCTTTTTTCATTCTTGTTCTGTTCTAATTTATTATCTGTCTTGCAACCAAAGTGTTTCAAAATAAATATCTTTCTAAGATACATTCGTATAAACCCCCCAAGAGCTCTTCATTGCTCATTGGATAATGGCTTTTATTATAGGTCCATACACATAAGAATACTTAGAAATAATAAAAAATAAGAATATAACAGATTGTGCTCAAAAATAATCATTTGAGTTAAATTCTTAGGCTTAAAATATAACTAAATCACAGACCAAATGAATTATCATCAATTTTGCTATTCCTTCCCTTAATATTATGGTTTAACCATATGCAGTGAAATTGTTTCAGTTCTTTGAATTCCCTGCATTTTTCACTTTACTTTTCATAGAAACTTTTCTATCAGACTAAAAAGACTATCTCCACCTTTCAAGTGTATAAATCCTACTTACACTCAAGTTTCAGCCTAGGTATCACTGTTTCAGGATAGTATGCCTAACTACAGACTCTAGCAGGTCTAAGTGAAATCTTTCTGACAAAATAATTTTTGTCAACACAATAAATATACTCCATTAGAGTATTTATATCCTTTTATTAAAACTGTCCATTACCTCTCTTAATCCTCCACTGGCTTCTCAGCTCCATCTCTTTCTCTACTCTATTTTCAGGACTGAGCATACTGCTAGCATGCAGCAAACATTCAAATGTATTCATTAGATAAATGAATGTTTTGAGAATATTTAATTTTATGACTATTGCATTTTCATATAATCTCTTAAATACTATTTCTGCTTAGTTATCATGTTGATATTTTCCTTTTAGTACTCCTTGAGCTTGATTTAAATCTCTTGAATGAGAATTGTCTCTATTAGAAAGGACTTTTCAAAAAGTTTTTCTACAGATCTTATTTCAGTATTAAATTTTTACAGGTCCTTTTTTAGGGAACTTTCTGAAAGTCAGCCCTCCACTTCTCAATCAACATCCAGTAATTATTAGATGCTTATTTTGCAATCTGAAAGTGGAAAGCAAGATACTATATAAAGTGAACCACATTTTTTTGCTCTTACCTGTCAATCAGCTCATGCTTATTCTTCTAATAGGACTCATCTTCTCAAAGACCATATAAAATGGAAACTCAACCAGTGCATGGTGATAAGGGTAAGAAAGCCTTTTAAAGTGGTATGTGTTTCTAATGAAGACTACAAAATTTGAAGTATGCTAGAACTAAATTATGATGATTCTTTCTCAGAAGCATTGCTTGAAGTGCTTTCCAAGATGTTTACTAGGAAATGCAGTGTTAACTAGAGCCAGTATTCTTTTTCCTCTGTTTTGGAGTAGTCCAGTTAATGAATAATCTAAATTGATGTGCTTAGTTATGCCCAAAAATGGCATAATATTTAAGGAAACAATCCTCATAGAATAAAATTACATGTTATACTTAAATACAAATACTTCTACAGCCACCAATTAGCTGTGTAACTTTGGAAGTGTTAGGCTCTCTAAGTCACGATATATATTTAGATGGAGTTTTGCTCTTGTTGACCAAGCTGCAGTGCAGTGGTGCAATCTCAGCTCACTGCAACCTCTGCTTCCCGAGTTCAAGCAATTGTTCTGCTTCAGACTCCCTAATAGCTGGGATTGCAGCCGTGAGCCACCGCGAACGGCCGCTATCACTTTTCATAGGAGGATATCCCTAAGGAGCCTCTAGAAACTCTTGCCTGATTGTCTGACTTAGACCTACCAAAGCAAAATGCACATTTTCTGTTGCGACCTTGATTACCCTCTTTTATTATTTGGACTTTCTTCTTTTTATCACAACTGTACTTTAAGCACAATCATTTTCTTCACTGCATCTCTATCACCAACCAGATAATTAGCATGTATTCACCACTGATTGCATTTGTTGAGTAAGAAAATAAATGTCTAGTGAAAATTTTAATTTGAGTAATATGACTTTCATTTTATTTCATTCACATTTCAGACATTTAAAAATATTAATTTTGTTTAACTGAAGCAGTACAGTCTGTTATCTGATTTTCATGTTAATATTTGTCATTTATCTTTGGGCTTCATGTGAAGATTTTTGGTAACATTTTCTTATCTCTTGTATGACTATATTTAAAAGCTTTTTTTTTGGTATTATTTTGCAAATCTATCTCATTGGATTGCACCTGCTAAAAATATATTTTAAGTAAAATGTTGCAGTTTCTATTATTTCAAATAATTAGCATGAATGAAATTTGTATTTGAACAAGATTATATAATAAAATTATTTCCTTTGTAGCTCTTCTAATGGACATTATAAAATAGAACTGAAAAAGTAGGTTCATAACACTCAAAATATCTCAAAAAATTATTTCTTTATTCTCAACTCACCTTTACATAACAGGAAGAAAGAGTACTCACTTCAACATAAGAGATACATGAAAAAAAAACACAGAGATAGTTTCTACTTTACCTAATGCTTTAGTTCTCAATACTTTAAAATAGAGAATTGATAGATAATGTTGAGGGTCTGTGCATAACTTCCTACATCACTCTTTCCTAATTTGGATTGATTAGTTGGCTTTTTTCTTCCAGACTGAATTTAGAGAAGATGGTGCTGATATTATAATAGACTGATTTTCATGGGATATGTCTGAAAATCTCATGTCTTTATGCATGTGAATCCTAGAATATTAAATAACTTTCCCCTATTAAAAAAAGCCCTGAAATCTTGCTAAGCAATCTTACTGCTGTCTAGCAATAAGAATTTGTTTGAGAAGCAGATGCTGAACTTATTGCTAAACTCAAGCTCTGCTATAATTTTCACTTTCACACCAGTTCTTTAATTTCATATCTCTGTAAAATGACAAATTACTACATGACACTAAAGCTCACTTGTGACTAGTTAAATTTATGAATGCAAAGTCTGCAAATGCTGAAATAAAAGTACCAAATATCAAAGCATTTTACATAAAGTTTACTTTACATTTTATTCTTGTTTCTCCCCTCCCATCTCCAGTCAGGTAGTAACAGTTCATCTATAGCTCATCTTATAATAAGCATCCAGCTATTTTAAAAGAATGACTCATCCTCACACTCCTAAATAA
This sequence comes from Saguinus oedipus, assembly GCA_031835075.1. Taxonomy (NCBI): domain Eukaryota; kingdom Metazoa; phylum Chordata; class Mammalia; order Primates; family Cebidae; genus Saguinus; species Saguinus oedipus. The sequence continues at coordinate 60,024,600 of CM063185.1, forward strand.
AATATTTGTGTTTATAAAGGCCAATCATTCTAGATTGGATGATTTATGCACAAGGCAACATAATGGAATTTGGAAATCCTGAGCAGAAGTGAAATCATCAAATTGAAAGTGACTTTCAAAGTAAATTCTTATCATCTGCTCCCAAGTAACAGAAAATGAAAATTTATTATGCCTATTAAAAATTGTCATTTACACTTTAAAATAGTTTTCTGTCATTTATGACTTTAAAATATGAATGGGCTTCAGAATATCTAGAACCATGCAAAATCACATGCAAAACTGCATGTGTATAAATCTATGAGCATATTTGTAAGAATGGAGGCAACATATTCATAGAATTCACTATATTATAAAAGGCATCAGTAATAGAATATAGATTGAGAACTATGTGCAAGTTCATAGAGGAAAGACAACAATTTGAATATGCAACAGGAGCAAACTTCCAAGAGTTTAAATTGAACACCAGAGAATGTGTGAGCAGAGGGACCAATGGAAGCATTTCAGAATCTGGTATTAACTGAGGGTATATAAAATGCTACATTTAGAATACAATGTTGATTAGAGTTTCTGCTACCTGTACTATGTTATTATTTTAAGTCTTCTCTTTAATGTGGGTAAATAAATGTTTCTAGATTTGCTTCAGTGAGGTAAATGGCTGGAAGTTTTATAACTAACCTTGAAAATATAGGCAGCTCTTACCATGCTGACACAAGCAAACAGTCTTGCAGACTGACAAACAGCCTTGCTTAATTAAGGCAAAACAAATTTAATCTAGACTTGACCAAAACAACCTTCATGTACTATTGTTAAACATCTTTTGTAACTACACATTTATATACATTGGTTAAAATGTATTTCTGCTGGATGTGGTAGCTCACATCTTTAATCCCAGCACTTTAGGAGGAGACTGAGGCAGGAAGATCATTTGATCCCAGGGGTTCAAGAACAGCCTGGGCAACATGATGAGACTCTCATAACAAAAAAAAGAAAAAAAGAAGAAGTAGCCAAGCATGTTGTGCATGATTCTAGTCCCAGCTACAGCTACTTGGGAGGATAGAGTGGAAGGACCACATGATTCCAGGAATCTAAGGCTGCAGTGAGTCATATTCATGCCATTGTACTGTACATCCTCAGTGACAGAGTAAGGCTCTGTCTCAAAACAAAAACAGGCCAGGTGCAGTGGTTCACACCTGTAATCCCAGCAGTTTGAGATACCAAGGCAGTTGGATCACCTGAGGTTAGAGGTTGATACCAGCCTGACCAACATTGAGAAACCCTGTCTCTACTAAAGATACAAAATTAACCAGGTGTGGTAGTGCATGTCTGTAATCCCATCTACTTGGGAGGCTGAGGCAGGTGAATCCCTTGAACCCGGGAGGTGGAGGTTGCAGTGAGCTGAGATCCGGCCACTGCACTCCAGCCTGGGTAACAAGAGCAAAACTGTCTCAAAAGAAAAAAAAAAAAAAGAAAGAAAGAAAGAAAAGAAAAGAAACATTTCTTTCTTTATACCAACCAAAAAATTGCACTTTTCTTATTCTTAACTATTTATCATATCATTCTGAGTTTTAAGGCTAAAAATTAATAATCATGATTTCCTATCATCCTAGTATTTACTTGATAAAGACTGCCATAGTCCCCCTCTGGAAATTTTTTGTATTAAGAAATCCCCATATAAAGCTAATAAGAAAATATATCTACAATTAGCAAAGTATGTTTTTTTTTTTTTAATTTTTATTGCATTATAGGTTGGGGGGTACATGTGCAGAACGTGCAAGATAGTTGCATAGGTACACATATGGCAGTGTGCTTTGCTGCCTTCCTCCCCTTCACCCACACTTGGTAGTCATCCCCAGGTCATCCCCCCCAGCCCCCCGCTGCTGTCCCTCCCCCATTCCCCCGAACAGTCCCCAGTGTATAGTAGACCGCCTCTCTGTGTCCATGTGTTCTCATTTTTCTCACCCACCTATGAGTGAGTATATGCGGTATTTCTTTTTCTGTTCTTGTGTCAGTTTGCTGAGAATGATGTTCTCCAGATTCATCCATGTCCCTACAAAGGACACAAACTCATCATTTTTGATTGCTGCATAATATTCCATGGTGTATATGTGCCACGTTTTCCCAGTCCAGTCTATCATTGTTGGGCATTTGGGTTGGTTCCAGGTCCTTGCTATTGTAAACAGTGCTGCAATGAACATTCGTGTGCATGTGTCCTTATAGTAGAACGATTTATAGTCCTTTGGATAGATACCCAGTAATGGGATTGCTGGGTCAAATGGAATTTCTATTTCTAGGTCCCTGAGGAATCGCCACACTGTCTTCCACAATGGTTGAACTAATTTACACTCCCACCAACAGTGTAAGAGTGTTCCTATTTCTCCATATCCTCTCCAGCATCTGCTGTCTCCAGATTTTTTAATGATCGCCATTCTAACTGGTGTGAGATGGTATCTCAATGTGGTTTTGATTTGCATCTCTCTAATGACCAATGATGATGAGCACTTTTTCATATGTTTGTTGGCCTCATGTATGTCTTCTTTTGTAAAGTGTCTGTTCATATCCTTTGCCCATTTTTGAATGGGCTTGTTTCTTTTTTTCCTGTAAATCTGTTTGAGTTCTTTGTAAATTCTGGATATCAGCCCTTTGTCAGATGTGTAAACTGCAAAGATTTTTTCCCATTCTGATGGTTGCCGATTCACTCTAGTGACTGTCTCTTTTGCTGTGCAGAAGCTGTGGAGTTTGATTAGGTCCCATTTGTCTATTTTGGCTTTTGTTGCCAATGCTTTTGGTGTTTTGTTCATGAAGTCCTTTCCTACTCCTATGTCCTGAATGGTTTTGCCCAGATTTTCTTCTAGGGTTTTTATGGTGTCAGGTCTTACATTTAAGTCTTTAATCCATCTGGAGTTAATTTTAGTGTAAGGTGTCAGGAAGGGGTCCAATTTCTGCTTTCTGCACATGGCTAGCCAGTTTTCCCAACACCATTTATTAAATAGGGAATCCTTTCCCCATTGCCTGTTTTTGTCTGGTTTATCAAAGATAATATGGTTGTAGATATGTTGTGTTGCCTCCGATGCTTCTGTTCTGTTCCATTGGTCTATATCTCTGTTTTGGTACCAGTACCATGCTGTTTTGATTACTGTAGCCTTGTAGTATAGTTTGAAGTCTGGTAGCGTGATGCCTCCCACTGTGTTCTTTTTGCTTAGAATTGACTTGGCTATGCGGGCTCTTTTTTGGTTCCATATGAAATTCATGGTGGTTTTTTCCAGTTCTGTGAAGAAATTCAATGGTAGTTTGATGGGGATAGCATTGATTGTGTAAATTACTTTGGGCAGTACAGCCATTTTCATGATATTGATTCTTCCTAACCACGAGCATGGAATGTTTCTCCATCTTTTGTGTCCTCTCTTATTTCGTTGAGCAGTTGTTTGTAGTTTTCCTTAAAGAGGTCCCTTACATTCCTAGTGAGTTGTATTCCTAGGTATTTTATTTTCTTTGTAGCAATTATGAATGGCAGTTCGTTCTTGATTTGGTTCTCTTTAAGTCTGTTATTGGTGTATAGGAATGCTTGTGATTTTTGAACATTGATTTTATATCCTGAGACTTTGCTGAAGTTGCTTATCAGTTTCAGGAGCTTTTGGGCTGAGGTGATGGGGTCTTCTAGGTATACTATCATGTCGTCTGCAAATAGAGACAATTTGGCTTCCACCTTTCCCATTTGAATACCCTTTATTTCTTTTTCTTGCCTGATTGCTCTGGCTAGAACTTCCAGTACTATGTTGAATAGAAGTGGTGAGAGAGGGCATCCTTGTCTAGTGCCAGATTTCAAAGGGAATGCTTCCAGTTTTTGCCCATTCAGTATGATGTTGGCTGTTGGTTTGTCGTAAATAGCTTTTATTACTTTGAGATATGTTCCATCAATACCAAGTTTATTGAGGGTTTTTAGCATAAAGGGCTGTTGAATTTTGTCAAATGCCTTCTCTGCATCAATTGAGATAATTATGTGGTTTTTGTTTTTGCTTCTGTTTATGTGGTGAATTACATTTATAGACTTGCATATGTTGAACCAGCCTTGCATCCCCGGGATGAATCCTACTTGATCATGATGGATAAGTTTTTTAATGTGCTGTTGCAATTGGTTTGCCAGTATTTTATTGAAGATTTTTGCATCTATGTTCATCATGGATATTGGCCTGAAGTTTTCTTTTCTTGTTGAGTCTCTGCCAGGTTTTGGTATCAGGATGATGTTGGTCTCATAAAATGATTTGGGAAGGGTTCCCTCTTTTTGGATTATTTGGAATAGTTTCAGAAGGAATGGTACCAGATCCTCTTTGTGTGTCTGGTAGAATTCAGCTGTGAACCCATCTGGACCTGGGCTTTTTTTGTGTGGTAGGCTCTTAATTGCTGCCTCAACTTCAGACCTTGTTATTGGTCTATTCATAGTTTCGGCTTCCTCCTGGTTTAGGCTTGGGAGGACACAGGCGTCCAGGAATTTATCCATTTCTTCCAGGTTTACTAGTTTATGTGCATAGAGTTGTTTGTAGTATTCTCTGATGATGGTTTGAATTTCTGTGGAATCTGTGGTGATTTCCCCTTTATCGTTTTTTATTGCATCTATTTCGTTGTTCTCTCTTTTCTTTTTTATAAGTCTGGCTAGTGGTCTGTCTATTTTGTTGATCTTTTCGAAAAACCAGCTCTTAGATTTATTGATTTTTTGAAGGGTTTTTCTTGTCTCTATCTCCTTCAATTTTGCTCTGATCTTAGTTATTTCTTGTCTTCGGCTACGTTTTGAGCTTTTTTGATCTTGCTCCTCTAGCTCTTTCAATTTTGATGATAGGGTGTCAATTTTGGATCTCTCCACTCTTCTCATGTGGGCACTTATTGCTATATATTTTCCTCTACAGACTGCTTTAAATGTGTCCCAGAGATTCTGGTACATTGTGTCTTCGTTCTCATTTGGTTCCAAAGAACTTCTTTATTTCTGCCTTCATTTCATTGTTTATCCAATCAACATTCAAGAGCCAGTTGTTCAGTTTCCATGAAGCTGTGTGGTTCTGAGTTATTTTCTGAATTCTGAGTTCCAACTTGATTGCACTATGGTCTGAGAGACTGTTTGTTATTATTTCAGTTGTTTTGCATTTGCTGAGGAGTGCTTTACTTCCAATTATGTGGTCAATTTTGGAGTAGGTGTGATGTGGTGCTGAGAAGAATGTATATTCTGTGGATTTGGGGTGGAGAGTTCTGTAAATGTCTATCAGGTTTGCTTGTTCCAGGTCTGAGTTCAAGTCCTGGATATCCTTGTTAATTTTCTGTCTGGTTGATCTGTCTGATATTGACAGTGGAGTGTTAAAGTCTCCCACTATTATTGTGTGGGAGTCTAAGTCTCTTTGTAAATCATTAAGAACTTGCCTTATATATCTGGGTGCTCCTACATTGGGTCCATATATATTTAGAATCGTTATCTCTTCTTGTTGTATCGCTCCTTTTACCATTATGTAATGACCTTCTTTGTCCCTTTTGATCTTTGTTGCTTTAAAGTCTATTTTATCAGAGATGAGAATTGCAACTCCTGCTTTTTTTTGCTCTCCATTTGCTTGGTAAATCTTCCTCCATCCTTTTATTTTGAGCCTTTGTGTATCTTTGCATGTGAGGTGGGTTTCCTGGATACAGCACACCGATGGGTTTTGGTTTTTTATCCAATTTGCCAGTCTGTGTCTTTTGATTGGTGCATTTAGCCCATTTACATTCAGGGTTAATATTGTTATGTGTGAATTTGATACTGCCATTTTGATGCTAGCTGGCTGTTTTGCCCATTGGTTCATGTACATTCTTCATTTTGTTGATGGTCTTTAGCATTTGGTATGCTTTTAGGATGGCTGGAACTGGTTGTTTCTTTCTATGTGTAGTGCCTCTTTCAGGAGCTCTTGTAAAGCAGGCCTAGTGGTGACAAAATCTCTGAGTACTTGCTTGTTCATGAAGGATTTTATTTTTCCTTCACTTATGAAGCTCAGTTTGGCTGGATATGAAATTCTGGGTTGAAAGTTCTTTTCTTTAAGGATGTTGAATATTGGCCCCCACTCTCTTCTGGCTTGTAGAGTCTCTGCCGAGAGATCTGCTGTGAGTCTGATGGGCTTCCCTTTGTGGGTGACCCGACCTTTCTCTCTGGCTGCCCTTAGTATTTTCTCCTTCATTTCAACCCTGGTGAATCTGACGATTATGTGCCTTGGGGTTGCTCTTCTTGCAGAGTATCTTTGTGGTGTTCTCTGTATTTCCTGGAGTTGAGTATTGACCTGTCTTGCTAGGTTGGGGAAATTTTCCTGGATAATATCCTGAAGAGTGTTTTCCAGCTTGGATTCATTCTCTTCGTCACATTCTGGTACACCTATCAAACGTAGGTTGGGTCTCTTCACATAGTCCCACATTTCTTGGAGATTTTGTTCATTCCTTTTTGTGCTTTTTTCTTTAATCTTGGTTTCTCATTTTATTTCATTGAGTTGATCTTCAACTTCTGGTATTCTTTCTTCAGCTTGGTCAATTCGGCTTTTGAAACTTGTGTATGCTTTGCGAAGTTCTCGTGTTGTGTTTTTCAGCTCCTTCAATTCATTCATATTCCTCTCTAAGTTGTCCATTCTTGTTATCAATTCCTCAAAACTTTTTTTTCAAATCTTTTTTCAAGGTTCTTAGTTTCTTTGCACTGGTTTAGAACATGTTCCTTTAGCTCACTGAAGTTTCTCATTATCCACTTTCTGAAGTCTGATTCCGTCATTTCGTCACATTCATTCTCCTTTCAGCTTTGTTCCCTTGCTGGTGAGGAGTTTTGGTCCTTTTTTGGAGGTGAGGTGTTTTGGTTTCGGGTGTTTTCCTCCTTTTTGCGCTGGTTTCTTCCCATCTTTATGGATTTATCTGCCTGTCGTCTTAGTAGTTGCTGGTTTTTCAATTGGGTCTCTGTGTGGACACTGAGATTGTTGATGATGAAGTATTTCTGTTAATTAGTTTTCCCTCTAATGGTCTATCCTCTCTGCTGTATGAGTGCTGAGGTCCACTCCAGGCCCTGTTTGTCTGGGGTATACCTGCAGCAGCTGCGGAACAGTGAGGGATGATACCAGTTTCTTTTTCTGCTGCCCTTGTTCCAGAATGATGCCAGCCAAATGTCAGTCTGATTAGTCCTTTTCTGGGGTGACTCCTTGGATATACAGAGGGCAGGGAGCTGCTTGAGGAGACAGTCTGTGCTTTATAGGAGCTCCAGTGCTGAGCTGTGAGCTCCGTTGTTCGTTCAGTGTTGTTGGGAGGTTGTTTATGTCTGCTGCAATAGAACTCATAAAACACCACCCTTTTTTTTTTTTCACCCTTAGATGCTCTGTCTCAGGGAGTTGGGGCTTTTTTTATGAGTATCTGTTGCACTGTTCTACTCCACTAGGTGGCAGTCTATTCACTATTTGCCTGCCGGGGCTCTGACCTGCTAGCGCGGGTCCACCCTGTTGCTGCCTGGCGGAGTCTCTCTGTTATGGCAGGTTGCCTCGGCAACGGCAGGCTGCGTCAGACCTGGGCGGTACTTCAGTGGGGATGCACTGTGTCAGAGATGGTGGACGCCCCTCCCTCACCGGGCTGCACCATCCTAGATGCCGGCAGCAAAACTCTCAGCCCCAAGCGCCTCCAGTCGCCGCCCTGCTTGTCCCCGTGAGCATGGGACCCACCAAGCCCGATCACCCAGCTCCATGCCTCAGAGTCCGTCCTCTCTCTCTCTCTCTTCCTCTCCCCAAGCTGAAAGGTCGACTCTCTCACTGGCGCCCCAGGAGCCTGCCGATAGGGCACTGGGATCCGTGCGATCTCCCGTGCCGCTGCCCACTACCCCGGCTCAGATCACGCTTCCCAGGAAACTCCTGGTCTGGCTCATTGTCCAAGTCCCATTCAATCAGATGGACATGCCAATCTGCCCTTCCAAATCTCAGATTGCCGGTTTAACAGGGCACCCAGACCAGTGAGTTCCGCGCCGGGTCCCGCTGCGGCGCCGGCCGAAGAGGCGGCGGGAGCCGGCTGCGTTAGCCGGCTGCACTAGGGTCCAGTGTCTCTCCCACACCTGGGACATTCAACACTCTGTGGGCATAAAAGGTCCATCCGAGAATGCGGCTAGGACTCACCCTCTGCGCCTTCACTGAGAGCTGCAATCCTGAGTCGCCTCTATGACGCCATCTTGCCTCCTCCCCCTGCAAAGTATGTTATTATAAGGACTTTATAGGCTAATAGCAAAAAATTATTCCATTTTACAGGTGAGAAAATTAAGAAACAGTGAGATAAGGAAAATTTGCCAAAGTGATGTAATGTGATAGGTTCAGGAAAAGGTCTGTGGTTCCCTATTTCTTTCTCAGAATTTTTCCCCATTAACCCAGACAATAGTTTTAAATTTAGTCACTATAGTGTGAATAGAAAATATGTTTTCTGAGAGTGATTTTAGCTGTTAGTTCTATAATTGGCTTTGTATGTGTGTGCATCTGTAGATGTTTTATCTGAAAAATTATTAATTGTTAATCAGAAATTCTAAAAATTTACTGTTTACCTTTTCTTTATGATAAATACAATATATATATAGAAAAAGTTTGAACCTTAAAGATTATAGGCATATATTTAATTTCTGATTTAAATGCTTATTTATAAATATACAAGCCACTAGAGTATGTACTTTGCAAGATGGAAACAAAGTAAGAAGAGAAACAGCAATAAACTAACTTTTTTTTTTTTTTTTAAAGGAAACAGGTAAAGCAAGTACAAAGACATGGCTAATAAAAAGAGGAGCAAAATTAGGATCACAAGTCAGATAAAAATACTCTGGGCTTTCAAGATGGAGAGTCTCAGTTCCAGGTGAAATTTTAAGTGTTTAATAAAACATTTGGTATTTGAAAGGATAAAGAATCAACTTGCAGCAGATGTGGGGGCAGAAAATCTCCAGATATATGTGTACCTCATTATGGCTCTCTGCTTTATTGTAGGTCACAGATACTGCATTTTTATAAACTGAGGGTTTGTGACAAGTTGAGAACATCTATCAGTGCCATTATTCCAACAACATGTCCTCACTTCCTGCCTTTGTATCACATTCTGGTAATTTTCATACTTCAAACTTTTTCATGATTATTTTAAAATATGTTTGGTATGTTTGTCAACTACAAATCACATGCTGGAAAGTGATCCCCAATGTTGGAGGTGGAGCTTAGAGAGAGGTGTTTGGGTCATGGGGGTGGATCCTTCTTGAATGGCTTGGTGCCCTCCTGGTGGTAATGAGTGAGTTCTCACTCTCAGTTTATATAATATCTGGTTGTTAAAAAGAGTTGGGATCTCCCTTCTTTCTCTCTTACTCCCTCCCTTCCCGAGTGATTTTCTTGCTTCCCCTTCAACTTCTGCCATGATTGAAAGCTTCCTCAGGCTCTCACCAGGAGCAAATGTCAATGCTATGCTTCCTGCATACCTTGTAGAAATATGAGACAAAAGAAACCTATTTTCTTTTAAATTACCCAGCCTCAAGTATTCCTTTATAACAATTTAAATGGACTAGTACATTATTTTTGTTACAGCAATCTCATCTCCAATTGGGCTTTGATGTTACTATTGTAATTTATTAAGGAACCACAGACCACACCCACATAAGATAGTGAACTTAACTGATAAATGTTGTGTGTGCTCTGACAGCTCCACTGATTCCCTCATCTCTCCCCGTGTTCTCAGGCTTCCCCATTCCCAGATACACAACAATATTAAAATTAGGCCAATTGATAACCCTACATAGCCTCTACATTTTCAAGTGAAAGAAAGACTCTGCATGTCTCTCGCTTTAAGTTAAAAGCTAGAAACAATCAAGTTTCATGAGGAAGGCATGCCAAAAGTAGAGACAGGCCAAAAATAGACCTCTTATGCCAAACAGCCTTGTTGGAATACAAAAGAAAAGTTCTTGAAAGAAAATTAGAAGTGCTAATCTAGTGAACACACAAATGATAAGAAAGCAAAACAGCTTTATTGCTGAGATGGAGAGAGTTTTAGTGTTCAGGATAGAAGATCAACTAGCCACATTTATATAAGCAAAAGATTAATCCAGAGCAAAGTCCTAATTCTATTTAATTCTATGTACCCTGAAAGAAGTGAAAAAAGCTACAGAAGAAAAATTGGAAACCAGCAGAGGTTGGTTCATGAGGTTGAAGTAAATAAGCTATCTACAAAACATATAACAACATAACATAGCATAGCATAGCACAGCATAGCATAGCACAGCACAGCACAGCACAGCACAGCACAGCACTGCATCTCATCGCATCACATCCTATCACATTGCATCGCATCACATCACATCACATTGCATCGCATAGCATCACATCGCATCCCATCACATCACACATCACGTCTAAAGTAAAGCAACAAGTGCTGATGTAGAAACTGCAGGAAGTTATCCAGGATATCTCAATGATTGATGATAGCAGCTATACTAAACAATAGATTTCAATGTTGATGGAATAGCGTTCTGTTGAAAGAAGATGCTATCTAGGACTTTCATAGCTAAAGAGGATACGTCAATGCCTGTCTTCTAAGTTTCAAAGGATAAGCTGACTCTATTTTTAGAGGCTAATGTAGCTGGTGAAGCCAATGTTCATTTACCATTCCAAAATACTAGGACTCTTAAGAATTATGCTAAATCTACTCTGTTCGTACTCTGTAAATGAAACAACAAAGCTGGGATGACAGTGCATCTGTTTACAGTGTGGTTTACTGAGTATTTTAAGCCCACAGTTGAGACTTACTAAGAAAAACAACAACAACAAAATCCTCTCAAAATACTGCTGTTTGCTAACAATGCATCTGGTTACCCCATAGCTCTGATGGAGATTTACAAGAAGATAAATGTTGTCTTCATACCTGTTAATACAAAATTCATACTGCAGCCCATGGGTAAAAGAGTAATTTTGACTTATAAGACTTATTATTGAAGAAATATATTTTATAAGACAATAACTGTTATTATAGATAATGATTCTTCTGATGGATCACAGCAAAGTAAATTGAAAACTTACAGAAAAAATTTATCATTCTAAGTGCCATTAAGTACACTCATAATTAATTCATGAGAGGAGGTCAAAGTAGCAACATTTACAGGAGTTCGAAAGACATTTATTCCAGTCGTCCTGGATAACATTGTGAAGTTCAAGATTTCAGTGGAGGAAGTCACTGCGATGTGGTACACATAGCAAGAGAAGTAGAATTAGAACTGGAGCCTACAGATGTGATTAAATTGCTGAAATTTTATGATAAACAGATGAGACATTGCTTCTTATTGTTGAGCAAAGAAAGTGGTTTCTTGAGATGAAATTTGCTCCTGGTTATGATGCTAAGAACATTGTTGAAATGCCAACCAAAAATATTACACAAATGACAACAAAGAATATTGCAGAGATGTAGCTGATGCTGCAGGAGCAGGGCTTGTGAGGATTGACTCAAATTTTGAAATAAGTTCTACGATGCATAATATGCTATTAAACTGTATTGCATACTATGGAGAAATCTTTCATAAAAGGAAGAGTCAATTAATATGGCAAACTTTACTGTTATCCTATTTTATGAAATTGCACAGCCGCAAAAACCTGTAGCAACCACCATCCTAATCAGTCAGCAGCCATCCACACAGAAGCAGATTTCCATCAGCAAAAACATTATGACTTGTTGAAGTCTCAGTGGATTGTTATAATAGCATGTTTTTAACAATAAATATTTTTTAAAAGTATGCATGTCTTTTAGACATAATGCTATTGCACATTTAATAGACTATTGTATAGTGTAAACATAACTTTTATATGCACCAGGAACCAAAAAATTTAAGTGACTAGATTTGTTGAAATATTTGCTTTATTGTCTTGGTAGAACTGAACCCACAATATATCCAAGGTTTGCTCATATTACATTCCTAAAGTAGATTTTTTATGCAAGTTATGGTGATGAGATATATTGAATTAATTTACTTAATATATGCCAAATGATGATAGTTACTTCAAAGGGTTGCCATGATATGTGTGATAAGCAGTCTATAAAATTTGTGATAATTGATTACTGTAAAGGCAGTCATTAAAATTCATTTTCTTTTATTTATTTATAAATGAAATTGCTCTGTTAGTAGAAATAACACTTTATGTTAACAATACTATAACCTATCTTCCTCCAAAATGAAAGTTTTTAAAAAAATATTCTTCAATTAGGCACATTTATGATGACAGAAACATTAGAAAAACATTTACTTGATTTTATGCACCACAAAATATATAGGGGATGGATACAACTTAGGAGCTTATTCATGATGGAAAATCACATAAATACAATAAGATCAAAAGGTTCAGAATGATAAAATGAAAACTACCCTAAGATGGCAGAGAATGAGAAGATTGCCTAATTATTTCCTTCCCTAGCTACGTTTATATATATATATATATATATATATATATATATATATATATATATATTCCGGTGCTCTTTTTGGCAGAAAGTTAGACCCATCATGTCACAAATTTCCCTTCCTTTCACAAAAAGAACAAGGGGAAGCTCCTATTCAATCAGGAAAAAAAAACCTATATGTATAAAAAGAATTTATTTCTAGTTTTATATACTATGAATATCAAAAAGAAGTATTCACAATGTCTTGTAGTTAAACCACAAGACAAAGTAAAGCACACATTTTATGGTTTTATAGGAAAACAAAAGTAAAAACACAAGACAAACATCAAATAATAAATGAAGGTAAAATTTTGACTTTCTGCCTGTAAACATCACTGAGCAGAAAGCAGTTCTAAGCTTTCAAAATTCAAGGAAGAAACGCAAAAAAATGACATAATAACTCATTATCTGTTATTCTGCTTTTAAAAAAAACCTCTTTCTTGTAAATCTACCAGCTTATTGCTATAAAGTAACAACTTTTAAGTCTGAGAGAGCTTCATCACAGGAATTTAAAATAAGACATCCTTAATAAGATATACAAAATTGTCATAGATGTTATTTTGTAGTAATCATTTTATTATGACATTTTCTAATTCTTTCTAGTCCTTAAATAAAAATCCACTATTGATTAAAATCAATGCCTACATACTCAAATGTTGACGTTTCCTTCTGCATAGGTCTTCTTAGTTTGAGACTGAGCCAAGATAATTAACAAAAATAGTTAACTATTCTTTCTCCCTGTTATAACTTGACAATTCTCTTCTTCTTATTTATTTATTTAGTTAATTAGTTAGTTTTTGAATAGGGTAAGCTTTCTACTAATTAATTTTCTATTTCAAAAGCCAGTAGTTGCTATGTGGGAGTCTTCTGTTTTTTTAACTTCAAAATAGATGAACAACAAGTAGGTGGGGCCCAAAGTGGCTCTGGCCGGATGTCGTGGCGCTTGCGAAGGCGAGGCCAAGAGTTCAAGGCCAACCAACCTCAGCAACCTCACAAGCTCTCATTGATTGGCCAGAAAAAAAAAAAAAAGTAGGTAATAGATGATTATTAAATTTCTTAAAAGACGACTTTTGACTAAAGATATTGCACAAAATACATTAATTTACTTCTCAAAATTTTATTTAAGTTGTACCAATAGAAAAGTCTTTTAAAAACATTGAGAACTTGGCAGTACAGGAATCACAAGAAACATAAGTTTTTCAGAATTCCTAGTAAATGAAACCCACAAGTGTCTATTAATACAATAGTGAATACAGAGCAGGGGAAACAGCAGCCCAAATTTCATTTGCTAAAATCCAAATTACAGGCAGATCTTTTCAGGTGTGGAGAGAAGGAGTGTATTGCAGGCACAGTAATCAGAGTAATTAAAAGACTATTGACACAAATAGCCAAGCCATGTCTTTGCTCCAAATAGCTGTCCTCCATGCCTTAGAGAGATCTGGCAGGGCTGGAAAAGGAGAAAGAAAAGATTCTCAGGAAAATCTAAGCTCCTCGTGTGTATGTAGATGCCTGAAGGGAAACAGATAGGTAAGGTGGTAATTGCAAAGCATCAAAACAAACGAATAAAAAATTGTAGAGCAACGACATTGTGGTTAGAGTGGGAGAACACAGACTCCACCAGGAAGCTCCCCTTAAAGGAAGTTGCATGATAATGCAGCCTCCCCAGAGATAAAATAAGACCAAGAGCTAAGCTTTTTATTTCATAGATAATTCTGTCTGAAAAATAAGGAATTATAAACCTACAGGGAAAACTTAATTCTAACTACATATATTAGTCAAGCTAATTATTATAAATATTAGCAAATTGTAGAATCTACCATTGACGAAATCCAACAATTTGTAAAGAATTGAGATGAGCCCTGGAAGACCACAAGCTGACCAACTAGCCTGAAACAACAAGTAGACTTCATTGCACTGAAGAAAGAAATCAGAATCTTAGGCCGACCCATTTACCCTCACCATGCCCTTCTAAGCACAAAGAGACAAAACAGCCAGAAAATCTAGTAAGTCTGGGTTGCTGTTACTAGCAAAGACTTTACCTCCCATGGCGTGCTGTGTCCCCTTTAGAGGGCCATGACTTCCACCTACCCAAATACAACTTCCTTGCCTGTCAAAATGTATTACTTTTCCAATCTGTTGGAACACTATCATATTATTGCAATTACGTACATTTTAAAAGTTTACACTTGATTAAATTGGAAGGAGGGGAGGGGGAAGAATCCCAAAGCTATAGACAAATAATTCTAATCAGTCAGCTATTCATCCAGATTGTTCTTCAAATTACCCAGCTGACCTAGTTTATTTGCAAGGTTTTCATTGTTATAAAAACTGCATAATAAATTTTCAAATGCATAAACAACAAACCTGTGTACTGGTTAAATACCTTTACAACTCCAATTATCTCACAGTTCAACTGTCAATTTAGAGCATGCATTACATAAAATCTGTACTGACTATTGCACTATGCATTATTTCCATGATTACTATAATAGGTTAACTGCTTTTTCTAGTTATGTTATCCATACTCCACCCTCATTAAAATATATACTCTTTTGTGTTATGAAAACTAACTTTGGCATATATATAGGTAACTCGTCAAACTAAATTTCTTATAAATTATTCCACAAACAGGTGAATTATAGGCCTTATAAAAGTTTTCCTTAAGTCAGGTATTTATTTAGTTAAATAAATGACAGTTCTCAATAGTATAAATTTTCAAAAAGCATACTTTTTGTATGAATGTCTAGAAATTAAATCGCTAATACAGCTTGTTATTTACCCTTTCTCTCACAAAAATATTTTATATATTTCACATCACAATGAGTTGTGTGCTGTCAATTCTAGTAATCAGTGAACATGTTTCAGCCATCTGTGCGGTTGTAATAAGAGTTCATCCATGAAGGCAATAGCCACTGAGTTGCAATTACACAATAGGTCCCCTGAACCCAGCTATAGCTGCAACACCTGTAGTGCTAAGTTTAGGAACTGTGTGATACAAAGTACAGCTTTTCCATATGGGAAGGGTCTATGGATACAATGAGCCACCAATTTGTCTATCATGTTGCATAACAAGCAAATGTTTGGTACAACTAATATTTAAATTAAGGGGTCCTAGTCTAATTTTTGTAAATGGAGAAACACCTGGAATGTTGATTCTAGACAGTATTAAAAAGGATAATTTAATAAGAAAGACATGTATAATATGAAGCTAATTTTGGATAAAATGTTGCAATTTTAATTATTTTTTAGCTGGGCTCGGTGGCTCAAGCCTGTAATCCCAGCACTTTGGGAGGCCGAGGCAGGTGGATCAAGAGGTCAAGAGATAGAGACCATCCTGGTCAACATGGTGAAACCCCGTCTCTACTAAAAATACAAAAAATTAGCTGGGCGTGGTGGCGCGTGCCTGTAATCCCAGCTACTCAGGAGGCTGAGGCAGGAGAATTGCCTGAACCCAGGAGGCGGAGGTTGCGGTGAGCTGAGATCGCGCCATTGCACTCCAGCCTGGGTAACAAGAGCGAAACTCCGTCTCAAAAAAAATATATATATATATATGCATATATATATATATGAATAGATATATATGCATAGATATATATGAATAGATATATATGCATAGATATATATGAATAGACATATATGCATAGATATATGAATAGATATATATGCATAGATATATGAATAGATATATATGAATATATATATGCATATATATGAATATATATATGAATATATATATGAATATGAATATATATATGAATATATATATTTAATTCAAGAAGGGCTACAGCAGTTTATAAACTATATAGTGTCATAGGGAATGGGTGTTTGTAATACTTTTGTACAAAGAGAATGATGTATTATACTGGACATAGGTTTTGTTAGGACTATGAAATTTATTTATTTGTTAAATTACAGGCAAGTAAATCACAAAAGCTAATGGAGAAATTGCATGAAGCATTTTAGAAACACTATATTAATTCCAGGCAACTTCAGTTTAGAGTGTTGTATTATTAGACCAAACCAATGGTCCATCCAACCTAATTTCCTGTTTCTGAGAGATGGCAACTGGTGCATCTATTTAAAGAGCTCATGAAAGACATGCAAGTTGTATTGTGTACTGCATTTCAGTAAGGCATTAAACACACGTTATCACCTCAACATTATTGAATAGAATAAAATATTTCAAGCAGATAAATTACTGTAGTAAGGAGTAAATGTACAGATTTATAGACCTTAAAGAGAATATTTAAGGCTTGTGGAAAGAAAAGGGCAAAACACAAAAGAAAGCAAAGCTATGGATTTATTGTCTTATTTTATTCATATTACCGAAGATGACTAAATGTAGAAGCAATCTTCATAATCCCTATTTTAGTAAAGTAATTCTATTAAAAGTAATATTCTTATGATGCAAATATTAATTAGTTTAGGTGTCATATAAAATCTAGTTCATTCCATTATTGGGAAATCTACTGAGGAAATTAGAAGGGGATTGCACCATACAGAATGGTGTCAATAAGAAGAAAAATAAGTGATGCAGTAAAAGTTAACTTGATCCCGCAAATCCCAGAGAACTGTGATTTACTGATTTCTTGCTTGTAGCACTGTCTTTAGTAAGAAGGAGTAGCTGTAATCTCACTGTTTTGCCTGGGCCACTCCAGCATCACGGCTTGGTAAAGTACAATAGGGGCCAAGGGAAAGCTTCCACCACTGATAAATCAACTCATAAAAGGAGATTAACTTAAGAAAAGGCATACAAATTTATTAATGCCCATATGGAAGAGAACCACAGTGATTACTCCAATCCCCCAATAGGATTCAAAAGCTTATAGTACTATCTTGAGGTTACAGAAATAATGGGGTTTTGGAGAGTGGCGACTCAGGTTATGGAAGGGGAAAAAAGGGAGGCTTGGCTAGCAAATGTGGTCTCTTTATATAGATAAACTTCATAGGTAGCAACCATTAGAGATAATAGATGTTGAATGTTTCTTACAGACCTTTAAAGATACCAGACTCTGAGTGTCTCTCTCCTTCAGCCGGACAAGGGAAAGCGCTCAGAAAACGCCTGGCTGCATGAATGCAGATTTTTCTCTACAGATGCAATTCTCCCCAGAAAACACAGCTTCGCAGGGCTACTTCTAATGGCGGGTCTTCTGAAAGCCATCTCCAAATATGTAAAAGAAGTATATTTTGGGGTGAAATATTTTTATTTTCTGCAATACACAACTCTCCAAGTTCTCTAAAGAGGAATTCAGTTAGACCCAATTTTTAATCACGTATCATGTGCCTTGTCAGGGAAAAATAAATATGTTCTATAGAATCTAATCAGAAAAAATTTCTAACATTTTTTCACGGGGCGCTTAATGAACCCCTTCTGCAATTGGTAACAAAAACCCTGGTTAATACCCTAACCTAAGCAAATCATTTTGTTTGCCTGTCATTAAAGAAAAAAATGTGGCCAGGCGCGGTGGCTCACGCCTATAATCCCAGCACTTTGGGAGGCTGAGGCAGGTGGATCACGAGGTCGAGAGATCGAGACCATCCTGGTCAACGAGGTGAAACCCCGTCTCTACTAAAAATACAAAAACTAGCTGGACATGGTGGCGCGTGCCTATAATCCCAGCTACTCGGGAGGCTGAGGCAGGAGAATTGCTTGAACCCAGGAGGCGGAGATTACAGTGAGCAAAGATCCTGCCATTGCACTCCAGTTTGGGTAACAACAGCGCAACTCCGTCTCAAAAAAAAAAAAAAAAAAAAAAAAGAAAAAGAAAAAGAAAAGAAAAAAGAAAAAAAATGTGTAGAATAATGAATATAGGGAGGTAAAAATACGTAACACTTTGTTTTTTCTTTATTTACAAATGTAGCCTTTGCTCTTTTTGAGAAGTTTTAAACTAGAAACTAGATATAGCTTGCCATGTATAAGACTGAAAATACCTTGCTAGAGCTTTCTCCTGTCCATGTGGATTTTTCTGGTTGTGAATGCTGCAATTTTATACATAATGTAGATTATCTTTATTTGGGAGTCACAGTGTACTTTAGGATATTAAATGTTGGGGCCCGACCCAGGGACTCATGCCTGTAATCCCTGCACTTTGGGAGGCCCAGGCAAGTGGAACAATTGAGGTCGAGTTTGAGACCAGTCTGGACAACATGGTGAAACCCTGTCTCTATTAAAAATACAAAAATTAGCTGGATGGGAGGCTGAGGCACGAGAATTGCTTGAACCCAGGAGGCAGAGGTTGCAGTGAGCCGAAATCGCACCACTGCACTCCAACCTGGGCATCAGAAGACAAAGAAGGAAAAAGAAAGAAAGAAAGAGAGAGGGAAAGAAAGAAAAAACAAAAGAAAGAAAAGGAAAGAAAGAAGGAAAAAAGAAAGAAGGGAGGGAGGGAGGGAAGGAAGGAAGAAAAGAAGGAAGGAAGGAAGGACAGAAAGGTTGGTAAATGTTATTATTTTTCTAATATGTTCAACAAAATTCATATGTTCAACAAAAATCTACTTTCTCTTAACTTTTTTAATTGTTTTACTTGTTTGTTTATTTTTTACATAGTTTTGCTCTGTTCCCAGGTCCGTGTGCAGTGGTACAATCACAGCTGCTACAGTCAACCAATCTCTGCCTCCTAGGCTCAGGTGATTCTCCCACTTCAGCCTCCTGGGTGGCTGGGACCACAAGCATACCACCATGCCTGGCTCATTTTTGTATTTTTTTTTTTTTTTTTGGTAGGGACAGAGTTTCACCATGTTGCCAATGCTGGTGTCAAACTCCAGGGTCAAGTGATCTGTTCACCTTGGTCTTCCAGAGTGCTGGGATTACAGCATGGCCTGCTCTCTCTTTATAACAGTATACAGTTGGAAACACTGGTTTTAATACCAAAGTTTTGAGTAAATCATTTTTGAGACAATGCATAGAATATCTGACTTAAGACTCTTAAAGTAAGTGAGTGAAAATTGTCATTTTCTGGCAGGCCCAAAAACCTGAAGTCAGTCTTAGTTTGGCTTCATAGGCTCAAGAAGTTTTTAAACCTGAGCTTCCTATGTGATCAATGCAGAGAAAAAAATCTGATGTTTCAAAGAAAATTTGTAATATATCTATCATAAGATTGTAGCAGGTTATTGTTTTTAAGTTCTTATTATCCACCTCAGACTAGTAAACCATAAATTTTTAAAAAATAAATAAATAATAAATGTTCCATGTTGTCCTTTAAATTAACCTATTTAACGTTGTTTTAACCTGTATTTTCTTAACATATTTGAGCACACGAAAAAGAAAAAAGTATCACGTGACAGAAATTAATGTTACACAGATCACCAGTCTGCTAGATATGGCTATAAATGCTTGAAGTACAAGACACTTCGCTCATATTTCCATCTTAAGCTGAAAGAAAAGTGTTGTGAGCAATGATTTTGGGGTTTGGTTTCACAGGCAGCAAAGGAATTTGACAAATCAGTCATAGCTAAAGAAAGGCAGATTTATTAGAGAAAGTACGAAGATACATTGCAAAGATGCAGTGAGCAGCATAACAGAGAAGGGGCTGACTGCAAAGAGGCATATGCTGAAGGTAACTTTTATAAGGTCCTGCTGGAAGCGGGTACATGCAAGTGAGTTTGTGCTGTATGCTAATAATATGTTGGGGGAATTTTTAGCTGCCAAACATTTCCTCTCCTGGTGCCCGAAGGAAACGCTTTGCTGCTTTTAGCCATTTTGCAACCCACATTCTGTCCATTTCTGGAGCCACAAGATAGTGGCCATGGTTTCATCACACAAAGTGATGAAAATGGGGTAGGTTCCTATTCCACCAGCCTGGCTCCTTCTAGGTTCCTGTTAATTTATTGATTAACAATAAATTAACTACCTATCAAGTTTGGTAGGATATTGATGATTATAAACTATATGGAAACTGAAATAAAATGGAGTGTTTATTGCAGTGACTGCTGGAAGTAGAGGTGAGGCTGAGAGGATGTGAGGTGCGTCACACCCACAAAAATATTCACTTATAAGGCATATCTCCAAAATTATTTTAGCCACTCTGAAAAGCATGAATTTCAATATTTTCACAAGAAGATTATAACATTTATTTTGCTAAATAACAAAACTTCCTATGTAGAGGGGTAGCTTGAAACACTTAAAATAGCCATCTGTTAAACGAGGTCTTTTTTATTAAGTGCTAACTACTCTAAATGATAAGGGACTGATCTGAGCAAATGAATTCACCTGGAATGTAACAATACATATTGCACTTTGAATACTCAAGTATTTTTCAAAAAATTACAAACATTGTAATAAATGTTATTTGATCCCTACAGGCATTTGAGTTTGTAATCTCTCCAGGGAAATCTTATGAACTAGAATCTTCTTATCTCCTATTGACTACCTCATAGATTGCTGTCTATACTAATTATAGGCTGCCTTTTAGTTAGGAGGCTATCCCTATGTTATAATGGAATTATAATAGATAATGGAGATAATTGAGTTATAATACAAACATGATGACCTAAATCTGAACATCTTATTGTCATTTCCTTGTTCGGTCTAAGAAATTTCTATTAGATGAAGGTTGTAATTCTAAGACTATCCAGAGGAGAGTGATGTAGTTAAAAAAAACCCTGCTTCGTAGGCTTATTATGATGCTTGATAGAAATGTTCTCAGTGGTATATGTAAGTTATATGTCTTGATCAAATTTATTTTCTGCAAGTAGAGTGCTCTGTTCTGACATACATAATCGTGTTATCTCAGAATGATGAATATAACATTTTTAAAATATTTTAAAAATTATACTCCTAAATTAAAAAGAAATCTGTCACTATGAAAACATCAGCTCAAATTTTATGTTTAGCATTGTTTGAGACTACTTAAATACATCTTTATCAAGTGCAATTGTTGAATAAAAGTGTCACTGAATTGAAGTAGATTGAATCTAATTTTGAAATGATTTTTCATTTCTCAGGTTCTACTTAAATTCATTCATCAAGAATAAACAACACATAAAATGATATAACTGTTGGAAATAAAATGATACTTTTTTAAATCAGAAATAAAATATTCATTTTCCTTTGCCTTATTCCTAGGATTAGTATAAGGAAGTGAATCAAATACATAAGAAAATTGTTAATGTATTTAAAATTACCTAATCTCTCTGTTTTTAATAATTTATGGGAAAGCATAGGTATTTGGTTTAATTTGATTCTGTGTAAATGATGATATAAGAAGGCTGACATTTCAGAGCCTATGAAATAAGACAGTCAAGGTTCAATTATGACTAGGATATTGGTTATGAAATAAGACAGTCAAAGCTCAATTATCACTAGAATATTGGCTTCCCCATGAAACAACTTACTCATTATCTCATTATTTACCCACCCCCAGTACACAGGATTAACTTGATAATTGTTTGCTGAAATATCAGAGTCCAGATACTCTGTGCCACTAAGGATCCTTATTTTGTTTTACTGTTATTAACATTAACTTCATAAAGTGCGCCTTTTAAGTTTTACATAGAAAAATAAATCAAGTCTAATTTGAGAAGTTCTCTAAAATGAAAGAATGCAGTAGACTCATTTGGGACAACTGAATGTTTATGATCTAAATGAATGGTGTACTTACTTTCTTAAATTCAAATTGAAGCACCAACATTTAGTGCTAATTACAAAATACTATCCCACAGTTAAATATAATACGCATTGTGGGGTTTTACTTATACTATCTTCAGTTTAAATTTTTAAAAAATGAAATATATCACGTTGTTAGAGTTTGATCAAAAAGAAAATAGTTTTTAATAGTCATAAGTCAGAAGTAATATATGGCTATTATGCTATTCTTTATTCTAGAAAAAAAATGTGACACATATTACACTTGTAGAATAGAACAAAAGAAAGAAACTCTATCATGTAAGTGAAAGTGAAGTGACTTAAGACGGTTAATAAATTTTATTAGTAGACATAACAAATTTTTTAATTCAACTTCTCAGTGAGAAATCAAGACCCTTATATTAGGGAAGAAAAACTAATAAAAATTTAACATATAAATAATATATTTTACTTGAAAAAAAAGACACAGACTTTTTTAGATATGTAAATAGATTTGTCACATAAGGAACAAAATGTATTTTCTTAACCCAAACTTTAGCCACATTTAATCAGCCCAAGAAAGGCATATTATTTAAAATATATTAATTTTAATAATATATTTAGAAAAAGTCATGTTGTTAAGTAGGTATTTGGTGGAAAATCTTTATTGAAAAAAAATTTAAAGATATTAGAATTTCCAGGAGAGTGTAAGAATTAAATAAGAAATTTAGAGTAACTCAATATAATGTTCAAATAATAAAACTCCTTAAAAGGAATTAGACTTGTAGCTGTTAAGTAAGACAAACTTTCTGTTTGTTGTAATAATAACTTTAAGGTGCATGTGACTTAATAATTTAAGACACTTTAATGTATTATCTCCTGTGAACTAAGTTCATTATTTTCACATAACAAATGAAAAAACTAAAGGCCATGTGAATAGCTAGAGGTAGAGCAGGCATTCAAAAACAGATCTTTTGCCTCCAGATCCAAAGATGATCTCCAAAATAGAACATTTAATTTTATTTATATCTCTCTACATGTTTTCCTGATAGATTTGCTTGACCAGAAGGAAGTCTGAAGTAAATTGCAGGAATCCATGTTTTGTTTTTTATTTGGGTGCTTTATTTTATTTTATATTTTTGTGCTTATTTATTTATTTATTTAGAGACAGGGTCTGGCTCTATTGCCTAGACTGGGGTGCAGTGGTATGATCTCAGCTCACTGCAATCTCTGCTTCCTGGGTTCAAGCCATCCTCCCACCTCAGCCTCCTGAGTAGCTGGAACTACAGGTGCACACCGCCACATCCAGCTAATTTTTGTATTTTTTGTAGAGGCAGCGTTTTGCCAATTTGCCGAGGTTGATTTTGAACTCCTGAGTTCAAGCAATGCATCTACCTCAGCTTTCCAAATTGCTGGGATTATAGGTATAAGCCACCACCCTTTCCTTGGTGTTGAATACGAGTTCAGAATTCATTCAGCTTTACACATATAACAAGGGCAACTTTCTGTGACTATGTTTCAAGAATGAACACAATAAAAATAATATTAAATACAATAAAAGAGTATTTCTTTCCAAGATTGTCCATTTTACTCAGAGTAAATGCTGAAATATTTTTCATGCTTGACAGGCACTACATGATCTAGGAAACCACTCCACCCTACGTGTTGTATTTTTTTCTTCCTCATTTTCTGTCTCATTTTTTCTCATAAGCTTTTCAATCTAACATAATATATGTTACGCTCACTTTTTAATAAATGTTTATCTATTCACTAGCATAGAAGCAACACAAGACCAGAAATGTCTGTGTACTTCATGTCCTAGTACCAATCCCATGCCTAGCATATTCTTGGTGCTCAATAAATATACTAAACGAATAAATGAATGAATCAAACAGTCATTCAATGGGAAAATATACTAAGAATCTGCAATTTCCTTATAGTCCTACTATATCTTATATAGACTCCTGTAAAAGCAACTATTTCATTTTATTATACTATTTTTATTGAAAATATATTAATTATATATTCACATGCAGCTATAAGAAATAATAGATTCTATGTAGACTTTACTTATGTTTCTCCAGTGGGAATCTTTTGTAAAAGTGTACTCAAATGTCACAAACAGAAAAATAAAATTGATACAATCCACTGATCTTATTCAGATTTTGCGATTTTTACTTGTATTCATTTGAGTATGTATGTGCATTTAGTTTCATACAGTTTTACTACATCTGTGTATTTGTGCATTCATCAGTACAATCAAGATACTGAGCAGTTCTATCACCACAATGATCTCTCATCTTACTTTTTTATAACCTCATTTACCTCTCTCTCATTGCCCTAATTCCTGGTAGTCACTAAGCTGTTCTTTATTTCTAAAATGTTGTCATTTACACAATACTATATAAATATAAAAATATAGTATGTAACCTTTGGGATTGGATGTTTTTCATTCAGCATAAATTTCTGTTTTTTTTTTTTTTCTTTCTAAGTTGTTGAATGTATCAGCAATTAGTTCTTTTTCATTGCAGAGTAATATTCCATGATAAGTATGTACAGTTTGCTAACCATTCACCTTTTAAAGGATATTTAAAGTATTTCTAGTTTGGGCTATTATGAATAAAGCTGTTACATACATTGAGGAACAACTTTTTATGTGAACATAAAAGTTCATTTCCTGGGATAAATTCACAGGACTGTAATAGACGAATAATCTTCTACTTGCATGTTTAGTTTTATAAGAAACTGCCTAACTGGTTTCCAAAGGAGCTGTACCATTTTTCATTCTCATGAGTATAGTATAAATCATCTCCTTTCTTCACATCCTGGCCAGCTTTCGGCATTGTCACATTTTAAGCCAGTGTGATAGGTATGTAGACACTGTTTGTGGATGGTCTCTCTTTCTCTAAATAACTGTGAAGCTGAAAGTCAAGACTCGAATTGTTCATTTTTTGTACTTTCAGTACCTAGCATACCACATGGCACATAATGGGCTCTCAAAAAAATATTTGTTTGATGAATAAATTAATAAATCAATAAATGAAAAAAAAAAACAGCATTTTATTCTCCAAAATTATAAAGTCCAATATATTTAAATATTATATTAATGCAAAATAAAAATAGATAAAACTAAAACTCGTAATATAATTAAAATAGACTGCCATATATATACAACTAGAACAAGAAGAAATTTCCATTATATTATTTGTATTTCATGGGTTTATTGTTCAAAATTATGATGTTACCAACTGATTAAATTCCTGAAGACATTTATTGCATTATAAGTACGAGGTGAAAAAATGGTCTTTGAAAACTTACTGATACTATTTCACCATGGAAAGGTTATCTCAAGATAAGCATTATAGTTATTCTCAATAGAATTATTCTTGAAACTGAATATACCTGAATGTTTTTAGACAGGACAGCATTTTATAATCAGTAATTACAGCAGCATTAAACTATATGAGCAATAGTAACATGTTCGTCTTACTTCACAAAGCAGGTCAGCTATTATACTATCAGAACAAATTACTCTAGGCTCCCTACATAATATAATGTTTGACCATTAAGTGAGAAAATAGAATATCATGTTTAGTATTCATTTTTGGGCAAAATACTTCTATTATCTGAAAATGTGAGTTGGCATGAAGTAGGTAGTGAACCAGCTGAACTCAGGTTTTATTTCTTTTTAATTTAGGGGGGAAGAAATATGAAAGGCTCAAAATGAAATTACTTCATCAGAATTCACACTTGATTTTCATCTTTTCACTTACCCAGCTGCATCA
The DNA here is from genome assembly GCA_031835075.1 of Saguinus oedipus. Lineage (NCBI taxonomy): Eukaryota > Metazoa > Chordata > Mammalia > Primates > Cebidae > Saguinus > Saguinus oedipus. Next base: position 60,050,400 of record CM063185.1, read on the forward strand.
ATGCTCAACTAACTATACTCCCAGCTGCATTATTCAAGGAAGTTATTCAAGAAGGAATACTTGCAATATGCTTTATACTGAGTAGTGAGCTAATTAAAAGAAAATCACAGCTGGATTTTTCGAAGGCTGTGATCTTGATTGTAAGGTGCTAAAAATGCTTTTTGGTTGGATTATATTCCCTATACCCTGGATCTGTAGTCTTCTCTTGTAAGAAAATGGGTAAGAACTCTTCATAAATGAATAAATGAGTGAATCCTTATGTCTTTGCTCCCTTCTTTCTGTTAGAGCTTAATAAACCACAAACAATATACAATTTCTTAAATTTCAAAGAGATCCTCCGTAAAGGTACTGTTGCTTATGGTCTAGTAAAATTCCTACATTTAAAAAGGTGTGCTCTCAAAGCTGCTTTCCCTTCACTGAAGGCTTCTGAAATGCTATAGTGTTTGCCTTGGATTTATTTATTTTTCTCACCAAATTGCAGTACTTTGCCAAAATGTAAGCTACAAGAGTTCTAGTGGGGAGGAGGGTGAAGAAAATAGAGAGATCTAAACAGGAAAAGAATATAAAAGTGAATAAAATTGACTATATGAAAATAATATTGAACAGTAGAATGGAATAACTGAGTCCTAAAGCAGCTTTGTCACTAATGAATAGTTTAACTTGTGAATCCGCCTCTTGGATTCCATACAGTATTAGTTTCTTCACTTGCAAATATAGAAACTGTGCAAGTCAGCGCCTTTTTATTCTTGAGCCAAGCTATTTTGTTGAAGGTAAACAATATTTGCTCCTACTGGCTTAAATAGAAATGGAGAATTTAATGTAAGGGAAAAGGATGCCTCTTAATTAAACCAAGAGCAGAATCACAGTTGGCACTTACACGGAACTCAAAACTTACTAGGATAATAGTCAAGTTTCTAGAGCTACCTGGTTTCTTTGCTCAGCTCTACTGAGTCTGATTTTACTTTTTTTTTTTTTTTTTTTTTTTTGCACTTTCTCTGTTTTCTTTCTCTGCTTCTCTGGCTAAGCTCTTCCCTTTCTAGTGTCAACACAGAATAAGTAGAGTTGAGGTGTCATTGATATACATTCCAGCGCCATAGACAGAATCACAGACTAATGAAGTATGAATCAGAATCTGTCGCTTTTGAATGAACTGACACTGGAGATGGGGTTATACGGCTGACTGTGCAGCAGGGACCTTGAGTATAGATACACAGAGTAAGACAAAAAGACAACAAAACAAGATTGAACATGTTTACCTTACTCAGGGATTATTAAGAAATTATGAAGGAAACAATTTTTTTCTTTATGTATGCAATGATAAACATATTTAATATAAACCTGAACATGTACGTAAATGTAGATTTCAAAAGTATTATGAAAGTAGACATGTTTGAAGAAATAATATGTACATTTTGTGGCCCAAAATCTTTCCTACTCTTAGGACTAATTTTAAATGCTCTGTATAAATAGTATTATCAATTTCACTTAACAATTATAAGTGAATTAGTCTTCTGAATTTTCATGTAGCAAATTTTCTTCTTTCAGTCTTTAGACTACAGCCATATAGCTATAAGGAATGAAAACACAGATATGCACCCCAACTCTGATTCAAATTTACCATTCTTTTGCCAGTCTGCAGAGTCAAATATTCACTAATAATATCTCTGTGCATAATAATCTTTCTGCTCAATTAAAATAATCCTACTGAGCCTTCTCTCTAACAGAAGAAATAAAAATTTTTTGGGAAAGAGAATTATTTTCTTTTAAGCAATTATCCTTAAAAAATCCTGGAATGTAATTATGTAACCCAAATATCCATAATTTCCTCAGTGCATTATTTATGATTTATGTACATTTTTCTTGAGGCTATTTAGAAATTCATCTTGAACTCCTTCTGAATAATATCTAGAATGTACTGAATGCCATCATTTAAAATGATTTTCCACATTTAATCCTAAGGCCAAGGTCTTTACATTAGAATTCTGCAATTTGGAGGTTGCTTTTATATCCATTGTAACTCTGTTTTTAAGATTTTCATTTTTGTGCAAACATGAAGTAATTATCCTTCCATTTAATGTGGGCCCACCTTTTTAGACATATGCCGAGAGCTTGAACCTCATCTCATTTTAAGTGCAGAAAAACAACTATGGGGTCTAATAAATCTGAGTAAATTGTTTCTTGCATAAAGGTACTAACTAGAATTATTTTATTGCCTATGCTAACATGAAATTTGAACATTATTGCAGAAATAAAAGTGTATTTTATTTCTCTAATTTTAAAAACTAATATTTGAGGCTAAGATATTTACCATATTCGTAGCTAACATGCAGAATGTTATAGCTGCATACATTAACTTTGTATTCTTGTGGCAACCAAAGATGTATTGATATTTTCTGATTTTAGAGATGCAGAAACTGAGGTACAAATTGGGTTAAGATATTTCTCTCTGTATGGCTAACAAGTGTTAGAACTGAACACAGAGAGTCTGTATATCCTGCTCCTTCGGATGATTTTCAGGTGTTTTCCTGCTGGTACTGTAATATGTATGATCTACTGGCTGGATCCTCCTATAATCTACCTGAGTCTTCTCTGCCTGCCAGGCCCTTGATTATCCTTCTGTAAATTTCTGACAACTTGAGCTTTTTTTCTGTTGCCATTCTCTAAGGAAATTTGCCTTACACTTTGCTAATGTATCTTCTGCTTAGACTATTTTTCCTCAAAATGAAGGGTTTTTTTTCCGGCTTTGCATGTGCTGTATTTTCTAAGCTGAACAAATAACTGAAACAAAACATGAAATCAAGGATTTACAGACTATTCACCAAAAAGAGATCATCATTCAGGTTTTTAGTATCTGTGAGGTCACAAATGAAGAATTTGCTTTTAACAAATATTGTTATCTTCCTGTGTAAACACTGCAAATTTCAGAGGGAAGGAAATCTAAAGCCAAGGAAAGAGTTAGTACTTGGGTCATAGTGTCATAACTTGTAATGGAACTAGCAGAAATGGGTCTAATTCTTGAGACAGAATCAGTCATATCATGAAATCTGAGATTGGCTCTCTGTCTTTAGACTCTGCAATGCAATTAAACTAACAACTTCAAGTCTTATCATCTAACTTATTACATAAACTTAACTACAACACTTTTTCACAATATTAACTAGCTAACAAAATCAAATGTATTTCTCTAGCTAACAAAATCAAATGTATCTAAGTAGTTGATCAGTTAACTTTCTGCAAGTGGCATCTTACAAACAATAAGAAAATATATCTGTATCTAATCTGACTCCTCTATGTTCTAAAAAAGGGAGGCATGAATAATGAGGCATGAATAAAAAAGGGAGGCAGAGCATGTCATCAAGAAATAATCGTAAAAATGAGCAGCCAGCAACATCAGGACTCCTCTGTCTGTGGAGTAGTCATTCTTTTTTTCCTTTACTTTCTTAATAAACTTGCTTTCACTTTACTCTATGGACTCAAACTGAATTCTGTCTTGTGTGTAAACCAAGAACTCTCGCTTGGTGTCTGCATCGGGACTCCTTTCCTGTAAAATAATCACCCTCCACCCCAACTTTCCTTTTAGTATCCTTTAACCCAGTTAATTATATATTTTTAATTATCTTCCATGCTTTACTGCTTTGAAGTTAGGTATGGCTGTGTGGCTTACTTTAGTCAACTAAGGAGAAGTGACAATTATTCTCCAGTAGAAACTTTAAAAGCTAGCGTACGGTATGCCTTGTACTCTTTGTACCTGTCAGGTGATCAACAATTTTCCAGAGAGCTGCTTTACCATCCTAAGTACTAGAGTGAGAAGGACATAAAGAATAATGCCCAGATGACCCATGATATATATGTAGCATGAGCAAAATTTAAACCTTTGTTATTTTAATTTACTAAGGTTTGAAAGTGGGGCTATTTGTAACCACAGCCTAATCTAGTCTGCTCCATGTTATTGAAACTGCCTTTGCAAAAATTATAACAGTGAGAAAATTATGGCAGTGAAGGAGATCTGATCAGGCTAAACCTCGTCTTGCCATTGGCCTTCAAGCTGCCCTTAATTATTCCTGGGATTGGTCCAAGCTAATTTTGGAGATATTTACTTTATAGTTTAAATGTTAATAACCCTTTCTGAGAACTCAATCCCCTGTGTAAAGCTAATGAGAGACCAGCGGGTTGGGAGCTAGAGGAGACTGAATCCTGCTAAGGTGGAGACATAAATGATTGCCAGCCAGTATTCCAGAGATCATGATAGGCAACTTTCCCAGTTGTTCCTGCAGACAACATCACTATTGTGGACTAAGGATTGGCCTTTTGAGATACCATTTCAGGGTTTTTGCATGTCTGACAACTAATGGCTTTACCAGGATCCATCAACCAATGGCTCCACCTAGAACTGCCAACTGCTCCTGTGGTCCCACTCAGAAGCATCTCAGTGCAAGAGGATCGCTTCGCTTCCCTATGATTTCATCTCCAACCTAATCAGTCAGCACTCCTCATACCCTTGTCCCTGCTAACCAAACTTTTTTGAAAAACTCCTAGTCTCCTTCAAGGAGACTATTGTGAGCAATAACTCCATCTCCCGCATTGCATGGCTGGCCTCCAACAATTAACTCTTTGTTGCAATGCCATGATCTCTGTGAACTGATTTTGTCTGTGCACTGGGCAGGAAGAATCCACTGACCAGTTACATTATAAGTACCAGTTATTCATGTTTCCTCAAAGTAAATACATACTGAACATTGAGAATAGTTACACAGCTTCATACAGAGAGATGATCACATTTCAAGGATATAAAGAGACAAGGAATGGGAGATGTTTTGTCCCAGGGCCTACTGATCTCCCTCTACTACACCACACAAGAAGCAGCAAATCTTCGATAGCTTCACCTATATTATTGTCTTCTTCAAAACATCCAACTCTAGTACTCCACCCATTCTTTATATGATAGGATGAGTGCCTACCCCTAAATACATCAAGTTCAAGTTTATTCTGTCTTCTTCAAAACATCTTACTGTAGTACTCCACCCATTCCTTTCATAAGATGATTGTCTAGCCCTGATACAATCAAGTTCAAGTTTATGGTGATCCTCTGGCAAATAGACCTGACAATGACCCAAATGATTCACATTTCTTTATGTGCATCTTTTTGTATTTTCTTCCTGTTGAGGGGGTGGTGAGTGATTGTGCAGGGTTGTTACTGTCTTATAACATATAGCATATGACAAAGGAGTTAAGATGTCAGTCCCTTAACATTAGATTATGTGATGAAAGCAGACTGGAATAGAGACTTTCTTTGCAGGCTTGAAGTTTGCAGCTTCTTAAAGGAACTGCGGGCTGACTTTAGATCTTGAAGATCCATCTGACAGCAAGGTAGAAGCTGGGGCTCTGAGTTACATAACTGTAAGTAAATTAATTCTTTCAATATCCTGAATGATACTGGAAGTGGATTCTTCTTTAGTCATTTCTGCAAAAGTGGACACAGTTTTGCCAACATTATAATTTTAGCCTCAAGAAACCATAAATAGAAGACATGGTTAAATTTTACTTGGATGCTATGTGAGATACTAAATGTGTGCTATTATAAACTACTAAGATTATGATAATTTGTCATGTAGAAAAAATATAGAAGATCATTCTTGATTCTATAGCATGTTGTTTATGACTTATCTGACAACTTTTTTGCTTGATACAAAAGAGTAAATTCTTTTCATTGGGCTTTCATAATCTGCTGGAGGTAGAAGTAGTTGGGTATACATATGTGATATTGTGATATATGTATCTGGTCTTTGACCTTATTTCCTAGTATCCAACTCTGAAAATCTTTGGAATCTTCAAAGTGATATTGAAACCACCTTTGCAAAATTATGACAGACAGTGAAAGAGATTTAACGTAACTGACTCCATGATGGCTCTAACCTTTAAGCTGTCCTTGTTCCTCCCTGGGTATAAGCTGAATTAACTTTGGGAGAATGTTAGTTTATAGTTTAAAACAAAGATGATGACAGCCTTTTCCCAAAACAAACGTCATTCTTGCTTAGGGACTAGACTGCCTTTGTAGGACTAAGAAATTAGCCACAAGATTAGTAATTATAGTTTAGTGGTCATGCAGCTGGAGGCTACCTGATTCCAACCCTCCCTAAACTGCTCCTAAAATCAGGGCTTGAGATATTTGGCAGACCCTGCACTTGATGGATTAGCTGGCGCCACCCAGATCAATAAACTGGCTCACCTGGTCTTGTGACCCCCACCTGGGAACTGACTCAGTGCAAGAGAACAGCTTCAACTTCCCATGATTTCATCTCCTACCAGTGAGCACTCCTGGCTTACAGGCTTCCCCTCAACCCACAAAGTTGTCCTTAAAAACTGTGATCCCTGAGTGCTCTGGGAGACTTATTTGAGTAATAATAAAACTCCACTCTTCTGCACAGCTGGCTTTGCATAAATTACTCTTTCTCTATTACAATTACCCAGTCTTGATAAATCGGCTCTGTCTAGGCAGCAGACAAGGTTAACCCTTTGGGAGGTCATAATATCTTTTTGTATGCTAACAAGTTGACTGTTGACTGGAAGCCCCCAGGTAGCTTCAGGATGGGGGCTTGTCACCAGAAAGAGTAAGGTAGGCAGGATTAGAGGGTTGGAACTTTTAGCTTCACCCTTCTTAGCCTCCAAGGAGGGAAGAGGATCTTAAGGTTAACCTGGTTACCAATGCTTTAATTAATCATGTCTGTGTAATGTACCTTCCATATAAACCCAAAAGGACCAGGTTTGCATAGCTTCTGGATAATTGAACATGTGGAGGTTCTTGGTCAGTGGTGCACCTGTGTCATGGAAGTGATGCACTCCTTCCCACATATCTTGCCCTATGCATCTTTTAACCTGTATCCTTTGTAATATTCTTTATAATAAACTGTTAAGTAAAAATCAAGTGTTTTCCTGAGTTATATAAGCTGCTCTAGCAAAGTATTTGAACTCAAGGAGGCAGCTGTGGGAACCCCAATTTATAGCTAGTTGGTAAGAAATACTGGTAAAGTAAAACAACCTAGAATTTTTTATTGGCATCAGAAGTGGGAAGAAGACTTGTGGAACTGAGCCCTCAGTGTCAAGTATCTGATGCTATCTTCAGGTAGAGAATGTCAGAACTGAATTGAATTAGAGTACACCCAGTTAGTGTCCACTGAAGAATCCCTTGATTGATTGGTTGTTGGTGGGGAGAAACACACTCCAATTTCTCGATGAGCAGAGGTTACAAAAGTCTTCTGCGTTGATTGTTGTTGAATTAAAAAAAATTTTAAACCTGTGTTTTATTATTATATTCGCAGAACATGGAAGAAGAGAGCTTCTGCCTGACTTATGGCTTGCTCTCCTCCAAAGTGTTTATGGTTAAACATATTAACAATCAGAATTTCAAAATAATCAATGACAGTTGGGTATGGTGGCTTACACCTGTAATTCCAGCACTTTGGGAAGCCAAGGAGGAAGAATCACTTGAGGTCAGGAGTTTGAGAACAGCCTGGCCAATATGGAGAAACCCTGTCTCTACTAAAAATAATAGTTATACAGGCGTGGTGGCACATGCCCGTAACATGCCTGGAATCCCAGCTACCCAGGATGCTGAGTCAGGAGAATTACCTGAGCCCAGGAGGCTGAGCTTGCGGTGAGCTAAGATCTTGCCACTGAACTCCAGCCTGAGATTCTGTCTCAAACACACACACACACACACACACACACACACACACACACACACACAAAAACAATAAAATAAAATAGTGTGCTTATTAACATATGTGAAACCATCTTTGCAAACATTATGACAGTGAGAGAAGTCTAGTATGGCTGACTGCATCTTGCTTCTAGTCTGACAGGTTGGTGGGCATAGACCATGGAGGAATTTAGTTTATAGTTTAACCTGGAAGGTAGGTTGATAACACCCCCTCCCTAAAACTATCTCCCTCCTTGCTCAGGGACTGAAGCTTCCTTTGTAAAACCCATGAAATTCCAGGAGGTTAGCATTATGGAAGGAGCCTGAATTCTGCTAAAATGTCGGTGTCATTTCTACAATCCCTTATTGCTTAGGAGTCATGTGTCCAGAAGTCACAAGATTTTTTACTTTCCTATTTGCTTCTGTAGAAAACACTGTTATTGTAAAATCTAACATTGGCATTTTGAGATGTTTTTCAGGTGTTTACATTCTGTCACTCCACTGACCTCATCTGGACCCTCAACTCATTACTCAGCTGGTCCTGGCCCCACCCAAAGGCAGACTCAGTGCACAAAGATTTTTTTCCACACCAAATAATTTTATTCCCAATCTCCTTAACAGGACCCGTTCCTTATCCCTCAGTCTAACAAGGTGTATATGATACCTGAGTTCTCATAGACCCTGCGTTCACAAAGAGGCTGTTTTGAGAATAATGAATACCTGTCCTTCCACTTGGCTGGCATTGCATTAATTAAACTCTTTCTTTATTGCAAAAAAAATACTTTCTCAGAGTAAATCGGATTTATCTGTGCAGTGGGTGAAAAGAACACTTCAGCAGATTATGACTGATTTTATTTTATGTCTGAAAGTACCCTTGCTTTTTGTTTGGTTACCTTGAATGCCATTTCTCTTTCCCTAAGTGATTTACCTTGAAGGAGGAGTGAGAGATGAGTAGCTATAATGTAAATGAGCATAATGGTAAAGGGGAATAAAATTCAGGGAATTAAAATTCCAGGGGAATAAAATAAAATATAAATGTAAAAATTAACTTAGTTTTTAATAAATCCATAAAAGGATTTTAAAAAATGCTGCACATCGTGATGTGGGAGCCAAGGTGAGTTTTAGTCTCACTAAAAACTCACTGATATGAGTCAGACTGATTAATAGGAGAAATGGCATACACATTTATTTGGCATTTATACAAGGGAGCCTTCAAAAGGAAGACCCAACCTCCCAGTGAGGTTCATAAATGATACATCATCTCTTAAGAATGCTGACTCACAGCACAGCCCAAAACATACTATGTTGGTAAATCAAGTTTTAGTGGCAAGACAAGTATGAGAAGGAGAAAGGAAGAGGCCTGGCTAGCAAAGGTAGCCTTGTTATGTAGCTAAAGCCTCTTAGGTGGTAGTCCTCAGAAAGACTAGACGGTAAATGTTTCTTTTCAGATATTTAAAGACATCAGAGTCTCAGTTAAAGTCTCCTAGGTCTAAGAAAGGCCTAGAATAAGAAGGCTTGGCTGATTTAATGAAGATTCTCTACAGATGCAAATTTTTCCCACCTCATTCAGTTGGCCCTGTGACAGCTTTTTCAAAATATGTCAAAGAAATATATTTTGGTGTAAAATATTTTTATTTCCTTTAATGATAGCATTGATTATGAAGTGGAAAAAGATTTTATGTTTAAAAACACTGATATGAAGAATATTACAAAAGAATGATGCATCAGCATCAGCAGGTGGTCCAATTCACAGCTCAACAGATTCAATTTTTTGATTGACTATTATATGCTAGATACTGAATTCTTTATCACTGGTGGTAACCAAAGCAGAAGCAGAAATATAATAAGAGATATGTAAGGACCGGTCTAGTACCTTGTTTCTATGCATTTTAACAAAATAAAATAAAATCTATTCATATACTTAAAAATGTGCTAATAGTGACTAAGAATCCATACTATTAATTCTAACCAGTGGGTCTTATCCCTGGCTGAACATTAGAATATCCTAGGGAGTCTTTAAAAACTGCCGTTCCAGGGATGCCATACAGGTCGATCCAATATGAATCCCTGGAACTGGGTCCACAGCAATGATACTTGTCAAATCTCCCCAGGGGGTGGTAATGGGTAGTCCTGGTTGAGGAACTCTGCTGTAAACTATCGACAGGAACTACTGCTAAAGGGAGTCTTACTTAATAAATTTTGTAGCATAGATTTTGGTAATACCTACTAAAATTTGTATTAATTTTTTCTAAATACATATACTTCCTAATGAAAACTCAATGCTATGAATTTTAAGATTTCAAGGACTTTAATTTGAAACTAATACTATATACTGACATTGGGCCATCAGATTTTTTTTTTTTTTTTGGCATTTTTTAACTTTGTTTTTATTTTTAAAAGACAAAGTTTTTTTTGTTTTTTATCTTCATGTGCTATTTTAGATCAAATTTTTCTGGTCTATAAAGCAATTGTGCATCAACAAATAAAATTACTATAATTAAATAAAAGTAGGTAATGTGCATTAGGTCCTAGATTATCTTTTCTGAACCATCATTTCTCCAACCACAAAATGTGTAACATTAGATATAATAAAGAAAAATATCCTTTAACCCACTAAAGTTTATAAGAACTACTATATATTTTATGAAATGTATTTTACATATAAACATTTTACTTGCTTTTATCATTATAAAATAAATACTGTAAATAGAATTCCATATCAATAATTCTACTAGTATCTTTAACCAGGTAATATAAAATGTCTGAGGCACTCAGTATGTTTATAATTCAAGAGGAGATAAAAGAAACAAATAAAGAAATTGTGAGCTGATAGGACAAGTATGGATTAAACATCAGTTCTTTTAAAAAGAACTATCTTGAAAATAAGTCTTGACTCAAGCTTTAGAGAAACTAAGGTGACTTTGGTGGGTGGTGGAAAGAATCACAGAGAGAAATTAAGTAAACAAAAATGCACTGACTTGTAATAATTGTGTTTAATATTTCACATTTTTAAGGAAAACAAAAAGACTTTACACAGTTTGTAGAAAGCCAGCATGCATTTTTGGCTCTAAGTTTCTCATATTTCCTTTTCTCTGTTAATGTGGAGAAAAACAAGTGTGGTTACTACAGTAGGAAATTTATAGAAAATAGTTTTGTTTCTCTTGCACACTCTATGATCTTTAAATGAAGAAGGGTTTGTTGACTGATTATGCCCCATTGTTCTAATAAGTCAGGCAGATACACTGCAGGAGATAGTGCCCTTCTTCATGGCATGCCAGTCCCACTTAACAGATTCAAATCTGGAAACATAAAGTTTAGGAATAAGATATAGTACTTCAAGTCAATCTTATTTGACATACATTTGTTGAGATCTTAGTTTGTGTACAGCATAATGAATAGAACTTTAATATAAAGATGAACGTTGAAGTAGACATAAAGCTTGACATAGTGAGACTAGTTCAGAAGGAGAACATTATTGAAGATAGAAATGTGTGTACACATTAAGTGTCGGGTAAAAGAAGAGAAAGTATTACAAATATGGAGCCAAATGGGTCAAAACTGCCAAGAGAATCTCAAACTAGCAAGCAGTCCCACAGTTGAATGCAATGGAGAGTCTAGCTGAAATAAATCCTAAGAATGTGGTTTGTAATTGATAAATTAATTTTATCTATTAATTTTCTGGGAAATATTTTCATGAGAGTTGTTGGCAGAGCCCACAGCACGTAATGGAGTGAGAGGCAAAAGAGCAGAGAGAACATGGATAACTTACGTTTTCAAATAATTAGACCTAAAAAGGCAAGAAATAGTGTACCTGGGTCACGGGACAGAACTCTGCTCCTCCGGGATGGGATGTGCCCTAAGGTTCCTGGGCTCCCTGGCCCCAGGAATGGGGAAGAGGCCCTGGCAGCACGGTGAGCTTACCTGTCAAGTAAATATCGGACCCAAAGAGTTATGCAGAGAGTGACTTATTTGGCAAAGAGAAAGAAAGAAAGAGAAGTAGAGAGAGCTCCCATGCTGGTGTGGAATGGGATCCCAGAGAGGGAAATCCGCACAGGTAGAGAGGGAGAGAAAGCTCCCACCTTACCGCCTTCGGAGGGGATCCAGAGCCGGAGTCTGCACAGGTAAGGGGCAGTGGGGTTTTAAATTTGAAGTTATTCCCACCCCATTCATGTTTTTGTCCAATGAGAGGAGTTCTTTTAAACTTCCTCTGGAGTGATTGATCTTTGACCCTGATTCTAGATTGGTTGCTTTGGCCCACAATAGAGCTCCTCCTTCCAGGGCTTTTGGTAGGCTTTCTCAGCAAAGGAAGCTCACCTGGAATTTTACCTACCCACACGAAAGTTAGACAAAGAACTCTAGATTCCCCGATGGGGAGGTGGATAGAGGCATGGTGCTGGGAAGTTCCTGCCTTTGAAACCACGCCCCTTGTGGACCTGGGAAGAGAAGTTAACACAGCTCCTTAATATGAGAGCACAGTCAAGGAATTAATTTGTTAGGTTCTTAGAGGCCATGTAAAGGAGTAACTAGAGGAAAAACTACTATAAAGATACAAAGGGAATAGGGAAATCCTGAGGATATTGAGCAGGGATGAGTCCAGTTGTTAAAGAAAGTGTTTCTCTGAAACTAGAGAATATAAAATATTTGAAGATATGAAAACATTTGAAATGAAAATGACACGTGTGAAAGAATTCTCAATGGACAATTTCTGTCGTTTTATCAATGTAGAAAACCAATGTCATAGGACCAAAAGTGAGGGATTCATTTGTTCTTTTACTAAACAAATCCTTAAGGGTTAATATATATTAGGCACAGTGCTGAGCACTGAGGATTTGTTAAGAAAAAAAAAAAAAAAATGAAACATGCGTGACTTCTGACCCAATACAGGAACCAAATTAAAAGATGATAAAATAAATAAATAATACATCTAAAAAACATAATATACTTTGAAATATACACAATGGGCTGAAAACAGAAAGGCAGTTGTGAGAAGGGTTTGGACTTTAGAATGGTGACAGAGAATTCCTCTTTGAGCAGCTGAATTTAAAATGAGACTTGAAGAATTAGATAAAACTAGTAAAGTAAAAAATGAGAAGAAAGTCATTCCCAGTGAGTACTGCACAGATCAATAAAGACTTGCCAGTAGAAAAGGGCACAGCATGTTGAAAGAACTGAAATAATTTGAGTAAGAATGGAAATAAGTGAGCAAATGAGACGAGGACATGAGCCTGGAGAAGCAAGCAGAAGTCAAATCATGCAGACCCTTATACAGCTAATCACAGAATTTGAATATTGCTCTAAGGACAAGAACAAGACTGTCATATTCTAAGGAAGGCCCAAATATGATCTCTTATATTCTAAGAAGATAACTTGGGTTATTGTGCAGGAATATCTCTCAAAAAGAACAAGGGGAAATGGAAAGGAAAAGCTAGAAAACAACGAGGGTTTCAGGAGTAGGGTGTCAACAGTAGATAAGAAAAAAATATAGACACAGTTGAAATATATTTTGGATCAAATGATGATCCTTTGGAAGATGATTGATGTAGACTTGAATAAATAAATTGATGACATTAAACAACTCTGCTCTTAGCCTGCATTAAACAAAATATTGATTGGAAACAGATAATGAAGATACTTGAATTCCAGTACAATTCACTTGGATTTTTCTACTATAAACTTTTAGGGTCTACATTAGTGTTTTCTTTTTCTATTTTTACAAAGTAAATAATTGCATGAATTTAATATTTTAGAAAAATGTAGCTAATGATCCTAAAAATTGAGTATAGATGCAAAGAGAGTGCTAAGGAAATAAATGACAGAATCTATGAGTGATTTAATAATTAACCAAATGGTGAAATACAATACAAAGTTTCTACAAAAAAATTAAAAATAGAACTATATGATCCAGTAATTTCACTTCTTTGTATGTATCCATAGGAAATAAAATCAGTATTTCAAAGAGATGTATGCACTCCCATGTTCTCTGCCATATCCTGGCTGTTATGGCTAATTGTGATTATGAGTACAGGTATAAGTATACTATTATGAATATGAGTAATGTTACTCCTAATAGACAAGATATGGAAGCAATATAAATGTTCATCAAGAGATCAATGAATAAAAAAAATGTGATGTATTTCACGATGGAATAATATTTAGCCTTAGAAAAGAATATCCTGGATATTTTAAAAATATTCCTCTCAATTAACTGTAATTACATGTCCTTTGACCAATATCTTTTTATCCCCCCACCACCTACTGGCCACCAAAACCTCTGCTAAACACCATTCTACTCTCTACTCTATAAGATACACCTTTTTAGCTTTCACATATGAGTGAGGTCATGCAGTATTTGTATTTATGTGCCTGTTGGCCAAAGGATATAACTACAGTTAGGGAGGAAAAACACATTTTAAGTGTTCAGAATAGACAAATATCTGAGTCATAAAGGAGATAAGTAATTTCCTGAGGCTGTAGTGTAAAGGACAGGAGATAGGGGAGAGGAATGAGGAAACACTACTGATGGTTATGAAGTTTCTTTTATGGGTGATGAAAATGTTTTAAAATGAACTGGGATGATAGGTTGAACAACTGGGTGAACATAAAAGAAACTACGGGATTATACATTTTAAATGGGTAGATTGCATAATATGTAAATTGTATCTCAGTAAAGCTGTTGGTTTTTTAAAGACGAATATTCTGTTATTTGCAACAACATGGATAAACATGGATGACATGCTTAGTGAAGTAAGCTGGGCACAAAGAGACAAAAACTGTGTGATTTCAGTTATGTTTGGAATCCAAAAACCAAAAATAAAATCAAACTCATAGAAATAAAGCAGAAATGTGGTGAACAGGGGCTGGGATTAGAGGAAGAATAGGGAGATGATTAAAGGGTACAAAGTTCCAATCAGACAGGAGGACTAAGTTCTGGAGATCGGTTACACAGCATGGTAATTATAATTAATAACGTAATAACAATGTATACTTAAGAGTATCTAAGATCTTAGATTTTAAAAGTTTCTGATCACAAAATGATAAGTTTGTGAAGTGATTCATATGTTTATTAGCTATATTTAGTAATTTCATAATGTGTGTATACATCTTTCTCAAAACATCAGATTTTATACCATAAATATGTACAATTTATATTTCATCAATTAAAAAACATTAATATAACAATCCTAACAGAAGGTTGATTGAAAGAAATGGTAGCCATGGTAATTTATTTGAATGTAAGGTAGCAAATTGAATATAAATAAGTAGTTGAATTAGAATTGTAAAAAATAAGCAGTTAACACACTCTGTATGTGCTAATTTTAGCAATAAATCTAGAAAACTAGAACTATATTTCATATGTAAAATATTTAATTGGATTTTACTTATCTATTGACCATATAAAAATTAAAAGAAGGAGCAGGTTTGCATTATTGATTGTTCTCTTTCACTGCAATCGATGTAAAATTTTCCAAGAATGTTAATGTCAGAAAAGCTTAAATTTGTTTCTTCAAGATATTGGGAACAGATACAAGTAAAAGGTAAGTGATTCTGAAAGAAAATAAATTCATTAGTTATTAGAGTATCTATTAAGAACCTAAAATAAAAAAGGCATACATATCGCTGAGGAAGTAATGCTATCACAGTATCAATGTCATGCTTAAAACATTCCTTTAAATAGGGTGTGCCCTCTTGTCATCTTCCCATGGGGAGTCCTATGGTAAAAAACAATACAACCATCAAAGGTACGTTACTCTCTTTGCAAAAATAATAAACTGAACTCTGTTAACATAAGTGTATTTGTTTTATGATGCCACAAAATTTTATATTTCCATAATGATAAAATTGGTTTATAAAACTAAAGAGCAAAGCAATTATTACACTTCATTGCAAAAAAAAGGCACTATAACACAGATGTCAGCCATGCTTTCATAAATACTTAGTAAAGCTATACCTCTGCTTTTTGCATATAATTCCTTGAGAATTAACAATCTGTACTCATTTTTATGATTCTATCTCATTAAATATAAAAAGTCACTACTCACTAGTTGGAAAAAAAAGTACATTGAGGCAATTTACATGTATGTCTAAAATTAAGGCTTATAATGTTTCATTAATAATTCATTACAGGATTTTTCTTTTCTTGTTCTTTAATAATCTTTGCTTTCCATAGCTGAATTTACCAAGTACTCATCTTTTTCTTAGTAATAAGCTAAAAATACACTAATTTAAGTGGATAAGTAAAGTCTGTTTATGAGTGAAATGAAAACTTAAAGCTAGATTACCTATTTTAGTTTAATGGACATAGAAAAGCCATCTAAATATTATTTTAAGTGACATTTGAAACATATATCATATGTTTAAACACAAGACATAAACAGCATGAAATGCAGAATTTTAATTATGTAGGTAAACAAGAAACATTTTATTCAATGAATATTCTTACATTAGAGATTGAAAATTCATAGAGAATGTAGTTGTGATTCTCCATGTTACCTGAATTAAAAAATAAATAAATAAAAAAGATGGGCAGTGCGCGGTGGCTCACGCCTGTAATCCCAGCACTTTGGGAGACCGAGGCAGGTGGATCACGAGGTCAAGAGATCGAAGACCATCCTGGTCAACATGGTGAAACCCCGTCTGTCCTAAAAATACAAAAAATTAGCTGGGCATGGTGGTGTGTGCCTGTAGTCCCAGCTACTCAGGAGGCCGAGACAGGAGAATTGCCTGAACCCAGGAAGCGGAGGTTGCAGTGAGCCGAGATAGTGCCATTGCACTCCAGCCTGGGTAACAAAAGTGAAACTCCGTCTCAAAAAAAAAAAAGAGAGATTAAAAAATTCAAAGTAGGTCGAGAGAACTTCTAGAAAACTAATCTTAATTTTTAGTATTAAGAAATGTATTACAAGGGGAGTTAACTAAAATGAGCTAGGGAAAAATTTCTAAGCAGATAGGATTGTCCCGGTGGAACCCAGAAAACAATACCCCAAAATGAAGACCTCAGCAGCAGCCTCAGAAACAAAAGCTTCTCTCTGACCTTTTCCTGTTCTCGTCTCTCTCAGTCCCATTGTCCCCACAGGCTAGCCATAGAAACTAGAGCCCTTCTTCCTCAAGTAAGGTCATACAAACCAGAGCTTCTTCTCCCAAAGCCAGCCATAAAACAAAAATATTCTGTCTAATACCTGGCTATAATGGTAGATTATCTAATCTACCATGTTTGACTGCAGGTTATAAGACCCCAATTACAGCCAGGGCCCCACCCTAAGCCCAGAAGGAAGAAATGCATGCTCAGAGTCAAGAATCCAGAACAGAAGACCTTGCTGGATTTCCCTACTCAGTCAGTTAGCATTAGATCATGCCCTTTTCATCCAATCATATTTCTACACGGCTGTCCATATTTTGTTATATCTAACCATGAAAATATATTATACCCTTGTATCTTTGGGTCTTCATTCTGAAGGATCAACTTTAATCAAGTAGATTAAATCAATTTGTATGCCTTTGCTCCTGTTAATCAATCTGTCTCATGTCAGTTATTTTTCAGCAAACCTCATAGTCCAAAACTAAATACATACTCTAATTCTTAGTAGAAATAAACTCACTATTCTTGATTGGTTTTTCTTTCCTTCTCAGGACAAAACATGATCGTGTTTGAGAAGGAACCTCTCTCTCACTCTTTCTCTCTCTCCCCTCTTCACAGCAAAACAGTATTTAAATATAGGATACTTTTATTGTTGTTTAATTCAAATCAACATAACTTTGCATCCCTCAATTTAACTATTAAAATAATGAGAATAATGATAATGGCTATTGGTATAACTTAGAGTATACGTATTTTTTTTTATAGTAACAACTATGCAAGGTTTTTTTTGTTTTTTTTTTTTTAAAAAAAAAGTTTGGCAGAAGAGAGTCATATAGAAAGGTTATATAATTTATCCATAGTAATGTAACTAGTTTTTATCAAACTACAAATTGAAATTGAGGTTGTTTGATTCTACAATGAATATTTATAATCAAATATTATGTTAATGAGATATTTAACTGTGGAAAAAATGGAAATGGTGCTGTAGCATTGAAAATGATGGTGTTGGACTAAGTTAAATTGTAAAACAAGGAATTCTGCAAAGCTTATGCAGGCAATCACTTTTTAAAGCACTCATTTAAATGTGCTTTTATTCTACTGAAAAAGAAATTTCGAATCAGGGTTTGCATTTATCATAACTGAGAAATCACTTGTGAATTTCAGCAACAAATGCGGCATTCATTAAAGTTTTGAAAAGACTTGTACTTTATTAATACAATATATAAATGATGAATTTTGCCAGTAATCCTCTTAGCCCATTTCACAGTGGTTCTTACTTGTCCTCTTAAATTGTCAATATACTCTTTGGAGAGAGGAAATGACTTCTTATGAAAAACTTCCATTCAGCATACATTGTTTAATCTAAGTGATTTTTTTATTATAATTACTAATAGGTCACACTATTATTATATCTATTAAAAATTCTCACTATTATTATAACTACTAATAGTTCTCACAGTGCCAGCCAATATGTTAATGTCAAACATACAGTTATATATTTTGAAGCAAATGAAGAAACATTTTCTGGAGCAGTGCCAGTTCCATCAAATTTTGCTATGTTATCATTTGATATCACTCATTGTACAAAAAGTTCATGACAGCAAATGAACTGATTACTAGAACACTTTACTAACTAAACTGAGTTATAAACATTACTGTACTTTTATTTCCTATGTACAATGTGAATTCTTGCTGAGAAGAAATAGTCTTATTATGAGTAGGTGCCTTTCTACTTTTCAGATCATAATTTGTACAAACTTATGTTTAGTAAATATTTATTGAAAAAATAATTTAATCAATAGACTAAGTTGACTAAATGATTGCCTAAATAATTTAATTTACTCAATAGACTAAGTTGACTGAATGATTGACTAAATAATTTAATAAATAGACACTGAACATTGTGGATAAATTAAAAATATGCTTTTTTTCAGTTTTAAAATTTTATTACTAGGTTTTCTAAGTTTACAATGTTCTGCTTGTTAAAGTCTGTACATTAACACAGCTTTGGCAATAAAAATAACATTACCGATGGAAATATTTTCAGCCATTATTTTCAAAATGCTTTTTTTTTTTTTTTTGTAGTCTAAGAAAGAGTTTGTACTTTACTTCTTGGGCTCTGTGGAGCTACTGATACTCGCAGTGTGGGATTTAACACAATTACAGTCTGTTCATGCTAACAGACTTGACAAGGTTCTTTAAACTATCAATACCCCAGGAATACTCGGAAGTTTTCAAGAACAGTTATTTTCAGTTTTTTGTTTTTTTTTTAAATTTTTATTGCATTATAGGTTTTGGGGTACATGGGCAGAACATGCAAGATAGTTGCATAGGTACACACATGGCAGTGTGTTTTGCTGCCTTCCTCCCCTTCACCCACACTTGGCATTTATCCCCAGGCTATCCCTCCCCAGCTCCCCCCCACTGTCCCTCCCCCATTCCCCCCAATAGACCCCAGTGTGTAGTAGACCCCCTCTCTGTGTCCATGTGTTCTCATTTTTCTCACCCACCTATGAGTGAGTATATGCAGTATTTCTTTTTCTGTTCTTGTGTCAGTTTGCTGAGAATGATGTTCTCCAGATTCATCCATGTCCTTACAAAGGACACAAACTCATCATTTTTGATTGCTGCATAATATTCCATGGTGTATATGTGCCACATTTTCCCAGTCCAGTCTATCATCATTGGGCATTTGGGTTGGTTCCAGTTCTTTGCTCTTGTAAACAGTGCTGCAATGAACATTCGTGTGCATGTGTCCTTATAGTAGAACAATTTATAGTCCTTTGGATAGATACCCAGTAATGGGATTGCTGGGTCAAATGGAATTTCCATTTCTAGGTCCTTGAGGAATCGCCACACTGTCTTCCACAATGGTTGAACTAATTTACACTCCCACCAACAGTGTAAGAGTGTTCCTATTTCTCCACATCCTCTCCAGCATCTGCTGTCTCCAGATTTTTTAATGATCGCCTTTCTAACTGGCGTGAGATGGTATCTCAATGTGGTTTAGATTTGCATCTCTCTAATGACCAGTGATGATGAGCATTTTTTCATATATTTGTTGGCCTCATGTATGTCTTCTTTTGTAAAGTGTCTGTTCATATCCTTTGCCTATTTTGGAATGGGCTTGTTTGTTTTTTTCCTGTAAATCTGTTTGAGTTCTTTGTAAATTCTGGATATCAGCCCTTTGTCAGATGTGTAAACTGCAAAGATGTTTTCCGATACTGATGGTTGCCAATTCACTCTAGTGACTGTTTCTTTTGCCGTGCAGAAGCTGTGGAGTTTGATTAGGTCCCATTTGTCTATTTTGGCTTTTGTTGCCAATGCTTTCAGTGTTTTGTTCATGAAGTCCTTGCCTACTCCTATGTCCTGAATGGTTTTGCCTAAATTTTTTTCTAGGGTTTTTATGGTGTCAGGTCTTATGTTTAAGTCTTTAATCCATCTGGAGTTAATTTTAGTGTAAGGTGTCAGGAAGGGGTCCAGTTTCTGCCTTCTGCACATGGCTAGCCAGTTTTCCCAACACCATTTATTAAACAGGGAATCCTTTCCCCATAGCTTGTTTTTGTCTGATTTATTAAAGATAATATGGTTGTAGATATGTTGTGTTGCCTCCGATGCTTCTGTTCTGTTCCATTGGTCTATATCTCTGTTTTGGTACCAGTACCATGCTGTTTTGATTACGGTAGCCTTGTAGTATAGTTTGAAGTCTGGTAGTGTGATGCCTCCTGCTGTGTTCTTTTTGCTTAGAATTGACTTGGCTATGCGGGCTCTTTTTTGGTTCCATATGAAATTCATGGTGGTTTTTTACAGTTCTGTGAAGAAATTCAATGGTAGTTTGATGGGGATAGCATTGATTGTGTAAATTACTTTGGGCAGTACAGCCATTTCCACAATATTGATTCTTCCCAAACACGAACATGGGATGTTTCTCCATCTGTTTGTGTCCTCTCTTATTTCGTTGAGCAGTGGTTTGTAGTTTTCCTTAAAGAGTTCTCTTACGTTCCTTGTGAGTTGTATTCCTAGGTATTTTATTTTCTTTGTAGCAATTGTGAATGGCAGTTCGTTCTTGATTTGGTTCTCTTTAAGTCTGTTATTGGTGTATAGGAATGCTTGTGATTTTTGCACATTGATTTTATATCCTGAGACTTTGCTGAAGTTGCTTATCAGTTTCAGGAGCTTTTGGGCTGAGGTGATGGGGTCTTCTAGGTATACTATCATGTCGTCTGCAAATAGAGACAATTTGGCTTCCACCTTTCCTATTTGAATACCCTATATTTCTTTTTCTTGCCTGATTGCTCTGGCTAGAACTTCCAGTACTATGTTGAGTAGGAGTGGTGAGAGAGGGCATCCTTGTCTAGTGCCAGATTTCAAAGGGAATGCTTCCAGTTTTTGCCCATTAAATATGATATTGGCTGTTGGTTTGTCATAAATAGCTTTTATTACTTTGAGATACGTTCCATCAATACTGAGTTTATTGAGGGTTTTTAGCATAAAGGGCTGTTGAATTTTGTCAAATGCCTTCTCTGCATCAATTGAGATAATCGTGGTTTTTGTTTTTGCTTCTGTTTATGTGGTGAATTACAGTTATAGACTTGCATATGTCGAACCAGACTTGCATCCCCGGGATGAATCCTACTTGATCATTATGGATAAGCATTTTGATGTGCTGTTGCAATCGGTTTGCCAGTATTTTATTGAAGATTTTTGCATCTATGTTCATCATGGATATTGTCCTGAAGTTTTCTTTTCTTGTTGAGTCTCTGCCAGGTTTTGGTATCAGGATGATGTTGGTCTCATAAAATGATTTGGGAAGGGTTCCCTCTTTTTGGATTATTTGGAATAGTTTCAGAAGGAATGGTACCAGATCCTCTTTGTGTGTCTGGTAGAATTCAGCTGTGAACCCATCTGGACCTGGGCTTTTTTTGTGTGGTAGGCTCTTAATTGCTGCCTCAACTTCAGACCTTGTTATTGGTCTATTCATAGTTTTGGCTTCCTCCTGGTTTAGGCTTGGGAGGACACAGGTGTCCCGGAATTTATCCATTTCTTCCTGGTTTACTAGTTTATGTGCATAGAGTTGTTTGTAGTATTCTCTGATGATGGTTTTATCCTATGCAACAATCTTGCATGTTCTTCACACGTAGCCCAAAACCTAAAAGATGCTTATTTTCAAATCAAATATCTATGAATCTCTATCTTCTCACTAGTTTTGGAAGGTCAGAAAAATTATATATACTCCGTGATTCTATGATTCAAATCTAATACATGGGGTCAGCAAGGCTTCATCTCAATGTTTACTGTGAGCATCAAATGAGAAAATGCATGCAAAATTATTTTTTCTTAGTTTGAAATTCTGATTATGAATGTTTTAGTCCTTATTTATTTCTGTAATGTGTAGAAGTAACTCAAGCTGTTTTGTCACATACTACAGTTTTAAAGCATGAATCAGAGTCTCCTAGCACATACCTGACAAAGATGACATGGTACAATAGAAAACAAAATTTAGGAATTTAGGCTCTCATTTAGACAGTGACAGTAGAAAGACAAATTCCTAGGCAGACAGGGCAGGTCCCTGGTGAGCCTCAACCTTTAGTCCAAGGACAGTTTGAAGCCTGAAAATCACGCTGTCATTTCTAGATTGTCTATTGCCAGAATGAGAACTTCCATCCTCATCTTACCCACACTATCTCAATTAGTTCCTTCAGATTGATGCCTTTTAACCTATTGAATGGTGCCTTTTCCAAACCAACCCATGGATACGTGCCCCTTTTAAGCTCATAAAAACCCCAGACAGCCTCAAAGATGGCAACCCACTTTCGGGTCTCCTCTTGCTGCTGAGAGCTTCCTGAGAGCTTTCTTTCTACTGCTCAATAAAATTCTACCTTGCCTTACTCACTCTCTAGTGTCCACGTGCCTTATTTCTCTTGGTGGTGAGACAAGAACCCAGAACTTTTAGAGTGTTGGGAGTGAAAGAGCTGTAATGCTCCTGCTTGCCAAGTTGCAGGTGGCAGGAGTAAAAGAACTGTAACACTCCCTCCTGCATACTGAGCTATGGGAGTGAAAAAGCTGCTGGATGCCACTCCCTCCTGCTCATTGAACTACGGGATCGAAAAAGCCACAATATTTCAACTTCACCATTACAATTTTTTATCCTTACTGATACCTTATTCTCTCTGAAACTTAGATTTTTCATTTGTGACCTAAGAATGGAATACTATAACAGTTCTATAGATTCTTAATTCTGACAGTTTCTTTAGGATTCTTTAAGATGCATAGTAATGTCAAATTAAATTATATCAAATATATTCATTTTATAAATGTGAATACATTATTGTGACTATAGAAGTTTGAATCATGTTTTTTTAAAATACGAAAATATAAATTTATTTGAATGATGTCAATGTGATCCAATGTTTTCATCCTTTGTTTTGTGATGCACCAAATATAACCCATTCAATACTTACTGGATATTTATTGTAGTGATGCTGCCTATATTGTATGTATTGTTATAGATACTGTTTTCTATGTCTTTCAATGCAACTTCTGTGAGAACCCGTACTGTCAATGTCAGAAAGGTTTTGTCTCTTATGAACAACTGGTATTAATTTTTGGACAGTAGCTTTCAATATTTCTTCTAATCATGCATTTCTGTTTCCTTTGACTGCTAATATTATTATAGACAAATATTTAGTCTGCATTGAATAAACATTATAGAAATTTATGAAGCTTATTTTTCAAAACAAATCTTTTGTCATTTTGATTTTTACATTTTTTCTCTTTTTTTAAAATCTTTTTATGTGTAAATGTGTGCACACATGGTAAATTATGTTTCTTAGATTTTATTCCCATTAATTCTTACTTTATTTTATATTTACTTATTTGCATGTCTATGTGTAAAAACATGGTAAAATAGCTCAGTATCATTTGGTAATTACAACATTCTATCCTGACCTCTACAAACTACTTATGAAAATCAATCTTGATTACCCTTAATTTAAGATCAAAGCAAAATGATTGTGCTTGATGACTTGTCTTTTTGATTGTTTGGACAATTATCAATCTATCATATATATATATATATATATATATATATATATATATATACACACACACATATATATATATAATATGTCTACCTTTATATTTTCCATCACCTTAGAACAAATCTCCTTTTATTGAATTATTAGAATATAGAGTAATTATGAGTCTCATGAGATTCTGACAACTATAATAAAATATATTTAAGAATGCAAATGATTGGAACGTATTTATGGCAATATGTATTCTCAAAAATAAATTTTAAATTATACATACTTTCTTAAATCTTTCCTAAATTGAAGAGTAATTCATCAAGTGAATAAAATGGGTCCAGGAAAGACAGAAATAAAAATTAGGCAACAGATATAAGCTAGATTTCTTTAAATTTATCCTGTTTTATGGGTTTGCCATAGGAGTCTTTAAACATTTTGTGTAATTATAAAACACAATTTTATCAGAGTAGAAGAAAAAAGAGAAATTCCTACAAAATATGAGCAAAATATAACAAATAAACTTGAATTGGTGGCCTTGTCTTGCAAGCGGAAATCCTTCAAATGAGCTTAAAGCTATTATTTTCACAAATTGTAATTTTTTGAAGCAGTTAGAAGTTTATAATAAATAAAACAAGCATTTAGAAATTAGGGTTCTATCATGATTACAAATTTCAGTAGACTTCACTAAGATAAAGACATCCAATCCTATGTATTAATTAAGCATATATGTAAGAGTGTGCATTTCACACAATGCTGGGGGATAAATGCCTTTAGGGACATGTTATGTTTTCAGATGCCTGAGGAACACTGAGATGAAGAATTTCAGGACATAATTGGATATACAGACTTGGTACTGAGAAGCAGTTTTGGAAATGGAGGAAGGGATTTGGTAATCTTAGGTAAAGTCATAGAAATTGAGATGGGAAGCACAGTGTGAAGAAAAAAGGATCAATGTAAAATCCTTTGAAAACAAATATTTTAAAGCATAAACAGAAAAATAACTAGTTAATAAAAAACAGGAGGAATGTCAAACAATACTTAAACAATAGGATTTTCAACATTTTTCTAAGAGAAAGATAAAAAAATATTTGTAGCTTTTATGAGTAGGGCAGAGCTGATTTTTGACATAGTATTTACAGCATATGAAAAGTAAACTTTGTAACCAAATTCAACAAAAACGAACTGGGTACTTGAATTTTAAAAGGTGACTATGTTTACAATTTTGAAAATTTATTTTATTTTTAATTGAAAAATAATAATTGCATTTATTTATGGGGCACAATGTAATGTTATGGTAAAAGCCTATTTTGTGAAATGATTAAATATGTCTAATTAACTTATCTATCACCTCATTCATATTCTTATCATTTCCTTGTGGTGACAGCATTCAAAAATCTACTTACAAAAATTTTGAAATGTGCAATATATTAATAACTGTAGTCACCACGCCATGTAATAGATGTCAAAAACCTGTTATTTCTCTCTTGTTGGGACTTTGTCCCCTTTGACTAACAGTTCCTGTTTCTTTGTCCATCCCAGTCCACCTCACTTTCCATTCTTCACACCACCGCCTATTCCATGACCATTCTAATTTCTACAACTCTCAGCTCAACTTTTTGAGATTTTACATACAAATTATATTGTTGTACCCAAGAGAGTCAAGGAATGCGTCACACTCTGAGAATGAATTATGAGTCCTTTATTAAGCCAGTGACCGAGAGTGGCTAACACCCAAAATTCTCTCAGCCCGAAGAAAAAGTTAGGTGGTCCTTTATACACTAGTTTTAACAGGAAGAGGGGAACCTAGCTGAAACAAAGTTTTCACAAAGGCAGAGTAAGCAAAATGTTAAAAAGAAAAACTGATACATAAGAAATAAAACAGTGCCAGGTGTGAGGAGTACCGCTGTCATGAAAGACATACAACTTATAGATAAGGCGGGCTCTGGGGCTCACTGCAGCTGCATTTTCAGGTTCTGCTGATTCCACAAAGGCATTTCTGGGTTCCCAGAGTCAGTCTGACCTTGCTTTATACTATAGTTACATACTTAATGGGGCGAAGTTTACTAAAATGAAGAAGCCAAGATGGAGGCTTCATAAAGGCTAACATAAAGCCTGAACAGCTTTTAGTCAGAAAAAAGCAGAGTTAATGTTAGCTGGCAAAAAGCAGGGTATCACAATATCAGGCAGCATTTGTCCTCCTGTGCCAGGTTTATTTCAGTTAGCATAATCTCAGCATGTTGCAAATTACAGAACATCATTCTTTTTAAAAGATAAGTAGTATTTCATTGTGTATATAGTATGTCAGCATTGTTTTAAAAATATGACATTAATGCAGTGATTTTTTTAAAAAAGATTTTTTTAGGCTACCACTCATGAACTTAATCTTTGAAACTATTCGGTAAAATATAAAAGAAAAATACAATCATCCCCATTCGCAGATTAAGAATTTGAAGCTAAATAGAGTGGAGGTGGCTTGCTTTCAAATCACAATGAGGATAAGCAGTTTTGCGATCAAAGTCTTATAATTTACATCTTGATTTCTTTGTTGCAGGATGTTCAAATTCACTTAAGCATCCTTTGGTATATAAAATAATAATGAATTTTGTATTTATAGATTGAGATATGACTCCAACCTGTCATATTAATGATCTATTATGGATCTTTAATGTATCTTATCATCAATTAAAAATTACTTATAATTTCATAATCATATCACTTTTTATCAGGGGTATAGACACTTGCTGGCATTGCACTCTGAAATGAAAACGAAGCAAAGCAAAAGAGAATAAGACTGTTGGAAATCACTGAATTTGTAGATAAAATTGAATTCTGTTCTCAAATCAGTATTACTGAATAATCTAGAAAACATTTCCTTTATAGAATGATAAATGTGATGGTAAATTAATTTTTAAAAATTAAATAGGTAACACACTAGAACTTAATCCTTCCCTTGCATGGCAGTCAGTTTTTAAGTCCATATATTTGTAACAATACTGTAATACCACAAGGGTAGCAGTCATTGCAATATAAACTTCATAGCTACATACCTTATTCACAAATCTGTTCCCATTAGCCACATTCAGAAACTAAATGATTTCCTAATGGTCTGAAATCCTAAAAGCCATAATGTGGGCCTTTCCCCCCAGTTATTCTTTTATAAACAAAGGAAGTGCTTTTATTAACTTATCTTGGCTTTATATAATTATTTTTGTTTCTCAATAAAAGATATTTGAAATAGCTTATAAAATGTGTACAATAAGGTAAAAATGTAACTGAAAAAAATCGTGATGGAAAAATAAGAGCATGTTATGTTACAATTTAAACTGAATGTCATTTCTAAGGAAGTTGGAAAATGTGACTGAAGAAAGATCACAAATCTTTGGAATTTGTGACCAGCAGTCATCAAGTAGTACATATTAATGGTTGGATCATTTTACACCCATAAGATAAAAATAAGCCAGCTAATGAGCAGAAGCACATTTCCCCCTACGAATCCTCATGAAACAGTTATTATACTGTGTTATAAAGAATGTTTTCTAATGATAAGACTGCAGGAAAAACAGCAGAGAGCATCAAAGAGTCTTTGTAACATCTTGGTGAGGCAAAGTTCAGCATATTTGAAGCACACTTGACTTTAAGTAGCAGCTCTCTGATCATGTGGCTGAGTCCAAGGATCTTTTTTCACATAATCTCCAAAAGAACAGAATGTATTTTTTAGGATGTATTTTCTACAAAGTTTTGTTTTCTTCTTTTTTTTCCAGCACAGATTTTGCTAAGACTTGAGCTATAGTAAATTCAAGGTTAGATCCTTAACAAGAGAATAAACTGTATTACTCTCTTAAGAGTTTTCAGGTTAGGTATTAAAGTACCAATAACAAATTGATAATAAAAGGCATTTAATGGAACTGATACATTATTGACCTGGAAAAATTCCCTGATACTTTAAGCGAGAAAAAAAAAATTAATATTGTGTAGCAAAATCTAATTATTGAAAATAATAATAACAAATTAATAAACAATTGTATGTATTTAAAACTTAAATGCTTAACAGGATAATCAGTGACTGTGAAAAATCAGTATCTCAAAATAGAAAGGTGCTGAGGAGCTGACATCCAAGCTTCTCAGCACCTTTCTATTACAAAGTCCTTCCCATTCTTACCTGTTCTTTCCTCAAGCAGGAAAGTCTTTCCCTATGAGCACCGCCACCTTAGATCTGCAGTGAATACTGGTGATTACCACTAATGTCCACTCAAAGTCCAAAATCTCTTTGGTCAGCTTTTGGTGAATGCTGTCAGGCTTGGGGCTCTTTCTTGGGTATAGAAACCCCTTCAGGCCAGAGCAAGTCCAGAAATACCATGCAGAGGCCAAGGCCTGGAATTGAGGCCCCGGGAAGCCTATTAGGTGCGCTACCCCACTATGGCCAACCTGGTACCCAAGATGCAGGACAAAGTCCCCTTCCTCTTTTCTCTCTTTTCCTCAATTGGAAGTCTTTCCCTGTAACCACCACAGCTGGAAATGGGCTAGGTCAGGCCTGAAGCACACAAATACTCTCTCTACACCAGGAGGCCACTGACAAGGGATAGGGGAGGGATAGTGCATGCAATTCGAGACTGTCTTATCCTGTTCAGTGCCTCTTTCTTTAATAAGATCTCAAAACCAGGTTCTGTGATCACTCATTTGATTTTTAGGTCTTAGGAGGGTGCTTATTTGTGTGGATAGTTGTTGAATTTTGATATTCCTGTAGGATTACAATTACTGGAGGCATCTATGCAGTCTTCTTGCTCCACCTCTTCTTTATTATTAACTCAAGTTTGATGTTGAAAACTCTGTATTATCCTATTTAAAGTTGTGAATGAATTAAGCAGAATTCTATTTCAACTATTTTCTTTCAAAAACAAATGTAACATGTTATTTTTAACCTAAAATATTTTTTCTGGAATGGTTTTACATGCTATATTGAGACAGTCCATAAAATATTAGAAAGAAAATTAAAACAAATTTTATAAAGTATTAATGCTTAATTTTAAATATATACAATAAAAAACCATGAACAATCTTTCCTAACATTTTAAATACCATATTTCTAAAGATTAGAGAGTAAAATAGTTTTGCTATGAATACATGCTATTTAAAAGTCAAGTAGCAAATAACATTTTCCTATGAAGTAGTGGTAATACCATTGTACTGGGGTACTAAAATCCAGATGAGTCATAAAATATGTGGACATAATCTTGTGTATATGCTGATATAACTATATACAATCAAAATAGGAAGGTTTATTATAATTATTACCATTAATTAACTTACCATTGTCTTTGACCAAGACACTCCTATTATCATTTTATCTCTTAAGCAATAGGAAAATTTTTACTTTTCACCTTTTACATAGGCTTAAAATTAGTGGCTACACTTAAATTAGTAGCTTTTCTTTACAAGAGAACATATAATTATTCAGACTAAATATGGCTTTTAAATTTTTAAGAAGTAGAGAATTTAACATATTTGTTAATTAGAACTGTAAGATTTGCTATCAGGTTTTCCACCATTGTTACTGCTAACAAATGTGTAAAATGCTCCAAGTTGCATTTATTCTCTGCAAAGTTTTTCTATAGTAACATAAAAGAACCCACAAATATACTCCAGCCTAGGAAAAAAATTATAAATTATTTGTTAGAAAATCTCCAATTTTTTTTACTCTGAAGCTCTTATATTCAAGTCAATTTATTACATATTATTGTTTTAAAACTCTTTTGTGTCCTATACTTGAAAAAAAATTATTTTCATATTGTGACATCAATTTACATTATTTTCCAATTTTTATCATAGTTACCTCATTTTTCTTTCTGTTGCCTTTAGTTTGACTCCTTACAAAAGCATAAAATGTGAAAAACAATAATAAATGTAAAAACATTAGAAAACACAATATTAAAAGAAAACTAAGATTCTTTGAAGAAATATTTAAACAGTCATTAATAACTCACTATAAAACATTTATAAAATATTCACATAGGGACAGAACTAGGCTACTTACTGAAGATGGAGAAATAAAATACTTATTTACTACCCTCAAAGTGCCCAAAGTCTAACTGGGAATTTTTATGATACAAGCTGATGCTTTTCTCTTATTACTCACTACAAAATATCCACTTCTACTATCAGAACAAGTCCCTGAATTTCTCTCTGAAATTACATTATTTCTGTGTTAACTATTTTATTGTTTTTCTCCTCTCTTAGAGTATAAAACAAATGAAGCCAGGAATTTCATAACTGCCTGTTTCCTCGAATTCTCTAAGAGTATCTTGACCTCAATAAAATTTAATAGAATTGAAAAAAACTCAATTATAAGAATATTCAGGTATTATTTTAATCCACAGAAGGAGTATGTGGCCAAGACTAGAGAAAGGTAATTACAAAAGAGAATGACATTCAAAAGTAAAATGAGATTTAACTAAAGAATAAATAAAGTTGTTTCAGAGGCAAGAGCAGAGTAAGTTTCACTTGGAGGCTTGCTGTGGCTGAACGAGACAGCTTCATAGAACAGCAAACAATTGGAAATTCGTATTGGAGAAAAACAATAGTGAACGGTAGGCATGAATGGCCTTGTATGGCTCGAGAAGTGGATTCATTTGAGAAAGCTATTGAATCATTTCAAACATGTGAAGAAGCAAGTATATCTGAATAATCTTTTAGAAAATTTATTGTAGAAATAATATAAGGAATAAATTAAAAGCAGAGTGACCATACAACCCAATTTGCATAGGAGAATTCCAGTTTATCATGTTGCCCAATTAAGAGTGTCAAAATGTTCAAGTGTAAAAAAAAATTAATTAAAGGTGGTACATTTGTGAGAGGAAGTAAACCCCAAAATAAGTTAGTTAGAAATTCAATGTACGAATTCACATATGCATTAAAAGCTGACTGAATCATGGGAAGTAAGTGGTAAGATGGAGTATGGCATATTGGGTATAATTTAAAAAAGTTCCAAGTGACTGGAGCATTAAGCGTTAGAAGGGAGGAAAGAAAAGTTGAGGTTGCTGCCATTGATAGAAACCCAGTCATTGGAGTTTTATAATCAGATTTAAGCATTTAGATTTTAGTTAAGGAAAATATTAAACAGAAAATGGACTTTGAGAATTAGTGGAACATTGTTATATATCTGCTTAAAATGAAACAAGCTTCAGTATAGGGAATAAATTTATGGGAGTAAGACTAGAGTCAGAAAATAGAAGACTTTTGTAGTAAAATATTGAAGTAATTTTAAAAAAAAGGAATAATAGACTAAGGTTGAAAGAGTGGAGACAGAAAGGTTTATTCAAGAATTTCTTATGAAGTAGAAATACAATGCAGCTTAGTGACAAAGTTGAAATCAAGAATGAGGGGAGAAGAAGAAATTTAAGATTATTCTCAGAATTCTATTTTGATTAACTAAAGTTTCATTGAATCATTTAAGGTGGAAACCCTGGAGAAGAACAAATTTTAGGAGTAGATGATGACCTCTGCTTTGATATACAGTGTTTCAGATATCTATAAGACATAAACGTATATGTATAGAGACAATTGGATATAGAAGTACAGAATTCAGGAGAAAAGTAATAAATAAATATACAGTTTTAAAAAGTTACCAGCATGGTGGGTTAACACAGAAGTTATGTGAATGAAAGAAATTGCTAAATAATATTCTACCTGGCACATATTGAATAACTGTTTATCATTGAAATGACCATGCTAAGATAGACTTACTGTGAGACTCACCAAGTTATTTTGCTAAAGTGTGTATTCACATAAGGTATTCTCAACAAACGGAATTACAGCAACCTGATTAATAGCCATTCTATGAGTTTCCACAAAGCATCATTGTCTCCTAACCAACAAGCTGCATAGTTTCCAGACTCATCAAAAGTTGAAAGGGGAGGCCGGGTGCGGTGGCTCACGCCTATAATTCCAGCACTTTGGGAGGCCAAGGCGGGTGGATCATGAGGTCAAGAGATTGAGACCATCCTGGTCAACAAGGTGAAACCCCATCTCTAGTAAAAATACAAAAATTAGCTGGGCGTGGTGGTGCACGCCTGTAGTCCCAGCTACTCGGGAGGCTGAGGCAGGAGAATTGCCTGAACCCAGAAGGCTGAGGTTGCGGTGACATTGCACCATTGCACTACAGTCTGGGTAACAACAGCAAAACTCCATCTCCCAAAAAAAAAAAAAAAAAAAAAAAATAGTTGAAAGGGGATGCATGAAGCCTCTCTTATTAGAAAATACTTCTTTCCAGTCTTCTGGAAATGAAACAGAATTATGTAATAGGTACAAATATCTGGCTGTTTTGACTTAATGACAGATAGAATAATTCCTTAGGTGTATTCTATCTAGTCAGCACAGTTAAATTTCAGCATTATGATCATTTACCAAAATTCTCATCCAGTATTTGTATCCTAATATGTATGTTGTAACTGTGAAAAATGAACTGATTAAATGAAGTTATAGCTGAGAAAAACTAGCTAAGCAGACATAAGTTAAGCATTTATGGCTTACTAAAAGGATACTGATAAATTCAATCATATAATGATTTTAGACATTAAGCAAAGGACCTAAATAAAAACAATAAAACAAATCCTCTGCAGCGATAGTCACACTGTGTCCATATGCATTGCGAATGCCAGAGTGCTTGCCTCAATACTGCACAGAATTCACACAAAGAGTTTTGGAAAACATGACTTCATCAATGATACCTTAGAGAAAACATGTTATAGGATGTCTTTTTACTTATTTATAAGAAGTGAACCAAAATATATATTTATTTTCAATCATATTGTTTTCTACAACATAAATTGTAAATAATGTTTTTTATTTCAATTTATTAAGGGAATAAAAATATTAATACTAAAAGTAAATATGGCCCTAAGAAATTATTTAATCCAGCCTCTTAGTGCTAAAGCTAATTTCTTTTCTTTTTGCAGTTGAAATTATAATGGCCCAGGAAATTGGAGAGACATGATTAAGATCACAGCATTAATGAGTATGGAAGTCTCTGGGATCAGTTGGGTGAACATGTACGACCATCCTGTCTCATTTACAATAATTAGATTGTAGCCAACCAAATTAATTAACTGTGTTTCAATGTTGATTATTCAGCTCTTAAAAATCCTATTTTAATTTTAAGTGTTATGATCCTCATTCTATCACTCATTCTTTTACAGTCTTCTCCCCTCCTTTTCCATCGGTGCAGTGGGAAGCCTCTGATATAAAACTGAGATGGAAAATCAGAAGTAGGAAGAGAGAAAAAGGTGTCTTCTCTCTTGTCCTGTACAATCACATTGTACTTCAAAGTGAAAAGACAAGAATATCTTATAACAGTTTTATTGGCTAAAAAGCATTGTAATTAATCATGTTAATTGTATTGCATCAACTTATGCTAAGTATTGTTAAGTTCTGCTCTATAATCATCTGTAAATGTTAAATGTACTTTGATTTCTAAAGCTGCATAAAATGCATAAATTGTGTAAATTAACAATCTTGATTTGAAAGATGTTTACAGGAGCATATTAGTCAGGCTTCTCCATAGAGACAGTACCAATAGGATATACAGAGAGATAATATAATATAGGATAGGATATACAGAGAGATAATATAAAAGATAATATGATAATATTAGTGGAATTGGCTTACATACACATAGATGCTGAGAAACCCCATAAGAGGCTACTTGCAGTTTGGACACCCTAAGATGCTGATAGCGTGGCTCAGACTAAGTCTAAAGTTCTGAGAACCAGAGAAGTCAATCGTGTTATTCGAAGGTCAACAGCCAGAGGGCCACTGGTATAAGTCTTGGAGTCCCAAGACCATAGAGCCTGGGGTCCTGATGTCCAAAGTCAGAAAGAGAAGAGGGCAGCCAGAGAGAAAAGTCAGGTTACCCACAAAGGGAAGCCTATCAGACTTACAGCAGATCTCTCAGCAGAAACACTACAATTCAGAAGAGAGTGGGGGCCAATATTCAACATCCTTAAAGAACAGAACTTTCAGCCCAGAATTTCATATCCAGCCAAACTAAGCTTCACAACTGAAGGAAAAATAAAATATTTTAAACAAGCAAGTACTCAGAGATTTTATTACCACCAGGCCTGCTTTACAAGAGCTTCTGAAAGAAGCATTACACATAGAAAGAAACAACCAGTATTAGCCTTTCTAAAAATATACCAAAAAGTAAAGAGCATCAACATAAAGAAGAATTTACATCAATGAATTGATAAAACAGCCAGTTAACATCAAATGGCAGTAATCCTAAATTTAAATTGACTAAATCCCCCAATCAAAAGATACAGCCAAAACCCAACAGTATGCTACATCCAGACCCATTTCACATGCAAGGATACACAAAGACTCAAAAAAGGGATGGAGAAAGATTTACGAACCAAATGGAGAGCAAAAATAAATAAATAAATAAATAAATAAATAAATAAATAAATGAATAAATAAATAACAGGAGTTGCAATTCTCGCATCTGATAAAATAGATTTTAAAGCAACAAGATATAGTGGTAGAAGGATCAATGCAACAATAAGAGTTAATGATCCTAACACCCAGATACATAGAGACTTAGACTCAATGAGACAGAAAATTAATAAGGATATCCAGGACTCGAACTCAGATCCAGAACAAGTAAACTTAATAAATATTTATAGAGCTCTCCACTTTAAATAAACAAAATATACATTCTTGTCAATACCATGTCACACCTACTCATGGGTTTAAATGAAATATTGATTGGCCATTATTAATATCCATTTTTCAGAATAAAACAACATTTCTGTTCTCTCTCCCTCTTTTTCTTCTTCATTCTTCCTCTCTTTCACTCCTTTTTTTTTCTTTCTTTCTCTCAAAAAAAAAAAAAAAAAGAACTCCAAGAGGTGGGTAGTACTAATCTCATTTTATACATGAGGAAACTGAGACTCACAGAAGAACTTGATCAAGGTCCATAAACCATTAAATAATAGACCTGAAATTTGATCTTCAACCCGTCTGATTCCAAACCCCTAACCATCCCAGAGACATACAGGTGTCCACAGCCTACATACATATTTCAATTCACCCTCATATACACACCCACTCTTCCACTTTGCTTCTCTTTTCAGTCAGGGTTCTTCTTCATTTCCCATCAGCCGAAACAGAAAAAAAAAGAGAGAGAGAGAGAGAGAAGAGTGTCCTAAATCCAGGGAAGAGAGAGAGAGAGAGAGAGAGAGGAAATGTTTTTCTCTCTTTTTTCTTCTATCTGGGCCCCCAGCCAATTGAATGGTTCCTGATCACATTGAGGGAGGACCTTCCCACTCAGTTTATTGACTCACAAACCAATCTCTTCCCAAAACACCCTCACAGACACAACCAGAATTAACACTTTACCAATTTCTGGGTGTTACTTAGTCCAGTTGAATTGACACCTAAAATAAACTAATGCAAGGAGTAACAGAAAAACTATTCACTGGTTATTTATGATTGTGAAAATATACAGAATGCCTACTTCTTGGAGATTCTCACTTCATATTGTTATAGTAGCAAAGTAACAGATTAAAACATTTGAGAAGTTTTTTCTCTAAAGCATCCTCTTCATTCTTTGTAAAAACATGTCAGTGTGTTTGTGTGTGTATGTGTGCATGTAAGACATGTTGGTTTGTTTGTATGTAAGTTTTGTCTGAGTTTTTGTTCTATTTTGCTCCAAATACAAATAACACATAAACATAGGTAAATATGCTGGGAAAAACAGCAAAGGAGAAAGGACTTACAGAGTGTCTACATAAAGTGGAAGGCTGCAGGAGGCCTCTGAGGAGGAAGGCTGCTCCATGCAGCCTTCTGGTGCATGTTCTGGTGCAGGTGACCTCGGCTCTGTTACCATCAACATTGTGCTCAAAGACGTAAAACCCCTTCGTAGCACTATGATGTAGCCAGACTTGTAGGCTGCTTTTAAGATCCGTGTTCCACTGGCTGTACATAGATAATAAGCTAAAGATAACCACATGTTCTTGTTTTGTGAAACTCCCAAACTGCCACTGTTATGAATCCTTAGGATGACACACCAGTTCCAGCTCACTGATTCACTCCACCATCACTCCACTCCTACCCTATAGATCAAAGTGATTGTAATCAATAGTCTGGATGTTCAGAGCTCAGGGCCTTCACTGTCTCCTCCAGAGTAATAAAATGATGGACCCCTGGTCCCACTTCTTCTCTTAATCTGTGTTTTTCTCATTCCTTCATTGCCACCAAACTCAGGGTACCCACGGGTAATGTAGGGCTGGCTCCCTACATTCTGATTTCCAACATGAGGCTCGTGGATCCCTACATTCTGGTGCATGAGCATGTGGGACTCATGGATTTCCTACAAACATGCATGATTAAATAATAACTCACTGAATTTTTAAGAGTTCATACTATATGGCTTACCATATGCTTATGCAATTTATCATTATTCTCTCTTTTGATTATGACTATATATTATCTAACCTCCTGCTAAGGTACAATTATTTCTCAGATACTTTTGTTTGAATTCAGACATCATACTTGAAACCAGAAATATTAACTTTCAAAGGTAAAACAGACGATCCATATATTTAGTTATCAAGGAAGGGCAACATCCTGTTTAACAATTATTGTTGAAGAGTCATCTGCTAGACAGGTCTAATTTATTTAAGCTTAAAGTCTAAATAAACTAATATTTATATTTTGAATATTTTTGATAAAAGATAGGTAAAATGGAATAAATACTTCTTTCTGTCACTAAGAACACAGAACATAGTTTTATAATTACTTTATGATTAATTGATGGTTTCTAGACATTGGTGTAACACAGTAGTATCTTCAGAAATAATTGAAATATAAGTACTATTGAATTCAACAAGTTAATATTGATAATGACTATAAGTTTCTCTTGGATGCTTTGCCTGTACATTTTTGCACTTTATATTTTATCAATTTCTTTTTAACTAAATGCAACTAAGAATGATAAAAACAAAATACTTAAATAAATGAGGGTGTTATGTTATTATACTCAGTTTACCCTAACCACAGCAGCATATAGAAATGTAAAAATGGAACAGTACTAGAACATAGCTCATTAGATGTCTGTCTAAAATTAGATTGAAAAGATTTGAAATAAAGAGTTAAAGAGCTCTCCTATGCACAGGCTATATGCAGTACTTAATAACCAGTATGGTGTGGGTACTGCTTAATGAGCATGAGCACCAGACACAGCACGGAACCAGGATTCTGACACTCCCCATCTGTATGTCCTTCGGGTGCAGCATTATTAAGAGGACTGAGGTTTTTGGGGTAAAGGCCAAGGGCAGCTGCAACTTTGAAGAGTATTTGAAACTATTTGGAATTCATTCAATAAATTAACAACTACTGTGATCAAACCAGTGTGTACTGGCTGAATTTTAGGTCTTTTCCTATAAATGTTAGCATGGGGAAATGAAGTTAGTGACATATATTTTAACTGCTCAAATATGCACATACACATACATAAAAACTACGTATATTATGTGTGTGTTAAATATATATAAAGTATATACATTTAGTTTTCTTGGCTGGTTCCATGTGAATTTTGGATCGTACATGTGATGAAAAAAGCTTCTTCAGTTATTTCTGCAATTGTAACATCATTTTTATTATTTACTTTCAAAAAAGTATTCCTGAAAGGTACTCTCTTATTTGCTAATTATAATATTGGAAAACATAATTATATCTAGATTACTTTTGAGAGGCAAGAAAGCCTTTGTAATTATTTGAACAACTGTTTAATATTAAGAATTTTCAAAATACTATCTAGGATAAGAAAAATTAGACACATATAATTCAAATAATTATTTAAATATGTACTTTGTACAGGGAGGAAATTTATAATAATTAGATAATCATGATTGCTAGTTATTCAGATAAAAATTTTCTACATGATCACTTAGGAGGAGTAAAAGCTGGATAGTTGAGACTGTTGTTATTAAATTGTTTCCCTGTATCTTAAGAAAAGCTTGGCCAGGTGTGGTAGCTCATGCCTGTAATACCAGAACTTTGGGAAGCCGAGGCAGATGGATCACTTGAGGTCAGAAGTTTGAGATCAGTCTAACCAACATGGAGAAACCCCATCTCTACTACAAATACAAAATTAGCTAGGTGTGATGTTGTGCACCTGTAATCCCATCTACTCCGGAGGCTGAGGCAGGTGAATCACTTGAACCCGGGAGGCAGAGGTTGCAGTGAGCAGAGATCATGCGATTGCACTCCAGCCTGGACAACAAGAGTAAAATTTCATCTCAAATAATAATAATTATTATTATAATATAAAAAGAGCCGGGTGCGGTGGCTCAAGCCTGTAATCCCAGCACTTTGGGAGGCCGAGGCAGGTGGATCACGAGGTCAAGATATCGAGACCATCCTGGTCAACATGGTGAAACCCCGTCTCTACTAAAGATACAAAAAATTAGCTGGGCATGGTGGCGCGTGCCTGTAATCCCAGCTACTTAGGAGGCTGAGGCAGGAGAATTGCCTGAACCCAGGAGGCGGAGGTTGCAGTGGGCTGAGATTGTGCCATTGCACTCCAGCCTGGGTAACAAGAGCGAAACTCCATCTCAAAAAAAAAAATAAATAAATAAATGATAATAATAATAATAATATAAAAATAAATAATAAAAGCTTAACACTTTTTTTTAATATCCTAGAAAGAAGGAATATTCTTTAAGAGTGCCATAGCTTCAAAAGTTGACTAGTTTCTTAGTAGATCATATTATTTTCTTAGAGATTTTAGTGTCACATTCAACATTTCTTATGTTGATGCTAATGAATAGTCACAGGTATTGTTTTTCTAGCAACTTTAAGTCTTGAAAGCAAGATATTTCCTATAAGTTCTTCCAGTGTGTGCCATTTTTTTATTTAATCTTGTTGAGTGTGACACTAAAATCTCTAAGAAAATAATGTTTATTGTTTATTCCACCCAGTCCATGATACATTGTTATAGTAGTGCAAGCTAAGACAATTTCCTTTAGGAAAATAAAGACA
The DNA here is from genome assembly GCA_031835075.1 of Saguinus oedipus. NCBI lineage: Eukaryota > Metazoa > Chordata > Mammalia > Primates > Cebidae > Saguinus > Saguinus oedipus. The sequence goes on from CM063185.1 coordinate 60,089,230, forward strand.
AAATGCGTATTGTATGCACTTACATATTTTTATTCTCTTTTTCTAATTAAATGTACATACTAAGAAATAATTAAGTCTTTTGATAATTGTTGTCACATATCTTAAATCTGGTAAACATTGATAAAATATAACATACAATTTACAATTACACAAAAATCGGTTTAATTTAAAAATCAGTAGTTTGAATTATACCTTAGCTATGTCATATATGTTTAATAACTAATTTACAATTGCAGCTGAAACTTAATAAGTATAAATAGAACTATTAAAATTTTGTTAAATATGTCTTAAAATTGAATCCAAGTCACATGAATATAACAAAATTAGCATTATCATTGATATGTGCTGTGAAATAGCTTTTCAATGTTATGAAAGCTGTATTTTGTAGAGTACAAGAACCAAATGAAGAGGGAAAGTTGTAAGTGCTGTGAAACTTGAATCCTGGTGTTTTCTCCCACTGAAAACTAAAACTGATGGCGATCTTCATGACCAGTTGATTTCTATTGGTTCATCTAGAGTAATATTGTAGTTGGTCAGATCAATGTTTAATATCTAAAAAAGTAAAATGATAATTACTTGTTTGATCAGAACCATATTTCTGTTATTTTAATGAATGCTATTTCAAAAAAAATGTATTCTAAGTAAATAATATATACCCTTCTTTTCTTTTATATATTGAGGAAATTTTACTTTGGGAATGTTTGCAATTATTTCAGCAACAATTTCACCCAACCTACCCATTTTACCTCAGGTTAAAATAAATCCCAGAAAGGTGGAGTTGCTGTCAAAAGATACTAAAAAACCTAAAACTCTTAGCCAAATTTATTGATTTCTATAACTTTACTCTTTACATAATTTATAAATAAGGAGTTATTTATAACTGCAATACATGAATTTCTATGCATCCTTTTGCCAAGTATTATCCAGCCATTTTCAAACAAAGTTGAGATTTCAAAGTATGTGGTATTTTACCTCTTGAAAAAAGACTTTATAATGCTTAATTTACTGCCAATGATTAAATTTTGCATGTGTTACTTTATTTCACTGGAGATAATCTGAAGTAGACTATAGAGAGGGTAATTATGGAAATTATTAATTAAGTTGCTGTATCCAAATGATCTTCTGTCATAGTTTTATGATATAATTATTTCAGGAGATATTACCATTGCTGCATTTTGCCCAATGAACTGACAAGATTTTCTGTGCTTTAGCTCAGAAAGTTTGGATTCAGTTATCAAATATTCAAGAGAAGACAGATGAATCCTTTATTACCTATCGCATACCAGGCACTCTCCTCAGTGCTTTATACAATTTAATCTTCCTTAAAGCACAGCATATTTGAATTAATTTACCACACTTGATAAAATAATTTAAAAAGTAATAGTTAAATAATTGCCTGAGTATTCGTTAGCCAGGTTTAAAGCAGATTCATCTTACAACAAAACCTAAACTATTATTTTTTTTACTTAAAAGTAGAAAGCAAGAAATACACCACACACTTTCCAATACCTTTTACTAAAATCAGCAGGACATAATTGTTTCTAGAAAAATGTTTTAATATTAAATTGCTAGAACAATTTAATAATCTCTTTCATAAATTAAAGGCAAGCAGGGTTGAGAAAGAAATTGACCATCTCAATTTCCTATGTATCTATGAAGGCTTAGAAAATAGTAATTGCTCATAAATATTGATTTTATTTAAATTCACTTAGAAGAAACTGCCCAGAGTTGTTGGTTAAAGAAAATGTATATTTCTTCATCACTGAGGTAACATAACACTTTCAAATATTTCTTCTGAACACTGAAAATTCTTTGTGAATGTGTTTAAAGAGAGTAAAAATATATTTTAAATGGTTTGTGTTTATGCTACATATTTCAATATGACCTTGAAATAACACCCCAAAATATCAAAATATGTTACTTGGCATTGTTTATTTACTTTATTTTTACCGTAAGCATTGTGAGCCTAATTTTCACCATTGTAATAATAAATAAAGGGTAAGATATTATATAAGGCAAACCATCTTTTCTTCATCTGATTGAACATTGGATAGTGCAAAAAAAACTGATTTCTAATTGTGATTAATAACTATTATTTATTTTAGGGAATTAATTTCCTTCTTTAGGGACATAATTTCTTTTTTAGACACATAAGACTACTGGACTAAATCAATGATTCTCTTATTTTGGAATTATATAAACAGTAAAATTTTAAAAGGAAAAAAAAATGAGTGTAAGGCACTAACATATCAACTTTTATTTTATCAAGGAAGGACATTAAGTATTTCAAGTTTGGGAAATATAAAATATAATTTACCAACCTTGATATATTTTTAAGAAAAATGGCAAGTTTTAATGCAAAAGTAGTAAGAAAAACATAGTTCCACATTAAAGGTAAAATCACACTCGTCTACAAAACAGGAGTAACAGTAGGATGGGTGTTACGTTTCAACAGGCTGGAACAGCCTTCCAGGTGCTGTTTAACTCTGACCTCCCATGACCTCTACAAGGACTGAGGACTCTGTTTAAGATGACTTTTTTTGTTTGTTTTTAAGGTTCAAGTTAGTCAAATAACTGTCTATTTCGGATGTTAAGTTTATCTTAAGTGGCTGATTAGTGGCTCCTTGTTTTTATCTAAGTTTAAACGTGAAAGGGTGGGTTTACATGCGTTTACAGTTTTAGCAGTGCATAAATAGCAGTAAACTCAAAGCAAACATTTACAACAGTTGGCTGTTTTCTATGATATGTGTTTGAAATTCACCTTTGCAAGCCAAAGGTTCACAGAAGTTAGAAGGAGCTTAAGAGATCGATTGTTTACTTGCATGTTTTTTATTCAATTGAACAAAAAAAAAATAGGCCTGAAGTTTTTTGTTCAAAGAGCTAATTATTGGCAACAATGATGCTTTAACACAAGAATCCTGACTCCTCGTATAGTGTCTGAATCACAGGTATCACACTCCTGTATTAATGAATGCTGACAGTTCTATTAAGTTTGCAAGAATTTTCAAACATATTTTCAAGACATATGTAATGTTTGAAAAATATTATTAAAAAAATATTCTGAGGCACTTTATCATATAGAAATAACAGTTATTTAAAGTTTTACTTTAACTGTGCTTTGACTGAATAAGAATAATAAAAAAAGATGTCATTAGATTGATTTGTATGACAGCTTACTAAGGATAATGATAAGGAAATAAATATGGAGGCCTAATGAAAAGAAATACATGAGGAATGTCATAATTGACTCATAATTATGTTTCTTAGGGATGAGAGACACGAGAAGTCCATATAGATTATTTAAATAGGTACATTTTCGAAAAGATATTTTATTACATCACTTACCTCCTTGTTATTGTCTTGAGAAAATGCAAGTGAATTTGTATTTCCATTATATATTAGAGTAACCGCTGTGACAGGAGTTGGTCCTTTCCCCCATACATTAATGAACCCAAGCATCATTTCATTTTTATTTATGTAACCACTTTTCAATACAGTGCTTGTTAAGATGGTCTATGAGATAAAGAAAAAGGAATAACATGAACTCTTTATTTACAAAATCAAATCAATCTTTAAAAATGTTAACCAAACATATTTCATATATAATAAATTATTTGTGTATTTGGTATAAGGTATTTTAAATAATAAACACAAATAAAACTTCAAATATTCCTCCTTTTTTTCTATTTATTTATCTATTTATTGAGACAGGGTCTCCTCTGCCACCCAGGCTGGATGCAGTGGTGCAGTCATAACTCACTGCCATCTCGAACTCCTAGATTCCAGCGATCTTCTAGCCTCGACCTCTCATGTAGCTGGGACTACAGTTGCATGCTAGCATATGTGGCTAAATTTTTATAGAGATGGGTTCCCACTACTTTGTCCAGACAGGTCTTGAACCCCTGGACTCAAGCAATTTTCCCATGTCAGCCTCAAAGGACTGGGAGTACAGGCGTGAGCCACCCCACCCAGCTGTGAACTTCAAATATTCTTTAACAGAATTCCATATAAATAATCTTACATACCTTGTTTAAATTAAATTGTACATAAAAGTATAGGTCTCTTTCATAGGTATCTATAGAGAGAGAGAGAGAAAAAAAGTGATGTATTGCTATTTCCAAAGAAGAACCATAGTTAATACCTGTATATTTTGTTTGTCTTTCCCGGTATAAAAAGTAGCAAATAGTATCAAGGTGTATCTATTTTTTCTCTAAGCCTATTTTACTAATTTAGATACAATGCAAGGAGCTCTGGAAATAAAAAATGAGTCACCAGGTAAGGTCCTAAAAGCAGAAGCTAGGTGTTATGTGTATGTAGCAGGTAACGATAACTCATGACAGGTTAAATCACTTTCAGGTACAGCACTGGGAAGGTGGCAAGAAGCGCACAAGTAGTACAAAATAAACAGAATTCAGTGATAATAGTGGACACTTAGTGGCCACCTTAGTGACTGACAAAATAATATAAAGAAAAAAACATGGTTGCAACACATTCTAGTGTCATTTGAAAATAAAAACAAACTCAATTGTTAGACATTGTTACAGGTCAACTAAAAGTAAACTGAAAAAACAAAGGTTTATAGATGCCCCTTTATCTAAAGTACAATCATTATTTTTATTTTTTTTTTTGAGACAGAGTCTGGCTCTATTGCCCTGGCTAGGGTGCAGTGACACAATCATGGCTTACTGCAGCCTGGACCTCCTGGGCTCAAGCAATCCTCCCACCTCAGCCTCCTGAGTGGCTGGAACTACAGGCATGCACTACCATGCCTGGCTTTTTAATTTTTTTTTCTTTTTAGGTAGAAGCAGGTTCTCCCTATGTTGCCCAGGTTTGTCTTGAACTCCTTAGACTCAAATGATCCTTCTGCCTTAGCCTCTGAAAGAACTGAGACTGCAGTCACGAGACACCATGACTAGTTAGAAGTATAATCTTGCCATATTTAAAATCCATTCTAATAATAATCCTAGACTAAAACTTGTTAAGTGTTTGCTAATTACTTGTTTAGTGCTTACTAATTTAGTAAGTCAACTCATGAAGTTAAGTGCTTGCTAAATTCTAAATATTTTATTACATTTACTCTCAAAGATATGTGATTATTATTATTCCCACTGTGTAGAAGGGTAAAGTGACTTTCAAAGTAGTTAAATAAATGCCAAAAGTAAAAAAAAGAAAACAAATAATAATCGCTGTCAAGGTCTGAAATCAAGCCCAGTTTCCTTGTCTTCTAAGACTGTGTTCCTATGTAAAAAAAACCAAAAAATCAAATAAGCATACATAAGATGGAGCAAATTAAAGTCAAATAAATAAAACAAGTATTGGGGTAACACTGAAAAAGCAACATATTTTAATCCTCTTCTTACACACATCTGGACTGTATTCATTAATTCACTAAAATTAATTTGCTATTAATTTTACCTATATTAAAATGGATGTTCTGCCTAAAACGTTTTTATATATGTTAATATATGACTAATTTAATATGTACTACAAGGCATATTAGTGTCAACATTCTTTAGCCATTTTAGTTTTATTTTCAAATATGCAATTACAACTTAAGCTTTCATGAACAATCTTTTATGTGTAGAATTCTGAGGTAAGAAAGCCAAAGTGACAACTATTAGGAAGATATGGGCAGCTTTGTTGTTTTTAATAAATAAGAGGAAGAAAGATCTCATGTTCTTAGTCAAGGGCACATGTATATCTATTTCATTAAGGTAAGTAGAAAACTAACATTTTACTAAGCTCTAGCTTTATTAATCTAGAATGATCAAAATTTACTTAATGCTCACAGGAGAAGTTCATTTTGATTTACCTTTAATTATTTTGAGATAATTTGTTACCGCATTATAATATATCACAAAATTTGAACTTAATTGTTTAAAAGAAAGAAATCATTTCAGATTGGATGACCATCAACAAGATTGTTGTGTTTTCTGTGATAGAAATTTGGAGATTCTGATCTAACAAATCCAGAGGGTAAGCATTTGCTATATATGGTTATTGCTGTTAACTCAAGAAATTTCAAGGGACCATTTAAAATATTTACACTTAATTATACCAAATATACTGAGACTGAGAAACATAACAAAATGAGTAGATATGACTGGCAAAAACAAAAACCAACAATTTTTTATACTTCCATGAGGAGATCATAGAGATATGTTTGCATTTTTCTCAGGTACTTTTCCAGTGATTACAAAAAGTCCATTATGAAACTTGAATAGGGTAAAGACCACAGCAATGTTTTTATCTATGCCTTAGTTTGATAGGAAGAGCTGGAGAAAAAAATTCTAAGACAAGCTTTGTCTACCTAACTGATAAAATGAATGAACTTAATTTGTTAAATTGTGAGACTCAAAGATCCCAAGACAAATTTTGGATACCTAAACTTTATGCCGCTGGAAAATCGTAGGCAAATTTCCTGCTGGACACAAAGAGACTGAAAATTTCATAGACTCTCAGAGATCTATGAATGAAGGTCAGAGGTCTAAAAGCAAAGGACTAACTCATGTTGATATCTTCACTTTCTAAATCACAAAATGTTAAAAAGAGGGATTTATTTTTTACCAAGAGTCTTTCTCTCTAGCATGTAATTTTTTTTTTAAGACATTTATTCAGCATCACGATCAGACTATTACATTTAGCAATCAACAGCATGGGTGCAAAAAAAAAAAAAAGAAAAAGAAAAAAATCTACATTAAAACCCTTTGTTGGAATGCTTTACACTTTCCACAGAATGGAAACTAAAATAACCTGTTATACAATTAGTCACAAACACAGTCCTTGAGTTTTTTGCCCATACGCATGAGTATTTGTCTAAATCATGTCTTCTTTGTAGCAGCTAGGCCCTGCCACCACTGTGCTTGGCTGAGTTCACAAATTAGTTGTAACCCATAGCTTCCCTGTCACTTCTCTGGCTCTCCACTCCTGCTAAGCTTTGTTTCTTAATTAAAATCTTTTGCCACTGCCATAGCTACTGCTGCTACTGGAACTGCCATAGCCACCTTGGTTTCATGGTTTGGCAAAGTATTGCCTGCTACCACCATAGGGGCCAGAGCTTCTGCCTCCAAAGTTTCCTGCCTTCATGGGTCCAAAATTTGAAGACTGATTGCTGTAACTGCCAAAATCATTGTGGCTTCCACCACCTCCAAAACTGCCTCCATCATTACCAAATCCATTATAGCCATCCCCATTGCCACCATATCCACCACCACCATGGCTGCCACCAAAGCCACGATGACCACTGAAGTTTCCTCCATGACCAAAGTTGTCATTCCCACTGAAACTACCTCCACGACCACCATCAAAGTTTTCAGAACCACTTCAACCTCTTTGGCTGGATGAAGCACTAGCCATCTCTTGCTTTGACAGGGCTTTCCTAACTTCACAGTTGTGGTCATTCACAGTATGGTATTTCTGAATGACAATCTTATCCACAGAGTCATGGTCGTCAAAGGTTACAAAGGCAAAGCCCCTTTTTCTTGCCACTGCCTCTGTCAATCATGATTTCGATCACTTCAATTTTTCCATACTGTTCAAAATAATCTCTTAGGTGATGTTCTTCAGTGTCTTCTTTAATGCCACCAACAAATATTTTTTACATAGTTAAGTGGGCATCTGGTCTATGAGAATCTTCTCTTGAGACAGCTCTCTTTGTTTCCACAACTCTTCCATCCACTTTGTGTGGCCTTGCATTCATGGCTGCATCCAGCTCCTCCACAGTTGCATACTTGACGAACCCAAAGCCCCTGGAGCGCTTGGTGTTTGGATCTCTCATTACCACACAGTTCCCCACTGCTCTATTAAAAATACAAAAAATAAGCTGGGCATGGTGGCGCATGCCTGTAATCCCAGCTACTCAGGAGGCTGAGGGAGGAGAATTGCCTGAACCCAGGAGGCGGAGGTTGCAGTGAGCCGAGATCGCTCCATTGCACTCCAGCCTGGGTAACAAGAGCGAAACTCCGTCTCAAAAAAAAAAAAAAAAAAAAAAAAAAATGAGACTCTGACTTAGACATGATCACAGAGAGAAGAGAGACTTTAATGATGCTGCTTCGGTGGAGTCCACAGGCAGAAAAAAATTTTCTTAAATAGAGACAAGGTCTCACTACATTGCCCAGGCTGGTCTTGAATTCCTAGACTCAAGCAATCCACCTGCCTCAGCTTCCCTATAACCCCTCAGTTGGGATCATAGGTGTGAGCCATCAAACCTGGCCAATAGTTACTTTTAAAAGTAATCCTATTTATTTTTACAAAGTCATATTAATAGATAAAACTTCAAAGACACTCGAGTAAAATTTTAGTAGTCACTTAAAAAGCATCAATGATAACCATGACTTTCAGAGAAACCAAACTTTCAGAGTAAGTACACCAGGGTACTTTCAACATTCCATAAAAACTCCACTTACTTGTCAAAAAAATATTCTGGCAACTTCTCAAATAAGGTTTTGATAATGGCAGGCTGTAATATGTCAATCCCCAGAAGCAGTTTGATGAGGCTCATAGAATAATAAGATGCACACATACTGGCTTCCTCATCCTGCAGACTTTCATAAGATAAAAGGCAGTTCCTAAAACTGTCTTCATCCTCAATGTAAGACTCCAGGCCACTAACAAATTCTTCTATTATTTTGGGATAGGAAGGGTGTCTCCTCAGGATCTGAAAGAGCTTCTTTTGAAAAGCTATTTGATCCACAGCTAGCTGATTCTGACTCTCTCCGGTTTTAAGAATAATTCCTGATGTCTTAAGAAGGTTTACAAAGATGCTGTCATTTTCTTCAACTTCATTAAGAACATGAGATTTCTTTGTCTTCTTGGGAAGTGGTTGGTTTCTGGTTTTGGAGGCATCTTCTGTCAGGCTCTCTTTATCCTCAGATTTTGACAGTCTTCTTTTGGAAACCATTTTGACCAACGTCTTCTGCAATTAAATTACTTCCCACCGAGAAGCCGTCGCCGCCTGTCGTTTTCAACTTTCCCGCCAAGCCTGACGCCGCTCTGATGCCTAGCATGTAATTCTTATATCAACTTTATGATACTCATTTACTAATTAGTTATTTCTTATGGTTACAGAATATTAACTATGATTTACCTGAAAAGATAAAAGATGTAGGTCTTTGCTATTAATGAAAAAGCGATTATCTTTGGATAAGTTATTTCCATTGTAGAGAACTGTCAACTTCACACAAATAATAGTTTTTATGACTAACGTTTGTGTCAAGAATATCTTCAGAATGTTCATCTAGTAGTAGTGACTAAATGGCAGTCAGTAAACCTGTCCGCCATCAGTGTTTACATATGGCATAAAAATCTCCTATGGGAGATTTCTCAGTTTCTCTTAAAATTAATGAAACTTAGAAGAGTCCGACGACCTGCATTCTTTGCAAGCTGTCCCGGGTGTTTCTGATAACAATGGTTAAGGGATCTCATATCACGAGGAGTTTAGAGGTTTAGTATGGCCTTGAGGAATAGCTATGAATGGAGCAATCTATGCTTATTCCATTAAAATTAAAATTAAAATATATTGCCTCATGTTAAAAAATGATAAATACTAATAACAAAAGCAAACAAGTGAATATAGTAGCCATAAATCACATAAATCAAATTTACTCGAGATTGGTTTATAGACTACCGCCTAGTTGTAGAGGCACCACTTGTGGATTTTCGGGCTCAAAAAGTAATTCCTCAAAATAAAGTTCCCAGAAGTAACATCAGAAGCAAATTTTCTCTCTGACCTTATCCTGAACTCCTGTCTCTTGCCCCTTATTCTCTAGTCATAGAAACTAGAATTCCTTTTGCCAAAGGTGGCTCATAGAAAATAGAATCCTTTTCCCCCCAAAGTTAGCCATAAAGCCTAGAAATGTTACCCTGTTTCCCTGGTGTAACAGCTGGCCATGAAGAAATTAACAACCTCCTTCCAGAGGGGCCTTAACCCATACCTTAGAGGAAGAAGTGCTACAATTAATAAGCAAAGAAGAATCGGGACAGATTCTTCTAGATTTCCCACTCGGTCTATTTCCCACCCTTTTTGTCCAATCACATTTCTACATGGCTGTTCCTGTTTCACTGAACATAAGAATAAAGTCAAAGAGCTTTCTCTGTATCTTTGGATCTTTATTCTGAAGGTTCCTGTTTCACCTAAGCTGTGATTGGATATGTTTGTTACGCTTTTCTCTTGTTGTGTTTTGTTATAGAGGTGTTGGCTATAACCCTGATGATGACTGAGGAAAAGTATCACCCCTTTTCATCCTTACAGTATCACTATTTTGCACATATAATAATGTGGTTATTCAGCTAAGTTAACTTTATACATATGCCAAGTGTCTATTATGTGAATAGCATCATGCCAGCTTCTGGAAGTACAAAAATTATAGATATATAATCCCTGCCCACACAAGTTTCTTACCTAGACACTTACCATAAAGATTGACTATATTTAGGATAAGAGAAGTCTTTAAATGTTTGTGACATTATTTATCTATTTAAGTTTATTCTGTGAATTTAGTAAAATATTTTAGCCTTGAAATAATATTAATAGCTTTGTACTCAGCTTCCAAAAAACAATAATAGATAAAGTAAAAGTAATGTAATAGAATATGTCATCAATTATGTTTATCTACAAAATAGAGCACTCACCTATGCTCTCTCCATCATCCCAAAACAGAAAACCCTGTGCCATCTGATTATCATCTGCAGCAACAATGAGCTTCATGTAATTTTGTCGACTATAAGAAAGAAATATATCATTTTTCCCATGTGTGTAGAATAGCATATATCTAGTTATGATACAACATCCACATAAAGATCCACAGGAACACAAGCATTAAGGAGAATGCAAACTGACTTAGACTAAGAAAAAGCATTGCCCTTTTTCTAAATTAGCTAACAGGAATGATATAAAACAACAAAATTCTTTATATTTAATAGAACATATCGTGTATGTCTTTTGATCTCAAGAATTTACATAATGTAACAAATAAGAACTGAAAGTAATTACAAACACGTTAATTTTATTAATATATTTACTCTTGCTTCCCTTGGGCAATCCTGTCATTAACCATTAAACATGAAACAATTTTGATAGTATTTAAAATTTTTTATGACTTAAGACCTTTCTCATATTTCCATACACAAATCACTGAGTTATCACTGGTTATAATTAATAAGAATGTATAAAGTACCCTCCAAGCTCTAACTTTTAACTTTGTAATAGACAATACATGCATGTTCCTACATAGGGCTACTTGGTAACTAAATACTTGCTTTCATGTTAAATCTCTAGCAATCTGTGAGAAGCAAGTTTGTTTGGCAGCCTTATATTTTTAGAATTTCTCAGACCAATGGTTTTGCTGTCTACTCCCCTGCCCTTTTCTTTTTTTCATTTTTGAGATGGAGTTTCTCTCTTGTTGCCCAGGTTGGAGTACAATGGCTGGATCTCAGCCCACTGCAAACTCCGCCTCCCAGTTCAAGCGATTCTCCTGCCTCAGCGTCCCAAGCAGCTGGGATTACAGACAGGCACCACCATGTCCAGCTAATTTTGTATTTTTATAGAGACGGGGTTTCTCCATATTGGTCAGACTGCTCCTGGATTTCCGACCTCAGGTGATCCACCAACTTCAGCCTCCTAAAGCACTGGAATTACAGGTGTGAGGTACTGTGCCCGGCCGCTATCTGCCTTTTTCAATCACAAATGACTAAGAATGTATGGTAATGGAAGTCTCCTAAAATTTCTAGAGTTTCTAGAGTTCAAATCTCCACAGCAATTTGATATTTTCCAGTAAAATATATTAACATATCTTAGCAAGAATATGTATATGCAATTCAGTTAGTCACTAGAATTTAAATATAATTTAGAAACAGCAAAAATCTGGCTTAACCTACAATTTCTCAACATATACTAAAATTTGTGATTAGAAAGAGTTTTATAACTTTTTATGCTGTACAATGATCTGTCTTCTCTCTAATGACAAAGTAAGGAATATTCAAGGCACACCTTATGAACGTCTCCTCCATGAAGCCCTCACATTTCAGGTACAATAATGTTTCTCCTCTTTAATTGATGTCAGGATAGAATATTAGTAAAAATGGAACTGGGTGGGTCTAGGAGATGAGAAGATTCTGTTTATGCTAACTGGGGCTGTAGGCATGCAGATCACCAAGAGAGATAATATAGCACAAAAAGAAAAGAAAAACAGAGACAGAAACCGCTAGAATTTGAATGTCAAAGCAAGGAATTTGGCAAAGTAAATAAAGACTGTGACTAGAATCAGAGATTTACTCCTAGGCCAGTCTGAGAAGAGAGAGCTCATCCACAGTTCCCGGTAAATTGGACATATTGCTGAATGAGACAAAGAGAACTCCCTCCGGGTAGAAGTTCTCAGGAAAAAAAAGAGAAGGGCCTGGCCAGATGATCAGTCATAAATGGTGACAGACAGAAAATCTGGGATATCCTTCATCTTTAAATGGGACAAGGTCATTTAGAAACAAGTCTGGAGTTGGAAACCAGCCTGGCCAGCATGGTAAACTCTGGCTTTACTAAAAATACAAAAATGTCCAAACGTGGTGGTGGGTGCACCTGTAATCCCAGCTACTCGGGAGGCTGAGGCAAGAGAATTGCTTGAATCTGGGAGGCAGAGGTTACAGTGAGCCGAGATAGTGCCACTGCAACTCCAGCATGAGCAACAGAGCAAGACTCTGTCTAAAAAAAAAAAAAAAAAAAATCAAAGAAAAGAAACAGGTCTGATTCCTCTTGGACAGCAGGACACTTAGTGGTTTAATGGAGTAGTGACATTGCCAGTGAATTTCTACTTTTTTTTTTCTTTTTTCTTTTGAGATGGATTCTCACTCTCTTGCCCAGGCTGGAGGAGTACAATGCTGTAATCTCAGCTCACTGCAACGTCCGCCTCTGGGGTTCAAGCAATTGTCCTGCCTCAGCCTCCCAAGTAGCTGGGACTACAGTCCACCACGTCTAGATAACTTTTGTATTTTTAGTAGAGGCTGGTCTTGAACTCCCAACCTTGTCATCTGCCCACCTTAGCCTCCCAAAGTGCTGGGATTACAACTGTGAGTCACCCCGGCTACTGTCTACATTTTTATGGACTATAATGAGTCAGGAAGACAGACACGACAAGGGAGGCAGAGAAAGGGAAACAGAAAAATAATGGAAAGGAAAGAGACGCCCCCAAGCAATACTGACTTAAAAGTTTATTAAAAAGGTCTATAAAATGGAATATTATTAAGGGCTAAAAAGAAATGAGATACAACCCGGGTATCTCATGGAGGAAACTTAATGCATACAACTAAGTGAAATAAGTTAAACTGAATGGCTACATTCAGAGGATGTTTAGGGCAGTAAAACAAGTCTAAATGACATCAATGGTAGATACATGTCATTACACATTTCTTTAAACCCAGAGAATCTACAACAGCAACAGCGAACCCTAATGTAAACCATGGTCTTTGGGTGATAAGAATGAATGTAGGTTCAACAATTGCAACAAATGTGCTAGCATTGTGGGGGATGTTGAAAATGATGGCGGCTATGCATGTGGGCGAGCAGCTGGTAAAAGGGAAATCGCTGGACCTTCTCAATTTTGCTGTAAAAAACTGCTCTAAAAAACAAGTCTTTTTTAAAAAGTTCATAGGTATTTCCTGTTTTCATAAAGTAAATACTAGATCTTTCCACATGCCAGAAGCAGAAACATAAGGTAAAGATCTTGTTGAGGCAGACATTCAAAATATAGGACGTTAACTTGTCAATACTTCTGCATGTTATAGACACAGATTGTAAAGGTTGAGATTATATTTTTGGGGGGGGGGGAATCTTGCTTACTTTAAGAGGAAATATCATGTTGGAAGACAGTTTTCCATGGGTCTCTTGAATTTTTTTTTTGTATGTCATATACAGATGCACTAACAGCCTGTCTTTTGAGCTGTCTTTCAGGAATGTTTTAAAAATGAGTAACATTGGACAGCAGGTGTTTATTATTATTATTGTTATTATTATTATTATTGTTATTTCTGTTACTGTCCAATATGAAAAAATATAATATCTTTTTTCAAAGCAAATAATGGATAGATTTGTTTGTAGTCTTATAAAAGACAAGGTTTTCCTAAACATGAAATTTCTCATTTGTGACACAGACCTCCTACATACGAAACATCTGCCTGGGCCTCTCCATGTCATCCCCATTGGACTTAGTGGAAAAGAAAACCCGATACTAAGATGAAGTTTCTGTTTCTTGCCATCCGATAAACAACAAACACCTTTGTCTCTGACATTAATGATACTGATGCAGGCCAATGCACTACCTTGGCAATGGGGTAGATTTTCAAACTCTCTATTTCTTGACACGGCTAGCATGCGGTATCTCAAAATTTAACCTGAGCTTTGCAAACAGTTTGCTTACCTGTGAAATGTGTTTTGAGCTGGCTCTTGACATGGTAGGATGTGACCACCACGGACATGTAGGTTTATTGTCTCATAAGGAGCATTAAATGTATGAAATTGTTCCCTGACCTTAATATCTTCACCCTGGAAATGAAAAGAATGGAAAGAAGAACAGGTGGAGCAAGAATTGGAATCATCAACAACACTGGTATTTAAGGAGACACATTTATAAAAATCAAACGGTACACTTTTCAACTAAAAAATTAGCAACACTTATTCAGAAAATTTTAATTTATTTCACTATAGTAGCCATTTTACAATATACATGTATCTCATAACATGATGTTGTACACCTTAAATACACATAGTGAAATTTATTTTTAAATGTTGAAACTGTTCCTGTGTATCTTATTATTATTTTTTAAAAGCATATCTTTAGAATCTAGTTAAATATAAGTCCTCATGATAGCTTCAAAAATCATTTGTAGCATTGTTTTTGCGGAGCTCACATGCCTAAAGTATGTGGATTTTTGCAAGGTGGCAAAAGCTTTTCTTGACTTGCCATGTACTTCCATTATTCTTAGAAGGACTGACCTACCTTTAATGATCATTTTATATATCCAGTAAAAGCAATTATATTTTGTATGTAATGTGTAATTTCCGTGTTTATTTGCTAAAATATATCAATGACTACATATAAACTATAGCAGAATAAATTAACTCTCTTTCACTGTGGGTTAATCTGATCCACCTATATATAATTCACTGGAACTATGTAACTTTCCACTCTTTTTAAGTGGAAAGTTAATCCAACACATCATTAATAAAAAGGCTAGAACCAAACAATTACCCATTTCTGTTTAGCCAGTTCCCCAGAGTGTCTTACATACTTACCGTATGGTAGTCAAACCAACGAGCATTGGGGACGTAGGCATTTACACTTTGAACATACTGGAATGTAAATAAATAGCCATTAATTGTATGTAAACCAAAGAATATTTTGTCAACAAAAATATATGGTAGGACTTACAGGTTCCAGTACTGGGGTAACCATAAATGCTGGACCCCATAAAAACTGCTTGAATATATCCCAGGTTGGTTTTTCATTAAAGAACCTAGACAAAATTATCACAAATAATTACATTAAAACAAATAACTTTCTTCTGAATAACACAAAATCATTATTCAAATCACATTTTGTAGTATGGACTTTTGAATTAAAATGAAAACAAAACTATAAATAATAAAAAAATTGTATCATTTGGAATGTAACAGTACAATAATAGGACAATGCACAAAAGTATAATACTTTATGAGTAAATCTAAACTATGACTAAATTTTCTGAGAAAATAGAGAATAGTGACGGACATGTAACATCAACTAAATAAGAAATTACATTGTTAGAAGGCTAATAGAGATACAAGTATTAACTTTGCCTAGTATGATCAACAAATTAAAAAAACATATTAAAACACTCTGGAAAAAAAATTGTGAGACATACTGTAAGAATCTTAATTCATTAAGAGTTTGCTTATCTTAATAACTCTCTGAATAGAGAATTTACATGCTCCTAAAGGCTCTTTAACATGTTAATGAATTTCTGAATTTGAGATACAAATTATTGAGAAAAACAAAGTTTTGATTATTTTTTCGTGGTTTAGAAGCCAATATTAAATGTTCACATTTCTTCTCCAATTGAAATACAAAAGTTGTTTCTTAAAATTTGTTTGTTCTTTTGTTGTTGTGGGTTTGTTTTGTTTTGTTTTGTTTTGCTTTTTGCCTTATTAGAAACTGAGATTAATGCTGAATTGGAAAGCTGGGCTTACTCCTCCATCAACTCATGAGAGTAGAAACCCAGGTATTCTCAATAGGACAATAGTCTGTATAATTAATCATCTTTTGGACTAGTGACTCAGCCCAGAGCTGATACTCCAATTATCCTGGGAAGCAAATAAGAATAATAAAAGAGGTAAAGTCTGTAAATAAAATGTAGATCAATAAATGTTATCAAAAATAAAGAAGGGATTATGATAGATGATAAATTAGTAAAACAACCAGAACATCATTTGCCTGTCTTTTTAGAAAAACTGGATCTCTTATCCTATCATCAAAATTGAATCAATCATCTTCTTATTTTGGTAAGTTTACTTTGGGTATTATTGTTTTAATTTGGGTAAATATTTACCTTTTTTAAAAACTGGCTTATTGATAGTGAAATCTAACAAATCATCTCATTGAATTACTCTGGTAATACAGGGTGCACAAAAAGCTAACTATATTGTGATTATTCAGGGTTTATTTTGTTTTTCTGTTTGATTACATGCATTGCTTTTTGTAATATTTACAATAAGAATTTGCTTGTATTCAATTTGAAAATAAAACAGGTGAAAATTTTTGCAAATATGCTCCATGAAATAGAATTTTCAAGGTTTGGTCATATATCAGTTGGAGCTTTAAGAGGTGAGTCCAAAACAAATTTGTAAGGATAATGTTGGAACTGCTCCTGTGTATCTTATTAGAATACATCAAGGAAAAGGTGAGATTGTTTTCAGTCAGATATTTATGTATAGTAGATTTACATAGCTGCAATAAACCTTGATTAATTAAATCATGAGAGCCATTATTTATCTCCCAAGAAATTTTGAAAATACTCAATGTAAGTATGTATAAAAAGCATCTAGAAAAAATACCTAGCATAAATTAGTTATTCTGAAATAGAATTATTTCTTTTTAATAACCAATTAACATGGTTCACTATTTAATGGCTTATGCTAGGCTATTTATTAGTGGACACATTTGTGTAAATGCTTTATTAATCCAAAATATATGCTAAAATAACAATGAAACAGTTACCAATCTAAAATGGTTTATATTGGACTATAAGAGATCATTGGGAAAATTAAATGGAAAGTATCTCTCTGTGTTAAGAGAAAACAAATTTTGTACTTACTCATGCAAAAGCGGTCGAATAACAGTGCCACCATGAGCATGAATTTCATGCATTTGTGTATAGAAATAGGGCAATAATGTATATCTAATATTTAGAATATTCCTTGACATTTCAGCAAAAGTTTCATTCCAGGAGGCGGGATCTTGTCTCTGAAACAAAGCAAAATAACATAGTTAAAAGCTCTTTTCCGTGTTTAAATCATAATATTCAAATTCATATTTGAAGAAATAAAAAGTAAGAAATGATATTAATTCATTGTCATGTGTTATGTGCTTTTTCCCAAAAATCTTATGCAATAATATTTCTATCACATGATAAAGAGAAAAAGCACACAATAGTTTAATAAGAGAAATTCAAATTAAGTCCATGGCTTGATTTAGTTTAAGTGAACATATCCAAAGAGTTCACATTTTAATGGATGACAAGTATATCGTCAATTAGGTGATAAAGTGGTACGTTTAGGAGAGAAAGAAAATGATATGCTATCCAAAGTGGATTGAAACAAACACAGACAAGTAGAGTAAATGATGGTGACCACACACACTGTGGGTCTTCAGGTGAAAGGAACAGATTATGGTACCAAAGAATACATAGTACAGATAGAAGAGAAGACACAAAGTTCAATGGAAGGAAAGAACGCGCCTGAGCATGCTCTGGAATACACACTCCAGCTCAAAATACTAAAATTTCTAGTCTAAGATTTAGAATGGAAGATTAAATGACTACAAAAAAAGCTTTTGCACATATTAGTTAAAAATAATAAGCAAGAAAAGTTACTACTCTTTTATATTTGATTTTGCACCAGGGGAATAAACAAGGCTACCGCAAAGCTTCAGGAGGTAACATATTAAATGTCTTTCATGGACATCAGCATGACTGGGACTCTTTTCAGCTGTGTCATATCTGTGAAGATTTCAAATTTCCTGCATTTCAGGAGGAAGAAAGTTTTAACGAAAATTTAGTGCCATGGCTGTTATATGCAGTATTAGAACAGAGAAAACCTTGAAAGTAAAAATTGTCCCTCCTTGCCATGTATGTACCTATACAACAATCCTGTGTGATCTGCACATGTACCCCAGAACCTAAAGTACAATAAAAAATAATAATAATAAAATAAAGAAGAATAAAATAGGGAAAGTGTAAAGAACAAAGAATAAATTGGTAAACATTTAAAAAAAATGTGATCCAAGAACTATTAAACTATATATGATCCTATTGCTGGTATTCCAAAGTTAAAAAAGAAGAAACAGGCAAAGATAATATCTGTTGTTTATTGACCTCATTAATATGATTTTAGTTTTAACATGTTGATATGCAAGCATCTAATTCTAAATCATATAATTAGATTCACAGAATTCAACAATTCAGTTGTACCAACTCGTTTAAACTTAAGTAGAGGTTTCTGTCCTCTAGATTTTTATTTAGAAATACTTCCTCAGTCTTTCCCTCCTTCTGCATCTGAGTTTTCCTCAAAAACTCCAACCACATTACAATCTTTGGGTCTTTTACTTTGTTCCTCCCATGTGGAATTCTCCTCCATATATCTATATTTATTAAACTTCCCACACCCATCTCTTCTCTAGCATTCTTTCATTTAGTACCTGACACTTTTTCTAAAGCAGAATCTCTATAAAACTCTATCACTTTAGCTTAGTCTCTTTTTCCCTTAGAGACATTTATTTGTATCTGACATATTACATAGATAATGGTCTACTATTTGTATACCTTTATAGAATATATAAATCATTTGAGCAAGGACTTGGTAAACATGAAATAGTAGACTCTCAAAGAATCTCTGTCCAAGCTTTCAGTGATTCATGCTCTTCTCTCCCACTATTACAGCCTTCTCAACTGCATTATTGACAGGAAGTTTTCCTATTAAAATATTACTGTTTCATCAAATTATAACTCTATTGTCCAACTTTCAGTTTCTTTCAAAACATGTTTCCATTCTGCCTACAATCCTTGTATTTCACATTTTTAAAAATACATCCTACTCTCTGTTTCTACCCGTTTCCCATGAGGGGGCATAACGATTTCACAGAACATCATAAGCTCTGCCATATAGTCACATAAGACGAACACATCTATTAAGGACCAACTCTGTCTCTAAGGTTTCCATGATGTGCATTTTGCTAATTTATCATTTCTCTGCATTTCTTCACTGAAAGTCAGCATCATGAAATTTAGTGCTTATTTAGATATTGGCTCTAACTATTCATACTTTTCCATAATGTTTAGTAATGTCTCCTAATTTACTCAAAAAAAATTCCTCCAGACAATTTTCTCAGTACTCCAGCATTATACATAACATCAATAAATATGCCAGCTAACCAAGCCATGTATACTAAAGTATAATGAAACGTAGCCCAAGTAAGAAAATATTGAAAGTATATGTAGCAATTACATACTCTGGTATTTGCAATGTTGTGATTCCTTGAGTATGGGTAAAATGCCCCAAGTTGCATCCAGCGGGTACAGAGGTGATATTCTGAGTTGTTGAAGAAACCACAGATGTCTGCTCCAGTCTAAAATATATTGCTGTATTTAGTTAACTTCAAATAGTTTGCTTATGAATATTTATAACTTATGAAGATAAAAGGAATAAAACTACTTACATATGATATTCCAAAAAGACTAAATTCCATCATACCTTAAAAAGTTAAAAAAAAATCTTAGAAAGCTATTATTAATATTGATTTTTATTTCTATTTATAAAATGCTCTTTTTAATATCAACCTCCAAACATGAAACAATTTTTCAGACTATTAATACAATTGTCTATTCCTTCTCATCATGTTCATACATTTTGACTGTGTAGCATTGATGATATTTACAAAAATAAGACACTATAAGCTTTCTTCACACTTGCAAGATGACGTATTTAGAGCACAAATACATTATAAACATACTATAGTGTGAGAAGAAAGTGATGTCCACAGCTTCATTTTTGAAAATAAAGATGCTATTTCTGCACTTATTTAACTATGGGTCTTATTGAACTATAGGTTCAATTTGCTTCAGACTATCATTTGAAATAATTAGAATCATCCTTATTAAACAAAATTCTCGAAAGTGTAATCAATCAATTCTATAAAATAGAATGAACGTGATTTCTGAGCTCTTCTTTTAAAGGAATATTTTTAAGAATTGTTTTCCTTGAATTTATATACCAACAATGAACAAATGTTAAGACTAAATATACAGCAGAAAGTATCTATTTCCTTTCTAAAATGAAAATGTCTCATTTAGCACTTATACAACTATTGTCAAAAATTCTTTCCAAATTTGGTCAGAAATCTTTCATGTTTTAGTATCTATCAGTGATTTGTATTCCCTGGAATCTAGAATCTTTTTAATTTTAGTTTCGGAAGTACATTTGCAGGCGTATTATTTAGGTAACTTTCTTGTCACAGGGGTTTTGTGTACGGATTATTTTTGTAACCCAGATTATTTTATCAACCCAATAGGTTGTTACTCACCCTCCTCCCAAACTCTGACATCATATAGGCCCTGGTGTCTGTTGTTCCCTTCTTTGTGTCCATGTGTACATAGTATTCAGCTCCCAGTTATAAATGAGAACATGTGGCATTTTGTTTTCTGTTCCTGTGTTAGTTTGCTTAGGATAATGGTATCCAGCTCTGTCCATGTCCCTGCAAGTGCCATGATCTCATATTTTTATGGCTGTATAGGGTTCCATGGTGTATATTTAAGACATTTTATTCAGTATGACATTCATGGGCATTTGGCTGATTCTATGTCTTTGGTGAATAGTGAATTGGTGAATTCTATGTTTTTGGTGAATAGTGTCTTTTGTGAATAGTGCTGTAATTAACTTTCATGTGCGTATCTTTATGGTAGGATAATTTCCATTTCTCTGTATATATATCCACTAATGGGATTTCTGGGTTAAATGGTCATTCTGTTTTTAGCTCTTTGAGAAATCATTATACTCCTTTCCACAATGGTGTAATTAATATACACTACCATCAACAGTGTATGTGTCCCCTTTTCTCCACAATCTCGACAGTATCTGTTATTTTTTTTTGACTTTTTAATAGTAGACATCAAATCTAGAATTTCTATTTATTTATCTTTATTAGCTCTAAATGTTATCTTTTCCAGCTCCTGCCCTTTTCAGCAAGGAAACTGAGGCCAAAAACAATGACACTACTTCCTCAAAATGAATTAGTTGGAGATCATTAGTTTCTGGACGGCATCCTTAATCCAGCTTCCTGGCCCACTGTCTTTATCTGATGCTATATGTCATAAAGTATGATGAAAAAAACAAAATTCTGAGGACTTAAAAAGTTTTATGACCTAACACCAGCAAAAGACAAAATAATAGTAAAGATGGTGACTTTCACTTACCAATGATCGATTTGTCCAGGTTGTCCCATCGTGCATAGTTGTCTCCAAGCCAGTGTCCTCCCCATCGTCCACCAGTAGGATACGTGGAACGAGAAATAACGATTCCTCTTTTTCCGGTTGTCTTCTGCAGTGCACTAATATAGTGAAGAGGTGTTTTGAGTTTTTACATGAGATCCACATATATCTAATTATGACTATTTTGTTAAAAAAATAGTGATTTCTGGTGCTGATGTTTTCTCTTATTACAACTAGCACTTTATAAATTTGTCTTCTCTCATTAAAAAACTATAAAATCCTCAGAAGCATAAAGGACATCTTTCTTTCTTTCAACATTTATCAAGGTGGCATGCAGATATTAAGAGGCCTTTACATATCTCTTCAATGGATACAAGTTAAATCAATTATTAATGAAATAAAATCAACAAATTCATCACATTGAGCTTTTAATTTTATTTTAATGTATTTTTAATAAAGGCCTATGCTTTAGATATTCATTACTCCATCCCTTCTCAACTGTATCATGTCAACATTTAATGTACATATTACTGTACAGAGAATGCCTACTATCATACTCTTTACTTTAAAGGTTAAAGAGAGCAAAGTATTCTTGGATCTTGAAAATAAAAATAATTGCTCCATTTCAAGCGTAGAATCTATTGGAAGTAAGATCTTCTCATCAGAATGGGTTGTGTAAATGAAATAATGTGATTTATTTCCCTCCTCAGTCTTTGGAGAATGAGTTTAATGACATACATGTTAAAAATCTACTATAGTTCTAGAAAGAAATGCAATAATTATTTTATATCGTCTGCCTCTATTTTCCCATATCGTCATTTCTTTGCTCTCTGTCTTTCTCTCTGACTGAACACTGAGATTACATTCTAAGAGTATTAATAATATTTTACTATAATATTACTTGGAAATAAAAATTTTATATTTATATTATTCAAATAATATGAACTGAATAAGAGCTACAGAACTATATTAGAAGAAGTTGCCACAAATACACACTTAGGTAGACTTTACTGGGCACTAACACATTATCAATAGTATTGAATCATTTCCATATGAAATGTTTGCATATATATAAAGCTCCATCCAGGACACCTTGAGATTCCAAAAGTCAAGTGCTATGCCTTAGTCTTCCTTCCATCCCTTATATCTAATACAATGCTTGGCATATAATAGTAGCTCAACAAATTTTGGAATTAATAAATGTCTCAAGTCATAAGTACAAGAAACTAAAAGTGCATTAAGCAGATATAATATATTGAACCATCTTTTGCTAATAAAGGCAATATTGTTCATTTAAAACTTTCTACTTCTAAATTGCCCCTCTTTTAAACACCAAAAAAAGAAAACTATCTTCATTGCTTAATTTTTTCATAACAAATATAAAAGGGCCATTTAGAAATATTAATATTTTAAATATACATTATATATTTTTCAAAAATTTAATAAGAAATAGATGTATAGGCCAGGTGGGGTGACGCGTGCTTGTATCAAAGTATCACACATACTCAATATATATACATAGTTAAAAAAATCTAAAACTTAAAAAGAAAATTTCGAAGTGTTTATAATGTGTCGTTAAAAGTCAGTGATCTACAACTGCAGTTTCTAATATGGTAGCCACTAGTTATCTATTATTTCATATTTAATTATTTTATGTTACTTAATTAAAATTAAATGACTTTAAAATTCCATTCCTCAGTCACACTGGACACGTCGTTCAATGGCCACATATGGCAGGTGAGTACCACACTGGCACCCAGAATTGTAGAAGATCTCTATGTATTTATTTATGTTTTGAGAAAGGGTATTGTACTGTTGCCCAGACTGGAATGCAGTGGCAGGAGCACCATTTACCACCGTCTGGACCTTCTGGGCCCAAGTCGTCCTCCTATCTTAGCCTGCCAAAATGTTGGGATTGCAAGCATAAGCTACTGTGCCTGGACAGAAGATTTCGATCATTACAAAACTTTACTGGTTAGTACTAATAAAGACTTGATTTTCACTGAATGGTCTGTAGTCTATCATCATTGGCCTTACATAACTGTTTATCAAAAACACAGACAATTAGTATTATTACTAACATTTGAGAAGCTCAAGATCATTAAAACTGCTCTAACTTACTAATAATGAATTTATTTATTTTATGTTTTTATTTTTATTTTGAAACAGAGTTTCACTCTGTTGCCAGGCTGGAGTGCAATGGCACAATCTCAGCTTACTGCAACCTCCACCTTCCAGGTTCCAGGGATTCTTGTGCCTCAGCCTCTCAAGTAGTTGGGACCACAGGGGCACACCACGATAGCTGGCTAATTTTTTGTATTTTTAGTAGAGACGGGATTTCACCATGTTGGCCATGTTGGCCAGGCTGGTCTTGAACTCTTGGTCTCAAGTGATCTGCCCGCCTCAGTCTCCCAAAGTGCTGAGATTAGGCATGAGCCACTGTGCTTGGCCTGATAATGACAGATTTAGCCAAACATTGATGTCTTAATGACATCAAATTATATGTTATTAACTCATTTATTAATATTAGTCCAACATTATTCATTGAGCACCTACTATTTTCCAGGCACTATGTGGGGTACATAGTGAGGAATCATATAAAAATGATCTAGTATTTATTTTGGAATAGTATAAAAATTAAAACAAAAACAATATAGGTATTTTGACAGATAGGAAGAAACACAATTTTTCTAAATGTTATGAAGAAAAGTTACAGAGAACAATTGGGAAGTAAAAGGATACAAGAGAAAATCATCAGGACTCTTAAAATGACAGCATTAAATGTAAGATCCAAAGAATAAAAGAGTCAGAAGGGATAATTCTGAACATTGCTTACTCATAACTAGGTTTCATTTGTGACCATCCATAGAGATTGTGAACATTGTAATGCAAAACTGACGATCCATCACTAAGAATCTGCTCAGTTTCCATGCACATTGTTCTGAAATGTAATCCATCAGTTCTTTTGGTGAGTTCTGGAAAGAATCAATGAAAACATATTAAAATATCATACAATGCCCTACAATAAAATGTATAACTCATATATATTTTGGCAAAAATATTAATCAGTGTTTTATAATAGCTGTTTATATTTTAACCATTTATATACTTCATATGAGTTAATTATGAACTTAAATTTGTCTGAAATTATAACTGAATTACATGAATTAAGAAAAACCTGAAAAATAAGTATACTCCTGAATGTCTACACTTTCTACTGCTTGTAGATGGAAAACACTGATTAGAATTTTATTAAAAATTCACTTGGCATTATAAAGCCCAAAAATTAAGAACTAGGCAAATGTATAACACTGCCTTTTGATCCATTTTTTTTTTTAGTTTAAGACTTTTTTTCCAGAGTTTTACTATCACTTTACATGCTAATAATTTGTGAGGTTTTCTGCCAGCATAAGAGAATGAGGATGAATATAAAACATCACATTTTCTTCTATCTAAAAGGTAAACAAAGAAATGTTAGTATTTTTTCACTTATCCTCAGTAAAGAAATGCTTATTAAAAATTTCCTTTCAAAAAAATTTACTTTTTTAATCTTAAAAAGTATTTAAAATTTTTGAATCTGGGGAAATTAGCAAACCAAAATAACAACTTCAAACAAATTTAGAATTTTGCGTACGTAGATAAAATATATTCCTTGATTTTTTTCTCAAAATAGTGTGAAATAATATTGGCAATGGGTCAAGGTGTGTTTCATTGTGTGGATGGATAATGAAAACTGGGTGTGTGAATCCTATTCCTTACATCTTAAGGCAGGGAATAAACTGATATATATATATATATGTGTGTGTGTGTGTGTGTGTGTGTGTGTGTGTGTGTGTGTGTGTGTGTATCAGTTAACATTATATACCTATTAAAGAATAATAACATGATAGTATCAAAGGCATACTACAATATTGTACCTGGGAAATAAGGTGGATAATTTAGTTTATCATTTCTGCATTGATTAGAAGTTGTTCCATTTACAAAACTTGATGGCTCATTCATATCCTTAAAAAAGATGACAGAGACAAGCAAACAAAAAATAAATTTAGAATGTACATTCTGAAAAGAGCTAGCTTAAAAAGTAACTTAGCATATTTGAACAATGTAACACACATTCACTATTCTAAACAAACAAAATTATAAAACATCTTAATGATATTAGTTTAGCTCATTGTTCACTTTTTCAATCAGTTTCCTTTTGAAAAATAAAATGTTCTCTTTTCCCTGTATTGTGTATTATATCTATAAAAATGAGTTTATTTCCGTATTTCCAAGACATGCATTATAATAATATGTGTCCCATAAACTTCTTCCCCTCCACTCCTGCCCTAGGCCTGATATCAGTTGCTTTTATTGTTAAAACTACAAGATATATTAATAGTTTAAAATGTAGATAATTTTAAGACATATCACCATTGAGCACATATCTCAGAATCTCTGTAGCCATAGATATAAGAATCATGATCTAAATAAATAAATTAGCTACCATTTAAAATGAATTGCCTCCACCCAAAAACAGGTTATTTTCTATGGATCCAGATGCCATTCTCAGGAATGTACTTAAGAGAATCCCTTATAGTATACAGCTTGATACATCCAATAAACCTAGGTGTTCCATAAATTTTTTAACAAAATATATACTTAATACAATCTTATATCTACAAGGTTTTCACATAGTGACACCTGCATAAAGCCTTCTTCAATTTAAAAAAATAAGTAAATTAATGCTTTCCACTGGAAAAATGAACAGAGTAAAAATTTTACCTCCAGAAATTGAGATACACTACATAAAATTTTCTGTTTAAAGTATTTACTTATTACTTCAATAGCAAAGTAAATTATTTTTATGCTATCTCAAAATATATTATTAAAAATCTTACTACTATCATTTTAAGGTTACATCAAAAAAGAAACTTTAACAGACAATGTTACCAAATTTAAGAAATTACTATTTCTTATACAAAGAACTAGTGGTTATTTATTTATTTATTTATTTTATTATTTTCTTTATTGCATTTTAGGTTTTGGGAGAACTAGTGGTTATTTAAGCCTGAGATTTATTCCTATATTAAATGAAAGTAAAATAAATGTTTATAAGTATCTATTAATATATAGAATAAAACGGTATTTAGCTTTTTGAATTTTGCAAATTGAAAATGTCCAGGAAATAGCATTCATACACATAAATTTGGTTCTTAAAACTTTACCCGTTCTTTGCATAAGAAAGTTCTATGGGGGAAGAAGTGGACTATTTTTCAAATAAATATTTTGTTGACATTATTTTAGCCTAGTAAGAATTTTGCATAATCATGCACAATAAATAACTTAAAACACACATTGTTCAAAGCCTACTTACAATCCACAAACCATCAAATTTCATCTTGTCATTGTAAAAGTCTAGAATTTCTCTTGCCCACCACCCTGCTGTGGAAGTCCTGAAGAAATCTGGAAAAGCTACATGAGCTCTGGAAGCCTGTAAAACCAAAACGTAGACTCAAATGTGGGAGGTCATAAGAGGTTATATACGTATAAATCTAGTTGTATCTGGCAGATTCGTAAGTCATGTATGACTGATAACAAAGCAATTTAAATCAACCTTAATTACATAAATGTGTGTGGTTTCTTTCTCAACGCTTTTAACAGCGTGGAATGTAAAGAGGGATATGGGTGAAGAGAGCAGTCTTCAGATCCTCTATGAATTACAAAGAAACAGATCATAACCAACAGAAACATATTTTTAGTTTTTCCTACAGTAATGGGGAAGCATTGTTTTCTCTGTTACTGCAGAGTCCATACTTTAGGTTTACCTTTGAGGAGCACAATGAAAGAGGAAAGGGCCACAGTAAAGCCTGTTTTTATATAGCTTTCTCACTTCTGAGATCCATCTCATCACCCCAAACAACTGCTTCTTTTTTTCTCTCACATCTAACCCTTCCCATCCTAGCAGAGAAGAGGTGTTTCATTCCAATCTCTACTAAGAATGTTCCCTACTTGCCAGTCCACATATAAAAGTTCCAATATCAGAGTAACCCTGTGTTAGCAGTAGACACTGCTAAATTAATTGAATATGTCTCAAAAACATGAAAACCAGGATGATTTTTTGGCACATGTTAAGATTCTTTGGTAACCTCAACAGTCTTCTCCAAGAACAGGATATGGGAGGACATAAAAAAAATGTAGAGTAGGGAATATAGAAATTTATAAAATACGGATGATGAAATTTTTATTTATTATTTATTTATTTTGAGACAGAATTTTGCTTTTGTTGCCCAATGGAACAACCTCGACTCACTGCAACCTCTGCCCCCTGGGCTCAAGCGATTATTCTGCCTCAGCCTACAGAGTAGCTGGAATTACAGGTGCCTGACACCATGTCCAGCTAATTTTTCGTATTTTTAGTAGAGATGGGGTTTTCAACATGTTGGTCAGGCTGGTCACAAACTCCTGGCCTCAGGTAATCCACACGCCTCGGCCTCCCAAAGTGCTGGGGTTACAGGTGTAAGCCACTGTACATAAGCCATTCTACATAAATTGACACTGTCTTCCAACACTTACATAAAAATCCACGCTTTTCTTTGTAATGGTACACACTATTACTCAAGAATAGTGGGTAGAACGCAAGTTGAAATAACACTTTTTACCTCAATGACACAGTTCAGTAGGTTCAATTCTTTGACGCTATTTTAGAAGTAGTTTTGGCAAGTTTCAAGCTTCCAAACTTTTCACACTTACCTAAACTTATATAATTTAATGATTATAAATTGATCTGCCTAAAAGAAGGATCACCAACTCTTAGTTTTGTTGCTACTTTCTATTTCTCTTGTATTTCTTTTATTTTTTACTCCTCCAATCTTTATTTCCCCTCTGGTAACTTTAAGTTTATTCTTTTTCTAGTTCATTGAGAGGTAATGTTAGGTTATTTATTTGAGATTTTTATTAGTTTTAATATGGGTGTTTCTTGTCATACACCTTAGTGTATTCCTCTTAGTACTGCTTTTGCTGCATCCCAGGAATTTTGCTAAGTTGTATTTTTATTTTTGTTTGTCTGAAGAAATTTTCTAACTCTCTTTTGTTCCACTGGCTGTTCCAAAGTGTGTTGTTTAATTTCCATGTATTTATGAATTTACTTATTTCCCCTATGTTTCTGATTTCTAGTTTAATTTCACTGTGGCTGGAAAAGACAAATGTTATAATTTCTAGCTTCTTACAGTTTTTAAGACTTGTCTTGTGACCTAACATGTGATCTCTCTTAGAAAATATTCTGTGGGTACTTGAGAAGAATGTATATTTGACTGCTTTTCGATGAAATGTTCTATGTATGTCTGTTAAGTCCATTTGGCCTACAGTGTTGTTACAGATTGCTCCTTCTTTCTTAATTTGCTCTTTTTCTATTTTTTATTGAAAGTATGGTCACAAAGTCTTCAACTATTATTGCATTGCTATATCTCACTTCTGTTAATGTTTGCTTTAAATATTTAAGTGCTTTAATGTCAGGTGCATATATTTATAATCATTGCATCTTCCTAATGAAATGACACCTTTGTCATTATATAATGACCTCTTTTGTGTTTTGTGACAGTCTTTGACTTAAAATTTATTTTGTCTGGTATAGGTATAGCCACTCCTGTTACCTTTTGGTTAAAAATTGCATGCAATATCTTATTCATTGTTTTTGCTTTCATGAATGAATCTTGAGGATAATATACTGAGTGAAATAATCCAATAACAGAAAGACAGATGTAGGTTTCAACTTACATGAGGTATCTAAAACAGTTAAATTCATAAAAGCATAGGATAGAATGATAGTTGCCCAGAACTGTAAGTAGGGGAAAATAAGGACTTGCTAAGAAATAGGCACGAAATCTCAATTATGCAAGCTAAATAAATTCTAGAGATCTGCTGCACATTACCCCTATAGTTTAAAATGATTTAGTATATGCATAAACATTTATTAAGAGGGTATATCTCATGTTAAGTGTTATTACTATAATAATGTTTTTAAAATAAAATAATGATTGCTTAGATTAAATAAAGCAAAATATAAAATTGCTTAATAGGGTAATTGACATACTTTGTTATTTAGGAAAATTAGCTAAATTTCATCTAAATATTGTCTCATATAGATAATTTAAAATGGCAATCTATTTTTAAAGAAAAGTATTCAAATTGAGTTATTAGTTAAAATAGGTCTAAGTTTTGAATTTCTTTTCATTATATAGTTAGCCAATGTAAAACTTACATTAACAGCTTCATCTTCAGTTAGAGTTTTATCTATTGTTATATTGGGCAAATCTGGCCAAACCTACAAGAGACAAGACATGGAAAACAGATCAAAACATGGTAAGCACAATATGATTACTATGTAAATGAAGTGTAATGGAGTATTAGAGGAATATTAATAACCCAAAGTCCTCACTTCTGTAATCCCTTTAAATATTATTATTATTGGCATGTGTATCATTTGCAAACTATTCCTATTGTCCATATTAGTCTACTCTTTAATATGGCAAACATAAAATAGAATTGTCAGCTGTTATGATAGTGATTTTGAAAATAAAGCATATAACAAAAAGGTTCTGGTCAAAAAATAATATGAAAAATATATGCTAAATTTAATTTAATACAATATGTTAGAAGTATTTCTAGAATTATTCCAGGGTTAAAAACTAAAAACAATAAATATTTTTTGTTTGAAAGGAAGTAAAGATATGATTGAATATTGTCATATGGAGTCAAACATTCCACTGATTTTCAGAATTTGTACTAAATCCTCCTCTCCCTTTATCCCACCACTATTCCCAGCCTGACCTCACTGCCTACCAACATTTTCTTTCTTCTACTTCAGCCAGAAACACACAAAACAGAGCTCAAATTCAGTCATCCTGGAAGCTCTGGAAATTTAAATCTATATTATAGAAATTAGAAAGTCCTATATAAATGTATAAATAATCCATCAAAAAGGAATTCTTTACAAGGGATTAGCTACTTGTAGAGAATAGTGTTCTAAAGGAGGGGAAGAAAGAGTAGAAATCCGACAAAATGTCTAGAAATACAGAACGAGGAAAAAGTAGGAAATTAAAAAATAACAACAACAAAATAAACCTTCTGTACTAATATGCCTCTCAAGTAGCTGGGGCTACAGGTGTGCCCCACCATGCCTGGTCAATTTTTAAATTTTCTTAAGAGACAAGATCTCCCTATGTTGCCCAGGCAGATCTCAACTCCTGGGTTCAAGCCATCCTCCTACCTCAGCCACCCAAATTGCTTAGAGGCGTGCTCCACTGTGCCCAGCCCTGTCTATATTCTTCACTCAGCTTTCTCTAATGTTAACATGTTATATAACAATAGTGCAATTATCAAAACCAAGAAATTAATGTTGACACAGTACAATCAACATTTACAAAACATGTTTGCATTTCACAGGTTTAATCATTAATGTCCTAATTTTGGTCCAAGATTCAAAAAGTCTCTCATATTTCATTTAATTGTATCTCTCATCGTTCACTGTTGTTCATTCTAGTTATGACTAGTATTTTTTCTTGGTTTATGCAAAAGTCAAATCAAAATATTTTTATAATATAATCATATATCAGGTTTGAATATTATTGCTTATAAAAAATACAGTGAATTATAATTCATGATCTAAGTTAGAACTATAAGTATAGCTGTCAAAACATGTTGTTGCTATTATTAATGAGACTTTTTAAAGAGAAGTGAACATTTAAATAACTTGCAGTACAGAATAATGAGTAGCCATCTTACTAACAGTAGTTTTAAAATAAATTACAAGAGGTAGCAGGAAATATAACAAAATACAACTTAAAGATAAAACAAAACATATTTGTACATATGACTTATGTGAATTATTTCTTTGTGTCTAATAATTTGGATTGAACTCAACAACTATACATTATTTTATTAGTTGTTAAACCATAACATTTCTATATAGCTCTCCTGAATATTTTTAACTTTTACTAATTAAATGGAAACTTTCATTGAAATATGATTTTTGTATTTATTGTATTTTGAGATCTCAGCTTAGTACCTTTGCCCAGCAAATATCATTGGTGTTAGGCCATTTGACAAAGACATCTTCCTGCTGTCCTCTTTCAAATGCAGGGTAAGGCTTTGTTTCATTTCCTGAAATTGCTGGATCCTAAAATTAACATGAAACGTAAATAAGGTACACATGAAAAAATCATAACTACTTGGATAGCAATTGTGAAGCATACATTTTCATTACTACATTATCATAATATTGTGCTCTCACACGAAATGACAAATGATGCAAACATCAGTGTTCTAGCTAGATTGCCCCTGAATTTCTTAGAAGGAAATTCTAAGGACTTTTGGAAATACAGTAGCTATCATTGCAAGCAAGATTAGTAGAGGTTTTTATCTTGTTTTATTTCTATTGTGAGATATCTGGCTACTTAGCTTACTTGCTATAAGATAGTGATTAAAAAACTTTCTATTGCACTCCAGTCTGGCAACAGAGTAAGACTTCGTCTCACAAAAAAAAAAAAAAAAAAAAAAAAAAAAAAAAAATTCCCCACTGAATCACCAATGTGAAGGCAAATTTTTAAATATAAAAAACATCAGAAGCAATCCCAGAGAATGACTTAAGAATCGTATAAAAATAGAAAGTCTACCATTACTTTTTGATAACTTGTATAAATAGAAGTCAATATGTAGCTTGGATGATAACTAGAAAACAGTTTGCTTTTAACTCAGTTTTGGATTAAAATCTCTAGGGATACGCCTAAATGCAAAGGTAGCTGGTGACAACCTATGCAAAAAAAAAAGAAAAAAAGAAAAAAAGAAAAAAGAAAATGATGTGCTAATGGAAGAAAGTTGTAGGTTTGGGAGTATTATCCAAAGTTATACAATTTCTATTATGAGACATCATCCCCTGCTCCCCTCATTTTAGGAGAATTAATAGAAAAAAAAATAAGACTCAGATAAACTCCAAGGACTGACCAGGATAATAATGTATCTCATTCCTTCTCCCCTTATTTTGTCAACAAACTGAGGAAGGTCCTGGAATGCTTCACCAATCGTAAAGTCTAGTTGCCTTTCCATGTAGTCAATATCTGTGTACTGAACATCCTGAAATATACAAAAAATGATGACAGTAGGGTAAAAAATACAAAAGAGTAAGTATATCATATTTTATTATACCTATAAAAATCACAGCAATATGAAAGTTTAACTAGATCCTAAAAAAAAATTAAGTGGTTTACTGTTCAAGGAATAAAAGTAGCATGTAAAGATATAAAGTATTCTAAGAACAACTTTCTGTAAATGTTCTATTTTGTCAACAGTTAATTTAGTAATTTTGATTTAGAGGTGAAAATTGTTCTAAGTCAGTATATATTATGTAATTCTCAAAGGCAACAGAAATTAACGGGGCAATAGGATTTATGATGCTATAAAATTATGTTAAATGATAAATAGAAAATTCATACAGTGTATACAGAAGCAGGTGTTGTTTCTGGGAACTATAAAGCAAATATTGGATAAGTTCAAATAATTCTAATGTTGGCAAAAGGAGTTTAACAAATGCATCAATTACTATAATATAATCCATATATTCTTGTAATATCCTTCAAAGTCATTTTTAGGATATCAGTCCTGTTTATATAAGTAAGTATTGTTTAAAGACAGGTCCTTGGAAGTGTGTTTAAACTAACAAACACTTGAATTTTATCATTGAAATATTTAATTTTTGCCTAAATAAAGGATTTAATTATTTTCTGTTATTTGACATTATTTCAATTTCTTCTTCTAGGTGTTAAGGAAAGTATGGCAAATAATTTATACCTCCTTTTTAATAACAAATTTCCACTTGCATGTCTCTGTGTCATCAACATATATAACTGATTTTCCCATAATAGTTATTCAGAAACCCTATATTGGATTCTACTATAAATACCAATGCCTTATAATTAGGTTTTTCTGAGTGTTCTTAGAATAAACTCATATATCAAGCCTTCTATATTTTAATGTTTAAGTGTTACCAGCAGCATCCCTAGGATCCCTTAATTTTGTTAATAAATGAAAATTCAGTGATTGATAATTTGTGGATACTTTGGAATATTTAGCTTTCTGCATATTGAATGAATTCATATTATATATTACAACTATTATCTATTCCAGGGTGAAAAAAATCAGTTCCACCTCCCACTAGTTCTCTTGCGGATGATACAGATTTCTGTGTACACTAACATAAAGAGAACATACTGACTACATGTGCAACCCAGAGTTTGTAAGCAAGTGCAGGGTGACTTATTTAGCGCAACTCAGCATGATAGAAATAGGAAGGGAAAAGGAAAAGGAATGTGTTTTCATTTTTCTCTCCTTTACAAAGACATTGTATATAATTCTCATATCCAATTCATAAGGTGCTACTAAAAAACAAAGCATTATTACCAGCTACTTAAATTAATTGTGAAGTACATATAATTATTTCATTGTACTTTTTCATATTATATATTTAATATTGTTTTAAAATGGATATACATACATAGGGGATGCTAGCATTCACCATAGCTTCATATACTTCCTTAACCTCTGAAGTATTTGCATATCCATAACGACATAATTGGAATCCCAAAGCCCAGTACGGTGGCATGACTGGATGGCCAATCACCTTAAAAAAAAAAATCATGTGTGAACTCAGAGGATTACTTTATGATATAAACATCTTTATTTTTGGAAAAAGAAATATGCAATCATACTTCATGGTATTGCTTTGTTGCAACTTCTGGGGTTGGGCCCAAAAACATATAAAAATCCAAGATTCCTCCAACTGTGCGATAAGTTAGAGCAGGGGTTGGCTGGAATGTAACATCTGGAAATCCAGAATAAGATTCCATTTTTATCTGTGTATATTCGTTTATGAAAAAGTTACATAAAAAAAGAGACATTCAACAAATGATTGCTTTACCCATTGCATTGCTGTTGAGTAAGAGAACACCATGAGCATTGCCTTCCTCTTCCAGAGCCATATAATAGGGATGAAATCCGTAGGAATTAAGTTTATACTGAAATTTAAAAATTAAGCACAACATAAATTTAAGTAACAATAGCATATGAATTTTTTCTTTTTTTTAAATTAAATTTAATTAATTATTATTTTTTAAGAGACAGGGTCTTGCTATGTTGCCCAGGCTGGAGTGCAGTGGCTATTCACAGGTGCAATCCCACTACTGATCAGCACGGGAGTTTTGACCTCCTCCGTTTCCAACCTGGGCCAATTCCCCACTCCTTAGGCAACCTTGGTGGTCCCCTGCTCCCGGGAGATCACCATATTGATGCTGAACTTAGTGTGGACACCCGATCGGCATAGCACACTACAGCACAGGACTCCTGGACTCAGGAGATCCTCCAGCCTCAGCCTCCCTAATAGCTGGGACTCCAGGCATGCACCACCGCACCTGGCAGCATGTGAGTTTAACTGTTATTTTAAAATTTATTATACAATTGAAACTCGGTATTTAAATTCTTCTTTTTCCACCCTTAAACTATGTTTCAGTTAAAATACATGTGTCTCCCTAGAAAATAATTATTTAAATTTTTACTGCTTTAGAGTAGTTTACAAATATAAATAAATTAATATACACATATGTAAAAAACACAAATGCTTCTGTATTAACTGATGTAGAATGCCTTTGGCATTAGTGTGGTTTCTTTCCAAAGGTTTTATAAATTGGTACTTTTCCCATAGTAAAATGTCCTGGAAGTGATAAAAGTGATGAATATAATCAAACTGCCCGAAAAATATCATCTTTATATATTTTATATTTATAAAACATTTAAATTTTTGTATTTATAAAATATTTAATTCATTGTTCCACACTGTAATCATAGTCAGATATTAAAATATTAATATACTTTTGATTGTTAATATAATACATAAAATTACCAGTGAAAGTAATTTTATAGTAATTTATTTTTAGGAATATACAAAATTACTAAAGTGATTTTATATATTAAGAATTAAAAGTATATTAATTTAATTATATCTGTACAAATGCTGAAGGAATTTTAAGAAACTGATTTTGGTAAAATACATTATTTCAAGTTGGTGTAAATAAAAAACAGTCTTCAATAACCTAAGTTTGGTCTATTATGAAACAAATGTAAGCTGTTTGGGCACCTAACAATAAAAAATGATTACAACAGCACACAAACTTACAGTGAGGTACTGAGTATATCCTTTTAAGTACACATCACATGTTAAAAATACAAATAGGATAATTTTTATTAAAATGTATTTTTATGATATGTTTGGAATATTATAGGTAATATTATTTGTTGTACACTACATTAAATATTCATAAAGTGTGTTGCATTAACAAGACAAATTTTTGGAAAAAGTGTAATGAATATATAAAAACACATTGTAAAGATGTAAATGTAGATGATGGGGTGATGGATGCAGCAAACCATCTTGGCACATGTATACATATGTAAAAACCTGCACATTCTGCACATGTATCCTAGAACTTAAAGTATAATAAATAATTTTTTAAAGAATATAATTACCAGTTTAGCCACATTAAAATTACACAACTGCTACTGTGGGTTATAAAGAGCAAAAAGATCAAATCAGTATCTGAGAAGTAAAAAACAATCAAGGACACCTTTAGGGAGTTATTTTCTAAAAGCTGGAGTAAAGGTAAACTTGACAGGAAATACATAATCATGTTATTTCTAAGCGTTTGAAACAGTTACGGTATTGGGTCAAAGCCTGGCTTCTCATAGCAGTCAAGCAAATTGTTATACGTCCACTCCTACTTCCACCTGTAATTTATGGTGACTTTTGGGGTTTGTTTCTCAGAAAATTGCTATAGCTGCTCTGGAGATCTCTAGCTAATGCCCTTGTCGTTATTTCAATCCTAAAGCACAGGCCTATAAAGAAGTGGCTTGGATTCCAATCATGGTCTTAGTTGCCTCATGGAGTGGTTGCATGCTGGTACCTACACCAGGGGGTTGGTCTCTTGTGAACATTCCCCAAGTATGCCAGTTCAGATCTCGCTTAAATGCTGTGTGTTCCACTTCCCCAAAACCATATATATATTCTGATGGCAGGCGAGTCGATATTTGAATGAACTGGTCATTGAAAGCAAATCCAGGCAGGTGAGAATCCCAACTGAAAACAAAAGAAAATAAAACTATTTCTGTCAAAATGTATGCAAGGTAGTATCACAAATAGTAATGGTAATTCTTTCTTAGATTATCTAAAAATCAATATTTTTTCTCTATATTCCTAATTTTACCCAGGTATGAAATGGAAATAATTATTCTAATACATTTTTTCTTTTAGCTAAAGAATATGTAAAATATGTTTCATATATTTGTGGGGGAATTATTGTATCAATAATGTGATTGTATATTTTTATTTAGACAAGTATTTATTTTAAAAATAAAACTAATTTGAAATAATAAATGACTTAGTAATGAATGTGTGACCTAGAAATTACAAGTTCTCAATTTTCCTGCTTCCTTGAAATAATCACAATACTTTTTCTATATGTAGAATAAAAAGAAATCAATATTATAATGAACTTTAAGCTTAACAGATATTTAAATGTCAAACTCTCACCAGTTACTACTTGCAATTGTGTGTTTCTTCTTTTTCTTCATGTTTATAAAAATGTGTATGTATGAAGAAATGTGTTACAAAGAACATAATATTATTCAACTCATTTATGAGAAGAACATAAAAAGGAAGGAAAGTAACATTGGCAAAGAGAGGAAACATTAGTATTACAGGTAATCTGGACATCTTTTAAATTTTTATATTTATTATTTTGGAAAACTAATCAAAGACAGTGCTCGTCAAATGACAATAAATAATGCCATTGTACCAGGATATTGCAAAAAATGACTTAGCTTCCCATGTATTTGAACAAAAATGTTTTCATAACAACAAAATTATTAAAATAATACAGATATAGTTTTAGTCATTATTTATACACATCCTGACAATACCAGAAAGCATCCTGATAATGTCTTCTAAGGAATGTCATGGAAAACTTAAATTATATGAAAGTATATTTTAATATATTATAGTGTATAGAGCTTTTGAAAAAAGACTACAATTTTAAAATTAAATCTATTCATTGTAACATAAAAACATATCTATACTCATGTGCTGTACCTTATTTTCATTAATACATGGCAGGTAAATGATTAATCCTATCAGATTCCAGCCCTAATAAACTATTTCAACAGTTTAAATAAAATGTTTACTTCACTTGTTTCCAAATACTTATCTTTCCCAGCACTCATCATGCTTTCTAAAAGAGGTTTTGGTTTTGGTTCTCAACTTGATTAGAAGATTGAGTCTGATATTAATAGTGAAATTGAACACTTCCACAGTGTAGACAAAACTGTGGACCAATCCTTTAAGACGGTCCCAAGGACTATATTTAGTTAGAAATATTAAAATGGACACAGTTATTTAACACAGCTTAATTTTTTTGTGTGATGCTACTCTAGGACAGAAAGGTTGTTAATCATTTTACTTTTCCCTCCCTAAGCTAAAATTAAAACATCCTTATATCAAATAATGCAATCACTTACATAACTCTCCCAGTGCTTCTCCGTCGAATCTGGATGCCAAAAGGATTTTCCTTAATTTCAACATCATAAAGTCTGTTTTCATAAGTACTTATTGGGGTGGTTGGAATGTTTAATGGTACTGGAACTTCGTATCTCTTATTTTGGGGATCATAAATCTATTGCAGAAAAGTAGTAAAAAAAGTTTACTCATATTGCTGACATAGCATGTACATATAATGAAATAACTTAAATAATGGCTCAAACAAGGATATTTAGAATTTTTGTCCATATAATTTCTAATTCTTCATTCATGGCACATATAGCTATAACAATAAAGAATTCCATATACACATTTATAATAGGACCAAATTGAGTACTGCATTTTTAAACCTTTAAAAAATGTTTTGTGATATTTTCTATACAATAAGAAATGAAAACAAAAATTTTAGATCTAAATATTCTATTGTATGGTTATACAAAAATTATTTCATGGTTAAACACAGGAGTTGTTTCAGTATATTTTGTCATAATTATGATTCTACAATAAACACTAATGCTAATTTATGTTTAATTGTGTCTTTATTTCTTCAGAATATTTCTTAAATACCACTAGGTCTGACTATACTTACTCTTTAAGGGTCTTTGACAACTATTGACAAACTGCTTTCCAGAGTTTTTTTTACTGATTAATAGTCTCACCAAAATGTGTACTCTAATGCTCATTTTTGTTAAACTGAAAGCATTTATTTTTCATTGTTAATCATTTCATTTCTTGCTTATGAAGTTTCATCTTTTTCTACACTATCATTCAACATTTATGTCCTGTTTTATAAAAATAAAACATGATTGATGTGAAAACATGTTTTATTCTTATGTAAGAAAAAGTGTACACTTTTACCTATGTCACTTATGCCTTTTTATCTGTAGCTTGAAAGGCTTTTGCTAGCCAGATACAAAATAAACATACAGCTAACTTTTGTTAGGCTTATGTTTAGTTTTCACATGCAACTCATTCTAAATTTTACTTTAGCATATGATTAACGAAAGATACTTTTCTATATAAATTATTAAATAACCTACCTCTTCATTAAGTTGTGAACCTTTCTTCACACACACACACACACACACACACACACACACGCACACGCACACACGCAATAATCTTCTATGCTTTTGTGCCACCACACACACACACACAATATTCTGTGCTTTTGTGCCATCTTGTTTCAATAAACAATCAAGCAATTCTATCTCCAGTTCCACACTGTTTTAATTATATGAATTTTTATCATTCTTTACCCCTTGCTAAATGTTAACAATCGCCAGGTGTTTATTTTTTCAGATGAACTTAAAAGTTAATTTATGAAGTTTCAAAAGATATTTCACTAAGATTTATATAAAAATATTTTAAAAGCATCGATTGATCTAAAGTGAATGAACATTTAAACTATCATTTGCTCTTATTTATAATTTAAAAATACTTAATGTGAACATTTTTAATAGTTTTTCTCCTTACAAAAATTATTAGGCTTATAATTTTTGATGTTTTTATTATTAAATTTTTTCATTTGATTTTTATAATGGTATTTGTTGCCATTTTTGTTTCTAAATAATGAACAATAATGTACAAGAAAATGTCTTTGGAAACATTTTACATCTAGTTGTTTTGTTGATGCTTTATATTTCTAATGGTTTTCTTAATGGATTCCTTTGGAATACTTCAGTTAAAAAATTTTCTATTGCTAAATGTTGAAAGAAATTATTGTTTTGGCATGTCTTATTGCATTGGCCAGATAATTAAGACCACAACTTAAAAATAATAAAAATAGTAAGCATCTCATTTTGTTTATTTTAATCACACTATCAGTGTAGTTTGACAATATATGAGTTATGTATTTTGCAAGAATTTCAATTTATTTTTAAATCACTATTGTATTAATCACAAAATTAGCAAAAATGAGCAGTTTCATTTATTCAGCACCTAGATAAGAGTTGTGTGGAAAAAAAATATTTTTATAGAATCAAAATATCAAATCTGTTAATACCCTTTAAGATTACATTAAACATCCAATCACATGATTATTCAAACTCTCTTGTCTCAAGAGAGGATGTAAGCATTGGAGTAGTTTTTATTAAGCGTACCTTAAACTGCAACATATCATTTTTGTGATATTTCACCTCCACACGAAGAGTTGTGATGGGATCAGAAGGTAACTTTATTCTAGTATTTGCAGGATTTAGTTGGAGGTCAGCTGTTACACCCATTGATGAATATAGAGTTGAGGTGACTGAATAAGGGTTATCTTGTCTGGGAAAGTAACACTCAGGTGCTTTGGATAGAGAACCCTAAAAACACATTGCACGTTCATTGCCAGAAATTATAAGCATTGTAATATTTGGCTCTTTAAAAATACACTGATGTTTAGTCACACATTATATGATTTACAAGTTTTATTAATACAAAAAGAAATAGCAGTCATAACACAAAATACATTTTATGCAATTTGGGATTCCGTGTACTAAAATTTTATACAAGGTATTTGTATTTTCACTCTACAGAAATAAAAATGGAGCAGAAGAGTCAAAAGTCATATATTTTTAACTAAAAATAGCATTAGATTGTGTTGTCTGCAAAATTAAGTATATTAGTAATAAACTTTGATCCCATGTTTGTTCTTACTCTTCATATTGATTGTTGATTCTTGTGCATATAAACACTATTATAACCCCCTCTAAAGAGCATGTGCTAGAGTTCTTTTACTTATAATGAAACTGTCAATCCTTCTTTTTGATTTGTTCTTATACTGGTCAATTACATCCTGACCAGGATTTGAAATAAGAACTATAGCCAAGAATCAGAGTTGATGGGTTTGCATAGCAGTGAGAGATAAGACCTAAGAAAAGTAATTATAAACTATGGCATTGACGTCTAGTTGCCTTCACACAATCCATTCTCCCTAACCTCCTTGTTTATTAAATTATTATATTTTGGAGAGAATTATTATATTTACCTACATTTCCAATTTCCTTTTAAATAAGCTGTTTAAGTCCTCATAAAAGCTCCTTAAAAGAAAGGTGTATAAACTGAGTAAGTTGAGATAGTCTAATTCATGTTCTTTGCAGTGCACTGTCTGGTTTCTACCTAAAGTGAACAATTTCATCTGTGTATCCTATGCCAGTCCTCCTTACCTATAAGACCATTTCTCCCTCAATTCTCCACCCTCATAATGAATATTGGATTCATTATGTTATTTATTTATTTTTGAGACGGAGTTTTGCTCTTGTTACCCAGGCTGGAATGCAATGGCCCAATCTCGGTTCACTGCAACCTCTACCTCCTGGGTTCAAGCAATTTTCCTGCCTTAGCCTCTCGAGTAGCTGGGACTACAGCCGTGTGCCACCATGCCCAGCTAATTATTGTATTTTTAGTAGAGACAGGGTTTCACCTTGTTGACCAGGATGGTCTCGATCTCTTGACCTTGAGATCCACCCGCCTCGGCCTCCCAAAGTGCTGGGATTATAGACGTGAGCCACCGCGCCCGGCCTTGTTATGTTATTTTTAACATCAGAAACTGATTTTATTTTTCTCGTTTTTTAAAGTAACGGTCACCTCTGACTACTGTTCTGTTTTTTTCTGCTTTCTTTACAGCAAGGCATAGAAATTGTCATAATACTCCCTATCTCCAATTTGTCCCTTCATTTTACTTGAACTCACTCTAACCAGGTTTTTTATCTCCAGTACTCTAATGTTTGCATGTAAAAGTTAGGAAAGACTTCCATGCTGCCAAATCCACATGTCAGTTTCCAGTCCTTATCTTACTGGCAAACAATTTGTATAGTTGATCATTTCCGCCATTTTAAGTGCTTTGTTCACTTGGCTTCCTGAACTCAGCATGCTTTTTTCCAACACAACTCTTGTGCTGTTTTTGCTAAGCTTCCTTTTTCATTCCTCCTTGACTAAAGTTTGTAATCACCCAGAGTTTAGGTTTTGAAAACTTCTCATCTATTCAAGCTTATTTCCTTGCCATACAGCCCCCTAAAAGCACAAAGAAGCAAAGCCAAAACACCCTACCCAACACATGTTACAATCACACCATTTTGGGGAAAAGAAATCTCATCCAAATGAAAGTAAATTCAAAATAAGAAGTGATATCTTTTTCCAGATGAGAAGGATCCAGTGTAAGAACTTTAGTACCATGAAAAAAATAGTGTTGTGACGCCCCAGAGGATTACTCTAGCTCTCTAGCAATGGATCCTAAACAAAGTGAAAATTGTTAAATTACAGATAAACAATTCAAAATACAGATTGTGAGGAAGCTCAGTAAAATCCGAAAGAAAGTTGAAAATTAATGCTCAGAAATCAGAAAAACAAAATATAAAAGACAGAATTTTTTTTGAAAAAGTAACTTTTGAAAATTGAAAAAAAAAATCATTGAAGGAATTTAAAAACACAATTAAAAACTTTAACAATAAGCTATATACCAAGTAGAGAAAAGAATTTCAGGCTTGAGCATGACCTTTCAAATTAATTATTGTCAGACAAAAATATTTTAAAATGAATTTTGAAAAACAGACAAACCCTTCAAAAAATTTAAGATTATGTAAAGTGACCAAGCCAACAATTTACAGGAATTCCTGAGAGAGAAGTAAAAGTTAAAAATGTGGAAAACTTATTTGAGAAAATAATTCCAAACAGTTTTTCTGGTCTTGCTAGTGATGCAGACACAGACACAAAAAGTTCAGAGGATACCTGGAAGATACTTTATAAGACAAACAGAACCAACACATATACTTACCAGGCTATTCAAAGTCCACATGAACAAGAGAATCATAATAGCAGCTAGAGAGAAATATCAATACCTATAACAGAAATCCCATCAGACTAACAACAGACTTTTCAGCAGAAACCTTACAGGCCAGAAGAGATCAGGAGCCAATTTTCAGCCTTCTTAAAGAAAAGCAACGATAAGAATTTTATGTCCTGTGAAGCTAAGCTTCACAAATGAAGGAGAAATAAAGTTTTTCCTACGCAAGCAAACACTGAGTGAAGTTTTCACCTCCAGACTGTCTCTACTGGCCCAAAATATTCTCAGACAAGTTCTAAATATGAAAATGAAAGAATGATACTCACCATCATAAAAGCGGATTTAAGCATAAAACTCACTAATTCTATAAAACAATTGCACAATTAAGATGACAAAGAAATTAGGCAACAAGAGCATAACAGCAACGAAACCTCATATATCAATATTAACCTTGAATGTACGTGGCCTCCAAAATTGACAGTATATTTGGCCCTCTCAATACATTCAAATAAACAAAAATCATATCAAGTATCTTCTCAGATCACAGTGGAATAAAATTAGAAATTAATACCTAGAAGAACTCTTAAAATTATACAAATACATAGCACTTAAACAACTTGCTTAGAGTAATTTCTGGGTAAATGATGAATGTAATGTAGAAATAAAACAATATTTAAAAAAAAAAAAAAAAAAACCCTGAAAATTCTAATACAACATGTCAAAACCTCTGGGATACAGCAAAAGTAATGCTAAAATGGAAGTTTATAGTTTTAAATGCCTAAATTAAAAATGATGAAAATATCTCAAAACAGCTTAATATCACACCTAAATTAATTAGAAAAACAAGCGTAACAAAACTCAAAGTTAATGGAAGAAAACAATTAAAGATCAGAGCAGAACTAAACGAGACTGAGACCTAAAAAAAAAAAAAAAAAAAAGGATCAATGAAATAAAAAGATAAACAAAATTGGTAGATGGCTAGCTAGATTGACCAAGAAAACTAAAAAGAAGAATCAAATAAGCGCAATCAGAAAATATAAACGTGTCATTACAATTGGTATCAAAGAAATACAAAAGATCATTAGAGACTGCCAAGAGTATCTGCATGCAAACAAACTAGAACACTGAGGGAAAATGGATAAATTCCTGGAAACATACAATCTTTTGGAAAACATAGGAAAGAAGTAGAAATCTTGACCAGACTAATATTGAGTAATGAAATTGAATCAAAAATAAAAATCTCCCAGAAAAAAGAAGAATGATGAGGAAGAAGAAGGAGAAAGAAAAGGAGGAGGAGGAAGAGGAGGAGGAGGAGGAGGAGGAGGAGGAAGAGGAGGAGGAGGAGGAGAAGCCCTGCTGCCCAGGAGTAGGTGGATTCACAGCCAAATTTTACCAGATATACAAAAGAGAGCTTTTATCAATGTTACGGACACTATTCCAAAAGTTAAGGAGAATTGATTCTTTTATATTTTGTTTTCTGAAACCAGTATCAATCCTGATACTAAAATCAGACGAGGACACAACAACAACAACAAAAAGAAAACAACAGTTGCATATTCTAGATTAACAGATGCAGAAATACTCATCAAAATACTAGCAAAGCAAATCCAATAGTACATCAAAAAGATACCAGCACAATCAATACCACCTTTATACCAGGATGGTTCAACATAAGCAAATCACCACATAAAGAGGACT
The DNA here is from genome assembly GCA_031835075.1 of Saguinus oedipus. Taxonomy (NCBI): domain Eukaryota; kingdom Metazoa; phylum Chordata; class Mammalia; order Primates; family Cebidae; genus Saguinus; species Saguinus oedipus. The sequence goes on from CM063185.1 coordinate 60,134,025, forward strand.
GAAAACTAAAACCATATGATCGTTTCAATAAATGCAGAAAAAAAGCATTCAATAAGATCCAATATTTCTTCATAATAAATACCCTCAACAAAGTTGGCATTGAAAGAACATACATCAAAATAATAAAAGCCATATATAACAAACATACAGCCAACATTAACTGGAGAAAAGGTGAAAACATTTCTCCTAAGAATTTGAACTAAGATGCCCATCATCTTCGCTCTTCTTCAACATAGAAGGGAAAGTCCTAGCCAGAATAATCAGGCAAGAGAAAGAAGTTGGAAAAGAGGAAGTCAAATTTTCTGTTTGCTGATGACATGATCATATACCTAGAAAACCCTGAATAGTCCTCCAAGTGACTCCTGGACTTAATCAATAACCGTAATAAACTTTCAGTACACAAAATCAGTGTATGAAAGTCAGTATCATTTCTATACACCCATAGCATTCAAACTGAAAACAAAAGTAAGAATTCAATTTCATTTTCAATAGTTGTGCCAGAAAATAAATACACAAAACACCTAAGAATACATTTAACCAAGGAAGTGAAAGATCTCTGCAAGGAGAACTACAAAACACTGATGTAAATTATCACAGGATACAAAGAAATGGAAAAACATCTATACAAATGGATTGGAAGACTCAAGGTAACTAAAATGTCCATACTGACCAGAGCAATCTACAGATTCAATTTAATTTCTATCAAATTATCAGTGTCATTTTTCAACAGATTAAAAAACAAAAACCCACGGTTCTAAAATTCACATTGAACCATAAAAGAGACCAAATAGCCAAAGTAATCCTAAGCAAAAAAATAACAAATCTGGAGGTATCACATTATCTGATATCAAATTATACTATGAGGATAGAGTAACCAAACGTTCTGGATTTAGTACAAAAACAGATGTGTAGATCAATAGAACAGAATTAAAAACCCAGAAATAAAGCCTCATACCTACAACAAACTGATCTTTTAGGAAATTGACAAAAATATACAACGGAGAATGGATACTCTATTTAATAAATGCTCCTAGGAAAATGGGCTAGGGATATGCTGAAGAATGAAACTGGACCCCTGTCTCTCACCATATACAAAAATTAAGTCAAGATAGATTAAATACCTAAATGTAAGACATAAAGCCATAACAATCCTTTGAAAAAAAACTCTTATGGATATTGGCCAAGGCAAAGAATTTTTACCTTAGACCACAAAAGCAAAAGGAATAAAATCAAAAATAGAGAAATGGAAATTAGAATGCATCTGCAAAACAAAATAAATAAATAATCGATGCAGTATATAGACAACCAATAGAATGGGAGAAAAAGAAGTACGCACTATGTAAACAATAAAGGACTAATACCCAGAATCTATAAGGAACTAAAAAAACTCAATTAAGGATAAAACAGACAATGTCATTAAAAAGTGGACAAAGAAAATGAACAGATATTTTGCAAAAGAAGACATATGAGCACTAACAAATGTGTTTTAAAAATTCTCAGTATCACTAATCATCAGAGAAATGCAAATTAAAACCACAATGAGATCCAATTTCACACCTCAGAATGGCTATTAGTAAGATGTCAAAAAACAACAAATGTCGGCAAAGATGCAGAGAAAAGGGAATGCTTATATACTGTTGGTGGAAATATACCTTTATGGAAAATAGTTTGGAAGTTTCTGAAAGAACTAAAAATATAACTACCATTTAAGCCAGCAATCTTGCAACTGAGTATCTATTCAAATGGAGAAAAAGTTACATCAAAAAGACACTTGCACTGGTATGTTTATTGCAGCAACATCCACAATAGGAAAGTCATGGAATCAACTTAAGTGTCCATCAATAGACGACTGGATACAAAAAAATGTGGTATGTATACACCATGGAGTACTAAGTAGCTATAAAAGACAATGAAATAATGTCTTTTGCAGCAGCATGGATGTGGTTATAGGTCATTATCTAAAATAAGGCATAATTTTCTTCCTATTTTTTTTCCACAATATAATGCAAACTCTACCAGAGTTGAAAGGTTTTGCTTATTTTGTTCACCTAGAGTGGTAACTAGAATTTATTAGGTCTCAATAAGCATTTGTTAAATGAAGCAATCAAGAAATAGTGAGATCTAAAGTATTACCAGAAAGGATATCCACACTCTAATTCATCAAATCCTAACATTAAAGTTTAATTTACTTGACCTAATGCTAATAGTTCTGGGAAAGATAAAATTTCACATTCTCATGTTTAGAAGTTATTTATGCTTTATTAAAATGAATTGTTCCCACCTGTCCTTTAGACTTGTGATAAAGTTAGCAGGCTTTGAATGCAAAGGGGAATGGATGTGAATTTGACTAGAGAGGCAACTTAAAGAGAAGATTTAGAGAAATGAACAATACTTTACTATTTGACATTTGTTGATTTTAGAATCTTTTCTCCTCCTTACTTTTTCTATTTTTATATTCTTCCCTGTTCTTTACTAGTGGTAAAGGTCATGCTGCTTTAACAATTAACAGAGAGACATTGGACTAATTTCTCTGGAGGCAGAGATTCTATGCATCTCTTTATACAAATGTAAATTTTTCTGGGAAATTGCTGACAGATATGCCTTGACTCACGTCGGTGATATAACAAATGCATTTAATTATTTGTTTATATTAAATAAATGTATTTGTTGACAAAACCCAAAGATGTAACAAAAAGCCCAGAATTTGGAAAAACAGGCATAGCAAGAAGAAATATTACACGTGTTTCCTTCCTGCGACACTGGTAAAAACATCTGCCATTCTCAGCTTTAACAAAATTTCATTTTGTTAAAATGAAAGCCAAAATAATGGCCAGAGATTATTATCGTCCTTAGTGGAAGAGAACTAGCCCATTACTCAACATTATACATCTTAATAAGTTGAGCCAATGTTTTTGAAATACTGTCTACTACTGGCCTATCTTACCTAATTGAGCATATCAGCTACAGTCAACATCTAGTAAAGTGTAACACATAGAGTATTATTTTAATAAGTAAAGTTAACTACCCAAAGTGCCTCTAAAGCAATTTACACATTAATTTAGCCTGGCATTTACTAAGATATGTCTTTGAATAATTAATTAAGATAAAAGAGAATTGCCTATCAGATATGCTAATTTCAAATTCCAAATGATTATCTACTTGAATCTAATTTATATGCTGCAGATTTAAAATTATAATATGTAAAATTTGCATTGAAATGCTTAGGTAAAAACTGTATCATGAGTAACAATTAAAATTATTATTACCATTCGCCATAAACAGCCACGTTGTATGCACTTTTCTTCAGATGCAAAATCTGCATCTGGATAACAATTAAATGTTTCATTTTCTGAGAAAACTTGATTCCATTGAACACTAAAGTTTTTTCCAAGGTTAAGGTTGAGATCTGTAATTAGGAGAACCTTTGAAGACAAAATAAAACAGAAACGAACAAACAACAACATTAAGTACTGTATCTGATCATTGGATGACTTTAAAAAGCAGTTTACATTTTATGAAATGTGGTAACAACAGGAATTATTCAAATTAAATCATTATTAGTTTTGATAAAATACTTGAAAAACAGAATATAAATATATAAAATATATGTATACATACATATATGTACATATGCATATACAAACATATACAATTATTCTATAGTTGGGATTGCAAATTTATGTTTAATTATTGCTTATATGCCTTGGGAATAAGGTGAGCAAGATTTATCCCATACCTAGATTTTCATCTACATAGCTTAATTTTTGATGTCCACCAAACACTACTGCAAAACTTGACTTAGAGGAATGAAAATTAATATAAAGATCAGCCTATGCACAGCCAAAATATGATGGTACACCATTAGTGTATGTGTATATATTTTTATAAGCGTAAGACTACACATACAAATAGCCAACATAGACCTTTACATTGCATACATAACCAATACAATTATTTTTTTTATTATACCTCTTTCAAACTCTGAGTCAAAACGTTCTCAAGCTTGTATTATTTAATTCATATCAATTTATTATTTTACTGCTAGGAAATATAAATCATAGTATGTCTACTAGATAAAAAAATCATAAACCAGTAGATATTTTCTGAAAATTGATAAGTGAAAAACCCCAGGCCAGAGGTCTTAGGAGTTAGACAAAAATATTATAAGACAATGTTCTATCTCTTAAACAATTTAGAAATTTTTTATGCTAATATTAATAATTTAGTATTATACAAATGGAGAAAAGGTAAATGACAAATGTAATTACTTTTATGTTTTTAACTGTTATAGTGTCTAACTTTTAAAATACATCAATCTACTACCAAAGCAACATTATGATTAAAATATTGCATTTTGCTGATGAGGGAGATAAAATAATGAGAGATTTATTTAATGTGTTCAGAAGCAGAGATAACAGAGCTGGAATCTGTGCATTGAACAATAGTTCATCCAATTTTGTTATTCTTTATCCCTCTATACTACAAATGTAAAAAGAGACAAAAATTACAACATAAGGAAGGTTTTCTACAGGAAGAGAAAAGTGTAAACACAAAATTGAAGTTAGAAAAGTACAAGATATATTCTGAGGACAATGAGATCTCGCTAAAAAGGAAACAGGAGAAAGACTGAAGAAATGAACTAAATCAACATTAAAGAGTGGAAAGCAGCTAAAATATTTGGAATTTTTGTGTGGAATAGGTAGGTTAGAGTTCAAAATAGAAAAATTTTATGGAAAAGATCAGCAAGGCCCAGATAACTAGCATGCAAGATAAAAATAAAATAGGGAGAGAGAAAGAGCAAGGAGTTCCCTTCATGCTCATATCTAAATACACATTGAATTAACATAAATTGTAGTATTGTTCAGAAACAGGTAAGAAATAAATGAAAGGAGAAGGAAGGAGGAAGGAAAGAAAGGAAGACACATTGTGAAGAGAAATAAAGTAAGTGCCTGACTGGTTACATAATGTTAAATATGAGGTTATATGATAGCTACAATATTTCAAATATGGTAATTACCTGGTTAGAAGCATCATAAGTGAAATTGTTATGAGCGCTTATTGGTTGATTATTTTCCGCCACTGTTACTTGTGTAACAGTGTCTGTCAACCCAAGGATCTTTACAGTCTTGAATGCTAAGGTAGTTCCTTCCTGGTATGTTGAATGTGTGCACACAATATCTAATTTGTTCTGGGAAAAACAGTATATGATATTACATACTAGGTCATCAGATATAAACCTGAAATAAAAATACTAATATGAAATAGCATAAAAAGTCATCATCTACATCTCTATTCCTACCAGCTCTCCTCATCCAAGTAGCACACATAAATATGCTTATTAATAACTATTGTCATTATTATATATACCAGAAGACTTTATTTTCAGAGATAACCTTAATTACTCATATGCACCACATATCTACTCCTTCATATTCTAGCCCTAGCACTGATGAAGAATAACTTAGCTTTGCCAAAAAAGAATGTAAGAAAAAAACCCTACATTTATGAAAAAAATCATTTCTGTCAACTATTCAAAATTTAACCTTATGCATAGGTTTTCCCATCACCAAGCAAAATCCACACCAATTATTACTGTGACTACTTCATTAAAATATTTTCACACGTGTTGAAATTGTTTTCCTAGGGCATGTTGTCTAAAACCAAACATAATATTTAAGAAGTCTCAAGGATTCTTTGCATCAATTACAGGGTCACAAACTTTATAAAATTTTAAGCTAACAATTTGTTTATAATTTAGCAATTTAAATGTAACTATTTAATTGAACTATTTATTTAATTACATTCCATTAAAATCTGTAGGCAAATGTAAACACCTTTTCCAAAAAATTCATCATAAAAGAATAACTTAGGTATGAACGAATTATACATTTAACTATATGTACAAAGAGAATGCTTACGTCAGAAACTGAAAATGTATATAATATGTAGTTGTCATTTTGTAAGATATCTGAAATGAAAAATATTGTGATCAGTACAAAATACCATGTTAAATTCTCTGCTCTGGTTTTACACTTACATAACACTTAAGAAATATGAACAAATTAGATTCTGTTTATTAATGAAGCATCCCAAACAGATTTTCCTTTTACATTTTTTGATTGTGTCTAAACAAAATAATAATGGTATTTTATTTTAACAGTAAATAGAGATCATGAATATATGTTTGCCTTGTTTATTTTTTCAAAGACTACCAATATATTTCTGGAAATTAAGAGAAAGCAAAACTTACAGTAAATAATATATAATTAAAAATGTATTATTTGAATGCTATCTTATTCTCTCCTTAGTAAATCTCATAACAGTAATTTTTCCTAGGAAGACCTGGCACACTATAATATATTTTGAATTAAAAAAAATATTTTTCTATTATGTTTTATTATTGGACAAAAAGAATAAATCTGGAGACATGTTAAAGATTAAAATAAACTTTAACCTGTAATTGAAATAAACTTTAATGAAGAAAATTGATAAATATATTTTCTGTTCTATGTATGTAATAAAACTTTTATTCAACATGTCTCTTTAAATGAAAAACTGAAGTACTAAAATAGTTTGTCGAAACACTGTTAAAATACAAAGGGAATCCTAGGATTCATATAATATACTTTTTATAACATCAGTTTGCTTAGTATTTCAGTCCTAGGAAATAAAATTATATTCAGAACCTGAACTGCAGTTCACTTTACTGCTTCCATGTTTGGTTACAAATTCATTAATCTGAATCCTGGTTTTCTTTAACTTTTTAAATGCACATAATTACATAGGTATCATATTAAATAACTGAATATTATTCCTCATATTGTTAACTATCTACTTATATGAAAGTAAACTATTCATATGCATCTTTCAGTTGACAGTATGTATTTGGAATGTTCATACAATTTATGTAACAGGAATAATCTTATAATTGCAGCACACGTGCTATCGATGGAGGTATTATCTCAACAACATTGTTTGATTGATGCCTATGAATAATGAAAGTTCAGCTGGAATCCACTTTTACAAAACTTATATGTAATAAGTTTCAGCTTACTTTATAAGCCAGAGAATAGGTTTGAAATCTAATGTCATGGGAGAGCTCACCCTAGTGTGCTTACAATCCAGGGTGTTTAAGAAAGAGGAAGAAGGTTGGTGAGCTAAAATTGAATGAGAAATAGAATGAGCAATGCAGAATAATGTGTGTGTATGTGGGCGTGTGTGTGTGCGCGCAAGCTAAAGCACAAATAATAAGCTCTCTAGGCCTCAATAAAGACTCTGTCTCCTAATTGAGTAAAATGGAGGATCATTAGAGGGTTTTGAGAAGACATGCAATTACTGGAATCACCTTTTAAAATGATTACTCTATGTGCTGGGTTGTAATAGAATTTAAAAAGGGGTTGAAAACAGCTACAGGACAATTAGGAAGCTATTGTACTAAATTAAAATGAAAGATGGTGATGACTGTGGTGGAACTGATTAGAGGATTCAGTTCAAAGTAGAACCAATAAAATTCTTAGGCTGTGAGAGAGAATAGTCCATTCCAAGGTGTTGACATCAATGGCAATGAAGTTACCATCAACTGACAAGGGGAACACCAGAGATGGAGCAGATATATGGTGGTAAGAACCGAATTCTATCTCGGTAGATTATGCTTTAGATTTTTATTACACAAACAAATGGAGAAGCAACAAAGAAGACTGATTTGGAGATATAAATTTGGAAGTTAGGTAAATGGTACGAAAGAGTACACTTATCAAGGAAAAGAATACAGTTAAAGAATAATAATAATTAAAAGACAGAGGACATATATTATTAATAGCTGTTAATGCTACAAGTAATTCACAGCCTGCATTGAGAAAATCACCCAGAGAATAGGTGTTTCCTTAGAATAAGTTTGATTGCTAATACATTGATATAATACCATAAATAAATGTAATTTATTTAAATGAATGTTACTTAACTGAGGGTGAATATAAGTCTTAGGAGAGAATTATAGAATCCTGTGATAATTTTTAAATGTTTACATTTTCAAAAATAAATAAATATTCACATATTTCATACATATTTAAAGGCATTCAGGATAGTCTCTTTTTTTCTTGTCGTTCCTATATTTATCTGCAATTCTTTAACATTCCTACAAGAATATTCCTTAATATATCTGAGAAGTAATTAATTAAAATAGAAGATAAACTATAAATTTTTGTACTCATATAAAAAAACACATACCTAAAAATGCTTTATTAGAAGAAATTAGAAAAATTTCTTAAAATGTGTAAGGAAAATTTTAATTGAATAGTTAAATCCAAATAAATAAACTTATGATAGCATAATTAGAAATGTCACAGCATAAAATGACTAGACTTTTTTTTTTGGCATATTGAATTCTCAAATTTGGAGCTCAAGAATTACAATAATAGGTACTTAAGGAAAATAAATTGTAAACAATGACATTTTTACCTCAAATAATTTGACACTAATTAGCTAAATCTTTAAATGGTGGTTTTATATTTTGTTTGCAGTAAGAAAATTTTAGTTATAAAACTACCATATTTTAAAACAGCTGAAAATACAATGCAATTCATATATCTGAGAATTTATTGACTATCTTAATCTAAAAGATAAAGACAGATTAAAAAGTCTTGTCAAAGACAACAAGCAAAAGCACAAAACTGGGTAATTTAATTAAATATAGATAAAACAAATAATAATATTAAAATTTTTTGAATAACCTAAAAGCCTGCAAGAGATAAAAAAAAATAGGAATTAAAAATAAAAAAGTGTGACATTTTAAAAATGATACAACCTATATAAATAAAGCCAAAATTTCCCATTATCAGAATGAACATTTAAAGCATATCGCTTTCAGACTTACCTTTAGTTTCCCCATCATCCCAGAAAAAGTCTCCTTTTGCTGTGTTATTTTCGTTTAATGCAACTATTAGTCCTAGAGGATTCTTACGGCTGTTAAGGAAAATGGGTGCATATATGATTAAAAATAAATTTATAATAATAAAGTATCCTATAAATAAGTCAATTTCAACCTGTCTGTTTTATGAGTCCTGAATCAGGTAAGAACATTGACATCAATAAATTTGTACTTATATGTATTAATAGTTTTTCGATGTTAATGTTCCTATGTGATTATGGAAATAATTTATACAGGTAGGAAATATGTCAAAATAATAAATATAATAAATGCAATCATGGATTTTTTGAAGGCTGAGATACTTAAAAAATTAAAACAATGTAATATTTTAATTCAAACAAGAAAAATTAAATGTGTATTATTAAGGTTCAATTTAACCTGTATAACCCAAAATTTCAATGTAGTAAGTCTACATCTTTTATGCAAACCAATAAAAAACTATTCAAATTAAAAAAAAAGATGTTTAGTACAAGAAAAGAATAAATAATATAATTTCAGATACTATTAATATTATGAAGAACATACAGTAGGTTAAGGAATAGAAAGTGACTTTCTGTTGGGTTGTGGCAGAATACGGCAAAGTATGTGAATTCAACAGGACACTTTCTGTACCCTTGTATTCAGAACGCATGATCAGACATGGATCACCAGCATTTTCAAGTTTCTTTCCTTTTTAGAAAATACTTCCGAGATTTACACTAAGTGAGTGATTTAGTTTCTCTCTTGCTCTTTACCGAACTTAAAATATCCAATTCATTTATGAACTTAAAACATTTTAGCAGAAATAAATACATTGGGATTTATTTATGTATGGAATTCAAATATGTAAAAACTAACACATACATTACTCAATTATATAACAAATACTTACATTTCAAATATTGATGAATCAAATGTTATCTTAAATTATGCATACTCGAGCTAATGTGAGTAAATTTTTGGTACAGGAAGTTAATTTCTAATTAAATTAGAAATTTAAAAAATCAAGATATTTATAATAATATATATAATTTCATTCTTCTTATAACTATGATGGTTATAGCTCAGTATTACCTCTGTGTGTCAAGTATCTTCATGTGAAATAACTAACATTGTCTTTGATTCTTACTGCAAATATGAAATATTAAATCTTGAATTTTATTTTAGATTTCAGTTAATGATTTTTCATTTTACCTTGCTGTTGTTGTTACATCTGGTTCTTGAATGGGGATGATATAACCACCTCTAAGATGTAATCCTATTTTGTCTGCTGGAAGATACATATCAACACGTTGTTTCCTCCATGGCCTTTTTGCACCCTAATATTTGGAAGGTTAAAAAGATTCCTAATATTATTGAAGACTTTAAACTCTATTTCACAAGAATTAAAAGGTATGCATAGAAACAATTATTATAAGCAATTTATGTCATCCAAATATTGTTTTCTAACTTTTAGAAAATTTTTTCAGTTTACTGAATAAAGCAGAGAAAAAAATGTTTATTTTTTGAAAAATAAAAATTCAACAAAAAGAAACTCATTTTCTTTCTACAATAATTAACAATACTTTCATTAACTTTTTTATTATTTATTTTGGTATAAAGTTAACTATGGAACAATTTTCTTAAAATTATTATTCCTGTAAAAATCAAGGGTATAGTTAGTCTACTTTAAGTGATATGGAAAACAATATTTAAAACAAATATTGCTCAAGAAGCCTTGTTCAATTGAAAAAATGGAAGGTGTATATGAATGCTGTTATTTTGCCTTTTCAAGGTGGAAATAAAGGCGTTTTCAAATATTTGAATATACCATATAAAAACAAATATATAAGATTAGCCCTGTACTCCAGTCTTCTGGCAATAAGATAAATATGTAAAATAGAAAAAAATCATTAAAATAAGTTATCACTCCTTTCTAAATTACTGCTAACCTTTTATTTCCACCAGTTAAAAATAAATGATATCTCTTTATACTAAATAATTAACTTCATATTAAAGTCTAGCTCATGTGCAACAAAAGGTATATTTACAAAATTTTTTACACATTTTTAAACTTTGAAACGTTTTTTATAGTAGTAATGGAAATTTTAATCATATGTATGCTATGTAGTGAATTTTTTATGGAGTTAAGTTTCTATGTAGAAATGTTTGAAAATATAATACTCGTGGCAGGGCATGGTGGCTCACGCCTGTAATACCAGCACTTTGGGAGGCCAAGGCAGGGAGATCACAAGGTCAAGGCATCGAGATCATCCTGGCCACAGCGTGAAACCCTGTCTCTACTAAAAAAAAAGTACAAAAATTAGCTGGGCTGGTGGTGTGCGCCTGCAGTCTCAGCTACTTGGGAGGCTGAGGCAGAGGAATTGCTTGAACCGGGAGGCAAAGGTTGCAGTGAGCTGAGATCGCCCCACTGCACCCAGCCTGGAACTTGGCGACAGAGCAAGACTCTGTCTCAAAAAACAAACAAACAAACAAACAAATAAATAAATAAACAAAAGCAAATACAATACTTGTGATCCCATTAGTATGTTAAGGTCACTTACAGTTTCATAATCATACCAAACAGCATCAGGGATGTAGGCACTCACAGTATCTGTTCCCTAAAATAAAGGAAGATAATACATATGTTTGAATTTCAATTTTTAACAGAGAGGATCTTATCAAATATTAAGTTGGGATTTCATAGCCAAGGGAAAAAACTTTATGATTACATTCCAATATTTTCTATAGATAATAATCAAAGGACTATTTTATTAGCTTTAGATAATATCATTTTAAGGGTGGCTCACGCCTGTAATCCCAGCACTTTGGGAGGCCGAGGCGGGTGGATCACGAGGTCAAGAGATCGAGACCATCCTGGTCAACATGGTGAAACCCCGTTTCTACTAAAAATACAAAAAATTAACTGGGCATGGTGGCGCCTGCCTGTAGTCCTAGCTACTCAGGAGGCTGAGGCAGGAGAATTGCCTGAACCTAGGAGGCGGAGGTAGCGGTGAGCCGAGATCGCGCCATTGCACTCCAGCCTGAGTAATAAGAGTGAAACTCCGTCTCAAAAAAAAAAAAAAAAAAAAAAAAAAAACCTACTAAAGCAAAGAGGTAAAGAAATAATTAATTTAGAGAGCAATTAAAATAATGCATGCATGTATGTATATTGTTATAAATCACGTGGTCATTGTGAATGTGAATATGTTTATTTCTGTATACTTCCATGGACACATACACCTTTTAAAAATAGGTAATAATTACTTAACTCACTCCAGTGTTTTCCCAACATTTTCATCTGTTCAGTGAGTTTTCCAGTTCCTCTTTATTTACAATTGAGCAAAATTTCAATATGTATTTCTACTTAAATTAGAGCTCATTGGTATTATGATTTGATTTTTATTCAATAATACAGTGGGTTGTTTTTTTTCAGGAGAACAATAATTTCATATAATTTTCTTGTCCCCAGTTAGATATTATAAATTTGACAAGTATATATCTACTTAATATTTTTATAACTTTTTGAAAACTGTTTCACATTATAGAATTCAACTTGATATATGTCAGCTTGAAACAGTCCACTGACTAACATCTGTTTTCCAGATGTTTTGTAATTTATGGTAGGATTGGTTATTCAAGGTTCCATTTAAACAAAAAGGTTATTAAATCTGTAAAGCCTACCTGTTTTAAAACAGGAGTAATAAGCAATGCCGGGCCCCACAAAAACTCAAGGTCCTCAATCCAGCTGTTCGTATCCTCATAAAACCTAAGAACAATCACCAATGTTTAAAGTATAATAATTAAAAAATAAGTTTATCCAAACTCCTGGTTCAGTTAATTTTTTCAGTTTTTTTCCCCCTGGGAACTGTTTTATCTTGAATTGTGCTTGTTTCAGATGACATTTTGAATTCATAGTTCTTACATCCTTTATTCTTTATCTGACATTCAAGAAGGAAGGGAGGAAGGGAAGAAGGAAACAGGGGGAGTAGAACAGTAAGAAAGGAAAGAGAAGACATGAAGGAAAGAAGGACAGGAGGGAGGGAAGGAGTGGAAACAGAGGGAAGGAAGGCAGAAAGGGTGGAGGAAAGGGAAAGAAGGAAGGAAGAAAAGAGAGAAGGAAAATTTTGTTTATTTCATACTCAGAAAAATTTATCATAGATGACGTTACTTTTTATTTATAAAAAAACAACTCTTTTGTTTAATTATTTTCACCTATATGATAGGTTCATAAAGTATTGAACACCTTTTTAATTCTATTTTCCTCATTTAAAGCTTTTTGGGGGTAAACTTTAGTTTTTACCAGAATTTGAAAGGATCTTTAAGTCATTTATTATAGAAAAGTCCTGGTCTGGTCAAAGATGTATTCAAAGATAAGTACAATTGCCCTTTTTGCTAAGTACTATGCTATATATACTATACTCTTGATCTATATTTAGTTTATAGTTTCAATATTTACTTGATATATTTTAATAACTCTGTGCTTAATCTTTCTTACTGATACAATTTCCTAACATATTTTATATATCTTTTTCTTGTAAGTTCTACTTAATTCTCTCATTTCTACCTAAATACCAATTAATTTTATTTACTAGTATCATTATATAGCTTTTCAAATCATTTATACAAATGTAAAAACAAGCAGCAGAAATTTAATTGATATCTTGATTTATATTCATTAATCTTTTCTGTATATGTTTGAACATAATTTAAAGGATGTTATTGTAATTATTGTACATAGTACTCACTCATGAAGAACTGGCCTTGCTACTGTTTCTCCAAACATATGGGCTTTATAAAACAGAGTATAGAGGAAAGGTAATAAGGTGTAGCGAATGGTTAAATAGTGCCTTGATGAATTAACCAAAAGTGAATTCTGCCCAAAAAATGCAGGATCCTGATGCTGGGAGATAGAAAGAGAAATTAAAATAAGAATGTTAAAATATGAATGAAAATTAACATAGAAGCATGTTAATCTGTTTTTAAAGCAAACTGCATAAATTTTAGCTTGTTTATAAGTAATTAAAATTACTCCTATTTCAACATCGAAGTGTATGAATGAATATTTCTAGGTTTTGTTACATGTTTTAGTTAAACTTTACTTCGAAGTGGATGTTTTAACATATTTAAATCAACATATTAAGGTGTTGGCACAGAAAAAAATAAGTATTTTTAACAAAATTGAATTTTTACCTTTTAATTGTGGTAGAATGAATTATTGGCATCAATGTTTCATGCTTCCTTGTTCCCACACCTTTGTCATGGAATGTTGGGATCCCTATTAGTGAAGGTGGAATGTACCTAACCACCCTTTGACTTGGAGCACAATCATGCAACCTACTCTGGCCAATAGGATATTATTATATGTGACACATTTAAGCAGAGGCTTGAAATGGGCTTGCCTGAAGACTTATGGCCTTATGCCATTGCTGTCAGAATTACCACAGGTAATTCTGGCTGTAGGTAGGTTGCTGGCTCAGGAACACAGGGAACAGAGCTACCTGGACAGCCTCTCTACTGAGCTCAGGCTAGATTAACTGACTCCTTCAGCTCAATAACACTGATATGGACAAGCCTGTTTAGAACTCCTGCTTTGGGTAACAGCATTAACTGACAAACTCAACTACTGTCTCCCTGAGTCCACTATTTGCACTGAAAACCATGTTTCTCTTTGGCTGCTCCCAGCCATTGAATGAGCAAGGTAAGAACACCATGCGGGCTCGTTCCTGGGAGATACAAGAAAGATCAGTGGTCATCTTTCTTTTAAGGACTCCCCACTCACCTGACTGAAACTTGGTTAGAACTCGGCTCCAATTTGGGATTCTCACTACCGAACCACCCACCATCCTTCCCTCATCTTGATCAGGTTCAAACGTGTACGGTGATCTGCAAAATCTCCCTGCTTTCTCATGCCCACTGCCTTTACCATTCACATTATTTCACTGATAAATCTCAGAATTTATTTCTGTCTTAATGTCTGCATTTTGGAGAACACAAATGAATGTAGAGTGTCCTGTAATTTATATCAAAATCTCCCATGGACACACATTTCCTGAAAGTATCATTTAGATGTATTGGGAAGAAACTATTCTCCAATTTGTACCTTTTAATTCTTTTCGAACACATCTCCTTCTGGGCTGAGCTGAGTAGTTGTCCCTCTTCTTAAACACAATATAAACCCTACATGCAACCAGTGTGTGAACATTGAATGGTTTCTTAACCAACATGCACTTAATTGACTTAATGGTTTAACTGAATTTTACTATTCCCTCTGAAACATGCCTATTATCATGAGTCCACAGTATGCTGAGTTCCCATGGCTGGTAGACTAGTTCTGTATTATCTTGTACTTTTGCTCCTACCAGTCCAAATCCAATCTTTGAAAGTGTTAGTTTTGGTTTTTCCTCTATGTATTCATTCTGGTTCTATTTATTGTTGAAAGATTCTGAACTGTAATTGTTTTGCGAGTATCTTTAAATTCTTTTTTACATGAATTAAACAAAAACTCAAAATTCCTGACAGTATATTATAAATTTTCTTTTAGTAAAAGTTACCTGGAACTTACACCCAGGAATTCATACCCTGAAAGCTTTGGCTCTAGTTTAAAATACCAATAACCCAATATGCTTGTACAGTGTATGTGTTGGATATAGCTAAAATATTTGCGCTGTGAATGCATTTCATTTCATGGTTTCCTTACTTGACCATTTTCTTTAAATGGAAAAATGCAGAAAATATGTATAGGACTTGGGAAAGGGACTTCTAACTATTCTTTACAAATCACTCAATAGTCTTTCAGACTATATATTCTATAGATTTTATTTAAGCACATTAATAAAAATTACATTTGTGTTTTGTTTCACGACATGGAGAACAAGAGGCACTTACTTCATATCCATCAGAATTATGGTTTCTGGAAAATGGATAAAATGCCCCAAGTTGCATCCATCTTCTGCAAAGCTCTTCCGTGGTTTCAGCCTCAAATCCACAGATATCTGCTCCAACCTAAATAACAAATATAGTTATTATTTGTAATGTTACGATTCTCAGATTTGCCTAGAGCATCACACTGTATGCCTCAACTGATTAATGGGCATTATTTACAGTTTGTTTTGCTGTCTTTATATACGCTTCCTTAAATCAGTTTATTTTTCATTTTTGCTCCATTCTTGTCTCTAGTTGCATTATTTTACATGCTCTTGCCATCATTGTCCCTTTATGCATTTTCTTAGCCTTTGATTTTACTTTTTACTTATTTTTTCTTTTGAAGTTCTGATTAATTAATTGTAAGAGATGAAATTATTGTATTAAAATTTGTTGCTTGTTAATCCCAAACTAACCTCTTTGATTTGATTTTTCTTATTTATAATATATATTACTGTAGGAATAAAATAATAAACTGACCATGTGTTCTTGTTGAGCTTTAAAATTAATTATTCCAAATAAAATTGAGCTTTGCTCAATGTGTACCCATATAAGATTGCATTATCCTTATTCAAAGAATCTCCAGAAAATATGATCTTGAATTTAGTGTTTACCATTTACAAACATTTCTTATATTTTTCTGTGTGAGTATATATCTATACATAAATGATATATAGCATTGTTTTGCATGTTTGTTAGCTGTATAAAAGACACATTGTATGCATTGCAATGCAATTTCCCTTTTGTGTGAGATTCAGTTATATCTCTAGTTCTCTAATGTATGGGAACTCAAGACTATAAAAATTCTTCCATGAAATGTATAAACAGGCTGAGCATCCCTAATCCAAAATTCCAAAATCTGAAATGCTTAAAAATCCAAAACATTTTGAGGGCCAACATAATGCCAGAAGTGGAAAGTTCCACACCTGACCTCAAGTGACAGGTTGCAGTCAGAACTGTTTCCTGCATAAAATGATATAAAATTACCTTCACACTATGTATATAAGGTGTATATGAAACATATATTTGCTCCTTTAAGACATCTCATTACATATACGTAAATATTCCAACATCTGAAAACAACTGAAATCTGAAATGCTTTGGCCAACACATTTTGGATAGGAGATACCCAATCTGTATAGATTTACTTGTCAATATGTAAAAAAAAAAAAAAAAGTATTCTTATTCTATGGGGTGTATATATATATAGGATTATTTTTCTGGTATACTTATAATGGTCATTGTTTAATCAGAACTGTTTGCAACCATTTGCAAGCACTATAATAGCACATGTAGGGTTCCCCTTATTCATTTTCTTACCAATTCTTGATATTTTCAAACAAATTTTTATCACCTGTCTTCATAAAATACATCTCACCATGGTTTACACTTGCATTTTTCTGATTACAAGGAAGTTGAGAACTTTTTCATATTTTTATTGGTTCCCTAAAGTTTTCTCTTTCTGTAGAATTGCCTGTTTATATCTTTTTCTTATTTTTCTGTTTTTCTTAATTTTTACATATTTATAATAGGCACTTCAAATTGAATATCATTTATAGACTATGTGAATTGAAAATAACATTTCCTGGTGAGCTGTTTTTAATTTTTAACTTTTCAACTGTTTTTTTGATGAACAGAATTTTTCATTTTGTTGTCAAATTTATATGTTTCTCTTAAGACTTGTGCTCCTTGTATTCTGCTTAAGAAAGTATTTCTCTAACTTAATGTCATAAATTTACCCTCTTATATTTTCTTCTGAAATGGTTAAAGTTTATTTTACACGTGTAGTTCCTGGGAGTAATCTGTCTGAGACTGTCTGTTGTGTATGGTGTGAGAGAAATTGACACATTTTACTTTGTTTTTTAAATACTGAATCAATAGTTCATATGAATAGTTGATACTCCCCACATTGATCTTCAGTGCTGTCATTTAACAAATTGTATCTGCATGGGCCTGTGTCTTATCTTGCCATGTTAATCTATTTGCATATCCACAGTCCAATATCATTGTGTTAATTATTATAGCTTTATCTGGTAGAACTAATCCTTTTTTCTACTTATTTAAAATGTACTGTTTGCCACATGAAGTTTAGAATAATATTTTATGTTTTCCAAAATCCCTTTTGTTGTTTAAATTGAAATTCCACAGAATTTTTATAAGAGTTTGGAAAGAATGCCCATTCCTAATATATTGAACCTTCTTCTTATTGAACAGGGTATATCTTTAATTTATTTAACTATCACATTTTTTTAATCCTACATTAAGTTTTAATATTGACTCTTGGTTACTGTTTATTAATTGGTTGTTATAATAAGTGGCATCTTATACTAAAATATATTCAAATATTGTTTGCTTTTTCTTCTTTTTGACAAAATTAATTGGTCTATTTTGTTAAAATTTTTGAAGAGTCATCTTGGTATTTTTAAATTGTTCCTCTAGAGATTTTGCTTACATTGAATTAATATTTTCTCTTATTTTTGATTACTTATATCTTTCTTTAAGTTTACTGTTTTCCTTTTTCTGCTTTTTAAATTCATGCACTTCACTCACTGTTCAGTCTTTGTTTTTAAGTATTTAAATCTGTAATTTTTTCTTTAAATACTAACTCAGCTGAAATTACACAAGATTTAATAAGAAGTAAAATTGTTAACAGTAAATTCTAGGGTTTTTTTTTTTTTTCAATTCCTTTCAGTTTATCTTTTGACTCATGAATACATTTGATAATGTTTTTCAATTTTTTTTTTTCAATTTTTTTTTTTTTTTTGGCAGGGGCAATCTCATTCTGTCATCCAGGTTGGAGTGCAGTGGCCTTATCTTGGCTCACTGGAGCCTCCGCCTCCTGGGTTCAAAGGATTATCCTACCTTAGCTTCTCAAGTAGCAGGGACTACAGGCGCCTGCCATCAGACTTAGCTTTGTGTATTAGTAGAGACAGGGTTTTACCATGTTGTCCAGGCTGGTCTCAAGCTCCTGACCTCAAGTGATCCACCTGCCTCAACTTCCCAAAGTGCTAGGATTACAGGAGTTAGTCACCTTGTCCAGCCTAATTTTCAATTTTCAAAGGCAAGATTGTGGGGCCAGGGATGGGTTTGTGGGGAGGTGGGTGTTACTTTTATTGATTGGGTTTTTGGTGATTGTTTTATTTGGGCATATGAAAGAAAACAAATCACTATAGTTTTACAATACTTGTTACATCATTTGTGTTATGCAGTGTCTTGCTTTAGTCTTGAATATCAAGGATATTTCTTGTTTGATGTAGCTAGACTTCTCAGATACTTTTTAAACATGTTTTATATTTTAAACAATTTTAAGCACGTTTTATATTCTAAACAAAAGATTATCTTTAAAAATCTAAACTGACAATCTATTATTTTAGAAAGACTTATACTTCTGACATGTATTTTTATAGCCAATATATTTGAACTTTTATTCACCATCTTATTTTGTTCTTTATATCAATTATGTAAGCTTTTCTATGCTGTGTTTATTTACATTTGTTTTCCTGAATTATCTTGATTTCACTGAATTTTATTAGTTCTGTATTCCCGCTTTAATGGTTTGAATATTACAGATACCATCTATATTCCTAATTTTCTCATAAATTCCATAAAATTTTAAAAAATGAATTGTTTTTCTAACATGGGTTTGATCCTTTGACTGAAAATTAAGATTATATTAAAAATTAATGTAATTGTTGCTTTCATGAGTAACACTGTGTGAAAATGCCTTACCAAAGGTATTCCAAACAAACTGAACTCCAGCATTCCAGTTATAGACCATTCCATTTGTTCCCATGAAGCAGTGTTGTCTCCTAACCAATGTGCAGCATGTCTTCCAGATCCAGCAAACGTTGACCGAGTAAGAATGAAGCTTCTCTTATTAGGAAAAACTCTTTTTACAGCTCTAAAAGTAAAAACAAGTTAGTAAGTAAAATTGATTTAAAAAAATTAAGTCAGTATTTAAATTCTAAAATTCCAAAATTTCCAGAGCCATGTGATAGAGTTTGGCTATGTCCCCACTCAAATCTCATCTTGAATTGTACCTCCCACAATTCCCACATGTGTGAGAAACTGGATGGGAGGTGATTGAATTATGGGGGTGGGTCTTTCGTGCACTATTCTTGTGATAGTGAATGAGTTCCTGAAATTTGATGGTCTTAAAGAAATGAGATTTTCCCTGCACAAGCTCTGTCTCTTTGCCTGCTGCCATCCATGTAAGATGCTATCTGTTACTCCCTGCCTTCCACCATGATTTTGAGGCCTCTCCAGTCATGTGGAACTGTAAGTCCAATAAACCTTTCTTTTATAAATTGCCCAGTCTTTGATATGTCTTTATTAGCAGCGTGAAAATGGTCTAGTGCACCATGCTATAATATGTATAATAATTATCTCAATATTTTATGTCTATTTTGTATGAACATGTATTAATATTTACTTATGTAAATACATTCTGGTAAAATAGAGTGAAGGGGAATTTTTAGAAATCACTAATTTTTGAATGACTCAAATCATCCTTTACCAAATTAAATAAACATGTGCATTAAGTATCCACTCAACGTTTGTTTTTGAGTGTATAAGTTAAACTAATTGAATTCCCTTATAAATACAACATGTGAACTTGAACCCAATAAACTTTGTTAGTGTGGTGACTCAAATTATATCTGCATTTCTACATTTCCAAATATTAGCAGGTAAGTTTGGGGTAAGACTTACATATTTAAGAGTTTTTTTTTAATATGTAAGTTTAAAAACTTACATATTTTTAATGTAAAATGTAAAGTTTTACATAAAAACTATCCACAACTACTAGCATCACTCATGTTACCGCTACTGGTACCCAACAATTATTAATAACATTTTCATAATTGGAAACAATTAGAAAATGTGTAACAGTATTCCCAAGTGCTTTTCCATATTATAATCTTTATCATATTGAAACATAGCCTTTTTTTCTTTAGTAAGATTTATTTACTTAAACACTGCTACATATAATACTCTATTGAGTTTAAAAAGTAAATCAAACTAACCATAAAGACAGCTTTTCAGAGTTTGGATATCAGTGTGATTTAGGACCAGAAAATATAAATTTAAATAAACACTCAATCACAACTGTTTAATTATGAGAAAATTATAAGTATATGGACAACAGTATTTGGTTTTATTGACTTATTATATCACAAGACCATAAACAATGCTTGAAAATTAGCAGATAATGAACATATGATTGTCTTCTTTTTTTGTTTTGTATAATATTTTATAAAAATGCATTAGAAAATTACTTAGGAGGATATTAATTAGAAAACATTTTAATTAAAGTACTTGTTTTTGAAAAATAGTTAAAAGACCTGTGCTTGGGGCAATATTTCCCCAGGCCAATTGTGAGATTCAAGCTTCAAACACAATTATATTCAGAAATGGTAAAATTAATCAAAATTGTGAAGGGTAATTTAAATCTATGAGTTTGAAAAGGGTCTCAAATACACATATCATTATATATATATGTATATGGTATATGTACAAGGTATATATATATATATGTATATGGTATATGTACAAGGTATATATATATATATATATATATATATATATATATATATATAGTCATTCTTTTTTCTTTTCTCTTCTTTTCTTTTTTTTTTTTTGAGATGGAGTTTCGCTCTGTCACCAGGCTGGAGTACACTGGTGTGATCTTATCTCACTGCAACTGCAACTCCACCTTCCTGGTTCAAAGGATTCTTCTGCCTCAACCTCCCAAGTAGCTGAGATTACAGGCACCTGTCACCTCTCCAGATGAGGTTTTGTATTTTAAAAGGAGATGGTGTTTCACCATGTTGGCCAGGCTGGTCTCGAACTCCTGACCTCAGGTGATTCATCTGCCTTGGTCTTCCAAAGTGCTGGCATTACAGGTGTGAGTCACTGCACCCATTATACCATGCCATTTTTAATTAATGAGTCCCAAATTCATAAATATTAGTAAGAGAACTGATACTTTGAAAGCCATAACTTTTTAGCAGGCATAAAATATTTTTATTAACTTTGCTATTTCCTGATTATGAATACATTGATAAATTATCAAACTTTTTAAACAATAAATACGAAAAAGGTATTTGAATGAAATTGCACTTACTCCTCTGTGGCTATAGCCATACTGTATCCATAGAGGCTGTGAACATCATACTGTTTCCCCCAGTTCTGCACAGAATCCATGCAAATTGTTTTGGAATACATGAGTTTGTCAAGAATATCTTTGAGAAAATACATAAGAAACACTTCTTATATTTTTTCATTACAAACATTATAATATATATTTTCCATTATAGATGCTATATTTCTTTTCATTTTTGCTATGCAATTCCATACTTAGTCAAACATAATAAAAAAGGACAATTCAATTAAATCTAAATTAAATTCCAATTAGGTCCTCATCTTTTACTCTTGCTAAACTTGGATTCACTATGAGATTTATATTTAAATTGGTAAATATTCTGTTTCCTAACTTCAATAATAAATATTTTAATTTAAAAGCCTTTAACAATATAGAAATATACCTATCCTCATCTATATTGTACATCATACGCTTATGGATCCATTTTAAAGGCTTATACTAGATTAGTCTATTTAAATATAATCCTAGGCAGGAAATATTTGGCTGAAGGAAAAAATAAACAAATTGATTACATGGTTTTAAAATTATACCAAAAATTGTAATTTAGAAATATATGTTAGAAATTACCAGTCAACCAGAAAATTGTTATTAATTAAAACGGTAATCATAGAACCAAATAAATTTTACCAGGAGTAAAAGGTGGATAATTCAAGTTGTTGGAATTACATCCTTTTGTTGAACCTTGAATAAAGCTGGCAACTTCATTCATGTCCTGAATGGATACAAAATGAAGAACAGCAGAGTTTAGATAATTATAAATAGTAAAAGCAGAAACTCTCTAGTTGTTTGAAAATGTTTTATATAAGATAACCATAATGTTCATTCATTCCTAGAGGACAAATATAAGCTACCAAGCTAAAAATAAACAGAATATCTATATCTGATAAGTATCTTAGATGGGATAGAATGATTTTAAACAATCAAAATGTAGTTCATGTCTCTAGTTTTGATTATATATATATGACATTAATTATAAGTATTAAGTCACTTCCAAATACCTGTTAGCCTTCTCTTTATGAGTCCATTATTATACACATTCCTTGCATACTCATTTATTCAATACGTTTTTCTTCATTTAACCATTGTCTAATTTCTGTGATGTGCTAAGCACATTGCTAGCAGCAAAATTTGCCTACCAAACAGCTTCTATTCTCTCATCAAGAATAAAAGTTTAACAAAGGCAAATAGCATTTAGTATTTTAATTAAAATAGTTATGGCCTCACAGAATCTTTGAAACATTCAGGAAACCCTAGTTCAGCAGGATCACACTCTGAGAACCAGGACCTAAATAGCTCTTGAAGAAATTGTGGTGGGATATTATGTTCATATATTTTCTAGCCATTTTAACATAGGCCCCAATCTTGCCTCAGTACCTACTAGTTGTGTAACCATAACCTAACCAGTTAAGTCCTCATATTAAAAAGGATATTTTTAAAATGAAATCATATATCATAGCACATATACTCAAGAAATATGTATTTTGTCTTTCTTCTCTGCAAACTATGTTGAAGACTTCTGTAAGCCTTATTTTTCACATCTCTTTAGTACATTGTCTCCTTTCACATGTAGGCATCACATTCAGTCCCATACTTGACTCTGTGTTAATTGTATTTACCTCAGAAAAAGTAGATTTTCTTAATTACATTTCCCTTCTACCAGCCACATCTCGCCCATATTTTAGGACTCACCGCTTTTCACCTTCTTGATTCCTTCCTCTCTTATTTCAGATTTCAAGCCCCCTTTAACATTAATATTTCTTTATTAATTTTGCAATGGTTAAACATATCTTTCATACTGCTTTAGGAGACCTCCCAAGTAGATAATGTTTATCAACAGATCAGAAAATGGTCTAAGTGACTGATGGTGTCACTAAAAGACACTAATATAGTAACTTTTAAAAAACGTAATGGTGAATCATTTGCATTATAGTTGGACATTTCGCTCATAAAATTATAACTATACGTACTTACTAGTTTGCAAAAGCTTCCCTGAATATTAAGTTCTTCTGACCCCAGCACACTGAATATGATTATTCATCTCTATTATTCTCAAAATATTATTGTAAAAATATCTAGACTATAAATATAAAAATAATCTAGGAAATTTAATACATGGAATTGAAATGATAAATTAATGGTGCTCAAGGGAAAAAGGAATAAATTTGTTATCATGACAGAGATTTAAATGGTATATATTTCCACTTCCCAAATATTTTCAGAGTAAGCAGAAATGAGAGAAATTAATATAGTTATTCTGAAGTACAAAAATATCTAAAGCTACATAGAATTACTGTTTTGAAGTTGTCTGGAATATTATATTCACTTTTGTTTCCTGTGTCCAGTAAACATTTATAAAGGTATACTATAATTATACAACAAATAACTGTATATTACTTAAACTGTATATTCTTCATTATTCCACCAATAAAATTAAATTTTTAAAAAACTGCTGCTGAAATGTATAATTTAGGAATAGTTAGCTGCATTATTTTAAATTTCAAAATGTTCTGACTCATAAGTGGTTGTTGAACAATGAGAACACAGGGACAGAGGAAAGGGAACATAAAACACCAGGGTCGTCAGGAGGTGGGGACTATGGGTGGGATAGCATTAGGAGAAATACCTAATGTAGATGACAGGGGAATGGATGCAGCACAACACCATAACACATGGTGAAACTACTCTTATTTAATATCATATACAAGTGAAGGAAATTAGGTAAATTAGGATTTTTACTATTGGAACCAGTAGATTTGAAACATTGCAGTCATGGCACTCTAGCCTGGCAACAGAGCAAGTCTCCATCTCAAAAAAAAAAAAAAAGGGGGGGGCCCAAAGTGGCTCCGGCCGGATGTCATGGCGCTTGCGAAGGTGAGGCCAAGAGTTCAAGGCCAACCAACCTCAGCAACCTTACAAGCTCTCATTGATTGGCAAAAAAAAAAAAAGAAAGAAAGAAAGAAACTGTCAGCTGCTTCTGAGAATGTACCTCAAGCTTCTTTAAAATTCAGTGAAAATTATGATAGTGATCTGATGGCATTTTGTACTTACATTTAAACTAAATATAAATAAATATTGCCCCATTTTTAAAATAATTTGTAAAAGAATTTCATTTTTATAAGAATCACATAAAATGTAGAAAGAATATAACCAAATAAGCTTCTAGTTGTTTGGAAATATAAATTTATTTGGGCATATCTTATTAAAAAATTTATGTTTTAAAATACTATATATTAAATTATTCAGTTTTTCATTGAAAAATTTTGCTTATTAGATTTTTTTAGGTGATCCACCCATCTTGTCCTCCCAACATGCAAGTATTAAAAGCATGAGCCACTACTACTGGGCCACTAATTAGATTTTTAAGAATAGAATCAAAATAAAAACATGATATCAAAATATCCATATGTATTCAAGAAATGAATATTTTTATTTAAAAAATATTGACTAATACTTTTATTTTGAAATCGTAGTTTTGGTGTCAGTTATACTAAGTACAGTAGGCTTTTGTTTCTCAATTATTAGGAGATTATCTCCTAAATGACATAAAGAATAAAATTCAAATTTACTAAAAACTATACTTCAATGACAATTAAGCTCATATCATTTCCCAAGGCGATTTTAATATTTAAACCTAACATTTATGACTATTAGCATGTAAACTAAATTACAAATCTAGTAAATTATAAAACTTTTTTATAGTTGACATAAAATAAAACTTTATCAGTTAAATAACAACTTTTTAAAACTAGATCAGAAACAATAATCCAAAGAAAGTGAAATAATTATATAAACAACTTGGCAGTGTAATATGGCAACTATTTAAATAGCTAGAAGTAGAATATCCATAATATGTATGAATTCACTGATGTTCATTGATCTTTGAAATTATACTTTTTTTGGTTGTTTTTTGTTTGTTTGTTTCTTTAAGGCTTAGTTACAATGCTTCTGTAGTAGTGTTGAAAATACTCTGCCTTTCTCAGATAATTTTCTCTACCCAACTTCGGAGGTGAATCAGGAATTTCAGTTTTCAATTAATGCAAGAAATGCCATATTCTCTCTTCCTATAATACAATCAGACTCTGTCTCACTCTACCTAAAGTATTATTTGTACTTGTAATTTTGCCGTAATCGAAGTGGTTCCTAAGTAGGAAATAAAAAAGACTAAAGAAACTTTCAGTATAGGTTCAATAATATAAAACTAGAATTTAAAATAAAGCTCATGGTCAGACTGAATTATTTGTATTTCTACCAACTGCTAGTTATTAGTGGTGTAATATCACTGATTTTATGTTAAATAACTGAAGCCTTTTCATCTGCATTTTGTTACTGTCATCATAGGAATCCTGAAGATTATACTAACCCTTTATTCAAATCCATGTTGTCAGCAGAAAACAGAATTTTTCTATCTTTGCATTTCTGACATCATGTCTGATAGATATACGGTGCAAAAGAAACATTTGTTAACTAAGTGATTGATTTAATAAACAATTGAATAACTGGAATGATGATTGATTAATAATGGGCACTCCAGGAAAATAGTGATTGTGCGGACCTAAAAGAACAAAGAAAATATGGCCATCCCTAGGGCGTCCATTAGGTCTTTCTTCAAAATTCTATGCAGTAGTAATTTAGTTTCCATGCCTAGCAGGCCATCAGTAGCTACAGATGTACAAGTTCACTTAAAAAAACTCCTCAACACTTGTATTTTTCTTTTTCTTTTTTTTGAGAGAGAGTTTCATTCTTGTTGCCCAGGCTGGAGTGCAGTGGTGCAATATCTCTGCTCACTGCTACCTCCACCTCCTGGGTTCAAGTGATTCTCCTGCCTCAGTCTCCAAAGTAGCTGGGATTACAGGCACCCACCACCACACCCAGCTATTTTTGTATTTTTAGTAGAAACAGGGTTTCACCATGTTGGTCAGACTGATCTTGAGCTCTAGACCTCAAATTATCTGCCTACCTCAGCCTCCTAAAGTGCTGGGATTACAGGCATGAGCTACCACAGCTGACTGTATTTTTCTTTAATAAGTTTATTAGCAAACTAGGATTCTGTTTGTTGATTTTTTGAGATACAAAATGTCACCTATTACATGTCTGTCAGGTTTGCTTGTTCCAGGTCTGAGTTCAAGCCCTGGATATCCTTGTTAATTTTCTGTCTGGTTGATCTGTCTAATATTGACAGTGGAGTGTTAAAGTCTCCCACTATTATTGTGTGGGAGTCTAAGTCTCTTTGTAAGTCATTAAGAACTTGCCTTATATATCTGGGTGCTCCTGTATTGGGTCCATATATATTTAGAATCATTAGTTCTTCTTGTTGTATCGATCCTTTTACCATTACGTAATGACCTTCTTTGTCTCTTTTGATCTTTGTTGCTTTAAAGTCTATTTTATCAGAGACGAGAATTGCAACTCCTGCTTTTTTTTGCTCTCCATTTGCTTGGTAAATCTTCCTCCATCCCTTTATTTTGAGCTTTGTGTATACTTGCATGTGAGACGGGTTTCCTGGATATAGCACACCGATGGGTTTTGGTTTTTTATCCAATTTGCCAGTCTGTGTCTTTTGATTGGTGCATTTAGCCCATTTACATTTAGGGTTAATATTGTTATGTATGAATTTGATACTGCCATTTTGATGCTAGCTAGCTGTTTTGCCCGTTAGTTGATGCAGATTCTTCATTTTGTTGATGCTCTTTAGCATGTGGTATGTTTTTAGAATGGCTGGTACTGGTTGTTCCTTTCTAACCACCATGAACTTCATATGGAACCAAAAGAGAACTCACATAGCCAAGTCAATTCTAAGCAAAAGGAACACAGCAGGAGGCATCACACTACCAGACTTCAAACTATACTACAAGGCTACAGTAATCAAAACAGCATGGTACTGGTACCAAAACAGAGATATAGACCAATGGAACAGAACAGAGGCATCGGAGGCAACACAACATATCTACAACCATACAATCTTTGATAAACTGGACAAAAACAAGCAATGGGGAAAGGATTCCCTGTTTAATAAATGGTGTTGGGAAAACTGGCTAGCCTTGTGCAGAAAGCAGAAACTGGACCCCTTCCTGACACCTTACACTAAAATTAACTCCAGATGGATTAAAGACTTAAACATAAGACCTGGCACCATAAAAACCCTAGAAGAAAATATAGGCAAAACCATTCAGGGCATAGGAGTAGGCAAGGACTTCATGACCAAAACACCAAAAGCATTGGCAACAAAAGTCAAAATAGACAAATGGGACCTAATCAAACTCCACAGCAAAACAAAAAACAAAAAACAAAAAAAAAAACAGTCTCTAGAGTGAATCGGCAACCAACAGAATGGGAAAAAAATCTTTGCAGTTTACCCATCTGACAAAGGGCTGATATCCAGAATTTACAAAGAACTCAAACAGATTTACAGGAAAAAAACAAACAAGCCCATTCAAAAATGGGCAAAGGATATGAACAGACATTTTACAAAAGAAAACATACATGAGGACAACAAACACATGAAAAAATGCTCATCATCACTGGTCATTAGAGAGATGCAAATCAAAACCACATTGAGATACCATCTCACGCCAGTTAGAATGGCGATCATTAAAAAATCTGAAGACAACAGATGCTGGAGAGGATGCGGAGAAATAGGAACACTCTTACATTGTTGGTGGGAGTGTAAATTAGTTCAACCATTGTGGAAGACAGTGTGGCATTTCCTCAAGGCCTTAGAAATAGAAGTTCCATTTGACCAAGCAATTGAATTACTGGGTATATATCCAAAGGACTATAAATCATTCTACTATAAGGACACATGCACATGAATGTTCACTGCAGCACTGTTTACAATAGCAAAGACCTGGAACCAACCCAAATGCCCATTGACAATAGACTGGACTGGGAAAATGTGGCACATATACACCATGGAATATTATGCAGCAATCAAAAATGATGAGTTCATGTCCTTTGTAAGGACATGGATGAATCTGGAAAACATCATTCTCAGCAAACTGACACAAGAACAGAAAATGAAATACCACATATTCTCACTCATAGGCGGGTGAGAAAAAATGAGAACACATGGACACAGGGAAGGGGGGTACTACACAATGGGGTCTATTGGGGGGAATAGGGGAGGGACAGTGGGAGGGGGGAGCTGGGGAGGGATAGCCTGGGGAGAAATGCAAAATGTGGGTGAAGGGGAGAAAGGCAGCAAAACACACTGCCATGTGTGTACCTATGCAACTATCTTGCACATTCTGCACATGTACCCCAAAACCTAAAATGCAATAAAATAAATAAATAAAATAAAAAAAAACTTCACCTATTACCTATTTTTATTTGTTCTATTCGATAGCTTACTAAAGAGCAGTCTCTAAAGAATAGAAGCTTATTCATCATATTGCTGCTGTTGCTTGACTGTTACTGACTTTAATAAATGTCTTGGGAGTTGCACTTCAATAGGCTTATCACCAAATCTTGTTAATTAATTTTTAGGTAAATTATTAGTCATAAAGGAACAAAACCTTGGATATGGAAATAAATTTATAAAGTGTATTGCTAAAAAGTAAAAACCTCAATTTGCATTTATGTTTTTTTTCCCCTCACTCATGAAC
This sequence comes from Saguinus oedipus, assembly GCA_031835075.1. NCBI lineage: Eukaryota > Metazoa > Chordata > Mammalia > Primates > Cebidae > Saguinus > Saguinus oedipus. The sequence goes on from CM063185.1 coordinate 60,163,597, forward strand.
ATAATAGGTATACTTACATATTCTAGTAAAAAATACAGTAGCTTTAAATTTTATGTTGAATACATCAGAAAAAAAATGTATTTTGTTGACAGTAATTTTTGTGGATAAATAATTCTATGGTCACTGACCAAAATTACTGGTTTAAAATAGCTACTTACAATCCAAAGTCCATCATACTGCACTTGTTGATGGAAAATACTGCATTCATTTGCCCACCAATCGATGCAGTTTGGATTAGTGAAATCAGGGTATACTGTTAATCCTGGCCATACCTAGAAGAATAGATCATTCATATATATATATAAATAAATGGAAAAATAAATAAATAAAATTTCAAATTAATAAAGTTGAGAATATTAAAAAGTGTTAAAGTTATACTACTTTAGGTATATGCGACTCGTATATTATCTAAATTTGTAAGAATATCATGACTACTTTAATGCATTTAAAGAAGAGGAACACAATAGGTGAAATCATAAAGCATTTAGGAAGAAAAAATTATCAGAACATGGCATAAGGCTGCTATTTTGACTGCAACTAAATTTGTTTCTGAGCCTCACGATAGGTTAGCTTAATAAATAAACAATGCATATCCTACATATTTTATATCCCATAAAAAAGCGCACATTAGTTTATTTCCAAATTTGTATGCCTCCAAACAATTTTTTATAATTTTCTAATGTTTATTTTTTATGAATAAACATGAATATGATATATACTTTCATAATTACTAACATATAATCTTCATTAGAATTTTTGAAAGCACGTACTATTTTTATCCCCAGTTTACAGATGAGGTAGGTACTGTAATTAAAATCATTTTGCAGATTAGTGATGCACAAAGAAGTTCAATAAGTTGCTTAAAGTCAAACCACTAATAACAGGTACAGCAGGAATTTTAACCCAAACAATACACCTGATTCCATGTTATTAAACGCTATGTATATTATGCTGTCTTTTTCTGATTTAGGCTTCTTGAAATTATTTTACATTATTTTACTTATTACTTACAATAATGACATTAGGCAAGAAGAATATAATTTCAGATAAATTGAACTAAATTGTATTGTTTTGTATTCAAATATTTCAAATTGACTATCTGATCTGTCCATAAGCAACAAAGCTGGTATTAGCATATATCATGTGAAATATTAATTAAGGGAAGAAAAATATGTGGGTTTTCTTTTTTAAAGAAGGAGCTCATAATTATTTAAAAGACTTTCACCAGAAATTTTAAGTTTGATGACTGTGATAAGAAAGAAGCTTAGAGAAGAGAGATGGAGCAAGATGGATGCAAAGTCTCCAGTGGCCATTCTCCCTGCAGAAGCACTGAAATGAACAACTACCCACAGACAAAAAAGTACCCTCCTAAGAACCAAATACAGGTGAGCCATCACAGGACCTGGTTTTAACATATCAAGGGAAGCGTCACTGAAGAGGGTAGGAAAGAGAGTCTTGGACTGCATGCACCACCCCGCTCACATTCCCCAACAGTGGCCATGGTGCATGGAGAAAGAATCTGTGTACATTGGGAAGGGAGAACAAAGTGATTGTGGTCTTTTGCACAGGAACTCACTGCTGGCCTGCTACAGCAGAAAGTACGAGGGGCAGAAATCAGCTGACACCCATAGAAGGAGCATTTAGAACAGCCCTAGCCATAGGCTAACTGTTCTTCCCGGCAGTGGGAACTCAAGTTGCAGCAAGCCCCACTACTATGATCCAAATTGCTCTGAGGTCCTAATTAACTGGAAAGGATGTCTAGGCCACATGGACCACAATTCCCTGGGTAAATCCTTGTGCTGTGCTGGGCTCAGAGACAGTGCACTTGGCGTACACACAACCAAAAGGGATACCAGCTGGAAAAGCCAAGGAATTGCTTGCAATACTCCTCCCCCAACCCATGCAGTGCAACTCATAGCTGGGAGATACTCTTTGCCTCTTCTTGAGGAGAAGAGAAGGGAGAATGATGAGAACTCTGTCTTGCAACTTGGAAACCAGCTCAGCTGTAGTATAATAGGGCAGCAGGCAGAGTCCTGAGGCCCCCAGCTGAGACCCAACTCCCAGACATTTCTCAATACACTCTGGGCCAGAAGGAAACCCACTGCCTTAAAAGGGTGAAGCCAGGCCTGGCAGAATTCGTCATTTGCTAACTAAAGAGCCTCTGTGCCCTGAATAATCAGGAGCACATACTCAATATGGGCCCTGGGTGAGAATCTGGCCTATGCTGTCTTTAGCTGTGACCCAGCACTTTCCCAGCTATGGTGGCTGTGGGGAGAGACCCTGCTGATTACCGAAAGGAGAAGGAAGGGTAAAGGGAACTTTGTCTTGCAGTTTGAGTATCAGCTCAGCCACAGGGGGTAGATCAGCAGGTGGACTCCCACTGCACCCAGTATCAGGCCTTGGCTCCTGGAAGGCATTTTTGGACCTGCCTTGGGCCAGAGAAGAGACAACTGAGCTAAAGGGAGACATATGGGCCTGGCAGTATTCACCACAAGCTGACAATATAGCCCTTGGTCCTTGAATGAATATCAGCTGTAGCCATCAGTGTTTGTCTAGAACCGCGGTGGTGGTGGCCACATGGAGAGACTCTTCTGCCTGAGAAAAAGGGAAGGATGAGAGGGAAGGACTCTGTCTCAGGGATTGATTGAGTGCTAGCCACTTCAACTGCAGTAGAATAGAGCACCAGGTAAATGTCTAAGTTTTCCAACGCCAGGCCCTGGCTCCCAGAGGGCATCTCTGTACTTGCCTGGGGGCCATGTTAGAACTTGCCACATTGAAGGGAAAGAAACAAGCCTGGCTGGATTTGCCAACTGTCCGTTGTAAAGTCTTTGTGCCTTGAGTGAGCATAAGCAGTAGCCAGGTAATAGTCACTGTGGGTCTTGAGTAAAATCTATTGCTATGCCAGCTTCAAGTCTCACCCAGCACAGTCCCAGTGGTGGTGGCCACAGGGTTGCTTGCATCACTCCTTGCCTAACGCCAAGCAGCTTAACACAGAGACAGAGAGACTCCATTTCTCTGAGAAAAGAAATAGTAATGATCAGAGAAGCAATAAATGAAATTGAAGAAAAAGGTACAGAATATCAATGAAATGAAAAGTTGGTTGTTTGAAAATGTAAATAAAATCAACTAACCTTTAGTTGGACCAAGAAAAAAAGCAAGGCCAAAAATAAATAAAATCAGTGATTAAAAAAGAGACATTATGACAGATAACACAGAAATGCCGATAGTTTTAGAGGCTGCTATGAGCAGCTATATGCCAATAAATTGGAAAACCTAGAAGAAATGCATGAATTCCTAAACACCTACAATCTACTAAGATCAAACCATGTAGTTTGATCTTCTTATACGAAGTCAAACCTTCTGCGTGACTTCTTATTGTGCTATAGCGGGCCTAGCGTTAGAACCAGAGCAACGCCATTTTATAAGACAAAGCTGTTTTTTTCCAAAAATCTGCCCCATTCTCCGTGCAATAACTGCTGACCTTGGCTTCTGTAAACAAAACTGCTAGCTTGCTCCAAAGAATGAACTGTCTCGCCTTTGCTTATCAGTAGTTACCAAAATAAGTGTCTGTAAAGTTGCTTGCCCTGCATCCACTATGTGGTTTTTTACCTTAAATACCCTGCTCCCCCTGAGTGCGGGGCCACGGGTTGGAGAGACGTGAGTCCTCCATGGTCACCGGCAATAAAGACCCTGAAATTTGGCATACTTTTGTCTTGGTGGATTATTTCAATCTCGCATTCAATACTTCATTATGAGAACTGTTTTATAGAACCTTGAAATATTTTCTTTGTCTAATATTTTTCTTCACAACTAAAACATAAAATTCAGACTTGAAAGCACACATATATGCACACACGCACACACATGCACACACACTCATATACACAGAAATGTTATTGTTTCAGAGAAGAAAATTTGAGCAACACAATATTAGTGAATATAATGTTTTACCTCTCCAATAATTGGTGTTCTTCCATCTGACTCATTTACCCACACATTTTGTGCATTTCCCCTCTCATAGGTGGCATATGCTGTTCCATTGGCACGTTGACTTACGGAAATTGCAGGGTCCTAACAATAGAAAGAAGAAACTATGTAAAATCTATTAACTTACACATGTATAAAAACTAAAAATGTTTTAATGTATAATTGATCATTACCAAGATGATGACATATTTCTGTCCATGGTTATGCAAATCTTGAACAAAATCAGGGAGTCCTTGAAATGCAACTTCATCATAAGTAAAGTCTTTCTTGTCTTCCATGTAGTCAATATCAGTTACCTGTGTATCCTAAAGGTTAGCAGGTTGCGCTTTAATACATAGTACTAAAAGAGCTCTCTAATCAGGTCAATTCTTAATTCCAATGAATGTCTATTATAAACATAACCCTTAAAAAACAAATGAATGTCCAACCTTTTCATTTCACTAAAGAAGCAATTATATTGTTTTTAAAACTGGTTTTTCTAATTATTAAGTACAAAAACATTAAGTGATTATTCATATTTTTTCAGTGATATGATTAGATATGCATTGTTTTTATATTTGTGCATTTCATTGTAAATAAAAAAATTATATATTTCAAAAAATTATTTAAAAATATATAGATTCTAAAATTAAGGTCTATTTTAGAAACTAAATATGATTTTGTTTACAGTGAAATATGTATTCTGTTCCAGTATAACTAGCAATCGGTTCTTCAAAAGCATATAGTTGTACTTTCAGGAGGCAAGGGCATTACGTATGAGATAAAATATACTTTACAATTAAAAGGCAGCCTTGTAATAATATTACATAATATATATATAGAAGATATTCCTGATGATTTGCTATGGTTATTATTATGTGACAATATTTAACTTGATACATATTTCCACAAACCTTTCATTCTACTTACAAATGGTATGCCGGCTTCCCGGTTTCTCCTTACCACTTCTTTCACTACATCTAATGACTTATAATTCCAGCGACTTAGTTGGAATCCAAGACTCCAGTATGCTGGCATTGCTGGTAGTCCAACAAGCTTGAAGTAAACGGGGATGCAATTAGTTTGAATAGAAAGAAATACATTTAGCATTAATAATTAAATTTAATGTTCCTCTTATTCTGTTATATCCCTAATATTCATTTAAGTTTACATAATTTAAACAAAAATTTAGTGTGACCTGGATTCTAAATAATTTCCTATTCGATTTGAATGTGATGGGAAACTCTTAACAAGTTTATGTCTTGCATTTCATGTTTTAGTTGTGTTTAAAAATTAGAAAGTGCAACATAACAGAAAGTAGAATTTGCCAAGCTATGTTTTGTCCATAATAAAAAGTTAAAAAAGAGAATACAAGAACAGCAAACAAAGAAAAAGATAAAAGGGAAATTTTCCCACCACGCTCCTATTTTCTATAACAAGTCACCATATAATGAAAACAGAAAAGATGTTTAAAAGCACAAAATTTTGTTTCCTTACATTTTGGCAGTCACTTATCTCCTGGTTTTCAAAAATATTAATCAAATATACACTCTACAATGCTCCCACCCGATGCAGTTATTGCATAGGCTCTCTTCTTATTCACATTCAGTGCCTCAGCTTTGTTTCATCCTCTTGGGGACAACTGAATCACCATCCCTTTCTGTAGTGGCCCCAGCAAACTCAGTGCAAGAGAATATCAGTGTCTCTTTACAGCAGATGATATAATTTTGCACATGAAAATTTGGATGTAACTGATGTCAATTTTTTTCACTAAAAAGTGAGTATTGAGCTATATAAGACATGTTCATACTTGGCATCATCAATTTTTTTTTGTTTAGGCTTTCATATATACACATTGGATGCATTATTTCTCCATGACTTATATCTAAAAAACTGCTATGTAAAAATAAAAAGAAATTAATTACTCATGTTGGGTTATTGTTATCTATTCAAGTGAAGTACCAAACTTATTTCAAACTTGATATTAAAGTAAGCTCTCAAAAATTAGTATGTTTAAAGTATTCTCCTGAATACCACGTTCCAAATAATTCTTAGACACGCGATTGAAATTTCTTCTCGTATATGTGTGAGAATCAACATATCTGTTGACATAAATTTCTTCTCATGTATATGTGATGAACAACATATATGGAACAATACTGATTTTGAAATAATTTGACATTCTACTGACTTTATTCAACATGTGGGAGACAGCTATGCCACCTGATGTTTGACAATTGGAATGTCAAAGAATTTGTTTCTCCCTTTTGTTCATGTGATAACCACACACAAAGTCTATATGTAGGCCAGCCTAGAACTGTAATTATGATTTTACTTTATAGAGGCTGTAAATGTTGTTTGTTTCTCTTCTAAATTTCATATTTGTAAATAGAAATTTGGGAATGATTAGACATTGTGAATTATTAAACTGCATAAAACCTTAGCTACTCTCATTCAGATTTCTGGACCCTAATTTTAAAAGTTTTTTATTTATTTAAAAGGTTTTTTCTCCTTTGAGATCATTTTTGCAAATGGGAATTATATGTCAAAAGGTATATTAAGAAAATGAGATATTTAAAATAGGCATAATACTTGAATTTTATACCAATTAAAATAATTTTATTTTCCATGATAACACCATTGTAACAGTTAGAAAAGAGAAATTACATGGAAGTTTTAGAATCATCTTCAGCATAAGTCCTGGATTCCCCACCTCTCTAAAGCCTATCTTGGGCTCAGGAATACAAGATGTTATTTAATATGTAAATAAGAGTTGCTTAGATAGTAACTTGAGATGTGTTTCAGGCTAGGTTTCAAACTGGACCCTCTTTAGGCCAAAAGATAAGAGCCAATTTTCATGGAATTTACCTACTATGAATTTATAGCACGATTCATCAGTCTTCTCACAACTCAGTTACCTCTAGGATTTTGGTCAAAAGAATATATGACCTACATATTTATTGCCTATTCTCAGTGTTAAATAAGATTGTTCCTTTTGCTTTATTCTACAAATAAAGTCATGATAAGTAAATATTTAATATGCAACATCTCAATGAAATTCATGTCTTGAAGTCAACTGCCTAGAACTAATACATTATTTAGAATTCAGACACATAGATGCTTGCATATATATAGAGTTCACTGTACAAGGGAAAAATGAAAACCACCCAGCTGCATCTTAAAGATGGTAGATTTTCAAAAACATTTATCTAAGAGGCCCCTAATGTGTAAAATAAAGTCATGTAAATATGTGGACATATTAGATGAAATAAAAGTATGCAGAAAAAATATAAAATCGATGAAACATACCTGTTGATACTGTTGAACCACTTGTTCTGGTGTATCTCCTAGAAAGATGTAAAAATCCAGAATGCCACCAGTAACTCTATATGTCACTATTGGAGTAGGCTGGATAAAAATCTCTACAAAATAAAATTGGGAAGCTTATATGTAAACAGTGAAAGGGTTCATAGTAATTAGATGCAAAGTCCATTTTAATTAATTTGTATTAACTACATTATTTTACATTATTTTTGAATAATTAAGAAACAATGAAATATTGAATGTAGGAATAACATAGGAAAAAAGTAAAATGCCATCATGTCTGAGGTTTATAATGAAATATCCCAGCTATTTTCTTTCACAGATGGTGGCAAAATCTCCCCTGGATATCGTCTTGCAAAGGGTTAGTCACAATGGAATAGTTCTCTGACAACGAAAAGATTTCTCTCTGAAACTGCATTTTTAATTAGTCATTTACATTGAAGATTCTCTGAAAGATCATATGATCACATACTAATTTCTAAAAGACAAAGCGTCAAAAGTTTTAATTTAACTTTCCTGAATGTAAGACACAGTGACTGAATAACCATGTAACAAACTGATCCTGCTGAAATGTGATTAATTTCTTTAACTTTTTGTGATCACCAATTCACCTATCAAAAAGATATTGAACTCAAAATATTAAAAATTAAAAGACTACATTATATGAATTATAATAAACTAAAAAATTTCTCTTCCTTCTATTTCCATAGACATCCTTGTTTTCATTTATTCTGTCATGTTTACTTATCTTGACAAATGAGGTTGTGGGAATGAAAATACCCATTGGCATAGATGTGTTTCAGTATTCCTCTGAAAGGAAAATAGAGTTCCTGAATGCCACAACACAGCATACTCTCTCCAATATCCCAAAATGGGTGCACTGGTATGCAAAAATTGACTGTCTCTTTAATTTCAAAATCTACTTGCAATAATTTCATGTTAACTATAAATTAGTAAATATCTCATACAATATGCATGATTGAAATAAAAAGAGCAGTTAAAACATTTCAAGTGAAATCTTTAAATATATTATTAAATAAATTATTCTTACCCATTGCATTGCTATTCATTAAAAACACACCAAATGACTTTCCAGATGGATCTTCAATACACATAAAAAATGTGTGATGGCCATATAAATTATTATTATTCTATAAGGCAAGAATTTTAAAATAAAACTTTTAAATATATTTAAAACAAAATGATTATATATTTTATATGCTCTTTGTGAATTAATTTGTTTCTATAATTTACTCCCGTGTTTCTATACTAATCGTCTTCACTATACGTAAAAATGAAATATTGTAGGTAGAAGAAAAACCTTCAAACTGTTAAACATTATTAATATTATTGCCATGTATAAAATATATAACATATACATTATACTATTAATATATTACTTAACTGTCCAGTTTTGTTATAATTACATTGGTTTTAATAACTTATGCCAAGGTGGGTGGATCACAATCTAGACCATCCTGGCTAAAAAGGTGACATCCTGACATTCTGTCTCTACTAAAAATACAAAAAATTAGCTGGGTGTGGTGGTGAGCACCTGTAATCCCAGCTACTAGGGAAACTGAGGCAGAAGAATTGCTTGAACCCAGGAGGCAGAGGTTGTGGTGAGATAAGATTGCACCACTGCACTCCAGCCAGGGCGACAGAGTGAGGCACCATCTCAAAATTAAAAATAAATAATAGAGAAATAATTTATTGATGATAAGGCAATGGCATAGTTATCTATTAGGCCCCCTGTATGCCCAAGGTACTGCAAGAGCTTCCAAAATGACATGTACCCTCATAAAAATGTATATTGACTAGCAATGGCTAGCCAATGATCGATGTAAGTACAAGGGTGAGTGAAAAAGGAATAATAAAATATGATCATGAAAGTCAAAATAAAACATTTATAAACTGGAAATCCTGTACAAACATTCACAAATTCTGTTAGTCCCGGAGTCAGACAATTGATTGTTCCTGAAACCAATCAATTGCCACTTCCAAGCTAAACAAGCTTCTGGATAGGTATCCATGGCATTTAATGGTTTAGTTGATCAGTTAAAATAAATGATGGTTTCAAATATGTCAATATTATCATCTGCTGCAATATAATGATTTTATGTATAACAAGAAAGATAGTTTCTTACATCACCAGGAAGTTGATCTCGGGTAAAAATCGGCCATGTTTTCCAGTATAAATCATGACGAAATCTCTTATGAACCTGTTCCCCAATACCGTAAATAAATTCACTGGGAAGACGGGTTGAGATCTGTAAGTACTGGTCAGAGTACACTAAGGGACCAATGCTGGTGTCAAACCTGCAAGAAAAGAAATAAAAAATAATGTAAATATATATATGCATACACACACACACACACGTGTCTGTGTGTGTATAATGTTCTATCAAATACAGGTTTACGTTAACATCATCCAGAATATTTCATTTTAAACATGCCAGTGGTTAGCTTTGGTCACTTCTTAGAAACACACAAATTACCCCACAGAAAGACTTTCTTCACTGCATCAACACAATTTTGCCAATATTTTTCACATCCATTTCTTCCTTTACTTGTCATCACAAGTTTAAAGCATAACTACCATTTTTAATTGCGTTTCACAAATGACACAAACTGGAAAAATTAATTAAAGTTTTCAGGAATCACAAACTGGCAGGCAGAAGAGCCAAGTTTCAAACCCAATTCTACTTGCTCTAGGGAATGGATTTTAAAATATAGTAATTTACTGGCTTTCACACTTAAAAATTAAGTTTGAAAGCGTTTTCTTCCCTAAAAATAGTTATGTTTTATGCAGATCAAATATGTACTACAAGAAATGCTAAATGACATTTAAGATTTTTATGTTTCTATTTTGTTGATGAGTAGTAATTGTATATACGATCAGCCCTCGTATCTGTGAGTTCTGCATTCATTGATTCAACCAAACAGGGATGGAACATATTTGAGGAAAAAAAAAAAGGAAAAAGAGTGATATATCTATATTGAATATATGCAGATTTTTTTCTTCTTGTCATTCTTCACTAACAATATAATATAACAACTCTTTACATAGAATTTACATGGTATTAGTTACTATAAGTAATCTAGAAATGATTTAAATATACAAGAAGATGTGCCCAGGTTATAGGCAAATACTACACAATGTTACATAAGGAACTTGAGCATCCATGGATTTTGGTATACTCAGTGGGGGAGCAGAGGTTGTCCTGAAAGCAATCTCCCATGGATACCGAGGGAGGTCTGTATAAATGGGATACAATGTGACATTTTGATGTGCATCATTTAATGATGAAATAAAACTAATTAACATATCCATCACACCATATACGTTTTACTGCAAACATTTAGAATTTATAATAGCCTGTTAGCAATTTTGAAGTATACATTGTTATTATTTTATTATTAACTATAGTCACCACATTAATTTGTCTCAAAAACATTGCTTCTGTCTAATCCATTGACCAACATCTCCCCCTTTTCCTCCACTCCCAGCATCTGGAAACCATAATTCTTTCTGCTCCTATAATTTCAACATTTTTCAGATTCCACATATAAGGGAGATAATACAGTATTTGTCTTTTCGTGCCTGGCTTATTTCACATAGCATTGAATATTTTTATGATTTAACAAAAAGTCATTAACAAAAGTACTAGAATACATTTAAAAAGAGAAATTGCTGAGATTTAATCTTGACAATTGCTTTTTTAATGTTTCTTGGAGGTACAAGAGCATTTATCTTGAAACCATTCACGGGAAATTACTAAATCTCTTGCACCTACACCCCCATACAATCATAATGAAGGTGTTCAGCCTATATTGAAATATATATACACACACACATATATAATTTTAATATTAACATGGGAACTATTCCTCTTTGAATAACAACTGATTCTACAAATTGGCAACAGAATACAATAAATATGGGGAAAAGACACAAGAGGAGTTCTAGGTATGTACAAATATATGCAAGTCTAAAGTTGTATTAGTGATGCTCTCCACGTTCATCTTTATTTGACATTTATTTGTAGATTTTAATTTATGTTCCAGCATTTTTCATCCACAAGAAACCGAACATCTTTATCACAGTAATCTTTACAGATTATCCACCTACCCTCTTTTGGGAAGAAATTTATTCCTTCTGAAAATGTCTTGAAATTAAGACTTTCCAATTCTATAATAAGAGAATAAACTTATATAAATGTAAAATAGTATACTTACAAAGTTCTACCATTGCTTTTCCTAATAACTTTGATACTAAATGGGTTTTCTGTAACGCTCACATCATACAATGTGTCAGGAACTGCAGGTCCAGTAAACTCTTTTACATACTGATGAGGAACTTCATGTCTTTTATTATTTGGATCAGTAATCTGTAAAGATTTAAGCAAGCTAGGATTACTTGATTCTAAACTGTTATTAAATATTCCAATTCTGAATTATTAAATGCTAGTTCCAAAAAAATACATTGATTAGTTTTATAGAATAACTATTAATCTATTCAGAACCTTAATTTTAACATTGTTGAATGGCTATGCACAGATAAAGGGTATAAATTTTTAAGAAATACATAGAATTAGTGGGTTATGAAGTATTTTGTATAAAATTATGTACGGAATTTTATCGACCGATGTGAAAATGACAGTATTACCAAATATTGATCTTTCAATACTAGACCTTTGTGAATTTAATTATTCTCAGTGCTTTTCAGTGTTCAGGTCCTTATATAGTTCCATAAAGATAAGAAATTTTGTTTAAAAACATTTAGAGGAACTAAAAGAAGCACTGAAATAAAACTGAAGCACTGAAAAAAAAAGTTCCCATGAAATTGTTGCTAAAAAGGTGATATACAAATAATTTGGTGCTGGTTTTCCTTTCAAATTTAAAATATTCATACTAGAAAACTACTTACTAAAAAAAATCAAGAAATATAGTTTTTAAATCATGAATAAAATTGATAATCATTGAAAGATAGAATGTTGCATGTATACAACACTAACAATTTTCACAAATTAAATTTTAGATTAATCTTTCATAGCCTGCAGTTTAAACAATAAAAAAATTTAAATCCTTCTTGAGAATGTTTATTTTCTTCATGGCACTGAGCTAAATGTTTTACACGAACTATATTATTTTAGTTCTCCAAAAATAAGTGCTGAACAAACTATTATTATTTGCATGTTATATTTGTGTAAACAAGCTGAAAGAAGTGCAGTTTAATTAATCCTTAATCTTGGAATAAATATTTCTCAATAGAGAAAATGTATTTGTAGAGTGGAAAGTGTGTTTATCAAATGTCTTTTGTTATTTAACCTTCTTTGGAAACCTTAAAAAACAAACCTTGAACCGGAAACGATTGGCTGTCTGATTTTGAGTTGTGAAGTAAACACTGCCAATGTCATTTCCAAATAGTGTAGGTGAAGGTATCCTGTTTAATGTGGCTTGAAGTCCTTAAAGAGTAAAAAAAAAAGCTGCCATGTGTGACTTGATTTATACATGTTAACAATATTAAATATATTTATCTTATTGTACTTACCACAAATGAGTACTTTTTAAATTTGTTACAACCAAGCAAAAAAGAAATTCTTAATACAGCCAATGTGAACATTCTCATGAACACATTTCTTATTTGATTATGTTTATGATATTTTTCCAAAGTAAAATTTAATACACATTTTGCTCCTCTTAGAATATATCATATTGATAGAGCACTCCTTACCAAGATCTGTTGGTGCAATTCCTTCACCATTATAACCATGATTATCTACGAAGAAGCACCAAGGAATAAGAGAGTTGTTCCATGGCCTCCAGCAGCAGCCTCTCTGTCTACAAGTTTCCTGATAATATATTTTTAAAGGAATTATATGATTAGTACTATTATCAGATGTTCCAGCCTCTATTTTACTAATTAATAAATATTTTTAAACAATCTTTTTTTTCAAATATAATACGTAAAATGGGATTTGCCCTTTTCTTTCCTTTACCTGGAAGAAATGTGTTTAATAAATTGAACTAATTACACAATTTCAGAAATTTATGACATGAAATGTGATTACTAAATTTTGTATCTATACAAATTTTTGTAAGCTCAACTATTTTAAGGGAACCTGCTCTCTAGATAATTATAATTTATTCTGTTGTCATGGTATTGATATAGAAGAACTAAAATATTTATGTTGTACTAATTTTGTATCAAGCTGAAGTTTAAACTAGAAGAATGAAAATATTGCCATGAATTTAAACCCACTTAAAATATGTAAGGGATTTAGTTCTACCTACTTACCAGTTCAATACTTAATTATTTAAACTATCTTAACTAGTTTATGTGCCAGGTACCACAAGTAGTTGCTGCAACCGCATTCAATTAATAAAGCAAACTACTGAATTCTCAGTAATTTTATTATCTATACAGAAATACTATGTGAAGTGAAAGAAAAATTAAAAATGTTTGATTCTGTGCATGAACAGCATTATAATTATAAATCTTAATATGTAAATTTAATAGTGTAACACATTTTCACCATTTGAAAACTTGTAGGATTTTTCCCTTTGCTTACTTTCCATGAAAATAATTTTTTTAAAGTGTTCATTTTAATCAGATGAAAGTATGCAATAACCTTTCTCCTATTTTCTCCTCAAATTAAAATGGTATCAGATACAGACACACACATACACAAACACATATAATATATATAGTATGTATACTATATATTTATACATTTTATATATAATTGATTTAAATAGATAAGTGTATGGAATATATGTATATATATTTTATAGATAATAAATATACATTTATTTTTATGTATAATATACATATAATTATATATAAAATCTGTCTACAAACATATATATGTATATATTTATACTTATACATTTTATATACATTATATATATATGTATATATTTATACTCAAATGCACATACCCACAAATACATTGTAAATTGGGATACAGTTGGATCTAATTATTCTGGTCAGGCAATTTTATCTCCTTTTATATATATATATATATATTTATATATATATGTATATATTTATACTTATACATTTTATATACATTATATATATACATTATAAATATTTACACATATATATGTATATATTTATACTCAAATGCACGTTCCCACAAATACATTGCAAATTGGGATACAATTGGATCTAATTACTCTGGTCAGGCAATTTTATCTCCAGTTATCTAACCTATAGAAATACTTCTAGCAATACAGAGACAATTGTACAAAAAATATTATTTACAGCAGTCTCTATGAAATATTTTTATATAAAAGTTTAAAGACATTTATATAAACACATAAAGGTGCTCAGTTTAAAAAATAAAAGAAATAAGCACACTATAATCACAATTTAAGTAATTAAAAATATATAGTAAAATAGGCTTATGTTAATTTCCTCAAAATATACCATATTGGTTTCCTATGTCTTTCTTAACAACCATGAAAAAGGTGACTTAAAGCGACAAAAATTTACTCTCACCGTACTGGAGGCTACAAGTCCTAACTCAAGTGTCAGCAGACCCATGCTGCCTCCAAATGCTCCATGAAACAATTCTCCCTCATCTCTTTCTAGCTTCTGGTGGCTTCTGGCAATCCTTGACATTCCTTGGCTTATAGGTGCATTTTTCCAATGTCCACTTCCATTTCACATGGCTTTTCTCCCTGTCTGTCTCTGTGTGTGGTTCCTTCCTCTTACAAGGCATTAGTCATTTGACCCTGGGCCCAGTTTAATTCAGTAGGACTACATGTTAAATAATTTCTTCTGTAAAACTGTATTTTGAAATAAGGTCATATTCTGTGACTCCAAGTAGATATGAATTTTTGCAAAACATTATTTAACCTATTACATATGCATAACAATATGTTAATTAAAATGTATATTCCTGTTGTTTTTAATATATTAGTAATTTTAATTCATCTTGTGAGGATTTTGATGCTTGTTATTTATGTTTAGTTGTTCTTTCTATTTTTCAGAGTTTTTGGCATTTTCCTCATTATTTTTAATTTCTCATCTAACTAGTTTTCTTTTTGCTTCATTTGACAGTTAACCTATAGTAAATAAAAGTATAATACATTATCATATTTTAATATATTTTTATTATATGTGTGTACAATTATGTGATTATATATAATTAAATGTAGTAATTTTGTATATAATAATATATAATGTGTATACAACATATAGTCATGTGTATTCATTGGATTCTGCCCCTGAAATTAGTATGTTGAAGCTCTAACCCCCAATGTGAATGAATTTGGAGATAGGTCCTTGCATGGGTTAATAAAGTTTAAATAAGGTCACACGGATGGGGCCCTAATTTATTAGGACAGGTGTCCTTATAAGAAGAGGAAAAGACACCAAAGATCTCTTTCTCTCTGTGCATAGGGAGGGTATACTACCTGAGGACAAAATGAGAAGGCAGCTGTCTATAAGCCAGAAACAGAGGTCTCAGTAGAAACTAACCTTGATGACACCTTGATCTTGGATGTCTAGCCTCCAAGAGAAAGTAATGTCATTGTTGAAGCTACCTATTCTGTGGAATTTTGTTAGGGCAGTCTGAACTACTGTGTTTTTTGTGGAATTATGGCTGTTTCCTAGGTAACCATTTGATTATTCTATATTTTCTTATTATTACTCAGTAAGTAAACATACCCTTTCTAATATACAATAAGTTATTTCTACAGTAAGTTTAATATAATCAATTTTCAAATTTTTAAAACACATGATCTATCCTCATGTACATGAAAACTCAAGAGAAATCTTTTTTTTAAAATTAAGAAAATTTAAGAACATTTTTAGAAAATCATTACTTTAACCAACTTCAATATCTACCACTGCATTTGAAACAAATATTTAGTCAGACAGCATGCTTCTCATACTTAAAAGCATAAGTATATACATTTAAGGTGATAAATAATTGATATAGTTGATCACTTAAGATAGTAGAAAATTAATATTTGAAATATTTTAAAGAAATCTTTAAGGTATTTAATGAAAAGCATTATTAACGTTATATAGCTCTAAATAAAAACAACAATAAAAACCCTGAGTGACAAAGTTTGAATAAAAATGGTCTTTGAAAATTGTAACATCCCCTAAAGCAGAAAAAAGCAAATATTTAGGCCCTTTTCAGGTAGATGTTATTTTTCATTCATGTATTACTTACCTTTTAAATCCATTTTCTATAACAGAAAAATACTATCTTGAGAATTCATCCAATTAGAGAAAATTATGACATATTAGTTAATGAACTGTGGCTACTGAGTTTGTGAAACACGAGCTCACATTGAACATTGCATGCCACTGTTCTAATTCCAGTTTAGCCTCTAAACTAGCAAAGCGACACTGGACTATTCCTTTAGCCTTGAAAAACACTCTAAGTTTCCATATAAGTCCAAAACTTCATAAATAAAATATCATTTAAATGATACTCTTTTTAAAATCATTCTGTTAAGTTCCATTTTTCCTAGTTAAAAATGTCAGAAATAAATTCATTTAAGATATACCAAGTTAAACTTTTAAAACTATAAGTTGTCTTTTCATAAATAACAAACATAAGCATGTTTCTGAAGTTTAACTTGTTTACTTCACAAGTATAACTCATTTTACATTGAGAACATTCTTCAGCAATCTAACAGTTTAGGTTGATACTAAAGACTAATTGTCGGCAATAAAACTGTAAACCATTGACTTTCCAAAGTTGTTTCCCTATAAAACCTTCAAAACCCATATTGTTCCTAATAGAATTCTATGTTGAGCTTCATTTCTTAAGAATAAGGTTAGGTAAAGAGACTATCTGGCCACTCTCCTCAGTGTATTACAGTAAATACTAAGTTATTTAGCTCTTCTATTAGGGGATAAGCTATAGGACCTTTTCTTTGTAATGTTAACCTAAGAAAAATCTCATCTATTTCCAGTTTTTTTTTTTCTTTTTTGTGGCAAATAATTAAGAAATTATATGCTAAGATGTAGGAAACATAGGATAGGGACAAAATAAATTTTACAGTTTATTCAGTCAATTTGTGTGTGGCAAAGGGGAGTGGAGAAGGTGAAATTTATATTTGCATATCATATTTGCAAATGCAAATATTTGCAAAATGTCAACATATAATAGTCAGTCCTCTGCATTTGTGGATGAAGCAAACTGTGGATCAGAAATATTTCAAGGAACAACAACAAAAAAATCAATACAATGATAAAAATAATGTAAATAAAAAGCAATAGAGTATAATAATCATATACATAGCATTTACATGGCATTAGATTTATAAATACAGATGATTTAAAGTATACGGAAGAATGTGCACAAGTTATATGCAAATGCTATGCCATTTTATATAAGAGATTTTAACATCTGCAGATATTGGTATCCTCAGAAGTCCTGAAACCAATCCTGAAGGGGACCCATGAAGGAATGTGCATATACACCCACACCCATTGACCTTTATTCCCACACAGGTTTGTTAAGAAAAACCAAGAGTGAACTTGGGTTACATGAATCCAATTGGTTACCCCTAATTTTCTCCATTTTCTCTTCTTCACTTATAATTGCTAAATTAAAACAAGTAATAATTTTCATAAAATTAGTAGCATTTTATTTTCCACAGATACTTTTTAATGTTATCACAAATACTCTGTTGGAACATACATACTCTCAAATGTTTCATATTATCCAAGGTGTACATTTTTCAAGATAGAGTTGAGATGATAGACTTTGATGAAGATTATAAAATTACCAATAACTTGTTAGACATGGATGAATATTAACTTGTTAATTTAAATTGAACAGAGATAAAGGAAAGCAAGCTCGATAACTTCTGTTATCTATCATTTTTAATAGAGAGCTATAACAAAAAGATAAATGCAGCCTAATTTAGGTCTAGATATTTAATAAATGAGATTGATTCAATATTGAGCAATTATCTTAATATAATAATTTATATATTCATTAAAAATATTAAAGACTTTTGTTGCAGACCTCTGTTGGGAATTGTTCTGGAATGCAGTTTATTCTCACATTGACATTATCATTTAACTCATTTGGGCATCTTCCTGAACCAGAAGGATTTGTAGTTGTACGAGTAGTAGCTGGAGTTGAAGTAGAATCACTAATTTCTGGAGGAGGAAAAAACTCAATAATATAAAACATGACATTAAATTAATTTTCTCAGACTTTCAGGCAGTAAGTGCTTTTTGACAAAATACATAAATTCATATATAATAAAAAAATAAATTTAGCATTTAAAAAGACGCACAAATTCAAGCCCTAGTCACCAAAAGAAAAAGATCCAATCAGGCTTTAAAAATTTGTATTGTAGAATCCTATTGACTGTTTCTTCAGAAATACAAAATATATTAACAAAAGGACTTGTTGTAGATTCAAAACGTAACAAAATATTTATTCATACTGAATTTACAATTTGTGTTTTATAACTGAAGAAAGAAGACGGAGCAATATTGAGTTCAGAAAGGGTATAGAGAAGGTGGGAAGAAATTAGAGAAGAAAACAATAGGTGGAGATAGGTGCTTGCAAGAAAATAATTTGACAGGTATAGTAGGGAAAGCTGGAATGGTAGATACCAACTCCATATAAATAACATTCCAGCAATCAGATATCATTCAAATTTATTGCTTCATAATACAGTAAGCTCTCGGCTTTTGGAAGAAGGTAAAACAAAAGACTGTTAACAGCAATAGGAAATGCTAACTATAGTTGGTCTAGAAGATAATGTATAACAGCCTTTACAATTCTGACTTGCTCGAGAGAATACTGAAGAAAGAGATTCAGTGTTTCATATATACGAACTCTAAATTAGAATTAAAATATTCAGAGAAAGATAATTAAACTATTCAAGTCTTTTTTCACCTTTTCTCTACTTTCCTTTCTCATACAACCTTTTTCTCCTTAAAATAAAGTCTAGCCACAACAAAGAATATTTGCTAAAATCCTCATTTCCTTTGCAAGTGTGTGAAGGCCAGAGTAAAAACCCAGTTTTTCCCGCTAATGAGAAGACTCACTGGCAACAGCAGGCATTATTGCACCTTACATTAACAGCTCTATCCCTTTGCCTCTTTGCTCTTGGTCAAGTAGCTAGGGAAGGCAATTAATGTGAAAACACATGAATTCCTTAATTACAAGGCTCTTCGTTGAAATAACTGGAATATAATGAATAGAAAAAGTTGGAGTAATTGTGTAGCTTACCCTAGATTTTTCTATGAGTGTTTCATCTTACATAGATTATTTTTTAAAACCTATAACTGTTGGGGGGTGGCGTACTCCTAACTTCACAATAATGTAGACATGGTTTTAATGTACTACTTACCATCAACAGCAGGTGTCTTAGTTGCTAAAACAACAATTAGGGCAATAGCAATTATAGTAACTATGACAAAGAGGACGATCAGAGAGATTTCTAATCCACTAAATTTCTTTCTTGCCATCTAAAAAACAGAAAAGAATATGTGTTTAAATGTGAAATATGTAACCATAATAAATCGTCATCAATTATTATGTAATTATATACATTTTTTACTTCGTACAATGCAGAGTTGCAGACACTTACGTAATATCCTGAAGTAAGTACACACTCAATAATATCTTAAGCACATACTTAATAATCTGAAACATATGCTGATATAAAATGTAAGGAACACATGTAATTTCAAGTAAAAGGAATGAATTACTGATGCACCTTAGAGTAGTACATTCAGATGAAAATATAGATGGAAAAAGGTATCTCCAAGTAGGTGTGTCTTGCCTTCTCATTTAGAGCATTTTGCAAGGCAAAGACTTCCACTTGCACTGTTTCTCAATTTTCACAGCAATTCTATGAAGGAAATCGTTATTCAAATTTTACTGATTAAGAACTTCAAGCTTAAGAGAGAATACGTTATATTTCAAACTTAAAAACTTCAGTTTTTTTCTTGAACACTCATCTCTCTGATTCCAACATTACTTTCCACAATATTGTTGAAAAAAACATAAATATATATATATGATAGAATAGTATGTATTTGGGAGCTGCTACTTTATTTAAAAATCTTTTGAATTATCACCAAATTCCTCCATCAAACAGCAGTAAATAAACTATACAAAACTTTTGTATCAAAAATATATATTTATTATTAGATGACATTGTACTTTTGAGGTAGCATATAGAAGATACCCAAATGTAGACTAGAAAGAACACATCTCCAATAATTATCAGAAAACAAATTTGTTTATTTTAATTTTGACCACACATATCTTATTTTTTATAGTTTATTCCATGATTTTTATGTAAATCTTAATTCAAAGACATACACCAAAGTAAAACTTAGAATTTCTACAGTAAATGCTTTAATAAATTGCTGGGTTTAAAATAAAAAAAAAATTTTTTTTGGTCTCACAATGGTCCCTGTTCTGTGACTATGTCAGTTTAGGTACCCAGTTTTCCCAACCTAAAAACCTCTTTTCCTTCTTCCATATGTTTTCCAACATTCAATTATTCAATAAGTCTTATCGACTTCATCTTCAAAGCATTTTTAGAATTATACCTTCATTTTTTCCTCAGCACCACAGCATAATTTTTAGAAAATGTGTTGCCTTCATACCTGCTGTTCAATTTCAATCCCTCTCCATCTACTCTTCTAGGTGAATTCTAATTTATACTCATTTGAAATGCCATGGTGAGTTTCTTACTACTCTGAGGCAGAGTTAATCTAGCCTTTCTCCATTTACCATACATATTAAACGTCCATTGCAATTATTTATGTGTATGTCAATTTCCTCAATTAGATTGTTACATTCTTATTAGCAAGAATCATAAAAGAATTCAGATACTAGGCCGGGCGCGGTGGCTCAAGCCTGTAATCCCAGCACTTTGGGAGGCCGAGGCGGGTGGATCACGAGGTCAACAGATCGAGACCATCCTGGTCAACATGGTGAAACCCCGTCTCGACTAAAAATACAAAAACTTAGCTGGGCATGATGGCGCATGCCTGTAATCCCAGCTACTCAGGAGGCTGAGGCAGGAGAATTGCTTGAACCCAGGAGGCGGAGGTTGCGGTGAGCCGAGATCGCGCCATTGCACTCCAGCCTGGGTAACAAGAGCGAAACTCCGCCTCAAAAAAAAAAAAAAAGAAAAAAAAAAAAAAGAATTCAGATACTAATATTGAATAAGCAAAAAGTTAATTTTTAGTATAGCTTATAAATAAATATCTGTAAATTAGCATTCATTCTTAGCATATAATTTTCCATTAGAGATATGTAAGCTGTTTATTGCATCAGTAATCATCAAAGAAAATGAATGTAAACTAAACTCAAAGCAACAGGTAACATATAAAGCTGTTCAAAAACTGAAGCCCAGTTGCTTGACGTTATGTTGAGAAACGACAAAGTCACATTTAGTGTTCAATTTTAAATAAGTGTAAATCTCTTTTCTCTTTGATAACAGAAGCCTTAAAAAATCAATTTTGACCTGAAACAAACTGTCCTTTGTCTAGAAAGATCAAAATAAATTTTAAAACAATTGCTTAAAATTACTGTGATCAAAAATATGATCCTTGTTATTTTGGATTACAGTAATTTTAAGTAACTCCTCTTGAAAATTATATATTGATACTCTGAATAATTATTATGAAGATGAATAATACCTTGTTGTATAATAACTTGAATTATCTTTAAAAGATAAGCTAGGAAAAATAAATATTTTATAAATGTAGCATTCTACTCTATATAGATTATCTTAAAATGTATTTAAGGATACTTTATTAAAATATTCATCTATTTTTCTAATCAATACTGATTTTTTTTTATATAGAGCCATTAAACAAAACTTGCTATGATTCCACCTAAGACTTTCAAAAGTTACAATGAAGAGTTGGGCCAAAAAGAAAATCCTGTATTTAAAAATAATTAGAAATATATTTTCCTGTTTTAGTACAAGGTACTACATATTTTAAATGGCAATTTAAAATGTATGATATTGCTATTTTAACCTAGTGCAGATAGATGAGAATATTGCTAACACAAATTAAGCCAAAAGGTGAATTATAATTTATATTTAAATAAGTTGGAAACATGAAAATAGCAAAAAGCATATGAGCCATAGACTTACCTTACTTCATAGGCTGTTGTGTTTGCTATGTTGTACCAGAGTTGGATAAGGCTGCCAAAATAATGATCAAGGAAAGTTGCTTAGGTATATACTGACCTACTCATAAAGTTTTATTGCAGCCTCACCACCCTATCAGTGTTTAATAATTTCTGCTCAACATGCGATTGTTAAAAGCCTTAACCTTGAAAGTAGTTTACACAAATGTTTCTCTCTGGGCATCTAAGTTAATTAGTAATTGTACTACCATATAGTCTTTGATTTCTAAAAGCTGTGAACTATTAATAGCTTATGAACATAAAATTAGTTATTTCTATATTTTTTTCTTTTCAAAACTATATTTCTTTTATACTTGGATGTTGTTTTAGTAACTATTATGTTTTATTGAGTGCAATTTAGATCCTCACTGGAAAGTAGAAACATATTTGAAAGAATCTGTAAAAAATTTTTTCAGGATATATTTAGAAGATAGCATTTTTTAAAAATGAATGATTAAATAAAAATTATTCCCTGTGTCTTGTTTTCGAACTTAAGGTTGAAAAGGTGGTAAAATCCTTAAGTATAAAACAGTACTGTGCAGATCAGTAATTTAAAGATAAAATCAACATTTTTATTTATATATTTATTTACCATACATAGCATTCATTGAATTGTAGAAAAAATCATTTTGTGAACCCTTCTCATTTCATATAGTAAAATTTGTAAAATAAATTACATGACTGGTTTAAGCTAGCATAATGTTGAAAGGCAATTGATTTGATATAAGAGATTTGAATATAAACACCGGCTGTATTATGTTCACCTGAGAAACTGTGGGCAAAATATCTACCTATAAAATCACTAAGAGAAGTATATAAGCTAATATTGCTCATTGTTTTTATTTTAGATCTACTATCAACAAGAGAACCCAATTTGACTCTGAAATTGTTAGAGTCTCAGCTCTGCGTGCAATTTGGGTACTACATTTTCAACAAAATATGTATGGAAATAATTTGCTTGACTAAAGTAGAAGAATTAGTTTTTGAAGCAAACAATATGAGTCTAAAAAGAAAATTTTAAAAAATTATGCATGGATTTCTGTAAGATTCAGTAGCTATATAAGGGAGAACTTTCAGTATATAAAATCAATTATATAGCAAGAAGTTTAGAATCATTCCAGGATGAAGTTAATAGGAAGAACTAAGTCCAATATAAACATATGACTAAAAGCTTTTCAGTGATTTACTCTCTATTCATGTGCCACATTATTATATATGTCTAAAATCTCACTAAATCTACCCCAAGTTCCTAGAATCAATAGGCAAGCAAAGCAAGGTCACAGGATATAAGGTGGACATACAAAGGCCAATCATGATCTTCCATGATAGAAATGAGCAATTAAAAACTGAAACTAAAATATAGATGTAGACAGAGATATAAGTTGATAGATAACTATATCATCAATTAGAGTAGCACTAAAAATGTTGATGTAAAAGCTGTGGATTTTAAAAATGGAGAGATATACCATATTCATAAATTGCAAAACTTGGTATTAAGCTGCCAATTTGCCACTATTAGATCTACATATAAAATATAATCTAAATCAAAACTACTGGAAGTAAATATGAACAAGCTGATTGTAAATTTTGTATACCAACTTGCATAACAGCTCTATTGATAATTTCCCCAAACTGGAAACAACCAGCATGTCTGTAAACTCTGGCATATCCATATCATAGCAAACTACTCAGCAATGAAAAGTTATAAACTACTGATTTAAATCTTATATTTCAGATCAATTGTTTTCCCTGTAATTTTAGTTCTCTGATAGGTTCAAGAGAAATCGTTAATCAATAGCTGGTCTGTCTTTTTATTTCTTCCTTTAAAAGTGAGAGTGAAGATTCTTTTTACTTTTCACATCTTTGAACTGAAATGATAAGCCTCTGTCAAGTTTTAATTAGTCTGCCTTTACAAGTTCCTTAATGTATAGAAATACTTTAAGTACCAGCTATTGTTCTCTCCAGCTAAAAATTGTGTGATTTTAAATTTGCACAGCTTCTATTTCAAGTCCTTACCTCCCTATCTGGTGCGACAAATTGTCCTTTATGATAAAAAAATACTTCTGCCACCCTAGCTCTGGTTTCATCAGTGAAGCTCAATCAATAGAATAAGGTGTTGAAAAATTGCTTAGAAGGTAAATTCACACAAAAATCACAAAATAAACATACTCAATTACAAGCGTTAGGAAGTTACAGTGTTTTAAAAAGGCTTTTTAACTTAAAGCATATCACTTTTACTTAAAAGCAAATATAAATTCTTAAAATGTCAATTATTAACATAAAATTGTCCAAAATTTCTAAAATTTTATAAGCAAAATGATCCCCAAATTGAGTTGGAGGTTCAGTAGGCAGGGTAAGTTGTGAACACCGAAAGTGAATCATAACTGGTGATTGACATGTAGTGTAATTAGAACAGATTAATGTTCAACTACTATCTTTACGGAGTATGATGTACTTTGTCTTTGAAATGTGCATGTCTGAATTATTTAAAACATATGATAGTTAAATTAGTTAAATGATGGCAATCAAATATGCACTTTAGGTTAAAAGTTATATGATTTCGTGTGCTAGTTTCATATGTTACTTGCCATCAGGATATAACAAAAACGACAAAAATCAAATTTTCACAGTGATAATGCAGAGATATTTCAAAATATTAAATAATAAAAAATGATCTGTTTCTTGATGCTAGAGAGGATGTGGAGAAATAGGAACACTTTTTCACTGTTGGTGGAAGTATAAATTGGTTCAGCCATTATGTAAGACAGTGTGGCGATTACTCAAGGATCTAGATCTAGAAATATCATTTGACCCAGCAATCCCATTACTGGGTACCCAAATAATTATAAATGTTTCTATTATAAAGACACATGCACACATGTTTGTGGCAGCACTGTTCACAATAGCAAAGAGTTGGAATGAACCCAAATGCCCATCAATGATAGACTAGTTAAAGAAAATGTGACATGTATACATCGTGGAATACTATGCAGCCAATAAAAAGGATGAGTACATGTCCTTTGTGGGGACATGGATGAAGCTGGAAACCATCATTCTCAGCAAACTAACATAAGAACAGAAAACCAAACACTGCATATTTTCATTCATAAGTGGAAGTTGAACAGTGAGAACACATGGATACAGGGAGGGGAACATCACACACCCAGCCTATTGGGGGCTGGGAAGGTAGGGGAAGGACAGCATTAGGAGAAATACCTAACGTAGATTACCGGTTGATGGATGCAGCCAACCACCATGGCACATGTGTTTCCCAAATGTACCCTGCATATTCTGCACATGTACCCCAGAACTTAAAGTACAATAAATAATAATAATAATAAATGTTCTGTTTCTTTTAGAGGTCTGTGAAAAAAAAACTAGAATGCAAACAGCCACATGGCAAGAGAAGAAGTAATGGAAGAAGGCTCCAAGAGTTGTGGGATTTGCTTGAGTTCTTTCTTCTAGGTGACAGAAGCAGATGTAGTAGAACACAAATTTAAAAGGGGAAGCCAAGGATCATGCCTGGTCATAAAAAGTCTTGGATACAAAAGATTTTAGAAGAAGAAGGAGAAAATAAAGTCAGTAGTGAGACACCAGCACCATTAGAAGGACCAAAAGATGGAGAGTTATGTGAGGAGCTTCCAGAAAATAGGACATATACAAGTGCTGAGTATTCCAGTCTTATGCACAGGTGCATTTATAAATGAATAATAGCACACATGTGCTAATAATAGAACAGAAGACTTTTTAGATATAACCCTAGATGTAACAATTCTTACAAGTTTCATGCCTAAATTTCCAGATATCTTCAGCGGTCTAAAGTAGAACTCTCTACCATCTCCATGGAGACAATTATTTACTATGTCTCTATTTCAATTGATATCTCTACTTCTCCCCAAGCTACATGTGCTCATGACTTTTAACTCCCTTTTGTTAAGCATTATATGTTGCCACTTAATTCTGTAAGTTTCCTTCCTCAATGTCTCATATGTAACCCTTTCTATTCACTTTATTGCTACTGGTATAACATAACTTCAAACCTACATTATTGTAATTGTTTCCTAACTGGTCTCCCAAACTCCATTTATTTAACTTTTCTCTTTTCCCGAAAGTCAATTCACCCACCTCTCTCCAGTAAAATAATTCAACTCATTATATTCCCAGTGCAGTGTTCCAATGATACCTAATGCCTAGAGGTAGAGAACCAAACTTCTTAATCTTACCTTTAAAACCCTATAGTTTTCATACCTGCCGTTTCATCTCCCCTGCTTTTCCCTTTTCACACTTGTAGACTAGTACTGTCTTAGCTTGTCTCATATTAAAGCTATCCATGATTGCTTCAATTGGTCATGTGAGACTGGAAACGCAGAGAAAGCCAGGACAATGCTTTCCTTGCCTTTACTTACATCACAATGCTTTTCAGGATGTTTTGTATGGAGCAGAATATAGCAGTGACTGCCACTGGTTTATCCATATCAATCCTCCCTTTTCAAAGTTCATCAGTTAAAGTCTATAAGGAACACAATTGTGGTAAAACAAGGAAGGGCAGGGTCTCTAAGTAACAGGAAGCTGGAAGAGGGTTATAGGATTTAGACCTTTGCTGTGTGACTATAGAGGCGAGAGCAAGGAAGGCTAGCTTTGGATTGAATAACGTCCAAAAGCAAGAGCAATTCAGTAACACAGTTGCCAGGTACCATAATGTTTATTCAGGATGTTGGAGGAACAAAATCATGCTGGGGATATCATTGTAATAAAACAGCAACACACAAAACTCAATTTTTGCAGCTACAATATGGCCTTGTTAAAAACATTGTTTATTATAATCTGAACATTAACAGAGCTAATTTTTCTTTTCTTTTTTGTTTGAGACAAAGTTTTGCTCTTGTTGCCCCAGAGTGGAGTGCAAGCAATTCTCCTGCCTCAATCTCCCAAGTAGCTGGGATTACAGACATGCACCACCACACCTAGCTAATTTTGTATTTTTAGTAGAGATGGGCTTTCTCTATGTTGGTCAGGCTGGTCTTGAACCCCCGACCTCAAGTGATCTGCTTGCCTCAGACTCCCAAAGTGCTGGGATTACAGGCCTGAGCCACTGTTCCCCGCCTTTTCTTTCTTTTAGATATAAAACCACCTAAATGGGGGGCCACAGTGGCTCCGGCCAGATGTCCAGGCACTTGATGAGGCGAGGCCATGAGTTCAAGGCCAACCTGAGCAACGTTACAAGGTCTCAATAATTAACCAAAACCACCTAAATTTAATAGGGTATGTGGCTATCCAGACTATGCTGTTAAACCCTCCATGCTGCTAATTTTGTGTATGTAGCTAAATTCTAGTCAATAGGATAAAACCAGATTTCATGCATGTAACTTCCATAGTATATTTTTTTCAAAAAAAACATTTTTCTCTCCCCCATCCTTTACTTGCTTCTATGGATCAAACACATATGTATTTCTGTAAGTCAGCTTTGACCATGTATTTCCCAGGAGATAATGGAATAAAAAGTTAGAAGGCTCATAAGATTCCATGACAACCTTGTGGAACATGGCTACCTGTCTACCCTGTATCTTTCACCTTCTTCTGAATAGTAAATGAAAAAGAAATAATCTAACTTATTTTAGTCACTGAATATTTGAATATTTTCTTTAGAGTGGCATGTTTTATTTTTATCTAATAACATATGACAAGATATTGGCCATTGAATTATGAATTCTAACAATAAAATGTTGAGTATGTCTACTATAGATCTAGAGGTTCTTAGTTGGATTATGTACATTATCTATTACCTTCTTTGGCCTTCCATTATGTAATCTGCCAAGTATTTTTATAAATCTGGAAACTATTTGCATAGACACACTGCATAAATATGTAACACTAAGAAAAAATAATAAAACCCAAAAACCTTAAAAGGACTAATAGTATCATTATAGGTAACTGTAAAATGAAAAGAAGTCTCAGTCATGCTTTGCTGTTGGATTACAAAGGTTTGATTTGTTTTGTCAAATCTGCACTTACTGGGTGCAGAAGTCTCAATTTATTAAACTCTCCATTGGAAAATTGTTCAATTAAAATAAGACAATAAGTCATAGTGAAGACATTTTATGTTGTTAATAAGCTTATTTGATGTTTTCAGAATATTCAAAACAAAGGTTACAGTATGAGCATTGTAATTACTTTCCCCAGAATATGCGAATATCTGTAGGTATAATATGAAGTCAGATTAATAGTTGGGTTTCATTTTAGGTTTGAAATGTAGTACTTAAATTATATTAAAAGAAATCTTGGCTGAGAGAGGTGACTCACACCTGTAATCTGAGAATTTTAAGAGGCTGAAGTGGGTGGATCACTCAAGGTCAGGAGTTCGAGATCAGACTAGTCAACATGGTGAAACCCTCTCTCTATTAAAAGTACCAAAATTAGCAGGGCATGGTGTCAGGCACCTGTAATCCCAGCTACTCAGGAAGCTGAGGCAGGAGAATCACTTGAACCCAGGAAGCAGATGTTACAGTGAACTGAGATCGAGCCGCTACACTCCAGCCTGTGGACAATAAAGCGAGACTGTGTCTCAAAAAAAAAAAAAAAAAAAAAAGGAAAGAAAGAAAGAAAGAAATCCTAATTGAGAAAAAACTTGATGTTACATGTCACCCATAATACATGTACCTAATGAATTGTTTCACTCTTACCCACGAAAAGATCCCAGAAACATTTAATGTTGTGCTTTGGATAGGCATTAGGTTGCTGGCACAAAAATGAAACCTCACCACATCAAGACATGCTTTAATGGGAATAATACAACAACATCTTTTGTAAATACAAGATTGTTAAGAATTTCTACTTTTTTGATGGATTAATTTGGCTTTTCAAAAAATAACATATTTATGCTTGAGAAAGTCTAGATTCTGCCTTCTGCACAAAATTTTGAAAGTTGGAAAAGTCATAAGGCTACCAGGTTTATAAGAAAATGGTTGAATACTCTGCAAAGATAAAACTTTTCTGAAACCCATATGGCAGTTGAAGTTACAGTAAAACTATTAACTCGAAATCTAAGTATATCAAGAAGAACTCAAAGAGTTTCAGGATATCAGCTCTTGTGTATTTGAAGCAGATGGAAACCAATGCCATGCAAGCCAGTAAGGAGAAAGCTGCTGAAATCTGTAATGAATTGCTAAAGGCTGAGTGTGGGCAATCATGAGAGTGTGGAAACTCAGGAAGCCAAAGGCACAGGGGAATTTGCACCCACTCATGAGTTCTCATGCATAGAACTGCAGACTGGGTGGAGAGTTTTGAGAAGCCTTCCCTTATGAGACAGTTTTCGGGGAAAAGAATAACTGCTACTGCAAGAAAAGTACAATATTCCCCCTGTTCCCCCACAGAGGAAAGGCCTTAGGATGCTGGGAGCGGGTAACAAATCTGCTGTGTTTTAGACACAGGTGAAGACCTGAGGCTAGGGGAATGAAACAGAAACAAACAAACAAAAAACAAGTAAACAAACACACACAAAAAAACCTCTCTAAGAGAATGGGCAGAAATGTGTTTTAGACCTGGGCAGAATTACTGAGAAGACCACACAATTGAGACCCAGGAACACAGCACCTGGTAAAATGGAGCCCAAACCTGAACAGAGAACAACACCCCTATCGAACCAGGTAAGGAGCATTGAGAAACAGAAAACAACAAGCCACTGTTAGAGGAATGGTCAAGAGCACGGAAAGAGATCTTCTGTGAGGCACAGAGAAAAATATATGACCTAAAGCCAAGAGTCAGCAGATACCGAGTAAAACACACTCTGAATCCAGCCATCCTTATAGCCACCCCTGCTTCAAACTTAAGGTAATTCTAGAGATATTTGAAGCTTGTAGTTCATTTAAGGCACTCACAGCAGCAATGAAATCTAAACACCGTTTAGCTCCTGGCCAGATTGACACAACATTTCACAATAAAGGCCTAGCAAAGGCAAAAGTGTAACAATTTCCAGGCATAGATATAATACTATTTACCTCAAGCTCCACTATCCTACAAAAGACAGTTTAATTTTTACTATCAGATTTATATTAATTTTTCAACAATGCTAAATAATGTATGCCCATGAAAACATGGCTGGAATATGATCCTCCTTTATTTACCTGGAGAAAACATATTTGTAATGACATATTAGCTGATTAAAATGCATTGAGGCATATTTTTGGTGATGCAACAAGATATGTACATTCTATGAAGTTTTAATGCCAGAAGTTATACTACAGGAGATACGCGAATCCATACTTATTTATGGATATATGTAGGTATTAAAATTCTTCATGCAAACTATTTTTGCTTAAGACAATAAAAAATTCCTATGTATATAAAATTAAAATAAAAAATAAAGTGCTGGGCACGGTGGCTCACACCTGTAATCCCAGCACTTTGGGAGGCTGAGGTCGGCAGATCACCTGAGGTTAGGAGCTGGAGACCATCCTGTAGAACATGGAAAAACCCTGACTCTACTAAAAATACAAAAATTAGTTGGGCATGGTGGCATGTGCTTGTAAGCCCATATACTGGGGAGGCTGAGTCAGAATTACTTGAACTCAGGAAGTGGAGGTTGCAGTGAGTCAAGACTGTACCACTGCACTCCAGCGTGAGCAAGAAGAGCAAAACTCTGTCTCAAAAAATAAAATAAATAAATAAATAATAGATAAAAAAACATAAAAAATAAAACAACATGGGTCAAATTGCTGGTAGCATTAAAATTCAGAATTTCAAACCTGAACTAAATATAAACTTTTAAATGTTTTTTAAAAAACTTGTTAACATGATCTACCAATTTCTGCCTAAATTATTTAGAAAACCATATTAAGAAAATGGATAAATATTCCTAATACATAAATGCTAAGAACTAAACTTTAATATTGGGATTCAGATTGTATTGCTATTTACTAAAAAAAATCAATGTTGCTTTGAGAATCAAATTCTATCTAACATTATCACAGTAAAAGCACTATTTTTGATGATCATCTTAGAAATGAGATCTTTGACCCATATTTATTTATTTATTTACTTTTTTTCTTCTTTTTTTTGGAGACAGAGTTTTGCTCTTGTTACCCAGGCTAGAGTGCAATGGCTCACGGCAACCTCCGCCTCCTGGGTTCAAGCAATTCTCCTGCCTCAGCCTCCTGAGTAGCTGGGATTACAGGCATGCGCCACCATGCCCGGCTAATTTTCTGTATTTTTAGTAGAGACAGGTTTTCACCATGTTGACCAGGATGGTCTCGATCTCGTGACCTCGTGATCCACCCGCCTCAGCCTCCTAAAGTGCTGAGATTACAGGCTTGAGCCACCGTGCCTGGCCTTTTGGCTAAGATCAAGTGTAGTATCTGTTCTTATCAGTTTAATATTTACTTTTTTTTTTCTTTTTTTTTTTTTTTTGAGACGGAGTTTCGCTCTTGTTACCCAGGCTGGAGTGCAATGGCGATCTCAGCTCACCGCAACCTCCGCCTCCTGAGTTCAGGCAATTCTCCTGCTTCAGCCTCCTGAGTAGCTGGGATTACAGGCACGTGCCACCATGCCCAGCTAATTTTTTGTATTTTTAGTAGAGACGGGGTTTCACCATGTTGACCTGAATGGTCTTGATCTCTTGACCTCGTGATCCATCCGCCTCGGCCTCCCAAAGTGCTGGCATTACAGGCTTAAGCCACCGCGCCCAGCCAATATTTACTTATTTTTATTGTACTTTAGGTTCTGGGGTACATGTGCAGATCATGAAGGGTTGTTGCATAGGTACTTACATGACAAGTTGGTTTGCTGCCTCCATCCACTCTCCCCCGCCCACCTATATCTGGCATTTCTCCCCATGTTATCCCTCCCCAACCTCCCCATACCCCCGTCCCTCCCCAACCCCCCAGCAGACCCGTCCCTGTGTGTGATGCTCCCCTCCCTGTGTCCATGTGTTCTCATTGTTCAACACCCGCCTATGAGTGAGAATATTCGGTGTTTGATTTTCTGTTCTTGTGTCAGTTTGCTAAAATGATGGTTTCTAGATTCATCCATGTCCCTACAAAGGACATTATTTTTTATGGCTGCATAGTATTCCATGGTGTATATGTGCCACATTTTCTTTGTCAAGTCTAACATTGATGGGCATTTGGGTTGGTTCCAAGTCTTTGCTATTGTAAACAGTGCTGCAATGAACATACGTGTGCATGTGTCTTTATAATAGAAGGATTTATAATCTTTTGGGTATATACCCAGTAATAGGATTACTGGTTTTGACCCATATTTAAATGAACTTTCTCAACTCCCAAATTTGCTATCTTGGTTTTAACTTTTTATGGCCAATAAATATAATTTTTATTCAAATGGTATATTCATCTTCTTCAAAGAATATTGTTATGGTTATCTTTAGTTTTTGTACTGGCAAATTTAAATCAGAAGATACAAGAGAAAAACAGAGATGTCCTTCTAGAATTCAGAAGAAAACGATAAAGATATAAAACTAATAAGAAATTAAATATTAAATAAAAACTGGAGAGATTGAACTATTGATTTATAAGTAAAAATAAAAAGGTTGGGAGAGAGATTTAAGGAGACTGGGAGGGGACCCCAAATGCCTCACTGAGGTGATGTTTATGTCATGACCAGAATGACATTAGAGACCCACCCCTGCACAACTCTGGAAACTGTGTCAAAGAGAAGCCACCCTGGTGCAGACACACAATTGGAAGTGAGTCTGGCAGAAGAAGTGAGACAGGGGCCAATGTGGCTGTAGAGACTCTGAGGATGGGAAGCAGGAGCAGAGAGCAGAAGAATCGTGTGCCCTGGGAGATGAGGTTAGTGATCTGCTCTTTTTTAACAACATCACCCCAAAGCTTAACATCTTTAAACAACTACTTAAACAACTACTCAATATTTCACAATTTGTGTGGACCAGAATCTGGGCACCGCTTAGCTGGATGCCTCTGCCTCAGGGTCTCTGATAAGGCTGGGACTGTGGTCTCAAATGAACCTGGATTGGGGGTGCTTCCGTTCATGTGGGTATTGACAAGATTCGGTGGAATTCAGTCCTGAGTTCCTCACTGTCTGTTGGCCTAGGCACTCCCTAGGTTCTCTGTCATGTAAGCCTCCACATAGGGCACCTTATATCATTGGAACTCACATCCTCAGTCTGAAAAATACAACAGAGAGCCACAGGAAGAAACAGGAGCGGTAAAGAGAGAAAGACAGAGACAAAAACAGAGGCTAAGGAAGGAAACACAGGGCAGAGCAAGAAGGTGCAAAATGAAAGCTGTTTTCATAATAAAATCTTGGGAATTGCAATAGACAGTGTTTTTCTTACCAAAATGCATATGTTGAAATTCTAACCTTCAATGTAATGGTATTAGGAGATGGAAGTAAATTGGGACCTGACGGTGGAGACTTTATGATTAGAATTACTGCCTTTATTTAAAAAAAGAAACAACAACAACAACAACAAAAACGGAGAGCTCCCAACTGTCTCTGCCAGGCGAGTACACAACCTGAAGTCTTCAGTCTGTAACTCAGAGGAGAGTCCTCACCAAAACCTGACCGTGCTGCCCCCGATTTCTCACTTCCAGCCTCTAGAACTGTGAGAAATAACATTGTGTTGTTTATTAACATACACATATATATTGCTTTATATGTAAAAATTCAAAACTTTAAATGAAAGGAACTTTTCAACCATTGATGTACACTTACAACGAGGCCATGAGGAAAAATGTTCATACAGGCCAGGTGCAGTGGCTCATGCCTGTAATCCCAGCACTTTGGGAGGCAAAGGCGGGCAGATTGCCTGAGCTCAGGAGTTTGTGACCAGCCCAAGCAACAAGATGAAACCACGACTCTACTAAAAAAATACAAAAATTTACAATACATGTAATAGTTATAATAATCATATATGTTATATATAATCAGTTGCATAATTTAAAATGTATAATATATAACAATATAATATATTCATGTATATAGTTATATAAATAAATTTATGCATTTAAAACACATTTACATAGCTGCCTATATATGGATTATATGTACTATAAATGTGATTATTCAGCTTATATGAAATATATGTGATTGTATAATACATACCTTATATATAATTTTGTATGTTTATATTTAATTTGCAAAGATCATGTGCAATTTTCATTTAATGTAACTTAGTTTTAATTTTCTTAATTTTTTTAAGTTTAATTTTTGTTGTTGTTGATCCATTGCCTTAATGACATATCCACAAAGTCTTTGCCTACAATCATTCATCATTTTAAATAATATTATTTATGTTTTATTTTTGTTTTTTTTGTAGATACTCTTGATCAGGATGAAAAAGTTACCCTTCTTGCTTGCCTAAATAGATACTAGTTTTTACTTAAAGCTTTTCAGCTTGTATTGAGAGGATCAAATTGCTTTTCTTTCATGATCTGTTAAAATGGTGAATTTTCTTGATTAGTTTACTAATATCAGAAAAAGTCTACATTTATAGAATAAATTTTATATGGTCACATGTATTATAGTTTTATATTACATATGGTTGGTTTGATATGGAGGAGATAGAGACGATCAGTAATTAAAATAGATTAATATTTAACTCTAATATCCTAAAGACTTAGTACACAAACATCGCAAATTCAGTTATTTCTGCCTCTCACTCTGCTTTGTTCATGGTATTCTCATTTTATTTTTGTTTTGGTTAGAAACTTTAATAAGTACAAAGGAATTTGTTGGAAACCAAGAGAGTGTGCATCTTCATTTCTAATGTTATGCAGTTCATCCTATCCTGAGATTATGTTTTCTTGTCTTTTGATTGATAATGTACTTAAATAAAATACATTTGATAATGTATTATAAAAAGCAAAGTACATAAAGATCAAATGCGATTGGGTTTGATTATCACTGGCAGTCACACTGCTTTCCAGAATGGAAGTCTTTGCTTTAACAAATTGTTACTGATTTTTAATTTTTTTATTTTAATACTTTATCCTCTTAATTTTGAGATCCAATGGTCCGTACAGAAAAAGATAATAATAAAGAAGAATAAATTATTACTTTTTATTTTCTCCTTATTTTATACGTGTACAAAAATTGTAACAATAAAATCATGGGGTTTTGTATTTGAAGTTTTGCCTATATTTGTTTTTTTTTTGTCTAAGTTTATATTTTATTTGCTTGTTACTGTAATTGAAATATTTATTTAAGATAATAAACCTGAAATAGTCTGTGATTTACTATATGACGTTTTATGTTTTTAATAGTTTTTATCATGTTTTCATTTCTCATCGTGAATGGCATGCCTGACACATGGAAATTGATAAATGTTACAGAGTTACTTAGTAACCCTGAACAAACCAAATACAGAAATCCCATGGAGAATATAATTAATCCTTTCTGCTGATATTAGGAAGATTACCCTATAAAATCACTAAGAGGAAATTTATTTCTCTTACTTAGCTTAAAATATTTGGACAGGCTGCTAATATAAGAAATGTAAGTTTAAATTTTTTAAAGTAATTTCACTTGAAACCTCAATGGACTTAAAATAATTATATTTCATATGGCATAGCACTGATATTTAAAGTCTAACACTTCTTAAAGATCAGCTCTAATGCCCTCACTATCACGAAGACTTTTTGAACTCCTACACCCCACTTGATCTACCCTAGCCCACAGCAATGTCTATCTCTGAAACCCCATTATGAGACATCGGATCCCTCTTATCTTCCTTTTCCTCTTTTATAAATATTTGTGCATATTTGCCAATCATCTTTATAACACTCTTTCAGTGTACCAAACATCACTCAATCTGTTAGCAAATAATCCTTCTTGTTTACATATGATTACCTCAGTGAATATCAAAAGGAACTTAGAGTTTGCTCAAATATGAACAACATCATGCAACGGATTAACATTTGAAATGAGTGTATGAGAAAAGCAGGAGAGAAAGGGAAAAAAGAAAGATGATAGAAAACATGAAATATGATTAGAAGAAATCAGATTTGATAAGAAAAACATTAATGATGTAATTTCCTGAATATTCAAAAAGAGCATAATAAATTTTGTTATATGCTTTCTAGTAGTCTCTGCCAAATGAGTCAGACTTAGTTATGTAATTTCTAGAGTTCATAAATAAAATCAAACCAGTTGTCCACAAAGCTAACATCAGTCTCTTATATTGTGAGTGTAAATATAGTTCTCTCATGGGTTTTGGTGTATAGAGTACAGGAAAGTAAAATATATCACCTTACCTTGTTACAGTATCTAAGGCAGTAAGTTTTATCTTTGCTCTCTCAGTATAACTCAAAGAAAAATGGGTCAGATATGGTTTGGCTGTGTCCCCATCCAAATCTCAACTTGAATTGTGTTGATACCCATGTGTGAAAGGCAGGGCCTGGTTCAGATAATTGAATCATACTGTTCTCATGGTAGTAATAAGTCTCAGGAGATCTGATGGTTTGATAAATGGAATTTCCCCTGCACAAGCTCTCCTGCCTGTCACCATGTAAGACAGGACTCTGCTCCTCATTTGCCTTCTGCCATGATTGTGAGTCCTCCCCAGACTTGTGAAACTGTGAGCCATTACACCTCCTTCCTTTATATATTACTCATTCTCAGGGTTTGTTTATATTAGCAGTGCAAGGCCAGACTAATAAAGGGTCTATACAAGGAGGTAGCTCGGTATAATTAATTTTATGAGAGGTCAAAACCATGGCATTTTATGATTAAATTTCTGCTTATCTTGCTTAATCCAAGTATAGACAGTAGAATGCTTAACCTTCCCATTTTCAATTTTTTATTCTCCTACAAGTTCTACTATATAGTGACACCACAAACTACTTTATATACCAATCTAGACTTCTAGTCATCAGCAGATGAAAAAATATTCTAAGTAATTATAAAGTGAGCTATATAATGCTACCTAACAACTGTGGAGTAATCTTTGTGAAACTACTATATTTGAATATTTTCTTGAATTTTTCTCATATTTTAAATTAAAAAATAGTAGAAAGTGGGAAAAAAAAAAAAAAAAGCCTGGCACCGTAGTGCACGCCTGTAATCCCAGCATTTTGGGAGGCCGAGGAGGGCAGTTCATGAGGTCAGGAGATCAAGACCACCCTTACCAACCAGGGTGAAACCCCATTTTTACTAAAAATACAAAAATTAGCTGGGCTTGGTGGCGGTCACCTGTAATCCCAGCTACTCTGGAGGAGAGGCTGAGGCAGGAAAATTGCTTGAACCCAGGAGGCGGAGGTTGCAGTGAGACGAGATACCACCACTGCTCTCCAGCCTAGGTGACAGAAGTGAGACTGCATCTCAAAAACAAACAAACAACAACAACAACAAAAAAAAAAAAAACAAATAAAGTGGAAAAAGAGCAAGTTCTAATATCAGTGATCACAAAGTATAGGTTTCATATAGTTAGGACATCCAAATAGGATATTTAATTGGGATAGTCAACTTAGAACTATTTGAAAAAAAGAAAGAGATATCCTTAGATATGATTAAAGCTGAAAAAAATTTTCCTCAATCTAAGGCTCAGTGAATTTAAGTAAACTCTTCATGTTTTGAAATGTGAAAAAATATGCATAAAATTCCAGAAACACATACTATGGTATAAAAAAGAAAGAAATAATTTGGGATAATTTAATATGTTTTAGATCTCTAGAAATATAAAATATTAAAACCAGAAGACTAACTCTATTGCTCATTATCAGGTCTACATTGTTAGTATTAATAAGATACTCTTTATATTTATCAGAGTAGATAAATTGAGTACATTCTCCAGAGTTTCATTTTCTCTCTAAACTGAGTGTATGATAAGAAATAATACGCAATGATTTTGAATTCATTCCTCTAGAGGACTCCAAGTAATACTCTCTGTTGTATTTACTTAAGTGGTCAGCTGAACAGACTGTATATTTAACATCTTTTTGCAAGAATAAAGGAGTCTAATAAGAACGTGCTTGAATTTCACCCTTCTGTGTTTTTCTTGTTCTCTGGTCTCCAAAGTGAAAGATGGATAAATTTGAGTGGCAACAATTCAACTGTATACCCAAAAAGGTTCATTTTACATTTGTGTGTGTGTGTGTGCACAAGTCCATGAGATCTAAATGTAAATATTATCCATTATCCTTTTTGTATTTTCTCCTTCCCTAAATCAGACATTTTGGGAAAGCAGAAAAAAAAAAAAATACTAGAAAAGAAATTTATGAGACTGCATATATTAAGTTTATAAGATGAAGAAAATTATTGAAATAATATATTAAGGCAAGTATTTTCAATATTAGAAAAAATAATATTGAGAATTTGGGTTAAACTTAGATATAGTTTAAGATACTAAGAGACACGGAAAGCTAAAATAATAATAATAATAATAAATGATTAGTCCATCCTCACTTTTCTGGTGGTTTAAAATATATTTAGGTATACAGCAAAAATTACAAGTGAATAAAGCACTTGATTATATTGATCCTTATAATATTTACATCTTGAACTCACAACTTGTCCTAAAGGGAAAGCATCTAATGTGACTATCCCTAATCATAATTGATTTCTGATTAATAATCTGTAAGACAATGAAATCATCTACATCAGATATATCATAAATTAGCAACAAAAAATTATAAATATATTTTCTATTATAAATCAAGGTAATGGAAAGCAATACATTTTCTTATATCTAAAATTTATCTTTACTTTTTTTTTACATTATATTTTTTACTTTACTCAGGACATTTTTAGAAAATGTACATTACCAGAAAATAAAGATACTTTACTGCTTCACAAGGATTGGTTATACCAAATTAATGAAGTGTTTAAAAAAAAAATTCCATTAGAAAACATGTAGCTATCTGATTGATAAATGAAGCATTTCTTTTTACTAGTATATTAGCTAAAATGAGATCAGATTTACATGTGTGTTTTTTAGGTAAGATTTCAAAGAGGCAACAATATTTGCCTTCTGAAAGTGGAGTCTTTCTTCATAATTGTGAAGGGAATACTGAGCATATCTTAAAGAAACAGCAAAATAATATGGTTTATTGAATTTAAAATTACTT
Organism: Saguinus oedipus; assembly: GCA_031835075.1. NCBI lineage: Eukaryota > Metazoa > Chordata > Mammalia > Primates > Cebidae > Saguinus > Saguinus oedipus. The sequence goes on from CM063185.1 coordinate 60,203,090, forward strand.
TAGACCTCTGTTCCTTCTGAAAATCCTATTCCTCAGAGAATTATTTCTTCAATTGTTGTATATATGCTAAACACTACTAAAGTTGTTTTTCTAGTTTTTCTTTTCATGTAAACTACAACATTCCAAACTTTCTATTTCACTTTTTTTTCTAGTTTCATCTTTTTACCTAAACTACAATATGCCTAACAAAATGCCACACGTTTTCATTTGAATGTGCTTCTGTTTCAAAGCAACAGTTCTGAAACCACATTGAGTATCATTTCTCTCAACTTTCTCCTAAAATGTTTCAAGATCTTTTCAGTGCCACTATTTCTATGGTAATCATCGTCAATACCTATCTAACATCTTTTATTAGATAGGTGATTTCATGTTAGATCTTGCATGAAGCTTCTGATAATCTTAGTTTTAAATCTTTTCCCTTCTCAGAATTTCTATAGAATTTTTTAAAATACATTTAATATTAGTTAATCTTGTTTTGTTCCCTAATGGTTTTATGTATGTGGACTTAGCTATGAATATTATGTGTTAAATGCCTTACCTAAATAATTTTTCATCTTAGCAAACGTGTGCTAAGTAGAACTCATAATTCCCATTTTACAGACGGTTTGATGAGATTGAGAATAATAGCAGGCCTATGTCAAAGTTGCACAGAACTTCTTTGGTTTAATTCTACTCTGATCTGTAGTTTTTAAAACTTTCTACAATCATCTTTTATCCTAACATATCATGGAACATTTTATTTTTCCTTAAACTGCACCCAACTCTGAAAATAAAGCAGATAATAAATACCTGTTGGTCGATTAGTAAATTAAAGGACATCAGTCTTGCAAAAATGAAGCTATTCCTTTTTGTTGTGGTTTGTTTTGTTTTGTTGTGTTGCTCTGTCACCCATGCTGGAGTGCAGTGGTGTGATATCAGCTCACTGCAGCCTCTGCCTCCCTGGTATAAGTGATTCTCCTGCCTCAGCCTCTCCAGTAGCTGGGATTACAGGTGCCCGCCACCACACCCAGCTAATTTTCGTAGTTTTAGTAGAGATGGGGTTTCTTCATGTTGTCCAGGCTGGTCTCATACTCCTGTTCTCAAGTGATCCATCCACTTCAGTCTCCCAAACTGCTAGGATAAGCCACCATGCATGATCCTTGAAACTATTATATTCAATGATAAATAAAGCAACACCATTCTGAGGGAATAACAAAATCATTGTGTACATATGAATATATTCTATGTTATTTATAGACATAATTAAAACCCATTGAATCATCACTAATAAACATAAAGTAATAAAGCATAGAATCAAAAGGCAGACTGACAAATGTCACCATGAGAAAAGATAAACAACATATTTGAAAGGGTGTTAAAAAGAACACCTTTGATTAGTTTTAATTTGTGTATAATGACTCTATTAGTTAATGTCGCTATCACAGTGAAGCATCAAGCTCAGGAAACACTGAGGATTGTTCCAGATATTCTCTTTTACCTTCAATAGAGGTATACTGTTTCTTATTTGTAAGCTTCTTCTTTTTATTGGATAAATAAAAATCATAGTTACAAAATCTCAAAAATCTTTCCTATTAAAGGAAAGATCCCAGACATGTGAAACAAGGATGCTCTTTTATGATAAAAGGGAGCATAGAGTAGCTTTCCTTGCTTTTAGCAGCAACATTAACTGCCAGAGATAATTCACTGGGAAGCAGCGGAGTTGTGTGTCTAGCAGTGCTGGTAGAATCCTAAGAAGATCATTCTCAGGGCATTATCATGGCTGTGTCTGGCACTACCTAGAATTCTTCGGTTTCTACCCATTTTCTGAATGTTTCATTGATACTAAGAGATGAAGTCTGGTCTCTGGTTAAAAAAAAAAGCAATGCAAAAATTAGGTTTACGATCTCAGTAAGCATCCTTACCTCTTGAACATAAACAATAAAGGAAACAAAGAATTACTAGAACATCTCCTCAAAAGATTGGAGAATGAAAAATGATTCAGTTCACATGATAATGTTCAAAATACACTCTTATTTCTCAAAGTGTCTTCAGAATTTTTAAATGTCACATGATTTATTTACCATGTGACAATGCATATTTATTTTAAATTGATGATATCCACATAGGAAACCAGTCCTTTACATAACATATACTTAAACAGGACATTCAGTTCTTGGCAGTTTCCAATGACTGCCTCCAGTCACCTGGGCAACTATGGCATCTCAAATCTCACTTAGAGACAGTTAAGCCATAATCTGGAGGAAGGGCCAGGAATGGCTTTAGCTTTTAACCTCGCAGGTCATCAGAAACTCAGAGCAGCATCAGTTAACACAAATATGCCTCCATTGAGGAGGAAGCTTACAAATAAGAAATAGTACACATCAGTATCAACCAGAAATTCAGGGGCATTAGCAGTTCCATAAACAGCTCATTTCACATCATTGCCATGCCCCTTCAGTCTGCATCTCAATCCCCTGCCTACATTCATTTTTTCACTTCTAATTATTACTTAAGGTGTTTATTTTTTAAAAAGTCTTTGATATAAAGCTTATTTTCCTTAGCCTTAGAATATAGACAGAAATGTACAAGTTTGTCTCTGGAGTTGGATCACAGCTTTATTTGAGAAGAACGATAGACTAATGTGAACTAATTATCTTCATGTTTCTAAAGTGCCTGGACTTCACAAGCACTTAAAGGAAGTATGCTAAAATCATACAACTTTAAAACTGAGTATATTGATAAGAACTGTGTTTCCTAGCCGGGCGCGGTGGCTCACGCCTATAATCCCAGCACTTTGTGAGGCTGAGGTGGGTGGATCACTAGGTCAAGAGATCGAGACCATCCTGGTCAACAAGATGAAACCTCGTCTCAACTAAAAAATACAAAAATTAGCTGGGCATGGTGGTGTGGGCCTATAGTCCCAGCTACCCGGGAGGCTGAGGCAGGAGAATTGCTTGAACCCAGGAGGCCAAGGTTGCGGTGAGCCGAGATCATGCCATTGCACTCCAGTCTGGGTAACAACAGCGAAACTCCGTCTCAGAAAAAAAAAAAAAAAAGAACTGTGTTTCCTAACATTCCATAATTAAGTTGAAGTTGAAGAAATATAATAAAATGAAAGTTGACAGCATGCTAACAATTATGATCCTGTGAAGTAATGATCAGTTTATTTGGTTGTGCCCTCAATTACAATCTAATTATTTATTTACCTAATTTTTAATCAGTTAGGATCTATATGTGAACATCAGCCATTGCGTGTAGCTTAGTATTTGTGCTACTCCTCAATAACAGAGAACATGATATAAGCATTTTTAAATTGATGAAATTCTTATTCAGCAGGACTACCATACTTTTATAAAAGTGCAAATTTTAAAGTGTTTAATGTGAAAATTCAACTGAACTTTTACTTTAGATATAAAGGCAAATGCCTTTTGATGTTAATTTTGTCAGTCTACAAAAATAATTTCTTCATTCTGTTTTATTGGTATCATTATGATATTTTGAGAAGACTGGGATTTCAGGTACATAGTAGAAGAAATAATAGTCTACTATTTGTTATATCTCACTTAATTTTAAACTATTATTAAATAGTTTTATTTCATTCCTGAAAAATAAAACTATTTTCTGCTTTAGTCTTGCTAAATGAGAAAAAGCAAAGAGGTAGAAAAAAGATAAAATGCAAAAACAAACAAAAGAAATAGAAAGAACGGAAAGAAAATGAAGAAAAATAGGCATTATATTTAGATGTGTCTTTTTATTTAATTAAATGATGCTCCCATCAAATTATTTAAACCAATGAAATCTTCAAATAATTAGTTATCTCTCCTCCAAAACCTTAAGGGATAATATTCTGCATATTTGAAGTATTAAGCTCTCTATTGCTCTCCAGTTGCGGGTAATTAATTAGCTAAAATTATGTTCAATTACCTACACCAACTTTCTTCTGAAAACATTCTTAGTTTGCTTAAAAAGCAAACATTTGATTTTGATCAGATGTGATTTTTTTTTTTCATCTTACAAGAGGATTAAGATTAGTGAATGACTATACAGTTTTTTATGCCATTAACTTCTTGATTCCATTTAGGATACTTCAAAGAATAAGATTCAATATTATTGAAATTCTCATGAACATATTTTTTGCATATGGAAATCAAAATCTATTTGTAAATGAAAAGATAAAAAGAGTAATTGCAAAGACAAGTCTCAATAAAGTTTACAAAGTGTATATGATAGAAATAAAGGGGAAAAACGAAAGCAAATAGATGAGTCACATGAATTTTAAGATAACTATGTGAACTCATAATGTTCTAAATTAGAAGTTTGTGAAAATTACTATGACCCATAAACTACATTTGGACTAAAAAGTGAATAAAGTATTATCCTTTTTGACAAATTGTAAAATAGTATTATATGACAGACATTACTTTGTTCCTTTTGTATGAGATTATGTTCTCTGGCAAATAAAACAACTTTCTCACTAAAATAGTAGAGTAGAAGAATAAATCTCAAGATAGCTGAAGATATACAAAAGTGCCTGGTTTATATAGCATGGGGTTAAATCTCATGTTCTGGATCGGCTGTATCTCAGATTACTTCAAAATTATATTAAAAATGCTAATCATTCATTGTTATAGAAAGACAAGGCAGTGGTGCTACCAAAAGGAGCAAATATTGTTTTGTTTTCAAAGAAAGAACTAAACTGAATCTATGAATCAAATACTATTGACTCTGCATATTGATCCAGCACAAAATTTTGTAACTGTTTAGGAGCATTTCAATAATTTTTGTTCAAACAGATTTACTGAGAAAAAAATCTGAAATATATTATTTTGAAAATATTAAAATAATTTGTGATAATTTGATATCAGAAAATATCTTTGTTGGATTCATCATCATTTAAGAATAATATCAATTCCATTTGGACAAGGTTTCTAAATGGGTTGAGTGAGAGAATCAGGAAGAATTCAAGTGTCCTCGTATAAGCAATTAAAAATGTATCTGGAGATAATTTTATGGGCAATATAAAGGGCATAATATGTGACAATACAATTGGGGATTCATAGCTATTAGAAGAGGTATATTTAAAGTAAGCCAGTTTCTAAGCTCACATCAGCCTGAAAGGTACCATAATGAAATTTATAAATAACATAAAATTGTGATTTCATAAATAAATTTTATATAAAACAGTTCAAATAAGAATGGAGGACTTCAGACAGAAAGAGTAACAAAATTTAATAGTATCTTCTGTGTCTTTTCTGCTTTTTGCTCTAAATCCTTTTTATTCTTTTTGTTTAAATCAGACATGCATCATTTCCTGCCTGCATTCTTACAGCCTCATAACTGGTGTCTTTGATCTTGTAAGCTGACTTCTCTCCATTTTCCTTGATACTGAAATGATGTTTCCAAAGTTTGCTACAGAAAATAAGCACATGACAAGATGCTTGACATCATTAGTCATTAAAAAGCTGCAAATTAGGGCAGGGCACGGTGGCTCACACCTGTAATCCCAGCACTTTGGGAGGCCGAGGCAGGTGGATCACGAGGTTAAGAGATCGAGACCATCCTGGCCAACATGGTGAAAACCTGTCTCTACTAAAAATACAAAAATTAGCTGGGCGTGGTGGTGTGCACCTGTAGTCCCAGCTACTCGGGAGGCTGAGGCAGAATTGCTTGAACCCGGGAGGCAGAGGTTGCAGTGAGCTGTGATTGTGCCCCTGCACTCCAGCCTGGCACCTCCTGACTCTGTCTCTTAAAAAAAAAAAGAAGCTGCAAATTAAAGCTGCAATGAGATACTCACACAAACCTTCTAGAATGTGTAAAATTAAAAAATAATAATCATACCTGGTGATAGTAAGTTTGTGGAAGAATTAAACTCTGTATAATCACTTGGAGAAATAGTTTAGATTTTTTTAAAACTTATATGGACAAGTACCATGTTACCAAGCCAATTTACTCCTAGATATTTACCCAAAGGAAATGAAAGCTCTATAAATACTTGTAAATAAATGTTTGTACCAATTTTCTTTGTAATAGCTGAATACTAGAAACAACCTAAATATCCATCAGCAAGTGAACTAATAACAGGTTGTACTATATCCATACAATGGAATACATCTCAATGACAAAAAAATAAGAAGAAAACTTAATGAACTACGAGTAAATTTTAGCATGACATCAAAATATGTCATGCTAAAATATGCCATGTTGTCATAACAGTTATTTAGAGCTGGAGGCCAAAGAGAATCAACAGATACTGAAAAAAAGTTTTGTTAGAGCTTCTCTTATCTGACTAAAATAAGAAATTTCTGAAAAATAAGGACTGCCATAAATATCCTAGCTCAGGGAAGTTTTATGACCATAAAAAGAACAGAAAGTCAGTGTCAAATGAACTTTTACAGATAATCTAATTAGTTTCCATTTCCCCAACCCATATATTAATATTTACCTTCCTACAGTTTACTGACCTTGAAATCATAAGTTCCTTTTTTTTAAGAACTTACCATTCTTTTAAGATGGTACATAGACCAAGTTCTAGCCAATATAGTTTCAACTACTCAACTACATCTTTCAATGCTTCCATAATGCATGTTAGTAATACTTTGTCCTTTTTTTGTTTTTCTCCTGTCAATGTGACTTCTCTTTTTTTCTTTTTCTTTTCTTTTCTTTCTTTTTTTTTTGAGATAGAGTCTCACTCTGTCTCTCAGGCTGTAGTGTAGCAGCCAGATCTTGGCTCATTCAACCTCCATCTCACTGGTTCAAGAAGTGATTCTTCTCCTGCCTCAGCCTCCTGAGTAGCGGGGATTACAGGCACATGCCGCCATGCCCAGCTAATTTTTGTATTTTCAGTAGAGACAGGGATTTCACCATGTTGGTCGAGCTGGTCTCAAACTCCTGACTTCATGATCCACCTGCCTCGGCCTCCCAAAATGTGGGATTACAAGTGTAAGCCACCATCCCCAGACCATCTAAATTTTCTTAATCTAATTTACAGGGTGCCCTATGAAGAACTTAAAATGAATAGAAAAAACAGAATTTGTCCTTCCCAATACATTAACAGCATGGATTAAACAAAAATAAATATATAGAGTATGATTCTATTTATATAATATACTAGAAAATGAAAACTATACTGATGAAAGTAGATCAATTTTTGCTAGACAAAAGTGCTAAGGAGAAGGGTAGGAGCAAGAGTGAAAGTTTATACAAGTAGATAAGGAATTTTTGGGGTGGTAGGAGTATTAATTTTTTGGTTGTGGTGATATATTCATGGGTATATGTATACATCAAAACTTATTAAATTGTATACTAACTATATTGTCTGTTACAAGGAAGTTATATCTTCCTAAGTCTGCTAAAAGTGAAATAATAAGAAGAAACAATAGTAAAAGTCAGCTTTGGAAATTGCAAATCCATGGGAAATTTGAGACTTTCAACATATTGTTACAAAAAACAAAAACAAAAAATATCCAGCCCATTATTAACACTGTTATTTAGACATAGTAATCTAATTAGTTAGATAAAAGATAGGAAAAAAAGTTATTAGCACGGGAAAAGATTCTACTAAAACATCAACTGTAGATGAAATGAATATGTACCAGGAAAATACAAGGGAATCAATGAAACACTTAGAAATAACAAAATTAATAGTGATAGCTGACTACAATACTAATAAAATATTAATAGTAAATTTAGAAATTTTAATGGGAGTATAAATTACTATAAATATTTAGAAAATATTCTTTGTTTTAAAAAAAGCAAATTCAAAATAAAGTGAAGTAATGTGTAGCACATATCTTAAGAAAACTTTAGGACTATTCTTAAAGACATATAAGAAAATGTGAATATGATAGTCTTTTTTTGATTGTTAATTATATTAAATATATATCTTTAATATACAGTATGCAAACCTGAATAAGCTAAGCTACCTTGATGCTGGCAGCAGCATAGAGTTGTATTTAATACACATACACACATGCACACTCATGTAATCACACACACAATCGTATACATATACACAAAAACACATATGCAAACACACTGAGAATTCCAACTTCAGAACTTTTGAAGACTGAGAGAATCATTTTCCTCAGCACACATAAAATGTCCTAAAAATATGATTTAACTATTTATTATCCATATTACAAAACAGCTATTTCCACTCACTACCTGGTCCCATCTTCTTTTCTAGGTCTGCATCCAAATACCAATCTTCTCTTTAAAACGCTTCTTCAGCTGTCAAACCATTTTTGCTCAAAGATTGACCCAATTTGGTTTCGTCAGTCAAATTTACCTGTACTAAATCCAGATTCCAGAGAACTTGAAAATTCTTGTAAGGAAGCAGGTGCCCAGAAATTCCTCAAAATTATGTTCCGTCCTTATCCCGGAGAGTATGTTTTTTGTTTTGTTTTGTTTGTGTATGTGTGCAGTGCCTTTGGAATACTGTAGTCTAATTTTTATTCCAGTATATACACCTTAGAAAAGTGTAAAGGCACAAGTTAAATAATATAAAAATTAATAATTAAAAATATTTGCAATACATATATGATACAATATTTTACTCACATTCAAAAATATTTATAACAAAATGTAATATGAGACAATACTGTACACTGGATAAATTGTATGGCATACTTATATTTCTATTATCGTAAACAACGCTAAGACAAAGGAAACTAAAACTACTCAGCGAAACAAACAAACAAAAAAAAAACATAAAACTAAAACAAATAGGAACAGGTAAGGAATATGGAGTGTTCACTTAATATTTCTTGTCCTGGCTACAGTGGGCCATCAGATAATCCTCTGTGTCATGATTAAATGCATCTGTTTCTAGGCTTCCAAGGTTCTGGGAAGTCATGGCCTGTTATAGATTTTATCCCATGATTAAAGGCACTCACAAGAGTTGAAACTAGTGAATAGCTGGTAATACTGTTTGTGAATCTTGGCCACGCTGGAGGCAGATTCAGAGAAACACACAAGGCCCTACTTGGACTTAGGTTCTGGCCTTCAAGAAGGCCCTGTAACTGGGAGTGATTAACACAGGAACAGAAAACCAAATACCACATGTTCTCACGAAAAGTGGAGCTAAATATTGAGCACATATATGCATAAACATGGGATCAATAGACACTGCAGGCTACTAAAAGGGGGAGGGAGAGAGAGGAATGTAGGTCAAAAAACTACCTATTAGGTACATGCTCACTACCTGCGTAATGAGATCTGTTCCCTAAACCTCAGTATTATGTAATACTCCCATGCAACAAACCTGCACATGTACCCCCTGCATCTAAAACAAAAGTTAAAAATTTTAAAATAGGAAAAACAGAGATGGAAAAATAGTGGCTACTATGGTAACACTCAGGAAGCACAATCAAAATTTAATTTCATACTAGAGTTGTCAGGGTTACCCTGCAGAACCAAGTGACATAGATATCACTCAGTCCCTTGATGTCAGATTCCCAATGATCACAATTGTAGTGTATAGAAATAAATGAATATGATATTCTAATGCAAAGATTATACTTTGTTTCTAAATCAAAAGACTCAGTGTTATGAAGACATTGATTCTTTCTGAATTAACCAGCAAAGTCAATATAATCTCACTGAAACAAATTTTTAAACTGGTGAAATGATACCAAAATTTAACACAGATTTTCTAGTGCTTCCACAGCCATGCTCTATAATACAGGTAGAAATGTGGGGAACGTTAATATTTCTTCAAAGCCTGTAATATTAGCAAACTCAGAATATACCACATAATTTCATAGATCAATGTATAATGCTAAATAAGAAATTTCAGATATATGTTTTAAACTTTCCTTTTACTGTATGTGTTATCTAATACTTCCTTTAATTTTCCATAGGTTTAAGTAAAATGGTAAAAATATGATTTGTATAAGGCACATGTCCATCTCTTATAGCATTCTCTTCATCTGATAACTTTGAATTGCAGTTAAAAATCAGTTTATTATTGTCAGAAAGTTTGACTTAACACTGTATTAAAATAAAATAATTTGCATTTGATATGTGTCTTCCAATGTCAATGCATTCAACTGCTTGAGAAAATATTTTGCTGTTACCTTCTTTTTGCAAAAAATAAACAGCAATAAAATATTTTCAAGGGGTAATTTATATTTGAAATGAAATAAATAAAAATGTATACAAATGTTGATTCAAAACCATTTTTTTGCTACTTTAAAATGCAGAATTCTACTATCTTAGCTCAATATGATTACAATTATTGGAGCATTGTGGTGATGTCATAGTTGAACTGAATGGACAGAAACTACTGAGTCCTCCTCTGTACACAAGCAGGATACTTCTCCAGGTAGGAAATCTCTTAATTTTTAAATGTGCTCCACTTCTTTAAAGTTTGTAGTGTTTTATTCATATCAAACAAAATAGATTATTATCTTTCACACAATTACTTGAGAATTCAAGTGTAATCTGAGAACTTTGGGAAGGCCGAGGCGGGTGGATCACGAGGTCAAGAGATTGAGACCATCCTGGTCAACATGGTGTAACCCCGTCTCTATTAAAAATACAAAAAATTAGCTGGGCATGGTGGCGCATGCCTGTAATCCCAGTTACTCAGGAGGCTGAGGCAGGAGAATTGCCTGAACCTAGGAGGCGGAGGTTGCGGTGAGCCGAGATCGCGCCGTTTGCACTCCAGCCTGGGTAACAAGAGCGAAACTCCGTCTCAAAATAAATAAATAAATAAATAAATAAATAAAAATATTTATTTTGTTTTGTTTTGTTTTTGAGATGGAGTCATGCTCTGGAGTGAGTCGTTGGAGTGAGTGGCGGAATCTCGGTTCACTGTAACCTCCGCCTCCTAGGTTTAAGCGATTCTTCTGCCTCAGCTACCTGAGTAGCTGGGAACTACAGGTGTGCAGCACTACAGCCAGCTAAATTTTGTACTTTTTTTTTTTCATTTTTAAAATGTATTTATTTATTTATTAGCAGAGATGGAGTTTCACCATGTTGTTAGCCAGGATGGTCTCAATCTCTTGACCTCCTGACCTGCCCGCCTCAGTCTCTCAAAGTGCTGGAATTACAGGCATGAGCCACCGTGCCCTGCCCGAGCGCCTACTTTGTTTTAGATAATTGATTAAAGACTTAAATGAATCGTTTAATGTAAATTTAACAACATGCTCTGGGAAACCAAATTTATATTAGATATATTAAGAATTTAGGTATATAATTTGTTATATATTTATTACTCTGACATCCTATGCTTGCTTCCTGTATTAGCTAGATCAGTGGTCCTCAAATATCTTATTTTCATGACTTCACTATGCTGTTAAAAGTTAGTGAAGAACCTAAAGAGTTTTTATTTATGTGGACATTATCTAGCAATATTTACCATATTTGACATTAAAATGAGAATTTAAAATCTCATGTCATTTAAAAACATTCATAATATCCCATCACACATTAAAGTAAATACTTTCTGGAACAATGTTTTCAAACTTATTTTAAAAATTAGGAAAATTGTATTTAGCTTTACATTTTGGCAAATCTCTTTAATGTTTGCCTTACTAAACAGTAGCTGGCTTCTTATATTTATTCCTGTTATTAATTTATTGTGACATTACACTTTGTATACACTTATGGAAAATTGAGAATGAAAAAATTCAAATAATATTTTTGTATTACTAGGAAAAGAGTTTTGAAGGGTGGAGTTCCTGAATGGTTCCTGAGCCCCTTAAAATCCTGGAACACACTTGCAGAACCCCTGTCCTATGGCATCAGAAGTACCTAGGATACATCTGGATATATCAACCTGTTATAGGTAATTCTAATTTATTCCATAGTTATAAACACACATTTAAAAACATACCATAAAAATGTTATGAACATCTGAAAGATAATAAGCTATACGAAATTCTGACAATTCTTGACAATTTACAATGGGTTAATGAAAGCAGATTTTAAACAAAATGTTATTATTAGTAGTAGTATAGTATTATTACACTGTAACCTAGTATGATCACAAAGCATGGTTTTAGGAAGAGAGCAAACGGAAGCTATTGAATGATGAATGTATATACTGCATTTCTTCTTTCATTTGGCAAACAGTTGTTATATACAAAGACTAATGCTAGGTGGCAACGATTAAATAGAACTGAATCTGCTAAAAAATAATAAATGCTTTTCAGAAAGTTAGAAAGAATACATTATAGCTGAATAACCAGAATTGCCTGGCAGAATCAGAGGTAGGTTTGCAAACTAATGGGGGAGAGCTTAATGTTAAGAAAATAAGTTTAATAGTGAAATTTTCAAAGTTTTAATACTAGTTAGTAAAATATTTTTAGATTATTTTATTGTGATGAGAGAAATTACTATATCATGCCAAGCTGCTAAAACATAAAATATCATGCTGGATATATCAACCTAGTAAACTATGCCTTTCTGATAATAACCAATAGATTTGGCAAAACTTTTCGTTGATTATAGAGTAAGTAATGAACTTGGACCATGCTTTCGGTATGAAAAAGGAAGTAACATTTTTTTCTGTTCTTTGATATTAAAGGAATGGAAACTCTAAATGAAATTATTGCATTAAGCCTAAAACCTAAAGTCTAACATAACTAGACTTATTTAATTATAATTGGCAGCATACTGTCTACAAGAATGAAATAATTTAAATAAGATAACGTCTTCAACCTTGTTTATTTGATTGTATATGAAAAGCAATCAAATATTGATCATTCTAATTCAGAAAATTATGTATGCCTCAGAGAAGAAAACCATAACTGTCTTGCTCTGATGGTTGGCATACTATATTACAATCAAATATTTTAAGTTCATGCATTTTAATACACTATAACATTTTGAAAAGACATCTGCAATTTATATAATAACTGACTTCCTATTAAGAAAGAAGCCAACATAAAATACAAGTTGGTTTACAACACAAAGTTCACTGTGATAAGAGGATCAAGGTACTATAATAATAATTTCTCCTCAATTAGATTGTCTGTTTTATTGCAACTGTATTTAATAAAAATATTTGAACACAAAGTCCAGTTTTCAACAAACTATGAAGCCTATGATTTTTGAATTAAAATAGAAATATTTAAATATCTTTCAAATACATTATAAAATGACTTCATTTGTTTATTCAACTGTTTATCCACATCCTGCTATTTGCAATGCCCTTTTCAGTTACTATGCCTAAATCTGTAGGAAGAAAAATGTAGAAGGACAAAGTATAAGGACAAAAATATCTCTATCCTTAAACTTTGGAGCCTAGATTCTAATGGAAAAGTAATAGACAACCAAAAATTAACATACTAAATAAGTATATTATATAGTGTGTTATAACACAGTAAGAGCTATGTAGAGAAATGAGTAGGAAAATGATTGTATGTGCTAGGGGATAACATTGTTACAGTATTTTGTTTTTAATTAACACACAGGAAAATTGCCTTTTATTGGTATATGCTTTTTCCATCTTAGCACTGGTATATATTTCCGTAACCACAACTGCAATCAAGATAAGAACAATTCCATCAACTCCAAAACACTCTTTCATGCTGCTCCTTTGTCATCAAATCTCTCCCTACCCCTAAACCTTGACCAATGCTGGTCTGTTTTCAGTCTTTATAGTTTTGTGTTTTCAGGAATGCATTTAAATTGAATCATACACTAGGTAGCCTTTAACACTACCATTTTTGGCAGGGCATGGTGGCTTATGCCTGTAATCCCAACACTTTGAGAGGACAACCTGGGAGGATCACCTGAGCCCAGGAGATGGAAGCTGCAGTCAGTCAGTCGTGATAGCACCTTTACACTCCAGCCTGGGTAACCGTGAAATCATGCCTCAAAAAAATAAAACTGACGTCTTTCACACAGCATAATGACTTTGCGATTTATTCAAATTATTGCATATACCAATACTCTATTTCTCTGTATTGCTAAATAATATTCCATAATAAAAAATGTATCACAGTTCATTTATTCATTCAACTGCTGAATCAGGTTTTGGCAGTTATGAACATAATTTCTATTAATATTTGTGTACAAGTTTTTTGGGCTAACGTCAGTTCTTATGAGTCTAACGTAAATATCTGAGAGTAGAACTCCTGGGTTTTATGGTAAGTCTATGTTTCAATTTAGAATAAATTGTCAAACCATTTTCCAAAATGGCTGTAACACTTAGCATTCCCACTAGAAATGTTCTTTTGCTTATCCATAAAAATTTTAGAATTAGTTTATTTATACTAACAAAAATCCCGCAGGGATGTTCATTGTAATTTCACTAAATATCTATTGAAAGTTTGGGGAGCTTTCCCTTATCTACTACATGGAGTATATGGATTTAAATCCATGCACACAGTATGCCTTTCCAAGCATTTAGGGATTTTTTGGTTTCATTATTATTTCATAGTTTATACAAATATGTGTTTTACATGTTTTGTTAGATTTGTGCCTTAGTATTTCATTTCTTAAAGTTATTGTAAATAGTATTGAACTTTTTTCTGTTGACCCTGTATGCTGTATCCTTGATAAATTCACTGATTTGTTTCAGAAGTTTGTTGCTTGTTTGCTTTGTTTGGCTTTAAATTCTGTATCATTCATCATTTTTCAAAGAAACAAAGTAAGTTAAAAAAATATATACAGAGAGGGACCCATGGGAGTGGCTCATAGGGTGGTGGAAGGTGACAATTCCAAAATTTGTAGAACAGGCCAGCAGACTGGAAATTTGGAGGCAGGAGTTGATGAAATTTTGGGGCACGAGCTGATATGTCTTGAGGGAAATTTCTTTTTCCTCAGCAAAACCTCAGTTTGCTTTTAACACCTTTAAAATGATTGAATGGGACCCATACACATTACTAAGAATAATCTCCTTTAGTTTAAGTAAGCTGATTGCACATGTTAACTGCATCTACAAAACACCTTCATTATGAGACCTATATTAGTTTTTAAGTTAGGTACAAATCTATTTAGCCTAACTAAGCTTACACATAAAACTAACCATGATAGAGTCTTTGGGATTTTCTAGGTTGACAATAATACATTATCTACGAATAAGGCAGTTATATCCCTCTTTTGTCCATCCATACAGTTATTTATTCCTGTGTCTACTGTACTGGTCAGCACTTACAGAACAGTGTTAAATAAGAATGATCAGAGTGTATGTTCCTCTTTGTTATTTGTCTAACTTAGAAAACATTTAATCTTTTAACATCAGGGTTATGTTAGCTGTACAATCTTGACTCAGAACGTTTCCTTCTATTTCAAGCTTGTTGAGAGATTTTTATCATAAATAAATATAAAATTACAAAACGCATTTTATATGATCATGTTATCGGTTGTTGACATTGGAATAGTGAAGCAGCCTTGCATCCCTGAGGTAAATCCCACTTTGATGTAAAGTTTTGAGGTTTTTGTATTTTGTTTAGTGTATGCATTGATAGATTCAAATTGCCAACGTTTTATTGAGCATTTATTTCTCTGTTCATAATAGATACTAGTCTGCAGTTTATTTTCTTCAAAATGATGCTTTTATTTTGTTGTTTTAAAATTTTAAGTTCCAGCATACATGTTCAGGATATGCAGGTTTGTTACATAGGAAAACATGTGCAATGATGTTTTGCTGCACCTAGAAACCCATCATCTAAGTATTAAGCATACTTTATCTATTTTTCCTGATGTTTTCCCACTCTGCTGATAGGTCCCAGTGTGTATTGTTCCCTTCACTGTGTCCATATGTTCTTGTTGTTCAGCTCCCACTTAAATGCAGTGTTTGGTTTCCTGTTCCTGCATTAGTTTGGTGAGAATAATGGCTTTCAGCTTCATTCATTTTCCTGCAAATGACATGATCTTATTAGTTTTTATGGCTGCATAGTATTCCATTGTGTATATGTACCACATTTTCTTTATCTAATCTACCATTAATGGGCATTTGGGTTGACTCCATGTCTTTGCTACTGTGAATAGGGCTGCAATAAACATACACACGCATGTACCTTTAAAACTGAATTATTTATATTCCCTTGTGTATATACCTAGTAATGGGATTGCTGGGTCAAATAATATTTCTGTCTTTAGATCTTTGCAGAATTGCCACACTCTCTTTCATAATTGTTGAATTAATTTCTTCTCCCACCTCCAATGTGTATAAGCATTTCTTTTTTTCCACAACCTTGTCAGCATCTGTTATTTTATTTGACTTTTTAGTAATAATCATTCTGACTGCTGTGTGATGGTATCTCATTGTGGTTTTGGTTTGTATTTCTCTTATGATTTGTGATGGTGAGCTTTTTTTCTTAGGTTTGTTGGTCACATAATGTCTTCTTTTTGAAGTGTCTGTTCATGTCCTTTACTCACTTTTAATGGGGTTGTATGATTTTTTTCTTATAAATGTGATTAAGTTCTTTATAGACTCTGGATTTTAGACCTTTGTCAGATGAATAGATGGCAAAAAATTTCTCCCATTCTGGAGGTTGTCTGTTACTTCTAATAGTAGTTTCTTTTGCTGTGCAAAAACTCTTTAGTTTAATTAGATCACATTTGTCATTTTTTTCTTTTATAGCAATTGCTTGTGGGAATTTTGTCATGAAATCTTTGCCTGTGCCTATGTCCTGAATGGTATTGCCTAGGTTTTCTTCTAGAGTTTTTACAGTTTTGGGTTTAACATTTAAGTCTTCAATCCATCTTAATTTACTTTGCATATAATGGGTATGGAAGGGGACAAGTTTCAATTTTCTGCATATGGTTAGCCAGGTCTTCTAGCTCCATTTATTAAATAGGGACTTCTTTCCTCATTGCTTGTTTTTATCAGGTTTGCCAAAGATCAGATGGTTGTAGATGTGTGGTCTTGCTTGAGTTCTCTATTATGTTTCATTGGTCTATGTGTCTGTTTTTGTACCAGTTTCATGCTATTATGGTTACTGTAGCCTTCTAGAATAGTTTGAAGTAGGGTAGTGTAATGCCTCCAGCTTTATTTATTTATTTATTTATTTATTTATTTATTTATTTATTTGAGACGGAGTTTCGCTCTTCTTACCCAGGCTGGGTGCAATGGCGTGATCTCAGCTCACTGCAACCTCCGCCTCCTGGGTTCACGCAATTCTCCTGCCTCAGCCTCCTGAGTAGCTGGGATTACAGGCACACACCACCATGCCCAGCTAATTTTTTTTTGCATTTTTAGTGGAGACGGGGTTTCACCATGTTGACCAGGATGGTCTCTTGACCTCGTGATCCACCAGCGTTGGCCTCCCAAAGTGCTGGGATTACAGGCGTGAGCCACCGTGCCCGGCCTTATTTTTTTACTTAGGATTGTCTTGGGTATCTGGACTGTTTTGTTTGTTTGTTTGTTTACATATGAAATTTTAAATAGTTTTGCTTTTCTAATTCTGTGAATAATGTCAATGGTAGTTTAATGGGAATAGCATTGAATCTATAAATTGCTTTGGGCAGTATGGCCATTTAAAAAATTCTTCCTGGCTGGGCGTGGTGGCTCAAGCCTGTAATCCCAGCACTTTGGGAGGCTGAGGTGGGTGGATCACGAGGTCAAGAGATCGAGACCATCCTGGTCAACTTGGTGAAACCCCATCTCTACTAAAAATACAAAAATAAATAAATAAATAAATAAATAAATAAACAAACAAACAAATAAATAAATAAATAAATTCTTCCTATTCATAAGTATGGCCATTTTGTGTGTGTCCTCTCTGGTTTCCCTGAGAAGTGGTTTGTAGTTCTCTTTGAAGAGGTACTTTGCTTTTCTTGTTAGCTGTATTTCCAGGTAGTTTATTCTCTTTGTATGAACAGTAGAAGTAAGGACTCCTCCCTAACTCATTTTATGAGGCCAGTATCATTCTGATACCAAAACCTGGCAGAGATATCACAACAAAAAAGGGAGACTAGTGTAATTTTCTTGGTAGCTATAATTATCTAATAAAAACTAAGAGAAATAATTTTAAACATTTTAATTCCAAAACTGTATACAAATGTTTTGCAGTGGTCCATCTGCAATAACTTCATGTCTATGTATATGTATAGTAATCCTTCATACTGGACAGACCAAATCTGTTTTCTATATAATTTTCTATAAAAAATTAAAAATCTAAAAGGAAGAAGAAAAGTTGTTTTACCTCCTTGCTCCATTGGTTGGACCAAAGAGATGGTGTTTGGAGAAAAAAAAGCACATTAATATTAGGATGAAGATCACCTATAAAAGGAGGATGTGCAGGAGAATTATGAATGATAAGCACAAGTATGAAAAGTATGTAATGTTTTAAACAGCACTTCTCCATTTTAGTGGCATAGCAGTTCAAGAGGGCATCTTGGAAGAGGAACTGGGTCATCTGTAACTTCATACTGTTTTTGTAGTTTTTTATCAGTGTGCACCTATTAACATGCTTGAAGGCCCTGGAGTTTCTGTGGTGCCAGATCACAAAGCGTTTTAATTTGTAGCCTGCAAATTGCCCCCAAGCAAGGCTGTTTTCCTGTCCTTAAAAGCCTTCACACCTGGCATTGACGACACTTCATTATAGATGAAAGTCCTTTCAGGCATCTGTTTCCAGAATAGGGAGGTTTCATTCATATTGAAGATTTGCTCTGGCAAGTAATTTTCCTCCACAATCAGCTTATGTACAGTTTCTCAAAATTCTTCAGCTGCTTTCACATCAGCACTTATAGACTTACCACTCATTTTCACATTATGTAAAAATAATGATTCTTGAATAATTTAAGCCACTCAGAGCTAGCAATAAATTCAACATCATAGTCAAGTCCAGTTCTTTTTATGTTGCAAAGAAACTTTTTGCTTTGGCTGTGATTATCATTGTGCTGAGGGTGATACACTTCTGTGTCTGGCCTTTGATCCACATCATTAGAAGTTTCTCCGTATCCGATATAAGTACTTTAAAATTTTTTGTTTATCCCATTGTCCTCGATAAATCATATTCTTTAAAAGCTTTTGCTATTATGTTCTTGTTCTTCAAGATCATAGCTATGTTGGACAGAAACATGTATGATTGGTGAGCAATAATCATCATTGATTTTCTACCTTCCTAGTCCTTAATCACTTTTGATTTCCTATTCAGATGAATGATTCAATGTGGCTTCTTACTGGCAACTTTAGCAGTGGATTATGTATGCTTAGGGGCCGTGATGAGAAAAAACACATAAGATTTGATCAAGTACAAAAGAAAATGATGCAATCAACAGAAAAAATAAACACAAGACGTATGAGACTGCTGCCGGCCTAATGTAGCATATTGTCTTACACTAAACTTTTTTATTATAGCTAGAAGAAATATACTCCAGCAGAAGTATACAAAGTATATACTGATAAATATATGAACCAGTAACATAGACATGTATTATCATTATTAAGTATTATGAAAAGTAGGTAATTGCATGTAGTATATTTTCATAAGACCAGCAGCACAGTAGCTTTGTTTACACCAGTATCATCACAAATGTGTGAATAATCTTTGCAATGGTAATGGTGTCATTAGGCAACAACAATTTTTTCAGCTCTGTCATGATCTTATGGGAATACCATTATATATACGGTCCATGGTTGACTGAAACGTCATTATGCAGTGCATGACTATATTTAGAAAATGAGTATTATTGTATATAAATATATCTGGTAGGCCAAATGAAAACAAATAGAAAACATCTAACCTTTATTAGAAATATCAAAAGATTTCTCAATTAGGAAAAAAGATCACCAACCAAAATAAAATAGACTATAATAATTTTCTAATATCATTGAACTTTTCCAGAATTTAGATGAAAAACAAAGTTTTAAATAACAAAACTTACAAAAAATTAATCTTTGGCTAAAAATAATGGAAAGGCAATTAAAAAAAACCACAAACTATGTTAAGTGGCTTTTGACACTGATTTCAGAAGAACATTATATAAAGATCTCAACATATTAGGTGCTCAATAAATATCTGTCAAATGAGGATAATTAATCTATCAGCAGAATATTAAATACTTTCTTCATATTGTATATAACACTTCAGGAATTGTAAGGTTTACTCATTTATTGTTTTTTTCCCTGTTTTTGTTTGTAAAACCATTATAAACCTGGGGTGATTTACATCACTTTACTTCATACCCATGGCAATTCCTGATCCTATTCAGCAGACTAAACATTGGTCTGGGAGACAGGAGATCTTGCCTACTACTGAATTTTTAAATTTGAGTCTAAGCAAGTCATTTGATATTCACCTCAGTTTTCCTATGTATATAATAAACTATTTTAATTAAAGCTCTGTCATTTCATGAAATCTAATTTTTTCATCTCTGATAAATATTACTTTTTAATTCTTCCTGTTCTTGGCTGCCAAAATAAAATTCTGGGTGTAAAATTATAAAATTCTTATTTGTATATAAGCTGTATTTGCATAAATTTCCAAATAGCATTTAAAATAATCATTTTAGATTCACCTATCTGAGGTAAGCAAAATAATCTCAGATGCCTGAGCTTCTCCTCTCCCCTGCGATTCTTATTTCCATGTCTCTGTCCTTTTAAAAATGCAACTATCCTTTCTAGCTCACTAATCCCTTTCCTTTCTCTCTCCTATCACTATACTGATAATATGCCCACTAATGCCTGCTAACCATTATGTCAAATTTTGCAGTTAGCATGACTGAGGAATGCAGAAGGGAATAGGCATTGAATCAGATGATTACTATTGCTTGAACACTTTGTGGATTAGAAAGACCACAGATGTGGTTCAGATGTGACTGAGATAATAATAGAAAGAAAGATTGTGCATGCAGAGTATGGCAAGAACAGAGATCAGCAAATCGGATTTATTAATGGGGACTAATATAATAGGAGAATTTTAATCATACAAAACTACCTCTTGTTCCTAAAGTCTAACCTCAGTTATCAAGGATGAAAACCCATTATGCAAATAAATCTTATATTAATTTCTTTAAATTGTCATTTTCTTGGTTTCACGGTTGGCCTCAGGACAATAGGGAATACAAAAAGCCATAAATAAACCTGAATGTTGAGAGGTGTAAATTTAAATTATATCTCATTCTGCATGTGGTTTTCAGTGGTAAATAACATTTAAGTATGTTCTACATTAAACAAGAAATAATGACTTGCATTTAAATCAGATTAAAATATTTTTAGTATTTTGTCAATCACTTTGAGTTATAAAATGGAGAGGAAAAATATTAAGACAGGCTATTTATCAGGACCATGTCTGTTCTGTTACTCTGCTGACATCAAAACTCTAATCAATAACAACAAGCCCAAGTTGTTTTTGAGATGTCCTGAGCCTACATCTTTTTGAATACCAATAATAGCAAATAACTTCAAGAAGAGCAGCCAAAAGAAGAGAATCCTGCAAAGGCAAATGACCAAGAGTCATAAGCATAGACATGCAGGAATAATAGCATTCAAAACAGAAAGGAAAATGAGCAGATTCAAAAAAGTTATTTAACCACAGGAAATGTGCAATGTTATATGACTCTATCTTTTGTTGACTTTTAATTTTAAAAATGTACATGGTGAGTGAAATAAAATCAATTGCTTGAAGTATCCCGATAGTCTACCTCACTTTATAAAGTTATCTTGCTCTTGTATGGGCACTAAAGAGTTATATATTTAATGTCATCTTCTCAGTCTGGGCTTCCTGGGAAAGCTTTCCAGATATTTGAAAGGACATAGGTGTTGTAATCCAAGCTGTATCTCCTTTAGGGGGACCCCAAATCCAGTAGCATTGTGGTTCTTGCAGACTCATAGAGGTACTGACTTGATGGTCTTTGACAAGATCCAGAATTCTCTGGATTACTAGGAAGAGACTTTTGTACTCTTTATTTACTTTCTCCCAAACAGAGTCTCTCTATAGTCTCTAAGCTACCTGGAGCTGGGTGTGAAATGACACAAGAACCCCTGTGGCCACCACCCCTGGACTGTGTTGGATCAGAACTGAAGCCAGCTTGTCACTGGGTCTGGCAGAAAGCCTGCTATCACTCCCTCGCTACCACCTATGTTTACACAAAGCCCTGGGGCTGTAAAATCAGCAGATGAAAAAGCCAACCAGGCCTGTATCTTTCCCTTCAGGGCAGTGAGTTTCCCCAGGCCCTGGGCAGAAGTAGCCAAACACTTTCAAAGTTCCACCTGGTATTCTATTGCACTGTGGCTGAGCTGGCACTCAAACTGCAAGAGGGAGTCCTTCCCAGGCTTCTCTCCCATTTCCAAAGTCAGAGCAGCCTTACCTGGTAGCCACCACCACCACCGATGTTTCCTTAAAGCCCAAGGGCTCTTAAGACAGCTGCTGTAAATGCTGCCTGGCCTGGGACTCACCCTTCAGGGAAGTGGGGTCCCCTCTGGCCCAAGACAAGTTCAGAAGTCCTAAGCAAGAGCCAAGTCCTGCAAATGGGGACACTAAAAGCCAATTAGTGCTCTATCCCCCATGGCTGAGCTGCTACCTAAGTGCAAGACAAAGTCCTCTTTACTGTTCCCTTCACCCTTCTGAAGTGGAAGCAGTCTCACCCTACAGTCACCACAGCTGGGAATGTGCTGAGTTTCACCCGAGGCCAGCAAGTCTGTGTGCCACCCAAGGCCATTGAGGTAGTACCTGGGTATCACTGCTGGTTATTCAGGGCCCGAGGGCTCTTCAGTTAGCAGGTAATGAATCCTGCCAAGACTGAGTCTTTCCCTTCAAGGCAATGGGATCACTTCTGGATAAGGGTGTGTCTAGAAATGTCTAGAAGGTAGGACTAGAAATGCTGCCTCACAACTCTAACCAATACCCTAGGCTGCTGCGGCTGAGGTGGTTTCCAAAATACATGACAAAGTCCTCCTTGTCCTACTTTCTCCTCTCCTCAAGTGGAAGAAAGGGATGGTTTTTGGAGTCACAGCTTTGCAACCTGGGCCTGGGGAGGAATGATACCACCACTCCCTTAGCCGCTCCAGCCAGTGTCTCAGCAGGTCACTTTCTTCCACAGTCCACTGTGTCTGGGCCCTGTTCAGCCCTAGAACTCACCTAGATGTTGCTGTCCTCCCTAGAGCACCTTTCAAGGGTTTCTTCAAGCCCTAGGGCCCTTTAGCTCAATGGCAAGGCTTGCAGAAACTCAAGTTCCCAACACTGGGATCAGCACTTCCCCTCTGGCTGGGGCTGGTTTAAATACACCTGCTGTGGGCAAGCAGCAAATGAGTTGGGTCTGATTTTGCTTTCTGCTATATAAAGTCTCACACTGAGTTCAGTGGCTTGTAATTGCTGGCTCTCCCTCTCCCCATGCTCTCCACACCATGCTGCTGCTGCCAGGATTGGGAAATTAGTGGTGTTGGCAATTCAAAACTGTTTTTCTTACCCTTTCAGTGCCTCTTTCATTGAAATGAAGTTAAATCCAGGTACTGGTTCTGTGAGTACTCACCTGATTTTGGTTCTCACAAAAGTGCTTTATTCATGTAGATTATTAATTGGTGTCCTTGTGGAAAGAGGTGACAATTGGTGGAGAATAGAATTCTATTCCACCATGTTGTCCCACCCCTCTCAAATTATCTTGCTCTTGAAGAAAAAAAAAATACATAAGAAACCAGGTACCACAAAAATGATTTCAAGAAATAAAAATTTTGAAATTATAATGATGTGTTGGGAGAGTTATTAAAATAAAAATTTTAAGCAAAGTTAAACATCTGGTATTATGTAATAAAAATAATTTCCAATGAAGGGGAAAAAGTGAGTTCACATTTACAGACTTTCATATAAAACACTATGCTGTAATGTTTTCTCATTATTTTACTTCATTCTCAAAAAATAAAAAAGCACATGAATGGAGCAATTGTTTTGGAGCTGCAGATGGAGAAGAGGAAGTTTCATGTTCACATTCAGCTGAAGACCCAGAGGTTTCTATTTCCAGAGGCCATGCTCTTTGCATGAAAGTATGAACAACTTTGAAGTTTAGACTATCATATATTTTAAATAATAAAATCATGCACAACGTAGGCATTAATAAACTCCTTAGAACTATCTGAAGTACCTGGGTGAAGTCCCAGAGTTCATGAGGTCATTTTTATTTATAATGATATATTATCTTCACAGGAGAATGTACACGCAGAAAGCACATGTCTAGTGAGACTAGTTTCTGATGAGGGATCTTGTCAAGTAAGACATATTTTATTTCTTTCTCAACCACAGATAACTATTTCCAATTTTAAAAAGAGTAATAGATATTTTCTCAAAACATTAATATGTGCCAATTATTTCATCACTAGAACTGTATAGAGACAAAACCCATCCAAAGATATATATACTTAAAATGGGTACATTTTATTTCATGTAAGTTACACTCTAAATAAAGTTGAATTTAAAAAGTTTATAGATTAAACGCAATAAAAAAGAAAAAGAAAAAGAAATAAAGAAATAAAAAAAGCTACGAATGGGGAAAAAAGTTTATAGATTTTGCAGATGTGCTGTGAATAAGAATCATATTTGGTTCTTAGTTATAAACTTCTCTCTGATTAAGCTATGAAGACTTTTACAAACATGCCTTTACTAAGCTAACATACTATTTATGCAGATTCAGTGTTTATCTATATTTACCTGTTCATAAGAAGTCCTGTGTACTTATTAAACATAGAGATTTTAGGGCGCACCTAAAATCGACTGAATCTGCATGTTTTATCAACTGTATCAGGTGATTGCAAGTAAGAGCACATTTGAGAGACAGTACTATTATTTCTCTCAATCCCTTGTACTAATAATTTTTTACTCAGTTTTCTTCCAACTCGAATTTCTATCAGTCTCTGAATTTTCCAAAGCTTTTTGGATTTCTGCTTTCTATAATTGTAGATATTACAATATGCATTGCTGACATCCTTATCAGGATTTGAAAAAATAAATAAATAAATACAGGGAAAGACCAATGAAAGCCTATTTTGGTTTGTTACGTCAGGTAATGGAGTGAAAGAAAAGAAAAATAGGACACTGGCTCTTCCAATGTCACCTTTGTAAGCATACATAGCAATAATACTAGTGTTCCTATCTCCCAAATTATGATGCAATTTGCTAAAAAAAAAAAAAAAAAATTCAAGCATTTTGAAGGTGATCCAATATCTTTGAAACAAAACAAGAACATGCAATAATACCAAACAGTGCTGCATTATTTCATTAGTTATTGGAAAAAGCAAACTTGCTAATCTGAAAAAATAATAATAATTTTAGAATGCCACACAATTACCTATTTCTGAGTTCAAAGGATTGCATTATAATACTTGTTTTGTTATAAACAATAATGGATGCTAAATGTATAATCAATACAGTTATTATTAAATAACATAGTCTCAGTAAGTTTTAACTATTTATTTTTGTTATTTTCAGAAATTCTAAATTATGGAATGATTTCGGTTATGGTTACAGAAAGTTGTCTGAACTGATTAAAAGTGCTGACAATGAAATTTCTGGTACCCCCCCTACCCATTACCAGAGAAGCAGCCACTCGTTTGTTAGCAGAAAGCTTATTTGCATTTTACTCAAATAGATGTCCTTAAAGAAGCCACATTAAAATCACCTGAAATGCTCATCAAAAACAGACTTCTAAGCTCAGCCCCAGAAATAATAAATCTAAAAATCTTAAAGGCAGTGGCCCAAGAATTTCTATTTTAAATATGTCCCTAGAAAATTCATATATAAAAGAGATTGAGTAATTCTTTGTATCTGAAGAACTCTGAAGCTGATCAAGATGAGAGTCTGACACTATCCCTGAGGTCACAGTGGCTTTGTCATAGCCAGAAGCACAAATAAATCTCTGTGACGGTGTTATGCTTACTATGAAAGCACATCTCCCTGAGCAAATAATAGCACAATCTTTAGAAAAAGCTGCCTTAGAACCATTTGACTGACTTTGGGCTACTTCTTCATAAAAAGAATTACTAGATTCACAAACTAAAAGAAACAATTTTTTTTTCCTCTGAATGCTACAATTGCTAAATCATAGTCACTTGTGGCATATGTGTATATATGAATACGTATATGTAAATGAATATATGTGTGTGTGTATATATATATATACACACACACATATATTCATTATATATATAAATATATGTGTGTTTATATATATGTGTATATACATACACACATATATACATATATATTCATTTATACACACATACATATATTTCCCTTCATACACAAAACCAGCTTTTCAAGTTATTTCTTGTGGACAATGAATGAGATGGTATTAAAGTGGAGATAAGGAAATGGGAGTATTACACATGTAAGTATAGTAATTTCATATTTCTGACAACCTTATCACAGATATCAAAGAAACTGGTAAAATATAGAGGGCATACCTAAGAAATAACAATACATTGTTTTTACAAAATAGTTTTATGTTTAAATCTGGTTATTGATAATATTCTATTTTCTGCCTAACATCTTTATCTTTTTCCCTTTCCTTTTCCTGACTCTTGACATGTATCCTACCCTATACACTTTCCTCATTCTTGTATTTCTTGATCTATATGTAATATATTCATTTTATTTTCAGGTGAACAGTTTATTCAGCTTTTACAATATGTACTGTAAATATTTTGGATGTCAAGATTTGACATAAAATTGATTTCACTTAGTAAGCACACTATAAGCCACTTAATGGCTGCATTATCCTTAACTAATTTTAAATTGATCTTTGTCCAGTACACAACTCCTATGATAATCAATCTCATAAAAATGATTAGATAACACACACAATGATGGGTCAGCTTTTCCCCACGTGAATAGTAGGTGTTTTCATAAGGAAAATGCATTAATTAAAGCAAAAAAACTCAGAATACAAAATACATCTGGTATGTATTATATCCATATACAAAATTTACCAGAGGAAATAGAAATATTTTATTTATATAATTAATCCAGTTTTTTTCTTATCTTTGTTTTAAAAAATAAGGCAAAGAGAAGCAATCTGCACTGGTTTGCAAAGAAATTTAGGTTAATTGAAGCCATTTACTAAAGAGCAACTTGATTGCCTGAAAGAGTCAATGCATCTCAAAAAGAGAAATATTTACAGAAAGTAAAAAGAAGATCTAGCAGAATATTTCAGTGGCGCCATTTTAAAATTGGCTAAATAATTTATTAACATGACCCTAACTCTTTCAAAACATTTTGAAAACAGAGTGCTTTCAAATTGAAAAATCAGATTATTTTAGCAAGGTCGATCCTCCAGGGATAACAGGAAAAAATATCTTGAAGCAATGCCATTGAAGTTATGACAAAATACTAATTAAAAATTGAGTATATATTCCAATATGAATGTTTCTACCATATATCTAGGATATAATTTATATGGTGAAGCTGTCATTGCTTAGACAACATTATTTATTAAATTGCATTCAATTTTTGTTATGATATTTATTTTACTATTTATTTTTTAATCTTGGATAATGACTTTTAGCTCCATGTTTATTTACATATTCTGAAGATTATAAAATCACCATTCACAAAAGTTTTAGTCTCCAGTTTTTATTTCCATATTTTACAAGTTTCCCTAAAGTCTCAGAAAAGTATATACAAATGTATAAGTAGTCAATATGTATGCATATGTAATGGTTCCATAGTTTATGTAAGTAGATAGAGTGGGCTATTGGAGAAATTTTCCTTCTCTTTTCATGTAATGACTTCTGTTCCTTTAATCCCCAGCACTGAGAATGCTGAATCAAATGGTAGTTCTACTTTCAGTTCTTTAAGGAATCACCATACTGTTTTTCCATATTGATTATTTACACCAGTTTACACTCCAACCAGCAGCATAGAAGTGTTTCCATTTCACAAAATGCAAGCCAATATCTATTTTTTATTTTTTTTAATTGTGGCCATTCTTGCAGGAATAAGGTGGTATGTTATAGTGGTTTTAATCTGCATTTCCCTGATAATTAGTGCTGTTGAAAAACTTTTTATATGCTTGTTGGCAGTTGAACATCTTCTTTCGAGAATTCATGTTCTTTGCCCAGTTTTTGATGGGATACATGTAATTTAAATGGATCATATCTTACTGAAACTGAAGAGTGTTTTACCTTATGTGTTGAGTATCTGAAATTTGTTGTTTCAACAGAATTGGTTTTCTTGACCTTTGCATTCCAGTGTGCACTGGATTGGTAATTGTTTGGTAGTTGATAAGGTATTATTAGGTAAAAGCCATGGTTACTTAAAACAGGCAAGTTTTCATTTGTTCTAACAGATTATATCACTGTTTAGCAATATTTTATTTATAGCTTACATGGATTGAAAATGCATCTGTAAATTTTTTATTGAGTAATATTGAATTATTTCGAAATTACATTGCTCTTTTCCCAACTATGAATACATTTATTTTTATTTCATTAAGCTCAATGAGAAAAATATTAACTTTTTACAGAACTACAGAATTGTAGAATTACATAGATATATCATGAAGATAAACCAATACCATCTCTTCTTTCTTTAAATGAACAAAAGCTTAAATGGTTTGTCCCACAGTAAAATACTTGCTATATGATTAGGTCCTAGATTTCTCAATTCCTTTGGTAATTTCATGCTCTTTGTATCTCAGGAACTTGAGTACTTGATGACAAATACTATGAGTTTCTGATTTTCAAGATCCATTACAATTTATTTTAGTACAAGTAATTTTTTTCTCAGTATAATTATGTAACATCTCAATTAGCATTTTAGATATTGATGTTCAGTTCCTTCATATATCACAGGGCCATAAGCAACTTACTTCTGGCTGACAGAAATGTATCCTAGAAAGGGGCAGTCTAGCAAGACAAAAATAATTCTAGACAATAGCTAGTTTACTCTGGTCAAATACCACAGGAAAAAAAAAAAAAAAAAAAAACTGGTTTCATGCCCCCCCACCCCCGGACATTAGTTAAGTCCCAGTGGAGAACATAAACCTAAAACCTCACAAATCAACGTGCCGCTACACTTCTGATATGTACATAATGGGAATAAAGCAGGTCCAAGTGATAATTAGCTCAAAGAAGTTATTGTGTATGTGAGTTGTGAATGTTTGGAGTAGAGGACTCCTAAACACTGTAAAGTAAAGGTGCCAGAAAAAGCCTAAAGATTTACAGGCACTGTTCCATAGGTCAAGGAGATAGTTTCAATGGAAAATTAAAAAATACATTGATCTGAATGAAAATAAAAGTACAGCATATCAAGTTTCTGGAACATAGCTAAAACAGTGCTGAGAGGGAAAACTATAGCACCAAGCACTACTAGAAAAGAGGAAAAGTCTGAAATTAATCATCTAAGTTCTCAGCTCAAGAACCTGGAAGAATTAATGCAAAAGCAAAGCTGAAGGAAGGAAGAACTTAGTAAGGATAAGGGCAAAATAAAACTGAAATTTAACTGAAAACAGAAATAGCAATACAGAAAAATCAATAAATTACAGGGCTGGTTCTTTGAAAGGATCAATAAAATTGACCAACCTCTAGCAAAAAAAATCTAGAAAAGACACAAAAATTGTCAATATCAGGGATAAAACAAGATATAACTATAGACACTACAGACATCAAAAGAATAAGAAAATATTATAAACAACTTTACACACACAGACTATATCTTACACACATAGACAACATGGAAGAAATACGCCAATTGCTCAATAAACACAAACTACCACAATTTATCCAATATGAAATAGGTAATTTTCATAGTCCTATAACTGTTAAGTAAATAGAATTTACAATATTTAAAATCTCATAAAAGATATATCCAGACCCTAATGGTTTTATTAGAGAATTCAATGAAATGTTTAAAGAAGAATTAACAGCAATTCAACAAAATTTCATGTGGAAATAAAAGAGGAGGGAACACTCACTGATTCATTTTATAAAGGTAATTTTATCCTGGTGCTAAACTCAGACAAAGAGAGTTGAAAACATAGACTACTTATTGGGTACTGTGTACACTGCTCAGGTGACAGATTCACCAGCATCTTAGAAATCACAACTAAAGAACTTAACCATGTATTCAATAATAACCTGTATCCCCAAAACCATTGAAATTAAGAATAAATTATATGTATCCAAGTACTTAGTTACTTATGTTTATGTAGCTTTAACTTTGTTACTCACTTGCAATGTGACCTTTGATTATCTACATTTTCTTCACGTCAATTGTAAAACGACGTCAGTTCAACAAATCTGTCTAGAATATCGGTTCCAGTTTTAAAGCTTTATGATTTTATGATTCAGATCTACTGAGTATGGCTTAGGTATTTGTCATAAAATGTCAAAGGTCAAGCTCTGTCACTGAAAGAATGTGCTACTACTCTTCTTTATCACAGCCAAACCGAGTTATACGTACCGTACTACATCACCTTAATGCCTTTTCTGGCACCTTCGCTTTACGGTTCTTAGGAGTCCTCTACGCCAAGCATTCACAACTCACATGCACCGTCACTTCCTTGACCTGCTTATCACTTGACCTGCTGTAACTCAGAATATTTTCCTCCTGCTCTCATGTTCCCACAATTTCTCTCACCTAATTCCACAGACTTCTTATTTCCTGTCTTTATCATTTTAAGTCCATATGATTTTAAACACTACAGAAAAGTTATCTAATTGCTGATTGAACCTCCTAAAAAGCCAAGTAAAGAATATTAGAGAAACTCTCAACTGTACCAGTCAATTACTTTTGATGTACCCATAGTCAAATGTCTATCTACGACAAGATATATAAACAGTATCACATTTTAACAATTATTGAATGAAATCCTTCTTTCCATTCAGACTCGTTAAAATTCTTTACCAGCAAATTTCTTGAACATTTTAGGTTGTCACTTAATGCTTCATTTTATTATTGATTGTCATTTAATTGTTACATTGGATTTTTGTTCCGATCCCTTCCCTGAAATTGAAACTCAGAATTTCGAATCCCACTCTATGTCTATTGCTGCTACCAAAAAAAAAAAAAAAAAAAAAAAAAAAAAATTAAAGCAAAACAGGGAAACAAACAAGCCATACAAAGACAGTCTTGATGGAACGGTGTTAGAGAAGCCAGGCAGGAAGAATGGGATTGAAGGAGGTACTGTTAAACAGTCTAGTGTACAGAGAGGAAAGGTAAAGATAGCACATTTTACGTTGGTTTTGAGAACTATGTTTTGTTCACATTTAGAAATGAGTGGTAGATTAAGATGTAAAGGTAATGAGTGTTGACCATTCTACTTAAGACATTTGGCTAATGGTTACAGGCTTGAGGATGCAAGCAGATAGACAAAAAATTAAGAACACGTAGTAGAATCAGTGACAAATTGTAGAAGAAACTGTGCTACCTCTACGGGTTAAAAAGAGATACACAGAAAAATCTTAAAATCTTTAAATTATCTTAATTTATTTTCAAATGAGAAATTATTTGCAAAGAATGCTTTCTAAATGTGAATTTAGTGGATAGGTTTTAGGAACAAAATATCTTGACTATGATAATGCATCTTCAACAGTATGTTTTTTGGATAATGCAAAACCTTAGGACTGTCATTTGTTAGCATCAGGACTAGGGTGAGGCAAACAAGGCATTTGGTGCAAATTTTCATAAAACATTCACTCTCAGGATCATGGAACAGTAGGGTCAGCATTTGCAATGGAAAGTGGGGACTTCCTGAAATTTTGTGCCTGAGACACCTTGCTTACCTCACCCTGGTTCTGGCCCTACCACTTGTAAAATGCATTTATATGCTTTTAACTATCTTACAAATAGTATTGAAGCATAATAACCAGAAACTCCTACTAAGTCTATAATAACGTTACATGTTCATTGACTCTAAGCCTATATTTTTTACCATCAAATTATACACATTAAACATTTAATTTCAAGTATTAATTAAGCTAGGCATGGTTGTGTATTCCTGTAGTCCCAGCTACTTAGGAGGCTGAGGCGGGAAGATCATTGGAGCCCAGGAGTTTAAGGCCAGCCTGGACAACGTAGCAAAATTTGTCTCAGAAAAAAATAAAAATGTAAACATATCTACATAAATAAGAGTAAATAAGGTATTATAATTCAAAGTATATTTATGTAATTTTAATAAAATTATAAAATGTGCATGTATAACAAAATAAGAAGGCTCTAAGAATTTGATTCAAATGATTTAAATATATAGCTACATACAGATATATAGGCAGGTGTACATTTAAAAAAAATTAAAATAGAAGTACTTAACTTTGGTTTATAATCTTGCTAATTATTTAAATATTTCACTGTGTATTTTTCTGTATTTTCAATTTTTTCAGTAATCCTCAATTAAGAAAAAATAATGTTATAAGCATGTGTTTATCAAATATTTACTGAGTTTGCAAACATCCTGCTTTCTTCAAATCTCAATATCTGGCAGAAAAGAAAAAATATACCCATCCCCTCTTTACATATCTGTACCAATGTAATTAGTTATGGTGAAACATAGTAGGTTCCATGCTATAGTACAAAAGAAATCTCTATGTGATAGCAATAAAAACTGCTCATTCCATAACAAAATAGTAAATTATTTGTAGTTTTTGGTTTCGTTGTTTTTTTTCTTTTCTTATTTTAGACACGGTCTCACTCTGTCACCCAGGCTGGAAATGCAGTGGCCAATCTCGACTCACGGCAACTTCCACCTCCCAGATTCAAGGGATCCTCCTGCCTCAGCCTCCCCAGTAGCTGGAATTACAGGCGCTCACCACCACATCCGGCTAATGTTTATGTTTTTAGTAGAAATAGGATTTCACCATGTTGGACAGGCTGGTCTCCAAATCCTGGCCTCAAGTGATCCTCCCTACTGCGTTTACAGGTGTGAGCCACCGTGCCTAGCCCAAAATGGCAAATTGTGTGTGAAAACCCAATGAGTTGTATGGAATCATTAAACCAAAAGTATATTTCCCTCTGTTTTCTTCTAAGTTTGCTTTCATTGGAAGCAATTGTTATTATTATTTTTTTAAGTTCTGGGGTACATGTGCAGGATGTGCAGGTTTATTTACATAGGTAAATGTGTACCATGGTGGTTTGCTACATCTATCAACCCATCACCTAGGTATGGAGCCCGGCATGCATTAGCTCTTTTGTCTGATCCTCTCCCAGCTGCCTGCCCTCCCCCAAGAGCCCTCAGTGAGTGTTTTTCCTCTCCCTGTGTCCATGTGTTCTCATTGTTTGGCTCCCACTTAGATGTGACAACACTCAGTGCTTTGTTTTCTGTTTCTGCTTTAGTTTGCTGAGGATCATGGCTCACTGGAAGCAATATTTACCTCTAGAAAGTAATCAGTTGATAACTAAACTTTAAGGTGTGTTTCTCTATGTTGCAATGAATAATTCATGAAAAATGAGGAGAAAAGAAGTGAACATTTAGATAATAATCATTGTAAAGTTATCTTTTTCCCTTAGGAGAACGCGTTTATTCCCTGTTATGTATATGCATGCTTTAAGGGAAGTTATTAATATATTTTGACATGTTTTGCTGTTCCAAATCCACATTTATACAAAAACATTATATTTTTTAGGCTTTACACATTATATTCTTTGTTAATCAACTTCAATATAGTTATATGTTCCCTGCAGATGCAGGCAAAAGGTAATAACATATGTTTTCATTTTCTACAAATTCAATTATTCAATTAATTTATTATTACTTAGGATAATTACTTTGTTTTATTTGCCCTAAATAATTACTAAGTTTTGCAACTGACATATTTTGTATCTATTTTGTACTGAAGTTTGTACTATTTTGTCAGCAATGCTTATTATTTTACCTTACTCCATATGCAGCCAAATGAAAGAATTCTTTGTTCTGAACTTTTTATACTACTTAGTTCTGCAATTTAATTATTCCTAAAACATTTAACAAATACTTAAATGTCACAGTTGAAAGCTAGATGCTTTTATTCTCTCTCTCTCTCTCTCTCTCTCTCTCTCTCTCTCTCTCTCTCTCTCTCTCTCTCTCTCTCTTTCTCTCTCTCTCTCTCTCTCTCTCCCCTCATCTATATCTTTCTATGGTTTCCCATGACTGTCTAAAGAGGTACTTGAAGATACATTTCATAGTCTACATTAAGAAGATTAATGGTTCCCAATGGTGCAGAGGAGGGAATGAGAGATAAGTAGGTAAAGCACAGGTATTTTGGGCATGGTAAAATTATTCAGATTAATAATGTAATGGTGGATGTATTTATTTACTAGGGCTGCTATTAAAAAAAAAAAAAAAAGAAAGAAAGTAAAACAGGGTAGCTTAGAGCAACAGAAATTTACTTTTTCAAGTTCTGGAGGCCAGATGTCTGAGATCAAGGTATTGACAGTGTTGGTTCCTTGTGAATGTTGTGCGGAAAAAAAACCTGTTTCATGCCTCTCTCCTAGCTTCTGAGAGTTTGCTAGAAATCTTTCCATTCTTTGGTTTGTAGATGTATTGCCCTAATTTCTGCCTTCATCTTCACGTGTTCTCTGTATATGTGTTTATGTCCAAATTCCCTATTTTAAAGGACTGAAGTCCTTATTTTAACTTGATTATATTTGTGTAAAGATTTTATCTCTAAGTAAGATTACATTTTCAGGGACTAGAGGTTTAGGGCTGAAACATGTTTTGTTGGGGGACACAATTAAATACATAACAGTGAGTATGAAATTATACACTTTTCATTTCCCATATAACTTTACAACACAAAGAGTCAATATAAGTGTGTATAATTTTTTAAAAAATCACTTAGGAAATCAGGAAGTCTCAGGGGAAAATGAAGACTGTTACAGAATAATCTAATTAAAAATGTATCCTCTCAGAAGTGGAGGAAATGTACTGACCTAAGTAATTTTGGAAGTGAGTGAAAGGCAAAAGTAATTGCACAAAAGCCCTATACTCTAACTGATAATTTCCCTCAGAGGCATGGGTTAACAATCTGATATTTCTATGTATGTATACTTGATTTCGATAACTGAGTAAATGGATGGTGGATGGTGGAAGCCATATTTATTACTGTTAGAATGAAAATTTATAAATTAGCAAAGGGGGGAGAACAGAATTATTCATGATTTAATGGATTATGGTTGGAGTCATTAGTAAGAATTTATATTAGAATTAATATAGACACAGATGGTTAGATATCATATAATCATAGATATGTGTTTATACATGGGTTAAAATACACACGTATATTTATTTATTCACTCTATCAGTTGAAAGTGCCTAAATAAATAATACCCCAAAGTCAATGAACACTCTTATAATCAGATATTGCTTTCTAATACCACTTGCCACTAAGAAAAACCAAGGATCCTTGGTGAAGTGGCAGTGATTTGAGAACTAGGACTGTGTTAAGAAAGACCAAGATGAACCTCAAGCAGGAATATCTTGTAGTGCTAGGAAGTTCAGGAAGTGCTAAAAAATATCAAAAGGCACAGAAGTGAAGTGAAAGATGTCAGCAGTAAAATAAAAAGTGATATTGAATTATGACTCAAAGAATAAAATAAATATCCATGAGTCTATACTGATGTAAATACATTATTGAATAAGTTAACAAATAGGGTAAAAGAGAAAATTTCTCTGTGCAGAATTCCAAACAGTTATGTGGCTACTTCACCCTATAGGAGGGGAAACACTACTATCTATTTCTTAAGTGTGGAGTGTATATGGTCACTTTCCTCCCAAAGTGTACAATATGTAACGGGGGGAATAGTAACTTTAGAGGGGAGAACCTGGCAAACACTTCAGTCAGGTGATCAAGGACAACATAAGCACTCATTAATAATGTTGATAATACGTACTTTTGATATGATGGGATAAAAATGATACTTTATTTCTGTGATCTTTCAAAGAATGTATTTAAAAATCACATTTCACTTTGCAAGTATTAGCAAATTCTACTATTTAACTAATTAATAAGAGGGATAGGAGTACTTAAAATGCATATAAGACTTAGAATGATTACGGTTTTCCTTGTACAGTTATAAGCTTTTTCACATATTTTGTAACGTAATGGTTAGATTTATTTAACATTCCTGAATTCCTATAAGGGAGGCTTAATAAGATCTCTCTTGTGATCTTTTTCCCACCGTCTTATAGAAGTTGGCAAGATGGCTTTTGAACCCCAGTAACCTGACTTCAGGATTGGTGTGTCCAACAACTATGTCACACTGCTTCTCAGACCACTTGAAGTTCACAAACTATCAATAAAAATAAATAATAAATATTATATGTTATGTTTCTTTTGAAGACAGAATTCCTTTGTGTTCAGTCAATCCTCACTATTCACAGTTTCTGTATTTTTGAATTCCCCTAGTGGCTTAAATTTATTCATGACCCACAAATACTCGAGGTGGCAAAAATACAGAGTGGCAAAAAATGAGCACATGTTGCCAGCTGAGGTTAGCAGTGGCAGCACTCTGCTTAGGTTTAGCTCTCATTCAGAGATGACCATAGTATGCAGCTGGTTGGGGAAAGTGCAGTGTGGTACAAGACGTCCAAGCTCTGGGCCTGTGGGACTGGTTTTGAATCCTAACACTGGCACTTACAAGTGGGGTGGCCTCAGACAAGCCGTTTAACACTTCTGAACCTCAGTTTCTCTTTTGTAAAATAATGAAAATATGCCAGGCTGAGTTCTTTTTAGGATTTAAGGATTTCACATATAATCTATGTGAAATATGAGGTGTATATGTATCTGTGCATGTGTGTATGTATCTATCTATTTTGGTTTACACATAATGTATATTTCCTCTAAGAGCAGCAGTTCAGTATTTGCTAACTCAATGCTTGCCCAAATTTTATAGAACAAAACTGCTTTGTATTAAAAAATAGGATATATTTAAACATTTTAAATGTTTGTTTGTTTGTTTGTTTATTTATTTATTTATTTATTTATTTATTTATTTATTTATTTATTTATTTTGAGGCATGGTCTCACTCTTCTGCTTAGGCTGGAGCGCAGTGGTGCAATCTCAGCTCACTGCATCCTCAAACTCCGTACTCAAGCAATCCTCCACCTCTCAGACACCCAAGTAACTTAAGCCTGCAGGCAGACACCACCACACCCAGTTAACTTTTGAATTTTTTTGTAGAGACAGAGTTTCTCCATGTTAAACAGTCTGGTCTCAAACTCCTGGGCTCAAGCGATCAACTAACTTCAGCTTCCCAAAGTGCTGAGATTACAACTGTGAGCCACTGTGCCAGCCTAGACTGTGTATTTAAAGTGTTTTACATGCTAGAAATTATATCAAACTCTAGAATGTGCACAGCAGACCACAAGAGATCTCAGTCAAGTGGGTAAAAACTAATATTTTCGTAGAAGAATTAAGTAAAGTCTTTTGAGAGACACGGAAAATTAAAGGAGCCAAAATCCAGGCCCTACATAGCACTTCTGAATGACAAGGATTGCATATCTTCTCATACCTCCCCTATTTGTCTTTACTTGGAAGTAAGAATTGGGAGATGGGACAGACTGGAGCAACAATTCCAATCGTTACGCTAACTCTTTTAGATAATTCTCAATCCAGTTTTCAAATAAAATGATTGGAATGCATCCCACCTCTCTGTTTTATGGCTTCTAAAACTATCCACAACATGAGGTTAGTGTGGGCGTGCCATGTACTTTACTGACCACAGGCACTGAAAAACTTACTTCCTTATATCTGAGAGCCTATGACTTTCATATTACCCATGCTTTCTTCTTCCTTAATACACATGCACTTGTGTTTTCAGGCAACCAAATAACACAAAAATCTCTTATGCCATTAAAGTTATTTTTTCTATTATTTTCAATCTCAACAGATGCTATTGGGAAGTCAGAGAGCCACTACAGTCCTATTAGTGAACCTAAATGGCTTTGAATTAGTTGAGTGCTAAATTTTATAATACAAATTGATGTTTTATGACTATGCAACACTAAAAAAAAAAAAAAACTGTAAATTTCCACTCCCTGAAACAAATGGATTAAATTCAGATAACGTATTTTCAACTAAAGTATTTATCTTACCTCATTCTAACAAAGATGTGTTAGAAATTATTAATCTAGCAGGAATACAGATTTTTAAAATTTACAATTTAAGACAGAAAGCACACTGTATGTAGTTCAGCTCTGAGTTTCCTTTTTTTTTTTTTTCACCCTGATCACTAATATTTAATTAGCAATTTATGGAAATAATTTACTAAGAAAGTGGCTGCTCAATTAAAAGTTCTGTTTCATTTCATATGCTGCTTCCTTTGAGACTATCAGTTATATTATTACATTCAAACCAAATTATAAATATTCTCCCATTTTCAATTTTCCTTTTAGTATAATTTTTCTTATACAATCTGAGAAAAGCTTTTCTTTTCTGGCAAAGTTCATTGTCAGTTCCCAACACATTCTTCAACCTTGGTTCAGTTGTCCAAATCTGTTAAACTTAACCATCTGAAACAAACCATGTTGATTTTCTCAGCTACTTCAGAAAAATATTGCTACTTTCCTCTAGCCAGAACGATATCTTTAGCCTTCTCCCATCATTCACACCCTTCCCCGAACTACTTACCTAGCAGGTGGATGGCTCTTAAAATTGAGAGATGAACAGGTTGGAATAAGGACCACTTCTAATATCAGCTTCAACAGAACAGGTAATGGCCTTCAAGTTTCTAATAAACAACTCCTGTTTATTGCTCAGAAGCCTAGAATGGCTCTGAAAAAAAAATTATTAAAGTTAACAGAAAAAATTATTAAAGACATTAAGCTATCCCTTCATGGTGTCTCTAAACACCTGTTACATTATGAAAGCCACTGACACCAGGTACTCTACGTGCAGTCATCATGCTCTGTATATATCCTTTTATGGTACTTTAAGTTAGGGCTCATTACAACACTAAAATTTCTTTTAAACATTTTTATGGCTTTTCTTATGTCTATATCCTCAATATATACTTCAAAAAGAACAATGTATGATAAAGTTCACATGTCTCACCCTTCATATGACCCTGATAACAAACAGTTTTTATAATTATACAATCTCATATTCTTTGTGGTGATAAAAGTAACCATGTATTATTTTTACAGCCAATGGAGGTAAACTATTCTACTGCAATGTAAATTTCCAGGGAATGTTGTTCACATCTATAATCTTCTGCATTATTCTTACCTAAAGTTCCAAGCACACATTGACAAAATGGCAGAGAACGAGAGAGAGAGAGAGAGAGAGAGAGAGAGAGAGAGAAACAGAAGACAAACAGAGGTTTCTTTTTCTTGCACAAAAGCCTTTGGTCTCTTAAGAGTGGCACATATAATTTTATATGGCTTAATAACACTTCCTTGTCATCTCCTGATCTTTCTTCTCCGTACTGAGACCTGGCTCAAGCAGAAATCACTAAGCCATTGTTTAATGGAGTCATATAAAATGTGCATATTTTATGACAACCCACAGCCATTTCAAACAATGGGGACAGGTGACCTAGTTGATATGCTCACAGGCCTACCATAACAACATGATCAAAACAAACCCTAAAATATATCACTCCATGGGTAAATTATTTCTTTGTAGATAACAAATTCAGAAGGAATAACTTTTATAAATATTTGCACTTTATAGCTATGCTAACATAGTAATGATGAAAGACAAATTAAAACTGAGAAGTATTTTTGTGCTAGAATTTTTAGCCTGTAGGAATATATATATATGTATTTTATACATACATGAACATACTATATATATATTTACACATACATGCATATATTATATAACTGCATGTTATTATGTAACATTATATAACATGCAGTTATATAATATATGTCTATAGAAAAGAATGATGTTCAGTACCTTAGTACTTTGGCCTTTAAAAATAATTCATTATTTCATCTCACTCTCTCTACCTCATGACATAATTCCATAAATGACTGCAGTTTGTTAGGAAGAAAAACACATTACTTTCAGAAGCTGTGCTCTACTGAGGATGAATAATTAATATGGCTCCTTAGTTCATTTTAAAATAAATTTTAAAAATTCTATTTGTAGATTTAGTACATTTTGTATTATGAATAGAATTAATTGTAGTTACAGATTTTGTTAGAACTAAATTCTGTATATTTTTCTTCAGGTGGGACATTGGCGAGCATATATATAAAGGGACAGATTTTTTCTCCCATTTACATTTGAAATCATATTTAAATAATCCAACCAGAGTTCTTTGAGGCTAACGATATCATATACCTTCTGAGCAATGTATTAAACATTTTTGTTTCAGGAAGGTAAGATCATTACTTGCTGCTGTGTTACTTAAGTGGGACAAGGTCATCAGTATGTTTTAATTTTTGTTATTACATGCAGTATATGTCCCTTCTTCAGTGACTAATTTTGCCTTAGATTTTTTTTATGAAAAGAGAGTCCATTGCAAGTGAGGTTTTGTTTGGGGTAAATGAAACTTCCATTATTTATCTGAAATAAAAGTTTAACAAGTTGTATTAGTAAAAAAATAAAACAAAACTTGGCAGAAGTTTCAGTATAATCTGGAATATCAAAAATATTTAAATACAGAATGTAATGTTTCACTATTGAAAAGATTCTAGAATATAAACATGTACCGCAAACTTGGCAGTTATGACATTAGATGATAAGATGTATGCAAAACAGGTTCACTGTGCCCTGGGCACTAACGTGTTTGAGTTCTGCAAGACAGAACACCTACATGCAAGCTATATGAAGCTGATTGACCACTTACAGGTAAGAAGCAAGGAACACTAGAAGCCTGGAATTTATGAAGAAAGTTGAATTGCCCAAGGCTTAGGAGAGCTGCCCCAGGTGGACTGACTCTCTTCTATCCTTGCTCCTCTAGCACAACAGCTAAGGAACCTGGAAAGCAGCCTGCCCTTGGTTTTATACAACAGGAGGCCTGGAATCACTGGGTTAAAGTGTTGAAAAAACTTCCCGTTTTTAGGAGGTTCTGGAAAAGAGCTCAGTTTGTTCTGTTTAGTTTCTTCTTATCTCAGGATGTTGCATTCTCAGAACAATCTAGTTATTCATGAGAACTATAAACAAGTACATGGGAAAATTGGATCACTCCAAGGCTACCTGAAGAAGTGCCCTGCAATGTCACTTAATGATCAATAAATATAAATTCATTAGGCAAAATACATGGTTTTGACCAAAAAACTCCAAAACATTTTAATGCAAACTATTGGAAATATTTAGGTTAGAATCTTTGCTTGGATTCAAATAGCATAGTTTTGATTTGGTAGCTACACTTTCTCAAAGACATATAAATACCCCTCAGTGGAACATTGTTTATCATTACCATAACTATCAGTCATAATTCAGAGAGGTCATTGTGATTTTAGGGAAGTAGGTGCCAAGCTCATCTTCAGTGGTGGGAAAAATGAAATAGCCCAAGAATTTACTTTCTCAAGGCCTCTCTAGGTAGATTGAAGACGTGTGCTTTGATGTCATAACATCTTAATCAGGAATACCCTGTTAACTGGCAACATTTAGACACATTAATATTAGGTTGGCATTTCTTTAATCAGTAGACTTTCCTGTAGATCTGTATCATTTTTCTGATTTAAAATCCATTTTATCATCTCTGTCTTGGATGTCCAGTAAAATAAGATTCTTTTGGCCTAATATTTGCAGCAGTTTTAAGAAATGTGAAATTGTTATCACACTTGCAAGACCACCTTATGTGGTCAATTGATATTCCTTACTATTATTTTTTATTTTTGCTATCATTGGCTTTTTATTAGCCAATTGAATTTTCCACTTTTTATTTCTGTCAAATGTAATTTATTCAGTTTGCAAGCACACACATACACAAATACACCGCTCCCCAACCCTCACCTCCAGCCAGACTCTTCCTTTTCTTTTGGTGGAGGGATGGAGTCTCACTATGTTGTCCAGACTGGAGTGCAATGGCTCAATCTCAGCTCACTACAGCCTCTAACTCCCAGATTCAAGTGATTATCCTGCCTCAGCCTCCTGAGTAGCTGGTACTACAGGCACAAGCTACCATGCCTGGCTAATTTTTGTATTTTTAGTAGAGATGGGGTTTCACCATATTGGTCAAGCTGATCTTTTACTCCTGACCTCATGATCCCCCCACCTTGGTCTCCCAAAGTGTTGGGATTTGGGAGGCCAAGGTGGGTGCAATCCACTGCACTCAACCCCCACACTCTTTATAGACTATTCATTCCTTCTTTCCATCCCATTGTAATTGGTTCATCAGTATAGTTTCAACCAAGAACTCAGAACTATTCGTGTTGCTTATGTAGCAGCTGACTTACAATCTGCTCCTGTGCATTACTGGGAACACATACTATTCCAAGATACTTTAAACTGCTTGAGATGGCTTTTCACTACCAAATCACTATTTTGTGCTGTAGTAGGAAAATATTGAATTCTTTTTATTGTTTATTATCTCAGTAGCTACTGTTATAGTTTGTTTCAAATGGCCATCTAATTGTCCAGAATATATGTGTAATAGGGTATGTGAACTGAATTAATATTTTATTTATATCATAAGGCTTCTTCTCTTTCCTCTAAGACAGTTTTTATTTTTGAAATGTCAAACTTCATTACATAAGCATGCCATTATTGTTCAGAATCTTTCAGATGTGGTCATCACTCAGTTGTTATGGTACAATTATAAACATTAGTAAGATCAAAAATATAAATTACTTTTATCTGATAAAAGACTTTACATTCTTTATTTTAATATGAAATAATATCTATTTAAACAGGAAATTTACTTTTCATGTCTCTAAATCTCTTTGCAGGTTGTCTTCTATTAAGTTTTGTTAATTATATTTTATCAAAATAAATTTCTGTAATGTTAAGTAAATTATCCAGGTTCTAACAGGCTAATCTCTATCTTGCATCTTTCTTCCTTCTTGTACTATTAAACCCAACTGCCAATAGAATTTGTTCTGTGCAAACGAAATAGGCTGTTGACTTTTTTTTTTTTTTTTTTTTTAGGAGTCTTACTCTATGTCCAGGCTGGAGTGCAGTGGTGCTATCTCAGCTCACTGCAATCTCCGCCTCCTGGGTTCAAGATATTCCCCTGCCTTAGCCTCCCGAGTAGCTGGCTCTACAGGCACGCACCACCATGCCTGGCTAATGCTTGGTATTTTAGTGCAGATGGGGTTTCACCATGTTGGCCAAGATGGTCTCGATCTCCCGACTATGTCGTCATTTTCCAACCTTGGGCTCCCAAAGTGCTGGAATTACAGGCATGAGCCACCATGCCTGGCTGCTGTTGATATTTTTTAAGCAGAAAATATCCCTTCTTCAATCATAAATGCCTATCTGAGAGGAATTCAGCTCATTTATCTCATAATTTCTCCTCCTTTATCCATATTTTACCTCCTCTTGTGAATCCTTTTTATAATGTTTTGAACATGGTAGGTTACTATATTTAGGGCCTTGTTATTAATATTATAGTTACATAATATTACTTTGTGTATTTAACTGTGCTAAACACCCCTGCATACAAATATTTCACAATTTATATCTGACTTTTATAAGTTGGTGCCATGATTCCCAATTTACAGAAAGGAAAGCTAATGTTTATATATTATGTTAAGCAATGTGCCTGGGGTCACACAGCTGCTAAGCATAGTGCTGGGATTGAATACTGGGCATTCTAACTCCAGAACATGTCTCTTAATCAACACACTACACTGCACATTTCACATTTTCCTGCATCCCTGGGACAGTTAAACAGTGTCCTCTCTGGACTCACCGGTGGCTTTCAATTTAAATTTGCTATGATGCTGCATTTATGTTCTATCTTTAATAACTCTGATATATGTTTTGCTTTAAACGTAGGCTCAGAGGCCACCGTGTATTACTTCTGGCACTCATCACCACGAACAGACCTCTCTCCAGTTCTACTCAACCCCCTTTCCTCATTTTCACTGTTTCGACTGTGGAATTCCTAACCCCATATCCTGCTTTTGACATCAATTTCTGTCATATATACTTGCATTTCCCTTTAGATATATTTTTTTAAATAATGTTACCAGAAATCTAGATTAATTCTTATTTATGTTAGATTTTGCTCTCACCTTTAATTTAATGTCTACTGTAGGTTTGAAAGGTTTGCATTCTTCAATATTCTATCTTCCAAGCTATGCCCCATTCTCTGTACCCAAGGAGATATATTTAGATATATAAGACTGATT
Source organism: Saguinus oedipus (assembly GCA_031835075.1). Taxonomy (NCBI): domain Eukaryota; kingdom Metazoa; phylum Chordata; class Mammalia; order Primates; family Cebidae; genus Saguinus; species Saguinus oedipus. Next base: position 60,247,125 of record CM063185.1, read on the forward strand.
CGTATTAACCAAAAATAATAAGGGATTGATATATAAACCTGAATGTCAATATCTTTATTTATAGTGAGAACTACATCACAGATATTAGAATAGTTACATGAGCTTCACTGTGACTTTTCTTTCTGAAAAAAAAAAAGAAAATTAAAAAGTGAAAATAGTATTGTTTGGTGAACACAAAATCAAAGCACTGATAGATAACCAGACAATCCTAATAGATAATGTATTCTGTTTCACGGCAGGATACTAGACCTGTTATATCCTCATGAGGCAGCAACATCTCTGGAGCAGCGTTAGAGAAGTAGTAAGAATTTCTTGCTCACTGATTTTCTTTAACTGATTGTTGATTTTAACAGTTCTTCCTCAAAGTGGTTACAGCACACTTGATAAGGTTTTAGCATTCACTTATTCATTGAGTCATTCATTCAAAAGTGTTTGTTAAACATAGATCATGTGCTAAGCACTAAGCAAATCAGCAGAGACCACCCTAACAGAGCAGACACGGTTTCTATCCTTCATGAGCTTACAATTGAGTAAGGAGGTCATGCATTAAAGAAGTAATCACACAAATCAGAAATTACAACTGCGTTTGTTATTCTGAAGAAAAATCAAATGGTGCTGTGTGACTACAGTACAAAAGACCCAGTTTTCCTTGGGATGTTAGGGAAGTCTTCCCTGTAGAAGTGACTTTTAAGATAGGTCTTAAAGGACGAATAAATGGACGCTATCAAGGACTAGAGGAAGAGACTTTAAGGTGGTGGAAACATGGAACGAGATCCTCAGGTGGGAAATTGCTTGAGTATTTTAAATAATTAATATAAAGCAGAATGTGGCTAGAGCTTAGTAAATGAGAGAAGAGTGATTCATGAGGGAGGCAGGGGTTGAGAGGTAGAGACTTTGCAGGGCATTCCTGTCTGTATTACAGATTTTGAACTTTCTAAGAAGAACCAGAGGAAGTTGTTGAAGGGTCTTTAAGCAAGACATAAATTTATTAGAATTACATTATTACTTTGGCTACTGTTAAAAAAGGTGTTTATGGAGTGGGGTTAACAGTAAATATGATTAAAATAATTAGTTATTAACAAAGTACAGAAGAAATTATAGTGAATTAAACAATGGTTTCTTACAGGTGGTGAGGAATAATTTCAGAAACAGATCTAGGACATAGAATTGATAGTATATCTTGTTCCTGCTGTGGATCTCTGAGACTGCTTCTAAATCACTGTGACCAAATGTTACTACATAATGATTTCTTCAACAGACTTAATGGCATAGCTTCCTCTGTAGATGACTAACATTCTCCATTATGAATGGATTGCATTATGCCTATGATTTTTACTTTAAGAGCACAACCTCTTCTCTTTCTAAAAAGGTTCTGAGGAGCAGAATATTGCTGACTCTATAGATTTATTGCAGAGATAAATAATTCTTTATTAAAATTAACAGAATATGTGCAGAGTGGAGAGAACAGCCATAATGACCTAGAGGATTCTGAAGAAACCTAATCTCAAACTATGCAACCAGCATGACCTCAGCCACTCTCAGAGCAATATAAGCAGGGCCTTTTCTATCGCTCATAAAGGGACTGCCTGGAAACAATAATTATGAACCAACCCACAGACAGATAAAGATGGCAGTGCAATCAAGTTCAAGAAGCCAAAGCTTGTTTCCATACAATATGCTTAAATGAATATATTAAATTGTGATGATATGAGATATTTTTACTTGCAAAAGGAGGCTGAATAATTTCAGAGGTAGTTGTTTGAACAAGACAGCAAAGTTCTAAATCCAGAACCGTTTTATAGTCTGAATAATTATAACTATATCATTAAGGGCTTCTTCAGCTGAGGACCTTTAAGTACAATTGGCCAGACATGGTGGCTTACACCAGTAATCCCAGCACTTTGGAAAGCCAGGATGGGAGGATCACGACGTCAAGAGATCAAGACTATCCTAGCCAACATGGTGAAACCCCATCTCTACTAAAAATACAAAAAATAGCTGGGCTTGGTGGCATGTGCCTATAATCCCAGATACTCAGAAGGCTGAGGCAGGAGAATCGCTTGAACCCAGGAGGCAGAGCTTGCAGTGAGCTGAGATTGTGCCACTACACTCCAGCCTGGCAACAGAACAATACTCCCTCTCAAAAAAAATAAATAAATAAAAATTGTGGTTAATCTTTTCCTTAATTTCCAAACTTTGCTTTTTTATCCACCTAATAGTTTATTTCAGCTAATGCAGAGTGAAAAAAAATGGGCTGTGAACAAAACGCTGTGAAATTATGACTCTACAATCTTCAGCATTTCAGAGGGGCTTGCTAAGGGCCAATCCTGGGTATTGACGACATCAAATAGGTAACAGATATCTTTCTGCCAAGCAGTATTTTAATCCCTCCTTAATTCTCGTCACACAATTTGTCTATACTAATAATATTTAATACCTTAAAATCATTTTACATGTCTAAGTTACAACTTCTGAAACTATTCTGTAATTTCTTGAGATCATACGCTTTTATAGTCATAATGATTTGCTGTGAAATGGTAGATATTCAATAACATTGTGAAAAATATGGTACTATATATTTTTGTTAGTACCTGACCAACTTGCTAAGTGATGTTGCAGCATTCCTAGACCATGCCTTAGAGGTACCATCCCAGCATCATTTAAGAGGCTTCATTTTACATGATTGTTTTCATAAAATTCCCACTCCCATGTTACCTGCTTTATAGCAGGTTTACAATGTAAAGGGGCAGGATTAAGTTTCTCCCTCAAAACAAGAGAAGATAAAAATATAGGGAAAGATACTTGTGTGGAAACATAACTAGTATAATTAAGAATCAGGTATCGGAATCACAGCCAGGAATGTCAGTAATTCAAAATCAAGAAAAATTAAGCCTTTACAATTTAATTATCTTACTTTATGGATGAAGCCAACAGAAACTTATCCAAAGAACTTCTGAAGATGTTTCTAAATGGCAAAATAATTACTGAAGACATTTTTCTGGTTTTATTCTAATAATATTTAAATTATAAAAAATAGTGGTTCCTCCAATCAGCACTGTAGTGGCTACATGTACACAGGAAAACAGAAAGACAGCCATTATTTCAAATAACACCAGCAAATTTAAATAACTGTGGTTGAGAATAGTAGGAATTTTTTTTAACATCTATAGTCTTATCCATCATTTTCCTATGTGAAGTCAATCTTCATTGGCATTTCATCTGTCTCCCGGGGCTGCAGTTAAAGGAGAAAATCTACTAATGCAATTCAGAACCTGGCTTCTGCTATGCTAAATCTGAATAAAAGCATTCATTTTCTTAATAACATTTTCTTTTTTGCGTGTGAATGCTTTAAGCCTTTTTTAAAATCATTCTTTACTGCTTGGCATGTGCATTTACTCAGAAAAATAACATAAGCAGATCAAATAAGTAAAAGATATAAGGCCCTATGGAAGAAAGCAAATTTCATATAAGATCATCAACGGAAGAGTAAGTGAAATCAGCTCCAGTCGTCTTCGTTCCACTCACCAACCATGTACTGAAAGATCAATGTAAGTCTCATGACTTGTGTCTTACACAGTGAAACAATTTTAGGTAATTAGTGTAATGTCCAAAAATGCTACCACTAAGAAAATATGAACAAGTATGAAGGATACTTAACAATTTAAAGGAATCTTTGCCCATGCATTTGATCTCCTACCAACACACATGTATCCACCCTCAATCACTTGAATGGTAGAAATAATTTTTAATTTTTAGTTTTATTTAGTTAAAAAAATTTAAATACTTAATTTTTACTTTCTTGATATGTATATAATTCATTTCATATTTTCACATCTAGCATCACATTAAAACTGCCCTATTGTCTCTCCTTGATGTTCAAGATACTTGTAAAATGAACCCATCACAAGATTAAATATAAGCTCTGTGACTAAAATAAGAGTATCTTTTTATTGGAATAGAAGCTAGGTACAAGCTGACACTTGTAAAATCATGCATTTGGCAAATTCTGGGTCACTTGGCTGTGTACAACACAAAGAAAGTGTCCCATGGCATTATGAATAGATGCTGCCTTATCCTACCTTACAGATGACCCACTTTTTTTTTTGTTTAGCTCAGCTGGAATTAGCTTCTGCTTTGCTCTTTATAAAACATACAGCAGATTATAAAATATTTTACCATCCTACATAGGAAATAAATGGAAATCCCTCATTTTTGGCATCTACATCTTTTCCTTCTCTCTAACGTGATGGAAGTGATTGAAGATGAACGCAGGAAGTAAGGCATATCAAAATTGGAACTTTACAGCACACCTCGTCATTTTTCAGAGTGGGAATTTACTAAAAGTATTTCCATGAAAATCCAAAGTGACTCTCTTTGTTAAACTCACCACTTTAATCTTAAGATATCCATCTCAAGAGCACTATGGTTAGGAATGAATTGAATGTAGGAGATGATCTTGCTTACAAGGATTTTGACTTTAGAATCTCATTGTTACCTTGCTGAAGCTTTCTCATCGATAAGGATCTTGATATTACAAAATTGTATGATCTTCCTTTTCCTGGGATAAATATCAGACTTCTTAGCTTACATTCAAACCCTTTCACTATGATCTAAATTTGCTTTATTAAACTCATCTTCAACCATTCCCTCCACCTTTCTAAACTTCTTCCATATTCTAAACATTGTATGCTTTTATATACCTAATGTCAGTAACTCTATGCCCAAGTTGCATAGAGTCCTCTCACTATGGCATCTTACAGTGAAGTCTATTGTACTAAAGGGTCTTTAGTTAGAACCCAATTCAGGAAGAGAAGGATGGGAAAGTCATAAGTATATTCTTCTGCAACCCCAAACAAAGATGGGCATCTCCAGCTTACATCCTTATTAGATAGGATTTTGAAAGCATTGCACACAGAAAAAAATGTGGAACCAAACATAAATGCCTCTCTCACTGGCACCTGCACAGAAAGTTTCCTTAAAACTTGAGGCAATATTGATATTCCTTGTTAATAATGATAGTAATAATAATGATAATGACCATCCCAAAACAGCTGCATTTATTAAACCGTTAGTATGTGGAAGTCATTGATATAGATGTTTTACAGACATTATTGCTTATATTCACATCTTAACAAGTAAACATGCTCCTATCCCATCCTTAAGTCTTCCTGTCTCAACAAAATAATCTACAATCCACTAAGTTTTCAAGCCTGAAACCACAAATTATCCTTGATTATTTTCTTTGCTTTAGTACACATAGTCATTCAGTAACCTAGCCTGTGGTTCCCAGCTTCAAAATATATTTTACATCTACTTCCTTCTGTCTCAAATGCTCCTACCCTAGTCCAGGCTACCAGTATCTTTAGATTGAAATACAGAAATAAATAAATCAAAAAAACCAAATCCTTCTAAATACAATATGATACTTTGGATTGCATCCAGAAGCAGAAAAAAAAAAAAAAACAGTGAGAAAAAGTGCTGAAATCTAAATAAATCCTATATTTTAGCTAATGGTATTGTACCATTATTAATTTCTTAGTTTTTAAAAGTGTACCATGTTTATATGAGTTGTTAACATAGGGAGATCCAGGAGCCTGGTTGAAAGGCATGTAGACAACAACTCTCTGTATTATCTTTGCCACCTTTCTTTACATCTAAAGTTATTAGTAATATAAATCTGACTACATATCTTAAAAGATTTAGGCAGAGCAGAAAATTAACACTACCTGTTTGAGATTATGTAGGCATTAATGGCTGAGCAGAGACTCTCAGATATGACAGGATTCATTGTTTCTTTCCTTTTTTTTTTTTTTTTAAGATGAATTCTTGCTCTGTTGCACAGGCTGGAATGCAGTGGCAGGATCTGGGGTCAATGCAAACTCCACCCCCTGGGTTCAAGCGAATCTCCTGCCTCAGCCTTCCAAGTATCTAAGATTGCAGATGCATGCCACCAGGCCCGGCTAATTTTTGTATTTTTCATAGAGATGGGGTTTCACCATGTTGGCTAGGCTAGTCTTGAACTCCTGACCTCAGGTGATCCACCCATCTTGGTTTCCAAAAGTGCTGGAATTACAGGAGTGAGCCATCATGCCCTGCCAGGATTCACTATCTCTTAAGCATAACACCTACTGAATTCTCTATGTGATGAATTCAGCTCTTAACAAAACTAAGCCAGAGTCCCACATATCCCATCCCTTATTTAAATCTGACCTGATTCAAAACCCCAGGACACTAATTACATTAAACCTAAGCATGGATACATGCCAAATTTGTTATTACTTTGCCCAAATATTTATCAACCATTTTAATAGAAACAGTTTTGCAAATCTGCACATTCAAGGAACCCCTGCGTTTATATACACACAGTCATAGCAATTTAAGTTAGTTCCAGTTCAGTTGAAACTTTTCCTAAAACACAGCTTTAAGGCTTCTGCCACATACACTTAATAAATACACTTAATAAAGAACAAAGAATTTAACTCATTTTGGGTATTATTAGTATTTAGAAATGTCTTCAAATTTTAGATCACATTCTAAAATCTTCCAAAGTAACAATTCTCAAAGAGTTATTTTTTATATCTGTGATTACGTGAAGAAAACAATCTAATTTGGTTACTAAATTATTGTGTCTATGCCTATTTTTAATATCAAAATTATTGTATCTGTGTCTATTTTTAATATCAAAATTCTGGATGAAAATGTAAAATATCAGTCATTCAATATGCAAAAATTCTTCTCTCTAATTTCATATATCAAACACCCAGTGACTTACTTTAGTTTCACATATTTTTCTTTTCATTCAAGTATCTCCATAAGTAGACCTGGAGGACAATCAGGAGGCTTACCCATGGGATATGTCATCATTTTAAATCAGATCGAAGTAATTTAAAAGGCAATTTGAAAGTGAAAAAATAATTTCAAAATAGTCAACAAAGCACATAATGTGTGTGTATGTTGAAGCAGTGCGTGTGTGGGTTGGGGATAAAGGCACTGGAAGGAGAGAAAAGAAGCCGATTATGACTGAATATATTATACATATGAAGACTGTTGAACCACCTCTGTCCCATAAACGTTTCCTTAGGACTCACTCTCACACAGGAAATGTCACACTCATACACTACTGTCACTGGCTAAGATATTGGCCTGGGAAATCAATTATTTGCTAAACTTACTTTATTTGCTGAACTATACTCAGTTGCTATATTTACATGTGATTACATATTCTCCATTATCTATGGATTCTCAGAAAATCTTTATCAATATCACCCTAAACCAATATGCCAGAAGAGTAATAACAGGTCTTTTATGCCTTCAGATGCAATTCATTTTTAAAGGTTTGAGCTATTGCAGGGTCTGAAATTTTCTTAAGGTATGAGAAAAGGTCTTCCTGTGAGGTTATTGACATGTCACAGTTGCCTTCACCATGATGTCTTACAGAGTTTGAGAATCAAAAGGCTAACCTGAAGAACTATTGTTAGCAGAGGTCCCATTTTCTTAACATAGATCTTCATTCTCCCTTTTCTTATGAAGCAGTAGCTGGATTATAAAGACATCCCTCTGAAGCTTAGCCTTATGCCACACATTCTAAAGTGTAGCAGCAAACTGAAACTAATGAGAAAACTTTGAGGATTTTCAAGCTGAATTGCATAGCTCTACTCATCTTGGTATTCTGTCTTGTTTTCATACGGGAAATTGGGTATTTAGCAGGGAGAACTATTATCTGTGGTTATCTATGAGATTCTTATTTAGACTTTGCTTTCTATTAAACCATAGTAGCATTATTGGAGAAACACGGACAGGATGAGATTACAGGCTACACTAGTATTTTTCTATCTAGTGGTCGCTTCATTTGATAATAGCAGGAGGCAGAGGAAATCTAAATACCTATAGTAATCACTTTAAAGAGAAAGTTTGTTGAGTTTTTCTTTGTCTGTTCCTCATTTGTTTTCAGCAAATTAGTCTTTTAAGATAGGAGCATAATTCATGCAAAACGTTGACTCAGAGCAGAATACACATATCATAGTTACAGGAGATCATCAACTACTTCAAACAACTCTTCAATTACATTATAATCAGAATTACAAACAAACAAAAAAACAACATTGAAATAGGCAGTGCAAATGCCTTTTTATGTTTCTTAGATACCAATAACTTACAATGATCTAATAAAACTTAGGTCTGACTGTGAACATGTTTAAGGCATGGAAAACCTTTTCCTGGAAGTTGTTAATTATCACCAGGTATTCTCTCAGCCCACCACAGTTAATTATTCAGAGAAATTCAAGTTAAAAGGTTTACTGACTTTTATAGGGGGTTAAGATATGAAACTTTTGTATGTTGTATATTAACCTTTTTATATTTTGTCATGGCATTTATGTTAATAAAAATAGTAATAAAATTATGTAGCATATTGGTACACATATATATGTATATAACATATTTTTTACTTTAAAATCCCAACATATTTCATCATCCTAAGTGATCATATTTTACATGTTAATTTTATACAAGCCTATTTTATGTTTGAAGAATTTATTAGCCTTATATCCCTGATTCTATTGACTAGAAAGATACTCCTTGTGTTAAATTCTAAGACATGCTGGGTTACATGCCATTTATTTTGTTTGACAATAATTTGAAATTCTGCAATCCCTTTTATACAATACTTTTGCAAAACAACTTTTAAAATAATTAAATTAGACTCTAAATGCATTAAAAATGTAAATATAAAGTTCAGGATTTTTTTTTTCCCTAGTAAGATTAGAATTCAAACACAAGTATATTTCAAAGACAAAATAAAATGACAATAAGATACAGTTTTAACACAAACATTCAAGACAACTAAGGTGGAGGACCAACATGGCAACCTTCCAGACCCCAAAAGCACTCTGAATTTTTACATGGGTGTTCATATCTTTAATAAAAATATTTACCCTCAGTTTATTTTATAAAGTATGCCTTTGTTCTTATAACTGCCTTAAATATTTATTTTTGGGTTAAATTTACCATCAGTTGAACTCTGTTTGATTACTGTATTTTTCTTTTTTTTTTAAATTATTTATTTATTTATTTATTTTTTTTGATTACTATATTTTTCAGTGAGCTAGAAGAGAATGTGATCGTAGCATTTCAAGAACCAAGTTTAATAAGAATACAGTTGCATTTTCTTCTCTTTGTAAGGCCTCATATTACCTAAGTGAAAATGTAATTGGATATGCATTAAAAGTTGGATCCTCCAAGGCAGAAATCTATTTTATATATTAATCTGTATGAGTAACTCTGCAATCCTTTGTGCGTAATCTAGTTACACCTCACCTTTGTCCACAGCAGTTAGAACTGAATGGAATGGAGCTAGTCAAATCCTAACACTCTAACTGTGAATTCTTATACATTTGTCTTATGTAGAACAGATAAAAATGTATTTGAACTGCTCTTCTTTTTAAAGAAAGGTGATATGTACAATATTTTTATATAGGCCTTATTTTATTTTAATAATCTTGGCTGGATTAACATTCTAATAAAATTTGCAGTGAGGTGGTAGAACCTATTGTTAAGCAATTATAACAAAGAAGACACATCAGTAGAGCCTACTAAATCATTGCTCTTATTTGTAAACATTTAAGCAACCAAGCAAAAGCTTCACTGCACCATATCTGCATAGTGCTGGCCATGCTCCTTCCTCTGCTTTGTCTACTACAAAGCAGCATATGAATACATTTTATAGCTCCTCTTTTTCCTTCCTTCCTTCCTTCCTTCCTTCCTTCCTTCCTTCCTTCCTTCCTTCCTTCCTTCCTTCCGTCCGTCCTTCCTTCCTTCCTTCCTTCCTTCCTTCCTTCCTTCTTTCATTCCTTTCTTCCTTCCTTCCTAGTTTCTCCTTGGAGACATGCTCATATTACTCAATTTCCTCTGTCTTCTTTATTTTGTCAGCATGTGTATTGCTTATTTAGTCAGCATGTATATTGCTAATAAATAAATTTAAGAAAAATAAAAGAAATTATCACATTTCTCATACTGTCACATTTCTAACCACCTGTCTTACACTCCAAACTCCATTCCTTTTCATCAATTCTCTGGGTTGCATATAAAGGACTTTCAACTTTTGCTAGAATCCATAGGCCACACATATTTTGAAACTGTCCATTCATTTATTCAACAAATATTTAGTGTTTATTGTTACTCAGGGTCTGTATTGGAAATAATGGAAAGAAAGGTAGTAATGTGGCTATTCTAGAAAAAGGATAAGATCCATGAAACTCAGAAGTTTGATTAGAATGTATTGCCCATGCCTGTGCAAAATATGATCCTAGATACTGGGCTACAAAAGATTGAAGCCAATCTATGCTCTCAAGTGCTTACAACACAATTGAAAAGCTGCAATTCTTGGCACAGAAGGCGAAATGACTGAAGGACACTTAGGGTAAAATATTCTAGCATACCCAAATCAGCTTAAATAGTGTGCATGAGTATTTGAGAGAACATTCAAAATTTAGTTTACTGTATCAATACCCTATTGCATGAAGGGAATTTGAAACTGAATTTTGATGCCCATGAAAGATGCGTATTTTCAGGAGATAAAAGAATAACCACAGTAATTTGTATAAACATGGGAATAAACAAACTGCATATTCTGAAAGATAAAGTATTTGCTTGGTAAGATATTTACTGAGATAATAGTTCTCAAAATGGTGGCTGATGAGCAGGCATATGAGCATTACCTCAGAAGTCTTTCCCCAGCTGATTACACATTATCTTCTCTCTCTCGTCAGTTTCTGTTTGCTACATTTCTTTTCATTTTTCTGTGATGTCCCTTGCAGTGGATATAAGAGCAGATCTGTGCACGTTTCAGTTAGAAAAGGCAGATTGCAATTTGAAGAAAAGTTCCACAGAACCAATATCCCCATGCTACCTGCTTTGAGTTAGGACACAATGCTTTGTGGAAATGCTCACATATATATTTTTTAAATGGGATAGTAGTAGTGAAAGGTGTACCTCAACTGGGTATCCACATTTAAATTAACATGAGAAGTAAGACACAAACTCAAGTCTGATTCATTTATCAAATAAAATACTACCAACTACATTTGTATATATTGTTCAACATTCCATACCACTTCTTACCTTATTTTGAACCTTAAATTTAAGCCTTTATTAAAAACTGCATTTGTGCCATAATGTAGTATGTAAACCATCCCTTATTTCATAGAGATGTTAGTAGATGAAGTTCATAAAAATATGGATATGTATGTGTTTATATATAAATATATTTCCAGCATTCATTTGAGCAATGTTCAGTTATCAGCTATCCACATTTGTAAAGAGAGAAGAGCATACGACCCAATGCTTTGTCAGCATCATTTATACTGCTGAAATTCAAATCATGAAAACAAATGGTGGAGCAATATTAGAGGTAACAAAAATACTTTAAGCTCTGCATATTTGGCTCTGAAAAACGCATTGTTCTGAAATACACAATAAATTATAATAATTGTAATACATAATTAAGTTTTCTTTAAAATTAATAATTGGTTGTGTTTCTTAAATACATTCTAGTAATGAACTAAGGACAGTTAGTTTAAGGTGGCCCAAAAATTAACCAGCAGGAAACGAGTTCTCGTTTGTATTCAAGAAGCTATTAATATTTAAAAGACAAAAAGAAGACCTCCTTGTTTATTTTACACATGTGTACCATGAACTAATCTAAATGTTTTAATACAGTTACCTCAGTTCATCCTAGTGATCTTTTGCATAATATTTACTTTTAATTATAATTTGTTTGGTTATCATTAAGGTTTAATTTTCGGTGAATTTGTTAACAGATGCTAATTGAAGTGGTTTAGAATCACATTGAAAGGCACAGTAAACCTACTGTGGGATTTAAACCCTTCCAAAGATAGGACGCTTAAAACTTAATACAAAAACGTAGTTCAGACTTTCTCCAGTAAGCCTTTATAAAAAGGTCTTCAGAAAGAGAAGGCATTTTCATTTTGCCCCCATCTTTCCATTGCCATTTTTGTTAAAGAAGAATTCCTGAAGAAAAAGTGAAAGATTCATGGGCCTGATTATTCCATAGACAGATTTCATACTTATACCTGGAATTAACATTTTCTTTATCTACTTTTTAAATTTACAGATAAAAAAGTAAGACAACAAATGAAGTGTTAGTTAGGGAAAAGCGGAACAGATTTCAATTTTGAATTCAAATCTGGTGAAGCAGAGAACTTGAAGAGAAAAAAAAAAATTCCAACTGGATTTAGTACACATAAAGGATTGAATTTAGATGGACCTTAATGTCTTCTATTTTTTACAAAAATTACAGAATCTGTTAATAGTTTACATCTTTGATGGACTTGTTTTTATTATAGAGTTAGTTAACACAGACCAAAAAGAAAAGTATTTTAAGATAATCTGTTTTCCCAGAATTCTAAGAAAGAGAGAGAGAAAAAAAAACCCTTAGAATTCTATGTAGCACTATAACATCTGAATAGTCAAAAGTTTACACTGTAAATAAAAGTATGAACAGTATGTGGATTCTAGTAGCTTTAATGAAGCCAATATTTTGGATGCCACAGCAAAGATAAAGAACATTTCAGAAAAGGAAAAGCAAGGTTTTGAGATTTTAAAGTTGAGTTTCATGTTTTTAAAACACTTAAATGATTTTGTTAATTTCCAGAAGTAGTTAGTTTTACCAGAGATTCTGACTTTTTTCATTGGACTTATGAATGATATCACAATGTTGAATTATCTTCTCAGCCTAGGTACAAAAATAAGTGAATCGGGCATTTTGTTACTGGGCATAAGAATTGTCATCAATTTCCGTTCATGCTTTGACACCTGATTTGAGCTCAGTGAATAAGTCCTTAGTCATAAGAATATCTTGGCACTGAGTCAGAAACAGAAGTAGAAGCAGGGATGTCAGGAATAGTGAAAGCAGTGAGTTCTGGAGGAAGAACAGAACCTCTTTCCATCTCTCTGCACAATCAGGTGACATCTTTGCTTCAGCATCTTTTTTCAGAGCTAACTTTGTCATCGTCAGGTTTAGGGAAGTTATGCTCTTGTTTCAAAGCTACCAAAAATAATTATGCAGTGTTTCTTCATTCTTCATCATTCTAAACTTGCCAGATTGGAGTCTAAATCTCTTAGCAAAATGTATCAGAACAAAAGCTCTGTCTACACCCATAACACACTATAATACAAGTAATAGAATGCCTTTCATTATCAAGAGAACAATCTCCTAATCATTATTACTGAGTCAAAATAAGTACTCATGTTTGTTTTTATCAAAGTCAATAGCACATTCTTCTTAATAAAATTTGTTTGGTTTTGATACAGCTTAAAACATTGCAAACTCATCAATTCATTCTACTACTCATCTTAGTAGTAAGAACATAGACTAAAGATACTAAAAACATTTAGTTAGGCATGTTGAGCCTTTCTGTTACTGGGTGGTGAAGAAGAACATCTTCTTCTAACATTCATTGGGTTTTAATGTTTAAAGGTACTACAGGGCTGGTTTGGTTCAAACTGTAAACTTACTATGATGCCTTTGTGGCTATACATCTTTGAAATCCACCACAAAAATTACTTTCTATTTGAAATTTTTTAATGTAAAAAATAATCTATGTAAGTGTAATAAAAAATACATTTTCTCAAGAATACGTATTCTCAGGAGTAAAAATAACCAAAATTAAAGAAGATGGCCATAACATGTTGCCTCTTCACAACTACTGACCCCTGATACACCTGAATTCTCCATATAAAAATATGTCCCTTCAATTCAGATTCCTTATAAGCAAACTAAAAATAATATTTTATTATTATTACTACTACTACTGTCAAACATTTCAAATTAAGTATGGTGTTTCGAAAGTAAAACAGGATGTTGTATGTCTTAAACTGGCCCTTCTCTTATATTTCACCTTTAAGATCTCACTTTTCCTACAGACCTAGATAAATTTAAAAGGTCTTATCTAATTAATGAAATTACTAAAATTGTTTTTACCTGTAAAATTTATTCTATTAATTGAAAAATGAAAAAAGAAGTATTTGCTTTTTATTAGATTTATGTTGCATACTTATATGAAGAAATTAGTTCCTTTACTCTGAAGACTTAAAAGGAATCACAGTCTCACTGAGATGTATCCCCTATGATTTAAACAACAAAATGAAACAAATTAGAAGATAAAATAACTTTAAAATTCAGAAATATTAATTACAGTGTTACTTTTTACAGGTGAATATTCTCAAAGTGATGACTCGTAATTTCATCCAGCTTCTCTGGGATGGTTGCTAGACAGAAGCAAGAAAAATAAATGCATATAACAGAAATTGTTATACATGTAATAAAAAATGTATAATTTACATAGAAGTAAAATTCAGCATATATAAACTATATACATGTATATACAACGTATATACATATATAATAGTACTATACACACACACACCCCCATACACACACATGATGACCCAATTACACATGTGTTATTGCTCCTATTACTTTTAAAAGGCCTATAGAATATTAAACAGAACATAGTCTATTGAACAGAAATCGGTGATTTTAGTGATACTTATTTATGTCCTGTTTACCTGCATATTCACAGTTGAACATTTTAAGCTAAGTGTAAGTCTAAGTTTGAATGAAACTAGCTCAAATTACTTGAGAGGGAGTGTCCATTGATTACCACTTCCTCTCACATTATCTTGACTTGTTATAGTCACATTTCTCAAATGTCAGGCAGCATGTCATTAACGTTTCCTTTTTTCCTTTGTCATAGCCATTTCACAAAAGTCCATTTATTGGCTTCAACAACGTAATTGCAAAGAGACAGGACTGTACAAATAATGAATTTACACTAAGCAAATGGAAATAATGTGTTGTGATGGTTAAAGTTCTTTTGTTCTATAACTGTATTATAAATTTTTATAATCCTAAACATATTCTTTTCAAATATCAAGGGTTTAAAGTAATATTGCCAGGTTTAAAAAAATGTTCAAGCTCAGTCATTAAATTTTCCTTTTGATTCTCTCTATCTAAACTTTATTAAAATTATAGTGTTTATCATCCTTATTTTTAAGTATTTGCAATTAGATAAAATAATATAGCATTCTAAATAAAAATATGAAAACATCCACATAAATAATACCACATGTGATGTATAACATGATGTTAAAACTGTTATTGAATTAAATTAATAGTTCATTTCCAATTATTTCTCACTAATCTCTTACAGTTTGAGATATTAAAATATTTTTGTTATTTCTAAATATTATTACTATACTTAGTAATAAAAATAGCGACGAATAACAGCAAATATCTGTCAGATCTGGGTCTGCTTCAGTCAAGTTAGTAATCACCATCAAGTGAATTAGTAATCTAACTTTTTCTTTAAAATAAATATTTTTACTGCAGCAAAAACATAAAACATGTTATAATCATAGTACCTACATTAATATCCATTGTGTCTAAGGAAGACAGATCTGGTATTATAAATTGAAACTAACTTAGGTAATTTTAATGCACAGCAAAAGTAAATGTCCTAACCAGGGGGTAGAAAATTCCATAAAAGCAAAAAACTATTTCCTTAAATACAAAATTCCATTCTCGTATAAATTTATTTTTCACTAAATAAATAAATTTATTCCTCATTCAAGGGTGAAAGTACCACCTATATTTAATGCCAAACAGTCATACTTTCTGTGTTTAATAAGTAAAATATAAACATTATAATCATCAAGTTATATTGTGATTTGATATCATTTATGGACACTCGGTTTTCAAATATGGAAAGCACCAGGGACTTTTGAGATTGTACTTTAACCTGATTTTTATACTATGCTGTATTGTGAATATGTGCATGGTCACTAAGGAAATGATGACTATTATCCGAAGTATTTAGCTTTGTACTTTGAGTTTTTACTATGCATATACTTTCTATTATTCCTCAAACCATTTGATTAGGAGGAATGGAAGTACGACATATTGCTAGTTCAGAGAGACTCTGTAATTTATGTTTTAAAACACCTAAGGTGTAATATTGGCTTTACATGCCTTAAAAAAAAGAAATAGATGATTAGAAAGAATAAATAAGGTGGAATAACTAGAAGAAAAGTGATTTGTGGGAAAGTTTTTGTTTGCTTTTTTAAAGGAGAAGATAAAAAAGAAGAAGGACACGTATTTA
This sequence comes from Saguinus oedipus, assembly GCA_031835075.1. Classification (NCBI taxonomy): domain Eukaryota; kingdom Metazoa; phylum Chordata; class Mammalia; order Primates; family Cebidae; genus Saguinus; species Saguinus oedipus. The sequence continues at coordinate 60,263,303 of CM063185.1, forward strand.
ATAGTGGGCCTGACTCTCCAGCATAAAAGCTTCATTTCAATATTACACAAAGAGATTAAGTGATTGATGTTCTTGGTCTTTTTCCATCTAAAATAATTCCAAAATATATTCAAATAATTGAGCATGAAAGTCATAGATACAAGTCAAGTGCCCCAAAACTGCAATTTTATATGGATGTTCTTATATTTTTTATTTTTATGCATACCTATGCTGACATTTCCATATAGTTAATCAAGAGATATATAAATATATTCTTGTAAACATTCATGGGGCTTTTAATTTTTTTTACTGCAATGCCTTCGTGCTATATTAGTCACCCACCTTCAGAAGCTGCTAGAGTCATTCTCTTTTTGTGGAAAAAAATGTGATGTAAGGCATCAGTGACTTGTGATGAATTACATTCAACACGTAATGATAATTCCTACTATGGGCACTTTGAGAAAACACAGCCGAGAACACGCCTCAACGCAGTTCTGCAGGGCCTGGGTCTGTGGATCTCTGGCGCTATGCTGCCCTCTAATGGCCTACTTAGATAAGTGCCTGCCTCAAAGGTCTGTTTTCTTCGTTTCCTACACCAGCATGAAACCGGCGCCGTAAAAATCCGATATTCTTTGGTTTCACTCACATATAAATGGATCTAAACTTCGTTTGTGGTCAGGTTCACTTTTCTAAGTCATTTTAATGTCAAATGAAGAAAAAGTCATTCATCATCCTCTGTCTTAGTTCAAGAGTTATTGGGGCCAGTTGCTGTAAGTGGCTGGAAAATGGTAGCCAAATGTAAGAAAGTGACATCTTGCACAGGATTCTGACTTTCTAAATTGGCTCCAAGGCCTTTCATATCTATTGGGTAGTGTGTGTCTGTGCGTGGAAGCGTGGGGGTGTGTGAGGGTGTCCATGTAATTCAACTACATATTTCGAAAACAATAGCAATTTTACTTTCTGATTTCTTTATGTCATTTATTATCTTAGAGTATATGGATCCTTGATTACCTTCTCCTAAATTAATCCTGTCCTTCTTAGCAATCTAGTTACTTTATTTTCTCCCCCTTGTATCTTGCCTAGGAAAAAGTGCATCATTGGTTATTAAGATTGAAATTCATAATTCAAGAAAAAAAATGTAAACTATAAGTCAGATTTTAAATCTCAATTGTATCCTGATTTGGGATGGTGGGACATAAGATTTATCAACATCACAGTGCATCAAACCTGTTAATAAGTTACTTTCTGCGTAACAAGTAAAATAAAACATTTTTTTTTTTTTTTTTTAAATGGGAGCATGAAAGGCATGGCATAGCTGGAGTTTAAGGTTCAAGCTTTGTATCCTCTATATATAATGTATTATGTTTTTCAAAAACTTTTTATTAGGAAAGCTATACCAGACGCATAATCACTATACAATGATTAAACATTACCTTTACAATTTATAATCACTGAAATTACAGAATAAATATATGCACATTTCTTTTGAATCTTTGTGTGTGAGAGAGAAAACATTAAAAGTGCTTCCTACAAAGCTGTTAGTGATATATACCCAGTTGCTTTTTTTAATATTATATATATATATAAGAAAGTGCAGATGTTCTCCAAAAAATCTTGGCATCAGGATGAAGTGTCACAAAGAGGGTGCTTATCCCTAGGCGCATGTCTTCGGCTGTTAAACCTCCAGGCCTCCACTTCAGTAGAATCCAGCCTAGAATGTGACTTTTCCCAGGGTGATAAGAGAGATGCTATGAGCTGTACACTAGCAGTGAAGGGTAATGGAACTATGGAGAGGAGAAGAATGGATCCAACCTGAACTAAGCAGATTGGGTTGAATGGGAATGGTATAGGTGTGTGTGTGTGTGTGTGTGTGTGTGTGTGTGTGTGTGTGTGTGTGTGTGTGCCTGCACCAGCAGGAAGAAACTGCAGGTTTAGAAACCACAATCTGCAGATGGATATGTGTGTGAGAGACAAGAGAGTGAGTGAGAACATTCGAGCAAGACCCGCCCCCTCCCTCCCCGTCTTGCAGTTTCCAGGCATGCAGCAAACTGCATTGTTAATACATGTACAGAATCTGTGCCATGATGAGAAGAAAGAAAGCCACAAATGACAAATGTCAAATTGTTTCCCCCCTCCCTTTCAAACAAAACTACAACTAAAAAAAAAAAAAAAAAAAGCTACTGAAAATAAAAAGACACACTGAAGTTTACTTAATTAGGATCAATACAATGATCCCCAGTATACCTTATACATGGCACAGTCAAAGTCTCAAGTTTCAGTATAAAAAAATAATGATAACATTTGCTGGCAAAAGTCTGCGAAGGCACTTCATTGATTAATGATCTGAGTATGGCCCTTCCTCTAAATCACATCTGAGAGGGGAGAGCACACATCTGTATTCTCTAGTTATCATGCGGTTTCAGTTTTGCTCAGGGTAGGGAAGATCATGAGGATGGAGTCATTGGGACACGTGTAAAGGGAGCAAGGGATATATTTCTTTTATTTTCCTTTTCTTTTTTTTTAAAAAAAGCACTAATATATTTTCTTCTTTCTGTTAGAACCTGTATGTTGTCTTCTCCAGGACTTCGAGGTAATCCGGCTTGGTTTGAAGTTTGGCCCTTAACTCGAGGTAATCACTTTTTTGGGTTTGGTGGTCTGTGAAGCCCTTTCCAGCCGAGAAGAGAAGGGTTTCTTTGAGCCTGGCGTCCTGCTGTAAGTCTGGGTATTGCATGCCAGGAGGATGCACGTGCAGTTCCTTTAATTTGGGCACTGTTCCATAGAGACAGTCCACAAATCCCACTGTGCAGGGGGCAGGCTGTGACCTCTCTCGGTCTAGTAACATACTGCCACCACCACAGCCTCCCCCGGGGGGAAAGAGCACCACCCCACCATTTTTCTCATGATGGCGGAACCCTGCCAAGTCTCCACCAGTCCCCCCAGCTACTCCAGAAACCCCACCAACCGCTGGGTGGTGAGGGTGAGGGTGATGGTGATTCACCGTCACTATGGTGTTAAGCTGGGAGCTGGACACCGCTAGGGCCCACTCCTTCTCCTTTTCCAGCAAGGTCCGGTAGTTGCTGTGGTTCTCCTTGGGTGTCTCAGCAAACTGCTCACTTCCTAGGAGAACCTCTCCCATTCCCGGTGGTTGTGTCCCGGGACCCCCACGTTCTGCGCTCCCTGCTTCTTGGGCTGATGAAACAGCCACCTCCTCCTCCTCCCGAGGCTTGTAGATAGGGTTGTTGCACATTTGAGTAACTGGGTGGGGGATGTACTCATACACATGACCCACAGGAGGGGCCTTCTCTGGAGAAGAAAGAGTTGGTCGTCCTCCACCCCCACTTCCACCACCGCCACCTCCACCATCCTCAAACAGCCGGTGGCATTGCATCTGGATGCCAGTAAGGTCCACACCTTCCTGCCGCTTGCTTCGGAAGGGGAGCTTCTTACGACGCCGTCGGAGCACATAGGCAAAGAGGCCTGCAGCAACAAAGACTGCTGAGAAAAACAGAACCAGCAGGCTGAGAATTAACACAGAAAGTGGCACAGGGCCCCCAGGAGGAGAAAACTCATAAGGTGATGCACTTGTTGGTGCTCCGATAAGATGAGAATCTCCAGGCTGGGCTGGGGATGCTCCAGCTGGTGCAACGTGCAGCATCTCTGGACAAAGAACTTCCAGCTCAATAGTGCGTACATCACGGTGGGTGAGGTTCTCAGGGCTTCTGCAAAGCACATCGCCAACCACGCTGACTGAGCTGATGGTTTCGATCCACTGTTTAAAGGGGACCAGGTCACAAGTGCAGTCCCAAGGATTCTCATTGAGGTCTATCTGGACAATGGCATTCAAGTGTTCCAGGACACCAGCCACAGGAAGATAGAGGAAGTAGTTCTTCCTCAGGTTGAGCCGGGCCAGGGATGTGCCTGCAAAGGCGTCCGTTGGCAGGGTCCTCAGCAAGTTATTATTGAGGAATAGCAGCTTCAAGTTGGGCATGAGGCTGAAGGCTGCAGGCTGGATTTCCCGGATGACATTGAACTCAAAGTACAAGTAGTGCAAACTCTGTAGGCCTCGGAACATGCCTGGTGTCAGCTTCTCTATATCATTGCCATTAAGAAAGAGGCTCTTTAAGTTGGGCAAGTTGATAAAGGCCCCATCTTGGACATAGGAAATACGATTGTTCCCCAGATGCAAAAGATCCAAGGAAGAGAAATTCCAGAAGTCAGAACGGTATATTTTCTGAATCAGATTGCTACTCAGATACAGTTTCTTGGCATTCAGCGGCCTTGGAAGAAGCTCAGAAATGTTATTAAATCCTCGCTCTTTGCAGTTGACAGTCAAGCCAAGGTCATTGATGTGCAAATTACAGGTACACCCAGTGGGGCATATAATGGGGATTGGTGGTCTGGTCTGATAAGGAGCAATGGGAGGCTGGTTTGGACCAGGATATAAAGCTTGGGAGGTGGAGGGTGGTCTTGGTGTTCGAGGCTGTTTGGTGGGCTTAGGCTGTTTATTTGAGGACTTGTATTCAACAGAAGAAGCAGTGAAATGGACAGAGGATAGCATTGAGGAAGGCTTAGTTGGCCATGCATTCTCTTTACTTGATGACAAATGTGGAATTCCCAAACTAGCCTCTACTTCAGAGTCAGACAACAAGGGACAGAGTTCTGTCTTCCTGATTTCTCGCAGGTCCTTTCCATGGAAATGGAAAGGGGTTTCACAGGTAATGTCTCCCACCAGGGCAGTATAAGGAATGCGTTCTAGCCAACTCTTCAGTTGTACAATCTCACATGTACAGTTCCAAGGATTTTCTTCCAGCTGGAGCTCCATCAGGCTTCTGCCAATATGATCTAGCATTCCTCGGTAAAAAAGAACCTTTAACCTATTTCCACGTAGGTCCAAATGGGTTAAAGAGACAGCCTTAAATAAATTTGTTGGAAGCATGGGGATGAGATTATCATTTAAAATAAGCACCCTCAATTTACTTAGGTTCCGAAATGCCCCACTCTCAATACGTTTAATGACATTGTAATCTGCCTGCAGATACTCCAGACTTTCCAAGCCAAGGAAGGTGTCATTTCTAAAGACATCTAGTTTGTTTTCATGTAGGTATAGTCTCTTTAAAATCTTAAGACCATTGAAAGCTCCAGTCTGAATGTCCTGCAATGCATTGTTCCCAAGATTAATAGACACAGCATTATTCAAATGAAGAAAACTGTTGGTGTATAATTTCCTCATAGAATTCCTCTGCAGATATAGCTTAAAAGGTCTTGACCAGAACTCGGTAATCTGACTTATATTTGTAAATCCTTTACTGTCACAATGTATATGAAAGAGGCTTTCTTTAACTTCACAGTAGCATGGATCAAAACAGGGCTCGTCTATTTCCTCTGAGTCCTCTATGAGGGGAATCGGGGTAGTCCATCCTAGAGCAATTGTGCTTAGAAGAATTATCCACAACATCTTTCCTCTGTGAAGCATCTCAGCTATGGAAGGTTTCATCGTTTGCGGTTGATTACAAAACTGCAACAGAAATAAAAATGCAGATTTTTAGCTTTTAGTCATATGTACTATTTTAATTGACTCCTACATGTGGGGCATTTTAAGAGGTATATGAAAACTTCAGCAATTGTTGAAGTGACACTTAAAATGAGCTAGCAACATGCTTAATGGTTAGAGTGTGTCCTATATTTTAAACTTAGAAGACTCTGCAATATTGAACCATGCAGTAGCGTTTTTTTTGAACCATGCCACAATTGGTAAATGGCATATCACATGAACAAAAGCATCTTGCATCACCTCTGTATAACAAACAACAGAACTGGTAAACGGTACTGCCTTTTAGGCATAGGTAGACTCAGTAATAATAGCAATAATGTAGCCATTACACCTGTTTGCCTGTTAAAACTCTTGTTGACATCAAATATACTCATAATAAATCTGACTGGAGCTCTGATGAGAAAAATATGTTCTTTGAATTATAGGTTTTGACTATTAAAAAGACATAACATACTCCAAAACTATTATATTAATTAGTATGGTAAAGTATAAGCCTATTGCTCAATATCAGATGTTGAAATGTGTAAAATTATTAGCATCTCAGGAAAACTTAAGGTTTATTTTTATGAAATGATCATAATATGCATTATTACAGTGTATAGTCAGTATGTACACTATATATCCACATCCTTTTGCCCCAAAATAGATTATTGTCATCTTCTTTAACTAAATAAATAATTTTTATATATTTGCATCATTTGACTACTTAAAGCATGTAGGAGTGATTAGCCCTTCTAAAGAACATGCCCATGCAATTGTCAGAGCTAAAGATAGTGACAGCTAGAGGATGCTGAGTCTGGGAGTGTCTGAATTAAAACATTTGCAGAGCTTAGTTTGGAATGTGTATCTGTGCCTTCAAGATCAACAGAGGAACCCTGTAAAAAGCTGGAATAGCAGGTGGCTGCTTAGAGGGGAGGTGGGTAGTGACAGCTGAGAGAGAGTGGAAACCTCTATTTTTACCTGCTGATAAATGATCTATTACATGAAATACACTTCAAAAAAGATACCATTCTTTTCCAATCAGAAGAAACGAATGCAGTGCACTATTCTGATAACATAGAGTCTTCCTCTATGGATCACTTTCCATGCCCAATAATATCTGTATATAAAAATGTTTACAAAAATAAATGATAATAATGCAGTTTTATTCCAGTGTCCTTCCTGAGTCACTAAAATATCAATCAAAATTGAATATGTGATTTTAATCAATAAACATAAACCAAAGTTTCCAGCATGTATTTTCCTCACAGTTAGCACACAGAAAGATATATTTCATCAACCGTTTACTGAAAACTCAAAGATACAATTTATAGGAAAAGTGAAAAAATAAATCTTCACACTACACTTGGATATAATGTTCACAGCAGTAAAGAAAGGTGATACCGTGAGAAACCAAAGAGAAATCTGCCTCAGACATGCAATAATCACAACTTGAAAACAATTAAATGAAACAGAGGGAGAGAAGGCAGAAAAGGCTACATTGCAGTATCAGTTCGTCTTCCATCTCCCTTATAAAATATTAAAATCTACTCAAGTGTTTTCTTCTTCACCATCTGAAATATTTTTCTTGTCTCTCAGGTCCCTGTGGGTTAGGCAAAAAAGGCTCCAGATGTCTTGGACTTACATATTTTGCCAGAGTTTTTTTTTTTTTTTTTTTTTTTTTTTTGTTGTTGTTGTTGTTTATTTAATTATTAGGAAGGAACAGTTAAAAGAAAAAGAAAAAAAAAGCTTGAGTTTAAGGATTCTCTCTTTCGTTCCCTCCCTCTCCCTTCGCTTTGCTGAAGCTGAAGCAAAAGGGGATAAAGGGGGTTGGGCGGGGGGACTAAGAGGAAAAAAAAAAGCGGCAAGCTGGAGACGTGCTGGGAATGCAATGGGCTCTTCAATGGGCTTCTTTAGCATGCAGAACTGCCGCTTGGCACACTCAGTAGAGGAGGGAGGAGAAGGGGCTGCAGCAGGCTCCCAGCTCCGCGGCCCCTGCCCCTGCCGCCGCGGCTGCTCTCTCTGGGTACCCACAGCACATCATTGGGCACTGGGAGGAAGGGCGGGAGGGAGGCAGGGAGGAAGAAAGGCTCAATCACAGTGCAGAATCTGACTTCTCTCGTTCGGGCTTTTTAAAAATATATGTGCTGTAATCCTGAATCCGGCATTCCACGTCATGAAAATGAGCTCCAAAGGGAACGCGCTTAGCAATGGTTCGGGAGCGAGCACTAGGAAGCCCTGACTATACAGTTGATTGGTGTGTGTGGTGTGTGTGTGTGTGTGTGTGTGTGTGTGTGTGTGTGTGTAAAAGATGTGGAGGGGTAGAGAACAAAAATTGGCAAAATAAGAAACCAGAGAGAAGGGGGAGGAGACCAACCTACAGGAAACAGTTCTTTGGTGGGGAAGGTGGGGATGGGGGAGGGGGGCGGGGATAGGCATTTTCTTTCTTCTTTTTTTACTCTCAAGGAAACCATCCCCGGGATGATTTGCCCCTCTAGTTTCCAAAGCTCCTCTCTCTAGTGCAGGTGGTTTGAAAAGTGAGACTATCCTTCGGAATTATCTTTTTCACAGGACAGCCATTCCCTGCAATGACGGGGATGAGGGGAAAATCCAGGTCCCCAAAGCAGAAAAGCCGAATCTGGCTGATTCTGCTGGGGTATCCCGAATAAGAGCTCAGACCGCCTGAAAGACTTGGACCGAGTTTCTTCTGCATTTTGCTTCGATCCCGTTGCACCAGGAATTCCTTTGTTGTGCTGCAGGTCAAAGCCTTCGATTTCCCCTGGATTCAACAGCATTTGTTTTCTTCCACCTTTTTTAAAACAGAGACAAGCCAGTTCTTGGGAAGGAGACACAGACTAGTTGGGTAACAATGGTGCATTTCACGTGCTGCCACCGGGAAAGACCTCGCGGGATTGGGGTGGGTTTAAGGTCTTTGGATGCTTTTGTCCGTTCTTTTCTTTCTTATTTTTTAAAACTCAAATATTTCTCCGTGACATTTTCTGGAAGGAAATCCTAGGGAGTAGTGGGAGTGGGTGGAGGTGGTTAAAGGAAGATGTTGTATTGTAGAAGGACTACCAGATGATAGTTCAGGAACCCTCTCTGAGGGATTTTTTTTTTTTTTTTTTTTTTTGGCTCAGCCGATAGCGTTACCCAGTCCTGCCTGCTAGGAAGGAATGCAGCTTGGTGGGGAAACTGGGGAGCGCCAAGTGTGCAGCAAAGGAGTTCAATGACCAGGAACCTTGTGCTGTGGATGCTCCCAATCTCCCCCCACCAGCACACACTAATCCTGTCACCAGCTCGTCAGGAGGGGGAAAGGGAGGGACTTTCTGGCTGCTAAAGAACTAAACTGAACCTCAGTTGCCCAAGGGCTCAAAGTTAGTGGGTAGAGATGGTTTTCCCTTAAAGCACCCTTTACAAAAGCAAATTTTAAAACAAAGCACAGATTACATATCACTTTCTTACTGCTCTAAATCAGATAAATCACCTAACTACGTGTTCCTTAAAAGCCAAAGGCAATTTCCATGATATTTTGCATTTAAAATGACCGCACATGAGTCCACTGCCACACAGTAGCTAATATTAGAAACATGCAACCATACCACTAAGTAAGCAGGAGGGCAGAATTTTCTAACATTCTACTCCTAATATTTCAGACCCACCCTATTGCTCCCATAGGTCTCAGCCAAGAAGTAAACCAATACAGATAGCCTAAGCTCAGAATCAGAGCAATTCCATCTCCCTCCCCAGCTGCCGGCACCCGCACCCCCCCATCCCCCGCCCAGCACTTTGGGTACCCAACGTGCAGAGGCGGTGACTATTTCTCGGGTCTTATCGGATCCCATGATGTGATGGAATCGATGGGTAACCCGGGAGGCTACCCTGAGCTTCCAGATGACGGAAAAGGTTGTCCCTTTAATGAAGTCTCTGTTCTTTCCTGAACTCCAACCCCTTAAGTTCTGGACCTGGGCTGTGTTCTAAAGGCTGTCTCACCTTCTGCCTTTCCTTTCGCTCAGGATAGTGGGTCTAAAGGATAGGGAGGCTCCAAAAGTTAGGGGATGTTGAGCCTTGGGGCCCCGGTTTTTCCCTTGTCCTGCTGGGAGCGCCCAGAGCCATTTGTTTGTCCAGAGGGAGGACAAGAAGCCCTTTCTCCCCGCTGTGCCCCGTTCCCACTTCCTCCTCCCCACTGCTGGATCTTACAGCTCACTAATCTCTTCTAATATTTAATCTAAGATTAAATATTCCAATATGGAAGCAAAACAATCTTCCCTAGAACAAATAATTAAAATGCTGCATCATTCATTTTCTGAAGAGCTTTGAGCCGTCTATAGATCCTTTTCTAATCTGCTGTCGTCAGGCGAAACGCACAATGATCTGTTTAGAAATGGAAAATTATTAAAAGCTCAAGCCTTTTTCCTTCTACCTCTTCCAACGCTAGCGAGCAATCCACTGGGGGAGGGGTCCTTCGCTCTGCCACCTGGCCTATTTGTTGGAGTTACTTACGATATCTTCACCCAGAAAAGAGGTCCGAGGGTATGCTAGTCTCCAGGACCCCTCCTTCCACCAACGTCCTTACACCTAACTGATGCAGTTCAAAACTGCAACAAACCCCTAGCACCTGTGAGCGTACAGAAGACACCACGGCCAAACTCGATGTGCTCTACAATGCACACCCTACATACCAGGAATACTGGTCTCAATTAGGTAGAGTAGGAAAGGATGGCGACGAGTACCTATGGTGCAGAGCGCTCAGGATCTCCGAGGTTCGCTCCGAGGGGCTTCCCAGCGGGAGGGGCAAACTCTCTGGGAGGCTGAATTATATCCATCATACTGCAGCCTTGTAGCTTCTCCTCTTCTGACCACCAACTTTCCGAAAGGCTACCAAATCACGCCTGTAATCCGTTTAAACGTTTCCACCTTTGAGACTTGCTGGGAAATGGTCGCTGCATACCAATGGGAGAGCCGGGCGCGCACCTAGCGCGGCGATGCCAGTGACGGGAGCTCAGGACCGACCACAGCTCCCCGTGCCCTCGGTGGCAGGCAGGCAGGCGAGTGAGTGTCCCAGGACCGGGTTCCTGTGATTTAAAACCTCGGTGCTCTCGGTCAGTGGAGGGCTTCGCTGTTCCCGAGAGCCCGAGCGCATCTCCGGATCTCTCCCTTCCTCTCTTCCTGAAAGGTTGTCACTCACAGCGCAATCCCTGCCCGAGGCCTCCTTCCATGCGAGAAGATGGAATTGGCCCTTGCTTTTCCAGGGTGTCTTTGCTCTTTGCCCTTTAGGTGGGTGGGAGAGGGGGTGGGCGGTGTGTAGACCAGAGAAGAAAAGGGTGGGTAGAGGCGGAAAGGAGGCAGGAAGGGGGCGACTAGATCTCGATCCCAGCATTGGTCAGACGGCGAAGGTGGGGGGAGAGGAGGAGAGAGGGAGAGAGGAGACGCACACACAGTATGGCTGTGCACACCAAATTCCACTCGGATTTGGGCGATCTCAGGCAGAGCACGAAGGTGAAGCGATCCCCGGGCTGAGAGTGAGTCCCCTGACAGCTCCCCATTCAAGCAGCCTCACTTCTCGAGCGGGAGAAGGTGCGGGGGAGGGGGGGCGGGAGGGGGAGGGGACCGCCGAACGTTTCAGGCCAAGGAGACGCTCGCGGCGGCGGCGGCAGCGGCGGCGGCGGCATCTTTTAAGACTGACCTGCTTTAAAAGTGCCACTTCAATGGCCTAGGAAATAGCTAAAATCGGATTACACGTTACTCACCAACGTCTCCTCCAAAACGGGAGCGCCGGGTCGGGTATAAGGAGTCTACAGGGGAAACGCAGGGCTGGAACCCGAATGCAAATCCATCAGCCGCCCCCAAATCGCGCACCCAGGGAGCGGCGCTCGGGAGCCCCCAATTCAGCCCAGCGCCGGAGCTCCGCCAGCGCGTCCCCCCCGCACCCCCGGCCCCTCCTCCGCGCCAACTGTGTAAATCAGCCGCCGCAGTCCTCTCGCCGCGCATCGCAGGCGAAATCCCAGCTTAGGAAGCAAGGAAGCAAGTGATCTCTCTCTCTCTCTCTCTCTCTCTCTCTCTCTCTCTCTCTCTCTCTCTCTCTCTCTCTCTCTCTCTCTCTCTCTCTCTCTCTCTCTCTCGCCCGGTCCCCATCTCCTTCTCCCCCGCTATCGGTCCCAATCTGGCAGCTCTTCAAGAGACACCCTGTGAAATTGAGTGTCGGGAAGTCAGCATTCTGTATCTGTGGATTGATTTGTAACTTTTATTTGCAGATGAGAGAGATGCCTGTTTGGAAAATTACAGCCCAAAAGGTCGGGGTGGGGGGGTGGGGGGAAGTGATCAAATTAAGAACATCTGAGCTGTATAGGTGGGCGGTATCGCTAAACGCCTCCGGGGAGCGGTTTCCAAGTGATTTGCAGTAATCCCCCACCTTCATGATACATGGGTGACGATTTGAAAGTACACATATTTCCTCATCTGTTTACACTTAGAAGGGGTGGGGGGTGGGGGAATAAAACGGTAGGGCACAGGGAGTCGGGAGGGGGGCATTTGCCAGAGAGATGCTAGATACCATTTCGTGACAAATTAGGTAAGGACAAGGGAGCAATCATTACACGTATGTAGAAGTATTAGTACCACATTGTAGAGGCGACCATTACCCCCACTGCAGTCATGCTAATGCAGTCGTTTGATGCTCCATTCAACCTGCAGTGTAAACCAACGCAATTCTTTTTAATATATCCCTTTCATCAGCCGCTGTTTTGGAAAGCGGACAGTCTTCCACTAACTCCCAAAGTGAATAGGAGGTCGCCTGGGGAGTCGTCTGTCTCTGTATCTCTTGCCATTTCTTCCTGAAGGGAATGCAATAAATTGTCCAAGGCAAAGTTATTTAGCTATTTTAATTGTAGAGGTAGAATAAACTTGACCCTATTTTTAAAAGCATTCAAAGAACTTTAACTCATCCTTTGCAAAAAAAACAGTACTCTCTTTTAACTTATGCGTAAAATTCCTTGACAGACAGGCCTGGATATATGTTTTACATCTTTGTTTAGTAAATTTTGTGTATACTATAATTTATACCATCATTAGTTCATATGTAGACATATAATACCACAAGTTAGTGTCCATGTTACCTATCTTGAAAGATAGGAAAGGATGGAGTTGGTCATAGAGACAGCTAAGGGCCTGTGGAATTTTTTGGGATATATATATATATATATATATATATATATATACACACACATACATACACACACACACACACACACACACTAAATTTAGTACGGCAACTGTGTTGGTTCTGCATAAAATAAGATTATATATATATGTATATGGGTGTGCATATATATCATACTTATAATGTTTCCATTTGTTCTTTAAAATACTCAGCGTTCTTGAAGATTATTAAGATTAGTAAAGTATCTACAGGGCCCTAGAAAGTAATAAAAAGCTCCATGTATTAAAAATGATTCTTTTTAAATATAGCATTTCAGACTCACTGGCATGAATTCCAAACCTCTCTCCAGTATTTTCTAGGATAATACATTCTTGTACATGGATTTTACATACAGAAAGACATAGATGTACAAAGAATATTTGTTGTAGGTATTTCACTCACTGGGTCTCCAAATTGGATTTCAAAGTGGTGTATCTAGGCAAGGTCGCCAAAGGAGTTCATTCCCATAATGAATCATCAGAAAAACCAAACTGCATCAGTAGTTTGATGTGTGACAGAGGTATTTCTGACCTTTTCAGGTGGTTTCCCAATTTGAGGAGAATCACTTTTGGGTACACCATTATTTTTATGTGGACAAGTGTGAAATCACACACATGCCCTTTGAACCTCAGGGCTGGAGGATATTAGAGTAACCCTGAAAGGCATTAGACAACATTACTAATAAAGTAACTGAATCTCCTTAACTTTTTGAAAATATTTTCAACGTTATTTTGACGAGAGAGCTCTGAATATATTAATTTACTTACTCTGAGCAGATGTCGATATGGCCTGATGGTACTGGGGAGTTGCAGAAGATTGAATAGCTAGGGTGGATGTTAGAGTTATAAATGAATACTCCTCACAGAAATACTTCAGTCCAGATAAAAATGTGGTAGAGTAAGTGATTATGATGAATACTTGATTTTATGTTGTGACTTTTTTTGTGCTTTTCCTGCAGACATGTCCCTAGTTTTATTTTAACCAAACATCTTTTACATTGTAAAAAAGGGAGAACTCTCATTTTAAAAAAAGGTGTTCTTTATTGATGATGCATAACAGATAAAAGAAAAACATAAAAATATTATATGGGATGTCATTTTTAGTTCAACAAGGTATTAGTTATGTCTATATTGCTGATTTGTGTTTAATTATAAACATTACAATATTTCAAAGAGCTTCCTTTTAACTATTCCATCATTTTTCAGAGAGAAACAATGATATTAAAATAACAAAGATAGGCTTTATTTTTGGTCTAGCATGTATTTTGCTCATTTTGATGGTTTAAATAAAATGAATACATCTTTTTAAAGACTCACTACTGATTAGACTAGGGCTAGAGAACTGTTTGTTGTATAATGAAGTTGTCACTCAAGAAAGTTCCTAACTCTAATGCAGTTGAGGTAAGCTATGCTTATGCACAGCATACTAGGTCATCTACATATTGGATTCATCTGTTTTTTGCATTGTAAAAACATTTGTGAAACCTATCTCTTTTATTCTCTTTGTTAATTTTCCATGCCGTTTAGGTCAACAAAGTACAGGTTTGATAACCATCAAAACCTAACTACCTCCTCATTTGCTTAACTTTTGATATACTACTGTTGAAACAATTGAAAATACAGTTATAAACAATTTTATAAATGGGACTACAGCCTGTAAACGTTAAACAAATAAAAAATATGGTAAAACATGAATTAATATTTTAGTTGTGTTGTATTTGATGATTATTAGTATCAAAAGATTGAGCAATTCAGACTGAGGGCTACATATTACAGAAATGTTCATTTCTATTTATCTTTCTATATCTCCATAGGAGAAACACTTTTGAAACATTTTATGTCATAAAAAAGTTCCAAATCAATTGATAATTTTGTTTTTGTAATAGCATCTTTTAAAATGTAGTGAATCAACATAGATTTAACAAGCTATAAATATGAAGAAGTTATAAGATATTCAATTAGATATTGATCTTTTATATCCCGTTTCACTAAAACATTTTAAAGCACTTTATAGGCATCTACTAAATGAAACCTCAGCTTCTTTTTGAAGTAAACAAGTCTTTTAATATCAAAGGTTGTGTGAGCTATTTTGAGACAATCAGAGTTAAACTATTCAATATAAACAAATGGTTATTTACAGGCTGGATTAAGCACAAGATTATTTACTTCTTTTAAAGATATTTTTCAAAATTATTTGGAATTAATAAATTGTACATACTAACATTAAAATTACTGATGGGGAAAAGGTTTTAAAAGGCCAAGATGAAGAGAAATAAATCAAATGTACAAGTTGAAGTCAATTGATTATTGAACAATGCATCAGGAATTAAAGATAGGTGTTATATGAAATAGGAGAAAGGTAAATCATATAAGCTTTAGGGGTAGAAAAATATTTTTTAAATATGATATTATGAGAGAAGAAAATAACAATTTTATGGAATCATAAAATCTCAGGATTAAAAGGGACTTGGAAGGTAATCCAGTCTGACCAATTATGTGATATTAGAATCTCTACTTCGCTATCCTCTGGCAAGTTGTTATCAAGATTATGTTTTTTTTTCCTCATCAACTTTTATTTTTAGATTCAGGGTGCACGTGCAGGGTGTGCAGGTTTGTTACATAGGTTATGGAGCTTAGGGCATTTCAGAGCAGGCCATTTTATTTTTGGACAAATCTAACTGATTGAAAAAAGTTAAGTTAAAACTTTTACTTTCCATAAATCGTTTTTGTTTTATCCCTTGAGAACTTGTTTAAAAGTCTATGGTAATAAACTTCCTAGTTATTTTAGTTAAGTATATATTTATGCAAAGAAACTCACCTGCCAGGTAGAAATGCAGAACTAGTCTTTGAGATAGGAGTTAGAGCTAGAGAAGAAGTGGTTTAACTCGATAAAATAACTGAAGCCATGAGACTTTGGAATCTGTCATAAGCACAAAGTGACAAAATGTTAGCGATCATTGCAGTGCTTGAGAGTTACTTCTGAAACATCCATAATATTTTAATTAGTCTTCTTCGAAATCCCTTTGGAAGCACATTTGAAGCTCTGTATGTGTCCTTTCAATCTACTGACTTTAAACCAACCACAACGTCATAGAGGGACAGTACTGGTATCAGCTACACAGATTAGGGAGCCTAAACTCTACATGTAGATGTTTGTAAGTAAAACCAAATTTCTCCTGGTTTTTGAATTTTTGAGAGCTATTTGAGAACATGAATATAAAATGAATATTCTGAAATAAGGCTGATTTCAATAGAAAGAGCCTGACGAAAAATGCTTTCAGCACCAAGTAGGAGAATAGATAAAAGGCTTTAATATGATCATGTGCTGGAATTCACAACTAATGGGAATCTTAGGTACAGTCTTGGATCTTAAGTATAGAACAAGAGTGTAGTGAAACACTGAATATGTTTCTTAATGTTAGCAATTCCCAAAGTAACTTAAAAAAAAGAGTATAGTTCCTTTGAATGGGTCTGCCTCCCCTATATCACTGCTGAGGCTTAGGCATCTACAGCTTGTTTTAGCTACTATATTCTAAGTCTCCCTTCACATTTCTATGTTGCTGAACAACAAACGTTTAGTGATTTCTATATCTGTAACTCTGCCTTTTTAGTACTTAAATTGATTTTTTTTCACATTCAGGCATCTAAAGATAAATGTATTATTCCATATGCATGTCATTTTTTTCTTCACCATATTTGACAAAATACTTTCACAGATGAATGGTCTAAGTATGGCACTTCAGTTGGCATAGCTTTAAAAAACTTTGTAAGTGGGAAAATGTTTATTACAAATGTTATTATTTGGCAAATATTTTAAACAATATTAACAATAAAAAATAATAAACGTATGTGTCATGGTGAAGGTATCATTCACTACTTCCTAATGATAGTAAAGCTATCAAATAATGTAGAACCCAAAATGCTACAAACTGACCTCCTCTCCTGAAAAATCATAAAATACCTTCTAAAAAGATACACCGAAAATGTAAGTAGAAGATACATGTTTAAAACTTGTATATTTGAGCATGGATTTTATGTTGTGCCCTTAATAATTTCAAAGAATCTAACCTAAAACTAATTTTTTTTTTTTACTTTCTGTTTCAGTTGAATATTTTTATTCCAAGGCTGGTGATTAAACGTTCGATGCAGTTAAGAAAGTGAAAAAGCATTTGCTGATACTTCCAACTTTTACCTTAAAACATGTCATAGTTTTTTTTATGTTTCATTTGAACTGCCATGAAAAATAGCCAAAATATGCCTACGTATATACAAGTGATACAGAGTTGTGTGTGTTTCTATATGTATGTGTGTTAGAAGGATACAAAGTTGAAAATGCATGGTGGCGCGTGCCTGTAATCCCAGCTGCTTAGGAAGCTGAGGCAGGAGAATTGCCCGAACCCAGGAGGCGGAGGTTGCGGTGAGCCGAGATCGCGCCATTGCACTCCAGCCTGGGTAACGAGAGCGAAACTCCGTCTCAAAAAAAAAAAAAAAAAAAAAAACATGGACTTCTTATAAACTATTAGTTTGAATTATTTTATTTCTAAGATGGGGAGAATCCCTAGTTTCAAAGATTCTGTGTTATAAAACACACAGAATGGCTATCTATAACATATTAACAATGAATTATATGCCCTAAACACATTTTTATTGATATTGAATGATAATATTTACTAAGTTAGAAACTCTTGGAACACTCGTGTCACAAAAGATCAGATAATCTTTGGAAACTGACCTTTTCCTTTGGGTTTAAACCAGTACCCTGGAAAAATAACTCTGTTTAATTATATAAGAAGCTGAGATTAACTCCCCATGTGCAAATATTCTCTATCATTTGCTAAAAGGTAACATGTTTTAAAAAGTCTGCTACCTTTAAATTCTAAACAGAAATCCAGAATATTCAAGTCCTGAATAGTTTTAAAGTTCCTTAAAGCTTTGAACACATATTAATCCATGCAGGGACCTTTCATATAGTGCCCAGCTTGAAAGGACGAATCAACCAAAATGCAACAGCTGTTGCTCAGCAAGCTGGACTGGCTTCTTTCTAACAAATAGACCTTCTAGTGTTCACTTTACAAGGAACTGAGACCTATACAACTAGTTTAAGAAGAGGATTGTGGGTGGGATTTGTTTGTGTATTTTAAAGATTTAAAGTCTTCATCTCATACAAATCAAGAGCTGAAACTGCTGCAGCCAGACTTCCTGGGGAACGTATTGAATATTAGGCCTTTTTCGCCTTTCTCAGGATCCACATGGTCGACTCCCTGCCCCTTCCCTTAGTTTCTTTCTGTTCCTTACAGAAGGGAGAGTGATTCATACAAATTTAAGTATGATACAATTTTTCAGTAACCCCCTACTGGCTTCCCTTCTCTCCACGTAAAAGCCACAGTCCCTACACAGGTTCCTAAGCCCTCTATGATTACTTCGCTCAGTCCATATCTGACCTGTGTCCTATCATCTGCTCATCTGCTCTCACTGTGCCAGCCATATTTTCCACGTTGGTTTTCTTTCCATTCAATGAGAACACATATATCTCAGGATACCTGAAGCTGCTGCCCAGAACATTCTTTCACAAACATTAGCATGACTGCCACCTTCACTGTGTTTCCGTTTCTGTTCAAAGGACACGTAGTCATGTAGGCATTCTTGACCATGCTATCCCAAGCAGTTATTCACTCATTACTCTTGAACTACAGAACTTGTTTATTCCTACAGTTTCTCTACCTGCTAATATATATTTGCTTGTGTATTTTACTACCCACCTCCTACTACAATAGGTTTCATCTACCACCTTCTACAACAATAAGTTTCATCAGAACTGGGACTTTGTTTAATTCACTGTGGTATCATTGCTACAGAAAGCGGTGCCCAGTACATAATAGAAACTCCATATGAATGTTTTGGAGAAATTAAATGAAGGACTATTACTTCTAATCTCTACTTCCTGAGTCTGCAGCTTTTTATGTTCCTGTTAAATAGTTACTTTTTATATTAGCTAGCACTTAGTTCTCAGTTATTACATGACCTTTCATTTATAACATTCTCTGGCAACTGATAACTTCTCTCTTTTCTGTTAGTTCAAATTCCTGAAAATCTAATTGATTGGTTAATTTTTTTTTTTTTCAGTAAAGCCGCACAAACCACAAATTTCTGGACAATCGCTGGTTGTATTCTTTTCAGTCAAGCGTATACACTTATCTAATAAGGCTGAGCCACCTCAGAACATGGCTGAGTAGGCACGAGGGGCTGTAGGAAAGCTTCCAGACAACGTAAATATGTCTGATACATAAAACTGTTGCAGTTTCATCTTCACCGATGTTCTTCACTGTCCCAAGTCCCACTCATGAGTCGGACATCACTCCTGAATTCACTGCATCCACCTTTACCTCCATGATTCTTCCTCATCAGATGACTCCTTCAGGTAATTTGTTGTTGTTAAACTTCTTTCATCACGGATATAACAATGCCTTTATAATTCGTCTATGATAAATAAATCCATTTGTCCGCCTTGATCCTAAAGACGACAAAATGACCCTGAGCTGTCACTTCTCCAAGGTTATCCCAATTAACTTTGGAGTGGTAAGCAAGAAATATCATGTGCCTTTGCATAGATCCTGTTGTGGAAACACAGTAAGGTGATGCCCAGTGAATCATGCCCCTGCCTAATCCCCTCTTGTTTTGTGTGGATGGAACCTGGTACTTCATTCTTCTCAATAAAATATGGCAAGTGGGAAATAGTTATACAGATATAATTCAACTCCAAATCAGATGATTCTGAGTTAACCAAAAGAGAGGCTATTTGGGGTGGGTCTGGCTTAATTAGGTGAAGATTCTTAAAAGAGAGATTGGTGACCTCTTGAGAATGAAAACACGTTTTCCTGATATCCTTAAGAAGCAAGCAACCATGGGTTCTAGAGCCCTATGGAAATAAATACTTTAAACAACCTGATCAAATTCGGAAATAAGTTATTCTCTGTCAAGCCTCCAGATTAAAACACAGCCCAATTGGCCTCTTGATTGCACTCTCATAAGACATTGGGCAAAGGACTCATCTTAGCCGTGTCTGGACTGCTGACCTACAGAAACTGTGATGCAACAAATGTACTTTGTTTTAGTCCACTAAATCTTTCGTAATTTATTATTCAGTAATAGAAATCTAATACAGATCTCATCTTAGTTCATTGAAAGACACAGACATTAAGGAGCCCGTCCATTATCTTATGTTTTGAGACTTAACAGTGTGACTTTGTCTTAAATTTTTTCTTTCCCTGTATTTTACATATTATATTATGGAAACTGAAATAATACCTTTTACTTCCTTAGTATCTTTCTCATTGGGATTTTACTCCTTTTCTATATTTTCCCTGTTCCCGGTGTCTGAAGACCAGCTTTAGACCTTTCAGGAAACGACACGTGACCATAATACTTTTCTTCCTCCCTTAACAACATAACCCTCTCTTCTGCATGCAGCATCAGCGCCTATCATTTTCAGGTTTTGGTTCTGATGAGCATAGCCCCAATGTCTTTGACTATGAGATTCATATGACCAATCCTGTCAACAATGTCTTACTTTTTTTTCTGTTTATATATGTAAATATTTAATCTTAAAATTTTGGGAAATGTTTACTTAAACAATGATTTTGTAAGGTCAAGATATTTTTTGTGTGAAAATTTATCCCTTATTTATTTACATGTTACATCTGAATGTACATGTCAATTTTGTTTGGTAAAAGTTGGACACATCTATCTGTGGTCACTGTATGTTTCTCTATTATTTATACTTTTCCAAATGCTATTTATTCTGCTTGCTATCTTGAACAATATATTTGAGTGTCTTGACTTTCTAAGAAGTCTGTAACTATCCTGCAGCATAGAAGTCATGTAATTTAAGAGTTAGTTATATAACAAATCGTTTTCAGATTCCACAGTGCTAAAACCTGAAGGTGTAGCAATGTGAAGAATTAACATTCCTTTTAATCTCATTAGAACATCTGTTTTCAGACCCTTAACAAACTCACAAAAAATTATAGTATAAATATTTGTACATACTGTCTGTATTTAAAATAAAAATTTCACTTTTCTTCATAATATGTTTAATGGTATGCGCTTGAAGAAAAATATGTTCATTTATCATACAAACAGAAATAAACAATTGAGATGAAATACTGCTGAGGGAAATTTCTTCTGTGTTTATTTCATCCGATATTCTCAAAAATGACTTGAAATTGATTAAGAATTTCTACAAGGGGTCCCCACAGAGTGCGTAATCAATCTCTGGTTCACATTTCCCCAAAAAACAAAACAAAACAAAAACCCACAACCACTGTAGATAAGGTTCTGATTAAATAGTTTTAAAGTGAAAATTTAATTTTAAAAAAAGTGAAATTCAAAGTCATGACACATTCCTAGTTGTAGAAGTAGGAATCGGGGCAGGGGTGCAGTTCGTTCATCTATAGGGAATTAAGAAATATTTAATGATTATATTTCTAAATGCATACTGTAGTAGATAAGCCATAAAAATGTTCTATTCAATTAATTAAGCTTATATCTCATCCAGGTATGCCAAATTATTCTCTTTAAGGGAAAGAAGCTTAGGGAGATTAATAGTGGGAAACTAATTGAAAGAGCTTTTTTTTTTGAAATATTAAAGTCATATGAACACCTGATCACATAAAGTACAGCTGAAACTACTTTTCCCTGTTATCATACTGAAGTCAGTGTAATGCGTCGATAAAGAGCAGACTAAACATTTCCAAAGGTAAGGTTCATAATTTTTCAAAGTAGCAGAGCATGTTTAACACACTTGCGTTGTTAGTTCAGAGGGATAGATTTCTCTTTTGGAAAGTTGCCTTTAAGTTAAATAGCCAAATCCTGAAACTTCCGATAGCAGTCAGTGTTAATTATCTTCCTTTGAGATGTGTCACCAAGAAGAAAATTTGCCATCTCGTGGTGTTTGTACATACATGAAATCTATTTTTTTATTTTATTGTGAAGTATGAAAAACAAATTATTCATACGCAACAGAATGCGGACTTCCTGAAATTGTTTTTGTCTTTTTAAAAATGCACAAGAATGTGTAAATAAAACTATTTGATTACTTAACAAGAATTTTCTGACAAGCTTGTTCCACCCACTTGTTATGAATTTGCTGCAGCTGCCTCTTAACGCCTCCAGATGGCGCGCTGGTGCTCGTTCTCGCCTCCCAGCGACCGGCCAGTTGCCAGCTGCTGGGGAGAATGAGCTTGGAGCCGCAGGGCTTAATCCCGCGCGGCTCGGAGATGGGTTTCTGGACTCGCGAAACAGCTGCAACAAGGCATCACTCGCTGTACAAGTATTTCCATTTCTGAGAGCAAAAGGAAGAACTTAAGCGGGCGGCACTTGGAGTGTAAATTGCTTTGTAGTATTTAAAGGCAGAATGGATCCTGGGCAGCCGAGCTGGTACGTGCAATAGAAACTACTCAATGGAATTATTCTGGGTAGGACTGGTCTGATCGTCCTTTGTGTACCAAACGTTCTGTGTCCTGGATTGCGCCTATGTGTATACACCCATTTCATTTTCACCAGGATCATGGGGACATGGGGGGGGGGGGTGTCACAATCTTTCATTTTTCCAAAATGATATAATAAAACCTTTTACAGAACATTGCTTATTAATAGAAATGTGACCCGAGTCACAGTCCTGAGACACACATGATAATGGTATAAAAATACTTTTCTTTTCTGTTTCTTTGTTAGATAGACAGAAAGTAAACCTAAACTGTATTACTGTGCAATGTTACCAGATAGGACTTTTTTAAAAGACAATGGCAAAAAAATGTTTGACTACCGTGGAGTAGACTTTTACCTGTAGGTAAACACACCTGTAATATACCAATATTTTCAAATCTATGTGACAGAAAGAACATTGTGTAGATGATATAAAATTACTAGTTATGAAAAATACATGCCATGAATATGTACGTTTTGTATGGTCTAATATGTTATGTGAATGTGTGTTGTGTGTGTACACAATGACATGTATATGTGACCTAGATGCAGAATTATTAGCATATGAACAAATATGCATGTGCTGAACAAAGACAAATTTTTGCACCTTCACACACGATATTTCTATCTAGATAACTTAGTATGCAGATTATCTATTGACACAATATTAAATCTGAATTTAAAAGAATATATTTGTTTTACTGTTATACTTTAAATTTGTTGAATTTCATTCAGTTGTACGTTGAGTTTTCTATGCTTTTAAATTCTGAGGAAAGGTTGGTTTTTATACTTGGAACATAAAATATTGGCTGACGTGATTATATGGGAATAGGATGCATAGATATATATAGGTTCTCTAAAGTTCAGGTTATATGTGGAATTCACGAGAGTTTTGAAAACTTGAGAATTCTGACCAAGAGTTTATATTAGAAACAAGAAAACTGACAGATTCAAAGATTCAGAGCTGAAGTGGACATAATTGAGGCTGAGGTTTTATGTTTAGTACTATTACTCTAAGATTAATGTTAGACTATTTTTAACCTTGTATAGATTCCCTTGAACAGATGTTGCTCACGAACCAGCAACTGAATTTTATCTTCTGCCATTGCACCCAAGCAAATATAACACAATTCAGTACAAGAAATATGACTTGTGATCTAACTATGTAAGATAACATGCTAAATAAAGCCTAAAATGCTGAGAAAAGTTAGAAACTATTGAGTCCCTGCCCTCAAAGAGTTTCCATTCAAATGACTAGGTTAGACATGCTCATGAATGTGAATACACAGTAAAAGACAAAATCAATGCTGTAAAAAAGAGGCATGCACAGGTGTGTAGCATTTAAATTGAGGGAGAGATCTAGCTTAGGGGCTTTAGTAAGGTCTTCAAATTGGAAGGTCCCCTTCTCAAGAGATACATTAAAAGAATGATTTTGGTAGGTGTGATGAGGTTTGAGGCAAGAGATATATTTAGGTCAGGCAGTTAATTTGGGTTGGCTATCGAATTCTTTATTGGTCTCAGAGGTGACCAGTAAGAGACAATATTACACAAATAGGCTGTGTAATATTGGAGATGATCTTGAACATCAGGCTGAAATTTGTGGATTTCATCATCAGTTCATTTCCAGTGCCACTAACAACGTAGGCATTCAGTATTCTTAAAACATTCAATGTCCTGCATAACAGCAAGAGCCAGCACAAAGTTTTAGGATAATTTTATGGTTCATTTATTGCCTGTCTACCATATTAGAATGTAAGTTTCAAGACATAGCACTCTTTTTTCAATTTTATATCCTCAGAGTCTGGAAAGTACTTGAAAAATTTAGCTACTGAATGAATTAATGAATAGCAAACTGGGAATATGGTGGGGGTTCTATATCATTCACATTTTGTTTTCCTGATGCTCTTAAATGGCTAAAATCCTCAGAACTTACCAAGTCTTTGAAGCTATCGTATCGGCTGATTCCACTTATAGCTCAGGTAATGCTAAGCAAGTTGCCTGATAGCACCACTATTGACATTTAATCTTATTCTATTTTTAACCTCTTTTATGAATAGTCTTGCCTTTTCATCTTTAAAACAGATATTAAGATAATTATAAACTGTGTCAGGCAGACTTAAACAGTTCATCTTCATATCCCTATAGTAGATATAGTGAGTCTATTAGACATGTTAAACAAATAGATTCAGGAAAAGAGTTGAGGGTTTGAGGAATGTCTCTGCGCCCTGTAACATATGTTTACCTCCTTATGAGAATATTTGGTTGTCTACAACTTGATTTAGGCAAAACTCTCTAGAGCCTCTTTATAATTCTAGATATGCAGAGTGATCGTTTGGAAAATCCTTAGCTATTTGCTTACATAGTGTTTGGAGACACTGTGATACCTTCCTAGGGGGTCACAGCTCCCCCGCACCGCAACAGCAGTGGTCCTCTTTTTTGTTCCTGTGTACTCATATCTATACTTTTTATGGACAACGACAGGAATATGTGGAGAAACCTTTGTCATTTGAAAGGATGATACCGGGTGAAAAGATTCAATCATTTTAAAGAATTTATAGGTGTGATTTGCCCAACTATATTATAAATAAATGCATAATGACTGAAAGGGCCAAATAAACAATGCCACTGAACCAACAACTTCAAAAAGAAATCCCTGGAGTGTCCCCTTCTCCTCAATAGAGATCTTTCCTCTGTGATGATGATTTATATGTCTTAATTTACTTTTATATCACTCATTTAAAAATATACAAGGGTGGAATTTCTCACTTTAAAAATATATGTCGATGGGGTATATATGTGTCAGTTCAACTGAGGATGCAAGCTTTTAGTTTCAGCTTGAGCAAGTCTGTGCGAAGTTGGGCTTTTTCTCTCAACAGTATCAATAAGACAAATTTCCACACTAGCCTGGTCTCCATCCTGCTGGACCTGCTGGTCATGCTTTATTTTTAGACCTGTGAGAGGAGGTAGTATGGCATGGTGGCTGGCCTGAGACTTTTCACCTTATTCTAAGCCCTAGCGTATGGCTTGGCCTGGAGAATAGTCCATCAGGGAAAGGATACCTTGTCTAAATAACGCTGGACATTCAGTTTTGGAGAAATATACTGCAGTGTGTACTGCAGGCTTTTCTCCCTAGTGGTTGACTTAAGGCTGTTGTTGTTCTTTAAACAATAGAAATAGACTTTTCTTCATATATGGAGCTGGCTTGGTCAATATTTTCTAACTTTTGTTTTTAGAAACATATTTCAGAAGAAAGTTATTGTTAAATGATCACTTTTAAAGGTACAAATAGAATGCCCTGAATAGCATACTGAGGGCTTTTGCTTCTTCTTTGGAAGGCTGAATGTTTAAAATTACACAAATACAAAACATAAACAAATGATTGAAGTTTTTCTGTAACTAGATTCATACAGCATGGCTTTTTCTGGGTGTAGTGGAAAGCTCCCATCTCCCTCTGTGTATCCTAATGTCACTGTTTTTTTTTAAATAACCAGTGACACTGAATCAGTTTGACAAGATTTTTCTTTAGCCTGTCTGACCATACTGTAAATTCCTTAAAGGCAGGAAACAAATTCTATGCTTTCTTTGAATTTCTGTATTATATTAAACATACTGCCAGTCACAAAGAGCAATTAGGTTTATAATTTTTTTTTTTTTTTTTTGAGGCAGGGTCTCATTCTGTCACTTAAGCTGGACTGCAGTGGCAGAATCATGGCTCAATGCAACCTCAATCTCCTGGGCTCAGGTGACCCTCCCACCTTAGCCTCCAGAGTAGCTGGGACTGCAGGCATGCACCACCATGCCTGGCTAGTTTTTGTATGTTTTGCAGAGACAGGGTTTTGCTATGTTGTCCAGACTTGTCTAGAACTCCTGGGCTCAAGCAATCTGCCCGTCTCAGCATCCCAAAGTTCTGGGATTACAGGTGTAAGCACCCTGGACCCTGCCTTTTTTTTTTTTTTTTTTGACAATTGAGTAAAGATTAAATTATTATTGTTTCACACAAATTAAAATAATAGATATTGCCATAGAATAGTGGCTTTTAAGGGACAAAATTGAAATCTTTCTTGTGGTTCTATATACTGAGAATATTATACCTGACACACTGCAGCAGAAAGAGAAAGTTCTTTCTTCTTAATTAGCTGTGAGAAATGAAACATCTTTTTGAAAATGTTATTAGAAATGTGGAGATGGCTACAGAGGCATCAAAACTTGCCTTTGCTTGGAAGAGCTATTTACATATGGAACAGACATCTTTTAGCATACCTGTGTATCTAGGGTGTTGTGTAACGGCAGGTGGAATATTTCGAAGTTAGAACTACTAAAAGAACAACTCAGAAGAGTTTCTAGCAAGAAGAATTAACCTTAAGGAAACATAGTAGCATTTATATGCTTTAGAGCTGTTCCTGGGGGAAAATTATGCATTTTTTTGTAATGAGCATATTTATGAGCATATCCCCACCTGCCACCAAATGTATAAAAATGAGTTAGTAGCTGCAAACTGCTATTTTAGCAAGTGCTAGAGGAAAATAACAAAGGATCTGTGGCTGTGTTGTTAACAGGAGTGAAGAAGCTTCTCTTGTGTCTCTACTAAAGGCTAATAGAAGAGCTTTTGGTTACTAAGATGTATTCTTTCCTGGTCTCGGGCTCATTAACGATGGAAGTAGGAGGGAGAGCATATAAAGCGGCAGCTGCAGCTGTGGGCACTCAGATCATTTGTCACCTGGCATGAAGTTAGTGTTGGCAGCTCTGGAGTTCCAGCGCAGAACACCAGGAGCAAATGCCAACTGATTGTTGTTCCTCACCAGCTTGCTGGCTAACTCCTACTCATTCTTCAGATCTCTGCCGAAGTGTTACTTCCTCCAGATAGCTTTGCCTGACCTCTCTAGAAGGCATTTAGCACCTTTCTCTTCACTGTTACGGCCTCATATTCTCACCCTTGGCATCACACTTTACTGCTTGAAGACCTGCCCTCCTCACTAGGCTAAGAAAGGCAAGAGCTGAGTCTTTTCCAACACCCTTCAGTGTCTGAGTGTCTGTCTCACATACAGTAGGTTTTTGAATATTGACGAGTAGTATCTGTTGCATGATGGTTTTATGACTATGTATAGGCTGTATGAGCTTGGATATCAGATATCAATAAGGGCGGTATTTGACTCAGTGCCACATGTGAGTTGAAAGAACGTAAACTCTCAGTCCTAGTGTCCTCATGTACTATCTGTGACAATTGCATACTTGCCTCTTAAAAGTAGTTGTTAAGGTTAAATAATATTTTTATTTTTTTATAGTAGTGCTATGAGGATTTACTTATGGGCTTTTCTACATATTGACTGAGTTAATCTTCAAAAAGACAAACATCAGGTTGGTACTATTATCATGATGCTTTATGTAAGAAATAGAGGCATGGAAAGGTTAAGTTCCTTGCCCAAGGTCACAGAGAGAAGAATAATAAAAGTAAAAAACCTTGTAAAGTGACCAGGCCAGAGTAGACATTTGCTAATGCTGCAATTGAGACTATTGCAATTTTATTTAGGAAAGGCTGATTCCTGTGTAAATGAGAAATTGCATTAAACAGTTAAAAACAGGTTGTTCTCTGGTTCAGAGCCTTCTGTTGCAGATTTTTTTTTTTTTTTTTTTTTTTGGTAGAGTTCCTATGGAAGCCCAATATGGTTAGCAAAAAACTTCTAATGTCTGCAGTCAGAGACGATCTTTATCTTTTATCGAGTATTACATGGTGTGGGGCATGTTAGGATCTAAAGAAAACTTTGTAGGAAATATCTTCTTACATGAGTCTCAAGATAAAAAAAGAAGCAAATGATATTATGGCCTATTTTAATAGTTTGCAGCATTCTTTATTTTGTTTTATTTATAAATTCTGTTTATTTTATAGTGTTTACTTTTTTCTCACTATAAAATGCCTTTTGTTGAAAACATGTAATACACACCTAAAAGAAAGAACAAATATTATCCATAATTATTCAACTAAGAGTTAGCTACTATTAACATTTTGACATTTTTTCCTATTTTTTTGACAAAATTACATGCATATCCACTTGTATATACACATGCACTTGTACGCACATTTTAATATGAAATTAGGTTATACATATGATTTCATGTCTTATTTTGTACCTATTATGTCATCATATTTTTGAAAATTATAATTGTTAGTACCTGCATAATATGATCCTATATGGCTGTATCATAATTTTATTTAATGGGTTTGCTTCTGTTTAATATTCTCCTAATTTTAAAAATTATTTTAATCTTTTCCATTTTGGCCTATTTGAACAAGCTTACTATGATGTTTTACATGACAGATGTACCTTCTAAATAATATTTAGATGATGAATTAAAAACTAATAATATTTTCAAAGGTGGCAAGGCACCTTTATTCAGAAATAAGCCCCCCAAAAAGAATTTTAAGACAGGATTAATATTTAAGGAAATAGCAAGAAATAAATTGGAATGGCAAATGGAAGTGGAATAATGTTTTTTGAGAGACCATGGTATGCTATCATCTGTGAAGATCAGTGTTGTAATCACCATTTTACTGTGACTGACTGGGGCTTTGAGGGAATGAACAACAAAATCAGGTTGTTTTAGTGTCACTGCCAGGATTCAAATGTAAGTCTCACTCCTGAACACTTTGGTCTCTTCATCCAACATGCAGTCTACACAGTGTGCTGGCAGTGCTAATAGCTCCACATGATGCTTAATTTATTTGAGTCTCAGTTTCCTCATGTGTAAAATAGAAACAGTAATACTCACCGTAGGATTTTGTGATGGTTAACTTGAGTAATGTATGGAGATTGAGATCCAACAGAATTTATCTTAGGGCTCAATGTTAGCATTGAGGCTGATAGGTATTTCATGAAGTATTTCCCCAAACTCATAGACTTTGATAACCTCCTGGGAATTGAGGGACTCACAGAAGGCTCGTTAACGACCCAAAATTCCAGACATGAATCTAGAAGATTTAGATCCAGAATCTGAAGTCGGTCACTGTCTTGTTTTTAACAAATCCCTTTGGTAATTTTGATAATATTTCAAATGGCAACTAGAAAAATGATGCTGAAGAGAGGATGAAAAGTTTAAGATGAGACGTGAAACTTTGGCAGTCACTGGTTCAAAGTACATGGAACTTCCTCTGGGAGAGCATAGTTGGAAACTGTCAGGATGTAAAAACAACTCAGGACTTGAAGGCTGTATTTTCTCAGGGCACTTGAAGTATGAAACACATTCAAGACATTTGAAATTAAAACCAAAAACAATACTAAGTTGACTGAACAGAAGTGGCAGACAGCAAGGGTTTGTCAGGTAGGATGTGCTTTAAAGTAGGTTGATTATGAAGGTAAATGCACTGGATGCTTGATGCTTGTGGATCCTAATCACGTGTACGCTACTTAAACTAAGAAACCTGATCTGAATTTTTGGTTTGACTTTTTTATTTTTAAGCAGGATAGCTTTGGATTAGCTCTTCCCTTCTTCGTATTTCCATAGGATTTTTTTTCTAGCGCTTTTTTTTTTTTTTTTTTTTAGACGGAGTTTCACTCTTGTTACCCAGGCTGGAGTGCAATGGCGCGATCTCTAGCGTTTTATACTGAATAGCAGTTGATAAAATTGGTTTTGCCTAACACAAAAGGAGCTTCTAGAGAGTAAGAGTCCTAATTCATTCAAGAATAATTATCAAAAGCAATTTCTCAGTGATTTTTTCAAGCCATAGTTTCATTATTTTAAATACTTGAAGGAAACATCTAACTTTAAGAAAGTTCTCTATGGGAGACATGCACTATATTATTTAATTAAAACAATATCAAGGATTTTAGAACATTTGCTTTTTTTCTATTGTGGGTATTTGATGTGAATTTCTAAAGAGTGTACTAAAGAAAACATCTCTAATATCTGAGACCAATGTTCTCTAAAACTGTTTTTGTCAGGAATTAGTAAGCTGCCTGATATTAATATCGTTAAAATTAAAATTGATGGTATTAAATTTCTTGGTGTACCTTCAGCTACAGCAATATTTCAAGTTGTGCCAACTAATTTTCTGGGCCTGTTACTGAATAAAAATAATAGTGGAGACTAGTCATTTTGACTTGCATCTTTTGGTTAAATCTAACCTTGAAGTCCTCTATAATTGTATTTTTGTATTGGTCCTTAACATATAATCTTAAAATCTTGGAGGGTTAAAGGAGAGCTTGAAAGGTGATTTTCAGGAAGAAAGGAGAATCTCTACAGTTTCAAAGCACTTGATAAAAGCCATGTCACAAGTTCTTTTACTAATCTATCCCCATATCAGTTACCTGCATTGTTTTGAGATTCTTTATTAAACCCTTCCCTGAATCCTTCCTTTTACTATGTAAGCCCACATCTTCATTGTTGATCTTAGGGGAAAGAGAAGACTGGTCTAGTGACATTTTAACACATGTTATTTAGAAATTAGGAAGTTGTTATTGAAATCTGTTCTTAAATAAATATTGCAGACATGTTATGCACCTAGTCCATCCTCTCCTGATGAGTTCCTTCTGTGGGTCAGGATGCTGCATACTTCACAGGCAGGGAATTACAAGATGGGCCTTTCTAGGTCTTCTTGCCTACTTAATTCTATATTTAAAATCACTCTCCCTGGTCTTGTAACTTATCTAAACTGGCTGTTCTTTTTTATTTATCTGCTTGACTTTTTACACTGGCCTTTCCACCTTCTACACTTAACACTCAGAAACAAACAAACAAAACATGATGGTTGAATCCTGAAGAAGGATTTCTGGTGTATATACCTTACAGTATACTTTTGTAAGTACATGATTTTATGTATAAATTTCAGACACCTACCATCATTGTCCTATAGGCATATACTATTCAAATGTGAAGTTTTGTACCAAGTATTAAATGGATATATAAATAATGCAAAACAGTAAATCTTGCCCTTGAGGAATGCCTATATCAAACAGTAACAACCACATTACCACTCACGCATTGTGTATTGAATCCTGATCATCCTGATGGTAGGTAATATTATTAATATACTAGTATTAAAAATGTAAGATTGTCTGACTAAATGATCACTTTACCTTACTCCTGAGTAATTACTTTTGGTAAGTAAGGACCTCTTCTATCCTTTTAGTTTAGAATGTAACTTTACATCTCTTCCTTTAATTTATACTTCAGTAGTTTAATCATAATTTTGCATCATCTAGTTAGCAAGTTTTCTAAGTTTCTTCTCTCCTTCTTCTCATTTTGTAAGTCATCTTCTGTTCTGGCATATTTATGGATTTTTTAAGGTGGTATGTTTGCTGGAGTCTCATTGATTGCCACTCTCTATAAAGAATCTTTTAGCCAGTGTCAAAAGGAGATTATTATATGGGTATCTCACACGCAGAAAATTAGATTCACTATAGGTCAGCTATGGTGGATTTGCTATATTAGATTAGATTAAACTAACAGTCATTATAGACTTTTTCATGAACTATTTTCAAATTTGTACTCATTTATTCAGCATGAGTGCAAACCATTATGATAAATTATTCTGAAATACCTTTATGATTTTATACATCAACTTGAGACACTTTTAACACTGTTAAATTTTCAGAATAAATAATTTTCTGCTTTACACAAATATTTTTAAATTGTTTCAGTCTTTCTTGTTGAAATATCTCTGGAAGATAAAAGTGGAGAATCACCCTACTTTTTGATTGTCAGTACTGCAACATTGGGCAAGTTACAAATGGCTAAACAGATTATCTACTGAGTATGCCAGACATAAAAAATTTCACCCATAAGTAAAGGATACTGTCTGTCTGATTTGAGTGTCTGCATAGCATTGGGAAGAATAAGAAAAATCTAGATTTGTATAATTATTAAGTTGGAGATCAGAAAATGAAGCTGTGCAAATCAGTTGGCTGTATTTTTAACTTTCCTTTGCCAATGATAAGCATACTGCAGAGCCTGAGAAATTACTCTGCTTAATTTTGCCTAAAACCATACTTAAGTAGATCAATTACTGATTTATATTTTATAATAAAAAGAACTGTTGAAGAGAAAATGTTTTGTTTGGCAGGTTGGAAATGAAACGTTACAAAATTATTGTTGTGCAACAGTTTCCTGGCTCTGATAAGAAATTAGATTATGTCAAAACTAGTTACAAAGATAAATGTGAAATGTAGGAGATTGATAGAATCAAAATAATTTCAGCCAAAGTTCAGGAAATTTTTTAATGCAGCAATAACACAGATATTTTAATTGGTGACTGGATTCCATTTCATTTACTTGCTACCCAAAATGTCAGCAATGTACACATTAAGGTTGGTTTTCAGATACTAACTCTAAATAGAATTCATCAACTATACTCTTGATGCAAACATAAAGCCCATTATGTACAGCAGAAGGGCCTTTATTGCCCCTTTTCCCCTGTTTTTATTTTGTTATTATGTGTTTATTTCTATCAATGTCCTCCCTTATCTTTGTTTACATATTCCATCCTACACCTGGACTAAGTTGTAATAAAGAGATCCCTGAGTGAAGAATGCCAGTAAGATCAGAACACTATGAGAATAAGGTGGTGGTGGTGGGATAGGAAAAGCAGCTGAAAGGGTTTATTTGTATTCCAAAATACATGCATTTGCACCTGCAAGAAGACTTTTGCCATCACAGTCTACTCTTTATTATTTAGAGAACTCTCTGCTTTGTGGAGATTTGGCTGTAACCCCAGACTTGCTTCCCTGCAACACCTAACTTTGTTTTTCACTGCCAACAGCATGATCTCCTTAGGAAGGATTCAGCTTAGATATGGAGAGGAAGACTGAGTGTCTGCGTGTATGCCTGAGTATAAGTCAATCCAAATTCCAAAGACAAATTTAAAAGGTTTGGATGCATTATTTTGTGCACAACCCTTTTTCTACCTTATTAAAAGGAATTTCAATACTTGTATACTTTTAATATATTCAGTGCAGTGCATGCTCAAATCTATTTCATGTGGTCTTCCTTAACTTCATACTTAACATTTAAACATGTGTATGTTCAATGATTTCGCCCTGGCTACAGGTATTAGTCAAATATTTGTTTTCCTTTCTGCACTATCATCAAAGGACTATTGTGTTTTTAATCTTCCCTGAAGAAGTTGTAACACTCCATTAAAAAAAATAACAAACACAATGATACTCCCACTCCTCCAGTGGGAGAATGTAACACATAGGGATGTTTTGGATTCCTAGTCTTCGAAGGCATTTATTCTTAAAAAAAAAAAAACCTAAATATTTCCTATGCAACAATCCTGCATGATCTGCATATGTACCCTAGAACCTAAAGTACAATTTAAAAAAATTCTAAATATTTAAAAAATACCACAAAGCAAACCTATTGAGTAGCTGCTACTGTTCATCTGTTCATTAACTAACATAAATTATAAAAGAGCTATAATCACTCTGGTACGATAAAAGACCTTTAAACGTTTTCTGTTCTTAGAAAACCAATTACCACATGTTCGCACTCATAAGTGGGAGTTGAACAATGAGAACACGAGGACACAGGGAGGGGAGCATCACACACTGGGACCTGGTGGGGGATGAGGGTCAAAGGGAGGGAGAGCATTAGGACAAATACCTAATGCAGGCAGTGCTTGAAACCTAGATGACAGGTTGAGGTGTGCAGCCAGCCACCATGCCACATGTATACCTATATAACAAACCTGCACATTCTGCACATGTGTCCTGAAACTTAAAGTAAAATAAAAATAAAATGAAATAAATAATTTTCTGTTCTTAATATTTTCTCTCTAGGAATGTCCTCTCAAAATTAAATGCTAATCAGAAACAAGATTATAGATTTTTGTATAAAAATGGTAATACAATGGAACATATTTAATGTTAACACTGCTGTCTTTTTCATCCACAAGTAAAAAATTTAAGCTATGGATTCTCAGTATTTATAAGAGCATTAAAAATATTACAATCTAGCATCCAGGAGGAGGAGGTAATGATATGAAAGGAGACTCTCTCTTTTTTTTTTTTTTTTTGAAAAAAGAAAGAAAAAGAGAGAAAGAAAGAAAAAAAGAATAAAAGAGAGAAAGAAAGAGGAAGAGAAAGAGGGAGAGAGAATGGGAATCTTGCTCTATTGCCCAGGCTAGAATGCAGTCTAAAAATGGGTTGAAAGGAGACGCTTGAGAGAACCTAGAGACCGATGGTTTAGCATTTTTCATGGCAATTCGAAGTTTGAACATTTATTAACTGGACAATCAAAGTTTACATATAGTTTCTGCATGGGATAATGGAACAATTGCTTTTCTGTTTTAGAAATATAATCCCAGAAACTATCTGAAAGATGAATTAGAAATAAAAATCTGGTTGGTAGGAAGTGTGGGACCAAACTGCCAGTGGCGGCAGTAATGAAAAGGGGGTGTGAATTTAGAAATACATTTTAGAAATAGATAAACAGAATTTGGTATCAAGAAGTGAGGGAAAATGAGGAGTGAAGGATGCCTCTGAGATGTCTCACTCGTGATTGGCTAGCTAATAGTGGCATTTGTCGTACTAGGTTATAGTAACCAAGCTTTATTGAAGGGATTCTTGGGATTTTAAGGGAGAAGCAGGAGAGTGGAGTGGAGATAATGTGTTTGAAGTTTATCATGCTGAGTGTGTTACCTGTTGGACTACATGTAGAGCAGTGTTGGTCAATCTTAGTCGTATTGACACGTTTAGATGGATAGTTCCTTTTTGGTGGTAGGGGACTATTTTGTACATTTTAGAATTCTTATGTTTGTGGACTCTTCTCACATGTTAATAGTACCTCTCTCAGTCGTGCCAACCAAAAATTATCTCAAGGTTTTTCCAGCTCTTCCCTGAAGCAGGGACAAAATTGCACCCAACGGAGAACCACTGGTATAGAGACAACAGATAAGATATTGACGTTGTGTGTCTAGAATTTAGGAGACAGACAAGACTTGAAATCAATATTAGAATCAGTAGTGACAATCTAAGCAAAGTGAATATATGAGATTCTGCAGGGGAAGAATGCAGATGATTATGTGTTATCTAATTTTTGCTTGAATAGGTCTGGAGACTAAAAATTCCTGAACACATGAGATCGATTAAGTCAGCTCATCTCATTTCTGAATACTTTCAAATATTATGTTATTATTGTTGTTATACTGCTACATATAAGCCAAATTTCTTGTATTAAGCTACAGTTAATCTTTCCATAGTAATAATTCTTTTGTCCTAATTTTGCTTTTGTGGAACACAAAATATGTCTATCAGGACAAATAAAATTCTTCCTAAATCCCTCCACATATTTTAATATAACTATCAAATTAAGTTTTAAAATTCAATATTCTTACCCCCTGACTAAATACCTTTAATGTTTTCAACCTTCTTTTATATGTTATATTTTGACACTTCTCACATCATGAGTACCTTCTGTTGAACTGTAGCCATTTTATATATTCTTAAGATATGGAGAAAGAATAAATAAACTCCACGATTGACTTCTAGTTTAGAGGAAATTGAGCCTTCATCTTCCGTAGTTTGGTTATAGTCATTTCTGTTGATGGTTAGTTTTGGTCATAGTTATTATTGTGTTAGCTTCTTTGTCAGCCAGAGTATGCCATTGTCTCTCATAGTTTGCTGTTTTCATTTTCCATGAACTTTCTGTTAACATTGCCTATCATATATTAGTGATTTTTAAAAAACATTTCACATTTCATATCGTGTTAGTGATTTTTTTAAACTCAAATATGAACATGTATATTCATCCTTTGAAAAATATATCCTTCTTTGGTTTAGCCAATCATTTCAACCTGCTTGATCCTTTTGGACTGTGATTTCATCACACAGTATGTTTGTTATTTCTACCAGTTTTATGCCATCTAAACAGTTGATCAGTCATATTTATCTAAGTCATTAGTATAATTTGAGCAGGTCAGGTTCAGAGACAACGGGATTATGTAGTGCTGTGGGTTTTCCCTTCAGTGCTTTCCCCAGCTCCCTTTTACTTAAAGACCTTTTTATTTTTATAGAGTGCTATAGAAGCAAGACTTATGTGCAAAAACATTATTTTCCACCTTTTCCAGATAAAAGCTTCAAATATAATCCTACCATAAGACATGGCAAAGTAAATTATATTTCATTTTCTGGATTCCATTTATAGGAAAAATGATTTTGTTAAGTGATAAAATAATGTTAAGTGATAAAAGCAGGATACAGATTTGAATATAAAATATGACATTTCTATATATAGTAGATGTAGATATAGATATAGACCTAACTATAGACATAGAGAACACCAAAATTGTAGTTTTAACACCAAAATGATAGTTTTCTTTAAAGTGGTAGTTATGGTTGATATCTTTTTGTATCACATTTTGTAGTTTGTCTCAAAATGTTATATAATGAGTTTGTCATTTTAAATGCAGAAAATTAATAATAAAATATACTTCTATTATATAATTTTAAATCAACACAATTTAAAATGGAATCTGCAAAACAAAACAAAACAAAACAAAGTGCATGAATTCCTGGATGACAAGTGTTTGAGGAACAGGCCTAACTAAACTTTAGTGACAGGAGAAATCTTCCTAAGGAAGCCTTAGGTTTTCAATATTTTCTATGAAGAAGGAGAGTTGAAGTTGCATCAGATTTTTCCATCACTAACTCCCTACCCTGATGGAAAAAATCTCCTAAGAGATAACAGATGTGGGTGGATAGGCCAGAAAAAGCTGTCAGATGGGGAAACATACTTGTCTGTTTTTTGCAACAGCATTTTAATAAAGATCAAGTCAGTTGGATAAATGTGAAAATTGGTAGATAAAGCGATTAGCATTACTTTTCAAGGGTATTGATGAAAAGGAGTTAAGTTATAATTACTATTTTGGAAGAGTATTGTGTTTTATTAATATATAATAGAATGTTTGACTGGCCGGGTACGGTGGCTTGACGCCTGTAATCCCAGCACTTTGGGAGGCCGAGGCGGGCGGATCATCTGAGGTCAGGAGTTTGAGGCATGCCTGGTCAAAATGGTGAAACCCCGCCTCTCCTAAAAATACAAATTAGCTGGACGTGGTGGTAGGCGCCTGTAATCCCAGCTACTCCGGGGTGCTGAGGCAGGAAAATCACCTGAACCAGTGGGGTGGAGGTTGCAGTGAGCCTAGGTCATACTATTGCACTCCAGCCTGGGCGACAAGAGCAAGAGAGTAAGACTTTGTCTAAAAAAAAAAAAAAGGGAAAAAAAATGTTTGACTACTTTTGCTGCATAAGTCCTTTGAAGCCAAGCACCATGTCTTTTTAAACTACGTAGCTCCCAAGACCTAACACAGAACCTCATGCCTGTAAATATCTTTGGAATAACTAGAGAATGAGTTACATTGGTGGCAATGTTTTCAAAATAATAGACCCTTTTTATTTACTATTGTACTGCTGGCCTTAAGATCAGAGATTTAAGTTTTGATTCCTTATGAGTTGATTTTTTTTTTTATGTGGTGTAAGATCAAGGTCCAATTATATTCTTTTGTATGTGGATACTAATTTTCCCAACATTGTTTATTGAAGAAGCTATCCACTTCCCATAAACAAATAAAGTAAAACTGCATGATACAAAATCAATAAACAAAAGATAGTAGCATTTCTATACACTAACACAAACTCTTTGAAAGAGAAAAATAGGAAAACCATCTATCTATAATAGCAATGAAAATACTTAGGAATAATTTTAACCAAGAAAGTGAAGTATCTGAACACTGAAAAATTATCAAACATTGATTAAAAAAAGTTGAAGTGGACATAAATAAATGGAAAGATATTCTATGTTCATGGATTAGAAAAATTAATATTGTTAATATATCTATACTACCCAAAGTGTTCTACAGATTCAAGGCAGTCTCTATCAAAATTCCAGTGACGATTTTCACATAATTGTATATTGGAACCCAGAATAGCCAAGTCAATCATGAGCAAAAAGAACAAAGCTGAAGGTATCACAATACCTGATTTAAAAAATTGGAACCCAGAATAGTGAAGTCAATCATGAGAGCAAACAACAAAGCTCAAGGTACCACACTACCTGACTTCAAACTAGAAACTACTATGGTACAGAATGTAAAGCTACAGTAATTAAAACAGCATGTACTTTGGCCAATGGAACAGAAGAGAGAGTCCAGAAATGAACCCGTGCATGTATGGCCAACCGATTTTTAACTAAGGTGCCAAGGGTATGCACTCACTTATTATGTTAAAAGTACATAATTCATACCTATTTTACAATGTGTGTTATTTTTCTATTTTAAATAATATTGAATATCACTGTACATAAGAATCTATTATACAATGGGGAACAAAACAGAGAGTCACCATAACACTAAGAACGAGGGTAATAATGTAACCCCTATTGTTCTTCAAAGTAACCTATATTATCTCCCCCATGCCACTAGATTTTTTACATCCTTCATAATTTCATGCAACTACTTCAGTCTACATCCCCATGTTCCCCACACACTGCTTTTCAGCATACTCTTTTTTACATTATATATTGGAAAGTCATCCCATTATATCAAAACATAATCATTTCAACTTTTGTATAATTAATTTATTGATTCACTAATTCCACAGTCATTGAATGTCTACTACAGGTGAGAGACTTAGCTGAACTGAGGAAATAAAGTGAGGAAGACAGTTGTCTTTAATTTTATCACAGGCTAAAAAAAAAGAGATGGAAGCCTAGAAACTATTATTATTGTTCTTATCATTGGTGTTACTAAATAAGATTACTGACCACCTGTTTATATTTTAGACATATATATTGTAATTGTATAATAATATTTTGTGTGATTCTATGGTTTGTTATGTGCCAAGCACTGTGCTTTTCCTGTATTAGTTCACCAAGTCCTGTGAGATAAGTGTCTCTAGTTCCATTTTAATAGAAAGCTGAGGCTCATGCAGGTAATTAGTTTGTCTAAGGGCTGCATAGCAGGTATGTGTTAGAGATAGAATCAACAACAGCAATCCAATTCTAAAGCCCATCATGTCCTGGTTTTTTTTTTTTTTTTTTTTTTTTTTTTTTTTTTTTTTTTTTTTTTTTTTTGTGGTCTTTCTCTGGTATTGCTGAGCCAAAGCTCAGATTTAATTAGTTCTTTTCAGAGGATTTGGAGATGATTTCACAGTGGAGGTCATATGTAAACAAAGTCTGAAGGATAAGTAGGTGCTCTGAAAGTAAAGCCATACATTTCAACCCAGGATAAGCATAAAGCTATGAAATAGCATGATATGACAGTCCATTGTTGAGTAACTTGATATATATGTTTGTAGTCTGTGCCACCTAAGGATTTTGGGCCCTATTCTGCTCTAGCCAACGGAAATAGAACAACGGACTTTGAGCTCACAAACATAGGTATAAAAAGCAGCTATTCTTCACATAATTTGAAATAATTCCTTTGCATACATTGCTTTATGCTGGAACTATAGGTTTCTGGAGAAAATGATCCATACCTTTTATTTGTTTCATAGAATTTAATATAGCACAGTAAAGACTTCTCAAATAAACGAAGAGGCTGGACAAGGGAACTAGGAAGTTATTTTATCTACCTGAATAACAAAATAACATTACTATCAATCATAATGTTAAAATGCTAGTATGACTACTGAATCTGATGATTCACTTCTTTGAAACATGCTAGTGAGGCCAGTAGTGGAGATTTGATCATGTCATCCTCTCTTCTCTTCATAGACATAGACATAGACATCGGCCTAAACAATTTCTGTGCTTTCTAGAAGGACCCTGTGAGAGTATATGGATCAGATGCTGCAAATCGTCATTGTCAGTCTTGACAATGCGAGGGAATAATGGGGTGGGGGGATTGGGGAGGACTAGAGTAGGAGAAATACCTAATGTAGATGATGGGGCGATGGATGAGGCAAACCACTACCATGGCACATGTATACCTATGTAACAAACCTGCATGATCTGCACATGTACCCCAGAACCTAAAGTAAAATAAATAAATAAATAAATAAATAAATAAATAAATAAATAAATAAAGTGCATGCTTTCCTGGCAGTGAGACAGAAAATGTCAAATTTGCATTAGAAATCAGCAGTATTTTTATAATTGATCTCACTAGTCATGTTACCTATAAATCCAAGTTGTGTTGCAACTTTGTCATATTTTTGGCATACTTTACAAAAAGTTTAACTTCAAAAATAAATACCAGAGAATATCCTTAAGAAGCTTTATTTTAAATAATCTTTCTTCTAGAAATAGGGCTAGTCTTCTACTTCTCACCTCAGAACAATAGGCCAAATTCAGGGACCTGTTATTTCATGCACAGTGATGTAAATAGAATGTGAGAAAGTTTAAATCATTGTGATCTCTTAGTTGTTTAAAAAGTAAAATAAAATATCCAAACCTAAATACCAATCTTATGTTTCATATATCAAGGAAAGACTATAGAGAAACACTGATGTCACAAAAGCTTTGTAATGATATTGAAATTGAGAGATAAGGAATCATGTTAATTTTCAAAAAGTTACTGAGTGTAAAATTCAATCTTTTAAAATCTTTTTTGTTTTACTATTTTACAAAATATATTTTAATAAGTACACTTCACTCCTCATAATGATTTATACTGGGCATTTTACAAAGTAGATAGTTAACGAAGTTGATTAGCTTTTTAAAACCTATTATTGTAGATATATAATTGTATGGGAATATTGTACATACAAAATATTTCAAAAATTTATTAAATTTACTTAACTCTGACAATAAAGAAGTTAGGAAGATTAAAAAAACTGTTTGCAAAACTATATAAATAATATTAATTAATAATTACTGTTAGTATAATAAAATCAAATACTAAATGATACGAAAACAATTACGTGTAGCCAAAATCCAGAGAGGAAAAGGTAAAGCTCAATAGGAAACACAGATTTGATTATATCAATCATATTAAAAACTAGTTTAAAACAGTAATTTGAATGATTATAGATTTTTAAAACTTTATTAGCTACTACAGTCCTGATATTTTTATTGAGCTTATATTCTTTTTTTAAAATTTATTTATTTAACTTTAGGTGCATACTATATCTGGCATTTTTCCCCATGTTATCCCTCCCCACCCCCCAGCCCCCACTGTCTCTCCCCTACCCCTGCCACTGCTCCCAATGTATGATGCTCTTCTCCCTTTTTATTTTGTAAGACAAGGACATAGGGAAATCTCAGAGCTTATATCGGTATATAAATATTCAACTGAACTCTTTCCACTTCCTTTCTTGCTTTAGTTTATCTTCAGGCATAAAGAAAAAAAATAAACTTACCAAGAAAGGGAAGAATGCTACATTGCAAATGAATTGTGAGAATATCATGGCCAAAAACTTGTGACTGACTCACAAAGAAAATAAGAAAGATACAGGACAGTAATACAAAGAGAAAACATTTTTAAAGAATTTTTTTTGAGAGAGTTGTACTATGAATTCCATCTTCTCATTGAGTTAGAAAGAGAAGCATGCCTGCCTTAACCTCAAGCCTAATAAGAAGGATTTCAATGAGATTACTTTAAGAGCTTGATGTGTATCCTTAGTAATTGAGAGGCTTAGTAGGCTGGTGCTTGAGTCAGGACCAACAAAGATAAAGGGACTAGTGTCAACAGAGTGAACAAATTTTTCCGCAAAGAACTTACACTCATTTTTTATGAGTCAGATGTGCTGTAATATTGTACATTGCATTCTCCAGGAAGCAGACACTGGAACAGTGATTAGCTAGTTTGCAAAAATATGTATTAGTGAGTACTCTTGGGATCAACAGCTGCGTAAGGGAGAGTTGAGAGAGAAGTTGAGCTGGGAAGTTGAATGTCTCTTCAGAGTTTACATGACTTGGGACGAGGGGACAAGTCTGTTATGTCCCCACGTTAATCAGTCTTATGACACGCTGCTTACCCTTGGAAGGAAATCCGAAACAGCTGAAAGTTAAGAGTAACCCACTCACTTAATGGCTAATTAAATCCTTCTTCCTGAAGAGAAATCCAGATGGTTAATTACAATATCCATCCCAAATTCTGAGTTCTACATGAGGAACCACAGAGGGAATGTCAGTCTGCAGCCTTCTGCCTCCTAAAGTGAGGAGACACTAGAATTAAGTCCAATGAAGCATATCATTGTGGCTTTAGCCAAGAGTGTATCTGAAGTGACCAGGTGAAGGAAGAACAGTGTCAGAGCCAAGGGAATTATATCGGGAGACCTAAAGGGAGATTCTCTTCAGCTGTCCAATAGAAAAGATATTGTGAATTACACATGTAATTCAAAATTTTGCAAGCCACGTTTTCATAAAGTAAAAAAAAAAAAGTAAACTTAATCTAATAATTTAAACTATTTATATTTTATAACTTAAAAACATTTTAATAAACTTTTTATTTCAACATTGTAGTCAAAATTTAAAAAGCGTTGAGGTATTTTACAGTATTTTGTCATACTAAGCCTTTGAAATCTGTATTTTACTCTTACAACAATCACATTTCAAGTATGTAGTAGCCTCACATGTCTGTAGATTGAACAGTGCAGCTCTAGAGAACGAACAAAAATGTCTCTAGAGAGAAGTCAGCTTTAAATATTTGCCAGACCTAGAAATTTACAAATCATTACGTGAGAGTGGCAATCAAATCAGAATTTTTTACATCTATTACCTCTCCCCAACCCTACCCTTGAAAATGTCAAAAAACAGCAGCTGTTGATTCAGAAAGAAAAAAGCTGACTATGCCTGCCTCCCCACAGGCAATCATCTCCAGCTATTTGAGAGATGGAATTATATTTCCTTAAGTAAAGAAAAATGTGTTGAATATGTTTGAAATAAATTGAATGTTTAGAACATTGTAAGTTGAAACCATAAACACATCCTATAAGGACTACTTTTTTCAACAGTTTTATTGACATATAATTGACATCTAATCAACTGCACATATCTAAAGTGTACAAGGTGTTAACTGTGACATACACATACACTCATGGAACCATCACTACAATCTAGATAGTGAACATATTCATCACCCCAAAAAGTTTTCTTATGCCTCTTCTTAATCCATATCTTCTGCTTCTCCCTCCCTCCTGGTCCTGGGCAACTACTGTTCTTTTTGTCACCTTTATAGTAACACTTTAAATTTTGTAGAATTTTATATAAATGGTATATTAAAGTATAATACCTTTTTCATCTAGTGTCCTTCACACAGCATAATATTTTGAGATTTATTCATGTCATTGCATGTATCTGCAGTTTATTTCTTTTTATTGGTGAGTAGTATTCCCTTGTATAGATTTACTAAAATTTTTTTCTATATAACTGGCATTTTATATATAAAAAATAACAGATAAACCAAAGTTTGTTTATATACTCACCTGTTTTGAGTATTTCGATTGTTTCAATTTGGGAACTATTACAAATAAAACTGCTCTGAATATTTGTGTACAAGTCACTGCATGAACATATGTACTAATTCTCAGGCAAGTATCTCAGAGTGAAATGATTGGATTATGTAATAGGTAAGTCCATGTTTGATATTTAAATAAATCGACAAATTGTTTTTTAAAGTGGTTGTACTGCTCTATATTTCCACCAGCAATTTGTGAAAATTCTAGTTATTCCACCTTGATATCGTCTGTCTTTTAAGTTTCATCTTTTCTGTTATGTATGCAGTGTATGTCACTATGGTTTTAATGTGCATTTCCTTAATGATAAATGTTGTTGAATATTTTCTCTGGAAGCCAAATTTATGTCCATAGATTTCCTATGTCAGTGTTTTTTATGACCTTATTTGTTATTTGTATATCT
The DNA here is from genome assembly GCA_031835075.1 of Saguinus oedipus. Classification (NCBI taxonomy): domain Eukaryota; kingdom Metazoa; phylum Chordata; class Mammalia; order Primates; family Cebidae; genus Saguinus; species Saguinus oedipus. The sequence goes on from CM063185.1 coordinate 60,307,278, forward strand.
TCCAAGTGAAGTGCAAGTTCAAATCTTTTGACTATTTTAAAACATTGGGTTTGTTTTCTTAGTTTTGAATTTTAAAAGTTCTTTATATATTCTGGACACCAATCCTTTATCAGATATATGATTTACAAATATTGTCTTCTGGTCTGTGGCTTATATATTTTTTTCTCTTGGTGTTTTTGAGGAGCTGAAGTTTTTAATTTTGATAAAATTCAAATTATTGGCCAGGCGTGGTGGCTTACGCCTGGCCAATAATTTGAATTTTATCAAAATTAAAAATTTGGGAGGCTAAGGCAGGGGTATTATTTGAGGTCAGGAGTTCAAGACCAGCCTGCCCAGCAAGGTGAAACTCATCTCTACTTAAATACAAAAATTAGCTGGGCATGGTGGTGCTCACCTGTAATCCCAGCTACTTGGGAGGTGAAGCAGGACAATCTCTTGAACCCAGGAGGCGGAGGTTGCAGTGAGCCAAGATCGCACCCTGTACTCCAGTCTGGGCAAGAGAGCAAGACTCTGTTTCAAAAAAAGTCAAATTATTAACATGTTATTTTGTGAATTCTATTCTTGAAAATGTAGATAAGAAACCTTTGCCCAACTCAAAGTCACAAGGATTTTTTTTTTCTAATTTTTCTTCTAGGATTTTTTTTTTTTTTTTGACATAGTTGAGGAACTCCACTGCAATATACTAAAGAACAGAATTAATGTGTTTTTGACAAAGAGGTCAGAAAAGAAATTCCAAATGTGATATTTAATAAGTGATTTCACCAATCAAAACTATAAAGGACCTAAGATAACTGAGCCACCAGTAGGCCTTCAAAGCAGTTTCTCTTAAAACTTTAGACTTAAGGAATCATAACTGTTGTAATATCTGGGACAATATGATCATTACAAATTTGACCAGTATTTAACTATTGCCTACATAAATCAGAACTGAGTGTGTCTATGCCCTTGTGTCTGACACTTCGATGATGCAGTAGATAATTCTTGAACCCATAATGGAAGCCTTCAATTTTGTTTTTCTGCTTCTTTTCTTAACATGCATATACCTAGGTCAGGCCACTGTCTGAAACCTTTCTGCTAAAAAGGTGTTTTGCAGATCAGCAGCATTAGCATCAGCCAGGAGCTTGTTAAAAATGCAGAATCTGAGGCCCCACTTAGGACCTACTGAATTAGAATCTGCAGTTTAATGTTGTGCCCAGATAACGCCTATACATATTAAAATGTGAGAAGCAATGGACTAAAGGACTCTCTTAGTGTCTGAGAAAGAGGCTCTTTCTGGCAACACATGAAGTATGACATTTCCTGCAACTTTCCTTGCTACTACCCTTATCCAGCATATTTCTTCTTCTCTTTTTTTGGGGGGTGGGGGTGGGGAATACCATTTTATATTTTTAGATTTACTGATTCAGGCTCTTGTTGAGTAATAAGATTTCTCTTCCTCCTCAGAGCAGTAATAGTGACGTTTTAAAATTTAAATCTCCCTCTCCATTCTGCATTCATATTACTCCTCCCATTGCTTGCAGAATCTAACCACATCTTATCAGAAGAAAGCTCCAAAGCTTTTCCTGTTTCTGCTTGTACACATTGCTGCTAGTTTATCAATGTACACAGGTCAGGCCCTTCACTTGTCTTGTGTCAGCTCAAATAACCTGTCCTGTGAGGGCATACCTGTTTTGCAAACCAGATACTTTCTAAATTTTAACTTTATAGTTGGTATTACTTCAAAGTACAGATCATGATCTTAAATCACTAGTTCTAAGCAAGGAACTTGTATATCTTGCTTACTTTGAAATCCTGTCACAAGAAACAGTGTTTGCACTGTAAGTCCTTCATAATTATTTTTGAATAAATAAATGAACAAGTCTCTTATTTTATATCGTCTTCATTCACTTCATGTAATTACCTAAATATATAAGGAGTGCATACAATTTTCTAATCATTTTCCTAAGTGCTATTGATAAGGTGAAAAAATGAAACCTAATGGAAACAGTCTCAACTTCTAACATACATATGCTCTAGAGGAGACAGGTATGTATAATGACATATTACAATAAATGAGTAGGATTTTGATAGGAGAGCAGGTCATTTTAGGCTGAGAAACACATGTAAAAGATATCAGGAAAGAACCTGATATCTTAATGAAATAATGAGACTTCTTGTGGTTAATCACCTTAGAATTACTCTAACAAGAGACATTTACTAGCTATAGATAGAAGTAAGGAAAGACACAAGAAAATGCAACAGCCTATAGGTTACCAGGAGTATCTAGCAAATGTTTGGATGATGCAGGTCAAATGAAATGTGCATATAAATAACCTGGGAATCTTGTTAAATGATGAGACTACTTATGACTCAAGCATAGTTTGTGAGATTGCCACAATTTCCTAAGATTACTTGACTTGTCCACTCTCCTCTTTCTGAATGCAAACAAATAAAAACAAAAATAAAAACCATTCAAACAAATAAACAAAAATTAATTTTAAAAAGCCAAAACAAAAGAAAAAATGCACCAGACAATTAAGGATATAATTGTATTCTGGCTATGCAATCAGAAGAACTTTAACTGATGAAGAGTGTCTGGCAAAGGAAGGAGATCACTAGGCATATAAAATAAGGTAATAATTGAGGAATAGTGGAGGTAGGCCTTTTAAGGTGGTCATTTACAGTTTTTCTGAACACAAATTGTTGGGAGGATTTTGTAACTGATATGGTGTGGCTGTGTTTCCACCTAAAGCTCATCTTGAATTTTAACTCCTATAATTCGCTCATGTTGCAGGAGGGACCCTGGGAGATAGTACGGATGGTTTCCCCATACTATTCTTATGGTAGTGAGTAAGTGAATAACTGATAGTTTTATGAGGGAAACCCTTTTTGCCTGCTTCTGCCATGATTGTGAGGTGTCCCCAGCCATGTGGAACTGTAAGTCTGTTAAGCCTCTTTCTTTTGTAAATTGCCTAGTCTTGGATATGTCTTAATCAACAGTGTGAAAACAGACTAACACAGTAACCTTCTCTGTATTTTAGAAGCACGGGGCTCAGGTAAAATTGAACACCTTCGCTACCACCTTCCCCTTCTCTGAAGAGCTTACAAGAGTAAAATTCAATCTTACCATCTTCTCAGCTCTATCAAAACGTGTATTACTTGTATTACTTGTATGCATTTCTCAGCTATAGCAGTATTAAGAAGACAAACCAGAATGCAAATAATCCACAAAAATAAATAAAACATCTAGCATTATCACAAAGCTTCATATTTGGAATAAAGAAAATTTAAGTTAAAGTAAGTCTTTAATTTTTAGACATTGAACAATTTAAAATCAGTGATGAATTACATTCAGTGTGGCAAATATTTTATAGTTCAAAATTAACTTTCTAACTCTCTAAAATGATGTTATATCTGTTTAAAACATTACTTGTTTGATCCTGCTTCTTATATTGAATTTAAATAGTACCAAAAAAGATATAATTTGCATGCAGTTGGTGCACCATATATATTTACTAATGATTATAGAGATTTATAATTTAGTTCAAATAATATTATTAGATATCAATATTCTTGCAAGTTTAATTTAAAGTTTATGTACAAAATCTATTTCTTAGAGATAAGAATGCTTACTTATTTAGAAAGGCCAATATCAATGCTTCTAAACAAAAGATGATTTCTGTTCATGGGATATTTGGCAGAGACTGGAAACATTCTAGATTGTCATAAAATGACTTTGAAGAGTGCTAATGGCACTTAGTAGGTATAAATTCATGATATTGCTAAACAGCCTACTTTGAACAGAATTAATTGGTTTAAAATGTCCATAGTACTGAGGATAAAAGTCCCCAAACTAAATACACTTATATAGGGATGAATATGTGCTCTTGTCCTTAGAGAACTGGATAATGTGCATCAATGTGTGTATTCATACTTTGCTGGAAATTCTGAAGCCCTGTTTCTTCTTTATCTAGTAGAAAAGCCATGACAATCTATCACTATAATCTTAATTGAGAATCCCTCAGTTTTGGTTGCCAATTATTCTCTGATGGAGCAAAGATGCTCTGGTTCTAACCAGAATAAACAAATAATTTTCTTTTGGTTTTAGATCCTGAGTCCAAAATAATAAATAAAAAATCATGATAGAATAAAGCTGGCATAGTACAAGTATAAATCCTAAATATCTAGAATATTGCTAATTTTAGTCTTTGACTATTTATTAACGTTGAAAGAAACAATGAAAAGATTTGAAAGTTATGGCTTCGAAATATATCTCAAATATTTTTTCTTTTGGCGCATTTGAGAAGGAGAGAGAAAAAAGACAGAAGGATTGTTTTTCATCTTTCTATACTTAAAGATTCAGATATTCATGTAACTATGTGAAGGACTTTCTAATTTAAATTGGGGAGGAGGAAAATAATACAAGTGATCAAAGAAGTTCAGTCAAAGAAAATGTAGTCAGTGAATTGTAGATTTTTCAAAACAAGATTAAAATGACTAGTGTTTGTATCTGACAGATTTTGTATTGTTAACAAGAAATATTTTTCGAACATTGTAGTCACCCACATCAGAGCATTTGTAAAGACAAAGTACATAAAGCCACTGGAAAATGTCAATCATCTGAAATTTAGTCAAAAACAAAGAAAAGATGACAATCCGAGGAAATAATTGCTATTATGTAAGCACATCATCACCCTAAATAACAGAGAGAGAACTTTATTTACTTAAAAATAAATATTTCCACATATTTTTTACCATTGCAATGTAAATGTGCATGTCATAGTAAACTGTGTGTGTATTCAGGAAAGGAAAGGAACACCAAAGTGTTTAAAGGAAAAAACACAAGGAGAATTAGTTGTTTTGAAATAATTGTACTTGGCTAGAAAAATAAGTAAAAGGGTAACACCAATCTGCAGTTGGACAGGTAGTTGTTGGGTAGATGTTCTTGCAGAAGGAGTTTTTGTATAAGGTTGCAATGGCCTTTGTGCAGGGTTTTGATTTTTTGCAGTCTTTTGTGATACTTTTTGTTATCAATCATACAAGCACGAGAGCCCTCTCCTCATGTCATTTATCAGCTCCGTTTGTCAGAGGTGTTTCAACATTAGTGATCCCATTTTTATTCTGACAACTTTCACATTTCCCCTTTGGATTAAAAGGGGATTACTTAATTTATCAAATACTTAATTTCATGTAATCTTTTTAATTGATACTTCTTGGGAAGTATCACTGATCAGACATCTTGTAGATAGGTCTTGATGTCCCTTGGTGCTAGAATGTTCCTGTCCTGGTGGCTGGTCTCATCTCCTATTTGGGAGGAGTGATTGGTGACCAGGAATCAGTGTCAAAATCCTTTTAACCACATTGAACAAGAGAGGTTTCAGGAGAATGACTCTCAATCAAAGTCTACCTGGATTCCATTATTTTGCCTGTTTCATAGTTGTTTGTCATCATTTATTTTGGGCCACCATAATTTTGTTAGGAGTTGTACTTCTGCAAAAAATTTAGCAAGTAATAGATACAAAGTTTTAAAAGTGAGAAATATAAAGTAAAATTAATATGATAACTTCAGTTTCCATGATGATTTTGAGCCATAAACCTAGTCCTAAAGACAAACAATTGAAAAAGTGAAATGATTATAGAAATTTAGGTGGGATCTGTTGTGACAATTTTATTATTATTATTTTATGTATATGGTTCTCAACTTTTCAAGAGGAATTTTCTAGGTCTAGCATGTAGTGTTAGGAATAGCACAGACCTTTTCTTATTTAGCCAGAGGATATTAAAGGAATTTTTACGTTAGGTTCTGTTAAGTTGCCAGCAAAAGCTATTGATTGTGAAATTTCAATTATATCCTTATATACCAAGGGAAAAGATGGGCATTCAGATGGATAATATTCTCATTATGATAGGAAATTTTATTCTAATACCTTGAAAAAAAAGCTTTCTACCATCTTTGTTCATGACATTGAGAGGTTGAGAGGTTTGGTGAACTTTCTTAGGTATGGCCCATATATCAGGCATGAGGGTTCTTTAAAATTTATCTAGTTTCAGCTTATAGAACTTTAGGAACCCAGTAGTTTTAGTCATAGAAGTTGTAGCCAAATATTATAGGAAATTAGGAGAGTTCAGGATCTAGCCCAATCTACAGACAGATAAAAGGACTTGAAAACAATGCACAAGGCTACAATCCAATAGCAGGTATATCATAGTTACTTTTCTTTAGAAATATAACTTCTTCTCTCTTTATATAGAATTTCAGATTTTAAAACCTCTTGAGGCTAGAAACCAAACAAAGACAGACTTTAGATTTTACTTACAGTCTTAAAGTAGTTGACCCTGCCAGGAAGTGACAATTTGTACTCACTAATGGTAAATCTAGGGACTCTTGAAACAAGGCGTTTTATGCACATTTTAAATATGCAATTTCAGCTAAAGCCTTGGAAATATAACCAATGCTTCCAATTGTATCCTGATTATAAATAGACAGAATATTTTTGCTAAAATTATGTAACTGATCATACTGTCATAAAAAAATAAGAATATTCATGAATAGTTCCTGAATTTTGGAGAAATAAAATAGGGATAAAAAGCAAATGCTTCCATATCTGTTCACAAAAGTATACTTTACCAAATTGTTGTGAACTACAGGTAGTGTATGTGAGAAAATTTTCTTAAATCTGGAAAACAAAGCATTTAAGTAAAGACCAATGTTTTAAATAAAAGCCATCAAATGGAAGCTTCATCAATTACTTAATTTCATGTAATCTTTTTGTTTTAATTGAGCTTGATTAGTAGTTTCATGAAACCTTTAGTTTCTTTACTAGAGTTCTGGAAATTTTTATTTAGTTCATTAATCTTAGAGTTATCAGAAATTGTGTTTAAGAGTACATGCATAAACCTTTTCCATAAAAAGTTAAGTTTGGCCTGTAACAGATTGCAAATACTTTTAGATAATAATGCAAAATAATAACGATAGATAGTAAAAATCTTAAAATAGCCATAGTCAAAAATTGTATGAACATTTCCAACTGACAAGGAAATTCAGTATTTCTATTACATATAGCCTTTTAAGATACCTGTAATCATAATGACAGTGTAACATCAGGACAATAAGACTTTTATAAATCTCATACAATCTTTGGAACACTCACAATAATAATGTATCCATACAAATATAACTTTAGAAAAGATTTTATATAACAAAAATTATGATGTAAACATATTTGATTTTTATGCATTTTGAAACATTTATATTAATATCTTAAATGTCACTGAAAGAAAATCTAGTGTCACTTATCATTTGGCAATGCTTCAAATAGAATTTACCAACTAAGTCTAATTATTTAACATCTCTACAAGATGAGAGATACACTCTTTGATGCTCTCCAGGGGCCTACTTAGAAATTCCAAAATTAATTCTAGGTCAAAAACACTTAATTTAGAATTTTGATTCAAGGGAAGTCCGTCAAAAATGTCAAAATTTTCAAAACAATTGATTAAAACAGATTCACAGGTCACTGTTCAATAATACTCATTCATTTAAACAGGAAAAACAATTTAAAAACTTCAAAAGCAATACAGAAATTTACATGGATTTAACCCAAAAAGTAAAGCAAAACCTCTTATAATGAGATTGTTTCTTATTATGGGAAGCCCATTTAGAAAACCTGAAGGTTGAACCTGATGAAAAGGGTACTTGAACTTAATGAGGCACAGTACGAAGGTGTCCAGGCTTATGTGTTTGAACTATGTTATAGAATAATGTAAACAAGAAAACCACTATTTTGAACAGGGTAATAAATGGCTTTTACTAAAAGCATGGGAAGCTTCCTGCTTACAGAGAAAATTCAGTCAAATTTTTAAAAAGACAAGAATACAGAAACAAATTATACTGGAGGAAGACATTGCTTCTCTAGAACTTCAAGATAAACATTTCGGCATCAGGCCATATCAGCGGAGACAGAGGTAAGAGAAAATGAAATATTGCAGGAATTGAAGAAAAGATTGAAAAAGCGAGTTATCACTGCACCCAAGCAAAACTATATGCTGTTTGAAGAAAAGGAAGAACAAAAGGCAATGATGTGTGACCTGGAAGTCATGTGCAGCGAGATACAGCAAAACCTGAACTTATGAGATAGAAATCTGAGGAGCTTCAAGAAGAAGAATTTCACCTCAATAAATGAAATTACCATTCTCAATGAAACAGACAGCATTTCCAACTGAAAATAGGGAAATTAAATAGATCTCAGGAAGAAATGTGGCAAAAATAGAAAGTTGCTGTAGTTTAAAAGATGCCTATTAAAGAATTAAATATCAGAATTAAAAACCTAACCTCTTATAGTTTTATTAAAAGCAAATTAATAATTTAGAAAAATCTTGTTTTTCTAACATAAGAAGCCACATGTTTTAGTTTTATATTAATGTATTTTTAATTTCAAAGATCAATCTTTAGAAAGACATAACTAATACTAATTATAGCTCCTTGATTACACATGAAATTTCTTTCATAACTTCCTCCTTTAGAAACTTTGTCAGTTCCTAGTCAGACCATTGATGACATATTTGGACTTTCTGCTTGGTCTCACACTTCCTCTTTTTTAAATAGTCAGTCATTGTACTTCAGGACAAAAGTTTTCCAAAAAAAATTCTTTCTCACGTAAAATTATTCTCCTTTATTTTTAACCTTTCTTATCAAAAATATATCTTCATATCCATAACTTTCTTCACATCTCTTTCTCCTACTTACTAGTTCCTTTCTTTCTTGTTTCTAATTACATGCTAAATCTATAGTTTTGAAAAAAAAACTTTAAATAATCTTCAAATCACACAGAATATTATTTTTTCTCAATGTGCTACACATATTCATGCCTTTCTTATAATTTTACTTATTAAAAAAGAAAAAATATATTTTTAGGTACACTTTATGCAGTGGATTGTGTATAACATATTTTTTACTGTTAGTAACTTCAGTTTTTAGCAAGGAATTTAAAAAATTACACATCAGTATTTTTAGATGTGAATCATTTTATAAGGTTTAGAAACATGTTTCTCATAACATAATATTTGTATATACTAATAGATAGAAATATATTTAGCTTTTCTATGAAATTTAAGAAGCTATGAACAGACATATTTCTGTTCAGCAATTTGTTTATTTTTTATCTTATTTAAAGTGACACAGATATTTAATGAGTATCTGTAATTTAACACAATTTTAAGATTTCAAATTTCATGAGAAATTTATTTAGAGATGTCAATCCCATTTACATTTACCTAATGTATTAGCCTGTTTTTACACTGCTATTAAAGGTATTATCTGAGACTGGATAATTTATAAATAAAAAAGGTTTAATTGACTCACAGTTCTACATGGCTGGGGAGGCCTCAAGAAATGAGAATGGTGGAAGGTGAAAGGAAAGCAAGGCACATCTTACATGGCAGCAGGAGAGAGAAAGAACAAGGAAATGTCACACTTTAAAACCATCAGCTCTTATGGGATCTGACTCACCATCACCATAACACCATGGGGGACGCCCGCCGTGATCCAATCGCCTCTCACCAGGTCCCTCCCTCAATACGTGGGGATTACAATTCAAGATTTGGCCAGGGACGCAGAGCTAAATCATATTACTCAATTTATTAACTTTTTAAAAACAGTTTACCTAGATTACCTATTAAAACCAATATTAGACAAAACTAGTCATCATAGTCTATGAATATCAGGTGTTTCTCTAAGTAAGAACCTCAAATATATGGATATTTTATTGTTAACTCGGAAGATACAGTCACTTTCATTAAACCAACAATATTAAATTAGTCTTATCAAAAATTACATGAAAAGAGATCATTTCATGTTAGGCTGGGTTTTATAAAACTTTTATAATTTTCATGTCAAACTTTGACAGCTTAAAACATCTATAAACCTGTCAAAAAATATACTGATAATTTTGAAGATTTTTTTTTATTTTACTAATTATTTAAAGCCAGCTTCTTTATTAAAAATTTACTTAAGTCATATTAACTGGAAACCATTTCAGTTGATTACCATGTATTTTATATTTTAGATGTGAGTCCTTTTATCTAAACCAATGTGAATAGAATTCGTTAAAGGATTTCTTGCTATGCCAGAATTTATTTTGTAGACACAAGATATAATATATTACATATCTATATATATGCATAAACACACCTAAATACATATTACATACACAAATAAAGACCTTACGATTTTCATTCTATAATTTTAGTCATGAGATAGTAATATAATTACACTGGTTTATAAAAGACAGTTGAACCAAATTATATTTTTGTTAAAATCAGGACCTGTTCACTAGACTAAACTGCATGTGCCCTGATAGGTAGTTTCATAATGGCTGTGGACCAAAATTTTGAGTAAAATGACAGCATAATTAAAAACAAAACAAAGTAAACCTTTCACCTTCTTTCTTTCTTCTTTCAATGTTGGCATTTTAGCTATTTTTATCCAAATTGTGTATGAAAAACAAAATTTTCTAGTAGTCTTGAACTAGTAACAAATCTATTTTTTGTTTGTTGCTTTCGTTTGCTAGACTACCAAATTCAGACAGAGAATAATTTTACCATCTTTTTAGGAGATTTAGGGTGGGGGGCTTTTTCTTTTAGGCTTTTACTTTGTAGAAAATATAAAATTTTATGTCAGACAGAGATACCTTATATTACAGCTCTGAGAACAGGATTTTGACCTGTTTTATCTGAGGACCTAATTTCTATAAACACTTATGTGATTCTTTACCTTTCAGATTATCAAAGTTTGAACCAAAGCCACTATTTTGAAATCAAATAATGATTTCAAATCAAAGAGCTCAAAGAAGCCATGTCAGTACTGCACACGGGTTCCAAAAATCACAGATACCTCCCAGCAATGCTCCTTTCCATTCTCATTTCTGACACCATATGTGTCAACATGAATAAAAGAGAAGCACTCTAAAAGAAGAGATATTTCTTTGTGTATAAGCATTGCAATGGAAATACCCATGTTACAGTGAACTATGTGCATATTCAGAGAGGTAAAACAAGTTAAAAGACTTTTAAAGAAAAAATAAAGAGAATGACATATTTGTTTTGAAATAACTATTTTTGGCTACAAAAATGAATAACAAAGGTGATGCCAGTCTGAGGTTAGACAAGCAGTTGCTGGTCAGATGTCCTTGCAGAAATATTTTTTTTTGTATAAAGTTGTAAGGGCATTACAATGGCATGAAGATTGTAATGGCATTATGCCAAACGTTGTTGCTTTTGCAGCCTTTTGTGATAGTTTTTGTTATTGAGCACACAAGTTTAAGAACCTTCTCTTCATGGCCTTTGGCCTTCTTCAGCTCTATTTGCGAGGGTTTTATTTTATTTTTAACATTAGTGATTGCATTTTGATTGTGACAACTTTTACAACATGTACATATATCAACTGATTTATTTAGTCCTTTCTGAATTATAATTTATAATACATATTGACATTTGGGGTTTATTAACCATCTATTCACACAGGCAAGTTTTTTTTATTAAAATATTTTTTCTTCACGTTTTCCTTTTTATTTTCTTTCTTTTCTTCCCCTTTCTCTAGTTACTGTTAAAAAAGCATTTCAACTGGGTGCAATTTATTTAAAGTTGGTCCTTTCATGGAACTCAGATTGCTCTGTAGAAAAGGGATCTAACAAAGTCATGGTTATTAGGTTGACTTCATAGGAATAAATCTTTACCATATCCCAATAAAAGTTAACCTTAGATTTGCCCATTCTGTACCCATCTTCCCACATAGCATCAATATTCTCATCAATGAAACCTGAGGCCCGGTGAAGCATTGGCTAATCTAAGGGAGGAAAATGTCTTTTTTTTCTACTCATTTTAGGTTCATGGCTGAGGGCCCTATAACTAAAGACAAATTAAGAGAAATTCATACAAATGTATTTAAGTTAGTTTTGCATGTCATGGAAGTCTTCATAAGGAAATGAAAAACCCACAACATAGTTGTACCCATGTGTTTTTATGGTAGGTTTAATGAATAGCAGATAGTTGTGGAGAAACATAATAGGTCATAGAGGGCATGATCTAATGGAAGTAAACCAGTGGAGAGTGGGGGATCCTGCTTGGCCATGCCTGTGTGTTCAGATTCTTCTCTGTGTGCTTGTCCTGAGAGATAAGGATGTACCTTTCTTCCACATATAGAGAAGACACTCTTAACACATGGTTTATCATCAGCTTCAGGAGAAAGTCAGGATAGCCATATTATGTTTTCTGACCTGGTTCAGGGAAGAAGGGCAGAGGAGCAGTGGTGACATTCCTGCTTCTAGTCTTTCTCAAATTTCTTCAAATATTCAATTGCCAGGATGACATATTTTGAGACAGTGTGTCTTAAACCCCATTAGTAACAAGAGCCAGGTAGTTAACAAATGTGTGAACAGCCTTCCTGGGAACTGTGACAAACTTGAGAGTGTGCCCTAAAAGCAGTGAGCATTGGAGACATGGCTACCGGCTTCATTCTTCTACATTATGACAGTTTGTTGCCTAGTGTTTCTAAACATTCTAGTTTTGTGTTTTAACAAATCAAGAAGTTACATTTTAAATGTTATCTCCAAACTTTTTTAAAAAATGCCTTTCTGGGTCTTTCTCTTCTATTCCTTGCCTTTTTTATTTTCTTTTTGAATATACTGCCTCATACATATTTGAAAACTCTGGTTTGAAACTTCTGCCACAGATGTTGATATTTTTCCCAAAGGGTACGAAGTCAGAATATATTAACATTCTATTAGAAATCCACTCAGATAGTTGCCACTGGGGTTTGATATGCCAAGAATAGCATTTTCATAAAAGGGCCAGAATGTGGCTCTAAGAAACTGTCTAGCCAAGCAAATAAATCTTGCATGGAAATCCCAAAATGCTATTGTTGACTGAGGCAGAGGTTTATGAGATACTTACCTGTAAAGGTTGCACTTCAATATGGCAGCTTTGGACTTGGAAAAGAATTGAGGTAAGATATTTGAGGCAATTCATATATATCCATAGTAGTAGAAATGCTTGCCCTTCGTTATGGCCTCCCAAAAACTCAGTTGTCTCTCCTTCTCAACATAGTTTTCTTCTTTTCATATGGAGATGGTAAAGTCAGCAAGCGAATTCAGTAGACTGAACCCAGACATATTTACACAGTTAGTTTGTTGTAGAGATGGTGGTACAGGTTGATTTTACAGTTTTAATACAACTCTGGATGACAATTTAGAGATCATATTACACCAACTGTTCTCAAGGTTAGCCTAAAACGAAAACAGAAAGAGAGAGGCTCTCCCCAAAAAATGACTTTACTTGAGAATAAATGACAGAGGATTGAAATCCAGAATGCACAGGCTATGAAAAAAAAAATCATAAGTGTATCCAGATACGCTTAGGCAATGAGAAAGTTTTAAAGGAAAAAAGAAGTCCTTGAAAGCTGCTCTGAAAAAAGGTATGTGGGTCACAGAAGGTAATTTCTAGAGCTGATGGCAGCCCATTGGTAAAGATACCCATTGCTAAGCAAGTGTTCTTGTGAGAGCATCTAATGTGTAGTACTGCTGTTTTGAAGAATTTCTTAGATAAACCCTATTGAAAAATTATGTGTGTACATACAGTCAAAGCAAGGCAGGTAAGGTAAGATGTGAAATACATATAGTACATATATAAATTTTTTATGGACTTCAGGAAAACATTTGTGATAATTCTTATCTCAAACACAAATGAGCCCCTTCTTTCATGACCTCCCAGCTATTCCTTCTCTGGGTCTGACAAGAGTGACTACATTTTAACATCAGCAACATTCACATTCAACTTTCATGTTAGTTTTGACTTCATATTAGAATAACGTGGGAAACTTTCAAAAGTTCTGATAGCCTGGCTGCCTCCTATTTTAATAAAATTAGAGACTTCTGGTGGCTTATGAAAGAGATCCAGACTTCAGTATTTTTCTAATTTCTTCAGTTAGAAAGAGCAGCTTTAAATGCAGCTAAGGCAGAGAACCATTCCTTTTCAGTGATTTCCAGTAGAAATTTTTATCTCCATGATAAGAATCTTAAAAACTATGAGAACCAGATAAATTATATGTATCCGATTATTTATTTAACAGAAATTTGTGGTAGAAATATGACTGTAATAATAAGGGAAAGCTAATTTGATCTGGAATTTAGTGAAATTGTAAAAGAAAGAAAATCACATAGAAATTATCGCCGAGCGCGGTGGCTCAAGCCTGTAATCCCAGCACTTTGGGAGGCTGAGGCGGGTGGATCACGAGGTCAAGAGATCGAGACCATCCTGGTCAACATGGTGAAACCTCGTCTCTGCTAAAAATACAAAAAATTAGCTGGGCATGGTGGCGCGTGCCTGTAATCCCAGCTACTCAGGAGGCTGAGGCAGGAGAATTGCCTGAACCCAGGAGGCGGAGGTTGCAGTGAGCCAAGATCGCGCCATTGCACTCCGGCCTGGGTAACAAGAACGAAACTCCGTCTCAAAAAAAAAAAAAAAAAAAAAAAAAAAGAAAGAAAGAAAAATTATCTTTGGAGTGATCTTGAGCAATAAACAGGTATTTTTGGCCAAAGTAGGATGAGATATTGGGAGGGGTGCAATAGGCACTGGTGAGAACAATTTGTCCACCTTCGATTGCCTAAGGGCAATCTATCTGCACATAACTCAGTAGTTGATTATACTCACTGAAATTTAGTACACAGGACACTGTTAAACTTTTTTGTTTTCATTCATTATATTAAATAAATTAACTTTAAAATTTTGATAACATTTTTCAGAGTAAAGTTCTCAAACTTTAATGTACATCATAATCATCTGAAGGCCTTATTAAACTACAGATTGTGAGACCAGCCCGGCAAACATGGTGAAACCTCATCTCTACTAAAAATACAAAGATTAGCCAGGCGGGGGGCGTGCACCTGTAGTCCCAGCTACTTGGAAGACTGAAGGGGGAGAATCACTTGAGCCCAGAGGTAGAGTTGGAGTTAGCAGGTATCCTGCCACTGCACTCCAGCCTGGGCAACAGAGAGAGGCTCCATATCACACAAAAAAACACACAGTCTGCTTCCCTTTCAACTGCTAGTTTCTAAATTGACAGACCTGGAGTAGGGCCCAAGAATTTGTATTGCTAATAAGTACCAGGTGGTGCTGATGCTGCTAGTGCAAGCACAATGCTTTGGGAACCACTGTCATGTAATGGATACCTCATTAAGCATCTGGAGATATGACCAGGGCTCAGGTGAGAAACTTTTTACTAAATTATTTTACCTTTGTGAGCCTCCTCACCTATAAAACAAGGTGAGGATTAAATCTACCACAAAGAAACATTGGATAAGTTAATAATGAGAACTCCCTCGAACTAAAAATATTCTTTAGAAGAGGATAAGTGTTTTATGAAAGAAGGGCAAATACATATTCAGTCTCTACTATAACTAAGCAATTCAGATCTTTCTGGAACTTTAAAACTAGCAAAACAAAACCCAGGAGCTAGACAGACCCTTTATACTTTAATAGTAATTTGGAGATAATTTTTCCTCTCTTTCATATCTCATCACATCCTCTGAAAGCTGTGAGATATTTTTTTATAATGTGTTTTCCAAGAGCTGGTCTTGTTGTCTCTGAAAGGATTTCTGATATTTACATGTATTTTTTCATGTAATTATATTTCCATTGAGGTCCTACTGCTCTACAGAGATTGCTACCTTTTAGCTGTTGGCTGATCCACCTTTTAGTTCAGTTTTTCTAAATTCTTAAACAGTTCTAGCTAGCATTCTATGATCTGTATTGCAAACAGATGAAGTTCTGGTAGAACTCCAGGGACTTTATGCTTCAGAGCATATAATGATGGTTGGACCAGAGGAGGGAGCTGTTTACTTGGGAATTGCTGACCTTTTTGGTATAAGGCTAATATTAACACACTTTGTTGCTGGTGATGAAGCTAGTGCTAAAACATTTATCACTCTGAGTCAGCATTTTCGCTGAGCTACACCATTTATTTTGCTTTGAATTTGGAAAAAGATTTTCCTTACATTATTGCCTCAAAAGACTGTTCCTTCATGGCTTTTGTGACTAAGTGGAATGTTGTTAAGAGCTGAAAGTAAGAGATGATCTGAAAGTTAGAACAAGAGAAAGTCTATTTGCTAACTGAGGTGAACAGTTCCTTATTAGTAAGCATATTTGAGGGTGCTCAGTCTTAACTCATATACATAATAAATTATCTCTGATAAGAAAAGTTAAAAAAAAGGACTTCTGCCTCAGTGCATATTTAACTTTCAAGTCACATTATCTTTGGAGTTCCAGAGTTAATGATTATTTGTTTTGATATAATGAGTAGATTTAAATTGATTAAATATATAGTGTTGAATTTTGGGACTGATCGGTAGTGCCACAAACCTGAAGAAGGCCAGATGTATGAATGGAAGAGAATATTTAATGATGTTTGTTAAAATTTAAGAATGCTAGGCTAGGATAACATGAAATTTACCTTTTAGATTCCAGAGTTTAAATTTCTGCTATATGTGTCTGTCTGCTTTATTTATGTTTTTCTGTGCCGTGCTATGCCTTATGATAGTTCCAATAAGCCTGTAATTTATACATGCTTTTGTTTTTGAATGAGACTACCTACAATAATAAAGCTTAGTTTATAAGATATTCAACAATTTGTTTCTAATTTTTTCAACTGTGTACATTTTGTCATAGTTAATATAATTGGAAATGATGGCTCAAAAGGATGAGAGGACATAGAGACGTAGGTGAGGGACTAGGTTCTAAAGCTGCCTTCTCCTCTTCTAGTTGTGCAATTTTTAGGTAATTGCTTACCCTCGGTGGGTTTCAATGTCCTTAATTTAAAATTACAAGATTTAACTCCTAGGCCTTTCCAGTTTCAATATTTTGAACTGTTAAGTGATTCTTGGTTATAGTTAAGCCACTTAGTATACCAAATTAAAATAAAAAGTTGAGCACCCCGAATGTATTTTAAAATCACAGTGATTCAAATACAGATTTACATGTGGAAAATAGTCAAAGTTTAATGTTATGTGGTTAAAACATACATGTGTTTTATCTTATGAGTTTTTGATCCCAGTTATTTGAGAATATTAGTAGTATAATTTTTACTCATATCTTTTGTTTCATTATTAAAATTACGATTGCTTGCCATTTTACACAATGTACTTGTATAATTCTTTTAATCTTCAAAAATACTATAATTCCTCCCTCCCTCTCACGTACGGTTTAGTTAGAAACTTAAAAAGGTAACAGTGAGGCTGGTCGTAGTGCCTCATGCCTGACCTCTAATCTCAGCTACTCAGGAGGATGAAGCCAAAGGATCACCTGAGCCCAGGAGTTTGATGCTGCATTAAGCTAAGATCACACTCCAGCCTGATTGAGACACTGTCTTAAAAAAAATAGTCTAGGTTTATGTAAGAAAATAATGTCAAAGGAATTTATATGATACATTACATACTGATACATTTTATTTGGAAAAAGAATGCTGTAAGTATAATTTAGAAAGCCAGTAACAAGCTTTTAGAAATCCCCCATTAATGTCTTTAAAATATTGTTATGCCATCTTAACTAGACTAAGAGAGCCTTGTGAACTGCTTTGTAGTCTAGTCAAGTCTGTTAAATTCTAAGAATTCCTTGGTTGAGATTTTCTACCGATAGATGGCAGTTTTCTATGATTAAAAAAAAAAAAAAATCAAGTTCAGAGCCTTTGCAGGGCAATCTGTTAGTTTTGCAAATCTCTCTCTTCCTACTAAAAGTTTAGAAATATAACATATGATGTGTTTCTCTTGCTCAGAGAGAGATTTTTGCTTCATGATGATTTACACATTTGGATTTTGAATTTCATTTCAGGCAATCAGAGATGTTACTAAAGATTTTATTTTATGTACAAGTACATATGTAGTTCTTGCTGTATATCTCATCTCTGGGGAGCATTAATGTAACTTATTTAACATCAAACTATGAAAAAATAATGGAGAACTATGTGTATAAGCATGTTTCTTTGATCACTGTTATCTTTTATACAAATAACTCTGAAAATATAAGTTTGCATTACTTGACAATTTTCTTTTTCAGAGTATGTTTAGCTTTCTGGATTTAGGACTACAGCCTTCTACCATTTTGTATAAAGACATTTCTAGTCTATTTACTATTGATTACTTTTATATGATTCTTAACAATAAATTCAAAATTATAGTTTTAAAACTCCACCTTGGCAACATGCATTCAATTGTATGTTTCGTCTGCTGGCCTGAAATCACTAATGAAAGGCTGAATGTCATAAGGCAATGAGGATTGCCCATCAGTTACAGAGCTTAGTCAACTGTGTAATGAAGTCTTGTTTGTTTTCTTTCTTTTATATAGCACTTAGTGAATCTCAGCACATTTTCAGCTGCTTAGTGATATTGCTCATTTCAACACTTCGCCTAAACTTTTTGCATCGTTTTACTAACCATTACTGAATTTTATTTCATTTTGTATACCTAGTAAGGCTAGGCCAAAGTAATTGGAACTGGAGCAGCTAATAGGCACTAAAACAAGATAACAACAATACTAAAAGAGAAGGCACCAAAAATGGTAAGAAATTAAAACTATATTTACTATATTTCTGTACACAGTATTTAAAAGATTTTAAAACTAAAGTAAAAAGCAAATACATGTTTATTATTAGAAATACATACATACACACATATATAGTAGGATTACAACAGTAAAATGTGTAAGTCCCTTATTGATATTTCTGTCTGGGTTGATTTCCAATACCAACAAGGAATTTTCTGATTCTCTGGAAAAAACTGAGTTTACAACAATGCAATTTATTTCTGACACTAACCACTTGGAGTTAGCACAGGCTCTACAGCTTTAGGCTCAGGCCAGCAAGACCAACTCTACTTTAGACCCCAATTACAAGCCTTGGGCCGCCCTTACATCTGACTGACTGGCTATAAACTGGAGGTTCCCAAAAGCCTCCCCTAAGGTTTGATGATTGGTCAAGAGGGCTCACAGGATTTACGTAGACACTTTACTTATTAGTAAATCAACGAATAAACTTACTGTTTTATTATAAGGAATACCACTCAGGAACAGTCAAATGGAAGAGATTCACAGGGAAAAGTATGGGGATGGAGTGGGAGTTTGTATAGAGCTTCCACGTTTTCTCTGAGCGCACCATACTCACAGCACCTTGATGTGTTCATCAGCCTGGAAGCTCCTAAAATTTAGTTGTTCACGTGTTTTTATAGACCTTTTTCTCCAGCCTCTCCTAGCCTTCCCAGAAGTCACCGAGTTGGACTAAAAGTATCAACACTTTGATCACGTGGTCTTACGGGGGGCTAGCCCCATCCTGAGGCTATCTGAAGGCCCTAACCTAGCTCATCTCACTAGCGGAAACTAAGTTGTCATGAGAAAGAGCTCATTATGAATAACAAAAGACATTCCTGTTACTTAGGGAATCCTAAGCGTTTTAGGCGCTCTGGGCCAGAAACTTGGATAAGGACCACACTATCCTACTTTTATTATTAATAGTCTGGTTTGTATCTTTCTCAGCTTTTGTCCTTGTGAATTCTGGACCAGACTTAATTTGAATCAAGAATAAAGAAGTAAGGTATTATATATTATGAAAATTAATATGAGCCCCCAAAAAGAAGTAAGGTATTATATATTATGAAAATTAATATGAGCCCCCAAATTAAATATGTATCACAAATTTATGAATTAAAATGTATTTTATGTGTTCTTATTTTTTAAGTAACAGGGCCTCACTATGTCGCTCAGCCTGGCCTCAAACTCCTGGGCTCCAGCAATTCTGAGGGTCCTAACTAGCTGGGATTATAGGCCCACTGTTGTTCTTGGCTTATGTTTTTATTTGTATTTTTCATATTGAATGATTTTGCTTTTAATTCTAATACTGACATCAATACTGGCACGACTTTTTTATTGACATGACCTTAGCATATTTGTACTCCCTTCTATTTTCAACCTTTTTAACATTCTAATTTAATTACTTGTATATAGGCTTTCAGCAATTCTTCTAAGTATAATCAGTTGTTTATTTTTTAAGTTCAATAAATGTTAATTTCTATTATATATGCATATACATACACACACTAAACATTTGAAATACAGATAAATTCCAGTCTGAAAGCTCACTATCTATCATTAGTTTTGTTTTGCTGACTATTAATCACATGTATCTTGACTGAAAATAATTGGATATCACTATTTCTAACAATTAAGGAATCATAACTTTTCCAAACATATTTCTAAGAATTTTCTGAGGCTGTTTCAGGAATGGTTTATAATTCTATTGCCAGGTATTAGTCAGCAATTTTGGCTGGAAGCCTACAAGCAGAGTGGAGGTGTTGTAAGCTGAAAATAAACGTATTTAAAGGGTATTGGGTAGCTTAAAAAAAAAACAAACAGAAAATGGAAAGTAGAAAGAAAGTTAGGCAATACCCAGTCCTGTGACCAAAACAAGTTCAGCAAAGCATTTTGTGCTGTAATTTTGTTGATCAGCAACAGTGGCCTCTGGATGTAGCTGCTGGGGTCACTGCCACTTCTGTTCCTCAACACCTCTGCACCTCTTGCCACTGCCACGGATCCTCTGTTGTCTGAATAAAATGACATCTGAGTGATGTACTTAGGTCACTTGCTCGTGGCTTAAAAACAAGGGAAGTGAGAATAAGTTGTCTTTATCTCAGATTTTATGCTTCTAGGGTTGGGGTCAATTCTAGTTGCAACCAAGATTCACAGATCAGCCATGTTCCAATATAAACACAGAGTTTATATTCAGGGTAACAACAACAAGACACATTGACAGAGCAGCAATTAAAGAGACTGAGAAGCTGAGATTTAATGTTGTAAATGAACTTTTTGAGATAAATAGACATACTTGGATCACAAAAATGTAAACTGTAGGGAACCACAGAAACTATCCCATGTAGCTGTTTTTTTTTTTTTTTTTTTTTTTTCCTGTCAGGCAACTGAGTATGCCTGGTTAAGTATTCTTGTCAATTGAAAAAATACCATACTGTTCATTAATTCATTTATTTATTAAATACTTATTGAACACCTAACACATATTGGATATAACACTTATTGCTGGAAAAACAGTAATATTAAAAATAATAAGTATATAAAAACAGCAACAATACATTCCCTATTGTCAAATATCTTATATTCTAACAAGAGGAAACTGACCCCCCCAAAAAAAAAATCAGATTAAGAAGGAGGATCTTTTCAGAAAGTAAATATTTATGTAAAGGGGAGTGAACAGGTGTGAATATTAGCATGATTATCAAGTCTGTGTGCTTTTTTTCTGAAAATTTGCACTTTTTCCTATTAAGTATTTAATATTTTCATATGAATATTTTTCGGGATAATTTTCTTAATTTAATTCTACCACTTGGTGGTACTTTTCAGTGTAAAAACATTAATCTTTCTTGAGTTCATAGATTCTTTTTTGTTATTCTTTGATTTTGTTTTCTCTCCATCTCATCTGCTCTTAGGTTGTAGAATATCTTAATCAGGGGAATTATTAAGACAGGGATATATATGCCATATATTTTAGCATTTTATTTCTGCTTCATAGTAGCACTTTTGCCTGTTCTGTGTTTGGTAATTTTGTCTACAAAACCGCCCTATCTGTTATTCAGTGTGTATATTAAGAATCTACTTTTGTTATTGTTATTCTGTTTTGTTGTGTTTAGGGGAGAATATTAATTACTATTTTGAGTTTCTAAAACTGAATTATTTAAAAATATTTTCTTCTTTTACCTTCCAGTGGAAATCTTTATTATATTACTTTTAAATAAAGTTTTACTTAACATTTTACTTGTTTATTCTTTTTTACTTTAAAGCTTATTTCTTTTTTTAAGAGTTTCCTTATATAGTATTAAATACAAAATAAGTTACTTATCTTAATATTTTTTCTTCTTTACATATATATTTTACATATTTACTTTAAATTTATTTACTTTTAATATCTTAGTCTTTTTCTTCTTTTAGTTTTATTTTTTCTGTTAGCTTTATTTTCGTGAACTGTAGTTATTTCTTCTTTTTGTTCACGGAGATTGTTTTAATCATTTATGGTTTGAATGTGTCTCTGAAATAGTGGGTGTCTCAAATTTTCTAATCTTTTTTAAATATAAGGATTTAAGTTAAAGTATGATATTGGCTGATAGCTAGAATGTATTTTTCAGTAAAGTAAGAGCCAAAGATATTTAAATCAAATTGACTGTCATATATATAATCTACAAACTGTAATGAACAGGGAGAATTCCAAATAATAAAAGTAGGTTACAGTTCCTGGAGACATGTTTTAGTAGTTGAGGAACGGTAAGTTCTAGGCAGGCTAGTTTAGGAAGTAGAGGTAACTAATTTTGTGTGTGTGAGTTTCTACAAGCTCATTACCTGGGGCAACTGTTCGGCTTTTTCTCATTAATCACTGAGAATCTTCAGTGGCAGGATTTACAATTTCTGATGCAAGGAATCCTTATTTTACTTAACTGAGAGTTTTAAAAGCACTTTAAGTAATTAATTAATTATATTATTAAAATTTAATTAATTTAATTATATGATTGCAGTTTATTTTGAAGCAAAGGTAAATGTAGAAGTGTATTTTCAACATGCAATATCTCAACAGTTTATCTCCCATCCTTTCTCAAAAAAATCCTGGGCTGGGAGTGGTGGCTCACTCCTGTAATCCCAGCACTTTGGGAGGCCAAGGCGGGTGGATCACGAGGTCAGGAGTTTGATACTAGCCTGGCCAAGATGGTGAAACTCCATCTCTACTAAGGATATCAAAATTAGCAGGCGCAGTGGTGGGTGCTTATAATCCCAGCCACTTGAGAGGCTGAAGCAGGAGAAACACTTGAATCTGGGATGCAGAGGATGCAGTGAGCAGGGATCGTACCACTGCACTCCAGCCTGGGCCACAGACACTGTTTCAAAACAAACAAACAAACAATAATGTAACTGTTCTAACAGGGTTATAAAGTGAATGTAAGAGGTAAACCTTTATTTACTCTAATGGAAATACATTAGATCTTTTATTAATAAGTATTGATTAATTTCTATCAATTAATAAAGGATCTAATGATAAATATAGTGTTAATAAATTGATAAATATAGTATTGGTAGAATTTGCATAGAATTTGGAAACACAAAAGTAAATGCTAGGAAAAACAATTAAAAGAGCTTGAAATTCCCTAATTCTGGAGACTAGAGTTATAAGGCAATGGCCTGTTTTTTTTCTTTAAACAATGTTCAGCTATTTTCACTGTTAATTTGAAAGTTTAAAACAAGGTACAAATTATTTGCTAAAAGCAATAAAAGTTTTCAAGTGGAAGAGTAGAGAGAGCAGAAAAGATGAATTTATGGAGGAAAGCTCCTCAGAAACCAAGGAAGATGGAAAGAAAGAAAAATGTGTCAATTCCCAGTTATTCATTAGGCTCTATTACCAGTTTGGACTCAGAATTTAAAATGTCATTATAGCTAATTATTTTCTTTTACCTTGCTGTTTGGTAAATTTAATCTCT
Source organism: Saguinus oedipus (assembly GCA_031835075.1). NCBI lineage: Eukaryota > Metazoa > Chordata > Mammalia > Primates > Cebidae > Saguinus > Saguinus oedipus. The sequence goes on from CM063185.1 coordinate 60,330,818, forward strand.
TTAGATACAGCTCATCATCATCTATGCCACGTTTCTTCTTCTATGCTCCCATCTAAGTTAATTGTATCTGTCTTTTCTGTGTGTCTCATGTCTCAATGATGACACCCAAAATCTACCAAGTCATTTCTACTAGAACCTTGGAGTCATCTGTGCCGTCCCCACGCTTCTTGTCTCCATAGGTCACAGTCTTCTGCTCAGTCTACTTAACAGTATATTCATCCTCTCCTTTTTAGTCTCCTCATTATTGTTATGTTTCCAGTTTTTATTGTTTCTCGTCTGGCTTACTGCAAGATTTCTAAACTAGAAACTCCAAAGTTATCTCTTTAATAATAATTTCAAAAAATATGCAAAAGCTGAGAGAAAAGTATAATGAATCCCCACAGCACCTAATTTAAAGTATTGTTACTTTAATTTAATACCAGCAAGGCAATCTGTGAGCTCATTTACTCTTCATTTGCAATCTCTATTACCCCACATCATTTTTTGATAGTTATATATTTTCAAAGTATATCATGTACTATTTAACTTCCTTTTAATCTCCATTTAATTTTTGGTATAGGTTATATTTATTATTTGCTACAGTTCCTAATGCTTGTGTATTTACAGTCATTTTTGTTGTAAGAATCTTGTTTAAAGGGAAGGGCTCATTGAATACAATATTCCCTGTTCATTCCGGTTTGTAGCCTACATGCTTGAAAGTAGGCTTGCCTGTAAATAAAATTTTAGTCTCACATTTTCATTCATAAACATATTATTCTATTTTGGGGGGCATGTTAAGATTGAATAATCTAGTAACAATCTAATTATTTTTCTTTTAGTCACCTGCTTTTTTTGCCTGTCAGGAAAACAATGCTCACTGTTGTTAAAGTCTAATGATTGTAGCAGCGTGCTTTCTTTGTTTCTTCTAGGTCAGTTTTCCCAGGTATGTTGCCTGTCTTTTCAATGTGTTGTTTCAACTATTCTTTTATTTTAGAAAAAACAATGTTTTTTAGTTTGTTTGGTTTGTTTGTTCATTTTTGAGACAGAGTTTCACTCTTGGTACTCGCGCTTGGTAATGGCGCAATCTCTGCTCACCGCAATCTCTGCCTCACAGGTTCAAGACGTTCTCCTGCCTCAGCCTCCCAAGTAGCTGAGATTACAGGTACACACCACCACACAAGGTCTTTTTGTTTGTTTGTGTTTGTATTTTTAGTAAAGATGGCGTTTCTCCATGTTGGTCAGGCTGGTTTCGGACTCCCAACCTCAGTTTATCTGCCCTCCTCGGCCTCCCAAAGTGCTGGGATTACAGGGTTGAGCCACCGTGCCGGGCTGAAAAAATGTTTTAAATCATAGTTTTAACTGTATATTACATTTCATTGATTTAATTTTTTGGCCTCTCTCTTAATATCTGTTAAATACTTTGGATCTATTTCTTATCTTCTTTTTGATTAAAACAAATTCTTCCTTTTCATTTTCTAATCCTCTTAACAGAAAGAATAAAACTTCTAATCTAGTTTCTAATTCCAATTTGTTCTTCTAATTATTTAACTTCTTAAATTATGTAAGATTTTTCTTGCAATCCTGTCTTCTTCAATAAATAAAAACTCATTTCTGAGTTTTTCTATTTTTAAAGTTTGTTTTTCAGTGTTCTATGATTTTATTAAGTTTATTTAGCTTGTTTTGAAACTCTAAGTTTTTTTGTTTGTTTGTTTTGTTTGCTAGATGGTAGATTCTTTTTTGGGTATGCCTTTATTTGCAGCAGATAAATTATTCTGTATTTGATTCTCATTTCATTTATAATATATTTGCATGGTTTTTACTACAATTTTCTGCTTCTCATATGCAAATGAAATTTGTCTTTTTATACTCTTAGAGAAGAGGATAGATCAAAATAGTCTTCCCAATTTAAAGGCATTAGAACATTTCTTTCTTTCTCTTCACTCTGTCCCCCAGGTTGGAGTACAGTGGCAAGATCTCAGCTCACTGCAACCTCCCCTCTCAGGCTACATCGTCCTCCTATCTCAGCCTCCTGAGTAGCTGGGACCACAGTGTGCTCCACCACACCCGGCTATTTGTGTGTGTATGCATGCGCCCATGTGTGTGTATGCGTGTGTGTGTGTATTTGGTAGAGCTTGGGTTTCACCATGTTGCCCAGGCTGGTCTCAAAGTCCTGAGCTCAGGCGATTTAACTACCTAGGACTTTCAAAATGGTAGAATGACAGGTGTAAACCACCATGCCTGGAAAAACTTTTGTTATTCTCACAGATGTTTTTAAGAATACACTTATATATTTTTGAAAGGTTAACTCTTCTTTTCCCAATTTGTCTGAACCCTCTTAATTTAGCTTCTATAGCCTACAGCTTCTCTCAATGTCAGACTGTTCTGGAAAGGGTATCTAGTTGGTGGATTTTAAGGATCCATAGGGCTCAACCATTTTTCATTAAAGCCTTTAGACAGTCTCTTTACACATACCTTTGAGCTGAACAGTGAAGAGCACTGTCCCAGTTTTGGCTGCTATACACTTATTAGCTTGCCAAGTTTCTAAGGAGTCTCTGTAGGTGACTTTTAAGTTCTCAGGCTCTTAAGTTTATCCAGATTCCCTGTGCCATTTCTCTGCTTCCTTTCTCTTAGCTGCTGACACCACGTGGACCTTGCTTTGCCTTTTGGTTTTGGTTTTCTCTGTGTGTGTATTTCATAACAGCTCTATTTAGAGATAATACATCACAAAATCCATCTTTTTAAAATGTGTAATTCAGTAGCTTTTAGTATATTCATAGTTACACAACCAAAATGATGTAACATTAGAAATGTTCATCACCTTAGAAAGAAATCCATTAGCAGTCACTGCACATGATCTTTTCCCAGCAGTCCCTGAAAACCACGAATGTACTGTCTGTCTCCATAGATTTGCCTATTCTGGGCTCTTCAGAAATAAATAGAACCATGAAGTGTGTTTTCTGCATCTGGATTCTTCCACATACCATAATGTTTCAAGACTTGCTCATATTCTAGCACCTTTATATTGCTGAATAATATTCCATTACGTGATAGGCCATACTTTACTTGTCAGTCTATGAACATTTGTGTTGTTTTATCCAGGTCATATATGTGACTTCTAATGTATCTTTAGAGAGGTTATTGCTTCTAGCTTTCTATAATTTCACTTATCCAAAACCACTTTCAGCTATCTGTCCTAACTAAAATGTAGTCACCATATCAAGTTTTATCAACTTTCATTTTACCTGAACAGACTACTTTATATATATCTAAATATGCAAATTCAAAGAAAAATATAATTGCAAATGAAAGTAGAAAACAAGTGAGGATTAAATATATTTCTAGTAGTAATTTAGAAACTTAAAGATGGTTATAAACTCTAATTAGAATAAGCTGTATTGTGAAATTGTGTGTCCCTTAAATAGACATATTCAAACAAACATTGGACGGCTACCTAAATATTATAGACACATTTCCTGCATTAGACTGGAGGTTAGACAAAATGACAGTGAAGGTTGCTTTCAATTTTTTATTTCTGTAATGTTATGTACCCAAGAAATTGCAGAAAAAGGCTTTTAATAATCGCTGACATCTTATGCTGTCAGTTTTTATATGCAATTACATTTTTAAAGTTACATGTATACACAAAATAGAAGCCTTTCTGTTACATCACAAAATAGGCATTTCTAAAAATAAACTGAGCTGTTTTTCAAAATCTCACATGTAAAATGACTGTGTTTATAGTAAAGTCAATGATGGGCAACACAACTCAACATCTGTAAAACTTTGCAATTGGAACACAAAAACAAATAAACAAAATGACATTTCTTATAAATACACTGGTACAGATATATCTATCTATCTATCTATCTATCTATACATATATATATATGTTTAATTTCTAACAATTATAAATATTACTGTACATATATAACTTTATTTACCAAAATAGTTAATCATTGTGTTTGAAAAGAGGAACAATGCAAGTTTGAGTTAAATTGCTCTGTTTTGAAGAGTAAAATGAAAGTTACAAGATAAATTAGTTAACTAGGAATGTTTTAAGAAAGTATCATGAATTAAGAGTCTTAAAACAACAGACATGTGTTTTCTCACTGGTCTGGCCATAAGTCTAACATCAAGGAGTCATGTTAACCAGGGTAACCCTTCTTCCAAGAGTATCTAGGAAAAACTTCTTTCTTAACTCTTTGAGCTTCTGGTAGCTGTGAGCATTTCATAGCTGGTAGCTGCATTACTCCAATCTCTGCTTTCATTTTTATGTGAACTTTTGATTTGCTTCCTTTCTTCTTCTTTTCTCTCTCTCAAATCTCCCTCTGCCTTCCTCTTACAAAGCACTTGTCATTGGATGAGGACTCATCCAGCTAATGTAAGATATCTTTATTTTAAAATCACTAATTACAACTAATACGGCCTTGTTTCCAAATAGGGCAATAGTCACAAATTTTGGGAATTGGGATGTGGGAATATATCTGGGGAGCCACCATTTTATTCAATATACAATAATGGCAGCAAACTATGTAATAACAACTTTCAAGTCAGAAGGGTTATCTAATTTGAGCCAACAGGTAGATTCATGGGATCAGTTGGCATCGTGTATAATATATCCTCGTATGGCTTGCTGCATTTAGTAGTTATTTGGTGTCACAAAGCACTGAAATGCTATGGAATATCATGTATAAACCAATGCAATTTCCACTTCATATTGACATTGTTATCCTATTTACCTGTCACGTATGACTAACCCACTATACAGAAAACATGCAATGTAGCAGAAAGACTATATTTTAGAAGAAGCCATATATCAAATATAAATAAGCTGAAAACTGCTCTAATGATAACATTTTAAGCTCATATTATCACTAGAAGTATTAGAAAAGCAATATTATGTTTTCATTATTGAGAAAAATTGACAAAATTGCATTTTACAAATCATTAAACTGAAGTTTGAGGTGAGCATACACAATGGGAAAAATGGTCATTTGTCAGATGGCACTAAAAGTTTTAAATATAAAATAAAACCTAATTCCTAAAAAAAAGTAGATTTTGAAATCGTTAAAACGGGGATATAAAACAGAAATATGTTAAGAATAGTTCACATAATATATGTCTCAAAAAGGGATCATTGAAATACAGATTTAATGACTGTAATTTTCAAGGTTCACAGCGAGTTCCTAAAATCTAAACTTTTCAAGCATATATATTTTTTTTAACTTTAGGCTATTTTTTGCCAACTTTAGCAATGAGGAACATACTGAGCCATAGTATTTCCATTAATACATTTGTTGACTCAGGCTGAGACAGAATCAGACCTACTGCATGTCTTTAGGGATGAAGGAGAAAATCTTTTCCTATTCTATTTCTGTCAGGCATTCTTTTAAAGGGAATATAAAATACCTTATAGGTTAAAAATTATATTTAGAAGAGTCTCTGAAAATTTTTATTACCTTATTGAAACTCTGCATTGGTTTCAGTAAAATCGTCTTGAGATTCACAAACATTTTATAGATCATGTCTTATTTTAAAGTAAAAGCAAAGATATTTTGAGATATGACCACAGTGGAGTGACATTACCTGACACTTTCTCTAACAAACTGGCAGTAAAATGTGTTTTTCTTTCTTTTGCCTTAATAACTATTAGGCTAAATTTTAGAATTTATCTTACTAGTAGACTTATATTTACAAATCTCATAGGTTGTAAAAATCAAGACATTTCTATTGCAGGGAAGATATAAGCTTTTAGATTCACAAAAGGATAGCTGCTTTGCACATGTTGTATAAGTAGATTCTCTTTCAGAAGTAAAATTGGGCTTGCTCTTGTTAAGGGCTGTCAATATTTAACTTATCATTTTATTACTTCATCTTTTTTAAGACTAGAGAGTTTCAGATGCATAGTACATACTCTAAAGAAAAGAGGGAACATTGCAAACAGTTCCTACTTTTTACATCCTTTTGTTTTGTTGCTTTACTCAGTCTTAAATTCTTCATCACCTTCCTTATCTCAATTTACTCATTCATTTGGTGGTTTCCAAAAAGCATCATAGCACATGTTCAAGAATCTCTACACATATGTCTTTAGCAATTTCTTGATTATTATATTAATGAATTTCAGGTTCATTCAACAAATTCAAAAGTTATTAAGCATCTAGTCTAGTGTTCTATAAGATGTTCATTTGGTAACTGTAGTGTGACCAAGATGGAAAACGCATGATTCCCATGCGTACTGTCTTAGATCAGTGCAAAAAGGCACCTGCCCTAAGCTCCACAAGTCATAGAGACTCAAATAAAAATAATTTTAGAACACAAAGACAATTCTTAGTACAGCTCATTATTTGAAAATGTTGTTCTCATGATTAACACCATTCAGACCCTAGGAAAACTGTACTACGTATCTTGGCATAGGTTATTCAAACAAAATGTGATTGTATACAAATGCTTCAAAGATTTGTGGGTTGCACAATTGCCAATGTCAGATATGTACTATTTTCTAGTAAACAGTTTGGGAGGAAGAAGCACTTAAAAATATAAATTAATTTTTTAAATCATTCATTTCAGTTAATGGAAATGCATTACATTCTTAAATAATGAAACACTATTTCCCAGGGATATTGAGTGTCTTTTTTCTGTACCTCCTTGTGCTCTTATTTAATCCTTAGAGTACTCAGAAATAAGCACCTTTTTTTCTGCAAGTGTTGCCCATACTAACTGAGGAGCATTTTCCAATATTTAACCATTTACGTTACTCTTAAATTTAAATACATGTAGTCTTAGATATAATATGTATAAAAGGTACCTACTATTAGATTGGCAACTGGATGGACATTTAATTGCAGATCTGAAAATATGTAATGGCTCAAAATGAGAATTTCATAAAATTAAATTTAACATATTGACATAATTTCATTAAATATTTTGATATTTTATATTTCTAATTTATTTTAGAGTGTTTTGGATATTTAAAATGTAACAAATATATAAAATAACTTTCATTTAAAACAGTTACATTTACTTTGAATTACATTTTTATTAAAATGTATTAATTTATTTATACTTATAATTAAATTTTATTAATCTATTTAGACCTTTATGTGCAAATCTTCATTACCACCATTATAAATAATTTTGGTGAAATAAAGATAAAAAGAATATGCTTTATAAAGTAGACATATATAAAATCGTAATAATTTATGAAATATACATGTATATACAGTGTGCCTGTATACTTCTGCATCCTTACATCAGCGTCTTATCTACACAGTATCCAGGCATTTGCAGTGACAGCTATATGTGTCTTTGACATGTTACTTACATCAGCCTTATAAAAATAATATCCTGACCTTTTCTAAAACATTTGTCAATAGGATGTTATATTTGCTAATGTAAAAGGGCAGAGTATGTATTTTTTTTTTTTTTTTTTTTTTTTTTTTTTTTTTTTTTTGAGACAGAGTTTCACTCTTGTTACCCAGGCTGGAGTACAATGGCGCGATCTCGGCTCACCGCAACCTCCGCCTCCTGGGTTCAAGCAATTCTCCTGCCTCAGCCTCCCGAGTAGCTGGGACTACAGGCATGTGCCACCATGCCCAGCTAACTTTTGTATTTTTAGTAGAGACGGGGTTTCACCATGTTGACCAGGATGGTCTCTATCTCTTGACCTCGTGATCCACCCGCCTCGGCCTCCCAAAGTGCTGGGATTACAGGCTTGAGCCACCGCGCCCGGCCGCAGAGTATGTATTATATCAGAGTTTGTTGTTTTGATTTATAGTTTTAAATATTAAGGTATAAGGATATGTGGCTCTGTATTTGTACTTATGCTTACGTTCTGAATCCTACCACTGTCAGGGGCTGATCAGATTTACTCAAAAGGCTGCAGTTCAGTTGAGCAGAAATATGTACAAAACTGATCCAAGCAAGTACCTATGAAGGATTCTAATGGCATGTTTCAAAATGCCAATTGTACCCAGTCAATGATGAAAAAGTAGACGAACACTAACATGACAAAATATATTACTTTCATTAAAGCATTTCTGATATTATAAAAATAAATACTAATTGTGAAAAAAATGAAAAATATAGGAAAATACAAAGTTTTAAAAATGAAAATACCCACAATTCAGATGAATGTGGCAGGATAATCGCTTGTGGTTGGGAGGTTGAGGCTGCAGTACACAATGGTCAATGATGGAGCCCTTGAATAGTTACTGTCCTCCTCCAGCCTGGGTAAAGTAGCCCCCTCTGAAAAAAAAATGCAGTTGCAAAAATACCCACAATTCTAACATTGTCAAAAATATTATTTTAGGTGTAGTCTTAAAATTTTATTTAATTATGATTATATTCTCTATATAAAATTTTAAAACTTTTGATCTTTTAGTCTTGTTTTCTATTTATGAAAACAAAATTTTTACTCTGAAAAATGTACATGTTAACATATTTGAAATTATCTAGAAATATACATCAAAAACAATAGCTATACTTTTAAAATGTACTATTTTTACAGATACATTTTCATACTACATCTTTCATAATTACTGAAGGAACATGACTGGTCCTAAAATGCAGGTGGACATAAAAAAGGAACGAAATGACAGGTGAGACTACATTTTAAGTGATTTATTATTATTTCCCAATTAAAATCAAAGCAACAGGATGGGTCAAGTAATTCAATATGCATTTTAATTAGCAAGAAAAATATTAATTAAGCTTGACTATTAAAATGACTTTTATGTTATTTTAATAATAACTGGTAATAACTTTGCAAGAGGCAAATAAAACTAAACGTTGATTGAATAATTCACTGAGCCTAACAGCTGAACTGTATAGTTCAGATATTATTAGCAAGAGTCTGAAGATAAAAACATCATTTCAGGTTTTAAGCTTCTATCAATTCAGGAAAAAGATTCCATCTGTACTCTTGATGAAGGATATGGGCTCAAGAGATATTTCAAAAGCAACAGCTGAAGGTAATGTTAGAGCATTAAGCCTCACATTTTAGGCTGTAGAAATGGTCAGAAATTGATTTTGTTTTAGAATTGATTACTGTAGAATTGATTTCGCATTCAAACAGAAAAAAATATGTTTATTTATTTCATATTTTTAATTCTTATACATTATTATATATCTTCTCTTTGTTGTTAGTATAGATTCATAAATTTTATTTTTCATTTAAAAAGATGTATTAGTGCCATTATTTCTGATCCTATACACAACTGAAAATCTGTTTCAAGTTTATACATAAACGGGAAATAAGTTGAATGCTTGTATGACTTCTGATTTTTAACATTTTCCTCTAAAATTTGATAACATTGCTCCATTGTCATCTGATGAGCAGAGACCTGAAACCAACCTGTTTTTTGTTCTTTTTTCTATCTTGATGCCTTTCAGATTTTTTACTTATCTTCATAAATCAAAAATGGTAGTCTCTTTTCATTGGTTTTTGCTATATATGGTAGTCTCTTTTCATTGATTGTATTTTATTTGGTCTTAGAGCATAGTAATGGTTTGGATTTCAGTTCTCTGTAATATAAATAATGTTTTAATGATTCATTTGTAATGTAGATTACTGCTTCTGCTTCAGCTCAGCTCTTTCCTTCTTGGATATATCTATATGTGCAATGCAGTGATATGCTGATGGATGAGTATTTGGCCTTCCCTTTACCAGGAATACCACCAGCTTTCTGCTGGTTTCCCAACTCTCTCCAGATCTTCACTCAAATGTCACCCACTTAAACATGAGGTCTTCCTTGGCCTACATATCTAAAATTCTAACTTTCTCATCCATCTCCACATTTTTTAAATCTTTTCTTTTAAATTCAGTGGTACATGTGCAGGTTTGTAACATAAGGAAACTTGTGTCATGGAGTTTTTTTGTGCAGATTATTTCATCTCCCAAGTATTAAGCCTAGTACCCATTTGTTATTTTTTCTGATCCACTTTTTCTCCTCCCACCTCCATCCCTCAATAGACCCCAGTGTTTGTTGTTCCCCTCTGTGTTCGTATGTTGTCATCATTTAGCTTCCACTTAGAAATGAGAACATGAAGTATTTGGTTTTCTGTTACTGTGTTAGAGTGCTAAGGATAATGGCCTCCAGCTCCACCCATGTTCCTGCAAAGGACATGATGTCATTTCTTTTTATGGCTGCATAGTATTCCATGGTGTGTATGTATCACGTTCCCTTTATCTAGTCTATCACTGATGGTCATTTTGGTTCACTCCATGGTTGCAAATAGTGCTGCAACAAACATATGCATGCACGTATTTTTATAACAGAACAATGTATATTCCATTAGATATATAACTGGTAGTGGAATTTCTGGGTCAAATGGTATTTCTGTCTTTAGGTCTTTGAGGAATCTCCACACTGTCTTCCACAATGGTCGAACTAATTTACTCTACCTCCAACAGTGTATAAGTGTTTCTTTTTGCTCACAACCTCACCAGCACCTATTTTTTTTTTTTCACTTTTTAGTAATAGCCATTCTGACTGGTGTGAGATGGTATCTCTCATTGTGGTTTTTATTTGCATTTCTACAATGATCAGTGATGTTGAGCTTTTTTTCTTATGATTGTTGGCCACATATATGTCTTCTTTTGAGAAGTATCTTTTCTTATCCTTTGCCCACTTTTTAATGCATTTGTTTTTGTAAATTTGTTTAAGTTCCTTCTACATGCTGGGTATTAGGCCTTTGACAGATGCATAGATTGCAAAAATTTTCTCCCATTTTTTAGGATGTCTTACTCTGTTGATAGTTTCTTTTGTCTTGCAGAACCTCTTTATTTAATTAGATCCCATTTGTCAAGTTTTTGCTTTTGTTGCAATTGCTTTGGCATTGTTGTCATGAAATCTTTATTTCTTCCTATGTCCAAGAAAGTATTGCTTAGGTTGTCTTCCAAGATTTTTATAGTTTTGTGTTTTACATTTAAGTCTTTAAGTCATTTCTATTTAATTTTTGTAAATGGTATAAGAAAGGGGTCTAGTTTTAATCTTCTATATTTGGCCAGCCCATTAGCTCAGCACCATCTCTTGAATAGGGAATCCTTTCCCCGTTGCTTTTATCAGGTTTGTTGAAGATCAGTGGTCGTAGGTGTGTGGACTTCTTTCTGGGTTCTCGATTCTGTTCCATTGGCCTCTGTGTCTGTTCTGTACTAGTACCATGCTGTTTTGGTTACTGTCGCCATAGTTTGAAGAAATATAGTTTGAAATTAGGTAGTGTAATGCATCCAGCTTTGTTCTTTATGCTTAGGATTGCCTTGGCTATTTGGGCTTTTTTATTTTTGGTTCTATATTAACTTTAAATAGTTTTCTCCTGTTCTGTGAATGTCAACCATAGTTTAATGAGGAAGTCATTAAATCTATAAATTGCTTTGGGGAGTATGGCCATTTTAACAATAGTGATTCTTTTTATCCATGAATGTGGAATGTTTTGCCATTTTTTGTGTCATCACTGATTGAGCAGTGATTTGTAGCTCTCTTTGTAGAGATATTTCACATCCCTTGTTAGCTGTATTCATAGGTATTTTATTCTTTTTGTGGCAATTGTGAGTGTGAGTTTGTGATTTGGCTTTTGGCTTGACTGTTGTTGGTGATTAAGATTACTAGCGATTTTTGCACAGTGGTTTTGTATCCTCAGCATGCTGATTTTTTTTTTTTATCAGCTTCAGAAGCTTTTAGGATGAGACAGTGGAGTTTTCTAGATATAGGATCATGCCATCTGCAAACAGGAATAGTTTCACTTTCTCTCTTCTTATTTGAATGTCCTTTATTACTTTCTCTTGCCTGATAGCCTGGCCAGAACTTCCAATACTATGTTGAATAGGAGTGGTGAGAGAGCACATCCTTGTCTTGTGCTGATTTTCAAAGTGAATGCTTCCAGCTTGTGCCAATTCAGTATGAGATTGCCTATGGATTTATCATAAATGGCTCTTCTTATTTTGATGCATGTTCCTTCAACATGTAGTTTATTGAGAGTTTTAATTGTGAAGGGATGTTGAAATTTATCAAAAGCCTTTCCTGCATCTGTTGAATAATCATGTGGTTTTTGTCTTTCTTTCTATCGATTTAATGATTTGCTTTTATTGATTTGTGTATGTTGAGCTAACCATGCATTCTGGGGGTGACGCCTATTTGAGTGTGGTGAATAAAATTTTTGATATGCTTCTGGATTTGGTTTGCCAATATTTTATTTAGGATTTTTGTGTAAATGTTCATCAAGAATATTGACCTGAAATTGTTGTTGCCATTGTATTTCTACAAGGTTTTGGTATCAGAATGATGCTGGCTTAGTAGAATGAGTTTGGGAGGCATCGCTACTTTTCAATTTTTTGAAATAGTTTCCGTAAGAACGATATCAGGTCTTCTTTGTACATATGGTACATATGGTAGAATTCAGCTCTGCATCTGTCTGGTCCTGGGCTTTTTTGGTTGGTAGACTATTTAGTACTGCCTTAACTTCAGAACTCATTACTGGTCTGTTCAGGGATTAAATTTCTTTCTGCCTCAGTCTTGGGAGATTGTATGTGTCCAGGAATGTATCCGTTTTCTCTAGGTTTTCTAATTTGTGAGCATAGAGGTATTTAAAATATTCTCTGATGGTTGTTTGTATTTCTTAATATGTAAGATTCTTCATACTATTTCTAATTGTGTTTATTCGAATCTTCTCTTTTATTCTTTTTTAGTCTAGCTACTGGTTATTGTATTATACCATTTTCATTCTGCTATAAAGGCATATTTGTGATGGGGTTGTTTATACAGGAAAAAGGTTTAATGGACTTACAGTTCTATGTGGCTGGGAAATCCTCACAGCCATGGTGGAAGACGAGGAGGAGTAAGTCACAGCTTACATGATGGCAGCAGGCAAAAAGAGAGCTTGTTCAGGAAAACTCCACATTATAGAAACACCAGATCTCGTGAGACTTAATCACTATTATAAGAACAGCACAGAAAAGACCCTGCCTCCATGATTCAATTTCCCCCCACTAGGTTCCTCCCACAACATGTGGGAATTCAAGATGAGATCTGGGCGGAGACATAGACAAACCATATTATCTGTTTTATTATTTTTTTTTTTTCAAAAAAAACAGTGTCTGGGTTTGTTGATCCTCTGAATGGTTTTCCATGTCCCTGTCTCCTTCAGTTCAGCTCTGATTTTGGTTGTTTCTTGTCTTCTGCTAGCTTTGAGATTTGTTTGCTCATGGATCTCTAGTTCTTTTAGTTGTGGCGTTAGGTTGTTAACTTGAGATCCTTCTAACTTTTGATGTGGACATTTAGTACTACACATTTTTTTCCTAATGCTACCTTAGTTGTTTCCCAGCAATCCTGATACGTTGTATCTTGGTACTTACTAGTGTCAAAGAACTTCTTGATTTCTGCTTTAATTTCATTACTTATCCAAAAGTCATTCAGGAGTAACTAATTCAATTTCCATGTAATTGTATTTTCTATTCTTTTCCCTTGTTTCATTTTTATCACTACTTAACATGTTAAATTTGTTACTAATTAATCTGCCTTTTCCCACTAAAATGTTATTGTATGAGGGCAGGAATTTTTGTCTTTTCATTACTTTTTAAAACATTTTTTCATCTTATTTGTCTCTTTTGTATCTGTTTTAAAATCTATTATTTAAAATCTCTATCAATTGGCAGATATATGTAGTCCATGAGTATATGCTAATAAATGAAATTGTGAGGAGGGGTTATGTGTATACATATTGTGAGTGGGAATTAATGAGAAGGCAACATTAGTCTCATGCACTTTTTATATTAGGTATTTTGTGTGTGCTGTCTTGTTAAATTTTCACAACAACCCACTGAGATTTACATGGTCTTCAGCATTCGTTTGATATTTATCAAGAAAATGTTTCAGAGTTCTCATATCTAGTAGGGAAGTTGAACTGCTAAATCTTTTTTATATTACAGGACTGATTGACTATAGATGAAAGCTTCCTAGAACACTTGAGAAATGTTTTGGTGAATAAACAGGAGTATCTTAATTTGATGGAATGACGCTGGCATTTCAGGGAGAGAAGAGGGTATGCAAAGACAAAAGTCTAAAATACCAATGTTCCAAATCCCTGGGGGAACATGGAAAACTAATACATATATAATACCACAGAATACTGATCTGGTATTTTAAGTCATCTCAGACTTTTATTTTTATTTATTTAACACACTTTCCTATAATTGGTCATAACTTGGATTTATTTTAGGGAATATCATTAGATAGGAGGATAATTGACAATTATTGCATTGTTCCTTGGGAAAAATAGCATTGCCCTAATAATATTGACTTTGGGTATAGTTTCCATGTATTAAGTGAAGCTAAAAGTAGAGACTGTCCTTGCGTAATATAGAATTTTATTAATCATTTTTAATTTAAAATACCCATGATAAGAATTTTTTTTAAATGAGAACTGAGACCCAGAAGTCTGTTTAAAATAAAGCCCTCTCATTGATTACATGCAAAAGATGGACTTAAAGAGATGAGTCACTGTTACCTGGCCACAGGAAATGCAAGTTCTCATGTGATCGATTCTCTGCTTAGTTTCCCGATTAGACACTGAATCCAGTTTTTCTTTCTTTGATTATTTGTGCCTGCTGTCTCTCTAAAAGGATTGATTTTTACTCCTTAAGATGTTTTGTCCTCCTCCTCCTTTCTCTCTTCTCCTCCTCCTTCTTCCTCCTCTTCTTCCTCCTCCTCCTCTCCTTCTCCTTCTTTTCTTATTCTTCCTCTTCTTCTTCTTCTTCTTCCTCCTTTCCTTCTTCCTTTTTCACCCAAAATGTATGTTCTACTTAATATTCCCCCACCACCAATTTCTAGTATTAGATTTCTAAACTGATCACTTTCTTGACATTTCCAAAAAGGATAATCAAACAATTAGTATAAGATTTTAACCATTTCTCAGTATATAATTTGAAAATATTTTAAAGCTATGTCAAAAATGATTAAATAGTCAGAACCTCTTTCAACAAAAAGGGTATCAAATACCTGTTGTTACTTTCTTTTACTAACATTAATGTGATGTTTTATAATATCTATTGGTCTTGCCACTGTTTGTTACATCATATATTGGACTTTTAAAAATGTTATCTATCATCCTGTTCATCTCTTTAATTATTTAGAGTTACTAAGGTCTAGAGAGATTAAGCTTTTTACCACTCTTTTCTAAGCAGTTAGTAGAAGATGTGGAACTTCTGTCTCCTATCAAGGACTTTTTATTCCAAATCATGTTATCTCTCCCTAGGTATAGGATGTTTGGCAGGTGTATCATTTTTAGAGTGGTTGGTTTACCTTGATTTTCAATTACTTTATCATATCTTCTATGCAAACTAGGAACAGTTTTCTAACAACCATGCTGTGGCAAATATCTATGGTCCTCATTTGGCTAAATGTCACAGGACTGGACTTACATGTCAATCATTTAATCATCCGTCAGCCTCCTGTTGGTGACTTTGGGCTTATCAATATCCAATCATGCATTTATGCCCCCTGTATTCAGTTCATCTTCTAGTATGGGCCTGATTCTATTTAGACTGGCTTTGAATGTATTCTACTCTGCAATCCTTTTATTACTATTACATATTTCTTATTACTGTTGTTTTTTGAATTCTCTTTTTCTTCCTTTCAGGCTCCCTACTATAATGCTGATTCAAGATGCCTAAAAACATTCTGATTATACCTACAAAGAAAAGCCTAGTTACAGAGACATAAATCACCAATTAATATTTAAGTTTACAGGATTGACAAAAACTGTAGATATCTTCTAATGCAGGGGGCTAACAATTTAAGCATCACTGAGCTCTGTGAGGACCTACTACAAGGTCAAAACTGCTTTCTTAATGATATTAAGATCATGTCATTTCCTTATTCACTTTCATTCTCATAGACTATACTCCTAGGATAAATTTTCCAGAGGTTACATGAAAACTGTTTATATTAAGCCAATAAAGAAGTTTGCAAAAATGTCTTTATGAATTCATCTCAAAATAACTAAAATAAACCCATTTCATGTTAACATAAAAATTATTTATAAAAAACTAACAAAATTATTCTTTTCTGTATTAAAAAATATTATTGAGTATCGTGACATTATTTTGCATTTTTGCAAATTTTTTATTGGCTCAAACTAAACAACCTATAACAAGTTAACTCACCATGCCAAACCTTCTATTTCTAAAACAGGCATCAACATAGTACTAACTAAACATGAAATACATGTTATTTATTATTATTAAGATTCAGGATATTTAAGTTGTGTTTTCTTTTAGAAAATTTGAAAGTGTTTTATAAACAACAAACTTTTATAAGATTTTAGCTAATTTTCATTACTATTCAATAATCTGTACATTCCTCAAATTAAATAAAAAAGACATAATTTCCAGAATCAATATTTCAGATACCATGTTGTACTTTTTACTTTTTCTGTGCCTAGGGATGGCACTGATTTATTTCATGACTTTTTTTGCTTTGGTAGGAAAACCAAACAATTACAGTAGTTTAAACATTTATCAATATTTTGAAAAGATTTTAAAGCTATGCCTAAAGTAATAATAAAATAATCAGGAACTTTTCTAAAAATGAGGGTATCAAATATATTTTTTATATTTTCTTTTTGTAACATTAATCAAATATTTCATAATATCTTTATTACATGACTATTTTTCAGGTTTGTATGCAAAGTTACAAAAAATTATTTCTTCATTATTACACTTACACTAAAGAAAATAATATTTGTAATACACAGGATCTGTTCAGTTACAGAACAACTCATAGATGAGCAAAGTAATGAAATATTGATTCATTGAATAAAATATTTAAGAAAATTATCCATATTTTCTTTAAAGATTTCCCTTTTTCACATTCTTTCAAGATTTCATACTGTAAAGTCTCATATGTTGTGAATTACCTTGAAAATTATATCTGAATCTCTTCTTGGTTTCTGAGGTGGAGTCTAGCCCTGTCACCCAGGCTGGAGTGCAGCCCTGTCACTCAGGCTGGAGTGCAATGGTGTGATCTCAGCTCACTGCAAGCTCCACCTTCTGGGTTCAAGTGATTCTCCTGCCTCAGGCTTCCCAGTAGCTGGGATTGCAGGCACCCGCCACTACACCAGGCTAATTTTTTGTATCTTTAGTAGTGACAGGGTTTCACCACGTTGGCCAGGCTGGTCTCGAACTCCTGACCTCATCATCTTCCTGTCTTGGCCTGCCAAAGTACTGAGATTACAGGCGTGAGCCACCGTGCCTGGCCCTGAATCTCTTCTTAAACAGATGGGTGTATCCTGTGGTGCCAACATATAGCAACTAGCTTCAGTTTACAATGCAATTAGAAGATGGACTCCATAACAAATCAGAAATCCTGAATATATAATTTGGAAAAATTTATATTAATAAAGATAAGATGGAACATATAAAAATATACCATACTTTCAGTTGTGATGAAGATTCTTTGCCTTGGGTTCATGTTCATAATATAACTATTCTCTACATATGATAAAAGATTCAGGTTTTAGCTAGAAATAAATAAATATGCTGGGCGCGGTGGCTCATGCCTGTAATCCCGGCACTTTGGGAGGCCGAGGAGGGTGGATCACGATGTCAAGAGATCGAGACCATCCTGGTCAACATGGTGCAACCCCGTCTCTGCTAAAAATACAAAAAATTAGCTGGGCATGGTGGCTCGTGCCTGTAATCCCAGCTACTCAGGAGGCTGAGGCAGGAGAATTGCTTGGACCCAGGAGGTGGAGGTTGCGGTGAGCCGAGATCGCTCCATTGCACTCCAGCCTGGGTAACAAGAGCAAAACTCTGTCTCAAAAATAAATAAATAAATAAATAAATAAATAAATAAATAAATAAATAAATTAAATTAAATTAAATTAAATAAATACATTTTAAGCAATGGCAATAACAACTTTGTGGCTTCACTAACTTTTATATGCAAAGTTAGTATAAAACCACCAATTGCTCTAGACCTCTTATCAAATAAGGTTGTGTCATATTCTTTATGATAGTAGAAAGATAGATAGAGGTCATCTGTCCTCATACTGTCTCTATGTCATTTGGGACAGTGATTGTTTTTGCTTAAGGACACTTAAGAACAGCTCAAATCAAGACAGACGAATGGCAGTTTGGTTGACAAGAGAGTTAAATTTCTGATCCTTTCACTAATGTCCTAACAAATTTAAAGCATGGCAGCCTAAAGCATACATTTTTCACAGTAAGTTCAGGAAAACTAATGCACGTGAATCAAATCTGTGAATAAATCATTCCATGATGTGAATGTACAGAGATAAAAAGTAACTAACTTATTTTTGCAATATCTTATTTGTGAATTTTTTTTCTGAATCCCATTCTCTGAATAGTGTGCTTTGCAGGGGCAGGGGTAGGGAGTGACTATTTTAATGATTCAATTGGAAACAATTAAAATATTTAAACCTTACTTTAGTATTTGTTTATTTTTGGACTAAAACAATAGTTTCTCAAATTTCCTTACATTAAACTACCATTATCTTATGTGAGCAAGAAGATTGAGGTTTTTATGTCTTTCTGCATTTGAGGATAAAGGGACTTCTTGCTAGTCCTCCAGCGAATAAAGACAGACAAGTGCTGCTCTCTAGGGCTTTTTTTTTTCTGCTTATAGCACATCCTGCAGGTAAACTCACATGGTCTCTTTTTGTCATGCATATGCAGGGACTTCCAGCCTGTTCAGTGCTGACTCAACTTCTCTTCAGCTTTCTTGGGCTATCAGCTACAATGACCCATCCTGAGGTCTGAAAGAAGTCCCCTCACATCACGATATACATCATGGTGGTTCCTCTGGCTTTCAATTTACTTCCAATCCATATTTGAAATTAAATCATCCTGGAAAGGAAAATTTCAAAGCCACTTTTTCCATGATCACATTTTGCTTTTGACTATTTATGAGATACACCACACAGTTCCCTCCTGCCAGTGGTTGAAATAGATAGTTGTGGGAGAGCCTTGCTGTTGATGCTCTTTTACAACAAAATATTTCTTCTTCTTTTTACAATTTTCCAAGATTCAAATGAGTGAAATTTTCTTTTACTTCAAAATCATTGTCTCTTTTATCCTGAGCCAAGCTGGATCTTAATGGTGAACACAGAAAAAGAGATTTTTTTAAGAATGACTCTGCAGGCCTGTCCCTGGTGTGTTACACCAGAACTAAAAAACCAATTCAGGTTAATTTTCTTAAGACAGTAGCCAGGCTTGCAATTTCCATATGCATGTCTGCATTCATCTGAAAACAAAACAAAACAAACAGTATAACGGAAAGACAAAATAGAAATATCTCAAGATACTCAACCCCTGGAAGATGAGATAATAGATCATGGTAAGTATATATTACATATATATATTATGTATTTACACATTAGACACACACACACACACAAACACACAGACACACACATACCTCTTTTTTATTTGTCATACTTTCCATTAATTTTGTGGTCAGAAAAAAAAAGGACTTTAAAATATCCCCCCTGTTTTTTTTTTTTTCTTTCAGAAATACCACTAAGATGATATTTGCCAGAATCCACCTCCCATGCCAATAATGTAAAAACAAAATGGATCAAAGGAAAAATAAGATATTATGGAGATTACTTGGTAATAATTGAGAAGAACATTTTTACCACAAAACTATCACTTACAGATATAAGTTAAGAACATTATTATGTATGACCTTTTTAAAAAGTGTTTTTTTTTTCTCTTCACAGCATGGTAATGCCTGATTGAAGCATACTAGCAGTTAGCTGATCTTATATAATAGTGGGATTGTTTATATGAACAAGACATAAGAACTTATTTCAGTGGACCAAAAAAGGTTAAACTTTAATCAGAACACAAGAGATTTTATTCAAAGGCAGCATCTTTCTAAAATCCTTTTTTAATCTCTAAAATAAAGGAATGGACGAATGATCTCTGAGGTCCTTTCCTAAAATGTCATCTGATAGCGTAAAACCTGACTTCCTAATAAAGGATAATGCTGCATTGAATCAGGCCAAAGCGATTTACTGAAACAAAAATATGAGAAACCCCTATTAATCAACAGAGTGAAGAAATCTATGATTGGCTTATGGCTTATTTTTTTTCTTTTTTCTTTTTTTTCAAAATAACAACAACAAATAAAGTAGAAATGAATCTGAGTTAAAATAATATTGTCAATATGAAACCAAAGCTTTCAGCATTTCAATTTTAACATGAGACTAAATTGCACATTTAGATAATATGTATTTGCTTATATTTATAAAATTACGTTTTAAATACAATCAATGCTAGGAGTATTTTTTTCGTTCTCTTATTTTTTACTTTTCCATATCTCATAGCATTAATTAGGGTGAACTAGGTGGAGCTTGATAGTTCTAGTTAATGGCAATGACACTTTATTTGTCAGGAAGCACATTTTCTGGCTGACTCAAGTGTCCAAAACCCAGCCATAAACCCCAAATATGTGGGAAACAGCACCTAAACAATTTTATAACCTTGTTGAACACACACACATGCATATATACATTGTGTAGATAAGTAAAACTTATATAGACTTTATATTTATGTAATATAAATGTTAATAGGTTATACAGTATCAGATATAACATTTATTTATGATTATATCTATAAAACTTAATGTTTATTTCTTTGGATTAAATGACCTAAAATTTATAATTCGCTCAAAGTTGTAAATCCTAAAAGTAAAGGATAAATGTGGGGGAAAAAAAGTCTATTGGGTAAGATATTTTACAAGCAAAAAAAAAAAAAAAAAACCTTATAGGAACATGTAAAGAGATGATAGGCTGATAATAAGAAAGGGGAGAGATGACTATAAAAAAGACAAACACAAGAGCAAAAAGTTTATTGACTTGAGGGCACTAAAATATACAAGAAAATCATTCTTATATACCAGTCTTAATGCCAAATCAGGAATTGTTGCATTAAACCTTGTATAATAGTTGAGGACAGTAATGATGCTAATTATTTAAGAAACCATTAAGTTTATGACATTTATAAATGTTCTCTCAGAAATCATTAAAGAATTTTACCTTTAGTTCTTACATGAATATTTGTGAATTGTCTGAAAAATATGCTTTTTTTTTTAAACAAGCTCATTTCATTGTAACACATTGTAAACAATGCTGTATTACAGGGCTTTTGAAGTATATTCCCATTGATACAGAGGCAGAATTATCTATTAGTTTTTATAGTCATCTAAAGTTGGTTTACAATTTTTTTATATTTAAAATTATTTGGGTTTTATTTTTGTTGCTGTTGTTAGAAAGAAGATTTTAAAATTCTGAGAATATCTCTTTGGATGGTAGTTGTTTTGTAATATAAAAGGCCATTTAAAAAATTCTGCAATTTGTAACCCCTTGTTGGATCATAGCTACAGTATGTTTTCTAATTTAAAAGTGATAGCTATAAGACAATTAGGGAAGATGTATTACAAATACTTTGCTGTAATTACTATACACTTTTGCATATAATCTAGATGAGACAAAAATTTAAATATTTAAATAAGTAAAGGATTCTGTTTCATTATTTTTTCTCTTTTATGTGGAGAACTGTTGGTAAGAGACTTAGGTGCTGAGAAGAGGCAGGGGTAGTTTTATAAGAAGTTGTATGAGGCTGATTGGTAGATCCAGATAGCTTTTTGTTTAGTGATGTAAAAATTTAGATCAAGTACTGACAGCTGTAAATAGTAGCTAGAGGAAGTTTGGGAGCCAAGGAATGGTGTTAAACATCAGCTATGGAAACAATAGTATTGAGTAATTAGCAATAACAGAGAAGGTAAATGAGAAAAAATGCCGGACATTTAGGGGCAATTCATGGGATATTTGGTAAATGTCCTGAATATGTGTAAAGGAACTGGGATGAAATAAAAAGTTTCTTCTGACACCTGTACTTCTAAGTGCCTAGCAGAACATATTTGAATAAAAATATTGTGCAATTTAAGTTTTAAAAAGTTTTACGTTGCACACAATGACTTTATGCAATATCTTAAAATATGATTCCAATATGTAATATATAGTGTAATGTACCCTGGTATTATTATTAACAAAGTATACTAATGATCTCTTCAATTATTAGTTCTAGGGAGTTAATTCAGCAAGGCAGTTTGCCATGGCATAATTATAAAGTCAAATTCTAAGTGTTGCAATACGGAGCCCTCTAATATTTCCATGATTCTAATCACCATTTTCTTATAATCTGGAAAATTCTGTCATTCATTAAAACAATTAATATTTTAATGTAATTATACAAATGACTTTTATTCAGAGTTACATTCCTTCAGATAGAATAATGATTCCCTTCATTTTAAAGAACATATATAAGTTTCTATCATTTCTCAACTTAAAGTTCCAAACCTAAATTTTTTGCAAGCTGTTGTACATTCACAATAGTAGAAAATTGCCAATTGTCAGACTACTTCAATGTTTTCTTCCAATTTCTCCATTTACCTAACAATAATGTTATTGCATGGTCTTTTTTTTTTTTTTTTTTTTTTTTTTTTTTTTTTTTGGATACAGTGTCTTTCTCTGTCTTCCAGGCTGGACTGCAGTGGTGCAATCTCAGCTCACTGCAACCTCCACCTCCCAGATTCAAAACATTCTCCTGCCTCAGCCTCCCAAATAGCTGGGACTACAGGCACATGCCAGCATGCTCAGCTAGTTTTTGTAGTTTTAGTAGAGATAGGGTTTTACCATATTGGCCAGGATGATCTCGATCTCCTGACCTCATGATCCATCTGTCTCAGCTTCCCAAAGTGCTTGGATTACAGGTGTGAGCCACCTCGCCTGGCCTGCATGGTCCTTTTGTTTCATCTATTTCTAAATATTTGAATAACTAGACTAGTAATTGTTTGTACAGTTATCCACTTAGATACTTTAAAGGACTTCAGAGTAGGTCGAAACTATGTCAATTGGAAAAGAAAGTGTTTAACCATAATTTATATACTCCATTGTCCTATATCTTAGTAGAAGAAAATAAAACATTGATTTACTTCAGAAAAATATGTATTTTTAAGGACAGGAGGATAAACACTAGTATTACTTTTAATAAGTAATACATATTAAAAAGATGTTGACTTGTTTCAGTGAATTAATAAATTTATGTATACAAAAAAGCTATCAAATGAATGGACTAAGTAATACTGTATTTTCTTTATTCTTGTAGATTGTTCTTCCTCTTTGATTCTTGACATTAATCACATGTGTCTACTTTGCATAATGCTACAAAAAGTTGTTCTTATAACCACATCTTAAAATCAACTCAGTACTTTTGAAAATACTTTTACATAACTTAGTTTTACTTTGAGATTTTATTTTATTTTTAACTTTGCAAAAACTGCAGTATGATTAAATAAGGAGACTGTCTAATTTTGGATACATTAAGGTACTCTCTCACAACAATGAATTTGTTACTTTTTAAGTAAGGTGGAAGCAATGTTTTATGCTATATTTTCTGGTTCAATCTGCTCTCAAATTATGTATTTACTGGTGATGTTCTACTTAAGTCAATTTATTGTCAATATTTTCCGGAATTAGGAGAGAGGGAAAGGGGGAGGGGGAGGGAGGGGGGAGAGAGGGGGGATTATGGGAATTGACTCAATGTGATTATGAAGATTGAGAAGTCTCATGATATACTGTTTGCAAGCTGGAAAATCAGGAATGCTAGGGGTGCTAATCAGTCTCAAATGCAAGTTTAAAATCCTGATAACCAATGGAAAACTGATGGTGTAAATTCTGATCAGAGTCAAAAGTATGAAAACACAAAGGTGGGTGAATAATGGTATAAGTCCTTGTCTGAAACCAAAGACCCCAAAACCAGGAGCAATAATGTTCAAGGGTAGATAAAGATGGATAGCTCAATGCAAACAGAACGCAAATTTTTCTTTCTTCTACTTTTGTGTTCTGGTTCGTTCCTCAACAGATTGGATGATGTCCACCCATGTTGGTGAAGGCAGTCTTTACTCTGTCTACTGATTCAAATGCTAATCTCTTCCAGAAACACTCTCACAGATACAATCAGAAGTAATGTTTTACCAGCTATCTGGGCACCCTTTAGCCAAGTCAAGTTGATGCATAAAATTAACCATCACAGTGTGTTTTTTCTTTCTTTTCCTTTTTTAATCATCATAACAACAGCAAAAACAAAAACAAAAACAAAAACCACTAACCCTTTTCCCAGTGAGAAACAAAATGTGCAGCTCACTGTTGGTGCTCATTTAATTTTACATAAACACGCTCTTTGAAAATAAAATATGCAAACTTTTCTTGGAGCTACTTCTAAACATCAGAATCATCTAAATCATCACAATTGTCTATTTTGGAAAAAATCTGATTCATCAAGTGAATCTTCAGCCAAAAACTGTTACAAAATGATGTTAAAATCATGCACAGGAATGCTATGTTTTCTAGGATATGACATTTTCAATGATTGAGAATTACTGTATTTTGTAAATGTAAATCCCACTACTAAAACCAGAATGCTATAAATAGAATGATGTCTTTTGTTTCCAAATCCTATGTACAAGAACCATGCAAAAATAATAATAAAAGTGATATGTATTGTGACAAATTTTCTTGGAGTAAATGGTGCAGCTGGAAGCACAACTGATGAGTATTCTTGTAACAAATGAAAAAGGGGTTAAAAAAGTGTAATTGTTGAGATGGAGACCCTCCTGGTCAACATGGTGAAACCCCGTCTCTACTAAAAATACAAAAATTAGCTGGGCATGGTGGCACGCACCTGTAGTCCCAGCTACTTGGGAGCCTGAGGCAGGAGAATTGCTTGAACCCAGGAGATGGAGGTTGCGGTGAGCCGAGATCATTCCATTGCACTCCAGCCTGGGTAACAAGAGCAAAACTCCATCTCAAAAAAAAAAAAGTGTAATTGTTGCATTTCCATGAATGTACTGCATCAAAGAGGATGAATTAGCATAAATATTGAGGACCTACATAATATTTGAGAACAACTGGTGTCAGCTTTTTCAATTTTCAGAATTTAATGATCAATAAGAATTCAATACATATATTTAGAATGAATGAATGAGATTAGCTTTCTTCCGAATGAGCTTAATGTCATGGGAAATGAAGTGTCTGACAGGCAGAGAGTAGATTCACCTGAGACCTTGCTGTCTGCCTCCCTTCAACCCACTGTTCTCTATGCTGGAGTATGATCTAGTTGATCTTTCTCTTTCACTTTACAGCCATTGTTACAAGTTGTAATAGTTTTATTTATTGGTTTGCTTGTTTTGTCTCTGCTACCCGTATTGTAAAGCAATATTCAAATGATATCTTGCTCAAAATTTTAGCTCGGTGAACGTAAAGATGAGGCACTCAGCTAAAACATGTTAATAGGATAAATTAGCTTCTGCATGGGTTCTTTTGCATATCACCCAAAAAAGGAAGGTGATTACATATTTTTTTTTTCTAGTCTGATAACATCTGTCTGGTCTGGTCTGTATATCAAACTTGCCATGAACTCATTGGCTATCAACTTCACAGGGTGTTTGCAATGACAATTACCCTCAAAACACCTCAATATATGTACTAGGTCAATTATCTTACTAAATATGTAGCATTACCAACAGTTGTGAGTTAGGTACTGCTGAAAACTAGTTGCCTATAAACCATTTGGCACTCAGATTTTTATTTGGGAAAATTTGCATACAAATCTGATTTTCTGCTACCTTCTATTACTAGTAACTTAAGGAACTCTAACTTTTTCATCCTCTTTGAAATTTATACTGGAAAGCAATATGATAAAGGGACCCAGTCTAGTGCTCATTGGAAAGAAGGAAGAGTATCGCCTACAGATGTCCAAGGTAATATAGCTGGGATAAAAAAAAAAATCTCATGGTTAACTGGGGATTTTCCTAAAGATGGGAGATTGAAGTTGTCAGCCGTAAGAGCGGCTAGTTCTGTAGCATAACCAGCAGAAAATGCAGAAGTTAGAATAATGTTCGTGGAGAGCAAATGGAAATTTAAAATTGTCTAATTAATACTGCTTTATAAACATGTTGAGCATATCAGGTGAATCTTAAAAGATTTTTGGCCACAGGAACACATACACAAAAGTCAACAATGTGCTCACCCTGTTTTGCAATGAGCTGTAACCCCAAGACAGTCTTTTGGGCCTGGCTTCTCTCCACATGCAGTACCACTGCCAGAGTGAAACTCATAATCCCTCACTACAGCTTGTCTAACTGCTTACCCTTTGGTGTACCTAGTCTTCCTGTTTGTACTTACCTCCCCTTATTAGTCTTCTCCTGTATTGCTTTTTACAAAGGTAGTTGACACTCCCTATTAACTTACTTTTGCCTTCAAGAACAATTGGCATTCATTAGCCTGACAAATAGGCCTCTACCAGTGTGTTTGATTTGTATTTCTTTCCAGTTAACTGTATTCTGTCTTATATTCTGTCTTACCCTTTCTCTTGTCTCCTATAAAAGACAATTATTAGCACATTTTTCAGCAATTTGCAAACACAATTAAAAATAAAAAATAAATTTAAAAATGGGCAAAAGATCTGAATAGACATTTCTGAAAGTAAGACATACAAATGGCCAAAAGGTACATGAAAAAGTGTTCAACATAACTAATTATCAAATAAATTCAATAAAACCTACAATGAAATATCATCTTTCCCCTGCTAGGTTTTTATCCAAAACATGGCAATAATGAATGCTGGTGAGGATGTGCAGAAACAGGAACCCTCATACACTATCTATGAGAAGGTAAACTAGTACAGCCAGTATGGAGAACAGTAAGGAGATTCCTCAAAAACTAAATATAGAACTGCTATATGATCCAGCAATCCTGGTGCTGGGTGCATTTTCAAAAGAAAGGAAACAGTACATCAAAGAGATATCTAAACCCCCATGTTTATTGCAGCACTGTTCGTAAAGCCAATATAAGGAACCAACTGGTGTCCATCAAAAGATGAATGGACAAAGAAAATATGGTACATATACACAATGGGATATCATTCAGCCATAATGTTACTTGGTTAATAAATGTTGTTATTGAAGGTTTCAAATAGATCCTGTCATTTGCAACAAAATGAATGAAACTGGAGGTCATTATGTTAAGTACAATAAGCCAGTCACAGAAAGACAAATGTTGCATGTTCTCATTGATAAGTGAGAGCTAAAACAAAATAAATTGAACTCATAGAAATACAGAATGCAATGATGGTTACCAAAGGCTGGGAAGGGTAGTGGGGAGAGAAGGATAAAGTAAGGATGGTTAATGGGCTCAAACATACAACTAGATAGAATGATTAAGATTCAGTATTCAGTAGCACAACAGGGTGACAATAGTTAACAACAACTTATTGTATATGTTAAAGCAACTAAAAGAGTGAGATTGAAAAGTTCCTAACACAAAGAAATGATAAATGATTGAAGTGACAGATACTCCAATTACCCTGGTTTGATCATTAAACATTGTAACCCTGTATCAAAACATCACATGTACCCCCATAAGTATATACAACTATTATATACCCACAATCGTTAAAAATAAAAATGTAAAATAATAGAAATAAAACCCAAGCAAAAGAATTATCTTGATACTAAATGAAATTATCAAGCATTTATAAGGGTACTTGGTTAATAAACATTGTTATTGAAGATTTCAAATAGATTACTATTCATGAATAAACATTGATACAAAATGTAGTCCTTGTGTCTGTCTGCAATAGATTTTTATTAAAATTCTATGTGAAGTTTTGCCATTAATCTCACATTTTTTAATTTCTTTCCATTATTTAAACCATTTTTAACCACTCTTGAATATATACCACAAAAAATGTGTATATTTTGTTTATTAATATGATAAAGGGTGAAGAATACAGGGAATAGAGAAAATAACCTCAGGAAATAATAAAAACTGTTCCCTTCCCCAAGGTAGGCAGCATTTTGCAGTAAAAACTATTGAGTTAACATGAGAAGACAAATTTTTACTATCCAGAAGAGTAACCTTGGGTAAATCACTTTCTTCTGTAAAATAATAAGGAATGATTTTTAAGTGTTTTGATTTTAAGAATCCTACCATGTAATTTGAATAGACAAATATGTTACAAAAATCATAAAGAAAATTTGCCAAGAAACCTAAAGCAAGAATGTCATAATATAACAAATCATAATATATGTATATATTATGATATAATTTCAATGGTATATGTATAAACCAAAAGATACCTTTGTTAAAATCAGATGATTTATTTATATTATAGAAACAAATGATCTTTGGCTTTATCCTTCATAAAGCTGCACACTGCACAAGAAAATTATAAAAGAAACAAGAATGGTCTTCCTGCCCAAAATGAATGTAGATGAATTTATTCTGCAGATGAATTATAATTATGCAACATTTCTGTTATCTCATCTACGCTGGGTTCAAAGCCATGTTCTGGTTCTCATTAGAAAACACAGTATTTGGGGATTTATCTCAGCTAATAATCAATGCAAGACCCTGTGGCAAAAAAAATTCAGCACAGATGTTTAGCTAGATGGGGACCTCATGATATCTACAGAATGCCACTACCTCCGCTTTGGCTCCTAATGAAAGCTTGGGCAGTTTAATTCACAGCAGCTGAAAGCAAGTACAGGCAATGGCCCCAAGAGATGTCAGGAACAATAAATGCTAAAGATCTGGAAATGTAGTATTTGTTGATAGTCTGAGATACTGTTCCAGCACAGTGAGTCCCAGGAACTGACAGCCAGATATCAAAGTGAAAAAGCTAACTTCTAGATTTTTATGTAACTGAGGGAAAAACAGCCTTTGCACAGGAAGTACAGATGTATATAAGCAGAGTATTTCTTTTTTGAGAAAGTCATTTTCAAAAGCTACAGAGGGTTTATGATTCTGTGCTATTAATATACTTTTATAATAGATTGTATATGCCAGAAAAGATTATGCTAGCTGACTGTTACCCTGAGATCAAGAGTTTATAAATTTTTTAACAGTTTCATTTTAACCTCATTGGATTATCTCATTTTTCTCACAAATGAATCTCTTTTTTTGATGCTTTCTTTTAAGGGCCTTGGAAACAGAGACCAATGCTCTATTGTTTCATCTATTTGTAGCCTCAGAAATGCCCAGCAGATTAATTAGTATATAATAAGACAACAGTAATAAAGCTGCATATTTTAAAATACTCTCAAACCCACTATGACTTTTTTCTTACAACAGTATCACAATGAAAATAAAACAGGTATTATCCACGTTTTAGGTAAAAACAACTTCAGGGATTTTAAATGCGTGAGGTTAACAGCTCTTAAATGATGGATCTGGTATTTAAATATTATTCTCCTCATTTTAAACTTAAAACTCTGTCTAACTTGTCCCCTTGATTTTCCAACTTCTCACAAGCTTTGGATGTTTAACAGTCTGCAACACCTCCCGCCTTGCCTTCTTCCTCCTTCTCCGGCCATGAGAGATGTTCTTGCTTCCCTTTCACCTTCTGCCATAATTGTAAATTTCCTGAGGCCTCCGCAGCCATGCTTCCTGTACAGCCTGCAGAACTGTGAGTCAATTAAACCTCTTTACTTTACAAATTGCTTCATCTCTGGTAAGTCTTTATAGCAATGTAAGAATGGACTAATGCATAGGGTAAAAGGGATTTTTTTCATCAGCACTTTAAATGTGTCATGCCACTCGCCTCTGGCCTGTAAGGTTTTCACTGAAAAGTCTGCTGTCAGATATACTGGCGCTCCACTGCATGTCGTTTCTTTTCTCTTGCTGCTTTTAGGGTCCTTTCTTTATCCTTGACCTTTGGGAGTCGGATTAATAAATGTCTTGATGTAGTTTTCTTTGGGTTAAATTTGCTTTGTGTTCTATGACCTTCTTGAACTTGGATATTGATTTTTTCTTTAGGTTTGGGAAGTTCTCTGTTAGTATCCTTTGAAATAATCTTTCTGCTCCTATCTCTTTTTCCACATCTTCTGTAAGGCTAACAACTCACTTGAGAATACTTTGGTGTTGAGATCTAAGCTGTATCTGCATTAGGGGGCACTCCAAGCCCAGTAACTCTATGGTTCTACTCCTTAGAGGTACCAACTTGATGGTCTTGCATAAGATCCAGAAGAATTCTATAGATTACTATGCAGAGATTCTTGTTTCCACCCTTTCTTTCTCTCAGACAAATGGAGTCTCTTTCTCTCTTCGGAGCCACCTGAAGCTGGGGGTGGGATGACACAAATACCCCTGTGGCCACCACAACTGGTAACATGCTAGGTAAGGCCTGATGCATGGGGTCTCACCCAAGGCTCATTGTAACCACTACCTGGCTACCACCTGTGTTTGTTCGAGGCCCTGGGGCTCTGCAATCAGCAGGTGGTGTAGAAAGCCAGAATTGCTTTTTTCTCTCCAGGTGCTGAGTTCACCCAGGCTCTGGGTGTGTTCAGAGGTGCTTTCTGGAAGCCAGGAACTGAAGTCAAAGAGCTTAGAAGTTTGCCTGATGTTTTGTTGACTATGGCTGAGCTGGAGCTCAAACTTCCCAATTTGCAGTTCTTCCCATTCTTTCTTCCTCTTTCAATAGGAACAGGAGCTTCACTCCATGGCCACCATCAGCACAGGCTCATGGAAAGTACTCCAAGGCTACCACCAATGTTCCTTAAAGCCCAGACTCTTCAGTCAGCTTGTGGTGAATGCTCCCTGGCCTGGGACTCACACTTCAGGGTAGTGGGCTCCCCTCTGTCCCAAGGCAGGCCTAGAAATGCCGTCTAAGAGGCAAGGTCTAGAACTGGGGACTCTGGGAGCTCACTTAGTTCTCTAACCCCTTGTGGCTGAGTGGGTACCTGACATGGAAGACCAATTCCCCTTTACTTTTCCTTCAACTTTTCTCAAACAGAGTGTCTTCCCTTAGCCAGCACATCTGGGAATGTGCTGAGTCTCACCTGAAGCCAGCAAATCTCAGAGGCTCACCCAAGGCCTTTGGCATTACTACCTGGGTGTTACCGCTGGTTATTTGGGGCCCAAGGGTTTTTTAGTCAGTAGATGATGGATCCTGCTGGGAATTGGCCCTTTCCTTTAAGGCAGCTGGTCCCCTTCTGGCTGGTTCCCTTCAGGGTTGTCTAGAAATGTCTTCCAGGAGTCAGGTCCTGGAAAGGGGCCTTATTACTGTGGTGCCCGATGCTGCTGTGGCTGAGCTGGTGTCCAAGATGCAAGAGATACTCTCGTTACCTCTCCTCTCTCCTTAAGTTGAAGGAAGGAATCTCTTTTGGAGTCACAAGCTGTGCAGCCTGGGGTTGAGGAAGAGATGACACAAGCATTTCCTTAGCTGCCCCAGCTGGTATCTCAGTATCTCAGTAGATTACATGCCCCTCAAGTACACTGGGTCTGAGCCCCGTTCGGCACTAAGACTCACCTAGAAGTTGCAGTTGTTGTGGCCTAGACTGTCTCTCAAGTTTACTTACAGCCCCCAGAGCACTTCAGCCGTCACTGGCAATGCTTGCCGGAACTTCCAGTTGCTTTGATGGGCGATTCTCCTCTAGCTAGGGATAGTTTAGACACTCCTTCCATGGGCTGCTGTCAGCTAAGTTCATCCTGATTTTGCTTTCTGCTATGACAAGGCAGCACCGAGTTCAATGCAGTGTCTCACAACTGCTGCACTCTCCCTCTGCCAAGTCCACAGATTCTCTCTCCACACCATGTGGTCACTACTGGGAGATCAACAGGAGGTTGGGGGCAGGGGTGGTGGTGAGAGGCTGCTGGCAATTCAAGACTGTCTTTTCATGATTTCATGTATTAATGCTAATAATATAATATAAATGTTTCTGTATTGTTATATAAAATTCATGTATTAACCTTGGTATATGAAAGCACTCTCTACCAAACCAGAGTACATGCCAAAATATTATTATTATATGTAACACGTAATATAATGTATTCCAAGCATTCCTCAAACACACTGTGTTAGGCAATCACCTAGCCTACTTTCCACATAAAACCAATTCTCCAAACTGAAAGGTGTCTATTAGAGAGCCCAGCTATTGTTGGTCTACCAAGCATACAGTCATTGGCTGCACCTTTCAGTGATATTCTGAAAGTTGTTTGGTCGATTGTGGACTAAAATTATACAAAACTAATTTCCTTTCCCCACACAAATATGTCACTAGAATAAATGAGATAATTTAAGAGAAATACCTTGAGATCTTACGAACAAAACAAATTCTGTTTATTCAGGTTGTTGTAGTTTTTAGTATGATTTTTTAAATGCTGTATTGAAGTTGGTCTGAAGGTACGATCCAGCACTTTGCTATTATTATATTCAAACATAAAGCTTCTGCAATATCGGTTGCAATTGGCTTCCAGGCTGCCAAGATATGGTGGGATCTCTAATTGCATTGAATTTGAGGTTGTGGAATTGTTTCCCTTTTAAAATCTGTGTGTAATGTAAACAGTTTACTTCATAAATAAAAGACATTTTTCAAGTTGACATATTGCAATTTTCAATAGAAATGTAAGCTAAGTTGATGAATTCATTAGGAGGTATACAGTAAGGAGATGTTCATTTATTTCCAAGGGATGAATACTTCACGAATGCCTAGTTTGTTTTTATTTTTATTGTTTTCTTTCTGAACAAAGTAACAAAGATTCAAAATTGCCAAAGGGAGGAAATATAGGTGAATAGAAGCCTGTGAAAAAAACAGAAAAACTTGCTACAGAAAAGACTCTATTAATTTAAATGCTATCTTCCCATTTTGTATATATACTGAAAGCAGAATCTTTTCTGCTCCGAGGCCTTCCTGCTTTTCTATTTTCTGATATTCAGTCGTTTTCTTCCTTAGTTACCTAAACTCTACAGAGAGATACTAGTCAAGGCTACTTAATCTCAGAGCATAAATGTGGGATCTAAACAGCAGGAGGTCTGAAGCATTACTTTAGTCTCATGACAGATCAATTTTTCCCCCTTTAATTATCTCCTTCATTCTCCTTGGATCACTTATATCTGACAGAGTACAGCCTGTCTTCTAGAACAGCGATGTTCTTATTTATCCCTGAACCATGCCTTCCCAGAAGCAGAACTTCCTCTCCAAGGAAAAGTTAGGACCCAATTTCACATTTGACATTTCTGGACTGACAAAAATATGAAGTTTTCCTCTATTTTTATATTTTTCCTGTGAAGAAATAGGCTGAGTTTCACAAAGGATCATCACATGGTGTTTCATATTTGAGATATTAATACCTTATACAAAGAATTGTAACTCACCAAAAGAATGTCACAGACAAAATTTATACAACAGAACAAAAACATAAATGTTCTGATATAATTTGTATAGTCATAAATCTCTATTAAAATGCATATATTAAGTGATACCCCTCAAATTTAGAACATGATATACATTACATTCATGTCAATATTTTATTAGCACTATCAATATAATGTATTCATATTATTAGATTTAGTAATGCTAATTTAAATCTATGTTAATAGAAAATGTAAGAAGGATGACAAAAATCTATTTTAAGAAAATAAAACAGATATTTGTACATATTTTCAAGTAGTTGGCACAAAATAGAGGAAGAATATACATATATATTATATAAATGCACACTATATATATACATACACACACATATGTATATATATGTATATATATATAGTTAAAGAGATGAATAATTTTAAATTGTGTGGGTAGTTTATTGTAATAAACAAAGGAATTTATGCCCTTCTATATTTGAAATAATTTTGGCAGGAAGTTACTAACCTGTGTGTATACACACACACACACACACACACACACACACACACACACATATAGTTAAAGAGATGAATAAGTTTAAATTGTGTGGGTAGTTTATTGTAATAAACAAAGAAATTTATTCCCTTCTATTTTTGAAATAATTTTGGCAGGAAGTTACTAACCTAGGAAATCATAAATTCTCCAGACCATTATAATCTCTTGTGGTACAAGGCTTCCAAATTGTAGGACTTATTTCATTATTTCTTCTAAATCACCGATTGTAGATATGTGCTTATAATGGCATTTCTAAACTTGAGCTGGAGTGTTGAGGGCAAGGTAAGTTGCGAATCTCCTGTTATGCTCTTCCCTATTGGAAATGACTATATTTTGCAGCAAAAAAAAAAAAAAAATTGAGATTTCTTTAAACTTACTTTTGAATATAAATGGCTCTAGATGGGGGAAGAAAGTTGTGCTAGCTGCTGACCTATGCTTAAAATTACAAGTTTCTTCACTTAACATAATGACCTCCAGTTCCAACCATGTAGTTACTAATGACAGAATATTGTTCTTTTTTATGGCTGAATAGTATTCCATTGTTTATATGTACAACATATTATTTATTCATCCATTAATTGGACACATAGGTTGCTTCCAAATCTTGGGTATTGTGAATAATGCTACAGCAAACATGAGAGTGCAGATATCTCTTTGATATACGTATTTCCTTTCTTTTGGGCACATAACCCAGTAGTAGAATTATCAGATTGTATAACTAAAGAATATAAATGGATTGCTTGTTACACAAAGGATAAATGCTAGGGGATGGATACCCAAATTTTCATAATGTGGCAATTATATATTTTATAATTGTGCCAAAATATCTTATGTGCCCCCACAAATATATGAACCTACTATCTAATCACAAAAATTTTAAAAATCATAGACAAAGTTTAAAAGCTCTTAAAATTTATTGTTGAAGGATCTTTAATTTAGTATGTTATTTCTGTACCCATTAGTGAATCTCTGGATATTGGAACAGAAATTTTCTTCATATAATTCTGATTTTTTGAAATTTTCTTTGTTAGAAAAGCAGTCTTTAAAATTTCAACTAACTTGTAAGAATATTTTGTGCTACACTCAGAGGAATATTTTTTGTAATAAACTTCATATTTAAAAAGGTATTAATTGATGAACCCAAAATGAAAAATATAATGCCACTGGCTTGTACTGTTTTTATGTTTGAATTTTATAATAATTTATGCAGTATAATTTCTGTTACAATTAATGTAAATAATCAAATCTATTTTATTAAAACAGGGCTAACATACGGTCATGACCAGACTATTAGCAAATGTATTTCTTGCATAAAATTACTTTGAGAGATAATCACTATTGACAGAAGATGAATGTTTTTTAAAAACCTGCTTTCTATGGGAAAAAAAGTGGTGTATGCATTTCAAATATTTTCAACATACAAGCATAATTTATTTTATTAGTAGAAAGACTTCCATTTAATCCAACAGTCTTTATTGTTAGCAAGCATAAACTAATTCCTGAATTGCTGGCATTCAAATTTTGCAGAGATTTTCATGATTTTGTTCTGATGTGTTTTTGATTCTCATATAAACAAAAATTATAAAGAAGTCAGTTTAAGGAGAGGTGGCAATGACTATTTTAGGATAAGATAATTAAACTAGCATCTATCAATCAGTGAGTGCTTACTATAATTCAGGCATCATAAATTCTTTATAGTGGTTATTTTTTTCAACATCTGTGAGAAGTAGGCAGTATTTTGCCCATTTCAATTGAGAAGATTAACTTTGAGAAGACTTAATAATTGTTCACAAATCATACAGTAACCAAATTTTATTGTCAATTTGCAGATCCAGATATTAATTATGTTAATAGCTATGACCTTAACCACTTTTTCATCTGCCTTTTGATGTCTCATTCACAGTGAAGAAATGAATTGTCTGATTGGGCACTGGAAGTAGTCACCTGGTGTTTGACACTTGGGAGAAAACATACAAGAATATAAAAATTGTGTTAAATCATAGAAATTTAAAGCTGTCAACAAAATGTTGAGTTCAGATGGTCCAAACCCTCTAATTGAGAGCACTGAGACACAGAATGGAAAATGGCCAAATGGCATTACAGACAAATCACATCAAATAAGCGTTTAATTTATCAACAGTTGATTTTATAGTCTAACTCTATAGTGACAGCCTAAAACGTTATAAGACCAGTCCTTGAATGCATTAAAGAGATGTTTGGTGAGATGAGATTTTGATGAGAAGGCAGTGATGGGGAATCTTGAACCTAGTCATCAAGTTCTGTGGAGCATTTACAAAATAAAAACTGCTAGTCTTTATAAAATTTCTATTATTTAGAAAAATATATATATTGAGCATGTTCAAAGCACCAGTCCCTGTTTTAGGTGTTACCACATTTATTATTTCATTGCATTCAAACATATTTGAAACTATTTACATGATCAGTTACATAGGATTAATACTAAATTGTGTTGGCAAGAATAGTCATTTTAGAATTATCCACCAATTCCACATTCATGGTTTGAAATTTACAGATTCCCTTAATAGCAGTGTAGTGTGAATACTAATGCTTTTTTTCTCCTGGCTTGATTGAAATATAATTGACAGACAAAAACAATATATATTTAAAATGTACAACATGATATTTGATATATATGTACCTTGCTTCCAAGAATTAAGCTAGTTAATATATCCATCACCTTACAGTTACCATTATTTTGTGTGTGTGGTGAGAATACTTAAGAAGATTAGCGCATTTTAAGTATACAATAAAGTATTATTTATTCTAGTCACTGCTCTGTATATTAGACCACTACAGCTTATTCTTCTTGCATAACTTAAATTTTGTATCCTTTGACCAACATCTCCCCATTCCTTTCCATACCTAGCCCATTGCTACCACCACTTTACTCTCTACTTTTATGAATTCAGCTATTTTTCATATTTCACATATAAGTAAGATCATGTAGCATTCATCTTTTTGTGTGTGACTTTTTTCACATAGTATAATGATCTCCAGTTTCATCCATACTCTTGCAAATGGTAGAATTTCCTCCTAAGACTGCAAAACATTCCATTTTATGTTTGTAATATATATGAAATGTATATGCATGCATGCTATATATGTAATGTACACAAATGCAGGCAATGTATATACACACATGCAATATATATCACGTGTATATACATACATGTAATATGTGGTGTATGCATACATGTGATGTGTGTGGTGTTTATGCATGTGTGTGATACATGCAGTGTATGTACATACATGTAATGGGTGTAATGTATAGAACACATATAACATATGTGTGGTGTAACATGTATATGTGTAGTATATATGTACATATAAGTTAGAAATAGGGATACATTCTGATCTTAAGCTTTCTGATGTAAATGCATCATGTAGGTGATTTTATCATTATGTGTGCATCAGAGTGTACCTATGCAAGCCCAGAAGCTATGGCCTAGATAAGTAGTAAGCTTCTAGGCTTGTGTAGGTACACTCCTAGGCCTGTTGCTCCTAGGCTACAAATTTGTACAGCATGTTATTGTACTGTGCACTGTGGGCAATTGTAACACAATGGGGGTATTTGTACATATAAACATGTCTAAATATATAAAAGGTATAGTGAAAGTATGGTATTAAAATTTTGTGGGAACACTGTCATATATGTGGTTCATCAGTGACCAAAACTTTATTATGTGATTATATGTACATAGCTCAAGATTCTCTCTTTCTCCATCTCTCTTTATATATGCATACATATATACATATACAATATATGAATGAATAAACAAAATGTGTGTAAATGCGTGTGTATGTATATATATATATATTTGTACACACACACAGGCACACACACACACAAATTTTCTCTATCCATCCATATGTTTTCAATGGACAGTCAATCTGTTTCCATGTCTTCACTATGGTGTAATGCCGCAATGAACATGAGAGTGCAGATATCTCTCCAACACACCGATTTTATTTCCTTTGAAAATATACCCAGAAGTGGAATTGCTGGATACCTGGTAATTCTATTTTTAATTTTTTGAGAAACTTTCATTCTGTTTTCTTTAACAGCTGTACCTATTTACATTTTTACCAATGGTGTACAAATGTTCACTTTTCTATATATTTAGCAAGACTTACCTTTTTCTTTTGGAAATAGGCATCCTAACAGGTGTGAGATGATATCTTCTTGTACTTTTGATGTGCATTAGCTTGATGATTAGTGATGTTGCACATGTTTTCATATATCTATTGGTCATTTCTATGTTTTCTTTTGATAAGTGTTTGTTGAAGTCATTTTTCCATTAAACAATATATATATATATTTTTTGCTTTTGAGTTTTTTGAATTCATTACAGTATATGTAAGATATTAACACTGTCTTAGTTTAGGCTGCCATATAATACATTAGACTAATGTATTAGACTGGGTAACTTGTAAACAATAGAAATGTATTTCTGAAGTTCTAGTAGCTGGAAAGTTTAAGGTCAAGATGCCAGCAGATTCAGTTTCTGGTGAAGGCTCATACATGGTGGCTTTTAGCCATATGCTAACATGGTGGAAGGGCAAAGGAACAATCAAGCTCCCTAGTACTTCTTTTATAGGGGCACTGATCTAATTCATGTTGATGGGGTCCTCATGACCTAATTAACTTTCAAAGGCTCCAGGTGTTAATACCATCAAATTGGGGATTAAGTTTCAACATATGAATTTAAAGGTGATGTGAAGATTCAGACTACAGCAAGCCTCTTATCAGATGTATGGTTTTCTTTTATTTTGTATTTATTTATTTATTTGGGGAAGGTTCTGGCTCTAGACACCTGCTGGAGTGCAGTGGCACTATCTCACCTCACTGCAACCTCTAACTCCCAGCGTAAAGTCATCCTCTCACTTAAACCTCCCCAGTAGCTGGGACATCGGGTGCATGCCACAACCAGATAATTTTTGCATTTTTGTAGAGAACAGGGTTTTGCCACATTGCCAGACTGAGGTTGAACTCCTGAGCTAAAGTAATACACCACCTTGGCCTCCTAAAGTGCTGGGATTACAGTCCTGAGCCACTGCACCCAGCCAGATGTATGGTTTCAAATATTTTCTCTCATTCCATAAGTCACAGGTTGTCTTTTCACTCTGCTGATTGTTTCTTGTGGGATCCAGAAGCATTTTAGTTTGATGCAGTCTCAGAATACTAATGCTTTGAAAAAAGTTTGCCTTTTGTATTTAGATATGCCTTGATATAGCAAAATAATTCTTAAGCCATTGGTTGTGTTTATATCACTATACAAGTTTTCATATGCAACAATATTATACTGTATTTTATGAGTGATTTAAAAGAGCTTCAGGAACAATTTTCATTATAAATGATTTTTCTGTAATGACTTTATGACAATATTCATAGAATAGTTTAGTTAGGTCTACCTGTCTACCTATCTAAATGATTTGTTAGAACAAAACATTGAGTAAATATACATGTGACCCAGAACCAGTTTCTAGATCCTTGTTTCTGATATCATTGCCCTTAATCTGCACTATGGCATGTTGCTGAAAATACATATTCTTGCATCTACTTCAGACCAACTGATTCAGAATCTCTGAAGGCTTGATCCATGGATCTGCATTTTTAACACAACTCTTACTGATTTATATGCATGCTAAATTTGAGAAGTCTTACTCTATATTTTCAGTCCAAAGCTTTCCCACACTGCTAGAGGTAGGTTAAGTTAGTAGCTATGTAAAGTTTTCCTTTGCTTATTTCTGCTACGTAATGTTGGAGATTTCATTTCACATGAAATCAAAACTTTTGATAATGGAAAACAGTGTTCAACACTCAGTGGATTCCCAAGGGATTTTAAAAGATTACAATTGTGGAAAACTTTTTAAAACAGGCTTTTAAATATATGGGATCTTGAGGTGAAGAGGAGGACAAAATGAGCTTTTACATGTGTATGTTTTATGAAACAAATGAAGAATAAACTGCTTCCTTCATTCTCACATAATGAAAACCTTTATACAATCAAATTAAATAAATAACTGCAAGAAGGGAAATTATTTAGTGATTAATGGATATCCTGTACTCTTTTGTAATACAGTCTTGGAATTGCAGTCACAGAAATTATCTTAAAAGGTCACCTTGTCCTTCTCTTGACCTCCAGGCCTCATGTTTTTAAAACTCTATTTTTAAAAGATTTCCACAACTGCAATATTCTGAAATCCTCTGGAACCCACTTAGTGTTGAACAGCCTTTTCCATTATCAAAAGATTCTTTCTTCCCTCCCTGTTTTGCAATTAAAATTCATTTTTCTCTTTTGTGTTTTCAGCAAAAATGGGAAATAGCTGGTCATCACAATCTGTGGAACAACTCTTCATCGAAGACTATTAACAATGTCCCTTTAATCACTCCTTTTCAAGCCTAAATGATGTAAGTTCTTTTACCCCTCCTTAGAACTTTCCTATTTTCTAACTCTTCTTTAGTTCTTTTCTTCTGTCCTGAGCTCACTTCCTCCTTCTTAAGTTCTGGGGTGTGAAACTAGACACAGTAGGATTTCACTGGTGCTGAATAAAATGGGAGGATTACCTTGCTGTTCATATTTACTCTACTCCTACTTATGCATCCTGTAGAACTCTGAGAAGTGCAGATAAGATGTAAATGGATGTCCTGATGTTCATGGTCTTGAATAATTTCATAGCATTTCTCATAAAGATATGGATGTTATTCCCAGGAACCTGGCTAGTTTGTATCATAGGTAATTGCTTTCTGCCTATCTATAGCATTCTAAGTTTCAATTAGATGAATTATTCTTCACTTTCACTGGTAAAGCCATTATTGCAGAAGTTGTTTGAGCAGAACAGAACAGCTCTGCATTTTAAAAGAGGGAGAGAGGACCACTTTATACTCAGCTTGTAAAGAGGCTAGCATTCCTTAGGAGTATGAAAGACAGTAATACAGAGTCCTGCTTCCCAGATAATACATGGGGTCCAACATGCTCGTTATTTATTTTCGTTTTACCTTTAAATGGGTTAGTTATCCTGAATATTAACAAAAAAAAATCATCCTTGATAATGGCTCTTCTTCATCAATTCCAGTGAAACTTTCAGTAAAAGATGTTTAAAATAGAACTTGATATTCACAATTTCAGAACTCAGATTTTTGCATGTTGCATTGATCTAACTAAAAATGCAGAGAATTTGCTTTTGTTTTTGCTGTTTTTGTTGTAGTTGTCTTCTTTTTTTCTGAATAAAGGCAAAGAAATTATATACACTCATAGTTCTATAAAAACATACTGAGTATTTATACGTCAGTGCATATATCAATCTGTCATCAGAGGTTCTAAAACAAGTTTAGAGGAGTCTGAATTTCTTTGTGTTCTCTGTCTTTCAGAATAATTTTTTCTTTTAGAAATGTTTTCATAGGTGCTATCTCATTTGAACTCCCGGACTTTTTTTAATTCCCTTTCTTTTTCTCCCTTCATCCCTTATACTTTTCACATCTTTGTTTTAACCTGTTCGTATTTGCATGCAATCTACAGACCCTTGAATGTAGGTGAAGACCAGATGACCTAGGCAACCAGTTTTCTTGAGAAAAAAAGTGAATTCACGAGCACATCCTTAACATCTCATTTTCCACGTCTTTCCCTATTTTCTGACTCTGCTACATTCTTTCCACTCTCAAGTCTGCTTACGGGAACTTAGGAGAGTTTTACAAACATTAAATGTTTATGCTCAATCTTAAAACTATAAATGTCACCTTGTCATTCACATATTTTAATAGAACCTACTGCCTCTAGGATAAAATCTATATTTCTTTGTACACATTTTATAATTCGTATTATGCTCTGCTATGCAGAAATAGTCTGCTTTTCAGCTTCCCTGCTCTCTTTCATACTGCCCCCACCCCAAATTGTTATTTCCCAGTTTATGTTTGTTTAACTCCTTTTGCTTTTAAATACTACTTGGTATGGTTGAAAAATTATATAGTCTTCCTAGCAATAAGGTGTGGCCCATGTATTTCATGCATTTGTGAGGCTTCTACAAATTTCCACTTGCAGGATACTGTTTCCTTCTTAATGTTTCTATGGCCATTAAAAAAGCACATTTTACAGCATCTAACACGTTTTAAAATTTGTTTTATTTTGTTATCTGCCTTTTGTTCTAGAAAATGTGTTTTAGATATCAAAATTACATAATTATTTGTTTATTCAACCATCCAGTAAATATTTTATGAAGGCATTCCATAGCTCAGATACTATTTTGTGTGATATAACACTGGTGAAAGAAACAAAGGTCATGCTTTCTTGTTGCTTTTTTTTAACCTTTTATTGAGAAGGAGACAAAAAAAGTGGAAAAGAAATAAGTTTATTTCGGCTTGTGATAGAAAACAAAACAGAAAGGTAATAAAAAGTGATTTTATATTTGGTCTATATCAAGGAAAATGTTCAGCAAAAGCATATTTGAGGATATGACTCTTAAGCTGAGATCTGAATGATGAGAAAGCTTTACTTCTGAAGATCTAGGAGAAGAAAGTTTCAGACAGAGGAAACGGCATATGCTAGGTACAAACAGTGAGAATGAGCTTGCTATTTGGAGGACTGGAAAGAGGTACAGTGTGACAAGAACATAGTAAAGGTAGAGGAGCATAGCCAGAGATGAGATGGGACGGACAATCAAGAACCATACTTAACTATGTCATTAATAGAAGTTCTTCGACCCTGTC
The DNA here is from genome assembly GCA_031835075.1 of Saguinus oedipus. Classification (NCBI taxonomy): domain Eukaryota; kingdom Metazoa; phylum Chordata; class Mammalia; order Primates; family Cebidae; genus Saguinus; species Saguinus oedipus. The sequence goes on from CM063185.1 coordinate 60,373,283, forward strand.
TGAAACAATAATATATTTTTACTATTATTGTAATGTTTATATAGATGTTATATTTAATACGCCTTAACTATGTAATGACCACTGGACAAACAAGGAAACTGAATAATAGATGTCGATTCATAAGCTTTAAATATTTGAATCTAATAATGGCCAAAGCACTTTCATATATTATATAGCATACTATAGACTAGTATCCACATCAGAGACAATCTTTTTACACCGTAAATATATGAAATGTGTTTGAAGCTATAAAAAAATGGAGACGGTTACTGAAGACCCAGTCTATTGATGCACACTGCTTTTTTTGTAATTATGAAAGGAATTCATAAAGGAGAAAATAAAAAGACATTGTAAAAGGAAGAGATCTATTAAAATGTGGAAACAAACTGGGTGTTTTGTGAATGTCAATCTTTCTTTAAATATACTCAACATGTATTGGATCGTAATCTCTTAAAAGACAGAAATTATTTGATTAGTTTTTATTAGTTTTTAAGTATTTAATTAATGTCTCTTTATAGATATTTAATAAAATATATACCCCATATTATATTTTAAACATTCACCTTCATTTGCTTAAACAATTAAAGTAACTTTTTAAAAATCTCAGAAATTCAAGTACAGCTTTTTGTCTATACTTTCACAACAATGTTAATTTCTACCTTTTGTCTATAAAATGTGTTGGACTCAATCCTCAAATAATTTTCTACATTTATTTCTTCTTTTCTGAAAAATAATCATTGAAAGTAGCTTATCATAATTAAAAAGTAAAACAAATCACATAATAATATTCTAAAGCAGAAAAATGCTACACTACAGGACTGTTTTCTCTTATGAGGCATTTGGCAGATGGGGAGGATCACTGTGATTCTTGATGAGTGGGAAGTAAGAACACCTCCACATTGTAGCATGAACAAGTGTCAGATGACAAGTACTTTTTTTGTGTAAACTTTTATGGAATCTAATATTTTGCTTTTATACTGTGAAGTGGTTATGTTCAAACGATCCCCATTTTGAGATTCTCTAATGATGCCTAACATACATCAGAGGCCGGGAATTCCCTGCAATGTGTCCTTAGGCTTGTCAACCAGATTTATTCATAAATGAGAATAAATGAGCATGTCAGCATAAGTTATTGTGGTAATTTGTGAAACACTTAATGAGATATTTTCAGAGCTCATAAAGGGAAGAGCTATGTCATTAAATTACTGCACAATAACTTTATTTTGATACAGTAAGTGAGCTGATATTTTATCAAAAATGACACTCTGATGCATCAGTGAACTGAAGATGAACAATTAAATGTTCCATTGAAAGAGGTCTGATGTTACTTAAAGGTAAAGATTTGCAAAAGAATGTGAAGTAAGAAAAAAAAGTTATTTTGAATACATTGGATACATTTTTAACTTCTTGGAAGGTTGGCCAGGTGCAGTGGCTTTAGCCTGTAATCCTAACACTTTGGGAGGCCCAAGGCAGGCAGATCACCTGAGGTCAGGAAGTCAAGACTAGCATGGTCAACACGGTGAAACCTCATATCTACTAAAAATAGAAAAATTAGCTGGGCGTGGTGGTGGTGCCTGTAATCCCAGCTACTGGAGAGGCTGAGGCAGGAGAATCACTTGAACTCGGGAGGTGGAGGTTGTAGTGAGCCAAAATAGCACCACTGTACTCCAGCCTGGGTAACAGAGTGAGACTGTCTCAAAACAAGAAAAAATTTCTTGGAAGTTATAAAAATGATACATCCAAACACTTCATGTGTAATAAGCATGTGTTGTTCTTTTTTAAAATTATTATTTTAATTTAAGTTCTGGGGTACATGTGCAGAACATGCAGGTTTGTTACATAGGTATACATGTGTCATGGTGGTTTGCTGCATCCATCAACCCATCATCTACATTAGATATTTCTCTTAATGCCATCCCTCCCCTTGACCCCAACTCCTTGACAGGCCCCAGTGTATGATGTTCCCCTCCCTGTGTCCATGCGTTGTTCTTAAATGTAGATGCAAACATCAAGTGCTTACAGGATGCTTAAGGGATAAACAACTCTTAACAGTATGCCCATGGAGAAAATCAGATCACCATGGGTGTTAAATTCATAGTGTTGGGAAGAAGAAATAAAAGGACATGAATTCATAATTTTTTCAACCTATATTTATAAGAATCCCACCAAATCCTTGGGTCATTTTAGTTGCTTTCCTGGATTATTTCTATTGTGATTTTTTTTTTAAATAAAGGGAAAGAATATGATATCTTTATTTTGCTTTTCAGTGCATTTTTTGACATCTTCACCTGACAGATGGTTTCCTAAATATTAAAAAAGTTAATTACATTTATTTCACAAGTTAAAGTCAAAAGAACAAATATGAATAATGTGATTCAATTGTGTATTTCCAAAACTTGCCTTCTTGTAAGGATATTACAGGATATTTATTGTACAGATGCTGGGTCCCCACCCAAATCTCATCTTGAATTGTAATTCCCACAATTTCCACAATTCCCACATGTCATGGGAGAAACCCAGTGGGAGGTGATTAAATTATGGGGGTGGGTCTTTCCTGTGCTGTTCTCACGATAGTGAATGAGTCTCATGACAGTGAATGAGTCTCATGAAATCTGCTGGTTTTAGAAAGGGAGTTCCCCTGTACAAGCTCTCTCTTTGCCCGCTGCCATCTGTGTAAGACATGACTTGCTCCTCATTGCCTTCTACTGTGATTATGAGGCCTCACCAGCCATGTGAAGCTATAAATCCATTAAACCTCTTTTTCTTCCCAGTCTTTGATATGTCTTTATCAGCAGCATGAAAACAAAATAATACACTGCAAAATAAAACTATATCTGAATGTAAATTTATATGCTCAGAATATTAGAGTTGAAAAAGGCCTTAAAAGTGATCTAAGTCCTTTTTTACAGGATAAATCATTTTAATATTCTAGTATAAAATGTTTTCTGTTTGTTCTTAAGCCTCATTATTTACAGATATCTTAGTCTGCCAAGCTATTAGTAGTAAATTCCCATGAAGACAGCATGACAGATTTTTGGATGTTCCTAAATTGTCACTTCCTTTGAATTGTTTTATACTATTACTCTTCAGAAATGAATTTTTTAAAAAAAGGACATGAATCCAAGAGAAAGAAGAATGTGAGAATTTATCTCTATTAGGGCAGTGTTTAAAAATAAACTGTATTAAACAGTAGACAAGGAAGGGTGGCAAGATTGGCAAATACCACAAAATATTGTATCAGCAGAGAAAATGAAATAAAATAAAAATAAAGGGAGGAGTGGCTATTGGAATGGAAAACATCTCCACCTGCACGGACAAGGGGCAGCTTTTGTTTGCTAGACATTAACATTGGCAATATAAAATTTGTGAAGAAACTATTTCATTGTGTGTACTCTTCAACCCTTTACTGTCATGTTTATGGTATACAGAGATTCAGTATAATTTTTGTAATGCTAGTAGGAACAGAAACAAAAGATCCAATCTCAAGGTTTGCATACCTCGAAGGCAATGCATGAAATCGTTACAGCCTGTATAAATAAGGGCCTAAAAGTCAAAACAGTAAAACGTGCATATTGATAGGCCTTCATGATACATTAGTGTAAGCATAACTCATAAACGCATTCCTTTTAATTGTGGCTTTATTTTGTCTCCCTTAATTTATTTAGATAGATAGACACCTTTCTAAAATCACTCACCTATGGCTTTTATTTAATTTGGTAAGAAGATAATCCCTGGCTTTCTTCCTTGAATTAAAGCTAGGTCAGATAAATAAGAACTGGTATGGGCTAATCCTAAACCTGAGCAATAGATTGAGACTTCATAAGAAAATGTCTGTTGGGAACTTGCTGGAGATTGGGCTGGAGGTAAGGAACTGAGGATGCACTTAGATATAAGAGGTTCCCTTCCCAGTAGAGCCTGTAATTTAAATAGAGAGTAGAAGACACACATAAAATAAAAGTGAGTTGTAAATGAGTGCACTAAAAAAGTGCCATAATTTTTTAGAAAGAGAAGAAACAAAGAAGTTGATAGTTAAGAAGACCGTGGACAGGAATGCCTGCAAATGGGACACAAAGCCCAGGCAGTAATAGTAATTTTTTTTTGCATACTTTATAGTTATGCAAAATTTTTATAAGTATGATTTAATTTCCTTGTTGCAAGAACCATGCCGCAAGAACATTATTAAGTTGCTCATTTTTAAGCTACTGATCCTCAAGGAATTTCATAGTAAAGCTGGGAGTCAAATTCAGGCCTCAGTTTTACTTTACCATTTGTGGTACAGTGTTATTCAATGGAGTTTTTAGGGCATGAGGTAGGCCTTTTATGAGCATTACCAAAACCATGGAGGCGCGGTGGTTCACTCCTGTAATCCCAGCACTTTGGGAGGCCGAGGTGGGCAGATCATGAGGTCAAGAGATAGAGACCATCTTGGCCAACATGGTGAAATCCCATCTCTACTAAAAATACAAAAAAATTAGCTGGGCATTGTGGCATGCACCAGAGGTCCCAGCTACTCAGGAGGCTGAGGCAGACTCCATCTCAAAAAAAAAAAAAAAAAAAAAAAAAAAATGCATGGGACCTGGCATTCAGATCCTGGCTTTACTTCGTTTTAACTATGTGACTTCTGACAAATTACTGTGCCTCCTTTTTATCTGTAGATCATAAAAACAGTATTACTCACTCACAGGGTTGTTTTGAGAATTGAACAAAACAGTATGTGCAGAGTTGTTAGACCAGTATCTAGCACATATTAAGCCAATAGTTCTAAAATTGGGGGTTTTAGATAGCGTTTACAAACTTAAAAATTATTGTACACCGTAAAGGATTTATGTAGATTATAGTTATCAATGTTTACATATAAGAATTTAAAAATATTTCTCTATTAATTAAACATAATAATTGTAATTATAAGCTAAACTAGCATTTTATAGGAAAAAGAAATTATATTTTGCAGACAAAAATATTAATTGATAAGAATAGCATTCTTTTACATTTGTGCAAGTCTCTATACTGTTAGGCTTAATAAAACAGAGCTGAATTATTCTGTCTGCTTCTGCATGCAATCTGGTGTGAAATGCTGTTTTTGCAGACTTAAATAAAGAAAATCTGGTCTCACACTGATATATAGTTGGAAAAGGTACGAATATTTTCAAAAGCTTTTCATGTAATTGTGGCTATTCTCATTTGATGCTCCACCAAAACTTGGCATATGGTAGTTTCTTAATATTTAACTGCAGGGTGAAATATGAAATCATATCCATTAACTTTTTGAACTCTTGAAATCCAGTGATGTATTATATTCTTTGAATGCATCTTCACTGATGCATAACTTTATATTATCACGTGAGGATCATTTGAAAAATGCTGGTTAATTGAATTATGCCAACCTCCAAATGTTAAACAGATTTTATTAGGCAACATCAGAAAATCACATTTATTGTTACCATCAATTGCTTTAGGGAGGTCTTGAATTCTTAGAAAGATCTTAAGCTTATAATGACAGATGCGAGTATTCTATACTTCTTATTTTTGCTTGAAATCTTGAATTTTATTATTAGCAACAAACAATGTCGGTTGTTTCATTTGAAGTGTAAGCTTACTTTGTTCATTTTAAAAACATTTCTGCCAAATATCCTCTGAATAACTGTAGTTATTCTGTCAATTGTTCTTTCAAGTAAAAATGATTTTCCATGTAAAAAGCAAAAGCAGCTAGTTCAACTCTAAAATTACATAATTGAATAACTGCTGTTTCTCATGATGATCATCAAACTTTAGGATGCAGCAAAAGCACTCATATACATTTTCCATTTTATCACATGGAAGAGTAAAAAGGACATATTAAACACGTTATTTAGTACAATGTTTAATGCTTCATGGACATCCTTAAATGAATTTGGCTTTTTTTTTAAACTATGAGTGTGTGGTGGTGAAGGATACGGTGACTATTAGCACAGCATGATACAGCTTCCTTGATTTGTACCCAGAAACCATCAGTTTTCCCCATCAATGCTTTCGCACCTTGAATGCACTATAAAAACTGGAAATTACACTTTACCACCACAAAAATGGTTGTGACCTCATAAATCCCATGGATGTGTTTGGGACTTTTAGGAGTCTTGACCGCACTTTAAGAACTATCGCACTAGGCTTTCATGTTAGCTATTACTACTATGAAGAAGAAAGTGTCAAGGTTTGTGCAAAACATTGGTAGACTAGATAAATGTGAATGACCAAATCATGTAGGAAATACATTTGAAAAGTAAGAGTCAGATAGAGTCTTACTAGACACAAAATCACTACAGTCACTAGACAGAAAATATATAAAACACTAGAATATATAAAACACTAGAGTCATTAGACATAAAATATTACCTGTTTTCTAGGCCATATGAAGTCCCAATGAAGTATAGAGGGATGATTGTATACAAAATAAATATAGCATTCATATGGATATCGGCTGTATAGTTAAATTGTCATCAAGTGTTTGTGGATCTGAGTTATTCACTATTGTTCAAGTGTGTTATTTTTGTGGATCTAATTTTATCCTACTAGATGTGTATGACTTTACATGAAATTCTTCCATAAAATCTAGCCCAAAAGACAAGGAAATTCATATATTCAGTGAGTACTTATTGACTAGAATGCAACTCACATTTTATGGTTCAACTGTGTGTGCTTTATTAACATAAACACAGGAAGAGTGAGTATATTTAATAGATATAATGTTTGAAAGTTGTGTCTAGGTGACATTTCTTTTATATGCTTCTAAAAATAGTATTTTCCTGTCACTTCTATATGGCCTCTCATTTACAATTACATTCACCTGGAAAAATTCATTAATCATGTCTATTTTGTTCATTATATTGAAATCATGTTTAAAGTTTAGAATTTACTTATTCATATAGTACTTCATATTTTATAGTAAAGTTTTTGATAAAACATTTTCTAGTCAATATTCTGAAGAGTTCTGTGAAATCTCAGCTCTTATCCCCATTCAACTGTAGTTTCTACATGACCCTCAAACTCCAAAACCGAGAATTTAAATCAAACTTTTAACATAGAATTTCTGATTTTTGCATAATCTTAAACACACTTATGGTTACCTTCATTTTAAATTGAAACTATATATTTTTTCACACTGCTGTATAAAATTAAAATGTTAAAGCCCTCTCTAGAGTATACTTGTCAATGTGGCATGGGGAACTAGCATTGTAAAACTACTGTAAAACTGCTTGCAGCTCAACCTCTGTTTGCCAGCAGAGGTTGCTCTTAGGTTAGCGATTACCTTGAGATTACATTATATTAAGACTATTAAGCAAACCAATGGAAGCTAAATTATGATGTAACTATGCAGAAGTTACATTTAAATTAAATAACGACTACATGAGTGACTCTCACTTATGTTAATCTCCACATTATCAGAAATTCTGGTCTTTACAAAGATATCTCTGTAGCAGAGCAGAAAGTGACATTCTTGAAACAGTTTATGGTTTGCCAGAAGAGAAGAATTCTTAATTTAGAAAATCACAAAAAAAAATTGAGGCATATGAGGAAGGATTTATAAAATCATGTACTTATAGTAATCACAGCATATGTTTAGTTTGCTAAAAAAAAAATAGCAAATTAGTACACATGTTTAAACAAATGTGTAAACACAGGTATGTACATGAAAAAATTTTGTAATAAACATTTAAAACATTTTTAAATTTAAAAAACTGATTTATTCTGGAAGACTTAAAATGTCAGAGGATATTATAAAATGGAACTTTTGTACTCATTTTTAGGAAAAATAAAGCTTTGGAAAAAGAAAAACATCCTGCAATATTTTCTGCAAGTTTGAAACCAAGAAGTATTCAAGGTGCCATTTTACATCATCTTGTCAGCAACAATAGACTAACTATAACAATGATCTATATTTGTGTTCAGCAGTTTTTTTCTGTAAAAGGCCAGGTAGTAAATATTTTAAATTTTGCAGGTCACATGTTTTCTGTTGTACCTACTGAACTCTGTTTCTATAGCACATAACCAGCCATAGACCATATGTAAAGAAAATTGTGGCTTTGTTCCAATACAACTTTATTTAGAAAAACAGCTTATGGACCAGATTTGCTTCACAGGTGGTAGATTATCAATCCCTGCTCTATATTATAAGGTTACAAAAAATTGCCAAATGACTTTTAATTAATACTTATAAAATTTAAAACCCGTTGTCACTCTTTCATAAAGTCTGTTGGACACATGACATTTATTGTTCCATTAACGTGTTACAATTAAGTTAACATGTTTTCATTATCTATCTATCTATCTATCTGTCTATCTATCTATCTATCTATCTATCTATCTATTAATCAATCAATCATGTATCTGACATTACAGTGTTACTACCCTTTTATAGGTAAAACATAAATACAGTCAGTTTAATTTTAAAATGTCACTCTGGAAAAACATTGTATAAGTACCATAATTAATATCATAAGTAAAGGTATTCCTTAGAAATTACAGTCCTCATATTCCTTCTTTACATTTTTGTGAATGTTTACTTTTCTCACAATTTCTTTTGTTACTCAATGCTAACATTTAAATATAATACTGATTTGATTTATAAATATTGTGAATGTAGATCCCATTGACATGAATTTTACATTAAGAAGGCTTTAATAGAATACTAGTGTTAAAATGTTTTAGAAGAATTTTAACAAGTAAGTTACTTTAACATTATTCTTTAAAGAGCTCTAACTCTGTCTCTGATATTTTATTTTATTTAAAAAATGGACTATTAAAGCATTAGTGTAAACTGTTAAAGGTAGAAATTTTGCTTAAGCTATCTTCATTGCTCAACCAGTTGGAAGGCCTGGCAAGGCTTGTAGTTGTTTATTATTGTTATTTATATTATTGTCATTTGTTAGATATTATTAAGATTATGGCTTTTAATTAATATTTGTGATAACATCAAATAACAAACTGAAGCCATAATAATAATATCTAATAAACAATAATAATATAAAGAACAATTATAAACAAACATAATATTTACCTTTATGTTTGTCTGCTTTATCAAGTACTTTGCAAATGAGGAAGCTGATTCTTAGGCTTGCTCATTGTTTAGATAGTCTCCCCAAAATAATTATTTAATGCTTTAGATATATTATGCAGGAGCAAGTTATGCGACTTTCCCCAAAACTGAGATCATGGAATTGCAACTCACAGTAATGTGTGCAAGTCCAGGAACAACTCTTACCTCTATGGCTGACTGCTACTCAGTTGGGAAATCATATGGGTTTCTGATATGAAATTTACCTTTCTTTAAAAATATCTGACTTTGAAACTATATGAAATCCTGGGTTTTTTTGTTATTATAATCAGACCCCTATTAAAATAAACATATAGCTACCATGTTGCCATCTTCATTCATATCAAAGATATAAGTAAATGGAGATATGCATATATGTTTGTAAGCACTTTTAAATATTGAACTATATGAAGTACTGACTTTATGTTTCTCTAATAATTTTAAGAATATATTTTAATAAATACTTTAGAACAAAATTAAAAGATGACTTTGTAAAGTATTGGGTACAAAGATGTCTACTAGAATAAGTATCTTAGAAAGTTTTATGTTTTTATGAAGAATGCTTATTTAAAGTATATTATATGAAAAAGTGAATGTATTTCTCTGCCACAAATAGTTCACAAAAAAGTTTAATTCTGAAGCATCACTTAATTTTATGTAAGAAGTTCAGTTAATTGTGGGTACAAACATATAAACAGTATAATTAATTATTCTGTTTTTTTTTTTTTTTTTTTTTTTTTTTTTTTTTTTTTTTAACGGAGTTTCGCTCTTGTTACCCAGGCTGGAGTGCAATGGCGTGATCTTGGCTCACCACAACTTCCGCCTCCTGGGTTCAGGCAATTCTCCTGCCTCAGCCTCCTGAGTAGCTGGGATTACAGGCACGTGCCACCACGCCCAGCTAATTTTTTGTATTTTTAGTAGAAACGGGGTTTCACCATGTTGACCAGAATGGTCTTGATCTCTTGACCTCGTGATCCACCCGCCTCAGCCTCCCAAAGTGCTGGGATTACAAGCGTGAGCCACCGTATTTTGTGTTTTTTGAAAAGATGTCTTGCTCTGTCAAACAGGCTGGAGTGCAGTGGCATGCAGTAGCTCACTGCAGCCTCAAACTCCTGGGGTCAAGCAATCCTTCAGCCTCAGCCTCCTGAGTATCTGGGACTACGGGTGCATGCCACCATGTCTGGTGTAAAAATTTTTTAAATTCAATTTTAACATTTGAATACTTCCCTTTGATTAACTGAATATTTAAAGATTTTCATATACTCAATATGTAAAAATATTTTCCTATAAGGTATTAACAGTTTAATTCTAGCATAAAAACAAATGATTTCCTTTAAGAAAAATAGTGATGACATTTATTCTGAGTGTTTTTGGATTTTCATTTCTTTAATGGAGAAAACAATGTCACAAATAATTTTAGGAGAAAATTTAGTTCACAATTTCCTTTTCTGCCCCCCAAATTTCAAAGACAATATTTAAGTCTTAGCTTCCTAATATGCATTCAAGATATGCATACAGGATATGCATATATTCATGGTATATAATTTTAAGAGCTCAGTGAGTATGCATGCTAACATACCTTGATTTCAGTCTCCAAATACTTAAGTACACCTGACTTGTGTTAATTGAAATATAGTATTAGTTTTAGTCACATTCAAATGTTACCGGGAATATACACAAGAGGTAGAAACACGGCCAACTTGTTTCAGAAGGCACAGGTCACAAAAACCCTGCTGATGAAACAAGATGTGGTAATGAAGCTGGCCAAAACTAGTCAATGCCAAACGGCACTGCAAGTAACTTCTGGTTGTCTTCACTGTGCATTATACACTGATTATAATACACTAGCATACTAAAAGACACTTTCGCAGCAATCATCGCAGTTTACAAATCCATGGCAACTCCAGGAAGTTTACTCTATATTGGTCTGAAAAAAAAAAAAGGAGCCATTGGTTCCGGGAATTTTTCACACCTTTCCCAGAAAAACTCATAAATAATCCACCCTTAGTTTAGCATACGATCAATAAATAATTATAACAGTAGCCGACCAGCAGTCCTTTGGGCTGCTGTGCTTATGGAGTTGCTACCCTTTATTCCTTTACTTTGTAACAAACATGGTTTCATTTTGTTCTGTCCTTTTGCTCTTGAATTCCTTCCTGTATGAAGCTAAGAACCTACTTGGCCTGCCTGGCTGAATCCCAATTTGGGGTTTTTCCCTGTGACACATATTCATCGTTTTTGGATCCATAGACGTTGTCAGTAGTTGTATGTTACTCTGTTTCATGATAAGGTAGAGTAATATGGGGGCAAACTGTAGACTAGAGTGAAACTTCCTCCATGAATGAACAGATTTAGCTATGTGCTCTAGGATTAACTCTGTATGCACAGACAGTACTCAGTACTTAAAAGCCAACCTCCACATAAAGGTGGGTTCGTAGATGTGGCTCCTAAGTTTTCACGCACAAGATTTAGCATTTTTATCTCTTCAGTTTATCTGCAAAGTTATGTATACTCAAACAGTATGGCTAGGCAAGCTTTTCTAAACTATGTTTTATGTATAGTATTTCTTTGAAGAGTTATGAGAAAAGTTTTAAAAATGAAGAGAAAGAAGAAGTAGTAAGAAAGCAAATGAGAGAGAGAGAAATGTTTAAAGGTTAAATCGTTTTTCATCAACATATTTAGGGAGCTTAGGGCTTGGCAGCAGAAAATATACCATACTCACAGTTGACTTAAGGTACCCTACTATAGGGCCTGAACAGTAGATAGGTAATAAATGTATGCTGAATTTTTAAAAAAGATGGAACAATACAAAATAATGTCCCTTCAAATTCTTATGAAGGTGTCTTGTAATTTTAAACAAATATTATTTATTTATTTACTTTTAGAGCCACCCAGGATGGAATATGATCATAGCTCACTTTAATCTCAAACTCATGGGTTCCTAGGATCTTCCCACCTCAGCCTTCTAAGTAGCTCGGAGTATAGAAACATACCACAATGCCTGATTATTTTATTTTATTTTTATTTTTGTAGAGACAGTTTCACTGTATTGCTCAGACTTGTTTCAAACTCCTGGCCTCAAGTGATCCTCCTGCCTCAGCCTCCCAAAGCACTGGGATTATAGTTGTGAATCACCCTGCCCACCTGGTTTCTTGTAGGGTTTTTTTTTAAATAAATGTACATATTATATGCCAACCAATTTCTAAGTATTTTATACAAATTAATTAATTTAATTCTCCCAACAGTCTTACTAGGTAGGTATATGGTTTGTCTCTTTTGCTTCATGATGAGAAACCTGGTTGATAGGGAGATTTGGTAATTTGCCGATGATTACATCAAAACAACCTCTATCCAGGGATGGTGCTCTTAATCACATCACTCATGCTAATTCACATATATGACCTTGAACCACCTTTTATCCAATTTTAATCAAAATTCCATCTGAATGAGAGATTTTGCGTGTGTGTCTGGATGCATGCACGTGTGTGTGTGTGTGTGTGCATGTGTTTGTGTGTGTGGTGGAAAAAGGGGTGGTGTTTGACATAGCCTATACCCGTATCCCAATATCATTGTTTCTCAATTTTTTTCTCTCTCTAGCATACCTGAAGTGTAACCATACTTCAAGAATTGGGTAGTGCATACTAGAGATAATACTCCCTTAGGTGAACATGCTAGATTCTCAAAGGTGAAGACTGTGTATAGTAAGAAATGTATCCCCCTTTATTAGATTCTCCCCAAGTAAAATGTACCATCCTTTTATTCCACTTTCTCCATTTCAATGCAAATATGTTTTCTATAATCTAGAACTTAATCCTGGATCAAATAATATATTTGTATAGTATTCAGAATTATTTGTAGCATTACTCTGCACTACCTCTTCATACTAACATGTTAACAGATACTTAAAAAATGATATGGTTTGGTTTGGCTTTGTGTCTTCACCCAAATGTCATCTTGAATTGTGGTGCGCACATGTGATGCTCCCTCGGAGAAGCCAGGCACCGGAAAGTGATTGGATCATGGGGGTAGTTTCCTCCATGTTTTTCTCATGATAAAGAGTGAGTTCTCAAGAAAAGTGATGGTTTAAAGGTATCTGGCAGTTTCTCTCTCTCTCTCTCTCTCTCTCTCTCTCTGTCTCTCTCTGTCTCTCTCTCCTGCTTCCCTGTAAGATATGCCTTGCTTTCTTTTCATCTTCCATCATGATCAAGAAGGTCCTAAGACATCCCAAACATGCTTCCTGTACAGCCTATGGATCTGTGAGTAAAGTCAATCTCTTTTCTTTATAAATTACCCAGTCTCAGGTAGTTCTTTATAACAAGGTGGAAAAGGACTAATAGAAAGAAACAATATATGAAAGTCAGCATTTTACTTAGTGCAGAGATGTTGAGCTGTATCACTACGTTATTTAGCCTCTTTTTTTTTTTTTAAGAGAAATTCATCACTCCTAAGTGCCAAGAAATTAACTGCTTTCCTCAAATAATTGACATTTTTTTTGGTAGATAATGTGAACTTGGCAATAAATCATATTTTATTATTTTTTTGCTTTGCCCACCAAAATGTGATATTTAAAATTTACACATCTTTTTTATAAAAATAGCTTCACACCTTACTGACCTGTGCAAATCTGGCCCAGCTTTCCTTAGATTTTGGATTTCACCTCAGTGCTTACTTTATATTGTATTGTAGGTATTTTAAAAGTATCCTTATTTTTTAAATGAAGCAGTGTAAACTAAACAAATAAACAGCATTTAAAATACAGAGGGTAAATAAAAGAATAACTGCAGTTGTTGAGGCAGTCACTCAATGTTAGAAAATGGAAAATGAGGTGCTAAAACAGTCAGGCAATGGAAAAATCCACAAACAGGCTGTGACTGAAGGTCTCAGTTAGCAGTTAAGTAGTCAGCCTGAGGACATCTGTCATCTGACTTCTAAAAGATTGCAGTGCGGGGAAAATTATCAAAATAAGCACTTCATACAGCTGACACCCAGGCTTAAACGCCAGCACATAAACTAAGAAAAAAATCTGAGTAACAAACACAGCCATTCTTGATAACCCTCTTACCCTTAGCACCCATCTTTAAGCCATCAAGTCTAGCTGATCCAACCTGGAAGACCTATTTAACAGTAGTTTATTTATGTCTATCTCCCATGGCAGAGGACATCCCTCTTCAGGAATTCCACTGTGGCCTTATCTTTCGTCTTTCTCCTTCTTTTGTCTTGCCTAATGAATCTTCACATTTTAGCCAGAGTTATCTTTAAAAAATAATTGGCATAAATATGTCTACTATGCTCACATCCCTGGAGTGGTTTCTAATATCCAGTAGAGTGATAACCCTGGAGGCTGATTTGTCCCCTCACCTGCTTCAGATTTTTGGAATGGGTACGTTTTCTTCCTGTCTTAGGGTTATTTCACATAGTGACTTTTTTTGGGAGGGGTGCCAGACTCCTGTATTCCTCCTATCTTGTGCCTAGTGATTCTCTCTCATTATTTGCAACCCATCTCACATAGCATTGTCTTAATGATGAATTCTCCCCGACCTCTCAACCTGGGGCAAGGGCCCTAGCTATATCCTGACATAGCACGCCATACTTATGCTTGTCTTAATGATGCCTGTACCTCTAGCACCTAGCAGTTTCTGGCACACAGTCATTCCTCTATAAATTGCTTTTTAATAAAGAAATAAATGACCAACAGCAAGGGTTATTTCATATTAATTTTCATAAGATTGAACCAAACATCTTAAATTCTTCTGAGCTAAGGTCAGAAAGGACACTGGGGACAGAGTCATGGCTGAACAGGTTAGATATATTTTCAATATTTCAGGGCTACAGGTACATGAGACATTCTAATTGATTGCTTCTACACCCGTAATGAGACTCCAATCAGTTAACAGATGCCAAAGTTGGGAACGTTATGATTCCTGATGATAAGGTCAACGTGTCATCCTAATAGCATCCAAGCTAAGAGCACTTGCATGGCTGATGCTTTACTACACTGTGAAAGTACTGAATCCTTCTGAAACCTTATATTGCTAAAAAATTGTCAAGATATTTTTGAGTGATCTTTGAATCAGAGAAAGACAGAAAGATTTTGGTCATTGAAGATCCCAAGTAATCTTAAAATCACCATATTGTCTTCATGCCCATAATTTTATTTGGGAGTTAATCTATGTTGGGTCAGAAAATAGAGAGAAAAGATTAATATTTGAACTCCATTATAGGTGTATGTATTGTATTTATGTATTTATTTGGTGTATTGTGTACTAATTTCATTAAATAAGTCCAGGATTTTATTCTTTGGCTCAGTGAATGATGCTACCTGCTGATTTTAAGTAAGGTTATCACATTTTAGTGAAATTATTTTATTATAAAAGTCAGAGAAGCCCATATAGAAAACTTAGAAACTTCAAAATACTAAAAAAATTACTTCAGCCATCCAAAAACCACTTGAGTTACTTTTCTGGCATCTTGCCATGTGTTTTTTTAAAAGGAAAACGCTTAACTTGAAAATACAACTTCAGAAAAACCAAAGAATACACAATCCAACATAAGAGATAAGCAGCTCACAAAAAGGACCTGAGGCTGTGAACTCACTACTGCTTGGCAGAAGCTGTGAATCAATCATACAGCTTGCAGGAGAGATGCTTTCATGATATAAAATGAAAGACATAGTTTTAATTTGCAAAAACTGTATATTTTCAATTAAACATCAAACTAATTGATGGATGGATGGATGGATGGATGGATGGATGGATGGATGGATGGGTGGATGGAGTCTGGCTCTCTCACCCAGGCTGGAGTGCAGGGGTATAATATCCACCCACTGAAACCTCTGCCTCCGGATTCAAGGGATTCTCCTGCCTCAGCCTTCCAAGTAGCTGGGACTACCAGCTCCCACCAACACACCTGGTTATTTTTTTTGTATTTTTAGTAGAGACAGGGTTTCACCATGTTAGCCAGGATGGTCTGGATCTCCTAACCTCGTGATCCAATGCCTCGACCTCCCAAAGTGCTGGAATTACAGGCGTGAGCCACCATGCTTGGACTTAACATCGAACTATTTCAATAGTTCATGGCCATCGCCACTACAATGTCTATTCATTGATTTTATTTTTTACATTTTCCACAGACATCTTCCATCAAGTAAACAAAATCTTAGTATAAATAGCACTGGATTTTGAATTGCTAATTTTATTTTAATAAAATTCTCTTTCTTATTCTACATTTTATGTACTCATTATTTATTGTTTGAGACAGGGTTGTACTGTGTCACTCAGACTGCAGTGTAGTGGAGCAATCACAGCTCCCTGGGCCTGAAACTCCTGGGCTCAAGCAATTCTCCCCCCTCAGCCTCCCCAGAAGCTGGGATTGCAGGTGTATGCCACCATGCTCAGCCTATTCTATTTTCAATATTAAAACTTGAGACTGATTCCAACATGCTTAAGATTGTGCACTGACCCATTAACAAGAATAAGAGAAATGGACATGGGTCATTATTTATGCTTTAATTGATTCGTGGATGTTTACATAATTAGATTGCAATAAAATATGAGACAGTGTTATAATCTCTTATGCATTGTTAGTTTTTATATCATTCTGTTTTTACTGCCCTAAACATTCTACATAACTGGAGAGGCAAATTTCATAGATTGCCAATATTGCATACATATTTTAATACATTCTTAGAAATTTGGAATTCCTACAATTTATGTCAATGGAGTCAGAAATGTAATGCACTTGCATGCTACAGTATGTTTGTACTGATAATATGACCCGTTTCTTTCTGAAATGAGTAAGTTTTTATCCTGCCTTAGCAAGTAGGTGATTTGGAATGTAACTTACACTTCTTTCTATGCTTGTGAGGCTTTTCCTCTTTTATGAAGAAGAGATTATATATATTCCAAAAGGTATTCTATGTCATATCCTTTGAGGTTCAGTGCTATAATTATTTTCTCTATTGGTAGCAAAGCGAATTTATCTTCATCCCATTATTTCTAAGTATGCTTACAGCTTCCTCTTTCTAAACTAATCCTTTAGTAAGGGCCTTCACTTTTCTGCAGATATTGTTAGAGCTCTGCCTTTCTTGTTAAATGTCAAATATGCCCCCATATGTCCCACAATAACTTCATGTCTCCCCCTAACAATTCAGGGAAGCTTTTCTTCTTTGTCTTCTTTTTTATCTGCTCTGCCTCCTCTTATGTTGAATTTTGAATGTCAGTTGCAGACACCAAAAATAGATACTTTTCATACAATACTGTACATTCTATGGTACACAACAGCATGAACCCCAAATCAAAGTATTTTATAAAAGTTATTATATTCATAAAATGAACAAAGCTATTATGGAATTTATCTATATGCTCCTACTGAAAGCAATTTTAAAACACATTGTAAATTTTACATTGTGAGGATCAGTTAGAGTACAAGGCCTCACGCACGTTGGATATGTCAAAAATTTGCTAAGTGGACTTGTTTTATTATTTGAAGCTTTATTTTAATTGTGTTTTATAATATTAAAAAATTTAAACAAGCAGAGATAATGTAAATTTACATAGACCTTTCTTACTCTTTCATTCAGCCCTGGATATAAATACTGTACTCCCTACATGATGAGATGTCATGTTTGATATTAAGTGTTCTTATCACTCTATCCCTAGTAATTCTTATTGAGAAGAGAATGTTTAGTAGTCTATTACCTTGCTATTTGGTTATTTGGACACCGAATGATGTGACTATTTTATAAAGTTTATGTTCCAATTTTGTTATGACTCTGCCTTATAGAGTATCCCAGAGGATAGATATTCTAAAGTAGTGCTATAGGAAGGATAAGAATATTATTTTTAGAAAACAGAAAGTTGGGATTGAAGGCCTTTTTTAAGTTCTAGCTGTAGAAAATTAAGGAATATGGTGAGACATTCAGTATCAATATTCTCAAAAAGGTTGGAGATATGTAACAGAAATGTATAAAAGAAGACAGAGATAAATATATTTTAGCATCACCAGTATATAGCCATTATTGAGGATCAAAACAACAAGTGAATAAATAGAGGGAAAGAGCATCATTTTTTCTTTGAGCTTCAGGAAGTATCTATATTGGGGGTTTAGTGAGGAGAGAATACAAGGGGACACAGAGGTCCCCTTGACTAGTCAGGTCAAAGGAAGTTTAAGAATATAAAATTTTAGACAAAAAAGCATCATTTTTAAGAATAAAGAGTTGATCAGAGGTAATGAATTCTGTAGTAAAATTTACAAGAACTGAATCCTAAAAGTGCATATTTGATTGGTCCATAGGAAAGTAATTTGATATTTGAAGGGTATGGTTCATGCAGTTGTGGGTGAATGGCCAGATTGAGAAGATTAAGAGAAAAAGGTTATACAATAAAAAATAATTGGCATAGAACACTAAATAGAGAATTTTGTGGAAAAAGTTCATATTTTTGGCTTTGAATGCTGTCTCGCTCTATCCCTCAGGCTAGAGCGCAGTGGTACAATCTTGGCTCACTGTAAACTTCACCTCCTGGGTTGAAGCGATTCGTTTGCCTCAGCCTCCCAAGTAGCTGGGATTACAGGCACCTGCCACCACGCACAGCTAAATTTTGTATTTTTAGTAGAAATGAGGTTTCACCATGTTGGCCAGGCTAGTCAGAAACTCCTGACCTCAGGTGATCCACCCACCTCAGCATCCCAAAGTTCTGGGATTACAGGGTGAGCCACGGCGCCCGGCCTCTTTGAGTCTTTCTTTTTCTTTTTCTATCTTTCTTTTCTGATGTTTCAAGTCAGTAATATCTGATTAGGAAACTGAGTTAACATTGCCTGTGTCCTGAGAGCAATGCAAGCTGAAATCATAAAGCTGAATTCCTTCTGACACATGAAGTATGTTCAAAAGGTGATAGAACACAAAAACAGGAACAACAAAAAAGTCCACCATAACATTGTGTAGATTATTTCGGTTTCAATCGAATATAATGCCCTTTTTGAGGAATAGTGTAAAACTGTAAAAATACAGTCAACTAGTTAAGGAGAGTCTTAAGGGTCCGATTAATAAATTGAGACTACTTGGCAAATGAGTACTTTCTTGGAAACAAACAAATTAACATTGCATTGTTTTCAGAAGATTAATTTGGCTACACTATATGGAAGATAAATAAGAATAGGATCAATTAAACTAGTCCAGAGATAGTTGCAATATTGAAGTCAGGATACATCATGAGTCCTGCCTCTTTGGTCCTCATGGCAGAGGGGTTGAAAAAGGCGGGGAACAGGATCATAATATACAGACGGTGCAAGTAAACAACTGATATGAGACCAAGTGAAAATTACCACAGTTTGGTTGACTATGTTAAGTACCAGAGAAGAAAGGGGAGGACAAGGGAAATTAGATTTTTGACTTGATAGAATTTACTGCGGAACATTCAAGTAAACGTCGCTTTTGGGAAACAGACATTGGCAAGGAAGGCGAGAGTAGTAAGGCAAGCTTTTTAAAATATAAATGTCAGCATTGAAATTCAGAAGAGATACTTTTTCTCTGAGACTAAGTGATAGAATAAGAGATGTGTGTGAAAAAAGTAATCTACTGAGTTCGGGAGGAATTTAC
Source organism: Saguinus oedipus (assembly GCA_031835075.1). Classification (NCBI taxonomy): domain Eukaryota; kingdom Metazoa; phylum Chordata; class Mammalia; order Primates; family Cebidae; genus Saguinus; species Saguinus oedipus. Next base: position 60,392,944 of record CM063185.1, read on the forward strand.
TTGAGGAAGTTCACACTGGAAATTATTAAATAATATGTAAATTGGAGTTTTCAAAAGAATTTGTAAATATTGATAGTGTTTTCTTGGGAGTGTGCTAAAAAGTAAAAAGAAAATACATGACATGAATTAAATAATGTTTTGTGGTAGTGTGCTCCCAGTGAAATATATATACCAATGGAGCTGCTTTTAGGGGAATTTGGCTTTGTGCATTTAAGTCTTTATTCCCCAACAATTCATGGTCTAGCCTGGCCTGGACACAGGGAAAGGGAAATAAAACTCTGGGAAAACCTGAAATTTTGATGGATGCCATGGTGGAAACAAAATTTTTGATGAGTCCATTCTGATTAGAGGTTCAAGATCTGTGTAAATTGGCAGCACTGAAGAATAGGAGTTGATACTGGGAATAAAAAGAGCAAATTTAGTGAGCTTGAATAAAGGAAAATGTAAAGGATTTATAATATAAAGAAAGTACCCAATTCAGGCATTTGTGTTATATCCATGCAGATTGGATTACCATATAGATCTTGAAGAACATAACAGATGTCAGGGAAAGGAGTTACTAGGTAGAAGATGGACTGGTAGTAGGAAAAATAGAATTAAAGGATGATGAGAAATAGGAAAAAAGAAAACAAATAATTCAGGTATTCATTTTGTGTCACATTTTAGAATAATTTCAGTGTTTGATAGATGAGAAGGTTTATAAGACTTCTAGAAGGATCATCATAATCTCACTTGAATTTGAGACCACAGAGGAAAGGCTGAGCTTGCAAAGCTGTAAGCAGACAAATTTACAAGAAGTAGTACAGTTTTAAATATGATGAAATAGACAGGAAGAATGTTAATAAATTACTGCTTTGCAGTTTGGAAATCTACCTTTTTCCTCCCTCTCCTCATCTCCTTTAGCAGTATGTTTCCTAAACAATATTGGAGCCAATGGAAATATTAGTTTTAAAAAATTCTTTTACATTTCATGTTCTTTCGCTCTAAAATATCTATGTATAAAATCAGGCCAACTTGCGCATATTTGTTGAATTACTATAAATTCTTAAATTTAAAATGTAAGACACTTATATGGTCTTCATTCACCAATGGCTGTTCTTCTGTTTGATATGCCTTCCCTGTTCTGCCTTTCTTCCATCCTAGTTATTGCTATCAACCATGCATTAATGAAAGCCATTTTCTCAATTCTTTTCTAATTATTTAACCAAATACATATGATGCCTACCTCTCTTGATCTTAACTACCATGTTAGTAATTTTTAATCTTAACATGTTTTATTTCTTATCATTACTATATCCTGATTTTTGTGTACTTTTCTTCTTTGCATACTAAATTGTAAATGTACTCATCTTCGTATTCCCTATAGTTCTTAGCATGCGGTTTTATAGAAAATAAGCACCCATATTTGTTTGAAGATTTGCTATTATTATGACTACAGTTTCTCATTTGATCCTGTCTTCTTCTTTTTTTTTAATTTAATTTTTATTGCATTATAGGTTTTGGGGTACATGTGCAGAACGTGCAAGATAGTTGCATAGGTACACACATGACAGTGTGTTTTGCTGCCTTCCTCCCCCTCACCCACACTTGGCATTCATCCCCAGGCTATCCCTCCCCAGCTCCCCCCCCCGCTGTCCCTCCCCCATTTCCCCCAATAGACCCCAGTGTGTAGTAGACCCCCTCCCTGTGTCGATGTGTTCTCATTTTTCTCACCCGCCTATGAGTGAGAATATGCGGTATTTCTTTTTCTGTTCTTGTGTCAGTTTGCTGAGAATGATGTTCTCCAGATTCATCCATGTCCTTACAAAGGACATAAACTCATCATTTTTGATTGCTGCATAATATTCCATGGTGTATATGTGCCACATTTTCCCAATCCAGTCTATCATCAATGGGCATTTGGGTTGGTTCCAGGACTTTGCTATTGTAAACAGTGCTGCAATGAACATTCGTGTGCATGTGTCCTTATAGTAGAACGATTTATAGTCCTTTGGATATATACCCAGTAAAGGGATTGCTGGGTCAAATGGAATTTCTATTTCTAGGTCCCTGAGGAATCGCCACACTGTCTTCCACAATGGTTGAACTAATTTACACTCCCACCAACAGTGTAAGAGTGTTCTTTTTTCTCCACATCCTCTCCAGCATCTGCTGTCTCCAGATTTTTTAATGACCACCATTCTAACTGGCATGAGATGGTATCACAATGTGGTTTTGATTTGCATCTCTCTAATGACCAGTGATGATGAGCATTTTTTCATGTGTTTGTTGGCCTCATGTATGTCTTCTTTTGTAAAGTGTCTGTTCATATCCTTTACCCATTTTTGAATGGGCTTGTTTGTTTTTTTCCTGTAAATCGGTTTGAGTTCTTTGTAAATTCTGGATATCAGCCCTTTGTCAGATGCGTAAACTGCAAAGATTTGTTTCCCATTCTGATGGTTGCCGATTCACTCTAGTGACTGTTTCTTTTGCCGTGCAGAAGCTGTGGAGTTTGATTAGGTCCCATTTGTGTATTTTGGCTTTTGTTGCCAATGCTTTTGGTGTTTTGGTCATGAAGTCCTTGCCTACTCCTATGTCCTGAATGGTTTTGCGTAGATTTTCTTCTAGGGTTTTTATGGTGTCAGGTCTTATGTTTAAGTCTTTAATCCATCTGGAGTTAATTTTAGTGTAAGGTGTCAGGAAGGGGTCCAGTTTCTGCTTTCTGCACATGGCTAGCCAGTTTTCCCAACACCATTTATTAAACAGGGAATCCTTTCCCCATTGCTTGTTTTTATCTGGTTTATCAAAGATTATATGGTTGTAGGTATGTTGTGTTGCCTCCGATGCCTCTGTTCTGTTCCATTGGTCTATATCTCTGTTTTGGTACCAGTACCATGCTGTTTTGATCACTGTAGCCTTGTAGTATAGTTTGAAGTCTGGTAGTGTGATGCCTCCTGCTGTGTTCTTTTTGCTTAGAATTGACTTGACTGTGCGGGCTCTCTTTTGGTTCCATATGAAGTTCATGGTGGTTTTTTCCAGTTCTGTGAAGAAATTCAATGGTAGTTTGATGGGGACAGCATTGATTGTGTAAATTACTTTGGGCAGTATAGCCATTTTCACGATATTGATTCTTCCTAACCACGAACATGGAATGTTTCTCCATCTGTTTGTGTCCTCTCTTATTTTGTTGAGCAGTGGTTTGTAGTTTTCCTTAAAGAGGTCCCTTATGTTCCTTGTGAGTTGTATTCCTAGGTATTTTATTTTCTTTGTAGCAATTGTGAATGGCAGTTCGTTCTTGATTTGGTTCTCTTTAAGTCTGTTATTGGTGTATAGGAATGCTTGTGATTTTTGCACATTGATTTTATATCCTGAGACTTTGCTGAAGTTGCTTATCAGTTTCAGGAGTTTTTGGGCTGAGGTGATGGGGTCTTCTAGGTATACTATCATGTCATCTGCAAATAGAGACAATTTAGCTTCTGCCTTTCCTGTTTGAATACCCTTATTTCTTTTTCTTGCCTGATTGCTCTGGCTAGAACTTCCAGTACTATGTTGAATAGGAGTGGTGAGAGAGGGCATCCTTGTCTAGTGCCGGATTTCAAAGGGAATGCTTCCAGTTTTTGCCCATTAAGTATGATATTGGCTGTTGTTTTGTCGTAAATAGCTTTTATTATTTTGAGATATGTTCCATCAATACCAAGTTTATTGAGGGTTTTTAGCATAAAGGGCTGTTGAATTTTGTCAAATGCCTTCTCTGCGTCAATTGAGATAATCATGTGTTTTTTTGTTTTTGCTTCTGTTTATGTGGTGAATTACATTTATAGACTTCCGTATGTTGAACCAGCCTTGCATCCCCGGGATGAATCCTACTTGATCATGATGGATAAGTGTTTTAATGTGCTGTTGCAATCGGTTTGCCAGTATTTTATTGAAGATTTTTGCATTAATGTTCATCATGGATATTGCCCTGAAGTTTTCTTTTCTTGTTAAGTCTCTGCCGGGTTTTGGTATCAGGATGATGTTGGTCTCATAAAATGATTTGGGAAGGGTTTCCTCTTTTTGAATTATTTGGAATAGTTTCAGAAGGAATGGTACCAGATCCTCTTTGTGTGTCTGGTAGAATTCAGCTGTGAACCCATCTGGACCTGGGCTTTTTTTGTGTGGTAGGCCCTTAATTGCTGCCTCAACTTCAGACCTTGTTATTGGTCTATTCATAGTTTCGGCTTCCTCCTGGTTTAGGCTTGGGAGGACACAGGTGTCCAGGAATTTATCCATTTCTTCCTGGTTTACTAGTTTATGTGCATAGAGTTGTTTGTAATATTCTCTGATGATGGTTTGAATTTCTGTGGAATCTGTGGTGATTTCCCCTTTATCGTTTTTTATTGCATCTATTTGGTTGTTCTCTCTTTTCTTTCGTATCAGTCTGGCTAGTGGTCTGTCTATTTTGTTGATCTTTTTGAAAAACCAGCTCTTGGCTTTATTGATTTTTTGAAGGGTTTTTCTTGTCTCTATCTCCTTCAGTTCTGCTCTGATCTTAGTTATTTCTTGTCTTCGGCTAGGTTTTGAGCTTTTTTGATCTTGCTCCTCTAGCTCTTTCAATTTTGACAATAGGGTGACAATTTTGGATCTCTCCACTCTTCTCATGTGGGCACTTAGTGCTATATATTTTCCTCTACAGACTGCTTTAAATGTGTCCCAGAGATTCTGGTACGTTGTGTCTTCGTTCTCGTTGGTTTCGAAGAACTTCTTTATTTCTGCCTTTATTTCATTGTTTATCCAATCAACATTCAAGAGCCAGTTGTTCAGTTTCCATGAAGCTATGCGGTTCTGAGTTAGTTTCTGAATTCTGAGTTCCAACTTGATTGCACTATGGTCTGAGAGACTGTTTGTTATGATTTCAGTTGCTTTGCATTTGCTGAGGAGTGCTTTACTTCCAATTATGTGGTCAATTTTGGAGTAGGTGTGATGTGGTGCTGAGAAGAATGTATATTCTGTGGATTTGGGGTGGAGAGTTCTGTAAATGTCTATCAGGTTTGCTTGTTCCAGGTCTGAGTTCAAGTCCTGGATATCCTTGTTAATTTTCTGTCTGGTTGATCTGTCTGCTATTGACAGTGGAGTGTTAAAGTCTCCCACTATTATTGTGTGGGAGTCTAAGTCTCTTTGTAAGTCATTAAGAACTTGCCTTATATATCTGGGTGCTCCTGCATTGGGTCCATATATATTTAGAATCATTAGCTCTTCTTGTTGTATCGATCCTTTTACCATTATGTAATGACCTTCTTTGTCCCTTTTGATCTTTGTTGCTTTAAAGTCTATTTGATCAGAGACGAGAATTGCAACTCCTGCTTTTTGTTGCTCTCCATTTGCTTGGTAAATCTTCCTCCTTTCCTTTATTTTGAGCCTTTGTGTATCCTTGCAAGTGAGGTGGGTTTCCTGGATACAGCACACCGATGGGTTTTGGTGTTTTTATCCAATTTGCTGGTCTGTGTCTTTTGATTGGTGCATTTAGCCCATTTATGTTTAGGGTTAATATTGTTATGTGTGAATTTGATACTGCCATTTTGATGCTAGCCAGCTGTTTTGCCCATTGGTTCATGTAGATTCTTCATTTTGTTGATGCTCTTTAGCATTTGGTATGCTTTTAGAATGGCTGGTACTGGTTGTTTCTTTCAGGAGCTCTTGTAAAGCAGGCCTAGTGGTGACAAAATCTCTGAGTACTTGCTTGTTCATGAAGGATTTTATTTTTCCTTCACTTATGAAGCTCATTTTGGCTGGATATGAAATTTTGGGTTGAAAGTTTTTTTCTTTAAGGATGTTGAATATTGCCCTCCACTCTCTTCTGGCTTGTAGAGTCTCCGCCGAGAGATCTTTGGTGAGTCTGATGGGCTTCCCTTTGTGGGTGACCCGACCTTTCTTTCTGGCTGCCCTTAGTATTTTCTCCTTCATTTCAACCCTGGTGAATCTGACGATTATGTGCCTTGGGGTTGCTCTTCTTGCAGAGTATCTTTGTGGTGTTCTCTGTATTTCCTGGAGTTGAGTATTGATCTGTCTTGCTAGGTTGGGGAAATTTTCCTGGATAATATCCTGAAGAGTATTTTCCAGCTTGGATTCATTCTCTTCGTCACATTCTGGTACACCTATCAAACGTAGGTTGGGTCTCTTCACATAGTCCCACATTTCTTGGAGATTTTGTTCATTCCTTTTTGTGCTTTTTTCTCTAATCTTGCTTTCTTATTTTATTTCATTGAGTTGATCTTTGACTTCTGATATTCTTTCTTCTGCTTGGTCAATTCGGCTGTTGAAACTTGTGCATGCTTCACGAAGTTCTCGTGTTGTGTTTTTCAGCTCCTTCAATTCATTCATGTTCGTCTCTAAGTTGTTCATTCTTGTTATCATTTCCTCGAATCTTTTTTCAAGTCTTTTTTCAAGGTTCTTAGTTTCTTTGCACTGAATTAGAACATGTTCTTTTAGCTCACTGAAGTTTCTCATTATCCACTTTCTGAAGTCTGATTCCATCATTTCATCACAGTCATTCTCCGTCCAGCTTTGTTCCCTTGCTGGTGAGGAGTTTTGGTCCTTTTTAGGAGGTGAGGTGTTTTGGTTTTGGGTGTTTTCCGCCTTTTTGCACTGGTTTCTTCCCATCTTTATGGATTTATCCACCTGTTGTCTTAGTAGTTGCTGATTTTTCAATTGGGTTTCTGAGTGGAGGCCCAGATTGTTGATGATGAAGTATTTCTGTTACTTAGTTTTCCTTCTAATGGTCTAGCCCCTCTGCTGTATGAGTGCCGAGGTCCACTCCAGGCCCTGCTTGTCTGGGGTATACCTGTAGCAGCTGCAGAACAGTGAGGGATGCTACCAGTTTTTTCTTCTGCTATCTTTTTTCCAGAATGATGCCCGCCAAATGTCAGTCTGATTAGTCCTTTTTTGGGGTGACTCTTTGGATATACAGGGGTCAGGGAGCTGCTTGAGGGGATGGTCTGTGCTTTATAGGAGCTCCAGTGGTGAGCTGTGAGCTCTGTTTTTCATTCAGAGTTGTTGGGAGGAGGATGTGTTTATGTCTGCTGCAACAGAACTCATAAAACACCCCCCTTTTTTTTCCCCTTAGATGCTCTGTCTCAGGGGGTTGGGGCTTTCTTTATGAGTATCTGTTGCACTGTCCTGCCCGGCTAGGAGGTAGTCTATTCACTATTTGCCTGCCGAGGCTTTGCCCTGCTAGTACGGGTCCGCCCTGCTGCCACCGGCCCCGTTCTGCTGTGGTGCTCTGCCCAGCTGAGGGAGTCTCTCTGTTATGGCGGGTTGCCTCGGCAACAGCAGGCTGCATCAGCACTGGGCGGTACTTCAGTAGGGGCGGATTGCATCCATAGTGGTGGATGCCCTTCCCCCACCCGGCTGCACCATGCTAGATTCAACTGTGCCAGCAGCAAAGCTCTCAGCCTCGAGCACCTCCAATCGCCACCCTGCTTGTCCCCATGAGGGTGGGACCCGCCGAGCCCGATCACCCAGCTCCCTGCCTCAGAGTCCGTCCTCTCTCTCTCTCTCTTCCTGTCCCCAAGGTGAACGGTTGACTCTCTTACTGAGATCCGTTCAATCTCCCATGCCGCTGCCCACTGTGCTGGCTCAGATCACGCTGCCCAAAAATCTCCTGGTCTGGCTCATTGTCCAAGTCCCGTTCAATCAGATGGACATGTCAATCTGGTCTTCCAAATCTCAGATTGCTGGTTTAACAGGGCACCCAGACCAGTGAGTTTTGTGAGGGAGCCGAGGTGCTGCGGCGCCGGCCGAGCAGCGTGAGCCGGCTGTGCTGGCTTCCCATGTCTCTCCCACACCTGGGACTTTCAACGTTCTGTGGGCAAAAAAGGTCCATCTGAGAATGTGGCTAGCACTCACCCTCTGCGCCTTCACTGGGAGCTGCAATCCTGAGTCACCTCTACGACGCCATCTTGGAAGCCTATCCGATCCTGTCTTCTTTTTGTTTATTCAGCCAAATCATCTTTGAGATTATATTGTGTATTCTGCAATGTATTAACACAGTGTTATCCATTTTCTTTTTAGGTCTTCATAGCTTTAGGAGTAAGGTTTTACATATGCTAAAGATAGTTTTTGGTTTGGTCTGTAGTTATATTAACTCACTGATAAACTTACCTTTGAATTTTTCTGCTGCTTGTAATATTTGACAGAAAGAATTGCAGTAAAAATTGTAGTAGTCATAGTTAGCTTCACAGAACCTGAAATAATGCTCTCTTAAATGATCTTAAAGACCTACTGTCTCCCCTAACAGATAGAAATATTTTACAAGTCACGAACATTTAAAATTGGCTCCAAAGATGTTTAAAAAAATATGTTCTTAGATGTTACCTTAGATAAACAATTATGATATAATATAATTAAAATTTTTAAATAACTAAAGTATCAATTGTAATATATAGTGGCCTATAATAAAGTGCTTAATGGAAGAACTTGCAACAAAAAAATATTTCTGAAATAAATGTTTCATAATAATTTATATCATGGTAGCATAATCTTGACAAAATTCCTTGTTATAAATGTCAAGATACATAAACAGAAGTGTTAATATTCACTTGAGTGGCTCAAGCCTGTAATCCCAGCACTTTGGGAGGCCAAGGCGGGTGGATCACGAGGTCAAGGATCAAGACCATCCTGGTCAACATGGTGAAACCCCGTCTCTGCTAAAAATACAAAAAATTAGCTGGGCATGGTGGCGCGTGCCTGTAATTCCAGCTACTCAGGAGGCTGAGGCAGGAGAATTGCTGAACCCAGGAGGTGGAAGTTGCGGTGAGCCGAGATCGCACCATTGCACTCAAGCCTGGGTAACAAGAATGAAACTCTGCCTCAAAAAAAAAAAAAAAAAAAATTCACTTGAAAGTATTAAAGCAAAACAAACACATACATTTGATATTATACCACAGTGTTATCTATGCTATGTCAATGTAAACATTGAGCTATTTTTTTCATGTGATATTAGACTAATTTTTATTTATGTATTTATTCACACACTTTCATACCTAACCAGACTTCAGGTGCAATAGCAAAATATCAGTTCAAAATAACATTAGAGCAATAGTTCTTGCTTATATTTGTAAACAAAATATGAAACCCCAAACTCTGAGGCTGGTACCATTATCTCCATTTTTCAAATAAGAAAAATGAAGGGCCCCTCAGGTGAGGTGTGTCAAACTTGGGTTCATAGGAAGACAACTCTGAGACAAATTTTACAGTGCAACACATTTATTAGTAATTTGCCCTTGGAACTGTCATCTGTGGAAGAAAAGGGAATGAAGTAAGATTAGGTAGATGGAGAGCTCCAGTTTTAATGTAGGCTGGACAGTCTTAGGAGACACAACAGGGAGCTTCAGAGCTAAAGTGAACCTGTAAGAATTGTCATAGGTTGAGCTGAAATGGAAATATTTTAGCTTTTATACCCCAGCCTTGGACAGTCAGTGGATGTAGCCCCCAGGAAGAGTGTGAATTAGGAGAAATTGTTCAACTCAAATAACCCCTAAAGGGCTAACAGCTGCAGGCTCCCTGCCAATAGCACTTTCAACAGCTGGAGCAGCACATTTTTCCTTGAGGAAGAATCTAGGCTGAGAGTCTCTATGTTCATCACAAGGTTGCTGAATCAAGACCAAATATGTTTATCACCCAAGGCTTGTTTTTACTGTTTTGTTTTACCCCTATGCTACAAATCCCCTACCTTCCTCTCCTTTGTAGATCCTGAAACTCACCCAGTAAACTGAAAGCCTCTAGCCTCAGTCTGTGGCTCCTTTTGGCAGTACCATAGCTTCTTTTTCACTGTCCTCCTCTGAGCATGCCTCAGGACTATGGAAAAACAATAATTCCAACATATATGAAGCCACTCTACGCAACTGTATTTTCAAGATTCGGTTTGAGAATACTTTAGCTATAGTCATCTGTTTATTTATTCAAGTAAATTAACTATGATTTTCCAGCAAATTTCCAGTTTGGGAATAGAATAAAAAGGAGAATGGAATGGTCCCGATTCACAGAGATTTTTTTCTTTAATTTCATTGTTTCTCTAGATTGATCACAGCTCCCTTGTTTCTGGGAATTAATTATCAGACCACAGATTTTGGCACTACCCACTTCTACCTCAAAATTATTTCTTCTTCCTGGCATCCACCAAAACCTTAAGCCTGGGAACACATACCAGTAATTTTCTGCCTCAAATGAAGTTTCTTTTCAGTCTATTTATGTTATAGTGATTAAGGGTCTTTTTGTTCCTGAATTTTTGATGACGTGCTACAACACATCACTCTTTCCTATAGGACTCACTGGTGTTTATATTAATGAAATTCTGGTTGATCAAGGTGCCCACCAAATATTGCCTTGCCCAGATTTCTTGTGTGTTTTATTTTTAGGAACTCATTCTGGGACCGCAAATACCTGGACATGAAGAACTGTATTTGATAGAACATTAGAATAATTACAAGACAAATGTTTCTACTGTGGCTGCAATTGGTTGCTGACGCTGCAATTTTTAATTGCAATTTTAAAATTTCAAAATTGCTAAAAATGCATTTTGCACATGATGCTAGGAGAAGCTGGACTTGCTGTTATTCACTTTTTTAATCTTTATACTTGTAGGAGTAGCTGTGTTATACAATTTTGGCCAATGTCTGCTGAGAAATTTCTAGAAAAGCCTTTTCTCCCCTGATAACATATCCAGATATCAGAGACACAGATTCCTCCTCTTAATTCTTCCCTTAAAGGCTGACATGATGCCCTGAGCTGAGGTAGCCATCTTGTGACCAGGAGAAGAAAGCTAAATTAATTTCGGAGACTCTGATCCTGGTATTATTATAAAAGCCGTGAAACTAACACCAGCAGATGGCTACCTTCAGTCCTCTTGGAATGGGGGAAAACTATCCTGAGTTATAGCCACTGTTGGTCTGGTATTCTGTTACATTATGATTAAAATATGCCTGTTACAAACAATGGTGTATAAATTTAAAATGGCATGTGATACATTTATAAAGAGACACTTAACTATCAAATCAGAATGCTTACTTCAACATAATGAGTTTCTTCTATTTTTGTATATGGGAAAATCAAATTGTAAACTGCTTGGTGAGTATGGATTTCAAATAAATGGATTTCATTAGTTAAAAAAATAAAAGTCTAATGGAAACAGATTGAGATAACGAATCCACCATTTCCACAGTAGGGATAGCTTTGCCTATGGAGTAAAACACTCCAAGTCCATTGAATAGGAATATGTTTACTCTGAACTGTGCTAGTATGAGCTCTGAGTAGTTTTGCCACTAGCTCTTTTTCTAAATTGGTTCCAGGACTTACAAGTTGTGTAATCACGGGCAAGTCCATTTTCCTCTGTGTCTAGTTTTAATGTGTTAATAAGCACATTTTTGTCATAGTGTTTGTTTGAGAATTCAATGAAAGATATTTGAAAAGTTAAAATGTTACCTGGATGTAGTAAGTGCTCAATGATTTTAGATTTATTTTAAGACTAGCTAATTTGTCTTAAAAACATCTGTTTACTCTACCTATCTTAGTATATTCAGTCAAGACAGAATCAGGTCTTGTGACCTCGCATCCATTTTGATTTTTTAAGGTTGTTTACATATTTTTGCTCTGATTAATTATGCATTGTTATAATTAAAATTTAATTTAGGGAGGAATCTTTTTCCACACAACTATCTCTTAACTTAAAATGTAAATAATTTACATGAGTTTGAGAAAAACAGAGAAAGAATACTATTCACACACATGGAAAAATATATATTCGCTCTTGAATTTTTATATGATCCAGTATAAACTGCCAGTCATGGGGTCGAAAATCAGGGGCTTGTATTCAGGGTAATTCAAATGTTCTTCTGAGTATTAAAAAATTATTTCTATTTATTTAATTAATTTATTTATTTACTTTGAGACAGCATCTCACTCTGCTCCCCAGGCTGGAGTGCAGTGATGGGATTTTGACTCACTGCAACTTAACCCTGCTGGGCTCAAGTGATCCTCCCACCTCAGCCTACCAAGTAGCTGGGACCACAGGTGTATGCCACCATGCCCTGCTAATTTTTGTATGTTTTCTAGAGATGGGGTTTCACCATTTGCTCAGCCTGGTTTCAAACTCCTAGGCTCAAGTGATCTACCCATCTCAGGCTTCCAAAGTCCTAGGATTAACGGTGTGAGTTAATATACTCAGTTTCAAAGAGGTTATTGAAGCTCACTACCCATAATAGCCTGTTGCAAAATGCTTTCTACATAACATTATTACCTTGTCAAGTACTACTCTGGTTTTCTGAGATTACACTCTGTTAACTCATGAGGTTTCTGAGCACTTTGAAAACCTCCCACAAAACTTTTAAATAAATTATGATAGAGTTTAAAATTTGGAGGAGCCCTCCAGAGAAATCCTGTGAAAAGATATCACAAATTGAGCCAAAATGGTTTCCCCCTGCATTATTAAAAAAATCACCAACTTCTTCCTTCAAATTAATGAACACTCACTCAGAACCATAGGAAACAATCTGCCAAAATTAAATAAAGAACTAAACTGTAACCTCACTGAATAGTGCAAGGGTTTTATATTTTAAAATCTAAAATCTTAATTAAAGATAGAGAATTATGTAGAGACTGCTGATGGCTAATGCTGTCTGAGTCTTTATCAGATACTGAAGTTGATTTTATTTATTTAGTTGTGATGTTATATTCACCATTTCCAATAAACAGGTTATTTAAACTTTATATTCATATTGAATAACAAAAATGAGGCAACAGATTTTTTTTTGGCCAAAATACTAGACTTTAAAACAATTTTGTTTCAAGCACCTTAAAATCCTCTACCATTTTCAATAAAGCCAACCATTTTACTGAAAGATGGGGTTGTTTTATAGTTTTGTGGGAAATGTTTCAGTGCAACTTAAGAATTTCTGATAACTACATTTTTTAAAAATTCTAGGATCCTGTTGAGTCTATTGTAAACTGCTCATCAGTTATTAATATTTCTGGTGAAAGATATATGAGCATATATAAAGATGGTAATCGTGATTATGACAGTGTTTGATGCAACAATAAAATAGCTATCAATGTTTTAACACTATGATTCAGAAAATATATTAAATAATTAATATATAATTCTCTATTGTTTGACCAACAAATGAAGTAATTTCATCATTTAAATTACCTAGATAAAATTGAAGCTTTGGTGGGTTAAGTTACTGAGTGAAATTTAATCAGAAACTAATTCAAACTCAGATATTTGGGACTCCAAAATCTGTGTTTTTAAACAACATCATTTATAGTACTTTATACATATACACAAAATGAATAAACAATTGTATTAGTCCCTTCTCACGCTACTATACGGACATACCTGAGATGAGGTAATTTATAAAGGAAAGTGGTTTGACACACAGTTCCTCATGACTGGGAGGTCTCAGAAAACTTATAATCATGGCAGAAGGGGAAGCAAACATTTCCTTCACATGGCCTCAGCAAGGAGAAGTGCAGAGTGAAGAGGGGTGAAAAGCCTCTTATAAAATCATCAGATTCGTGAGAACTCACTCATTTACTGTCATGAGAACAGCATGGAGGTAACCATACTATGATTCCATTACCTTTCACTGGGTCTCTCCCAAGACATGTGCGGTCCCTCCTATAACATCTACAGTTCAATATGAAATTTGGGTGGAAACATAGCAAAACCATAACAACAATTTTACATTTTCATGTTAATTACATAAGTTGCTAATGATAAAAATTGAAAGTATATTTAGAATTACTGGTTCTATTAGCCAATTTCATATTATGGAAACAAATATATTTTAGAGTTATCATACTTCCTAGAATTAAATATATTTTTCTCACAGTTTCCTTCTCAATTTTTCCTTACTTTCATTAAGTTGCTCAAGAAAACCTGAATATTGATAGTGCAAACTGCTTTCAAATTTTCTCTTATCTTCCTCAACATTGAGAAATAAATTTTAAAATCCCCATTTTACAGATGAACATCTGCTTTCCAGAATTTAATTGCATATCTAAGTGAAAACTCCATCGTAACTTACTATGATAGAAATGATAGAGATTTTAGATTTCAGGAGTCTGGCTTTAAATAAAATTTAGTAAAATGAGAACTGCTTTTCAAGTTAAAACAGACAGTATTACTAAAGGTTTTGATAGTGCAAAATGTGTATTTCTATCTCTGCAGCCTCTTTTAGCAGTTTCCTAACTACTTGTCATTCATTTGCTGAACAAATTGCTGGTTTTTACTATCGGTGAAAACAGTCTCACTTCATTTCCTGATTCAATATCTGTGTTGCTCAAAATAGGTTAGATTAGGCTGAAGAATCAAATAAAACCCAAATACCAGTGGCTTAATACTTGAAATGTTTATTTCTCATTGAGGCAACATTTGATGCCCCCTGGGTGTCTCTGTTAGGTGGCTTTCTTCTAAGCTTTGACTCCAGGATTTAAGCTATTTCCATCTATCTTCTTCGACGCCCCCATAAGAAAATGGTTGTCAAAATCAACATGACAGGCGAGAGGTCCGTAGGCTCAGTGGGGTTTTTAAAATGGCTACAGCAGTGAATTTTTAAATATTTTTTCTGTCTACGTTATATTGTCCATCACATGACCAACATAATTACAATGGTAATTAGAAGAGCACATGAAAATAGTCTCTGCCACAGCCTTTTATTAAAAGACCTTACTAATTCTCAAAATAAGATAAAACCCATAAAAGAACAGTACTATCAAGATAATAGAAATAATTTTAAAATTAATTTTATTTTTAATTGACTTTATAATTGTATGTATGTTTGAGGTACAAGGTGATGTTTTGATATATGTATACAATGATTAAATAATTAAATCAAACAAATTCATATATCTAGCACTTAATTTACATATCATTTGTTGTAGTTAGACATTGAAACTCATTATCAATTTTAAAATACACAATATATTATTATTAATTGTGTATGCTCACCCTACTATGCAATAGATTTTAAAAACTTATTTCTCCCAACTGAAGCTTTGTACTCTTTGACCAACATTTCCCTATTCCTTCCTCCATCCCTCAGCCTCTGGTAACTACCATTCTACTCTACTTCTATGAGTTTGACTTTTTGGGTTCTACACGTAAGTGAGATTATGTAGTATTTGTCTTTCTATGCTTGATGTATTTTGTTTACATTAATGTCCACCGGTTTACATTGCCTCAAAAGACACCATTTTCTTCTTTTTTAAGGCTGAAGAACATTCCACTGTGTATACAACATTTTCTTTTTCCATTCATCCATTGACAAAAACTAAGGTTGATTTAATTACTTGGCTATTTTGACTAGTACTGCAATGAACATGAGCACAGTGGTTTGGCATAGTCATTTCAATTTCATCTCTGGATATATAACCAAAAGTGAGATTACTAGATTATATGTAATTCTACTTTTAGAATTTTTGAGGAATCTCCATACCCATTTCTATAGTGGCTATATTGATATACATTTTCATCAATAACGTACAATGGTTTTCTCCATATCCTTGCCAACACTTATCTTTCATCTTTTTGATAACTACTGTAACAGCTCTGAGGTGATGCACCATTTTGTTTTAAATTTGCATTTCCTTGATGATTAGTGATATTGAACATTTTTTCATGAGCTTGTTGGCTATTTGTACATCTTCTATTGATTAATGACTGTTCAGGTTCGTTGCCCATCTTTTAATTGGGTTTTTTGCTTTCTGGCTATTCAGTTGTTTGAATTATTTATATATTTTGGATATGACTCCCTTATCAGATGTATGATAGGTAAATATTTTTGCCCACTCTGTGGGCTGTCTCTTTTGTCTGTTGCTTTTTTACTGCACAGGAGCTTTTTAATTTGATGCAATACTATTTATGTATTTTTTACTTTTACTACCTGAGCTTTTGGGGTCATGTAAAAAATTTATTGTTATGGAGCTTTTTCTCTATTCTTTTCTAATAATTTTACAATTTCAGATCTTATTTTAAGTCTTTAATTCATTTTGAGTTTACTTTTATTGTTTATGGTGTGACGAAAGGATCCAATTTCATTCATTTCATGTGTATAACAGTTTTCTGGACACTGCTTATTGAAGAGACTAACCTTTCCCTATGGCATATTCTTGCCTCCTTTGTCAAAAGTCAATTGACTGTAAATGTGTGGATTTACTTCTGGGCTTCTCATCCTGTTCCATTGGCTGATATATGGTTTTTTTTTTTTTTAAATGCAGTATCATATGTCTTGATTACAATAGAATTATGATATATTTTTAAATCAGAGTGTGTAATGCCTCCAGTCTTGTTTGTTTCCTTCAAGATTGCTTTAGTTAGTCAGCATTTTTATGGTTTTGTAAGCATTGTAAGATTGACGTTTCTAGTTCTGTCAAAGATGATATTGGAATTTTGATTAAGAGTACACTGAATATGCAGATTGCTTGGGGTAATAGGAGCTTTTAACAATATCAAACCTTCTAATCCATGCACTGTCTTCTCTCAATTTTTCTTTCCTACTTCTCTTCTCACATTAATAGCATAACAGCCAGCAATTGATTTTTCAAGCTAGAGAAATAGTCATTCTTAATTTATTTACTTTTCATTTCTTAAAATTAGGGAGTCTCTAGGTATTATTATTCTAATTCTTATGTAGACTAGAAATCCCCCCACTTTTGTGCAATCTAGCTTCTGTTTGGAATGTTCATTGATTCTTGTCAGATCTCCCACTGTAGCCTTCTAACTGGCTCTTTCCTGTCTTTGGGCCACAAGCAGCATCATTAATTAGGTTCGTCTTAAAGTTAATTTTAATTCAATGTCGCCAACCCCCTCTCCTCGACCCTGCGGAAAACAACACAATATCTAGAGGGTTCTCCTCACAAACTTAAAAATATGATACTTAAAGACTAAGATACTGTAGTCAGTAAGATGTGGGTTTGATACCAGATACAACCATTTAGCAAGGGTGTGAACTTATGTCATTTATTTCTTTGAAGCACAGGACCTCATTTGTAGATGTGATCATAAAGAAATTGTGAGAATTAAAGAAATACGTGAAAAAAAATCATTGTGTTGGGGAAAAGGGAGGTACTTAAAAAATAGTAATTACGATTCATTCTAATACATCCCTTCTCAATTAATCCAGGTGTCAAAGCATTAATAAAACCTAGATTTTCAGCTTTTTTAAACATGTCTAGTCTTTTCATATATATATGTTTATGCTATTTCCTCTGCCTGGAATATTCTTCTCCACCTTGATTACTAAATAAATTGTTTCTCATCTATAGAGATTACATGTCACTTTTTAATGAATTTTTATGAATTAGTGACATATGTAGGCACTATTTGTTTTGTTCTTATAATTCTTTGTCACTTGCGTAAAAATTACTCTGCCTCATATCCTTGGCAGCTAGATTATTTTATATATTCAGCAAATGTTGGCTGAATGAATGCAGTAAAATCTCTCCACAAATGCCTACATTATATATTCTTATCAAAATTGAAATGCAAATCCCATTTTTCTTACAGTCATTTCCCCAAATCCAGCTTTTTAATCTCATTTTTTCTGATATTTCTAGAATTTCTCCCTTTACCACATTAAAATTTCCAGAAAAATGTTGCCACAAGAGAGGGTTTTTGTTTTGCCTATTTGTGTTATTTTTATATGGCAAACGGATATTTAAATGGCAGGAAAAAGGTAGAAAATCTGTCATATGAGATAGACAAAAGTAATTATTATGTAGGGACCAAGTTCTATAATGGAAAGAATAAAGACTTTGAAAACAATCTGTCTAGGTCTTTTCTCATAATAGATTTGCAATTCTTCATAAATTTATTTAAACTGCTATTTCAGTTACTTGAATGAGATTTGCAATATCTGAGTTGAAGGATAAAGTGAAAATTAAATGTAAAATAAACACGTAAAGTTACTAGTGTTGTGGCTTTTTGGTGCCTGTAGTTCAGTGAGCAGGAGGGAGTGGTGTTCAGTGGCGTCTTCATTGCTATAGCTCAGTGAGTAGGAGGGAGTGCTACAGCTCTTTTACTCTTGTCACACGTGATCAGGAGTGTTACAGCTCTTTCACTCACACAGTTTGGTGAGTTCCTGGTTATTGTTCCATGACCAAGAGGGATAAGGTACAGAGACACTACAGAGTAAGGCAAAGTATAATTTTATTGAGTGACAAAAAGAAAGCTCTCAGCAATGAGGGGGAATCCGATAGCGGGCAGCCATCTGTGGGGCTGAGTTCAGGGTTGTTATGGGTTTGAATGGGGGAGTGCATACTGATTTGTCCATGTGTGGTGATATGATTTGGCTTGGTGCCCACCCAAATCTCATCTTGAACTGTAGTTCACATAATCCCCACATGTCTTGCAAGGGACCCAGTTGGAGGTAATTGAATCATTGGGGTGAGTTTTCCCATGCTGTTCTTGTGAGAGTGAATAAGTCTCATGAGAGCTGATGGTTTTATAAAGGGCAGTTTCCCTGCACATATGCTCTCTTGTCTGCCATCAGGTAAGAGGTGCCTTTGCTCCTCCTTTGCCTTTCACCACGATTTTGAGGCCTCCCCAGCCATGTGGAACTGTGAGTCTATTAAACCTCTTTTTCTTTACAAATTATCCAGTCTTGGGTATATGTTTATTAGCTGTATTAAAATGGGCTAATACAAGTGGTCTCATAGAAAGCACCATTCAATTGGTTAAGAGATATCATTCAGAAGGAACTAATCGAGGGAGTGTGGGTAATATGGGGATAGAAGTTCTCACTCCAGTGTTGGTCTCTATCCTGAACTGGCAGCTCAGTTTTCAGGTTTAAAACATTTCTGAAAGTCAGGTTTCACCAGGGACCATCACTGGCTGCCTGGGAATTTGTCTGTCTTCTGTCACTATTGTTAGCACCGGATCTGAAAAAGAGTATGAATTCAACAATTGTCAGATCTAATTTAGATCTTCGGCTTTTTTACTGAAATGCTCATATTTTCTTTAGATCTATAAGAAACATAAATATTCAAATAAACAGGCAAAGGTTAAGAGGAGAAATATTGCAGAATATGCATTAGTAAATACAGTAATATACTATTCATCATCTGTAAAAACTAAAAATGTAAATTAAAGTAACTTTTGAGAGATAATTTTGTAGTCATTAAAGTAGCATATTTTTCTCTTTTTAAATGCACAACTAACTTCAATATGGTTTTGATGAACCTGGTATGCTAATTAATTGGCTGTAGGCATTATAAATGCATATAACCTTTCCATAAAATGCAATGTATTTATATGTAAAAAGATCCATAAGGATATTTATGACCTTTTGCTTGATACATTTCTACTGTATTCTCATAAAATAATTTAATAGAAAACTGTAAATATTGTTATTCATTGTGGCATTTTACAGAGTTGGAATAATTTAATTGAAATCTACAGAATGTGCAATATTAGGATGTCAATAAGTAATACTGCCATAAATTACCATTTAAGAATATTATTTGATCATTAAAAGTAATAAGTGAATACCATATTATCCAACATTGTTCATATAAAATATAATGTGAGTCATATGTGTAACACATACATTTTTAGTAATCACATTATAAAATGGAAATAAAACAGGTAAGATTAATTTTAATAATATATTTTATTAACCAATATGTTTAGAATATTATTTCAACATGTAATCAATATAAATGATGTCTATAAGAGGTTCTTTTACTCTTTATTTGTACTTAGTCTGTGAAATTTGGGTATAATTTACACTTATAGCATATTTCAAATTGGTCGAAATCACTTTTCCAATCTCAATATCCACATGTAGCAGGCTGCTACCATTTTGGACAGGGCAAGACTGCAGACAAACATTCATAAGAAATAGAAATATTCTTAAAAACAGACAGATAATTATTTCAATTGTTTAAAAGAATTGTTCATATATGTTTTAGTGTGCTAGAGTGTAAAATCAGATAGGAGTGTGAGATTATGATCCTTTTTATATAAATTTATATAAACTTTTTATGTAAGTTTGTATATTCATATTTTTATGTGTTTCCAACAAAATGTCTTACACCTTAGAATAGGTACTTAATTTGTAAATTACAGCCATTCTTTTCATATGTCTTCATAAAATACGATGGTGAGCTTCAATTTGTATTACATTCACATTTTGACTCAGTTTCTATGGAATTAAGAAGTCTTTTCAATTTGGAGCTGTTTGGTATGCAAAGTAGGCTGAACATTTTCATAGGGAGTAACAAATTAGTGACCTTTCTGGATTAAGTCAGTCTGGCAGCCTAATATCTCTAATGGTTTGAATAGGCTATATTTGGTTGATCCTATGAGTTAATAAAATAAGAAAGTATATTCAGAACATTATCCAAAAAACCTAGCATTTTACCTTGCACATAGTAGACACAAAATGCATAATTGTTGAATGTAATCAGTTTGAAGCTTTCATCAATTAAATAATAAATGAATTTGTTAAAACGATTTTCTTAGTAGAATTTACTTTTTCTTTACCTATTTCACTATGTTGCCTCCTAATGAAAGAAAGCCATAAACATGAATAACAAGACTTTTTTCGACTTTTCTGGCGGTAAACAAAGCTATCTCTCTTATCGCCATTTCCACCTAAACCTTTCTATGTGCATGAAATATGTCAAGATTTGTGGCTTTCACATATTTATAGTTTTGCTATTTATTAATGATGTTTTAAAATATTTATTTGAACAGTAATATAATTATTCTTCTATTATTATTACATTTCCATATAATTTTAATTTGTTTTCCAATTCAAATTACTAGCTGCTTGTGGTCAGGAGTATTATTTATTATTCTTCACAACCACAAGTAACTTTGGATGATGCTATGCCTTATGAAGTCTTTGAAATGTGTTAACCTCACTTGATTTATAAACACTAAAATAAATACAGCTATAATGTTTTAAAAGTATAAGCACAAGCATTAAATTTATGTTTGGCTCATAGCTAAGAATGATATAACAGTATTTTAGTACTTTTTAGTATAATTTAGCTATGATAAATATTTAATAATAAATATGCATTTCATTAAAGAGGACAAAAGTAGAAAAAGTGGAAATGTGCAAATGATGCAGAGGTGTATTTGAAAATGTTGATGAAATTATGAAAGTATTTATTTTTATTTTTTTAAAACCGTACAGAAAATTTTCTGTTTAATACAGCTGCTGATTTTCAAATGTTCCATGCTTTCATACCAAATCCAGCCATTTTTCGGTGATAGCTTATTTCCTCCTCTTTACCTGCTACAATGATTCAGACGTTTTCTATTTCAGTTTTAGTTTTATTACTATTTTCCTCCACTCCTCTATTCTTCACCACCACTATGCTGCATCATTGTTCAAAAGAATAGTCAGAACTGAGTTTACCTGACCCAAAGCAAATTTAGACTGGAAATAAGAGACTACAATTTGGAAGCACTCCCTGGTTTTAGAAATACAGCCCTATGGATTATACAGTTTATCACCATGTATAGTGTGCTAAAATCAGAATGTAATTATACATATTTCATAACATGGGAACTGCTGACACAAAACCTACTAATTGTCTCCTAGTAAAAACGTATTAGTAGAATACATTTATAGCCATAAACATAATATATACTGTTATGTATCTAGTAATTAATTACTTAATGATTATAAATATTTAGGTTCTTTGTTTCTTATTATGCAATCTCCAACTTTCTCAAGAGCTATCCTAATTTAAGCAAATATTTAAATAGAATCATTTCATCATTTTTTTAAATGATCATATTTATTATCTTATTGCTACATTGGATGTGAAAATAAACTGTAAGATGTTGCCAGAGGATGCAACTTCATGAAGATTATGAAACAACTCAGGCACCCATTGCAGAAGGCTAAAATTGGCTTATCCTGTATGAGGTGGAAGGACTACACATACAACTGTCATCAATGGCAAGATTATTGACGGCATCTGCCATTCGGAATTTACATACCAATGGGAAGTTTAGAAAGGAACTTAAGGAAACATTCACTACCCCAGACCTCTTAGCCAGGAAATATAGGTGAGAAGAAATCAGAAGATGCCTGGAATCTCTACAAACACATAGGTTTACCAACAAAAAAACAAGCCTAAAACCAAGACCGTCAGGAAATATTGAAATCTGCTCTTGAGAGGAGATCCCCATTTTATGATGTTTGGATACAGTCTTTCATTGTCTTGGGAGCAATGTAATAACATTACTAGGATGTTTTCTTGTGGAAATGAAACAAGAAAATAATTTTATTCTAGAAATAAAAACATATTTAAGGATTATGTCTGAAGGACAACATAAACTGGCTAATTGATTATAGATAATATATGGGCATTCAAAGTGATAGAAAAATAGATACATGATAAATATTTCTATGCAGATCAATTTTATTATCGTGAGTTTACTGGGTTTCTATGCAATTGTTTCAATTGCTGAAACAGGTCTTTGGGTGAAATTTATCAAATATTAAATGCATTGCAATAGAACATTTTAAAAGAAGTCTCTAGATCCTATAGCAATGAAGTGTCTATTATAGCAGAGCTCTTAAAGTAGTTTCCCATAGTAATGACCTGAATGACTTTGCAAATTTTCCCTCTCTGGATCAGTGTTAACGATGTTTCAATTATTTTCTCAGAAAATGAACTTGTTATGCCTTAATATAATATCAAAAATTAAATAGTAGTTTTTTTTTTTTGAGAAATTAAGGAAGTAGAAAATGTACCAGTTTGATTACTTCTGAATGATATGGCTCCAGATTTTTACCTTCACAGAGTTACAACTTTTGGTTGAGAATATAATTCTAATATCTGATTTGGGTCTAATCTAGTACTTTTATACTTCGATTTCCCCAGAACTGTGATCTGCAAATTTTCTGAGGATACTGAAACATCTTGAAATATGCCCATTGCTCAATACAGAGTAATTTTTTTAATTTATAATTTTAAAATTGCTATACATTTATAATTGCTATAAATTATATAGATTATATTGATATTAAATTATATTTATATATTATATTTTAAATTAGATTAAATTATATATTTAAAATATATTCCCTTAAATATGATTTATTATGTTATATAAATATAAATACTACAGTTTATATAAATTATATAAATATAAATTATATCTATATAATGTATAATTTATCATAAGCTTAAAATTTATAAACTTAAAATTTGCAAAATATATGTATTTCCAAGGGCTTAGTAAGAGGTCATCTTTTTCTTTCTGTCAACTGTATCTCTCTAAGTGACCTATCCAGTCCCTTAACTGGTACGATCATCTCTGCTGAACACTCTCCAGGCTTTATGTGTCTTAGCTTCACATTTATTTAACTGTTTATTTAATTTCTCCAATTGGGTCTCAAAACATAATTATCTTCTCATCCTGTGTTGTTCTCCATCCTCCTCCTCCAGTCTTTCTCATGTTAATAGATAGTGTCACATTCACTCTGTGTTTAATCTAGCCTAGGAATTATCATTTATTCTCTTCCTCGCAGCACCAACATTCTAGCCATCAGCAAATTCTGTTATCTTTTTTCAAAGTACATCTCATTTGCTTTGCTACTACTCTTGCCCAAGAAAACTTCCCTCATCTGGAAAAATGCAATCGCCTATTTAATGGTTTGTCTGTTCCTACTTTTCTCCCCCTAATTAGCCATTCTTCACACAGCTGCCAATATGATCTTTTAAAATTCATGTCATATTCTTCTGCTAAAAACCCTCCAATGGCTTCTCATTGCACTTCGAATAAAATCAAAGCTCCACACCAGTCTATCCACGATGTAGTCACTGCCTCACTCTCCAGTGCCTGTCTCTTTTTCCTCACTGATTTTCTTCTAACCACACTCAGATGCTCTACATTACTGGAAAGCACTAAACTTATATCTATCCTTAGAGTTTTGCGCCTGCTTTCTTCACCCTCTGCATTTTGATACTCACATGTCTGACTTACTCTTTTTATTGAGGTCTCAGCACAAATGACATCTCAGAGATAATTGCCCTGAGATCTAAATAATTACCTCCGTTCTCTCTGTTTTATCTGCTGCATTATATGGTGCTTGGGGGCATAGTACTAATTGCTATCTGAATTTACCTTACTTGTATATTATTTTTCTTTACTCTAACTATGTACTATATTAAGAACAGTGACTTTTTCTACTCTTTTTATCGCTTTATTCCCACCCACCCGATAGAAGAATAATAGAGCATAGTAGGTATTTATATTGGAATGGGAGGATAACACATGAGAGAGAGACAGAGGTTATGGTTAATATAATACTGAAGTGATTTACATGTAATCCACAATCATCCTAAACTGGGTTTGTATAAATGCTAATCTACAGGATTCTGGGACAGGAAAAGATTGTTTTGGCAAATGAGTTTGGAAGATTCTTTAAGAGATTTATTAAGTTCATTAGCCTGTAAAATATTATTTAAAGTTTTGCAGTAAAAATCCCTATTTAATGATATTTAATCAAATGAATCATAAAGTTAGTTGGTCCTTGAAATTTTTTCTGCCTTTTAACATATATTAAAACATTTAGAAATGCTTTTCTAAATTCGCACAGTATCCAATTTAGAAAAGAATTAATGTAACAAGAGAAAAACATAGATCATTATTTTATTTTAGAGTTGTTTAAAATAAAGCCCCAATAAATAAGACACATATATTTATTTTTGAGAATTTTGGGTAAATTAGAAATAACTATACTGGCACAAAACATGCTAAAGATGCCAATGATGTCAAAAAATCATAGTAACCTGCCAGATAGGTAACTATTATTTAATGATATAATTGATACTGGTTTCTCCACTGAAAAACTGTTAACTGTTTATACAGTAAAATGAGCCCAGGATTCAGAGTATTTCTCTATTTTGATGTCAATAATAGTGGGTTGACACTTGTACCAACCACAAAGTGTTTCTCAAGCAAATTATTTGAAAGAAAACTCATATGTGATATTTTAACTCACTTAGAAATGAAAATTAAATACTTTAAATTTATGGAATAGTTTTGGCTACAAAGTCTTAATATTCAGGACAGTGTTCATATTCTGGACTATTTTATATATCTCTTTCTTTCTAGTAGAAACAGATTGGCCTGATTCTAGTATTTACTGAAGAAATTTTCAAATTTGAATGCTTATTCTGCAAGGCAGCTAATAAGATAATTACAGTTTTAAATAATTTCCTCCATATGTTCACAATTCCTGGATCTCTGCTCTCTCAGAATAAAAAATTCAGTAATAACTGTTGATGATGAACAGATAACTTGTACAAAACATTTGTTGATGTTTGTCATCTAGCATATGCAGGGCCATAGAAATATTGTAAACCACACAAAAACCAGCTCATAAATTTTTAGAGAAAAATATCAGCATGGAGTTTAACAATTAGTACTTAAAAAATAAAATAAAATCATGCCAGTATTAATAGATCTTGGTTTAATTCAGATAGTCATGGAAAACAGGTGTCACTGAAATGTGACTATTCATTTAGATAAAATGACTACTCTAAACTATTTTTCTTTTTTTTCAGTCTCGAGTTTTCTTGTGTGCATGAAAACAGTATAGGGAAAACTGTTCATAGAGTAGGGGTATTTTCGAAAAAAAACTTTGCAAACAGTTAAATGAAGTGTGGTTCAAATTAGTTTCAACAGTTGTTTCTAACAGAAAGTTTTATTAAGCACAATAGTAGTTATATTTTCATATAGTTCATTAACTCTAAGTAAAATTTTTAGAAGCTAATTTATCTACAGTAAAATATCAGATAATTATTGAATATTATTCTGAATAGTTAAAATTTTAACCTTGAAGACTAAAATGATAAGCTTTCAGGGAAATAAAAACATAAATATTTGTAGATTGAAAGTCCTGATACAGAATTAAGAAAAGCATAAAATATAAATGTATTTGGAATTGGTTATTATTAACATCCCAACAAGCTGTATTATTTAACCAGCATAATATAACAAGTTATGTACTACAGCTTGTATATATACACAAACACACATACACATTTAAACAAAGCTTTACACTTTCTCTCCTTGCTGCTTATCATTAGTTAAATTATAGAAATAGTCCAGCCTTTACTAAACAACCTTGTAAGCCAATCTTAGTGTCCTACCATGGTATTGAATTGTGTCGTGAATGGTTTTTCTAAATTTATTCTATTTAAATGTTTTTCTAGGCCTCTCATATGTATTTTCTATTCAGTAACATTTTAAAAACTTTTTTATGTTGGAAATAAAATAAAATTACCCCAAAATGTCAACATTGACACAGAAAATTAAAATTATTGAAATTAAAACTTGGAAATGAAGAGTATTTCATGGTGTATGTGTACCATGTTTTCTATATCCAGCCCATCATTGATGGGAATTTTGTTTTATTTTATGTATTTGTTGTTGTGAATAGTGTTGCAATGAATATACACATGCATTTGTAATAGAGTAATTTCTATTTCTCAGTAGTGGGATTGTGGGGTCAAATGGTATTTCTGTTTTTAGGTCTTTGAGGAATTGCTATACTGCCTTCCTCAATGGCTGAACTAATGTATATTCCCACTAACAGTGTAAAGTGTTCCTTTTCCTCCACAATCTCAAAAGCATCTGCAATTTTTGACTTTTTAATAATAACTACTCTGACTGGTGTGAGATGGTATCTTATTTTTGTTTTTATTTTCATTTTGAGGGTAGAGCATGAAAAGAGGGAGAGGATAAGGAAAAATAACTAATGGGTACTAGTCTTAATACCTGGGTAATAACATAATCTGTTTACAACAATCCTCCGTGACACAAGTTTACCTATGTAACAAACCTGTCCATCTACCCTTGAACTTGAGGGTTAAAAAAAAAGGATGGCATTCATGTTTTCATTAATTGGAAATGTATGGAACACACAGAATAAATTCCAAGGAAGTTAAATGGAAAAAAAAATGACATTTTTCTCTATTATTATTAACTGAATGCTTACGTTCCCTCAGAATTCATTTGGGTTAGGTTGAAAACCTAATGAGGTGAAATCTTCATGAATGAAATTAGTGCCCTTAGAAATTTCTGAGTGCCCTTTCCCAGCCCAGCCAGACTTCCTCATCCCTTCCTGGCTCCCATGGCAGAAATAGCCCTGGCTTGAGTTCCCTCGTCAGCCCCCATGGTCCACACATGCCCCTTGCTTCCTCCATACCACCTTCCCCAGGATTGGGTGGTGGTAAGGCTTCTACTGAAACTCCCCAGCCCCAACCAGTGGACAAATTGGAGAAGATCCTGGATAATTTGTGACTCAGTTCCCACAGTGCAATAAGGCCCAGATGACCAACATTCTTCAGCAGATCAAGACAGCACATACCACCATAGCAGGCCTGACAATGGAGGAACTTACCCAGTTGGTTGCTGCATGTCTGGCAGAACATGAGTAGGTGGCAGCAAATATTCAGCTACTTGTTCGTATCTGGGTCTTGTTCCCTGCTCCACTGGCCCAAATCAGTACCCCAATGTTCTTGCCTTCTGCCCAAGTTTCATATCCTGGAAAGTCTTCACATACTCCAACCAACTGTAAGCTGTGTCTAATGTGCCAGAAACTCATCCAGCCCAGTGAGCTGCATCCAATGGCGTGTACCCATGTATTACACAAGGAGTATATCAAATTCTGGGCCCAGATCAAAACAAATGACACTTGTGCATTTATCCAACTCTTAAATGATGGACCTCACTAGGGAGGAAGAAGAGGAGAAACTGATATGAACAGGAAGCGTGGGTTCAAGATTTCTAAAACTCTATATTTATACAGTGACATATACTCATGTCATGTACATTTCTATTATATAGGTAATGTGCATATGGAAAGTCTGTATTTTAATGTTCACAAATGAAAGTATGAATATTATGCAGAAACTGTTCCCCCTCATCTTGCAATTCCTTTGGGGGATGCGGATTGTAGGAAAGATGATGTTTAGTTTGCTTTCGAAATTATGATATCCCTGCCTAGGGCTGTTTGCAAATAAAATGTAAAAACCGAACCAAAACAAAACAAAACAAAAAAAAATAAGAAATTTCAGAGAGCTTTCTAGCATTCTTTCTGTAATATGAGGATTCAGTGAGTTGACAGTCTGTAACTGCACAAAGGCCCAACAATTCTGGCACTCTCAGACTCCCAGCTTCCAGAACTTTAAAAAGTACATTTCTTTTGTTTTTAAGCCACTGTCTTGTTTTTTGTTATAGGAGACTCCTTAACTTCTGCCTATAGGTCATTATTTCTGAAAAATATAGTTTGTATTAATTATACAATTTTGTTTAATATCCTTCTTAATTATGCTATTTGGTATTTTGAATTATTTATGTCGTGTCTGATTTTTCTGTTCTTTTTTGCTATTATAAATGTTATTCAATAAAAATTATTATAAATTATTTTTTAATTACTTCTTAACTATAAATTCATATGAAAAAATAACTAAATTGAATGTTTTCTCTCTCCCCATTTTTTTCTTTCTCATTCCAGTTTTACAATTTATTTTCAAATTAATTGCTTATTAAAAGTTTGCATAATATTCATTAGTGTGCAATCATGTTTGTTTTTGATGCTTATAAAAATGGATTTAGGTAGTTGACCTTCTCTAACTACTGCTGTTATTTAAAAGTATAAATAGAACTGGGTAGCCCAATATGTTTCTTTTTCAGGCTAGAAAATTGATTTGTTAAAATCTCAAATACTTTTATATTAGAATTCCTTTAATGAGGAGAAACATATTAGATATGAAAATAGTAAATGTTGGTCCTCTCCACAGATGAAATTATTTAAGCGACGTAACATTTAATTATAAACTTACAACTCTAGCTTTTGTGTAAAGTCATGCTTTCCTTTTATTGCATAAACAGAGAAAAGGAAATTTATCTATAGTTGGTATTAGTTGGTAATGCTTTCCTTGAGATGAATATCTGTGGAGAGAAGCATTTCATCACCTTTCCCTTATAGCTTTTAACTTCAATTTCTTTTCTTGTAAAATTCTCTGTAGTGTCCAAGGACACTTTAACTATAGAAAAGTTCATTCCAACATAACTTAGAATTAAAAAAATAAAAGCAACTCTTCCGACCTACCCAAATTTGGGCCCAGTTTTACGTGGTGGAATGATTGTTTAGAATGAGGGGATGTAATTTTATGATATGAAATCCTCAATTGTTTATATTTTTAAAGATTAAAGAAAGAGATAGCAAAGAATGAGCCACTGGCTTTGGAGTTAGAAATATCTGAGCTCAAATTTGTCTGCTGATTTTTAATTTCATGACACTGAGAAAGCTTATTAAAATTCCTAAACCTCAGAAAGACTTAATAGAAGTAAATGTATATATGTGTACACACACACACATATTATATATATATATATATATATATATATATATATATATATATACACACACACACATATATAACAACTTAGTTCCAAACTGTGTTTATTACTTATATAAGTAGGTTTCCATTGTTAAATTGGTGTGTGTGTGAAAATGCAAACGTGTGTGGTGTATGTATGTTCATGTGCACAATTTAATAGATTTGGAAGCATAGGCATATAGAGTAGCCACTTTATCTGAAGGAAAGAGGTTTTATTTATTTATTTATTTATTTATTCATTTATGTTTGACAATGTTTCTGCTCTGTTGCCAGGCTGAAGTGCAGTGGCACACTCTCAGCTTATTGCAACCTCCAACTCCCAGATTCAAGTGATTCTCCTGTTTCAGCCTCCCAAGTTGCTGAGATTATAGTCATGCATCACCACACCTGGGTAATTTTGTATTTTTAGTAGAGGGGGGGTTTAGCCATATCAGCCAGGATGGTCTTACACTCCTGACCTCAGGTGATTGATCCGCCTGCCTCAGCCTCCTAAAGTGGTGGGATTACAGGAATGAACCACTGTGCCAGGCCTCTGAAGGAGAGAGGTTATTGATAGGAACTTGAATTTAAATTTTAGATCCTCTATCCATTAGCCACATGACCTTGGATAGGTTACTTAATTGTTATTTTGTTTTATCTACCACCTATTTGCTCTCTCTAGTCCAGCCAGTTAGTGAAATTATTTGAACAAAACTAAGTTTTATTCCAGAGCCAATTCTTTACCTCTTCCATATCTTTTATTACAGCCTAGCTAACCATCTCATCATGCACATTGCTTAGATGAAGGAAAGGATGTCAAAGAGCAAACTCCTCTCTTTGTCTCTCAGTGCAATTACTAAACACATATTACATCTTTCTAAAATTTCTTACTTCTATCTATCAATACTGCCATAACAACAATATGAAGTTTAAAAATTTATGTAATGTTCTGCTTAGAATATACATCAAACCATTTCTGCAAAGTACTGTGTGAACCAATTCCTAAGAGACATCTGTATTGAATCAAAAATTCCCTGGAGCTATAATTATTTTTTTGTTTGTTTTGTTTCATTAGTTTTTTGTTTGTCTCTTTTTCTTCTTCTTATAATCTTCACTTTGAAAAAATTACATCAAATTCACAATCAGGCTTATTCTACTCTTCCCAACAAAATAGTGGAAATGAAATAATATGTATAGCAGAATATTGTCAATTCACAGTTACAGTAATGCTTATGAATGTGGCATTTAGATGCCTGACAGATGTTTGCCTCTGTAATTGTTTAGATTTACTTTTTCAATTTTTTTGTGTGATGTCTCTTAACAGGAAGCCTAGATCTAAAATTTAGCATTGAATAATTTTTTCTACTAAAACTCTGTAAGAAACTAATAATGTCATTGTTATTTCTATTATTTTTAAGTATATGTGGTTCTTATTTTAGATGTCTGCAAGAGAGTCAATCACTCTTTATTACCTTTTAAAGATGAGTCTTTTGCAGTCCTCTTCTACTAACCTCCGTTTGAGATAGAATTCTTCTTTCTTCAATGAATTTCATGTTCAAACTGTATTATTTACTTCCATATTTTTGTTTATAACTTACGTAAATATATTTTTACTGTTCAGTTGATAATCTTTTTCTTTAACTGAGAAAAAGAATTTGGGTTGGAATAGACTGCATCACATTTATCCATTAAAATTAATAGACAAATATGACACAATTTTCAGTAGGAAATTAAAATTGTTGACTAAAAATTGAGTACTATGTTAAATAGAAGTGGTGAAAGTAGGCATCCTTGTCTTGTTCCGGTTCTCATGAGGAATGCTTTCCACTTTCCCTGTTCAGTATAATGTTGGCTGTGGGTTTGTCATAGAAGGTTTTTATTACCTTAAATTATCTCTCTTCGATGCCAATTTTGCTGAGGATTTTAACCATAAAGCAATGCTGGATTTTGTCAAATGCTTTCTCTTCATCTATTGAGAAGATAATATAATTTTTGTTTTTAATTCTGTTTATTTGATGTATCACATTAATTGACTTGTGTTTGTTAAACCATCTCTTTGTATAGGTTACAAAGCTGTGATGCTTTCCTCACAGCTCTTAAAATTCTTTCCTTCATCTTGAAATTAGATATTTTGAAGACTATGATTAGTGTCTCAGGAGTTCTTTGAACTTCTTGCATGGAAATGTCTAGATTCCTCCTGAGGACGGGGAAGTTTTCCTTGATTATCTCCTGAAACATGTTTTCCAAACTTTGAGATGTATCTTCTTTCTCTGGAACACAAATTACTTTTAGGTTTGGCCATTTAACATAATCCCAAATTTCTTTGAGGCTTTTTTATTTGTTTCTATTGCTTTTTCTTTTTCTGATTGTAACCCAATTAGAAAAAGAAAAGCTTTCTCTTTGAGCTCTGAAGTCCTTTCTTCTACGTGTTTTATTGTTGAATGTTTCCAGTGCATTTTGTATTTCTCTAAGTGTGTCTTTCGTTTCAAGAAGTTGTGATTGTGTTTTCTTTTTATTATTTATTGCCCAGCAGCATTTTTAATCTATATCCTGTATTGTTTTTTAAATTCATTTTTATTGTTCTTTGCCTTTCTCTGTTATCTCCTTGAATAGCTGAATAACCTTCTGAATTCTTTATCTGGCCATTCAGACACTTACTCTTGATTTGGATCAATTGTTGGAGAGACAGTGTATTCTTTTT
This sequence comes from Saguinus oedipus, assembly GCA_031835075.1. Lineage (NCBI taxonomy): Eukaryota > Metazoa > Chordata > Mammalia > Primates > Cebidae > Saguinus > Saguinus oedipus. The sequence goes on from CM063185.1 coordinate 60,425,024, forward strand.
GGGTGTTAGAGAATCCTGTTTTGTCATATTACTAGAATTACTTTTCTGATTTCTTCTAATTTGGGTAAACTATTTCAGCGAAATGGTCTGGAACTCAAGATCTGCTGTTCAGATTCTTTTGTCCCAAGGAGTGACTCCTTGATGTGCTACTCTCCTCCTTCCCCTAGTTATATGGTTTAGCTCTGTGTCCCCACCCAAATTTCATCTCAAAATGTAATCCCAGTGTGTCAAGGGAGGGACCTGATGGGAGGTGATTTGATCATAAGGGTAGTCTCCCCCCATGTTATCCTCATGATAGTGTGGGGTTCTTATAAGATGTGATGGTTCAAAAGTGGCAGTTTCTCCTGCATTCTCACTCTCTTTCACCACCATTTAAGACATGCCTTCCTTTCACTTCACCTTCTGCCATGATTATAAGTTTCCTGAGGCCTCCACAGCCATGTGGAACTGTGAGTCTTCACAAATTACTTGGTCCTTGGTAGTATTCTTATGCCTGTATGAAAACAGACTAACATAGAAAATTGGTACCAGGAGTGGGGCATTGCTATAAAGACAACCTGAAACTGGAAGCAACTGGGTAATGGGCAGAAATTGAAACAGTTTGGAGGGCTCAGAAGAAGACAGAAAGATATGGGAACATATGGAGTTTCCTAGAGACTTGTTGAATGATTTTGACTAAAATTCTGATAATAATATGGTCTCAGATGGAAATAAAGAACTTATTGAGAGGTGGAACAAAGGGGTAGGTGGATCTGGTCTAAGACGCCCTTTAGGTAGGGTTTCTCATGGCCACCATAGGGAGTGAGATGGTGGTTAAAAAGCCTCACCCAGGCCCTAGGCAGTTGGTGAGGCTGATCTCGCTTCCAGAGTACCTCTCTCAGACCTTGCCTCTGGCTGTAAGCTTCCCCACTGAGAAAGCAAGCATGGCTTTCAGACCTTGCTCCTCTCCATCTGCCCACACTATCATTGGTAGCTTCTGTGCTCATATGTGCTTATATGTGCAGTAGTCCCCATTCATCCCCTATACTCTGCTCAGATAATTAGTGCCCAGTAAAAATTATTATAAATTTCAACTGAAATTTATAATAATAATAATAAGAAGAGTGCTGCCAGGGAGAATAAAATGCTCATTTTACTCAAGGGCATGTGAATGTGAAAGTGTTGGATAAAGGATGAAAATATTTGATAGTATGATGCAACCTGAAGGAAACTGAATGATAAAGAAAATGTGACTTTCTTCTATTTATCTTCATTGGTTGTTTCCTCTGTGGTTTACCTTGTCCTACAATTGTAAAGGGATATTGATCCTTATCACTCTCAGATTCATTCTCTCCTGTGCCATTGGGACTTTGAAAGGTAGGATTTGCTGTCCTTGACAGACATACTGTTGTCATTCTTATCAGATCTTTTCAGCAGCTTTTTCTAAAGTTCATAGTCTCTAAATCTGTAGCTTCCTTTTGTTTCCTCTTTGCAATAAGTTACTGAACAAAGTCTTTTTCCCCCCATCTTCTTTCCTACTGTTTTCTTCCTTGCTTCATCAACCTCCACTTAGTCTGATATTTTGTGCAGTTGTGCACTACTAACCCTTTGGACTGATATGACACATGTCTCTTTTCTGTCACGCTTCATGGACGTTTCATTGCTGGAAAAAATACTTTCTCCTGATTGCTTATCGTTGGCCATTCAAACCACCTTGGCGAGTGTTAGTAAATACTTTTGGAATATCTCTTAGGATAACATTAAAAAATAATTTTCAGATAAAAGGGCACTTTGTGGCTTGGTTATTCTCCTGAGGTGGATTTTCTCATTTGTTATTTGGCATTTACTTGAGAGCTAGCTGCAAGCTCTATCTGTGGGACTATCACCAGCTAGTCGTTTTGTGTTCAATGGCTAGGCCCCTTGCTTTCAAGTTTCTCAGTTGCAGAAAGTTCTCAACAGGTAGTCAAGCTATTACTGCTATTGTATTTTAGTTTGTAGAATATTTTATGTTCTGTATATTATTTATTTCTTATGGAATAACTATGTAATTCTACTTAATTTATCTTTGCTATATTTGTAGAGTAACTTCAAAAATCTCTTCACAACTACAACTGAATTAGTGATTAAAATAATTCATTCATCAAAACATTTACATAAACTCTCTGTACATTCCAAATTACCATGTCACTTTAAAATTATATAATCTTTTTAATCTCATAACTATTTTTTAATAAAAATTTGATATTCCTAGTTTTAACATTGAGTAATGTGGATATTTTTAAAACTCACTGCCTCAAACAATACTACCTTGTCTTCATTTCTTTGGACAGCTCTAACAAAATACCATAGACTGGTTAGCTTGTAAACAAACAAACAAAAAAAACTGTCATAGTTTGGAAACCTGGGAAGTCTAAGGTATTGCCAGATTCAGGTTCCAAAGAGGGTTCTTATCCTCATTTGTACATGGATCTTATTAATGTGTCCCCACATGTCTACATTTAAAACCTATGGGAAGGCTTGGAGATGGTCCAAATACTTTTGGACCACAGTGCAGCTCATTATCTTATCTAGAAATCATTTAGAAATAATTTAAGGAAAAAATGTTGCTTTTTCAAAGGAAAAAGATAAAACTATTTCACAGACCTAAGAATGTGTTGCAAAAATTGTTTTTTTCTCTTCTCACTTGGGCCCAGTGGTTGATGGCCTGCAAATTGAAGGACAATATACATATTGACAGGAGAAAAGACAATGTTGATTTTTGTGCTTATGAAGAAACTCCCAATAATTAACAAAGACATAGAATAGCTGGAATTAAAAGTTTCTATATATCAATTTAACAAAAGGAGAGTTTTTAGGGCTTCAGTGAGAGAGTATGAGAGAGTCTATTGTGTTGTTTAATGGTAACAGAGATGGATTATCTTCTTGGCAGCTGAATTCGCAGGAAACTCCCTTTGGGGATGGTTAATAGCAGCTAGATTTCGGGGAACACAAGATTTCTTCTGCATCTTCTGTAGTTCAAATAGTAAAGTAAAATTTTACTTTAAAATAAATGGTATGCCAACTTTGGAAGTCAAAGAGGATCCCTACAAATGGTAGAGCTAGAAAATTCTACCTTAAAAATCTTCAAATTACATTTTAAGCTTGTGTATGAAATGTCTGTACCATTATGAAGCTTTTAAAAGAAATTGCCTCCATTGCATGGTTCTTATTTTTAAAGTCAGTAGGTTAAGGCAATCAAACAGTATGTAGTGAGACATGGCTCATAAAGCAAAATATAATTTGCTTATATTTATTTTAATTTTAAACATATAAATGTGTATATACTTGGTTTAAAATTTATACTGAAAATAGTTTAGACTTTTAAACTGAAATAAATAAGTTGTTTTCGAGATTTCTATAAAAGTTAGTTAAGAAATCATAATCTGCTATGTTTCAGCATCACAGAATATATCAGCTGAGTGCTTCTTAACTAAGAGTTGTGTTTATAAACCCGTAACTTCATTCAGTAATTGTCATCTAAAGTAAATTAATAATCCTCTTCCCAGTGTAGATCAGTGTTTGGCATAAAGTACACACATGTATGTTTGTTAAACAAGTAGAAAAATAAATGCTTTTTCAATTGGAACTGTCATGGTTATGTACTTACAGCATAGAAAGAAAAAATAAATTAATTTTTTAATCATTAGAGACAATCTTATGAACTCTTAGGATGATAATATGTGCCTGTTTTTTTGTAATAGTCCTGCTTTATACTTATTATCCTATTGTAACTATTCATATCCCTGTTCACTACCAAAATGTCCCAGGTTGGGCAGTAAATTTTATGGTTCTTCTACTTATTTTTTCATATTGGATATATAAAGTGTATGGTAAAGAATAGAAAATTGCTTGGGTTGCTTCACTGTTTTTATCTCTATTCAGGTTCCCAATCTATATGGTTTGAAATTCCCAAACTATGGATTTTTTACATAAATATGATAGTTTTCTACCTCAAAATATTACTTCGGTTTCAAAAATCTAATGCCAAAACTTTATATAATTAATTTATTTGAGTCAAGGGACTCAAAGTGTACTAAAATTATATATTGCATGTATGCTTATTTCTGAGCTACTAGTAATTCAGCTTTTTATTGTTGGGGGTTAAGGCTTTTGGCTTCCTAAAGTTTCACTAAAAACCTCTGACATGAGGCAAATTCATTAATAATAGAAAAGGCATAGAAATTTATTTAATGTGTATACAAGAGAGCATTCAGAATGAAGACCCAACTTCCCAATGGAGTACAGAAGCTTATATGTTATCTTGAAATTACAGAAAATATGAGGTTGCAGAAAGGCAGGTTATGTATGGGAAGGGGGAGAAGAAGAACTCTGTTGAAGGACAATAAATGGTTACTAGGGAAAATGATAGATCTGGGAACATAAGTTAACCTGTAAATAGTTCTCTTTGAAATCTAAATGATCCTTGGAGATAATCATTACCTCACAAAAAGGTCTGTTCAGGTGTGGATATATCTTTGGTCTTACAGAGAGGAAAGAAAACTGAAAAATGTTTCCTGTGATTTAAGCCAATATTTACCTTCTCCTCTGTATAAAATAATTTTCAGGATTCTAATTTCACTAAACTGTTATATCAATACCCTATCATTCACTTTCAACAAAGCTATTCTTTATACTAAATTACCGCAGTGTTCTTTTTGGAAACCTAATGTTTAGAAAAATCCAAAAGATGATCTATCTATTACTTAAAGCTGAAACACTTAAATCTATCTATTGCTTAAAGCCGAAATGCTTACTATTTAGCAAACATTTACTTTGTTAACTATTTCTGAGAGTGCAAAAGTTTCCTTTGAAAATGAGACATAAAATCAAGAAATGCAATGAAAGCTTTAGGACTGGAAATGTCTTAGAGATTATCTTGTTCAATATGTGGTTTTTTTTCATACAAGTAAACTGAAGGAGAATATGAAATCAATAAGCAATAGAGAATATTGTGAGAAAAATTTTTACTTTACATTTTTAAGTTTTAATACCTTGATCAGCAATTATTTTTAGATGGAGCTTAGTATAAAGTCATTTATATAATGCATTTTTAGTGTTGAAATCTTATTGTTCATGGTTCTAAATTCAACTCAAAAAATGCCTCACATGCAATTTGCCAGTAAATATTTTATTTAAAAAGGTATCCTTTTTAGAGAACAGATTACTGTGAACGCAATGTAGCCAATCTTTTTAAAACAGTTTATTACTACAAACTTTAGAAAAAAATAATAATAGTGATGGTTGATAACAATACAAACAACATAGCTGTATTAACACATTTCATCAAATATCCCTGTGAGGTCAGTACTTTCATTAACCTATTTTCATTACATATGAGTAAGCTGTGGTATCTGAACTCAGTGATCCTGGCTCACAAAATTGCCTTATCACCAGGAGCGGTGGTGCGTGCCTAGACCACCTACTCAGGAGACTGAGACTAGAGGATCTCTCCAGTCCAGGAGTTCTGGGCTGTAGTGTGCTATGCCGATCGAGTGTCCGCACTAAGTTCGGCATCAATATGGTGATCTCCCGGGAGAGGGGAACCACCAGGTTGCCTAAGGAGGGGTGAACCGGCCCAGGTGGGAAACGGAGCAGGTCAAAACTCCTGTGCTGATCAGTAGTGAGATGGCGCCTGTGAATAGCCACTGCACTCCAGCCTGGGCAACATAGCAAGACCCTGTCTCTTAAAAAACAAAACGAAACAAAATTGCCTTATCAACCACTACATTATTTTGTAGAGCAAACGTATTATCACCGAAACTACTGTTTGAAACATTTGAATACACATTTAAATCATTTTCATACATATTTACTGAAAACTTATATGAACTAAATACTATTTTACCACATTTCTTGTTTTGGCAATGAAATAAAACAGTGAAAAATTATTAGGTGTAACCTAGTGAGCAAGCAGAAAATCGTGTGCTTTTGTCCTTCTCTTAGCGTGTAATAAAGCTTGCTGTTTAATATGAAGATGATGATCTTGATACACTGTCAAAGAACATGTATATGGGGCTGCTTTTGCTGTTAATAAAGGGTTACATAAGCTATACTTAACATTTTTAGGAAAAAGTGCAATGGCACAGAAGTTAGGAGAACTTGGGTTTAATACCTGCTCTGTAAGTGGTTATTTGGCTTTAGCCAAGTTATTTAACTCTGTGAGAATTATTTTCCTCTTCTTTAAAGTGAAGAGATAGAATTTTTGACCTAGACCAGCTTACAGATTCTTTATAGGTCTATTCTAACATTCTATGAGTCTATGATCTAGGCCTCATTAGTGGGTGCTATTAGTACTAATCAGGACCAAATGAAATATATTAAGTTGCATTTTGCATGTGATAGGTGCTGCCAGATTTTAGATTCCTACTTTTAATTTCTATTTTGAGATCCTCTTCTACCTTCTCTATGCTTTTTTAGGAAGCTTTGCTCTTAGAAAAGAACAAAACACATGGACTGGATTGAGATTGTTCAAGAATTTTTAAATTATGTAACAAATTAGATTATAAAGATTAAACCTCAATAATAAGAATAAACTAAATGTTTAAATGTTAGAAACAAATGTCAAATTGACCAGTCTAACAGTTCTCTATCTGAACTGGAAAGAAAAATAAATATATTCCTATACTTTGTCTATGTAGGAAAGTTATATAACATGTCAAGAGTGAAGAATGAGTTTGGATAAGATACTCTTCATGGGATCCTTTTACTGTGAACCTTGAACAGTGTGCTTGAGCTGTTGGAAGCAGGCTGAAACAATTGGAAAACACTGCATTAGTGGGAGGTAAGGAAGGCATCTGCAACTCCTGAAGTAAAAGGAACTTTTCTGCAGAGAAAATCAGCTTAGTTACAACACTCAAAGCTCAGACGTCAATCCGTCCCCAAGCAGGACAAGTGTGGGTGATACGTGGAAAGGCTATTTTAAAATCTGCTTGAGCTTGCCAATCTGGAGATTTGCCCAGGAAAGAGAGCCTCGGAAAAATCAAGATGCAAACAAGCAAATGTTATCAAATTTATGCAGAACTTGAGAGTCACAAAAACTCATTGGACAGAATCCCATTACTAAGATTTTATCATTAATAATTACTATGACAGATAGGTATTTTAACTCTCTTTTCTCTCATGCCTATTACAATGACTTAATAAGTATGTGTATTTGTTTTGTGCAATATCATGATGGAAAAAGTACTATTCAAACATGTCCTTATAAAGCTAATTCTGTTCTTTTGGACCAATCTGAATATTAATCATTTTATGAATATGGCTATGCTGTCAAATAGAAGTGGTAGGGATAGTTTTTTCTAAAGTCAGAGTATTTCATTTTGAATGCTTAAGAAAAATCACAAAAGCCAAGTGCTACTTTCCTTTAAAAGAAAGGTTTGTTTAACATCTTGAATTATGCAAAATATTTAAGTGACATTAAATAATAATGAATATTTTCTGCAATATCAAAAGAATATTTTTGTCAGTAAAGTGATGCCAATATATTGAGTGAAACACTATTAAAACAAGACTATTAAAGTTTATTGGCTATGTGTGTTAATGTCTTTAGCAGACATGATTTGAATCAGTATGACTTATTCTACATGAGGTATTTTTAACGAAAATGTATCACACAGACAAACTAAACCATTTCCAGGAATATTGTAACAGCTTCAAAATAAGATGCTATGGTGTTAAAGGGAAGCATATGATTCTTGGTGTTAGTGCCAGAGAGCTTATAGTTTTAATGCGTTGAATCACTATGAGTGATGACATGAATGATTAGATTTTGTAATAGCAACTTAATTTGAAAAGAGATTCTGGGATTCAGGGATTTACCTAAAATTTCTCAACAGAGTGATAAAGAATGTTGCTTTCTTTAAACAAACACTTCATGGTGTAAGGATTATTTTTATAAGCAATAAGATAGATTTGAGTTGATGAAATTACTCCAGATGGAGTGTAAGTAATATTTCATTCCTGCAAAAAACATTTTATATCTTGTTATTGAGATGGTCATCCTAAAGATACTTATTTAAGATGCAAAATTCTGGCATCTAAAATTGCAATGCTATTTGATGACAGGTAGATCAACAAGATGAGGTTATAATTATTAACAGTTGAGAAATTAAAATATAGTTAAATGCAGAGCCACCAAACTAGGATAAAAATTCACCGAAGGTTTAATTGACCAGTACTCTTTTGGAATATATTAGTATTGATGCATTCACTTTAAAAGATCAGCATTAACACTATCAGCCCAATCATCATAGATCACTGATGATAACCAGATGGCAATTATTACAGCACACTGTCAATAAAGTTATTATTTTAGACTATGTGGTGATGTGGCTTGGAATAAATTCTAACTACTTATAAGAAATTGAAAGAAGCAACATTCAAGTTATAAGTGATGTTTAATAAAAGTCCTCACTCAAAAAATCCTAGAAAGCAAACTCTTTTACTGGGCATCGTTTAACCATCACTAAACTTAATACAGTGTATACTTTATTCTTTTTAGAATGACTAGCATAGGGCATAATTTTCTTTTGAATCAATCATATTTTCAAAATTTTGCAGTTAGGAATTGATTTGCTGTGAAAGTTACATTATTTTCTTTCAGTAGCTTTCGTTCAAACTGTAATGAAATAATTGTGTAATTGGTTGTTTAATGGCTGTCATTCAGCAATGACTATTCCCATGATTAAAAGTTCTGTGAAGACAGGAATGGTGAATGCCATGTGAACCACAGCACCAGCACTTCCCTCCATGGTAGACAGTCCCTCAATAAGGAATTGCTTATTAATTAAATAAATGCATAGGTCCATAGCTGGTAACTGGGGAGAAAGGGAATTCAAACCAAACTGCTGACTTCATGTGCAGACACTAATTTGAAACATGGCAGAAACAAGCATCAAATTCGTGGATATATTTCTCAGTGAACTCAAACATTATTATTGAATAAACTATGTGTGAAATGAGTAACTTGATCAAATTAGTCAGTCATTCTTGTGGCATGATTTCATGGTTTGCTATTTATGGAAATGCCTTTAGGTTACAGTTTATACTACATATGATTCTAGACATTTCATGGCTAGGGCCACTGATTTAATTCTCAGAGGAAAAATTAGGTTTTCCAGGAAAACCTTATTTTCCCCCCACATTTTGTAGCCTCAACTCTAGATAGAAATGCCTGTCTTGTTCTAAATGAAAAATCTTGGATGAAACATGAGCAGACATTAGGGTTTCCCATTTCAAAATCTGAATCATCAGTTAATCAACTGAGTCACTGTTAAGAAATTCTTTCAAATATGAAATTCACTTTTGGTTCAAAATTACGTTGTATTAATAGCAACCAAGTGATATACATTTTATCCCTTTTATTTCTGAAAATTTCCATGAGATAAATGTTAGCACCCCAATTTGCAGAAAATGAGACAGAGACAGAATTTAGATCAAGGTCTTCCCAATTTAAACACTTAATCAAGTGATTACTCTACAGTAAAATAAAGATAGTAATAAATATACAGATCACCCTTGAGCAACACAGGTTTCAATTATATAGGTCTACTTATGCTCAGATTTTTTTTCAACCAAGCAAATAAAACCTCTGTGGGATGCAAACCCACCAATATGTAGGGACAATCTTTAGTATACATATATTCCACAGGGTGGACTGTGGGATTTGAGTATGCACCAATTTTGTGTTTATGCAGCATCCTGAAACCAATCCCCCAACTATATTGACATACGAGTGCACTACTGGTCATAGTAATCTCTAGATATTAGACATGAGCAAAAACTAATGTATTAATGTGATTTGTAACCTAAAAATAATGTATACAACACAGGTTATTGTTAGGGTCATTTAATCCAGGCTCCAGAGCCCTATGACTAGAGAAAAACACCTTGAGTTGACATAAAATTCCATGAACATAAAAAACAAACAAACCTAAAGTATCCTTGCTGCAGAATTATAAGAACTCTTAAGAAATATATGAGACTTTACTTCTATGATTCTATGAGTTATTGAGTCTTTAAATGTCATAATCTTTTCAAAATACAACCATGACTATTAATATATTAACTAATATATTAATAGTAGGTGTAGGTGGAGCTCCCTAGGGCTTCTGAGAGTCTTGGAGAAGCATTCTTATTATGTGCTGAAGGAGAGGAAGAGCCAGGTGAGGACTAGCCTCCTCCGAGCCTTTTTTAAGAAGAAGGATTACATAGGTTATAGAATCATACTTATAGATCACAACGTTGTAAAAATTCTTTTTTTCCCCTATATTTGGCAAAACTGATACTGAAGAAAAATCCAAAATTCAATTCGCCACCTTCTTGGTGACCAAGACAGATATTTACTTGTTTTCCCCAGTGAAATGTATCCCCACAATACTTCAGTGTTCTGCAGGGCAAAAACAGAAGACACAGGATTTTTGAGGAATTCATAGCTAGTAAATATGTCAGAGATTGGCACAGACACTGAGACTGAGAAACAACTGTTGCAGAAGGGCTGGGCTTAGGGGCCCATATTCATGGTTTGCAATGCTTGTACTGGAATCTAGCCTGTGAATAATTTTGTGATTGGCTTAGATATTAATCTGGCTGCATAATCTCTAAACCCAGTTTTCTGGTCCTCCTCGAATTTCTGAAGGCTATCTTAGAACCTGTAATATATTCCTCTTCTGTTTAACTTTTTCTCATTTTAGCTAATAAACCCAGCTAAAATAAACCTATCCCACACAACAGGCTTGTGTGTTAGAATAATAGTCCCTCAAATATGTGCATGTGACAATCCTGGAAATTCTGAAAATCTGAATATGAATTTTCATGTTAAAAAGGGATTTGGCATATTTGATGAAGATTATAGACTTCAAAATGGAAAGTTTATCCTAAATTATTTAAATAGGCCCAATCTACTCATATACATCCTTAGCAGCAGAAATCATTTCTGGTGAGTGCAAGAGAGAGTCAGAGAGATGTGACAGAAGAGGCAGGACATACTTTAGGCATGAGAAAGATTTCATTAGCTGTTACTGGCCTTGAAGATAGAGGAAGGGGGCCACGAACTGAAGATTTGCAAGCAATCTCCAGGAGCTAGTAACGGCTCTCAGCTGACAACCAGCAGAAATAGAGACCTCAGTCCTACCAGCTGGATGAAACATTCTGCCAACAACCCAAACAAACAAGGAAACAGAACTTCTCCTAAAGCACACTGGAGTTCTAACCCATGGAACTCTAAAACAATAAATTTGTAGTGTTTAAAGCTACTAAATTTATGATTATAGAAAACTAATTTAAGGCTGGAGCAAATTCAATACCTCATGGAGTGGTGTCTAAGTGGTAATGTGGCACAGCGTTTGTATAAAGCCAGAAAAGATGAACTGACTTCTGGAGACATTGATAGGACATGGACCCTGACTCATAGTCATAAGGTAAAAAGTTTAGAATCATCTATTATTGCACAGTCTAAGTTATCAAGTAACAAGTGTGTATCTGGTTACCGAATTACTTAATTTAAATACTAATACCTACCTCATTTTTAATTAATGTAAAATCAGTATAAGGACCTTTAAGAATTGGACTTAGCTTGATGGGCAAAGCAGTGACCTGAAGTCTTATATTTCAAAGAATGGTTTCTGGGAGCTTGTTTGAGTGCAGCGTCTCTGACGCCACCTGAGACCTACCGTCTTAATTTGTGTTGCTGTAAAGGAGTATCTGTGGCTAGGTAATTGATAAAGCAAAGAGGCTTATTTGGCAGTTCTGCTGGCTGGACAAGAAGCATGATGCTGATAACTGCTTGGCTTCTGGTGAGGTCTTTTGTGCTGCATCAAAATATGGCTGAGGGGATCAGATTAGAAGCAGGCACATGAAAAGAGGGGAAAACCTGAGAGGTGCCCTGGCTTTCTAACAATTCACTCTCACAATAACTAATCCTGTCTCATGAGAGCCAGAATCACACTCAATGCCAGGAAAATAGCACCAAGCTACCAATGAGGGATTCATCCCCACAGCCAAAACACCAGCCACTATGCCCCACCTCCCAACACCATCACACTGGGGATCAAACTTCAATGTGAGCTTTGGCAGGAGGAAGTAAACTATATCCAAGCCATCCATGGCACTTATGAAATTAGAATTTGCTTTTTAACAAGTTCACCCAATGATTTTTTGCTGCCAAATGTTTGGGAAGCACTGATCTAAAGCTTGAACAGCAAAAATTGGAAAGGTAGCCAAATTAAATTTTAAAATCAGTACAAGTTATCACTATATTAACCTTATCCTTAGGCATTCTCCATTTTGTTTTATCACTTATACTATTTCATAGGGTTAAAGTGAAAGTTTAATGAATAATGAAATTATTAATTAGGTAATATGTGCAAAGCTCTCTGCAACGTGGCCAATAACACGTTTATAAAATATAAATATAATCAGTATTATTTCTTACCAACCTATTCCTCTACACAATCCTTCCTCTTCCTGCTTGTCCAACAATCCAATTTAAATAATATCTATACAGCAACTTAGGAACTCTGGTGCAACTAATTATTTTAAATGGCAACTACAGTAAATCAGGAGGGGAATTAAGCATTTTCTTTTGTCCCTCCTTTGTCTCCTCTGCAGAGGAAATGGGATAAGAAAAGGTTTTATCTAATGGTAATACCTAATATTCATTAAGTTTTCATATACGTTAATTCATTGCTTATAAAAATTCTTCAGCTCTGGATATTTAGCCTAGTGGAACATGATTTTAATCTGTGCAAATGAAGTCATATATACAATCTAAAATGAGAAAAGACATAGATTTAGGTATGTATTTTTATATCTTCAACATAAGCATAAGCATGAAATAGAAATCTGCAGGCTTAGTTTAGAAGCCAACAGGACCTGGGTTTAAATTCTGACCATCTGTCTTACTACGTGACATTTGGCAAACTGACTTAACTACTCTGAAGTTTAGTTTCCTCATCTATAAACATGTGCCTTAAACAAATTATAATTCTTGTGACATATAAACATCTTTTCCATGTGGTCTGGAAGATACTAGGACTAAAACAAAGGCATTTTTCTCTCTTTTCAGACTTCTAGGTACATAAATAAGATAATGTATGTACCAGTATTATATCTCTAAATTTTAATCTGCACGTTTTCTGCTTCTTTTCCTCACCCTCTTAGCATTGTTTTCAAAGGCCATTTTTCCCCCCTGCTCATCTTGCAGGTTGGGAAGCGTGAACAAACACTCACATTTAAATAGGTGATAAAAAATTCAACTATGTGCTTAAACAGTAGCTTTAGACAACAGTGGAACTGTATATAGAAGATTTCAAGGTGGACAGGGAATAAGTAACTCTGGAATAATAAAGGGATCCTAAACATTGAATAGAAAAGAGTAAATAATATCTTCCTTTTAAAGGGCTAGAAACACAAACAAAAAGAGCTGAGCAATAACATATCTCTAAACAAGGACTCTTGTCCATCAAATAGATACAGAATTCTGCCTAGTAGTCCTAAACCATTAAGAACATCTTGAACATAGTTTGAGGGAGTTAAACAGTGTATTGTTGACCAAAATGGAACAAAACACAACCAGAGATTATTCCACTATAAACCACAGCAGCATTGCATACACTGCCAAAGATAATTGCTATTTGCTTCTCAACTCCAAGGAAAGCAGAGAAACACCAAGAATCTTTTTTTTTTTTAGGTAGAGTCTTGCTCTGTCTCCAGGTTGGAGTGCCCTGGTGCTGTCTTGGCTCACTGCAACCTCCACCTTTCTGGTTCAAGTGATTCATCTGCCTCAGAGTCCCAAGTAGCAGGGATTACACGCACGCCACCTCGCCCAGCTAATTTTGTATTTTTAGTAGAGACAGGGCCTTACCATGTTGGCCAGAATGGTCTTGATCTGACCTCCTGATCTGCCCAAAGTGCTGAGATTACAGGTGTGAGCCACCAAACCCAGCCCAAGACCAAGTATCTTAAGAAGAACAATGCTTGAGGCTACAGAGGACCTTGAATCTGAATATGAAAGCCCTTAAAAGGGATTACTTCACTAATTTGAGTAGCTATTGGAGCTTCAGGAACTCACAGAGAGACTGGAAAATTATTACTAAATATCACATTTATTTGGTATTTAAATATATTTATTATCTGTATATTATAAAAATATTTTTTACTGATGCATTTGGATACATACATAAAACATTTTTAGTATAAACTATTTACAATGTGAGTTTCTTTACACTGTTGTTAAATTGATTTTTTTAAGCCTTGGAACCTATTTAAAAATATAATTTTACATTTATGTTTATTTTTATATGCATTTTTAAGCAGGCTAAGGGTTAAAATTCGCAGTTAAAAATAGCTGCAAAAGATTTTAATGATAATACTTATACTTCCATCAAATACCTTAAATTTGTAAGATGTATTAAGTACTTACTATATACAAGGCACTATCCAATGTGTCAATATTACAGTGATGAAAGAGACATGCATGTTAAAGAACAGTATTTAGTGTTATAAGAATATGCATAAAAATGATATGACACAATTCTATGGACGTGGATGTTTTTGTGCTCATGTATTATAGTTTTAAAAATTATAAATTATGCTCTTCAGAATTTAAAAAATATTTAAAAATATATCATTTGAAAATTATAAAGATGTGTGAAGACTTTAATCCTTGTCATTATTTTTTAGAGATTAAAAAAAAAACAGATTATTCAGATTTGCAATTTTTAAATTGGCAGTAATTTTGTAATTTGGACCAAAATTCATATTGAAGACATCTTAAAAAGCTGGATAAAGTTAAAAACCAATAGCCTAAAGGCATTGTAGAGCTGATAAAGCTGTAAAAAAAATTAGAAGGTCAATATTTGAAGGTAGAAATCCAAAGATGGTTGTTATTTTGTACTAATTTTTCTCAACTAGCTTAAGCTGATTCTTAAAAGTAGCTTAGTGTTTGAGAAGCTGAGCGATTCTTTTGAAAAATCCCTCAAGTCTAGGGAGAAAACTTACGTAAACAGCTAGCAGGGTAGTTCTCCCACACATTGATGCCTAGTTTTAAATCATTTCAAGCTGGAAACTAAATTAAGGTAATCCCAGATTCCAAGTTATCTCTAACCATTTTAAGAGTTTAAACATCTTTGCTTGTTATATTCAGGGAGATAAATGATAAGATTGGAATATTTTGCAGAGCACAAGAATTTACATTTTTTAAATACATATTCTAGAACTTAAAACAATAAGAACATACATGAGGAGTTTAATAGCCTGGCTCAACCACAAAATAGACACAGCTAAAGAAAGATTTAGTTAATTTGAAATAGATCACAAGAACATTTCCAGAATGAAACAAGAGGAGATAAAGTATGGTAAACACAGGGCACTATTTAAGAGACTAAAAAAACAAAGTGAGAAGATCAAAAACATGTGTAAGGATTCTCGGTAAGGGAAGAAAGAATGAGGAAGAAGCAATATTGAGAGATAAAATTTCTGCAAATTTTCCAAAAATGACCCCAACAAACAAATCAACCAATCACAGAGACTTTTAGAATGCAATAAATAAGTAAATAAAAAGTGAAAAAAAAAAAAAAAACCCACACAGTGAAATTTCTGAGGGAAGAAGGAGGGAGAGAGACAGAGAGAGATTGACAGAGAAAGAGAGAATAAAATGCAGCTAGATAAACAATACAGATTGGTTTTAAAGGAACAACAACTAACCTGGAGCTAACTATTCATAGAAGTAATTTAAGTCAGTGGATGATAAAGTGATAGATTTGAAGTTCTGAAAGAGAGCAACATGGGACCTGTAAGTCTTTATTTAAAAAAAAAAAAATTACTTTACAGTGAAAGTGAAATAAAAACAATCTCAGACAAGAAAAATATTTTTCAAAATTCTTTACCGGTACTATTATAAAGGAAATGCAAAATGAGTTTTTTCAATTAGCAGGAAAATAATTCAAAATAAAAATCCGGAATTATAGGCAAACTTTAAAAGCAATAAAAATATGTAAAAATTACAAATACACCTAAATAAGAATTGAGTACATGAAACAATAAAAATATCTTGTGAAAATTAAAAAATAGAATATACCACAAAGAGCAGGAGGAGGTTAAATGCATTTGAAGAATATTAATGTCCACGTTTGATCTTAAACAAGCTTAAAATTATCAGATAACATTATCTACTGACATTGATAAATTGGTAATGCATATTTATAATTTTTAGGGTACTGAAAGGTTAATAAAAGGCTTCACCACTGACAATTTAATGAAGGGAAAAATGAAATAATATAAAAATAATTAATGTTAAATCAGACAAAAAAGGAAAGTCAAACATAAAAATCAAATAGTGTAATAGATTTATTTCAGTTTATTGGTGATTATGTTAAATCAGCTGGAACAAGTTGTCCAATTAGAAACAAAAATTCTCAAACTAAATTAGAAAAAATGTACAGAAGATATATGATAAATCAAAGAATATAGAAATATTGAAATAAATGTGTAGTAAAATTTAGAACATAAACTATTAGACAAAGAACACTAATGTAACTATGCTGAAAAAGTAAACTTTAATGCAGAATGCATAACAAGGCATTAGAATATATACCTCATTAAAGAAGAGACATAATTCGCTAGAAATATTTAAAATTTCAAATTTTTAATGCAATCCATAATAAAACCTTGAAACATGACAGCACTGAAATAAAGAAAAGAAAGTTTATTACTCCTTACTAATAGTTACAGAAACAGAAAAAAATAGTAAAACTGTGAAAGATTTCAAGAATTTACCTAAAAATTTGTCCTAATTGACTTAAGTTTTGTGATCAGCAACTTCAGACTCGATGACATTAGGAAAATTGAAATTATATTCAGACTATTCTTTGATTATGATATATTTCTGCTTGACATAAACATAGAACTTTACATCTCTATCTCTATATCTATATACAAACACGAGTCACTGGATGTATAAAACTGAGATACTTGTGTGTAACCCTAAATAAAAGAAAAATCAGAATGAAAATTTTGGAAAATTTATAGGCTTAAATTGAAATCTTAAAAAGGAACATCTGAAAATCAATGATCTATGCTTCCTTCTCAATAAGCTTTAAAAGGAGCAAATTAAGAGAAGTTGTCCGCAAGGAAACAATATAAGATAACAACTCAAGAATGTAAAAATAAAAAGGTGATTGACAAACCCCAGAATTTTTATCTGAGACAGTCTTTGCAATTGATAAACACCTTGTAAAACTTAAGGAAGGAGGGAAGGAAGGAAGGAGGGAAAGAAGGAAGAAAGGAAGAAAGGAAAGAAGGAAGGAAGAAAGGAAGGAATCTTCTTCATTTTTATGTGTATATATTATATTTCAAAATACAAACATTTAAAAATCCTAATCATTAATATAACATAAATATTATGGTACATACACTATACAGTTGTATATATTAATATATAGTTGATCATTGCATAGTGTTGGGGTTGGATGTCAGTTCTCATACAGTTGACAATTTATGCATAACTTGTGACTCCTGAGACTTAACTACTATAGCCTTCCATTGACTGAAAGCCTTACTGATAATGTAAGTGATTAACATATAAATAGACTAGTATCTATGTGTATTTTATGCATTCACTACATACCTACCTTAATAAATAAATATATTGATTTAAAATAATCTGTGTATAAGTGAACCCTTGCAGTTCAAACCTGTGTTGTTCAAGGGTCACATATACATCAAAAAATATATATAGCAAAGATTAAGAGAATCCTACCAATACAGAAAAAGTACAAATCCCTCTGTTCAGTTGTATGTTCTGTTTGTGTGTCTAGAAACCCAGAGTAAGGACCCATTTACATCCTGATATGATTGTGCCAATGAGAATAAACTAGCCACCTGGCAGCTACTTACCTCCTTTAGGCCAATAGAAGTTATTTAGAAAATTACCCCTTTCAGTGAATTAAATCAGCCAAATAAATTTGTATAGCCTTCCATGCCAAATGTAAGTGACAAAGCTGCCCCTATATTTAGGATTAGACAATGAAGGCTGGCTTGTTTGAAAAATTGAGTTTCATTTGCCAAAAAAGGAAAACAGTGCCAACTTAAAAAGCCAAATGCAGTTATGGTCACTGCTTTTCAAAAAAGTGTGTATGGAGGTTGAAGGGAAATCCCCCATTATTTATTTTTATGAATGCCTCTCAGCAGATTATGTCTGTTCCTACAGAGCTACACAAACATTATATTGAAAACAAGTTTTTCAGAAAAATGATAAAAAAGAACTCCATTGCTTCAGTCAAAAATTGTGTGCTGTGTCAAGACTATAAAGCCTGTGTAGCTTTATTGTTCTATTGGCAGTCAATTGTTAAATTACCAGTCTGTTTGTAACCTAATGAGCATTCGACAAACTCCTTCTGTTATACCATTGCTATTGAGAGAAGTAAAAATAGAGAATTGAGCAATCACTTGATTAACTTATCCCAAATTAAGTTTGGAATAAATTATCCCCACAATAAAAATAATTATAATTATTTCGAAAATTGAAATAAACATAAAATATATACCTTCAGAACGTAAAATTCAATTACATAAATCAAACAAATACATTTAGCATTTTTGTTTCTGTGTTTATAATTGAAAAAGAAACTTAGAATCAAACAATATAAGGATGCCCACTTTCATCCCAACTATTTAACATAATAGACTCTGCATCAGATAAATTAGGCAAAAAATAAATAAATGAAATATACTGACATTGGGAAAGTAAAACTAAAATTATTTCTTTTAAAATTCATGATCGTACACATGGAAAATCCTAGAAATGTGGCAAAACCCTGGTAGGGCTCAGTTCTAATTTAAATTCAGCAATGTTGCAGAATACAAAATCAACACATGAAATTTAGCTGCATTTCACTATACACTAACAATGTACAATCTGAAAAGGAAATATGAATAACAATTTCACTTACTTAGAAATAAATGTAACCAAACAGGCTAAAGACATGTACACTAAAAACTATGAAATAAAGATGACAGAAATTAAAGAAGACATAAATAATGGAAATCCATCTTCATTGATTAGAATAATGTTAAACTATCAATACTACATAAAATGATCTAGGGATTTAGTGAAAATCCCTATCAAAATTTTAATTTTTTTTTTTTTTTTTTTTTTTTTTTTTGTAGAAATAGAAAAATATATCCTAAAGCTCACATGAAATCTCAAGGGACATGAATAGCCAACACAATTCTTGAGAAAAAAAATACTTGTAGATCTTATGCTCCTTAATTTCAAAATTTATTACAAAGCTACAGTAATCAAAACAGTGTGATATTGGCATAAATACTAATGGACTATAATGGACAGTCCAGAAATCAACCTCTGAATACATAATCTAGTTATTTTTTACAAGTGTGCCAAAGTTATTCAATGGGAAAAGAACAGTCTTTTTAACAATTTTGCTTAGGAAAACTTTTATCTACATGCAAAAGTTGGATATTTATATTACATTATGTACAAAATTTAACTCAAAATGTATCAAAGACCTAAACATAACAGCTAAAATATAAATCTGTTAGAAGAAAATAAGGCTAAAAAAATTCAGAACATTGAGTCTGGCAATGATTTTACAGATGTGACATAAAAAAATACAGACAACTAAAAAGAAGAAAAACATAAATTGGACTTCATCAAAATAAAAAACTTTCATTCATCAAAGGACACGATTAATAGAGTGAAAAGTAAACTGCTGTAATTTGAATATGGTTTGTTCCCACCAAAACTTATGTCGATAAGAAAATGTAGTTTCAGGTCAGGATTCCAAAGTTCTCAGTACATATTAACCTTAAATATTCAAGAATCCAGTAAATGCTAAAAAGTGCTTCTAGTAACTACATGTGTGCATTTCCCCCACCCCCCCAAAGAACTCTGTATTTTTCTGAGTTTTCATTACAGTAATTAATCCAGTCAGGTGAAGAGTGAAGCGTTGAGTTCGTAGTAGTGTTAATACTGCTAAGAAGTCAAACTGTCTTTGAATTACCCAAGATGACACATATAAGTCAAACAAAAAACTATGTAGGCAAAATTAAAAACAGATGAACAATTTCATCTAGAGATTGTTTGAAACACTGACCATTAAAGTTTTAGACCATAAAGAAGCAGAATAATTTTAAACAACACAAGCAAAAGAAAAACAAAGAAAACCTTTTAGTCCAGAGACATTTTGCTTTTACCTTACATCAAAACCTTCTGTAGTGTGTTACCAGGTGATTTTGCCCAAGTCTAGGCTAATCTGATCGTGTTTAATGTAAGCTACGCTGACCTATGATATTTAGTAGGTTGGGTGTATTAATTGAATTTTTGATTTTGATAAATTTTTTTTGAAAGAGAAAAAAGAAAGAAAGGAAGAAAAAGAAAGAAAAGAAGACTTTGATATTTTCAAATTACAATGAATTTACTGTTATGTAACCTCATCTTAACTTGTGGATTATCTGTAAATGGAAAACAACTAGGAATAAAATTTGCAAACATCTTTAATATTTATAGCCGGAATTTCCATTAAATACTTTGCTTCTCTGGTCCCTTGATATGTTAAGATGTATTTAGGATTTCATATGAATTAATTATCTGAACCTAATTTTGGCTAATACTTCTGCTCACAAATACTGTGTCTCTTTAACTAATGGGTAAACTGTCATCACTTTCAGATTTGCTTCCTCTATTCTTTTTTTTTTTTTTTTTTTTTTGAGACGGAGTTTCGCTCTTGTTGCCCAGGCTGGAGTGCAATGGCGTGATCTCGGCTCACCGTAACCTCCGCCTCCTGGGTTCAGGCAATTCTCCTGCCTCAGCCTCCGGAGTAGCTGGGATTACAGGCACACACCACCATGCCCAGCTAATTTTTTGTATTTTTAGTAGAGACGGGGTTTCACCATGTTGACCAGGATGGTCTCGATCTCTTGACCTAGTGATCCACCCGCCTCGGCCTCCCAAGTGCTGGGATTACAGGCTTGAGCGACCACGCCTCTATTCTTAACGTGGGTTTCCATGATTCCTTAATCAATCATTTTACTGCAAAGATGAGAAGGAAATTTTGACTTTGGGGATGGGCGGTGTTTTCAAAAACATTCTAGGAAGTTGCCAATTATTAGAAGCAGATACAAATGTGGAAATTCAGTAAATGGCATGATCTGGAAATCAGAGTACTTGAGATCACTGATAGAATGTGAGTCATCCCTGCTTTTAAGTGAGGCAGATCTCAAACCTCTAAGTATCCATGATATTGTTTTTTAGAGCAAGAGCTGCTGTGATAAAGATAGTTCATCACTTCTAAGAAAGATATAAAAATAAATGAAACTGGTACTAAGAGTACATTTGTTCTTACTCCAAAAGCTCTCTATTTGCATACCTACCCTCATGTACTAATATGACTCTACACACATCCCTTTCAAGCATAGAGTTGGGTTAAATACTGTATTAAGAAACTGCACAGGAGGTAGTTTCTTTAGTTTTTGTTTTGTTTTGTTTTTGAAAAGAGTTGTTTTTCTACCATTATTAATTACATGTTCACTGAGATAAGTCCATCATATTGAGAGGTTGATTTTGACTTCAATAAAAGAGAATTCAGTGGAACTATAGGAATGGAAAGTACTGAGCAATGAATTGGGTAGACAAGTAAAAAAGAGTAAATGTGGACATTCCTTTTAGAAGCTTAGGTTGATAGGAGAAAATAGGGTAGGGCAATAATGGTTAGATGGCAATATGGGGTGAGTTTTATAGTAAAAAGTTTATGAATTATAATTTTGGTAAAAAATTATCAGAAAAAAATCAGAGAAGGTATAATTAAGAATATTTTATGTACGAGAGTATGTAATTTAAATGGAGGTTTGTAATTTAGGGTTAGACTGTGTAGTTTAACAAAAAATAAATATTCAGTGTTTGTCTCAATTTTCTGGCATAGAATTTCTAGAACCCTGGGAATTTACTGTAGTTTGTATTTTAATGAGATTCAGAAAGATTCCCTAGATAGCTTCAGGATGGGATCTGGTCATCAGAAAGACTAAGACAAGATTAAAGGGTCTGGAATTTTAGCGTGATTCCCTAACCTCCAGGGAGGGGAGAGGGCGTGTAGGCTGAATTCAATCACCAATGGCTAAGGATTAATCAGTCATATTTATATAATGAAACCGTTATTTAAACAGGAAAAAGGATGCTGGGAGCTGTTGGGTTGGTGAAAACATGCAAGTGCGGAAGGGCAGTGCGCCTTCAGAGGGCATAGGAGCAACAGCTGCAATCCCTCCCTCTGCCCTTATACCTTGCCCTGTGCATCTCATCCATTTGTCTGTTTCTGAGTTGAAACATTTGTAATAAAAGAGTAAACATAGATGATATTTTTTATGAATTCTGTGAGTTATTCTAGATCATTAATGAACATATATGAAAATAGTGGGAACGCTCAAATTTGCAACCAGCTGAATTTGTGGACAGTGTTAGAATCAAATTGAATTGTTGGACATCTAGTTGATGCTACAGAATTCAAGAATTGCTTGTTATGGAAAAAGCAAAGTTTTTTTCCAGCAGTGGTGTCGACAAACACTACTTCCTACCGAAAGAGAGAAACTTCTTTCTTTGAAAATCAAGGCAAAGAAGTACAGTTGAGTATGTAAGTATATATTTTTAGATAAGACATTTCATGCTCAGAGTTCTGTGTGTGTGTGTGTGTGTGTGTGTGTGTGTGTGTGTTGTGTGTGTGTGAAAGAGAAAACTAAATTTATGTTAAAAATAAGTGCCACAGACTGTTAAAGAGCATAAGAAAAATTAAGCAAATTTTTATTAAGCAGAATAGGAGAGGAAGCAGTTAGGAGACAGTTAAACATTTTGCAAGCAATTTTTAGCACTTCATCAAAGTTAGAGAGCGTGTATATATTTGCAGTGGTACTGGCCTGTTTAGTACGTACTTTTCTCTGAGGGCTGTTGGTGGTCTAGTTCCTGAAAGATGTCTATGCTGTGCCAAAATTAATTCACTCTTACATTTTTATTAATTTTAAATTTATTGTGTGTATATATTTCACAAGGCATAGGAAATATACAACAAAAGAAAATTAGTGGCCATCTACATCAGTTAATATTTAACCAGAATCAATAGGGAAGACCACAAACAGGATGAAGCTGCACTACACCAGTTGAAGCTGCCTTTTGCTCATTTCCTTATTGGCTTATCCATTTGCTTAATGTTCAGTTTTAAAGTTCAATGTATATTTTGGAGAAAACTACTATATCATTTCAAATTCCAGTTATTACCTGTTGATGTAAAGAAAGAGATTAGCTTTCATATATTAATCTCCTATCTTGCAACCCTGTTCTCGTTGCTTTTTTGTTCCAGAAATTTACATTTTTCTCTTTTTCTTTTACACTTTGTACATAGACAATCATGTTATCTTCAAACAAATAGTGGGTTATTTCTTTTTTTTCCAAACTGTATAACATTTCTTTCCTTTTCTTGTCTTCTTGCATGACAAAATTGTCCTTCTAGGACAATATAGAAATGCAGTGAGAGGACAATCTTTGCCTTGTCCTGATCTTATCAGGGAAGTTTCAAGTTTCTCACCGTTATGTAAGATGTTATCTGTAGGTATTTTGTAGATATTCCTTATCAAATTTACAAAGCTTTCAATTTTCCTAGTGTACTGAGAGTTTATCTTCAATAGGTGTTGGATTTTGACAAATCCTTTTTTTCCCTGCATCTATTAAGATATTATGATTCCTGTTCTTTAGCTTGTTGATGTAATGGATTACATTACTTGATTTTCCAATGTGGAACTAATCTTGCATACCTGAGATAAATCCCATTTGGTGGTGGTGTATAATTATTTTTCCCATCGTTGGGTTTGATTTTGCTTGATAAAGATTTTTGTATCTATGTTCATGAAAGACTCAGGTCTGTAGTTTTCTAATAATGTCTTTGCTAGGTTTTGGACTTATAGAACAAGTTATGAAGCATTCCCTCTGCTCTAATGAAGCAGCATCATTGTCTGGGGTAAATACCCAGGGTTTGTCATCTCGTGCCAAGATTAACAACACTGACTCACACACTGAGTGGGTTAAGATGCAGAACGTTTAATAGGCAGAAGAAAGACGGAAAGAGAGCAGCTCTCTCTTTCAAGACAGGCATGTCCAAAAAAAAGGAAAAAACATTGGACCACAGCAGATTTTATAGGCAGGCTTGAGGAGGCAGTGTCTGATTTACAGAGGTCCTACAGATTGGTCTGAACAGTTGTGACATTTACACAGCACGGGGGAAAGCTGGTCCATCCACCTTAATCTTATTAAGCAAATGGGATTTCCACTTGGCCAACGTCATCTTGTCTGCTCCTTATTGTCCACATGGCTGGCCAAGAGAAGATGGAGCCACCATTTTGATCATGACTAGTTCCAGGTAGCATTTCTTTTCCTCTTGGCACAACTGCTGACATTCACCTATGCAAGCTTCCCTGCGTTTACGTCTGCAGCTCGATATTACACGCTGCTCTTAGGAAAAAATGATTTGGGGGCTGCTGTTCATTAAAATGGAAATCTTACTGAGGACTTCCTTACCCTCACTATCTACCTAAATAATTTCTTTTTAACTCCTAGATCACTATCTTTTAAAAGAGATTGTAGAGAATTAATATAATGTCTTCTTAAACATATGTAAAATTTTACTA
The DNA here is from genome assembly GCA_031835075.1 of Saguinus oedipus. Lineage (NCBI taxonomy): Eukaryota > Metazoa > Chordata > Mammalia > Primates > Cebidae > Saguinus > Saguinus oedipus. The sequence goes on from CM063185.1 coordinate 60,449,720, forward strand.
GTGAATCCATCTGGTCTGGTGATTTTTGTTTTAGAAAGTTATTAATTATTGATTCAATTTTTAAAACAAGTATGTCTATCAAGATTATCTAGCTTTTCTTTAGTGAGTTTTGGAAGTGAAGTATGTGTCTTTTTTTTTTTTTTGAGGTGGAGTTTCGCTCTTGTTACCCACGCTGGAGTGCAATGGCACGATCTCGGCTTACCGCAACCTCCGCCTCCTGGGTTCAGGCAATTCTCCTGCCTCAGCCTCCTGAGTAGCTGGGACTACAGGCACGCACCACTGTGCCCAGCTAATTTTTTGTATTTTTAGTAGAGACAGGGTTTCACCATGTTGACCAGGATGGTCTCAATCTCTCGACCTCGTGATCCACCCGCTTCGGGCTCCCAAAGTGCTGGGATTACAGGCGAAGTATGTGTCTTAAAAGAATTGTTCCATTTAATTAAATTTGTGGGCACAAAGCCATTTATAATATTGTTTTATTATTCTTTATTTAAAACCTATTTTAGGTTCAGGTTTGCATGTGCAGGTTTGCTATATAGGTAAACTGTGTGTCATGGGGGTTTGGTGTAGAAATTATTTCATCACACAAGTGATAAGCATAGTATTTAATAGGCAGTTTTTCAATCCTTAGCCTCTTCCTAGAGTCCACCCTGAGGCCCTGGTGTCTGTTCCCTTCTTTTTACCTATATGTTCTCAATGTCTAGCTTCCACTTATAAGTGAGAACATGCGGCATTTGGTTTTCTGTTTTGTGTTAGTTGGCTTAGGATAATAGTCTCCAGCTTCATCCAAGTCACTTCAAAAGACATAATATCATTCTTTCGATGGCTGTGTGGTATTTCATGGTATATGTGTACCACATTTTCTTTATCCAGTCTAACAGTAATAGACATTCATGTTGATTCTGTCTTTGCAATTGTGAATAGTGCTGTGATAAATATATGCATGCATGTGTCTTCATGGTAGAATAATAATTATATTCCTTTGGGAATGTATACTCAATAATGGAATTGCTGAGTTAAATGGTAATTCTGCTTTATGTTCTTTGAAAAATAACCAAACTGCTTTTCACAGTAACTAACAGTTTGCATTAGCACTGGCAGTTAATAAGTCTTCCAACTTCTCTATAACCTTATAAGCACCTGTTATATTTTGACTTTGTAATGTTAATAATAGTCATCCTAACTGATATGAGATGGTTTCTCATTGTGATTTCTATTTGCATTTCTCTAATAATTAGTGATGTTGAGCATGTTTTCAGATGCTTTTTGGTCACATAAATATCTTCTTTTGCCCATGTTCCCTGCCAGCTTTTTTTTTTTTTTTTTAATTTTTATTGCATTATAGGTTTTGGGGTACATGTGCAGAACGTGCAAGATAGTTGCATAGGTACACACATGGCAGTGTGTTTTGCTGCCTTCCTCCCCTTCACCAACACTTGGCATTTCTCCCCAAGCTATCCCTCCCCAGCCCCCCCGCTGTCCCTCCCCCATTCCCCCCCAATAGGCCCCAGTGTGTAGTAGACCCCCTCCCTGTGTCCATGTGTTCTCATTTTTCTCACCCACCTATGAGTGAGAATATGCAGTATTTCCTTTTTTGTTCTTGTGTCAGTTTGCTGAGAATGATGTTCTCCAGATTCATCCATGTCCTTACAAAGGACAAAATCTCATCATTTTTGATTGCTGCATAATATTCCATGGTGTATATGTGCCACATTTTCCCAGCTTTTTAATGGGGTTGTTTGTGTTTTGCTCTTAGGTTTGTTTAAGTTCCTTATAGATTGTGGATTTAATCAAATCTTTTATTCAAGTTTGTGGGCATAGAGTTTTTCATAATATTCTTTTATTATTCTTTTATTGTCCATGGTTACTGTAGTGATATTCCCACTTTCATTTCTGATATTCAAGATTTGTATTTTTTCTGTTTTTCTTTTTTTTTCCCCCCCTTGTTAGCCTAAGTAGAAGTGTATTGATTTTGATGATCTTTTAAAAGATCAAGCTTTTGGTTTTGTTGATTTTCTCTGAAGATTTCTTATTTTCAATTCAATACATTTCTGCTCTAATATTTATTATTTCTTTTTCTTGCTTTAAACTAGTTTGTTCCTTTTGTTTTTTTGTTTCCTGATGTGGAAGTTTAGATGATTGATTTAAGAGCTTTCTTTATTTCTAATATATGCAGCAAATCTTGTAAGTTTCTGCCCTAACATTGCTTTCTTAGCCACATCCCACAAATTTTAATATGTTGTATTTTTATCTTTATTTAGTTCAAAATATATTCTAATTTATCCTGAGATTTCTTCTTTGGCCCATGCATTATTAAGAAGTATTTTATTTAATATCCATGTACTGGGAGATCTTGTAGCTATATTTCTGTTGTTAATTTTTAGCTTAACTTCGTTGTGGTCTGAGAGCAGACATTGTATGATTTCTATTTGTTTTAAATTGTTATGATGTATTTTATTGGCCCAAAATGTGATCTATTTTTGTGAATGTCTTATGTGAGCTTGAAAATAATGGGTAATCCACTATTGTTTGATGAGGTAGTCTATAGATGTCAATTGCATATAGTAGATTGACAGTGCTATTGAGTTTTGATATCTACCAATTTCCATTTCAACTGTGGAATTAATGATTGTGTGGCTGCTGGGGATATGTCCACTTCTGATAGAGGAATGTTAAGTGTTTGCAGCTTTAACGGTGGATTCATCTATTTCTCCTTATAGTCATATCTGTTTTGCCTCATGTATTCATGCTCTGTTCTTATGTACATATACATTAAGGATTACCATGTCTTCTTGAAATGTTAATCCCTTTATCATTATTTAATACTCCTCTTTGAAAATTGACTTTCTGAAGATAAGGGTTTAAGAGAAAGAGAGATTTCAGTGGTAGATGAGATAATGAGTTCAGCATTGCACATGTGTAATTTGAACTGCTTTAGGGACGTACCGTTAGAAATATCAGATAAACAGTTGGATATTCGAGTTTGAATCTCTAATAAGAGGTCAGATATGAAGATAAAGATTAGTGGTTCTTATATCCCAGTGTACCTCAAAGCACCAGGAGATCTTGTTAAAATGGAGCTTTCAGAGTCTTATTTCCTACAATCTTGATTTCTAAGGCTCATGCCTAACAATTGAAAAGCAGTTTCACTAGCCAAATTGGAGTTATTTTTTAAAAGTATTTTGGAGAAAATATAAACATATAGAAAAATAACATTGTTGAGACTGTGAGAATAAAAGAGTTTACTTAAGCAAAGTAGAAAATTATTATAGTTAGAACTAGAACAGTGAAAAATGGGATAAACATTTAAAAGACTAGCTGAGAAAGACGATCCCTCAAAGGCCACTGGAAATGTTGGGGAAGAGAAAGTTCTGAGGAATACCAAGAGCATGGGAAAGAGTCTTCAAAGTCATTCTTGACTTTCAAGAGTGAAAAATGAAAACTAGGGCCAAATGCAGCAGATAATTCAAGAATGACATCTACCTATAAATGTAATTTCGTTTATCAACAAGCCCTTTGTGAGGCCAATTTTCAACTAAGACAAGGTAATAGAGTGTTTTGAGAAATTTATTCATTTATTTATCAATTATTTGGTGATTTCTTATCATAAGTCAGGCTTTAGTCTATCCACTAAGAATGTAACTTGAACAGGGGAAAAAGAATCTACATTTCAATGAGGGAGAATTAATAACAACAAAAAAAGGTAAATATATAATGGCTTGTATGGTGACCACTGCTATAAAAAAAAAAATAAAGCGAGAAACTGTAATGCTAAGACAAGAAGAATTACTATTCTATGTAGGGTAGTCAGAGCTGCATCTCTAGTAAGGTGGCATTTGCAATGAGATAAAGGAGGCATAGAAATAAGCCATACATAAATCTGGAAAAAAAAAGAAAAATCGCAAAGTGTAAAGGTCCTGTGTTGTGTGGACATGTGAACTGTTTCAACATTAGCAAGGAGATGAGTGTGGGTGAAAAGAAGAGCAGTAGGAGACAGGATAGAATGATAGTAGGGTTCTAGAGCATGTAAGGTCTTTCAGGCTTTTGAAAGTTATTTGAATTTTATTCTGAATAAAAGTATTGCAAAGAGTAGTAAAATTATATGCCTTATGTCTTAATGTGATTATATATGGCTATTGGTTGAGGGTAGACTACAAGAGGTAAGAGCAAATAAAGGGTTCCCAGATGAAAGTTATTAGAATAATTTCAATGAAAGATGGTGGTTTTGACCAAGAGGAGCAAAGGAGGTAGTAAGAAGCTGCTGGAGTTCATCCAGTGGTGCACTGGATGAGATTGTGAAATAAAAACTTCAAATATCTAAGATTAAGGAGCCAAAAGGATTCAATGATTACTCACTTAAATGATGGGGATGACTATGATGGGGATGGGAATGGATTAGATGTTCAGTATTTGAAATGTCATGTTTAAGGACATTGTTTAAACATCCAAGAAGTATTGTTAATAACAAAATTGCATATATGAGTCTAGAGTTCAGGGAAGAATTAGGGCTGGAAATATACATTTGGGAGCCATTAACATATGGACACCATAAGTTTGGATGAAGTCACCTAAAAAGTTAGTAAAAAGAAGAACAGAGTGCCTCAAAAAATTAAAATAGTATATGATTCTAAAGGTCTCGGGCCACTTTAGAAGTTAAGTAGTTGAATTATATACTATTTTAATTTTTAATTTTTTGAGGCACCTCCTAACTGTTCTCCATAATGGTTGTACAAATTTACATTCCTACCTATCTTAAGTGAAATAAGTCAAGCACAGAAAGACATGTTCTCAATTATTTGTGGGATCTAAAAAAAAAAAAAAAAAAAAAAAAAAGAAACAAAACTCATGGACGTCATAGAGTGTAGAAAGATCATTACCAGAAGTTGGAAGGAGTAGCAGGGGTCTGGGAGCCAGGGAGGTGGGAATGGTTAATGGGGACCTGAAATAGAAAGAATGAATAAGGTCTACTATTTGATAGCACTATCGGATGATTATAATCAGTAATAACTTAACTGTACATTTTAAAATAACTTAAAAAGTGTAATTGGATTGCTTCTAACTCAAAGGGCAAATACCTGAGGTGATGGATACTCCATTTCCCATAAAGGGCTTATGTCACATTGCATGCCTGTATCAAAATGTCTCATGTACCCCATAAAAATACACCTATGATGTACCATTAAAAAACTCATACCGATTTCATATTTTTTCCAGTTCTCATTACATTTTCCTCATCTCTGTAAGCAACACTTCTTGAAAGAGTAGCCTTTTTCCCTGTCTCCTGTGTATCTCTTACCATTCCCCCATGAGCTTATTTCAAGTGGGCTTTTATTCCAAAAATCTCTCACAAATGTTCATTCTAAGTTCTCAAATAATCTACCAAGCCCCAAATATCTGGTTTTCTTTTTTTAAAGTTTTTTTAGTCGAAGTCTCACCCTGCCACCCAGGCTAGAGAGCAGAGGCCAGATGATGGCTCCCTGCAGCCTCAAACTCCTTGATTCAAGTAATCCTCCTGTCTCAGCCTCCCAAAGTACTGGGATTACAGGTATGAGCCTCCTTGCATGGCCTGTTACTTCTTTGATGTTGTGATCTTGTTCTGATTTACTTGACCTCAGACACATTGGCCTTCTTAATGTTTCTCCTTGATGTGGTTATTACATATGGTATGCCTTAACAGAATATCACATATACCTTGTGAATGTATTATGTACACATAACAATTGAAAATAATAATTAACTTTAGAAAATATCAACCATGTTATTGAATTAGGAGTTTTATACTTGCTGCTCCCTCTTCCTGGAAAGTTATTCTCTCAGATGTCCACATAATGTAATTTCTATTTTTTTTCAGGCCTTTACTGATTTTCCCAGTGAGATCTAACCTGATCACTCTATAGTTTCCAGCATTATTTTCTCTTTAATAAATATACACCATGTATTTTACTTAGTAATCTTTGTTTATTTTTTCAGCCAAAAGTAGAAACTAAATTCCATATTTTCTATTTGTAGAACAGTGCGTGGCACATAGTTATTACTCAGTAAATTGTTGCTGACAAGTACATAATGAATATAACCTCTTTATTTTGCATGACCAGCATATTCTTCTTTTCTAGATCATTCCTATCAGCATACAAACATGATTTTAATACTACTCGCCTTTTCAAAAATCTTTTATAAACAATCTTCCTTGATTTTCTCTGATCCTATAATAGCAAAATGTAATCTAAAATGTATATCTTTATAATTACTATTTCCTCTTCCTAACATCTCTTCCATGCCATATGCTACTCAAGTCAGCCTTCCACCTACACCTGTCCACTTGTCTCTTGTGACTTTTTTGTTACCAAAGAACATTCACATGTTCATTCTCTTTGTATTCAAACCTCAGCGGTATTCAATATAATTGAACATTCCCTACTTCTTGACACACATTCTCCTGGCTTTTAGGATGACACTTTTATACTTGCTATCTCAGGTTTTGCTGTTTTGTACCAGTCTATCTTCTGTATGCCTGATTGGCATAATCTAGTTTATAACTTTGTTTTTCACTTCCGAGGGGGTGTAGGAAAATGAATTTTCAGATTCCTTTTAATTAGAGGAGACTCATAGTTGGGACATTATGAAAATTATAGAAATATGTTCAAACATGTTAGAGGCTAAAATATGAAAAACATTCACCATATTTTCTCAAATCTAATTTATTAGTAAAGATTATCTGCTTTACCTTCAAAATGTATTTTATATCTGTCTGTGTCTCATTATCTTTACTGCTTAGTTCAAGCTACCTTCGACCTTTATGTGGAATGTTGATACAGCTATGTGATCTTTTGTGGCCACATTTGCCCCTGTTCTATACATTTCCACACAGTCCTAGAATGGTCTTCTAAAAAGTGTATTGATATTAGCCAGAGTGGTGGCTTGTGCCTGTAACCTCAGCTACTGGGGAGGCTGAGGTGTGTGGATCACTTGAGGCAAGACCAGCATGGGTGACATAGGAAGACCCCATTTCTAACAAAAAGTAAAAATAGCTGGGTATTGTTGTGCATGGCTATATTCCTAGCCACTCAGGAAGCTGAGGCAAGAGGATCACTGAAGCCTAGGGGTTGAGGCTGCAGTGAGCTATAATTGTGCCACTGCAGTTCAGCTTGAGTGATACTCAGTCAATAAAATATATGTAGATAGATATAGATATAGATATAAATAGATATTCAGCCACTCAGAATATCCAGTGGCTTTCCACTTCTACTAATTTGCACTTCTTCCAATTCTAAATCCTTACCATGATCTACAAGTTTCTAGAAGATCCGATCCTCTTAACTTTATATCAGTCTTGGTAAACTCCTATAATTTGCCTGTCAAAGATTTTTATGCCTTAAATCTTTGCTTTATTCTTCCCCTTGCTGCGATATTCTACTCCTGACAACACCCCCTATGAAAACATAAGGCTAATTCCTTGTTATCATTCAGTTCTCATCTTAAAAGTGCTTTCTCATATAAACCTTGTGGAACTAATCAAAATAATTAGTCTCTCTTTCCATCAGCACATCATGTTATTCTATCACTCTTATTTTTTTTCTTCACGGAACTTATATTGTTGTCTTTTGATATTTTTCTCTTCTCCCCACTCTACAATGAAAGCCAAACATATTCTATCATTTTCTAGAACCTAGATTGAGCATATACAGGAACTAGAAAACCAAGGTCAATTTTTTTTTTATTTTTTGAGACGGAGCCAAGGTCAATTTTTAATTTGAATTCTATGAGAACATTTAATTGAGGAATGAAGTGAAAATTCTTTTTTTTTTTTAAATGGGTATGGTTGGCAGCCTCCAAAATTACTCCTAACAATCTCTACCTCTCAGTATTTACACTCTCATGTAATTCTTTCCCCTTGAGAGTAGCTGATTTAATGACTTATTTCTAAAAAACAAAATATTACAGAAGTAATGGGCTGTCATTTCTTATTAGGTTACAAAAGACTATGGTCTGGTTTGGGTGCCTTCTCTTACGCTGTCATTCACTTGTTCTGAGAAAATCAAGCTAAAGTATTTTAAGGTGCTCAGATGTCAAAAAACTGACGTTTTCAGCTAGAATCCAGCAAGGACCTGAGGTCAGCCAATAGCCATGTGAGTGAGTAAGGAAGAAATCTTTCCCCAATTGATCTCTGAGAAAATTGCAACACTGGAGTGAAATTTCCTGAGAGACGTTGAGCCAGAACCACTATACTGAGCAAAACAAGATTCCTAACTCTAAAGAACTGTGAGATAATAAATTTTGTTTGCTTTAAAAACATTTATTTTAAAAAAATTTTATTATACAACAAATACATACAATAGAAACATCTTCAGTAGTATAGATTTGGGTAGGGTGGTTAGTAGTATATTTTTCTGTCCTCAGAAGTCAGAATAAGTAAAGGAAACTAACAATCAATAATTTAGAGAAGGCCACAAGATAGAAACTTGCTAAGGAAACACTATACCTATTTTACCTAATTTTAAGTTTTTCTTCATTTCCACCACTTCTTAGATGCCAAAGCATTAAAAAGATACCTTCCAGGTTCTCCTTCCCCAGACAATTACTAGGCTATAATGACGATTAAGGGACAAAGAGACTGGGAATTGAACACCAATCATAATGAAATGGCTCCATAATTCAAAGACAAAAAAAAAAAACAAAAAAATTTTTTTTTGTTTCTGACTGAATCAACAAAATAGTAACATAACTTCTTGTTAGGATTTAAGGAAACAACACACATTTATCAAATAAACCAATAAACAGTAATATACTTTTACATAACCTAGAATAAAAGCCATTTGTCTTTCTGATAACAATATACAATTCTTGCTCACAAAAAGATTTTATCATGGGATCAGGAGTAACTATACATGTTTATTTCCAGTCAGAATAACTGAAAAATTTCAATTTGACTTCCAGTGTTTATACAAACCTGGCTGTTTCTACAGAAAAGTAAATAGTTCAATTTTTCTGTTTGCAAAGTTAGCTTTCTGAAAGTATTGGTAGGTTTGTGTTTCAGGGACATTAAATTATGAAACAGAAAATTACATGACTTGTCAGTTCATTATACTAGAAAGATTTAAAAGGTAAATTAGATTTTATAAATCATGCTAAATGTACACACTGAAGGATTCAACACATTTTAGAATACTTCAAGTATATGAGGAGAAAAAATGCAACTTTATTCTTGAGCTGATTCAGCAGAGTAGAAATAATTTTGACATTTGTAGTTTCTAGATGAGACTTAATGTAAGGATAAAAATTCTTTCAGGAACTGTATGTTTGTGATTTAGAAGTTTGTGTTGAACAGTATGAAAGTATGAAGACTACTTTTACAACCAAGAAAAAAAAATGAGCTGAATTGAATTGAATGACTGAATCAACAAAATAGTAAACCTCTGCTCATATTATTAATATAGACTTGCCTCTCGTATTATTGTTAAGCACAGAAATAGCATCAGCTTATGCAATCTGAGAAACTTTGATGTCTAGGGACTATGCCAATTAAGATTGGGTGACTGTAGAGTGGCAGTGGTAGAGATGACAGAATTTTGGTATTAGCATTTGTTCATAGGCTGCCTTTTGACAAATTTTTAAAAGGCAATTATTCTATGTCAAATATAATTTCCAGTTTTACTTAAAAATAAAGGCCTAGGATATAATGGTAATCATGAGGTGTCTTGATTTTGTACTTTTTATTTATTTTTATTTTTTAAGATATTTATAAGACCTTTTATTGTGTGAAATGTGTAAATTGGGTTGGTTCACGTATTTTGTCATGTACTAACTGACATTTATAGTAAATGTAGATTTAATAAATTGAGGATTATATCATATCTATAGGCAACATTTCAACTAAGTTGCTCTTTGTGATTAGTGAACAAAAAGTTTATGTTATAAATTTAAAGCAATCTCTTATTAGTGTGAAAATCTTAGGATAAGCATGGTGAGGGAAAATGTAATATCAAGTTTGTCAGTATGAATTAGTTACTGAGAATTATATAATGTTTAAAATATATTTTAAGACTGAAAAAATATTGCATAAGAAGAAATAATAAATTTTTATATACTCTTATCATGTACTCAAAAATATTTAGAATTTTGTTAGATAATGAGTATTACAACTAAATATTTTCAGTATTAGGGTCTCTGTAGAAGTTAACAATGTCACAAGCTGTCATAAAATGAAAGAAATTCATGTTGTTATAGGATTAAAAATGTAACTTTCTGTACCACATTTTATTTTTTGCAACTCATACTTGGTTTATAATTGTGTTTGTTTTTTTAATTTTTTTTGGCATTTCTAATAAAATATTTTGTTTCTGGGGTAGATTGTTTTTGTAGATGTGAGTTAAATTCATCATTTGGGAATACAATTGCTTATAGAGTAGAAGGCAGCACTTTAAGCCATTGAGAGATACTGTAATAGTACTAGGACAAAATATTTTAAGAGATGAAAAGTGTCTATAAAGTACAATTGCACCTACATTCAGGGTAAAGTGAGAATTGTGCTTGCAGAGATTGCTGCATAAACATTAGTTAGAAAGGATTTCCTTGTGGTTAGCTTTATTATATTACAATGAAATATGAAACTTTTACATTTTCTTTGAAGTTATCTGTCACTGTCCATGTTACTCCCAGAATTTGAGGATATATGCTCTAAGAGTCATTGTGTGTTCCCTGGCCCCACTTTTCAACATTGTGGAACTTACTGAGTATCAAATCATTCTTAAAGATTTTTCTAATATAAAAAAAATAAAATATCACTGTTTTCAAATACTTTGGGTTATTTTATTATCTTCTTTGAGTATCTGAAATATTCTAACACAATTAAATAATGCTAATTTTGAACATGAGTCAATCTTCTTTAAAGATTCACTTGTGATCATTTCTGACTCTCCACTGACTGAATCCAGAATATTTAATGAAAAACATTTACTTCTAGAATTTTATCCTGTTGAATTGAACCACTCATTATTGGATATATTTAGTAGAAAAGAGAACTAAAGAATGTGATCCAGGAAAAATATATCACTCATAGACAGTACATGAAAATTCTATGATTATTAGAATTTGCTACCTTCATACAATTTTTCCTCACAGAATAGTAAAGACCTCCAGCAGAATTGTGCCACGCTATTTTTATATCCAATTGAAACATCATAAACAATATTATTTATCTAAGTATTCCTGTATTCATATCAATTATTAAATTTAGAAACTGTTATTTTTTAAACCCCAGGGACAATGAAAGGATAGATACAGAGTTTTGGTTTTCAGAGGTCCATTGTACAAACCTCTTTCTTAATTTCATTTCCACAAATGCACATATTCAGTCCAGAGTTCTCATGGTTGATGAGTTTACAAAAAGTTCCCTCTATTAGACACAACTTTAGTCATGTTTTTGATAGCATGTCTCTAGGAAATTACTACATTTTTAGGTTTTACTGGCTATAGGGATGCCTGTATACGTTATTTCTTTTTGTGTATGTGGTCTGAAAATTTGGTAACATGGTTGACATCTTTTAGTTCTTCCACACCAATCCTTGATGCAAAGTTTCGTAACTGGTTTTGATCTCTTGGGTTAGGATGCCTTGCAGTTCTTTTCAGGACTGATGATAACAGTTCCACATGTATCTTTGCCAGAATATACTTGAGTAATAAGTTCTGTTGATTTTTTTAGAGAAATCTGCCTTATAAACTTTTTCATGCATTCATTTTCTTTTTTCATAATCTGTTCCATAAAGCAAATTTCTAACTTATTGTTATAATCAAAATGATTATTAAAATATTTAGTACTTTTGTATTGTAATGATTATTTTATCCTGCAGCTATAAAATATATAACTCAACCACAATTTTCTATTAAGATTATGGCATTATATCTACTACTGGATTAGGAATTCGCTATTTTATGTAAAATTTCTTGGTAAGGCAAGACAATAGTATTGTATTTACTTTCCTAAAGATTCTCAAGTTCAATTTTACTTAACTTTAACAGTATATATGACACTTTCTGTTTGAAGGATAAGTTGGTTTTAAGTTTATGCCAAACAAAAGCATCTCTTTTGTTTTGCAAAATCTGAAACTTTGATCTTTCTAATTGTGACTTACTGTAAATATGTTTTTTTATTCTATTGTTTTATATTCTATAAATTCATTATTAACAAGGTAAAGAAAGATTGATATGTAGGCTGAATTTTAAACATTAATATGCTGAAGGTAAACTTTTTAAAACCACGTTTTAAAAATATTTTAACACACGTTATCCAACAGGAACTGAAATATCTTAGTTATAAAAGACATCTCTAGAGGTCATTATTCAGTTTCCAGAAAGTACTGCAACTAAATTACCTCTGACAGATTGATATCTTTGTTGCATTTATAGATCTCTGATGAGAGGTTCTGTATTTTTAACAATTCTCACTGTGAGGGATGTTTTAACTATTTCTAATCTAATATGCTCATGTTTTAGTTTCAGATTATCATCATCAACAACATTATTTTGATTCTGACTTCAGTAAAAAAGTGAAAAGAATTTTTCCGTCTTCTACTGATAATATTTCATATTTATAAAATTATTATTAGGTTATACCTCAGCTCTTTCCGTTATACATTTTTATTATCTCATCATAACCATCTTTGACTTTTATCAGAAATGGTTATCTTTTGCACATTAACCACTATTTTATAGATAGCATACAAGTAATATAAATCATGCCTGTCAGTTTCACCCTGCTTATTTTTTATCACCGTCAGATATCAGCTAGATATATTGTTACCAAGTTTGAAGAGTATGTTTAGGATAAGCTAGTTTCATAACTGGCTGTTAGCATCCCTCAGTTGTGTTTTGAGAGCAAAGGGTCATCCTTAAAAAAGGGAGGCAGTTATATTTTATGAGCATTAAAAAATAAACTTAAATTCTCATCAAATTAGGGAATATGTTTGGAACAGTGTGATGCATAGAGTATACAGAATTCATTTGAAGCATGAATTACCTTACCTCCAAAGGTAGCCATTCAATTGAGCAGTTAAACGTGAGCCACTATGAGAAGATTTTTAATACTCAGAGAGAAAAAGGCAATTTGTATTAAAATTCCATGACCATTATCTCAGGAGTGTTGTGTTATTATTGACTGGGGGACAGCTGGGAAACTAGAAATATTCTAAAATATGGTAGGTGGATAATTAGAACATAAGAATATATATATATATATATTTGTTAAAGAGTTCACTTATGGTAAGCAATACCTCAACTAAAAAGAAAAAATATGCACACAGAAAATAAATAATGGCTGGAAATATGAGCCTCTAAAATCAAAGTTACAAAAGCAGATATTCGTATTTGCAGAGCTGATTGTGAACTGAACTGATAAGCGATAGATTCAACGATCACTATCTCACTGGAAATAGAATTTGTTAAAGGTAATAATGGTTAATGATGTTTCAGCATAATAGCCCAGTTAATATATGTGTATGTGTGTATCCATAGGTGTATATTTTTACATGCATATTTTTATTGTAAAATTAATGTTTATTGAAAACAACAAAGCACAGAAAATATGAAATTAAAAATCAACATAATTTTGTTCAAAATTATATTCAGCAATGCATTATTTCAATGTCTTTTGTCTTAATCCATTGGCTTAAAAGCATTGATACATGCTCCAAATTTCCTCCCAGATTCCATTTGGGGAAATATTTAGTATGCTGCATTATGAAATAATGTATCTTTATCTATATTATTAATAAAGTTTTTAAAACATACAGCCTGTTACTGCCTATGTGATCAGTGATTTTTTCAGATTATTAATAACAAAAGATAGAGTATGATTCCTTTCACCCATAAAATATAACATATTTTTAAAGTTTTAAAATCATTTTGATTTTAAAGTTCTAAAATAAAGTTTTAAAATTTTAAAGTTTTAAAATAATGATTTCAAAAAATAAATTAGTAAAAATAATTTCCTTTTTTCATAAAAAAATTATTAAAGAAGAATTCTACTATCAACAAATAGTTGTTCTATGCCTAGTCTATTTTAGTCACTGAATAAGACAAAGTCCTTCACCTCAAATTTTTTCCTGCCTCGCCATTAGCAGTTAGGTTTACCTATACAAACCTTTATTTGTTCAGCATACATAAAATACTCAGTATGAAGTATATGTTATTCTAAATATTTGGTAGATATTAACAAATTTAATCATCAAAACAACTCTAAGAGGTCATTAGCACTATTACCTCCATTTTATTACTAAGGAAATGATGCATAAAGAGAGAGAGAGGGAAGGAAGGAAGGAAGGAAGGAAGGAAGGAAGGAAGGAAGGAAGGAAGGAAGGAAGGAAGGAAGGGAGAGAGGGAGGGAGGGAAAGAGGGAGAAAGAAAGGCAGGCAGGAAAGAAGAAAAGAGAGAAAGAAAGAGGAGGAAGGAAGGGAGGAAGGGAGGGAGGGAAAGGAAAGGAAGGAAGGGAAAGAAAAGGAAAGAGGAAAGGAAGGAGAGGAAGGAAAGGAAGGAAAGGAAGAAAGGAAGGAGGGAAGGAAAAGAAACACATAGAAAGTGGTGTGTAGACCTGCCATTTCAATCTGTACCTTCTGTGGCTATACTTCTATAGCTGCTGAGTTTAATATATACTTCTTTATACAGTTCTAATATATAAATGCTAATTTATCTATGATACAATTTTATCATAGATAAAGTTAGCTTGCTATCAAAATATCTCAGTCCATAATTTTGTAAGTTCACCTCTAGACCATGAGTAATCCTCAACCCACCATCTCCTCTTTTTGGACATCTTTGGTATTTGTATCCCACTATTTCTTGGTCTCTAAATATCTCTTCTTTTCTTCAAGTGTTACCTTTCCTAGCAACAGAACCCTTTTTCTTAAAAAAAGAATTATGATTTAGTGCAATGTATAAAATACAGACATTAGATGAAGAAGGACAAAATAAATATTCTCAGAAAAGTTATTTGAGGTGACTTAGTGAGGTTGAAAAAGCATAGTCTTTGGTATCACATAGAAATAAATGTACTTTTGGGCAAATCTATGAACCCCCCCCAAACTGACTTTTACAAAGTTGTGTTCTTTATGGGGATTGAAGTTAATAATTTCACAAAATCAGGGCAGTAAATTGACATGCCTCAGAACCTAAGGCCTGGGTTTCAATGGGGATGGCTAGAGGAAACTCAGAGGTTATTATGCTCTGTGTGTTTCTAGTTTCCTTTTATTGATTCTGCTTTCTCCAGACAGGCTTCCTTTACATATCACCTTGCATGACAAAGTGCAGAGAATTCCGTTAGAGAAATGAAGTTAAAAAGCCAGTGAGATACCACTGTACACCTGAAAGAATCGTGAACAAACAAATGACAGAAAAACAAAAGCAAAACTGAACCTGAGAATTTGAATTGCTGGTGAGGATTTTGAGCAAGCGGAGCTCTGATACTTTGCTGAAGGGAATGAAAGATGGTAAAAGCAATTTGGAAAACAGTTTGACTGTTGTGTATACAACTAAATACATACTTACATTACAAACCAAGCATCTAATTCCTAGGTGTTTTCCTAATAAAATTCCAGTCATTATATTTATACAATGACTTATATACTAATCTTCACAGTAGCTTTTTTCATAATGACCCCAAACAAAAACTAATGTAAACATCTACCTACAAGTGAACAGATAAATTGAGATAACTCTATGCAATGATAAATATTACTCAACAAAGAAAAGGAACTCACCACGGATGCATGAAATGTGGTAGACTGAGTAATGCCCTCCCTTCTTTCCAAAGATGTCCATGGCCTAATTCCTAGAACCTGTGAATGTTAATTTATCTGAAAAATTAAATTTTTTAGATGTGGTTAAATTAATTATTTTTAGCTGGGTACATCATCCTGTATTATCTGGGAGGAACTGATGTAATCACAGAGGTTTTTATAAGAGGGAGGCAGGAAATCAGAGAGGAAAAAGGTGTGGAGAAATATATGACAATAGAAACAGTGATTGGAATGACACAACCAGGAGCCAAGGAATATTGTAAGCATCTGAAATCTGAAGGCAATAAGGAATGAATACTTTACTGGAGTCTCCAGAAGAAACCACTCTAGTGACACCTTGATTTCAGCTCTTTAAAACTATTTTAAATTTCTGACCTCTAGAACTGTAAAAATAAATAAATAAATTTGTGTTGTTTTATGCCAGTAATTTTGTGATATTTTATTACAACAGCAATAAGAAATTAATATATACAACAATGCAAATGAATCTTCAAAGCATCATATTAAGTGAAAGAGAACTTGTTGCTGAATAAAATTAATTGAGTGTTGTATTTTGCATATGCACATAGAGGTACTCATTCTGATCAAATCTAATCCAAGTGAAAAAGTAAAATATCCACTATATTTTTCCCCTCCACTATGATTATTCTTGCCTTCTACTTATCATTTCCAAAATTTATGTACTAGTTTTTCATTCTGCAGTTGAATATTGTATTGAAACTTGTACTAAGAGAATGTCACCTATATTTGGGATTTATTTTTTTCTCTTTCCCTGTTTCTGCTCAGTCATTACTTCATTAAACATCTTTCTTCTCTAGTATTCTTTTCCATTGGCCTAGAATGTTTTTCCAATTTGCTAAAGTTCAAAGAAAACCCATTGAGGTTTAAAAATATTATCTTAGTAATTATTTTTTGTAAAAAAAAGACACAGATTTATACTTAAAATATATACTGCAAGGATTGACACTAGGGATGTTTCTTAGGCCATTTATCGGGTAATCAAGCATCAAGAACTTGGGTAAGAAGCAAGGTAAACTGCCAGAGTATTCCACAGTTAAAAACAGCTGATTTGCTTTCATCAGATTTTGTCCATTAAAGAGATTTATAGATTTCACAATCTTAAATAGCACAAAATATTCCAATACTTAGTAATGAGATAAATCAAGACCATGATAGTCATCTGAACACATAGATGTTTCCTGGTAAAAAAGCATCATAAGATTTTTTTTTTTTTGAGTTTACAGACAAGATGCTAATTTATAAATGGAAGTGTTTTCTATTTACTTATCTTCCTATAACAGTGTTTTATTTTGTTGTATAATAGCTAGAATAGTTTTGCCAAAAAGTAAACACAATCAGTTTCTTCAAAGTAAAAGTGAAGTTTTGACAGTGAGTGCAAAAGTAAGGATTTGTTAAAAAAAAAAAACAAAAAAACAACTTGTGTTATACAGATTTTCAAATACGTAAGTCTAGAAATTTTTTCTAATACTTTGTAATTTTTTTTGAAAAAATTCAAGCATGTCACTTATTAAAATATACATACAATTAAAATTAAAAAGCAAATAAACTGTAGTATTTCAGATTTCCTAAACTGTTTTAAAGTAATCTAAAAGAAAATGTTAAGTGGATTTAAAACAACACTGCATAAAAATATTAAACCTATTTCTGTGCAAGAACAACCATTTGAAATAAATGAAGATTTAAAGTTTCTAGTCAAATATCTGTAGATATTTGTGTAGTTATTGGTGAGAATTTAGTAAAGGTAGCATGATCCTTTAAAGTTTCCCTCTTTATGAAGCTCTAAAATAGATTTGTACATTTCTAATGACAACAACAACAAATCTAAAAGGATTTCAGGAAAACACCAAGAATAATTAATATCTAAATATCCTTAGTTTCTACTTTGGAAACATCACTTTGATGCTCTTATTCTTTTATTACTGTTTATGGTTTTTTTTTGTATTTATAAACCACACTATTATAGCATAATATATTATTTAATAAACCCTTCAATATATGTTGCACTAGGCTAACATATGATGTAAATTAACACTAAATTATCTAGCTTTCTTATGAGATTTATGTGTAAACCTTGTATCTGCTTTAAGCTAACAGTTCCTAGAGTAGACAGTTTAGAAAAATATAAATATTTTTAGAAAATAGAAAATATTGGCCTGGATACAGTAGGTCATGCCTTAAACCCAGCACTTTGGGAGGTTGAGTTGGGAGATAATTTGAGCCCAGAAGTTTGCAGCCTGAGCAACATATTGAGACCTAGTTTCTAAAAACAAACAAACAAAACGAAAGAATTAGCCAGGCATCGTGGCATTCATCTGTAATCCTATCTACTTGAGAGGCTGAGGTGAGATGATTGCTTGAGCAGTGAGTTTGCAGTGAGCTGAGATTGCACCACTGCACTGCAGACTGGGTGACAGAACAAGACTTTGTCTCAAAAAGAAATACATTTTTAAAAAAAGGGAAATAGAAGATATTGGAAAGCTGATTAAGATGAAAAAACTTATTTATGTTTCTTCAATATCCCTCCCACCTTTGGGGGTATATTGTTTTTCTTTCAGTTATAAACTCTTCTGCAAAATCTTATATTGATGAATTAATTTGTAGTATGTTTGTTGTAGGAAGTGAAAAAGAAGTGAGGAATTCAATCAGGGTTGTATCAATGCATTTTATGAAATGACTAGTGTTTACAAAGAGGATTAGCCGAAGATTTTCTCCTGAAAATAGTTAGAGATTTATCTAATTCAAAGTGGATGACATTGTAGATAGGCCCTATCTCTGTGTTCTAAAACATTGACATTCTTTTTGGCGTAGTAACCAGCTCTTCTTTCTATTTGTGTTTAGTTTCAGTAATTGTGCTTGTATCTTCTTGTAAAACAAATCTCATTTGATTACTAGACCAAATCAGCCTATTTGTGTACAGAACCCCAAGGGACTAGAATTTAATCCCTTGAGTACTTAACATTCTTGTGAGTCAGGAGCAAAGCTAAAATAAATTGATGATCAAAGGCACCAATGCCTAAATTCGTGGGTAGAGCTGACAGATACACTCTTTGTTCTATTAAAAGCTTGTAGACACATTGTTCCCCCAATAACCTCCAAGAAGAAATAAGAGTGAACACAATTTAAAACACCAATGGAAGCATTATAAGTCATTAGAAAGAATGAATTTATAGTCTGTTTTAATTCTTTAAAATCTTAAATTTAAATGAATGATGCTCAGCTGGAATTTCTACTTACTGTGCTTACTGTGACACAAAAAGACAGTATAAATTGTCTCTATGGCTTCTTTACTGCACAGTCTCATTTGTGTGCTTTTGATTTTTCTTTCTCAAATTCTCCAGCTATTGTCTGTAACAGTACAAACTGCCTTATTAGCAAATCTTCATTTCTAGTTTTACATTATGCTTGGAATTTTCTACATTCATATTTATACAATCTGTTTTCTCTAGAATTCACACACACACAAAAAGTCAGAACTACTGGTGGCTCAATAGAAACAGCATTGTGGAGTTAGCATGTACTACTCACAGGGAAAGGAACCAAAGTAAACACTGGCCATAAATTCAAATAGGCCACAGTAAGAAAAAGCAAAGCCAGTATAAGCCAGTAAGAGGCAAAGCCAGGCTAATAGGAAACCTATGTGTGGGAAAAGCTAAAATACATGAAAACAGGTAAGTTTGGAAGCATTCCATGAACTTACAAGCAATTGAGTCTGGAATATTTTTATACCATATCTATAATCAATGTTTGCTATGATGAAACCAATTAAGGAAAATTTAATATTTATTCTAAATTCGCTTTCTTATTACTCTTGAGAATTACTTTTTAATATCAGGTTGGTGGTCAAAGATGGTTTCTTTATTTTATATTTTTAAATCATTAGCATGTTAGTACAGAACATACTGTTACCTGCTTCAGCTATTCCCCAGAAATGCGTAGACGTGTTTCGTGGTAGGGCTATTTCCTCTTCACAGTTAGTTGAATTGCAGTAGCCTTGTGCAATTCCAAATCCTCCTTTGTTTCCTTGTGATTGATTTGCTGTGGCATTGCTAGGTGGATGTAAAAATAGCTTCTTGTCTTTCCGATTTTAAATGTCTGTAGGCTTTCCCTTCTACTATTTGGTAACTAATGTCTCAGGGTAGTGCTAACTATAATGTCAAACCACAGATATATATTGGTTAATGCTACAGGGGCTGCGTCCTTTTCCATCTATCCTATCCAGAATTTGGGGTTTATGTGATTCCGCTTTGAATTCCTGGATCTATGTCTCAGTCCTGAATCTCCTGAACTAACTTTTCTTAGGGCTCCGTATTTGGTTGGTAATTAGATTTTTATGCTTATATCAGTTTAACTTTGGGACTGCCAACTCCTTTCCCAAGGGTCTCAGCTTGTCTGATTTTCCACTGTTTTAACTAGTATTATGGCAATGACAAATGGCTGAATTCTCAAATGACCTAGTATAAGCAAAATTAAAGAGAAATAATGGTTTCCATAGCTGGAGCTTTCACCCACAGTCCTGAACCCCCACTTCTACCTTCCTAGATTTTCATTTTTCTCTGTAGTTCTTTGGTTACCTCTTGCAGATAGGCCTTCTTTACTTTGAGGGAAAGTTGAGTACTGTCAGCACCAAATTCAAGTTTGCCTATTTAGGATCTTAGGAGGAAGCAGAAGAAAGCTGCTGTCCACCATCACCTAAACATCGATCCCAGTAGAGGATGTGGCTTCTGGGTCATGTGATCACAGATGGGCTATTTACTGAAACCGAAACGCCTGACTCATGTAAACATTTCTGTTGCAACAAGAAATGACAATGCTGATATCAGAAAAGGGGTATGGGAGAACTTTCCAAGCAAATAATAAACAGTATACTTATCTTTCCCTAGGACATTTTCTTTCTTTTTAAATTGCTTTATTGAATAATCTATTCCCCTAGGTTTCATCTTTTTCCACCTCACCTTAAGTGGCTGGTCATAATGTATCGTTTTCTGAGGACTAAATCAATAATCACAGAACTGCATCTAGAATGTCATTGAAAAATTAGTAGACTGAATATTTTAACACCTAAGCCCCAGTACAAATTCATTAGAAACTCAGTGTAAGACCTTGGACTAGTCACTTGAGCAGTTTATCAGTCAGGTTTTTCACCTTTAAAATAGTGGTAATAAATTTACAACCTTATAGGGTCAATTTGAGGGCTAACATAGATTATATATATATATATGTTAGATTATATATATATTATATATATATATATAAAATTTGGAATAGTTCTTGGCATATAGTATAATTACATAAGCATTAGTTATAATAATAAAAATTCAATGATTAATATCTATAGGACTAGATTTTTTTATCTGTAACACTGCTATAAAGATCTTCCCTGAGACTGGGTAACTTATAAAGAAAAGAGATTTAATTGACTCACAGTTATGCATGACTGGGAGGCCTCAGCAAACTTAACAATTATGGTGGTAGGTGAAGAAGGCATATCTTACATGGTAGCAGGTGAGAGTGTGAAGGAGGAATTGTCAAACACTTATAACACCATCAGATTTCATTAGAACTCACTTACTCTCATGAGAATGGTATGAGGGAACTGCCCCCATGATCCAGTCACCTCCCACCAGGGTCCTTTCTTGACATGTGGGATTATGGAGATGACAATTCAAGATGAGATTTCCGTGAGAACACAGAACCAAAGCATATTACTACACTCAGCCCCTTCCAAATCTCACATTCTTTTTTACATTTCAAAACCAGTCATGCCTTCCCAACAGTCCCCCAGACTCATAACTCATTCCAGTACCAACTGAAAAGTCCAAGTCCAAAATTTCACCTGATACAAGGCAAGTCCCTCCTACCTAGGAGCCCATAAATTCTAAAACAAGTAATTGACTATCTAGAACTCACTTAGTTAGTGAGACAGACACTGGGTAAATGCTTCCATTCCAAATGGGAGAAATTGGCTAAAACAAAGGGACTGCAGGCCCCAAAAGGTCCAACATCCAGTGGAACAGTTATTAAATTTTAAAACTATGAAATAATCTCCTTTGCCTCTATGCCTCACATCCAGGATACACTGGGTTTCCATGGCCTTGGGCAGACACACACACACACACGCACACACACACACACACACAGTGCAGATTAAATATTGCATGTCTGTAGTAAATCAGTCTGAAAATCTTTCCTCATTTTACATAGCTACAGGTAAGAATCTTGTCATCTTTTTTGTTTTCAACTGAATTGTTTTATTCTGATCAGCGAACATTTTTTGTGTAAACACTCCCCAAGCACTTGAAAAACTGAAAATCAATCTAAAGATCATCTAAAGCTTATATAGATTTTTCCTACCCCTATCTGACAGAATCCTGACCCTACTGTGCCATCCTTGTTTAAAAGTTGACAGCCTTCCACATTTTTTGTTTTTTTGTGTTCATTTTTTTTTTGGTTTTGTTTTGTTTTGTTTTGCTTTTTCTTTTGTGCGAAGACACCTTTAATCAGAAGTCATCAAAAGGTGCATTTGAGTCAGGAAAAATGTACCAATTAAACTTTAAGAAAAGTCTTGCAAAGGTAGTTGCTTTCAATTAGGAAATTCAACAACTTTATTTTTCTAATCACAGAGGTGAGACAAACATAAAATTAAAGGCAAACTCTGCAAATAAAGTAAGAGAAAAGAAAGCTAAGAAGGAAGGAGGGAAGATAGATAAAAATAAGTTATTTTTTTATTTTGAAGTCCTCAAATATGTAGTCAGAGTTATCGATGAGTTAATTTACTAAGTTTCATATTTATAGTGTAAATTTTCATGATCTCTATTCTTTACTCAAAAGACAAGCTGCTGATAAATATATACCTAAGACTGGGTAGTTTATAAAGAAATTTTATGGACTTATAGTTCCATGCGGCTGGGAAGCCTCACAGTCATGGTGAAAGACAAAATAACTTGTCTTACATGGCAGCAAGCAACAAGAGAACGAGATCAAAATGAAAGGGCTTTCCCCTTATATAACCATCTTAACACGTGAGACTTATTCACTATCACCAGAACAGTATGGGGGAACCACCCCCATAATTCAACTATCTCCCACTGGGTCCCTCCCACAACACATGAGAATTATGGGAGCTACGATTCAAGATAAGATCTGGGTGGGAACACAGCTAAAGCATATCAGTAATTCAAAAAATTCCCACTAGGTACTGCAAGTACTGTCAGTCAAATACATAAACACATCAGTTCTGATTATTGAAAATATAATTGTTTAGAATGAGTCATTGTTTCACCTAGGTCAAATGACTAACATTAAAAATGTTGACATCAAATTTTGTATGTAGAATGTCTTTAACTGTCATATATTGTTGGTAGACATTTAAGCGCAGTAATTATTTTGCTGATTTGCATTTCATTTTAAACATATATGTAAGTTATGACCTAGCAATTTCACTTCTGTGTAGGTACCCAGATATTTGTAAACATAAGTGTTCAAGAAGACAAGTACAAAAGGGTTCACAGAGGCTTTTTTTCATCAGAGCCCCAAACTGGAAACCACCTAAATGTCTGTCAACTGATAAATAGATTTTTAAAATGCCAACTGTTCTTACAATGGAATATTATTCAATAATAAAAAGGAATTATTTAATACATTGCATAATCTGTAAGAATCTCTTATGCTAAATGAAAAAAGCCATTAACCAAAAATTGCATATTGCATAGTGCCATTGCATGACTTTCAAGAAGAGGCTAAACACACCTGTAACAATATAAAAGAGAAAGTGATTACCCAAGAGTGTGGAGATTGACTTGAAGAGGGCTAAGTCGGCTCTCGGGAATGACAAAAATTTCTTTTCTTAATTGGGATAATGGTTTCACAGGTATCTATACTGAATTGTGCACAAGATGTATTCATTTAACTGTAGGTAAAATAAATTTGTGAATTTAAATATGTTTGTCTTATATTTGCATGATCATTAGCAAAAATCTTCCTAATTTTTAACAAAGCCAGCATATTATTGTAATGGTTAATTTTGTGTATCAGCTTAACTGAGGCATAGGGGTGGTCATTCAATTGACCAAACATCATTCTTTGTGTGTCTGCAAGGGTGTTTCTGGATGAGAGTAATATTTGAGTGAGTAGACTGAGTAAAGTGGATTGCCTTCCCTAATTTGGGTGGGCCTCATCCAACCAACTGAAGACCTAATAGAATGAAATCTTTGAGTGAGAAGAATCTCCCCTTCCCTGATTGCTTTAGCTGTGATATTGAACTTTTTCTGGCCTTTGAACTCAGACTCAGAGGTTTATTTTATTTAATAATCAAATTTTGATCAGTTATATACCATTAATAGCATGATAGAGATTGTATTTCATATCTTCCCTTCAGAAAATTAGTTACTTAGTCTCATCCCGTCACTCACCCTGTGTTCTACAGGCATTAGCTCACTTTGCAAGCTAATTTTCTCTGCATAGTTCTCTTTTACCTTGCTTTAAGCATTTTATTATTAGAATTAAGCCTCATTTATTTAATTAACTCTCAGCTACACCATTCTCAACATCATTTTCTTAACCGTTATCATCGATAAGTTCATCATTATCAGAGACACAGTTCAGATAAGCAGTTAACATCACAGACTTAATCACTGCAGAAATAGCACCTATCACATATTGTTGTCAACATAAAATGACTTAAGAGGTTTCAAATACCTAAGAAAGTAGTGAACAGAACAAACAAAGTGACATAATCATTATAAAAATAAAACTTTATATATTGATACATTGTGTTTAGTACCATCACTAAGCACATGCTTCTGCTATAGCCTTTCAAGACTCTACAGTAAAAAAAAGAAAAAGATAAAGAAGAGGCAAACTTTTTTGATTTATAAAACAACGTTCACACATAAACAACAAGATTAATTAAGAGTTAATATTGTAAAAGGTATATTGCATATGAAGTGAAATATAAAGTATTGAAAAACACAATTTAGTACCTTAAATTTGCACATTCTCTTAGGGCCTAATAATTTAGATTAAAAAGAGATGTATCTAAAAATGTTGTCAAATTTTTTGTTATTATAAATATAATTTGCCTGACTCCCAGTTAGTATTCTTTCAGCTACTTCAAAAAAAAAAAAAAAAAAATACAAGAACTAAATAGTAGAGTGAAGATGAGTTACAGTTTTTTTCAGATAATTAGAAGTAGAAATATGATTAAAATGATCTTGCCTGTTACCTTAATTTTTAACTTAAAAATACATAATGTCTTGGGTTGTATTTTCTTCCAGTGTACTCACAAAACCATAATTTTGTTTTCAACTCTAACTTTCCTCAAGCGGTTATCAATAGAGTTCATTCTCTGGGCAAATTACTAAACTTGAAGAAAGACAAATAAGGTTTTTTTTGTTTGTTTCTGCTTTTAAGTAAAAAAACAGATCTACTCTCCCGTAAAAGTCCAATATCTTAAACTGGGCGGTGCTCTGAGGCTCTGTGCCTACCACACTTCCTTTTTTCTTTTCATCTCATTATCTCTCTCTTAAATGATTTCCATCAGCATGCAAATATTTCCTCTTTAAAAAATAAATTTCTTTTAACTTGTGTATCTTTCTTCTGCTGCTGTATTTCTTAGTTCCCTTCCACAGAAAACTCTCTTAAATGTTATCTATAGTCACTATTATAATCGCAGATTTTCACCCTTCCTTTTTACTCTTCCCCAAGCTGTTTTCATTCTTTCCCATTGGTCATGCTAGGGTTTTGAGTGAGCTCTAACAGTTGGCAAATTCAGCACTCATTCTGATAGGCTCCACTTACTAGCTGTCTTAATGGAATCCAATCCTGCTGACCTTACTTGATCTTCTTTGTTTGTTGTAGCAGAATGTATTTTCCAAAGATAATTGCATCAACATAGCTCAAGAAAGTAATATTGAGAGATGGGGGTCTCTGTTTTCTACATCGAGCGATGGATCTTTGTTTTCTCTCCTCAGCTTCTTTGGACCCTTTAAATTGTATTATCCTGTAAAATGTGGTGGACTAGATGTTGTGTAGCCTATCAGACTAAGTAGTGAAGGGCGATATGTACCCACCTGTCTCTCTCTCAGGATCACACAACTTGGGAGCCTAAACAGATATGTAAGAAGTACACCTACCCTAAAACCACCATTCTGGAGTAATTGCATGGAAATACTGCCTAGTGATAGAGAGGAGGATTTAGAAACTTCCGCTCTCCCAGCTTCCAGGTGTGGATCTTTACAATACAGGCTCCAGGCACTTGGAGAAAGTTTCCACATGATTTCAGCCTGTTGCCTTCATGTTATCCCAGCTTATCCTTAGAGCAGATTAAAGTAAGAGCCCACCTGAAATTGCCAATTCACAGAAAAAAATATATTTTTAAATGACTTAAGTTTTGGAGTGTTTTTACTACACCGTCAGAGTAGCTAAAACACTTGTCTTGGCTTCTACAATAGTAGGCATTTTGGATAGCCCCACCTTCACTTGTTTCCCTGTCTCATTCTTTTCCACTGACTCCTACTTCTGTCCCTAGTCTTCTAATATTAGCATATTTCAGAATCCTAGGCTACCCATTATGTTCTACATACATTGTCTAAATTTCTTTATTTCATCATAACCCACGGCATCTACATAGGTAATGTAAGTTATCTCCCTCTACCCTACCACCCTGCATTTCTATCCCTGACATCTCCTCTGGAATCCTTTGAATTCTAGGCATGTAAACACAATGGCCTACTTAACATCTCCACTAGAATATTAAATAAAGAATTCAAACTTAACACAGACAATGTAGAGCTCTTGATCTCATCTCCTTGTAGGACAGAATTAAAACTTGTTTCTTCCCTAGCCTTCCTCATTTCAGTGAATAGAATTATAATTCACATAATTTCTCAAGTGCAAAATTTAGAAGTAATTTCTGATTACTCTCTTTCTCTCAATGACTGCATCTAATTTATTTCCACTGATTGTAGTTCTAAAACATATCTCTAATCTTGTCTCCCTTTCTACTTCTCCCCATTTGAGCTGCCATTATCTCCTTCCTAAACTTTGGCAATAGGCTCTTTAATGAGATCCTTAATTTTCATCTTGATGCACATTAATCCATCTCCCTCATAGAAAACCAGAGTAATCTTTTACAACAAAAGTCAGATCACATTACTAATCTAGCTGAAAGCCATCCAATGTCTTTCATTAAGCAACTTTTATTTTCAAAGAAGACTTAAAGTTTCCCATTTACATTTACTTCTGTGAATGTAACTTGATATTGCTACCACTGGGAGGTGAGTGTCTACGTTCACTGCCTTTAAATGTGGATGGCCCTAAGATTCCAGTGGAAGTGATACTACAGGTAATTAAATTAGATAAAGTCATACTTAATCCCATTAGGACACTTTCTAACCCAGTCTCCATGCCTGAATAAATTCATGTCACCTATGGAGAGGCCCTTATGGAGAGCTATAGCCCCTCCAGCTTCAGCTAAGTTTTCAGGCCATAGCCAGTATTAATTTGCCAGCCAAGAAATTGAGCCATCTTGACAGGTGGAACAGAGATCGGCTTTCCTCACCATGCTTTGTCTAGAGGCAGAATTATGAGCAAAGGAAATTTTTGTTTTTGTTTTCAGTCACTAGGTTTTGGGGTAGTTTTTTTGTTAAATGCAGTAACAAGTAACTAATATAAATTTTGGTACTGGAAAGTGGGCTATTGCTGTAAAAACTCTTAAACATATAACATTGACTTGGAGATGGGCCTTAGAAGGAAGCCCGAAAAGTCTTAGCAAACTGTTACCAGGAGCCCAAAGAATGTTGAGGAAGCTCTCTGACAGCTCAAAGAAAGTAGAAAAAATGTGACTGGAAGATGTTTAGTAGTGGTGGAAACTTTGACAACACACTATTACCTGAAGCAACAGGCAAGATGATCAAACTAAGGAAGTTTTCAGGCAGAATATTGGAAGTGTCACCTGGATTCGTTTCACATATGGTAACATGTCAGAGGAGAGGAAAGAGCTAAAAATTAACTCTTAAATATAAAATATTTAGAACTTCCTTAGTTTGAAAATAAATCAGTTTCCCTTTCTTAATGTTTCTAGATTGCAAATGATGTTCAAATTCAGGACTGGCTTAAGGGAGAAAATCAGTTCTACTGTAAAACTCATACTTAAGACCTCAGAGAGATCTAAGATTATCCTTTATATAATTTTGCAAACAATCATCCTTCTAAGGAGCATAAAATGTGCTTTAAATATTCTTTCCATGATACAATAAAGCTCATAAGAATCTCAAGGATGGTGTCCCATGGCAGTCTCATGGTAAGTCTCATTCTCAAGAGAATGACCTGTCTTGACAAGATCTGTGTTTTGACTTTTGTTTGAGGGAATGAATTGTACACAAATACACAGAAATCTCACAAATACTAAAATAAGTGTATCAACTTGTAAGAAAAAGGGAAATAAACAGCACAAAATGTGATATGACTAAGCTCTCAAACCTTTACAAGCAGGGAATAGGTGTAAAACAGAAGGTGGACTCAGGGTAGAATGAGGAGATCATGGAGTGCAGCAAAGAGAGAACAATTTCCAGGGAGTAGGACTGAACTGTAATCAAATAATTGGCAGCATGTGGCTGGCATTTCAGGATTGATATGGACCAGCAACTACTGTGCTCCTTAGCATTCACCACCCTTTTGCATAGGAGTGTCTATAGCAGTTATTCAATGTCGGCCCTCCGCTAGATTTTGAGTATTTGGAAAACCAGATAAATTCTCTTTTTAGGTTGGATTTGTGACATGTATCACATTGTAAAAACAGAGTGCTCAATGAGTTGCATTTGAGGAATTGCACTCAATGGCAATTATTTTTACTGAAATTGGATTAAGATTGTAAGATTTTGAAATTTGAGCTTATGTAATTACAAATTGAGACCTTTCAGTCTTGAGGGAATTACTATATTTTACATATGAGAGGTATATAAATCACCATGGCCTAAAGAGAGACTGTGGCAGATTGCATTTTTCAAAGATGGCTTTAACAAGACTTCCTATCGCACTTTTTTCTTTTTTCTCTTTATTTCTCTCCCTTCCTTCCTTCCTTGCTTGCTTCCTTCCTTCCTGCTTTCCTGCCTTCTTCCCTTTTCTTCTGTTTTTCTTTTCTATCTTTCTGACAGGGTCTGACTCTTTCCTGGGCTGGAGTGCTGTGGCTTGTTCATAGATGACTGTAGCTCAAACTCCTGAGTGCAAACAATCCTCCTTCCTCAGCCTCCCAAGTAGCTCGGACAACAGGTATGCATCCATTCCTGGCTAATTGTTTAATTTTTATTTTTGTAAGAGATGATGTCTCACTTTGTTGCTCAGACTGATTTTGAATTCCTGGCTAAAGAGACCCTGCTGCCTCAACCTCCAAAAGTGCTGGAATTATAGGCATGAGCCACCATGCCCAGTTACTTTCTTTTTCTTACAATATGCCTTTGATACTCTTCCCATTAAGAGGTATTCATTTCCCATGAATATAGGCAAGACTGTGGCTACTAATGCTGTATGACTTTTGTGAGTAGGCCATGAAGCGTGATACATTTTCCTAGTTCATTTAGGATGCTTGCTGTTGATGCCTAGCCACTATGCTTGTACAAGTCTAAGAGACCTATTGTGGGGAGGCTCATGTAAAGAAGAATGTAGGCACCTGGCCTACAGTCTGATTGAGCTCATATCTGATAAACTATAAGAACTTGAGCCTTGTGAGCAAACCATCTTGACTCTTTCAGGACACAGTTTAAACACTTCAGCTGAGGCTGCATGGATAACTGGATTTGTGAGCAAAATAAATTAATATAGCTTTTTGTTTTATTTAAACAATTTTGTTTGAGACAAGGTCTCACTTTATCACCCAGGTAGGAGTGCAGTGTAGATCACTGTACTCTTTAACCATAGATCACTGTAGCCTCAAATTCCTAGGCACAGGAGATCCTCCCACCTCAGTCTCCCCAGCACCTGGGACTACAGCATGCACCACTGTGTCTGGCTAATTTTTTTTTTTTTTTATAGAAGTGGAGTCTTGCTACATTGCCCAGGCTGGTTGTAAACTCCTGGTCTCAAGTGATCCTCTTGCCTCAGTCTCCCAAATTGTTCAGATTACAAGTGTGAGGCACTACACTCAGCCCAATATTGCTTTTTAAGCCACTAAGTTTTGGACTGTTTTGCCTCCCAGCAAAATATGATTGATAAAACACTGAATATCCTCTTATGTTTTCCTATGAAGTGTTGTGAGATTTAGTTTCTTTCAACACCCCAAAGTCACGTCATACCATTCTTCCTGTGCTTACTCTGCTTCACTGACTTTTCTCCTGTTTTCTAAAACTAGCTAATTCTTATCTTCAGGCTTTGTCATTGTCACTCCCTGCTGAAAATATTTTTTTTTTCCAAATCTTGTAATTCAGATCAAAGTTTATGGATAATAGTGTCAAAAATAGAGTCTCTGGCCACTCAACCTAAAGTAACCCACCACAAACTCTAGCCCATCTCCCTATTTCTTTTCCTCATGACATTTATATCTATCTAATATAAATTGCACCAGTTTGTTTATCTAATCTAAATTTCTTGTTTTGCACTACTAGTACACAAGCTCTGTTAAGACAGAAGTATCGTTCACCTTGTTTTCTTCCCTAACTCCATTACCTAGAACAGTGCCTAGAACAATCAGAGGGTGGGCACTCCAAAAATATTTGTTGAGTTAATGAATCAGTGGAAATAATATTAATTCAGCTTTACATTATAGAGCAAAATAGAAAGCCAAGATTTAATCTAATTCATATTACAAAACAATACCTTCTTTTAAAAAATTAAATACATTAAATTAGTATAGAAAAATGTTCACCATCTTGTGACTTCATAAAACAAAATTGATTTCTATACTGCTTGGATTATTTCTACAAAATATTTTTATATGTTTTTTGCCAATAAACCATATAAAATGAAATTTTCAGATAAAATTTACATATTTGTTATTTCCCAGGCGGGGTGGCTCACTTCAGGCTCAACCTCCTAGGCCTAAAAGATTTGCTCACCTCAAACTCCCTAGTAGCTGTGATTACAGGTGTGCACCACCATGTCTGGATAAGTTTTGTAATTTTTGCAGAGGTCTCGCTGTATTACCCAGGCTTTTCTGGAACTGCTGGACTCAATTAATCCTTCCACCTCAGCTTCCATCTCAGCCTCCCAAAGTGTTGGGATTATAGGTGTGAGCCACCATGCTTGGCCAATTTTCAATTTTTAATGTCAGGCTTTGAGTTTAGTGTCAAAATTAAAAAAAAAAAAATCCAAAGAAGAAAAAACGTACTGGTAGCACTTAATAAAAGAAAAGACTCCAATGTCTTGAAATTTGGAATGTGGATTCCTGGCATTATAGAGATACAACTTTTCATCTAATCAATGTATAAAACAGACAAAGAGTTTCATTTTATTTTCTTGGAGTTTAGGCATTTTCACCCCAAAGTCTGTGTTACAAAGCAAGTGCACGAAAATAGTTAGAATCACATTTTTCAATGAGAATCAATTCCAAAGTAAGTGAAAGAAATTTCTCTAGTGATTTTCTCTCTCAAGAGGAGCAGCAGTCTAAAATCTCAGTAATATCTAATTCTGAAAGAATCAGGGGATCTGTTTCTGTCATAATCTAGTATTTGCAGCCTGCTTTGATTTTCCTTGGGAGTTCCTTGGATATAGTTTACTGAGAGAAGTATGCAAAGTACTTCTGATTTGAGAAGCATGAAAATAAATCCTCGGGCCCGGAGACCATCTTCTACTCTGAGTCATCCTTTTGCCTGTTCTGAGCAACCTCTACTGTTGGCTCTTGTACGAGGATCTTCTGAGATTAGTTGTTGGTAGACTTTAATTGCCTATTATTCCTTACTCATTCCCTTACTCTTTGATAAGAGTTGAAAGCCCATGACTTTAACAAATTTTGCACTTACAGCTTATTCTATTAACCTAATCATAGTGCGATTTCACTTAAGTACAAACACAGCTATAGGAATCATGACTTAATTTTAATTCCTAACTCACTGTTAGTAAGCCAGCTCATGCTTTTCCTAACCAATTTCCAATGCAAATAAATAATAACACATATTTAGCATGTCTCAGTGCCTCGCTCTGTCTGAAGAGCAAAAGATTATATGTTTTCTGGTGCTTATCTTGACGTTTCACAGAATGTTTTCTTTATTTTCATACTATTCCCTTAGGCCACTTGATGCAGTCACTTTCTTTACCACCTGCTGTGCACCAAATGCTCCTTATCTTTTTCTTTAGACTCTTGCTTCATTTTCTTCCTGTGTTTGTGACAACTCTTTAGATGATCGGGCTTCCTCCACTTTCCTTCTGATCACCTCATAGCATCTTTCATCATTTTCCACATATATTTTTTGCTTTATATCATACTATATTTGTAAAACACATAAAAGATTGCTAGTATTTTTATTTTATAGATGATGAAACTGAAGTATGGAAGAAAAATGACTCACCAGAGGCTGTGATTTGTGTGCCTTTTAGTGGGTTTAATAGGAGGAAAGCAAAGGTGAAATGCCAGAATAGCGAAGGTGGAGAAAGTTAACATGAGTGATAGAGACCTAAGAAAGTGGAAGTTAAGTGGTCCAGAGCATAAAATGATCTGAGGAACAGTAGAAAGCAAAAGAGAAAAAGACCTTAAAATTGATGACTCTTCTGTCCTAATAACCTCAAAGTGCATTTCAATTTGAAATCTCTACCACTTCATTGCATGGAGACGAAGGAAAGAAAACATACAGAGCATTTATCTCTTCCTGAAGTATCCCCAATTCATAAAATCTCTAAGACATGGGGAAAGGAAAACACTGTGGACATGTTTAGTTTGATATCAGTTATCGCCATTTCTTTTCATCCCTTCAAGTACATTTATCAATTCAATTTCACATGTAATTTAACTTCATCTACCTAACATATTGTTCTGCTGACACATTCTGTTTATTAAGTATTAATCACATATTTTACT
The DNA here is from genome assembly GCA_031835075.1 of Saguinus oedipus. NCBI lineage: Eukaryota > Metazoa > Chordata > Mammalia > Primates > Cebidae > Saguinus > Saguinus oedipus. The sequence continues at coordinate 60,482,525 of CM063185.1, forward strand.
GGCCCTAAATTATGCTTTTATTATACTTGCTTATTTGCAGGTAGGGGCCACAGAAAGGGGGAATGACTTTCAATAGAATCGTAATCTCTAGTATCATCACCTGCACAATGATACCGTCAACAGTCGACTTAAGAATCCTGTTAGCTCTGCTTGCTCTAAATTTATCAGTTTCCTCTGGTTCTTCCTGTCAGCCTCAAGGTTGGGTTCCTGTTCAATATTTTCTTATTTTTTCTTACTTGTAGGGCCAATGTGTAGAGCTGCAGAGTTTCCATGTAATTCAAATCCAAGGAGTGCCCCTAGCATTCTGAAGTGTACGAGGGGCAGAAATATATCTAATAACCCAGCATCAGCTCCATATAACAGTTTTCACTAGGACCTTCAGCAGAGCATACACTAATTACTGCAAAGAGAAAACAAAACTAAAATGAATAATAAACAGAAGATTTATTCGATGAGTATCTACAAGGAGGTAGGTTCAAGGTGTCTTATGAATGTTGTGAACTCAAAAGTGGATAAAAAGAGCCAGCCCCACTCTCTTGGAGCTTGCATTCTAGCATGAATAGGGGCAGATAATAATCAAATCAAATAAAACAAGATTTTGAAGAGTAATAAATGCTATGAACAATTCTTTTAAGACACATACTTCGCCTGTAATCCCAGCACTTTGGGAGGCCGAGGCGGGTGGATCATGAGGTCGAGAGATTGAGACCATCCTTGTCAACATGGTGAAACCCCGTCTTTACTAAAAATACAAAAAATTAGCTGGGCATGGTGGCGCGTGCCTGTAATCCCAGCTACTCAGGAGGCTGAGGCAGGAGAATTGCCTGAACTCAGGAGGCGGAGGTTGCGGTGAGCTGAGATCGTGCCATTGCACTCCAGCCTGGGTAACAAGAGCGAAACTCCGTCTCAAAAAAAAAAAAAAAAAAAAAAAAGAAAAAAAAGAAAAAGAAGACATTATAATATCATAGAATAGGTAGACATGGATGCTGTTTTGGGGAAAAATTATATAAATGGCATATAAGCAGAAAAGCAGATACTCTGATAAGAGGATATGTGAACTAAAATCTGAATGAAGTGAATTAAGTGAGCCTGCCATGTAAGGAATAGGATTCTGGGGCAGGGGAATAGCAAGTGCAAATATCCTCATACAACAGTGTGCTGAGAGTGCTTAAGGAATAGCAAGGGGGCTCTGTGGCTGGGGTGTGGTGGGCAACAAGGAGTATGATAAGAAATGATGACACAGAGGAAGCTAGAGATAAAACCCAGTTCCGACATTCTTCTAAGCCATAATAACAATGTAGATATTCATTCAATATGTGATAGGAAATCTTTGAAAGATTTTAAGCAAGGCCGGCTAGCCGGGTCACCGGTAGACCAGAGATCCATGGATGAATCTGGAGAACATCATTCTCAGCAAACTGACACAAGAACAGAAAAAGAAATACCGCATATACTCACTCATAGGTGGGTGAGAAAAATGAGAACACGTGGACACAGAAAGGCGGTCTACTATACACTGGGGACTGTTGGGGGGAATGGGGGAGGGACAGCGGGGGGGGGAGGCTGGGGGGGATAGCCTGGGGATGAATACCAAGTGTGGGTGAAGGGGAGGAAAGCAGCAAAGCACACTGCCATGTGTGTACCTATGCAACTATCTTGCTCGTTCTGCACATGTACCCCCAAACCTATAATGCAATAAAAATTTAAAAAAAAAAAAAAAAAGAAAGATTTTAAGCAATAGTAACACTATCTGATTTGCCATTTAGAAGTCATTTAGAAATCAATAAATTCTATAATTGCTGGTAAATAGGCTGAGTGATACAATAGAGGAAGCAATGAGGCAAGTTAGGAGGCTACAGACGTTGTCTGGGTTGGAAATGATGGTGACTTCAGTGGTGGTGGAAGTAGGAAGAAGGATGAAATAAGAACATACAGTTAAAGTAGCTCTTGTTACCTTTACTCTGACAGCTGTTCACTGAGGGATCAGTTATGAGGTGTGAGAGAAAGAGGGATGACAGGTGATTGCAAGGTTCTAACCCTGAGCAATTAGGTGAATGGTGATACCATTTTCTACATGGGTAACACTGGAAGACAAGAAAATTTGAGGGCAGAAGATAATAGGAATCAAGAGATTATGCCTGGAGATGTTGAGGTGAGTTTGAGGTGCTTAAAAGATATCCAATTAGAGCTAATTACGGTTTGTCGCAGGGAAAGAGGTACTTTAGCAATATGCATGTGGTCACTTACTTTCTGACTCAACTTGCTGGTGTGAGGAACCAGCTAACTCTCAGAAATTCAGGTAGTGTGAAAGAGAAGGCAAATATCTAGTAGTAGAGATTAGTTTCACTGTTTAAATTATTATGGATAGACTGACAGTGGGAATATTATTAAAATATGTGACAAGAAATTCCAGTCATAATTCAAGTAAATATTTCTCTAGAAATGATAAAATATACATTTGCACAGAGTTCCCATTGGTCCTGAATCCTGAAAGGAGCTGGAAGTGCCTTTAAGAGGCTACAGAGTATGATCTGCTGTAGTTTTCCTGAGCTTGTTAAAAATAGCCCTAGGCCAGATACATGCCATCGTTCAAAATTAAGTAGATCACTCAGCACCTGCTTTCTGTACCCTGTCTTCTGTTACCCCATGTGCTGTCTCAGATACTGATGGGTTCTTGGCTTTCACTTCTAGGTATAATCGTGATATCTGCCTAGGGAGAAGGTAATGATCCTTGGAACATGATATACAAGCTGGGTAGATATTTATTATCTTAGGATTGAGCTTGCATTACTAATAATAGGCCTCTTGCCTTGAGTCCTATGAAACACATCACAGATTTTATCTCATTTAATCTTGGCAACAGTGGTGCAAGGCAAAATCTGGTATTATTCTCATTTTCTATTTAAATAAATATAATTGTAAAGAAATTAAGTAAATTGCACAAGGCCTCCAAGTAAGTTGTAGAACAATAAAGATTCAACAGGCACCATCTACTTCCAATGGCTGACTACTTACTACATTAAATTGCTCTCATGAGCATGGGAGAAACCTGGGGAAATATTTTACAGACTGCTGGAGGTATGTACTGGTTATTTTGAAATTGAGCTCTATCGTGGCCCCAAGAATTTCTGACAGCTTTAAAGAGAGTAGAATTTCTAATACCTCTTGAGATTTTTCAGAGAAAATATCAGGTTCCTGTTTTAAAATAGAAGTAACACATATATTTTTAAGACAGACTCTTTTATTCTAGCAAAATCACTTGAATTGGATATAACTAAACAAATAAAAGGCAGACTCTGATATCAGAAAAGCTATTTCAGATTCTTCATTAGAAGAAGTAAAAATGCTCTATATAATAAGATAAAATCTGGTCACTGTGGTCTATCTCTGCAGCCTGACATCTATTTTTTGTTGTTAATAACATGAGACTTGGCTGTTCTAGAAAACTACAGCTTGTGCTGTGGAGAATTGTGAGTACTTGTTCACAATTGATGGAAAATGAGAGGCTGAATGCCAAAAGGCAAAGGAACTCTTTTCCTAAGAGTCTTAAGACCCTGAAGGACTTGTTCTTCCTCTGGTGATCTAAGAGATAAAGATGAGGAATAGAAATGGAGAATAGCTGGAATAAAAAGGCAAACAAGTATAATCTATCATAAAGATACAGCCTTTGCAAGCATGCATGTAACGAAAAACACCCACAAACCATATAAAGTGAACCTATATTAGAAATAGAATTATTTTTAAAAATAACAGATTTTTAAATTTCCAGTAAACAGAGAATATAATTTTTTCCTAAATACCCATATATTTAAATATTAGTTTAAAAAAAATAAAATGCAAACAAAATTTATTTAAGTTATATTAATAGAATCAATGGAATAAAATTAAAAGTTGAAATTTAGAATAGCCAAAATTAATCTTTGAAAATAAAAATATTTTAATATTTGTGTTAAAGGGGAAATCAAAACTAAAATTATATATTACTTAAAAATGAATCTTACTATATATCAAATCATATGATATCAAAATCATACTCTAAAGAAATTTTGTAGCTGTAAATGTATTTTTTAACTTAGATAAATGAAATTTGCATTCACCTCAAGAAGCTAGCAAAACAACAAAATATTAAGAACTGAAATTAACATAACTTCTGGCTAGTTTGTTAAATAAAACTGAAGCCAGAATATTTCCTTGAACTTCCATTAAATAATACCAAGAACAAGCAAAAATAAAGCAATTATTTGTTCTAGAAAATATTTGCTCTTTGAAATTAAGACCAATAACCAGCTAAAATAGGTTTTTAATCAAAACTAACAAAAGTGTTCATCAATACTCATTTCAAGATCCTGGCTTCATGGTGTCCATCAATCTAAAAACTATTTCCTAGACCCTGTTAAATATGCACCAATTGCCCTCTTGTCAAGACTAGCTTTAAAATTACTCAGTAAAGGTATAAGATTCTAATAAACATCTCCCTTTCCCTCTGGCTGCTCCTTCTTGCGATATTATACTTGTACTCTATCGAGGTGATAGTTTTCCTGTCTGCAGTAGATTTAACAATCTTAGCTGTCTTGATCAATATTTCTGGAGATATTTCATGAAGTTAACAGTAAATGGAAGATAAATAAATCAATAAATATTTTAAAACCAATTATTTTAATAAAAAAGAAGTGGCATTTTTTTTTTTTTTTTGACAGAATTGCAAGTCACATATGGAGGTACTGTGCTCCCAGGAGTTGGAGATTAATTATTGTCCTTTCTTTACATCTCCCCATTGACATTGGGCTAGATTTGCTGATATCTTTCAAAAAATAGTGCAGTGCAAAAAAAAAAAAAAGTGCGTTTTTTAGCGCAAGAAACAGTACATTCTACCTCAACCAAATGATGGAAGTTAACATCACAGATTCCATGTGGGCATCATTACCTCTCTGGTATGATGTGATGAGAAAGGCACTTCCCTCTGTGGTATTGTTTCAAATGGCTGATAATTCTGGTCTAATTGGGAGGAAAAACAACATTAATCCATTGGGGACCTTCAACAGGACACCTGCCCAGTATGCCTCAAGACTTGGAGATAAACAATCAGATATTAGGACATTGTGGAAATGGAACAATTATATGCAATGATGTAGCCTAGATTAAATCCTAAGTCAGTAAGAGGATATTGATGGAAAAACTGGTGAAATGCAAATAAGCCTTGAATTTAGTTGTAGTAATATTCTAAAAGAAAAAAAATGAAATTGAAACAAAATAAAGTATACTTCATATATAAATGAGAAAGACATCAGATAATTCTGATTAAAAACAGAGAGAGAATCAATTAGTACTTTAAAAGGGACATCCCCAAAGAATCAGAGTTTATTTTAAAATGGCTTTCTCATGAATTTTATTCTAAATATTTGAAAATGTAAATGAATTTTGAAATTTTATTAAAAATACTTAAAAATGCCAGAATTAATCAAGTATATTGGAAATGTCATACAATCAGTAGCTCTAGATTTAAAATAAAGGAATAAAATAAACCCTACCATTGATTGATTCATATAAAATATAAGATATTCAAATAAACTATTATTATAAGTTGTTGAAGTTCTAACACATTTACATAGTTTGCTTTTGATTTTTAGTAAGGCAATATTAAGAAAAAAAATCCTTTATGAGAAAACAACTACAAAATTTGTGTATATATTCCAAACATAAAATTGTTAAAAAGATTTTTGGTGAAAAATACAAACTTTTACTGAAGAACTAAATAAGACACACAAAACCAAAAACATACCAGGTGTGTGTCAAATAAGTTTATACATCCAATACAACTCTAACCATTGTGGCGTAGCTAGTGATAACAAATACAAAAGAAAAAGAAGAGTGAAAAAAAGAATGTACTCAACGCATTAAATAGGTCTCAACGATTACATATAACATATTAAAATAAAATATATAATCAAATAAAATGTTTTTATTTTCTTGAGAGACTCGTTTCTGTTAAAGATATGTGGTTTGAAAACAAAACAATGACAAATAAAACTACATATAATTATTTTAAAAGTGACTTATGGCTAACCATAGCCACAATTTAGTTGCAAAAAGAAAACCAATGTAGTAAACTATGGCTTAATGGTCAAATATATTAAGGACACTAAATCAATGAGAAAAATATCTAAACAACATGCCAGACCAATAGACAAAGGAAATAAAGATAATCCATAAAGGAATAAATAAATAAGAGCAAGAATCATGTAAAAATGTGAAACTACATTAGTGATTAGGTTATGTACTTGATTTGAAATAAATATAATTCAGAATTAGTGAATGTGGCAGTGCAGTAAAACATATACAGTTGGTGGAAAGCAAATTGGAAGATAAAATACTTTCTCCTATCAGCCAACATGTGAATGTGCAAATATTTTGACTCAAAAATTCTCCTTGCAAAATTCAAAGCTATATAAACTCCCCCACATAGTTGTTCAGTATTTCATCATTTTTAGGAAAAAAAAATGCAGATGCCTTATATTTCATTAGTAGGAGGATAATTTAATAAAGAAAAGATATTTTCAATTTGGATATTTCCAGTGGAACCCTGGCCTATGAGAAAAACCAGAAAGACTGGCTCTAAAACCCAGAAGAAAGAAATCTTCAATTTGGAGTAGCTGGTTCATGAGATGTACTTTTGTACAGAAATGCCCACACTACTGTGATTGGTGAGTGGGGGAAAAGAATAACGAGGAGCGGTATACACAGTCAGGTTTCATGTAAAAATAAATATAATGTTAGGTATTTTTACACATGTATATATACACAGATACATATATAAACATTTGCACTTGCATGTGCAGAATGCAAATTGAATATATCGATGTGCTGACAGATTACAACTAGTGTGTAAGAGCTAGGAGACAGGTATGAAAAATGTACTTTTCACTTAAATATTAATACTTTCATATTATTGAATATTTTCAATGAGGACTTACTTCTTTTAAGATTACTAACTTCAAATTACAGACAGTGAAAATAAAAGCTTGACATCCTCCATTCCCTGCCCCAATAAGGCTAGATGTTCTTGCTGTTATTATTTATCACTCTGTACATTACTGCTTTTTATATAAGCATCAAGTGTAAAATGCCAAGCATGTTATGAAGTCAAAATACCTTTAATGGCTAATTTAATGCAAAATAATTAATAAATATTTGCCAGTGACATAAATAAAATATAATTTAACCAGTGGAAAAAAAATTGAAGTATAAATATAATACGGTAACAGTGGGTGTATTAATCTATTGTCATGCTGCTATGAAGATATACTCAAGACTAGGTAACTTATAAAGAAAAGAGGATTAATTGACTCAGAGTTCCAAATGACTGAGGAGGTCATGGGACACCTACACTCATCGTGAAAGTCACCTCTTCACAGGGCAGCAGGAGAGACAATGAGTGCCAGCAGGGTAAAGGCCAGATGCTTATAAAACCATCAGAACTCACTCACTGTCATGAGAACGCCATGGGGGAACCGTCCTGTGATTCAATTACCTCCAACCAGGCCCCTCCCATGACACGTGGAGACTGTGGGAACTACAATTCAAGAAGAGATTTGGGTGGAGACACAGCCAAATTATATCAGTAGGGAAAGTAAAGAAGAAAAATGAGTATGGAAAATTAGAAAGTTACAGTCCTCTATAAAGAATTTTAAAAATAAGATGGAAAGCTAAACATCAAAATTTAACTGAGTGGAAGTAATAACCATTAGACATTGATAAAAATGATCCACTACTTTATGTCTATTTTACAAATAAAACATGATCATGTACACCATTAGATACAACAAATTAGCTTTGCTGTAAAATTGCTTACATAGTAATAACACATGTCATTCATTAGGATTCCTTAAGCATCAGGATTTCCTCACAATTCTGTAAATGTATTTTAAGTAGAAGAATTGCTGTTTTGCTGAAAGAATTGAATTTATCTGGTTTTTCACAATGTATCAAGTAATCATATTTAATATAAAACCTTATTTAAAAAAGCAGTATGTGCTTTATTTGGTTTTCTGTATTGCTTTTTAATTAATACCTTTGAGTTGGCAAGAAGAGAAAGTACCTGAAATGTTACATTTATTCATACTAAAGGTAATCATTGCTCAAAAGATGTGAAGCTTATGGTTCAGAACCAGGGTACTTAGAATGCATTAGACACATTCATGCTGACATCAGAAACGTGATTTGCTCTCATTACTAAAATGTGTTATCTTAGCATATTGGTTTCTTTTCCAGAAAAGTAGCCACATTCATAAAGACTATAATGATAAAGGTATCTGAATATTTATGTTTAAAGGAGAAAAATGAAATGCTGGCTTTACGAGTGGTGAATGTTTATTTTTAAATATTTAATAAGGCGGCTAATTTATGTCACTTAATTGTTTGATGTGCATAAAGTATATATTTTTAAATTTTTTTCACTGACAATATTTGTAGATATTTATGGAGTACCTGTGATACTGTGTTACATTCATGGAATGTTTGCATGTATGGATATCCGTCGTCTTGACTATTTATTATTTCCATGTGTTGAGAATATTATCTCTGTTACTTCTGGTATATTTTATTCACCTTTTAAAATAATCAGCCATTTCTAAATTAAAGTAAGAAACAACTGGATAGTTTTGTGCTTGTTTACTTTTGGAATATTATGTTAGCAATACTGGGATACCCTTTGTAGAAGCTGGGGTAATTGGTGACTTTTGAAATATTTTATTAGTGCATTTCCTGACATTTCACTCAGCTAGTTTAAGGTATTCAGAGTATACTTCACAGATCCAATGTGGTGCAGGACTTGTTTTTGTAAATACAATCTTATTAGAATACCATCAGGCCCATTCATTTGTTTATTGTCTGTGCTGCATTTTTGCTAGATATGAGTAGTTGCAACAGAGGTTCTGATTTGCATAGCCCCAAATATTTACTATTTGGTCTTTTACAAAAATATTTGCTGATTCCTGAATGGAACAAATAGATTGTGACTTGCCCATCACTGTAACAAACTGAGAAACCACAGAGAATACAGATAGACTATAGGAGCGTTTCTCAGGCTTGAGAAATATAAATATTCCCTTGGAAGAATGCAAAGTATTCTCCTTGACCACAAGTAATGACTTAAATTACTTTTATTGTATACTTTCTTAAATGCAAATAAATACATATCTAAGGTATACACACTCTTTATAGCTTAGTTTGTCCCAAAACATATTTGAAGTATTACACACATAAGTTAACATTAAATAAATTAAATGTTGATGTTATTTTGCACAAACTGACTCTGTACTTGAGGCATAAAAATGGCGCTGACTGATGTGACTATAGGCTTTTGAGTTAGGTACATGGCTCCTACTGCACTCTATGTGATGACTGAGTTCTCTCTACATTTTTCTGCTTTCAAATTTCCATGAAACCTCCCTTGGAACAGAAAATGTTGAATTATTTGGATTTGACTTAAGTGATGTGGGAAGTAGAAAAGTTCCTTTTTAAAGTTTCCTTTCTTGTTAAAGAGTAAGTGTGCTAATAACTTCGTTCAGCCCTATCCTATCTAGCTGTTTAACATGATGTGCTTACAGGCATGTAGTACATTCTGTGTCCTTGTACTTTAACCAAAATATTTGTGCTAAACGTGCTCACAGAGATGTTTCAGCTCTTCTTTTCTTTTACTTATTTTAAAACGTTTTAAGTTATTAGCCAATGGGGTTTTAGTTTCAATTGTAAAGTCTGGCTCCAGCCAACAAAAATCAAACACAGCAGTAAAAACAAGTCCAAATGTGTTAAAAACAAATATGTCTGATTTCCTTTGTTCATTCTACTCCTGTGGCAAAATGGCTAGCAAGGGTACACTTCCTGCAGTTCAAAAAGTAAAAATTACTTTGCTAAAAAATCCTTTGTCTCAGTGTCAATTTTTCTTTGCAGCACAAACCATCTATTTCCAACAAGTGAGCACATGATGAATAAAGAAAGATCATATAACTGAAGTTCTTTAACAATTCATTTTTGAACTGATGCACAGCATGAGAACCAAAATCTCATGGAAGTTCTTGTTTATAATGACCACTCAGATTATCTGACATGAGCTCATGTGTATGCATATACACACATGCATAAGCACACGCGTGTATGCGCGCATACACACACACACACAAGCAATATTGTTTAGATGGAGAGGGAAATTTAACTGTTCTCATTGAGAACTTCCAGATTATCTGTATACATTGTCTTACCTCTATTCTGGTTACAAAACACTGACCCAGAAGAAAGGTAGAAATATTTTAAATGTTAAAGAAAAGCAGGTTAATGGTCATTTAGGCAAGGATGAATGCTGCTTAACATTGCTCAATGCTGGAAGAGCTTTCATTACAGATTATTATAACTTAAGCAGAAAGTTCAGTCCAGGTTCCCTATTTTACACTCCTGTAAGCAATCTCATAATTTTAATGAAATAAGTGCATTAATGTTTTATTCTGCATAATGTGAATTAAGAAGGAATTAAACAGAATATAGAAGATAAATGTCTAATATGCCATAAAAGCTCATAGCTAACCTAAATAATTTCCAAAATTTACTACATCAAATGGTTAGGCATTATAGGGCTTTAAGTATTTGTATTAATAACTACCAGAAAAATGGTCTAAAACAAAATTAATACTTTAAAAATTCTGAAGAAGTTTGATTAGTTAGAGGAAATGATATAAGGCATAGGAATTTACTTAGGAAAGATACTTGTAATAATGAATCATAGAAAGTTCTGATTCCTATAATGACAAATCCATGTATGAAAAAAATGGCCCAAATCATTATATTTCTTTAAAAATGAGACCTCAAGTTTTAACTTACATTTAGACATATTTTGATGTTTACTTAACACATTTGGAGAGGATTTAGATAACTGCATTTATATCACTGTAGAAATCCAGTTTCATTTGCATTTTGAACTACCAAAAACTTTCAAAATTATGATTTTTCTAGGAAGTGCATCTCTGATTTAAACATGTTCCTGGTACCAACAGTCTAACCAACTGTTCTAGAGCAGGCCATGAAATCTGCCTGGGGTGACAATGAGTGAGAATGATGACTTGGACTTAATTCTAGGTTACTTTCACTTTAAATTTCTTCCAAAGTAGTCAGTAAACAGAGTAGCTGATATAAAAAAGAAAGTCAGTGAGTAATGTAAATAAGATAAGAAAGTAGGTGGGGGGTGAATCAGTCAGGATTCTCTAGAGGAACAGAACTAACCTGTGATGGTTAACACTGAGTGTCCACTTGGTTGGATTGAAGGATACAAAATATTGGTCCCAGATGTGTCTGTAACAGTGTTGCCAAAGGAGGTGAACATTTGAGTCAGTGGGCCGGGAAAGACAGACCCACCCTTTATCTGGGTGGTCACAATCTAATCAGCTGCCAGCATGGCTAGAACATAAGCATGCCGAAAACGTGAAAACAGAGACTGGCCTACCCTCCAGTCTATGTCTTTCTCCCATGCTGGATACCTCCTGCCTTTGGACATTGGACTCTAGGTTTTTCAGTTTTGGAATGTGGACTGGTTCTCCTTGCTCCTCAGCCTGCAGACAGGCTATTGTGAGGGCTTGTGACCATGAGAGTTAATAAACTCCCCTTTATATGTAATGCATGTATAAAGAATACCAGAATATATATATCATTAGAATATATATAATATATTATCATATATATATTATATATGAGATATTCTCCCACACATCTGCATTCCAAGTTACAGGGTTCCACTCTTTTCTAATCAATGCCCTCCCATTTTCAGTAGACGCCTGGCGAGGCTGTGTGTGCACATTTTGTTGCAGGTCAGCCACTCACATGATAAGAGCTTGTATCTGTTTTTCCACAATTTCAGCTCTTTTACCACAGGAGATAAAACTCTCACTCAGGGCAATCTCAGAAGATTTGAGGCTCAGTATCTGCTTCCGAAGCCAGGAGATACAATCCCTGAGTTTATCATTTTCTTCATCACTTTGTCCACTGAACTTAGGAAAAACCAACCAACTTTATTATTACGTTTTTTGGTTATCCACGTATGGTCAAAGATATTGTGTATAGAGTCACTAAACTCTTTGTCTCTCATGAGCGATGAATCAGGAGTGTCAAATGCATTTATTTTGTATAACTCTCTAAGCAGTTCACGACAAGACTATCAGTGGTCTCCATACTATTAGAAGTAGAGTCTTTAGCATTTTTGTGTTTAATCATGTTAAGCAGCCAACTCCAGAAAACCTGAAACCAATAAAAGAACTCTATTCTTAATATTCTGTTCCTCTAGAACCACATCTGTTACCAAAACCTGTATCAGTCAGGGTTCTCCAGAGGGAAAGAACTAATGGAATGTATATATGGGAGTTTATTAAGCATTAACTTACAGGATCACGAGGTCCCACAACAGTCTGTTTGCAGGCTGAGGAATAAGGAGAGCAGGTCAAGTTCCAAAACTGAAGAACTTGGAGTCTGATGTTCAAGGAAGGGCAGGAAGTATCCAGCATGGGAGAAAGATGTAGGCTGGAAGGGTAGGCCAGTCTCTTTACATTTTTCTGCCTGCTTATATTCTAGCCATTCTGGCAGCTGATTAGATTGTGCCCATGTAAATTAAGGGTAGGTCTGCCTTTCCCAGCCCCCTGACTCAAATGTTAATCTCCTTTGGCAACACCCTCACAGACACACCCAGGATCAATACTTTGTATCCTTCAATCTAATCAAGTTGACAGTATTAACTATTATCATAGAGGGCTGTACATCTATTATCCTAGACTACATACTTTTCCTTTTGTTTGTCATTAAGGTACATCAAAATTTGTTGGTATTGATGAACCATGAAGAATGGGAAGCTACTGGTTCTCAGTGTGAAGTCATGGGCTCACTTTCTTTTGTGCCCAGTAGTCATCTCAGCACCCAGAAGCAACTTGCACTGTATTCAAAGACAACAGTCCATTACTCAGGAATCTGTGTGGGGTTGCCAACTCTGCAGTGCCCGGGAAGTTTCCTTTTATGCATAGTCAGACATGACTGGGCCTATCATACCAATAATACTCTGTTTTCCTAATTATCAGTACATATAAAATTGTTTATTGAAACAAAAGCAGAGTACGCATACAAGGAATAAGGAAAACAAGAAAGAAAAACAATAATACATATTTTTTTCCAATTAAAAGATTCCAAATTATTTTGACCCCTAAAAATATCACTTTAGATTATTATTTCATCATAAAATTCTCTGTAAGTTTTTATGATTTTGAAGTTTTATTAATCTTCTCTACAACATACTCAGGAAATTTAGTATACAAATAACTTTCATCACAAATGCAATAATGAACACATTCATATGAAGAAATGCCATATGAACCCTCTCTAATACAATACCATCTTTTACACTCTCCTTCTTCTCAGAATAGACTGTGGCACATTTCAAAATAGATTCCCTTTAGTTCATGACTTGTTCAGTTGCAAATTCATGTAAACTACAGAACCAGTTTGGCACCTGCTGTGATCATGAATCTACTGCTGTTTCTCTAATCAGAAAACATTCCTATTAGATAAACCATCTGGCTTGAAAAGCATCCCTTTGCATTCAAAATGATTTTGTTAGAATTCAGCCAAAGTATATTTTAAAGAGAAAGATGTGTCAGCAAGACTAGTCTGTTTACTAATGGAACAATCCTCTATTAAAATACCATTTGTGGGATAAAAGCCGTAAAATGAAAATATTATACAACATGAACATATTCTAGCTATATGTAAAAATGTGGGTGGTGCCAACCTTTGTCCAAGACTACACAGTGAAATCTGTTGAAATTTAGCCAGTCATGGTCATCATCAGATCAGAGCCATCTAAATTGCATGTTATTCTAATTGCAATCATTTTTGTTGAAGTGTGGTACATGAATGTTGCTTCGTGACCATTAGTGTTAACTGTGGGTAGTAGGGTACCACTTGGTAATCTACTGAGTAATGTTTATTCTCATGGTTGTGAGTCACTTTTATTTATAGTCGTATTCTTCAAGCTATATATATTTTGTATCATTCAGTCAAAAAACAATGTAATATGACTTTAAGAATAATTCATAGGAACACAATGTATCTAACCTTAGTATTTTTAGTTAATTTGGGGTAATATGATGATAAATATTTTATTTTCTAATCAGACAAAAGTGGCAGAAAAAAAAGTGGTCGAAGCATGTTGACTCAAAGTTAATTAAAGCTTAATGGTCATTAGAAAAAGGATGGATGCTGAAATAAATGTTGCTTGTTAATCTCTTCTCTTCATTTAATGTGTTTATCAAAATTTTGTTGTATGAACACTTGCTAAAACATTCTTAACTACATTTCAAAAACTAGAGACCAGATTCCTTCCTTCAAAGAGCTTGCCTCTATTTGAAGCCAGACTAATATATAAAATACCCAGTAATAAAGGAGAACTAGTGAACTTTTGAGATTTGATTGAAAATACCATAGAAATCAGAAAAAATTTCAAATAGGTGAGGTAGAATTTAGGCATTGTTTTAACTGACAAGTTAGTGTCAGAAAAATAATTTCAGAAAGGCAAGACACTTGAGAGAACACAGAGAATAGCAGAAATGTAGGGTACAGGTAAAAAGGTCTAAATAGCATGCAGTGGCATTTGCAGTTGGAAATGTCAAAGTTAAGGTATTGAGAGCTATCCAGAGTCCTTGTAATGTGAGTCTAATAATTTAATACTTGCCTACAGAAATCAATACTCTCATTGTTTTGGTTTTATTTTTTCAATTGGACTGTGTACTCATCCACAGGGCATACATTGTACTTGAGTGACTTACCATGTGTCATATTTTGCAGTGTTCACAAGATAGTTTCTCAAAGAATAAACATGTAAATGGGTACATAATAAATGCTAATTACATGTTTTCTTTTGGTGCTTAAAATATTGCTGTTATTTTCTGCTTAAAAATTCAAACTCTTTATTATATTGGCAATACCTGGGGTGAGGGAAGTAACTTTGTTAAATTAATGTAAAGTGTGATTATTGCTAAAATGAAAGAAATGATAAGAATAAAATTGGAGAATCTTAGCCACCTATACAAATCATCCTTTTCGTCCTCCTTTGTTATAATTTTCTTTCTTGCTTGCTTTAAATTCTCACCATTGAAATAGCTCTTTTGGGAAGTACAGTGGACATGAAATTATTGCCTTCAGGAAGCTACCAAGAACATGCTATGTATTATTTGGAACTGTTATGTATTATCTGGATTCAGAAATAGGTGCTGAAATACTTTGCCATCACACTATTAACAGGGACATTTTCATCAGTTTTAGTAGCTAACAACTTTGAAAGCAGAGAGGAGACTTTTGTTCAGAAAGAAAACGTTGAAATACAGTCAAATTTCAGTAGGAAAAGGGAAAAAAAAACCATTATCTATTTCTAGGACTTGGGAAAAAGCATCATAATAATCAAACATACAGAAAGGCAAGCTATATTCACCTGCAGAGAGAGAGAGAGAGAGAGAGAGAGAGAGAGAGAGAGAGAGTGAGAGAGAGAGAGAGAAAGGATATATGTGTGTTCACATGCAAGGGTGTGAACGTGTGTATATAAATACACTAGTATGTGTTATGTAAAAGTTTTGTCACTTAAATAAAACAGAAGATAAAAGAACTGAAATAATAAATATTTAATCTCAATATAAGGATTTTCTACTAAGGAGTACTCAATATAATAATTTAGCAAGAAAAAAATTATTTCTGATAAACATTTAGATTAATAAAACTGATATTTACTATTTATTTATCATTTGTCTATTCTAGGTACTGTGACAAATGTTTTCACATTCATAGTTTATCATTTATTTCTCACTTACTCTTTTTTTTTTTTCAGCTGGAGACTTGCTCTGTCACCAAGGCTGGAGGGCAGTGGCACTATCTTGGCTCACTGTAACCTCCGCCTCCCAGTTGAAGCGATTCTCCTGCCTCAGCCTCCTGAGTAGCTGGGATTACAGGCACCCACCACCACGCCTGGCTAACTTTTTTTATTTTCAGTAGAGAAAGGATTTCACCATGTTGGTCGGCTGGTCTCGAACTCCTGACCTCATGATCTGCCCATTTCGGCCTCCCAAAATGCTGGGAATACAGGCGTGAGCCACCGTGCCCGGCCTATCTGGCTTTTATAGACAAGGAAACTGTTACACTAAGCTCCAGTAGCTTCCACAATGACGTAGAACAGCGCCTAAGAATTCCGTCATTACGTTTTCCAAATGCACACTGATGCAAGTCAAGAAACAAAAGAGAAAAGGAATAATACTCTCAGTATTGTTTTTGTTGTAGTGATTGGTATTTTCCAGAACCAACAGGCTTTCAGATCCAGATCCTCATAAGATTGTGCTGAACAAGGGTTGCCACTTCAAGGATGAGAACCCAGTTTGTTACAAGACTTCTTGAAAGATTTCAGTAAACTCAGAAGTATGGACACAGCTCACTGCTACTAAATAGAGCTATTCGAACTTCAAGGTCTTTCTAAATTCATATTTACTCTATCTCCTTTTAACATAATCAGAAAAATTCAACAATAGGTTTTTGATCATGCCAAAAAGATATAAAACATATGTTAAATTTTTCATACATGAACAATTGAATAATGGTATATTTTAACTATGGTTATAAGTAGTGTGTTTTTCTTTTTTATTTTTTTGTAGAGTAGTATCAAAGTCTTTGGTATTTATGCCTGATTTTGAGTCTGAGCACTTACAAGCTGTCGGACCTAAGATAAGTCACTTAACTTCTCCATGCCTTTGGTTATATATATGTTTATTATTATATTTTAAGTTAGCGGGTACATGTGCAGATCTTGCAGGATTGCTACATGGGTATTCACATGCCATGGTGGTTTGCTGCATTCATCCACCCATCACCTACATTAGGTATGTGCTCCAATCACCCCACACCCCACTATCCCTACCCTAGCCCCATATACCCCAACAGACCCCAGCATGTGATGTTCCCCTCCCTGTGTCCATGTGTTCTCCTTGTTCAACATCCACCTATGAGTGAGAACATGCTATGTTTGGTTTTTTGTTCTTGCATCAGTTTGCTGAGAATGATGGTTTCCAGCTTTATCCATGTCCCTGTAAAGGACATTAACTCATCCTTTTTTATGGCTGCATAGTATTCCATGGTGTATATGTGCCACATTTTCTTTCTTTCTTTCTTTCTTTTTATACATATATACTTTATTGCACTTTAGATTCTGGGGTACATGTGCAGAACATATGGGATTGTTGCATAGGTACATACATGGCAATGTGGTTTGCTTCCTCCATTTTCCCATCACCTATATCTGGCATTTCTCCCCACATTATTCCTCTCCAACCTCCCTACCCACCTTGTCCCTCACTATTCTCCCCCAGCAGACCCCAGTGTGTGATGCTACCCTCTCTGTGTCCACATGTTCTCATTGTTCACCACTCGCCTATGAGTGAGAACATGTGGTGTTTGATTTTCTGTTCTTGTGTCAATTTGCTGAGAATGATGGTTTCCAGATTCATCAATGTCCCTACAAAGGACACAAACTCATTATTTTTTATGGTTGCATAGTATTCCATGGCATATATGTGCCACATTTTCTTTGTCCAGTCTATCATTGATGGTCAGTTAGGTTGGTTCCAGGTCCTTGCTATTATAAACAGTGCTGTAATGAACATACATGTGTATGTGTCTTTATAATAGAATGATTTGTAATCCTGTGGGTATATACCCAGTAATGGGATTGCTGGGACAAATAATATTTCTATGTCTAGATCCTTGAGGAATTGCCACACTGTCTTCCAAAATAGTGGAACTAATTTACATTCCCACCAACAGTGTAAAAGCATTCCTCTTTCTTCACATCCGCTCCAACATCTGTTGTCTCCAGATTTTTTAATGATCGCCATTCTAACTGGTGTGAGATGGTATCTAAATGTGGTTTTGATTTGCATTTCTCTAATGACCATTGATGATAAGTATTTTTTTATATGTTTGTTGGTGAATAAATCTCTCCTTTGAAAAATATCTGTTCATATCCTTTGCCTAATTTTTTGATAGGGTTGTTTGTTTTTTATCGTGTAAATCTGTTTTAGTTCTTTGTAGATTCTGGATATTAGCCCTTTGTCAGATGAGTAGACTGCAAAAATTTTTTCTCATTCTGTTGGTTGCTGATTCATTCTGATGATTGCCTCTTTTGCTGTGTAGAAGCTCTTGAGTTTAATTAGATCCCATTTGACTGTTTTGCCATTGCTTTTGGTGTTTTAGTCATGAAGTCCTTGCGTATGCCTATGTCCTGAATGATATTACCTAGGTTTTTTTCTAGGGTTATCATGGTGTTAGGTCTTATGTTTAAATCTTTAATCCATCTGGAGTTAATTTTAGTTTAAGGTTTAAGGAAGGGGTCCATTTTCAGCTTTCTGCACGTGATTAGCCAGTTTTCCCCAACTCCATTTATTAAACAGGGAAGTCTTTCTCCATTGCTTGTTTTTGTCAGGTTTGTCAAAATCAGATGGTTGTAGATGTGTGGTGTGACTTCCAAGGCCTCTGTTCTGTTTAATTAGTCCATATCTCTGTTTTGATACCAGTACCATGCTGTGTTGATTCCTGTAGCCTTGTAAAATAGCTTGAAGTCAGGTAGTGTGATGCCTCCAGCTTTGTTCTTTTTGCTTAGGATTGTCTTGGCTACATGGCTCCTTTTTGGGTTCATATGAAGTTTAAGGTGGTTTTTTTCCAGTTCTGTGAAGAAGGTAGACGGTAGCTTGATGGAGATAGCATTGAATCTATAAATTACTTTAGGCAGCATGGTCTTTTTCATGATACTGATTCTTCCTAACCATGAGCATGGAGTGTTTTGCCATCTTTTTGTGTCCTCTCTTATTTCCTTGAGCAGTGGTTTATATTTATACTTGAAGAGTCCTTCATATCCTTTGTTTGTTATATTCCTAGGTATTTTATTTTCTTTGTGACAATTGTGAATGAGAGTTCGCTCATGATTTGGCTCTCTGTCTGTTATTGGTGTATAGAAATTATTGTGATTTTTTTCACATTAATTTTGTATACTGAGACTTTGCTGAAGTTGCTTATCATCTTAAGGAGATTTGGGCTGAGACTATTTGGTCTTCTAAATATACAATCATTTTATCTGCAAATAGAGACAATTTGACTCCCTCTTTTTAAATGAATATCAAAATAAAAATCTTCAGTAAAATACTGGCAAACCCAATGCAACAGCACATCAAAAAGCTTATCCATCACAATCAAGTGGGCTTCATCCCGGGGATACTAGGCTGGTTCAACATACACAAATCTATAAATTTAATCCATCACATAAACAGAACCAAAGACAAAACTACATGATTATCTCAATAGATACAGAAAAGGCCTTTGCCAAAATTCCACGGTCCTAATGCTAAAAACTCTCAATAAACTAAGTATCTATGGAACGTATCTCAAAATAAGAACTATTATGACAAACCCGCAGCCAATATCATACTGAATGGGCAAAACCTGAAAGCATCCCATTTGAAAACTGGCACCAGACAAGGGTGCCCTCTCTTACCATTCCTATTCAATGAAGTATTGGAAGTTTTAGCCAGAGCAATCAGGCAACAAAAAGAAATAAAGGGCATTCCTTGGTTT
The DNA here is from genome assembly GCA_031835075.1 of Saguinus oedipus. NCBI lineage: Eukaryota > Metazoa > Chordata > Mammalia > Primates > Cebidae > Saguinus > Saguinus oedipus. The sequence goes on from CM063185.1 coordinate 60,502,205, forward strand.
TCTAATCAAGTGTTGGTTTGAGGATTAAATCTATTTAGAACAGTGCCTGAAACATAGTAAACACTATTATTAACTGCTGTTATTGTGGTATTTATGTAGGTATTCTTAAATAATGAAATAGATATGCTGGTTATTTTAAGTTATTGACTTTCAACTGTGAAAATGTGACATCAGATGAAGAATGGGAAAAAAGTATTTCTGCTATCTAAACCTCCCTGGAAATTCTAAATCCTTTTCCTCCTCAACCTATTCTGCCCGCATTGAGATGATGTCTATCCACTCCTAGTTGAGAATCATTAAATTCTATGGAAAGAACTTACTTACAGAACTGTTTTGTGAATATGAATGATGTGGTGGCTGAAAATGGTTTGGAAGCATTGATTGAATTAGGGTGAGGGCACAAGACCTTAATCACCTGAAAAATAGCTTTAGTTTCACTCTGCTTTTGTGAAAAGCTTTGAACCTAGATGTAGAATGTAAACCTATTCAGAGTGACTGTAATATCCACTCCAGGTGACCTTGGAATGAAGTTCTAAGTCAGATGGTGTTTGCACAGCAAAGTGCCAATAAAAAACAATGTGCCTGTCCTGAGTAACAGGAATATTCTCTCCGGTTCTTGGGGGTTTGTTTATTTTTGTGGGTTTCTTATATTTGTTGTTGGTTTTCTTCCCTCACTAGAATATAAACTCAATGCGAACAAGAATTTTTAAATGTTTGTTCAGTACCTATAATTAAGTCTGGCTTATGTAGTTTTTCAACAAATATTCACTGAATGAATAAATTCACTATTTTTTTATAATTTGAAACAAAACATTATATTGTAATAACAAAAAACAAGGTCCTAGTATATATTTGTTGTTTCAATTTTACAAACATCAGCTGTACATCTCTATGAACATGACATTTATAGTATTTTTATTTTTTCAATTTTAGTTGACAAAATTTATCTTGCAACAAATTATTTTATAGATATTCTTTTATTGCATCTTAATAATTTGCAGATAATCCCACAATATTGGAAACTGAAAAGCATGTTTTTCACTGTGTGTTTACACACATCAGCCTGTCTGGTGTTCTTATCTAGGGTTTAGCATCTGTTTCCAAAATTATTCAGATAGTTTAATGAATTCAGTGCCCTTCAGTTCTAGGATTCAAGCCTCCTGCGGCCAAGAGAGCATCTGTGCAGCTTTGAGTATCTCAGACTTCTTCTATCTCTGTCCTTCGCATCCTCTTTCAAAAGGACTCACCTGATTGAGTCAGGGCAACTCATATTCAAGGGAAGGAAATTATACAGCCTGTGTACAGAAAGGGGTAGGCATGTTGTGAGCTGTTTTAGTTTAACAGTATTTAGCACACAGTAATTTGGAAGAGACTTGAGACCTTAGGTACGACTGCAGTACAGACTCGAAGCAGGCAAGCTGGATGAGCAGATAGATACCTATGTCTATCATGCCAGAGTGTTTGAACATATGCTTTGCATACAATGGGCACTATGGAAAACTTAAATTATCCTGACTTTTCTGAAATCCTAGCTGTAATCATAAACCAAGAAGACATAAGCTTTATGTTCTTGTTAGCATGATTCAGTGAAATTGAACCGATCAGCTGTAGACCTATCAACTTAAACAGCTCATCTTGCCTTAAAGTGAATGTTCATGTATAACAGCCAATCTTTAAAAAGGCCAAAACACTTTCTCATTTAAGCTTTATAAGCTGTATCATAGCTATTGTAAGGTGAGCTTTGTAAGTGGTACCGCTTTTGTAAGTGGTAAACTTTGTTTGGGAAATCCCAGTTTGAAACCTATTGTTTTATATTCACAATAAGATTGTACATTTTTGAAATTTGACTTGATTTAATTTTTTAACATACACACAAATCTAAAACCTTGTGTCATGATAAATTTCTTTTTAAACAAGGAAGACATCCTGGCTGTCTGTTCTCACTTTTAAACCATAGAAAACTTCTACCAGAAGATAATGGCAAAGATAGAACTTCCCTCATTCACAGTAAATAGTACTTTTAAATGTTTGGCTTATAATCTCTACAAAGATCCTATAAGGTACATAGTAAATAATGGGGAAAATACACATGACAAGTAAGGGAGACATAGCAGAAAAATACTACCATGGAAAAGATACACAATTTTGACAAAATGACATTCAAAATATATCCATTTAAATTAGGAACTCAAAGCAGATACATAAGAGGAGGAAGACATTGGAAAAATAAATACAGTATTGTCCCCTTATCTGTGGGGGATACATTCCAAAATCCCCAGTGGATGCCTGAACACTGATAGTACCAGAGCCTATGTACACTATGTTTTTCCCTATCTGTATATATTTGTGATAAACTTTTCTTTACAAACAGGTACAATAAGAGATTTCACCTAAGAGAAGTAAAAGTAAATAATCTCTTTCTGAAGGTGTTGGCCCTTTGGCTACAGACTGAAGGCTGCACTGTTGGCTTCCCCACTCTTGAGGTTTTGGGACTTGGACTGACCGACCACTGGCTTCCTTGCTCCTGAAATTGCAGAGGGCCTATCTTGGGACTTTACCTTGTGATCTTGTGAGTCATTTCTCCGTAATAAACTCCCATTTGCATGTATATCCTATTAGCCCGCACCTCCAGAAGATCCTAATACACAAGCAAATAAATTGAGAGGAAAAAACAGGAGGAAAAGGAGAGGAAGGGAAAGAGAAAACTATAAAATTATTAGTTTTTTTAATATTTCTAAAAATAATTTCAAAAATGGGGATGACTAATATAAATACTTAATAAAAACTGCAAGAACTGACACCACCGATATCAAGATAATTATATTGGGGATATATATATATATATAAAATTGTTAGGATTGAGAACTGAGACCACCTTTGACAATGTAATTTAACTCTTTGCTCCAGAAAATTCTTGCACAGAAAGTTAAGAATAAAAAATCAATAAATAACTACTCTGTTTACTTCAGGAAACTTTTGCAAATCAATTCATCTAGGCAAACAATTTTCTCACCTGGATGAACAGCTCACTTATCAGGACAATTTCCTCATGAAGAATCGATTCAATACCCTTCCTTGGTGCTCCGTGTTCACTAATTCCACATCACTATGTCATAAACTTTCCCGATTCCAATCAGTTTACCACCTTGAGAACTAAAACCATTTAAGCTTAAACCTATAAACCCAGTACACAATTTCCTCCTTTTAAGACACTACTACGATTTTATCCTTGCTACACTAAGTTTATTAAATTCAAGTTGGCTTGATCAGTAAGTTTTTCTGGTAGTCTATTGTAGACGGTTGATGGCCCAAAGCCATTTAAAGCTTTGATGTGGAAAGCATCTACAAAATCAAGAGAAAAATGATAAAGTATAAAAAAGTATGTTGAATACTTATCATGGGCAAAATACTATTATTCTAGATCACTTAAAGCCTTAACAAATTCATGAGAAAAAAATTTGAAAAAACATGTATGAAAAAGTTTCACATCAAATGACACAAAAACACTTTAAAACACAGGAAAATAAGCTCAATGCAAATCAAATAACCAGAAATGCATCTTAAACCTATATGAAAATCCTATTTTTCACCTAACAGACGGGCAAATACAAAAAGAATGTAGACGTGGCGAAACAGCAATTGCTGTAAGGCTTATTTGGGTACAGCTTCCATGGAGCACAATATGACAATATTTATAATTATTTTTAGAATGTGAGATTTAACCAAATAATTCTAGGAATTTAATTTTTTAGATGTATTTTCATTGTGGACAAATATATATGTATGAGGTGATTAATTTTAGCTCTTTCTGGAAATACCAAAGAATTAAAACATTTGAAATATTCATTATTGTGATACAGTGAAAAACATACTAAAGGTAGCTATTGTAAACCACACCATAGCTTACTAAGGACAACTATGCCAATTATGTTAAATTTAAAAAGGTGATTCTTCAGGAATGTGATTTTTGTGTTGTGATTTCTGTGTGAAAACACGGATATGTTTTCATTTGAAAGATCTGTATAAAATTTTTTGCCACTAAAGTTAACTAAATGGTTTAGAGAGATGTACTTTTCACTAAAAACCCTTTTGTTTTCCCTTGTTTTTGTTCTCTTAATTTTTTGAAACATGCAATGTGAAGCACATCGTGAAGAATGGGGTGTCTATCATCTCAAGCATTTATTCACTGAGTTGCAAACAATCTAATTAGGCTCTTTAAGTTATTATTCTGCACAGCAAAGGACACAATCAGCCAAGTAAAAACCCTTGTGAACTCTGCCCAAAAATGTGCATTTATTAACTATTAGCCCTCATTTCACCCCAGTGAAATTGAAAAAGGGAGCTTGTTTCAGTAACAATTCTGTAAGGCATTGGAGGCATTGGAACATTGGGCAGTGCTGCTTTAGAAAAACAGTATAACACAATAAAAATAAAAGGGAATAGAGATCTGCACTTCCATATGGTGGGTAGTGGGCGCAGGCACACTGAGATCTATAGATAAGAGAGGGTCCTTCATGGCATGTGTAGCAGGTTGTCAGTGCCCTACAGAGAAAGCAACGGTGTCTATATGGAGGCTGATGGATGAATGCTGGACATACTGGCAGAGCACTTTCATTCAGGAAGCAAAGAACTGTGGATACAAACAAGGTAAGTCCCAGCAGGAAAATGCTAAGCAGCTGGACTCACCTCAATGCTAGTCAGGACCTGTTTCTGAGCATATGTGATATTCTTTTGCAATCTTATCCTGGAAAACCCCTGAATCCAGGGAAGACTTGGCAGAAAACTAGAGGTTTTTCTAAAGCTAGTTGAAATGTAGTGTTTAATGCTTATGCAACTCAAGCTACTTTATCAGGAGACAGAATCACAGCATGAGTAGGAACAAATAATTTTTAGCAATTTTTAACAAAATAATATACATCAGAATTACCTAGGTGCTAATGCTTGGAACCAAGTCCTCAGATAGTAATATATTTTAATATAATTAATTAAAAGTGACCTCTACAAACAAAGGAAGAGACAAAAAAAACTTAACGATAGTCTTGCTTCTAACCAAAGCTCAGGAGTAAGTTCCAAACAAGTGGTTCTGAGTAACCTTCCTTCACCAAGCAAGGGAGAGCTAGTAATGGGAGCGATAGGAAACAGGTGGCACTTAAATGTTTAATCAGATCTAACATTCCTGCTGGCTTTTTCAGCTTCATTTTACTTTCATCTTCACTGTTGTAATCCAGCACAATACTCCTTGCTTCGGTCATACTATTCTTCTGAGTCCTTGTTCAAAGTCACTTTTCCTTCGTCAGCTGCAGGGACTGTGGCTGCCAGGTGCCACTGGAGCCCTTCTCAGTCGTGCTGCTCACTGGAGGAACAGGACAAGCAGCTGGATGAATCTTTTCAAAGCAGCTGGCACCACGGGAAATAGCACATTCCACCAGTGCCTTCAGCTTCCCTTTGCACATCACTTGTCTGCATATTATTGGGCTTAAAACAAGTACCCTAGGAGGATTGTTATTAATTAGGAAAATCAAACAAACAACTTGAAATCAATTTTCTATCACGTAAATGTTACATTGCAATTGAAGCTTCATATAAAGAATTAGAGGGGGTGATGGATTTGGCCTATAGTTAATTTTTATTTTCAAGGTATTTTTAGTATTTACTGCATTTATCACTCTTAGAATTAAAGAAAGTGCTTCTAATATTTGTTATTTTGTAATTACTTAACACATATGTGTAGCTGTATTTTAAACATCAGTTATCTAGAGACTGAATCCCTGAAAATATTTTGGAACAAGATTAAATTTTCTATCAAACCATATTTTATTAAAAAATAATGCTTTTATGCAGGAAGTGGAAGGAGAATGAATGATGTGTAGTTTTGATGTGTTTTGTCTGAATCAATGCTTTAATAAGTGCTCTCCATTTAACATAGATGCTATATTAACTGTTGGACCCATGTGCTGATTTGAAACACATGACCTTCTGCTGCTAGGTTGAATGTGTTCTCCCTAAGATCGTGTCTACCTAGAACCTCAGAAAAAGTGGTCTTATTTGGAAAAATTAACTTTGAAGATATAATTGATTAAGATGAGTGCCACTAGATTAGGGTGGCACCAAAATTTAATGATTCGTTTTCTTATTAAAAAAAAAGTCATTTAAAGACATATGGAGAAGAAAGATGTGAAGACAGAGGCAGAGAGAAGTGATGTATCTTTAAGTTTAGGAATACCAAGGGCTGCTGGCAACTCTCAGAAAGTAGAGGAGTCATGAGAGAGTTTTTTCTTCAGCTTCTTCAGAAGAAACCAAGCCCCCCAATTTGAGTTCAGAATGCTAGCCTCCAGAACTGTGAAATAATACATTTCCATTGTTTTAAACAACCAAGTTTGTGGTACATTTTTATGGCAGCTCTAAATATCCAGTACAGGTTTTGATACTAGGGAGTGGGGTGCTACTGTGAAAAACACCTAAACTTGTGAAAGTGGCTTTAGAACTGGGTATGGCTAGAGGGACTTGATAGAAAAAGCCTAGATTGCTTTGAAGAGAAGATTGATAGAAATACAGATACTAAAAATGATTCTGGGTCATGTACAGTGGCTCATGCCTGTTATCCCAGCACTTTGGGAGGCTAAGGCGGGCAGATCATGAGGTCAGGAGATCGAGACCATCCTGGACAACATGGTGAAACCCTGTCTCTACTAAAAATACAAAAATTTGCTGGGCATCGTGGAGTGCTTGTCGTTCCAGCTACTCAGGAGGCTGAGGCAGGAGAATTGCTTGAACCCGAGAGACAGAGGTTGCAGTGAGCTGAGATCATACCACTGAACTCCAACCTGGTGACAGAGCTAGAATCTGTCTCAAAAAAAATAAGAAAAAGATTCTGGTGAAGGATCACACGCAAATGAAGAGTAAGGCAGAGAAAACTATCATCTTAGAGAATATACATACCATCATAAGCAGAATGTTGGTAAATATAAATGTTAAAGGTGCTTCTAGTGAGGTCTTGGAGGAACATAAAAATCACATTACTGGACACTAGAAGAAAGTAATTCTTGATTCTTACTACAAGGTGGCAGAAAACTTAGCCGAATTGTGTTCTATAGCTGGGTGGAAAGTGATATTTATAAGCAACGAACTTAAATATTTAGCTGAGAAGATTTCTAAGCAAAATAAGGAAAGTGTGACCTGATTTCTTCTTGCTGTTTGTAGGAAAAAGCAGGAGGAAAGATGAGGAAGGAGCTGTTCAACACAAAGAAACCAGAACTTGATTGTTTGAAAAATTCTCAGCTGATCCACATTACAAAATATGATAAAGCATGCTATTGATATAATTCTAAGATTATGGCTGGACAGTCTTTTGGATGCTATTGATATAATTCTAAGATTATGGCTGGACAGTCTTTTGGATGCTATTGATATAATTCTAAGATTATGGCTGGACAGTCTTTTGGTAAAGAGCTTAGGCATGACACTCCTGGAGCCAATTAATCATCTCAGCAAAGCCCAGAAATACACAGTCAAAACTGTGGAAAGTTTGTCTAATAATGATGTGGATCTCCTTCATATACACAGAAGGCTGGCATGCTTTTTAAAAATTTTAGACCAACAGAAATACTGCTAGCCAGACTGAAAAGGACAAAGGTGGGATGAAATGAAGGAAGAATAACTTTGAAGGTAACACAGAAGATGTGGCTAGTGGAGCCTCCACCACAAAAGGCAGAGCATCAAGCCACAAAGGATTCTTTTTATTTTTATTTATTTATTTACTTATTTTACTTGTGAAAACAGTTCTATTTTTAGTTGACATGTAAAAATTGTACATACTTATGGGATACAAAGTGATATTTTAATATGTATATACAATGTATAATGATCAAATCAGTAATTAGCATATTCATCACCTCAAACATTTATCATTGTTTTGTGTTGTGACCATTAAACATAGTCTTCTATTCTATCCTTTAAAAAATACGTAATAAGCAGTCTGTACAGGAAAATATATAGCAATAAGTGCCCACATGAGAAGAGTGGAGAGATCCAAAATTGACACCCTATCGTCAAAATTGAAAGAGCTAGAGAGAGGATCAAGATCAAAAAAGCTCAAAACCTAGCCGAAGACAAGAAATAACTAAGATTAGAGCAGAACTGAAGGAGATAGAGACAAGAAAAACCCTTCAAAAAATCAATAAATCTAAGAGCCGGTTTTTCGAAAAGATCAACAAAATAGACAGACCACTAGCCAGACTGATAAAAAAGAAAAGAGAGAACAACCAAATAGATGCAATAAAAAACGATAATGGGGAAATCACCACAGATTCCACAGAAATTCAAACCATCATCAGAGAATACTACAAACAACTCTATGCACATAAACTAGTAAATCAGGAAGAAATGGATAAATTCCTGGATGCCTGTGTCCTCCCAAGCCTAAACCAGGAGGAAGCTGAAATGATGAATAGACCAATAACAAGGTCTGAAGTTGAGGCAGCAATTAAGATCCTACCACACAAAAAAAGCCCAGGTCCAGATGGGTTCACAGCTGAATTCTACCAGACACACAAAGAGGATCTGGTACCATTCCTTCTGAAACTATTCCAAAGAATCCAAAAAGAGGGAACCCTTCCCAAATCATTTTATGAGACCAACATCATCCTGATACCAAAACCTGGCAGAGACTCAACAAGAAAAGAAAACTTCAGGCCAATATCCATGATGAACATAGATGCAAAAATCTTCAATAAAATACTGGCAAACCGATTGCAACAGCACATTAAAAAACTTATCCATCATGATCAAGTAGGATTCATCCCGGGGATGCAAGGCTGGTTCAACATAAGCAAGTCTATAAATGTAATTCACCACATAAACAGAAGCAAAAACAAAAACCACATGATTATCTCAATTGATGCAGAGAAGGCATTTGACAAAATTCAACAGCCCTTTATGCTAAAAACCCTCAATAAACTTGGTATTGATGGAACATATCTCAAAGTAATAAAAGCTATTTATGACAAACCAACAGCCAATATCATAATGAATGGGAAAAACTGGAAGCATTCCCTTTGAAATCTGGCACTAGGATGCCCTCTCTCACCGCTCCTATTCAACATAATACTGGAAGTTCTAGCCAGAGCAATCAGGCAAGAAAAAGAAATAAAGGGTATTCAAATAGGAAAGGTGGAAGCCAAATTGTCTCTATTTGCAGACGACATGATAGTATATCTAGAAGACCCCATAACCTCAGCCCCAAAACTCTTGAAACTGATAAGCAACTTCAGCAAAGTCTCAGGATATAAAATCAATGTGCAAAAATCACAAGCATTCCTATACACCAATAACAGACTTAAAGAGAACCAAATCAAGAACGAACTGCCATTCACAATTGCTACAAAGAAACTAAAATACCTAGGAATACAACTCACAAGGAATGTAAGGGACCTCTTTAAGGAAAACTACAAACCACTGCTCAACGAAATAAGAGAGGACACAAACAGATGGAGAAACATTCCATGTTCGTGGTTAGGAAGAATCAATATCATGAAAATGGCTATACTGCCCAAAGTAATTTACACAATCAATGCTATCCCCATCAAACTACCATTGAATTTCTTCACAGAACTGGAAAAAACCACCATGAATTTCATATGGAACCAAAAAAGAGCCCGCATAGCCAAGTCAATTCTAAGCAAAAAGAACACAGCGGGAGGCATCACGCTACCAGACTTCAAACTATACTACAAGGCTACAGTAATCAAAACAGCATGGTACTGGTACCAAAACAGAGATATAGACCAATGGAACAGAACAGAAGCATCAGAGGCAACACAACATATCTACAACCATATTATCTTTGATAAACCAGACAAAAACAGCAATGGGGAAAGGATTCCCTATTTAATAAATGGTGTTGGGAAAACTGGCTAGCCATGTGCAGAAAGCAGAAACTGGACCCCTTCCTGACACCTTACACTAAAATTAACTCCAGATGGATTAAAGACTTAAACATAAGACCTGACACCATAAAAACCCTAGAAGAAAATCTACGCAAAACCATTCAGGACATAAGAGTAGGCAAGGACTTCATGAATAAAACACCGAAAGCATTGGCAACAAAAGCCAAAATAGACAAATGGGACCTAATCAAACTCCACAGCTTCTGCACGGCAAAAGAAACAGTCACTAGAGTAAATCAGCAACCATCAGAATGGGAAAAAATCTTTGCAGTTTACCCATCAGACAAAGGGCTGATATCCAGAATTTACAAAGAACTCAAACAGATTTACAGGAGAAAAACAAGCCCATTCAAAAATGGGCAAAGGATATGAACAGACACTTTTCAAAAGAAGACATACATGAGGCCAACAAACATATGAAAAAATGCTCATCATCACTGGTCATTAGAGAGATGCAAATCAAAACCACATTGAGATACCATCTCACGCCAGTTAGAATGGTGATCATTAAAAAATCTGGAGACAGCAGATGCTGGAGAGGATGTGGAGAAATAGGAACACTCTTACACTGTTGGTGGGAGTGTAAATTAGTTCAACCATTGTGGAAGACAGTGTGGCGATTCCTCAGGGACCTAGAAATAGAAATTCCATTTGACCCAGCAATCCCTTTACTGGGTATATATCCAAAGGACTATAAATCGTTCTACTATAAGGACACATGCACACGAATGTTCATTGCAGCACTGTTTACAATAGCAAAGAACTGGAACCAACCCAAATGCCCAACGATGTAGACTGGACTGGGAAAATGTGGCACATATACACCATGGAATATTATGCAGCAATCAAAAATGATGAGTTTGTGTCCTTTGTAAGGACATGGACGAATCTGGAGAACACATCATTGTCAGCAAACTGACACAAGAACAGAAAAAGAAATGCCGCATATACTCACTCATAGGCAGGTGAGAAAAATGAGAACACATGGACACAGAGAGGCGGTCTACTATACACTGGGGTCTATTGGGGGGAATGGGGGAGGGACAGCGGGGGGGGGAGCTGGGGAGGGATAGCCTGGGGATGAATGCCAAGTGTGGGTGAAGGGGAGGAAGTCAGCAAAACACACTGCCATGTGTGTACCTATGCAACTACCTTGCACGTTCTGCACATGTACCCCAAAACCTATAATGCAATAAAAATTAAAAAATAAAAAAATACGTAATAACTCATAGTTAACAATATTCACCTTACGGTGCTGCAGAACTCCAATACTAATTTCTTTTATCTAGCTATAATTTTGCATCCATTAACCAACTTCACCCCATCTTCCCACCCTTCAACATTTCCCAACATTATCTCTCTACTTCAAGAGCTCAAAAAAGTACATTTTTCAGTCTCCCACCTATAAGTGAGAATTTGCAGTATCTGACTTATTTCACTTAACATAATGTCCTTCAGGCTCATCTATGTTGCTGCAAATGACAGAATTTCATTTTTTATGGCTGAATAGTATTCTGTTGTGTATATAGACACTACATTTTCTTTATCCATTCATCTATACATTAGGTTCATTCTATGTATTAGCTAATTGTTTTTGACTTTTCTTTTTTATTTTACTTAAGTTCTGGGATACATGTGCTGAATGTGCAGATATGTTACATAGGTATACCTATTGAAATTTGCCCTTGTGAGTTGTGAAATCACTTTAGATTAGTGGTCCTTTTATTACTCTGTATTGTTCCTTTCAGAATTGTAAGATCAATTATTTTTTATTTAGTTATTTAGTTATTTATTTATTATCGATTCTACTTTAGGTTCTGGGGTACATGTGCAGATCGTGCAGGTTTGTTACACAGGTATACATGTGCCATGGTAATTGTTGGCTGCATCCATTGCCCCATCATCCACATTAGGTATTTCTCTTAATGCTATCCCTCACCAATCCACCCATCCCTACTATTTCTTCCATAACCCCCCACCCCCCAGGCCCCATTGCATAATGTTCCCCTCCATGTGTCCATGTGTTCTCATTATTCAACACCCACTTACCAGTGAGAACATGCAGTGTTTGGTTTTCTGTTCTTGTGTCAGTTTGCTGAGAATGATGGTTTCCAGTTTCATCCATGTCCCTGCAAAGAACATGAACTCATCTTTTTTATGGCTGCATAGTATTCCATGGTATATTTGTGACACAGTTTCTTTATCCAGTCTATCATTGATAGGCATTTGAGTTTGTTCCAAGTCTTTGCTATTGTGAAAGGTGCCATAGTAAACATACATGTGCATGTGTCTTTATAATAGAATGACCTATAATCCTTTGGGTATATATCCAGTAATGGGGTTGCTAGATCAATGGTATTTCTATTTCTAAATCCTGGAGGAATCACCACACTGCCTTCCACAATGGTTGAATTAGTTTTCACTCCCACCAACAGTGTAGGAGCGTTCCTATTTCTCCACATCCTTTTCAGCAGCTGTTGTCTCCAGATATTTTAATGATTGTCATTCTAACTGGCATGAGGTTGTATCTCAATGTGGTTTTGATTTGCATTTCTCTAATGATCAGGGATGATGATTTTTTTTAAATGATTTTTTCCCATTCTGTTTGTTGCTGGTTCACTCTAATTATAGTTTCTTTTGCTGTGCATAAGCTCTTAAGTTTAATTAGATCCCACTTGTCTAGTTTGGCTTCTGTTGCTAATGCTTTTGGTGTTTTAGTCATGAAGTCCTTGCCTATGCCTATGTCCTGGATGGTATTGCCTAGGTTTTCTTTTGGAGTTTTTATGGTGTTAGGTCTTATGTTTAAATCTTTAATCCATCTGGAGTTAATTTTTCTATAAGGTTTAAGGAAGGGATCCAATTTCAGCTTTCTACAAGTGGCTAGCCAGTTTTCCCAACATAAGATCAATTGTATGGCTGTTCCACCATTGTATTTTGGAAACAGATAACTTGTTTTCTGGGTTTACACATCCACAGTAATTTTGCCTCAGAACAGAGTATACCTAGAGTCTCAACCTTGCTTGATTAAGGTGATTTATTATTATTATTATTTTTATTTTTTAGACAGAGTCTCACTCTGCAATTCAAGCTGGAGTGTAGTGGTGTGATCTTGGCTTCCTGGGTTCAAGTGAATCTAGTTCCTCAGACTCCTGAGTAGCTTAGATTATAGACACATGCCACCATGCCTGGATAATTTTTGTATTTTTAGTAAAGACAGGGTTTTACCATGTTGGCCAGGCTGGTCTCAAACTCCTGACCTCAGGCAATTTGCCTACCTTGGCCTCCCAAATTGCTGAGATTACATGATGAGATTCAGAACCTTTTGAGTTGGTAATTTTGGATTAGAATTAATGCTGGAATGAGTTTTAGGGACGTCAGGATGGAGTTACTCTTGCAAATGGAAATATGTGAATTTTGGAATAAAAGAGGATGAACTACGTTTGATTGAATAGTGTCTAACCAAAATTCATGTCTGTAGGTAACCTAAGAATCTCACCTTATTTGGAAGTAGGATCTTTTCAGATGTAATTAGTTAAGATTGAGGAGATCCCTAAATCCAATGAATATTTCTCTTATAAGAAGTTCATGGGTAGATATGCAAGGAAGAAGTCGATGTGAAGATGGAGGCAGAGATCAGAGTGATCTACAAGTATCCAGAAGCCAGGAACACCAAAGAGTGCCAGCAACCACCAGCAACTAGGAAGGAATGCATGTGAGTTACTCTCTCAGAGGTTCCAGAAAGAACCAACCTACTGACACGTGGATTTCAGACTTCTAGCCTCTAGAACTGTGACAAATAAATTTCTGTTGTTGTTATCCACCCAGTTTGTGATATTTTGTTATAGCAGTCCTGGGAAGCTAACACATCCCTTTAAAGAAAATATGCAACATAAGGACATTTTATATTCAGTTTAGTTTTATTGTAACACCAAGATTTTTGCCTTTGCTGACCTACATTATTGGAAGCAACTAACTCTTGTTAAACATTTACAAATTTCTAAGCACTATACATTAATAATTCTTATAATTACTGAAGAATTGACATTATTTCAAGCTTGCTGATTAAAATATTCTTGTGACAAAGGGGCAGGAGTCTGACAGTATTAAGTAGGAGAGCTAGTATATATATATTAATTTCTATTGAACTCCAGTGTTCATCGTCTATCTATTTACAGTGAGAGCACAATGAATTATTCTAACATATAACAAAATTTTAAATCACACTGAGCAATAGAAAGAGCATTTGCCCTTTATCTGTGTGCAATCTATGTGTATTTAATTTTCTTCTCCAAGCCTGCTAAGTGTTGCCCATTGTGTCATCAATCAGGATGAGTTTACAAATCCCTTTAGAAGTACAGGCACATTCAAGTGTGCCATGTAGTCAATGTCTTTTTCAATGAACGTTCTTTCTGACACCTCAAAGCTTTTATGTTTAAGGGAGCCTAATAACAACACCATTACTTCAGATATTGACCAAAACTTGCACACAGAAGAGCAATAGAGAGGTTCTCCTAAAGATGCTATTATAAAGTGGAAGCAACTGAACAAATTCATTACTCTCTCCTTTCAGGAGAGTTTTCCCTTTACCTGTGAACCTTAATTATGAACTGACTTATAGCAAAGTAATACTTTCATTTTTAATGGGAACATCTGTTATAATGATGGGGCCAGCAATAGTGGCATGACAGTTCATTAAATATATAAAAGAGTGTTTGGTTTGAGAATAGAGTATGTGGTTCATCTAAAACTTAAGCTGCATCTAACACTGGGATTCAGACCTACTGGATATTTCAAGGGGATTTGTGTATCAGAAGACTCCATATGCCTTTTGAGGGATAATTTATTTTAAAGAATGAGAAGGACATGGGAACAGGCCTCCTATATTAACAATAATTTAGACTTAAGAAGAAAGATGTGTTAGCCTGCTAGGGCCATCAACATAAAGTACCAAAAATTGGGTGGTTTTTGCCACAGAAATGTAGTTTCTCACAATACTGAAGGCTGGAAATCTGAGATCAGTCTGTTCATAGGATATTTCTTCTTTACATTGCTAAGACAAAACTTCCTCTTCTGGTGAGGACACAAATCCCACGGCATTAGAACCCACCCTAGTGACCTTATTTTAACTTAATCATCCCTTTACATGTCCTATCTTCAAATACAGTCACATTTGAGCTACCAGGGCCTAGAATATAAACAGAGAAATTTGGCAGGACACAATTCAGCCCACGGCAGAAAGAATGATTCTAAGTACAGTATTGCATGTACAAAAACATTAGCCACTATGCCAAATGCCAATACATTTATGTCTATTTCCTCTGGAAGGCTTGAGGGAGGTAGACTATGAAGTAATATAATAACTGTGTGATAAATCCTAATAGCAAAAGTGGAAGGAATTATTCACATCTGCATTGGCCATAGTTACCCATGAAGAATCTACTAGGTTGAGAGTTAAAAGTGCTGAAGGCCAGACGTGGTGGCTCACAGCTGTAAGCACTTTGGGAGGACAAGGAGGGCAGATCAAGGGGTCAAGAGATCAAGACCATCCTGGCCAACATGGAGAAATCCCATGTCTACTAGGAATACAAAAATTAGCTGGGCATGGTGGCAGGTGCCTGTATTCCCAGCTATTCATGTGGATGAGGCAGGAGAATTGCTTGAACCCAGGAGGTGGAGGTTGTAGTGAGCCGAGTTCTCACCACTGCATTCCAGCCTAGGGACAGAGTGAGACTCCGTCTCAACAACAACAACAACAAAATGCTGAGGAGTAAAAATTTTCTGTTGACACTAGCAAAAACTTGCTCCCAAGTGTTCCTTCCTGTACATATTCCTAAATTTGGTTTATAAATAGCTGCTAACCGTGAACTCAGTTACGCTGTTCTTGCATCTTCTCCCATGATTAACACGTTCTCAATCTCGTCACACCTTCTAGGAATTTGAATAGTTAAAACTCACTGAAAAAATTCCTGGCCATCTTTAATTTTGCTTACAAAACCTTTAAACTTCTTGCTCTCCACAAAATTGTCATGACCCATTCCCATATTTCCATGTTGTAAAAAAGTTTTGAGCTAATGCCTTTTGTTGTTGCTGTTTTCCTACAAAACCAGGTTGGCTCTCTGCGATATCCATTGGATCAAAGACAGAAGTTCCTGGCAGAGGAGGACACAGTGAAAACCCATGGAAGATGTGACAGTGCCAGTGGCAGCAGTAGAAATTAGGAAAGGTGATCCCAATGTCTGGTGGTAACAGCCATGGGGAATGGGGTATAAATTAAAATGCTTTCCTGCAGTTTTAAAACAGAGCGATCTTAGCTGCAGAAATTTTTATGGAAAGCTGAATCTAGAGATAAAAAGGAGGGCAGAATCCATGTGTTCATAAGTATATATATAAAGCAGCCTTTGGGAATATATATATTATTTAGGAAACTTTAGCAGGGACTGAGGTCTCAGTGACAGCAAAGTGAGGGGACAATTGAGATAAATGAGTTGTTATTATTGATTGGGCCCAGGGCAACAGCTTTGAATGAGTCCAGTGAATGATGCATTCTGGAGTTGTGTTCCAATGGGAGTCATTCACGTCCTATTTTGCAGAAATTGTCCTGCCTGAGACAGTGAAAATGCTCATGTCTATGAATAATGATGCAATTTAAGTCCTAATGTGGGTTAGCATAAAGAAATGCTTAGATGTGCATATTAATTTGCAGTTTACAAAGTATTTTCAAATATATTATTATATTTATATATTTTATCCCTTATAAATCATATTAGGTAAATATTATATTGTTCATATCTAATGAATAAGGAAATTGAAGAGTCATTTTGCTGTTTCTCTTAAAACACATTGTAATTGCACAATTATTGGCACATAGTAAGTTCTCAACAAATATTTCATAATCATGGAATCATTCATGCATAATATAGACCTGCAAAAATATGTGTTCATATACAGATTTAATCATGTTAAAATAGATGCTTCAAGAGTATGACAACTTTATTCCTGGTCAGCCTCACCAGTAAGAACAATAGAGAGTTGCCTGTGTTTTGCAGTTTCATAAAGACAAGAAAGACTTCCATGATATCCAACTGCTTATGGGAGCTGGACAGGTGATTAAAGATGTGACATAATTTAATACCACACTCAATTGTAAATAAATGACATTGAATTTTTTTTTCCTGCTAGGACAATTAAAAGAGGAAAAAATTATAAAAGGATCTCCCCATCTTAAGATGAAAATCCATCTATTTATTTAACACATGTGTATTGAACACTTAGTACTGTTCTTGGTGCTGATGAATCAGCAGTTGGAGGAAAAACATCTCTCCACTTAGAGAGTTTAGGTTCTGTATGTAACTACCTCCTTTTAGGATTTGCATTATAGTGATTTGACTTTGGAAATTATTATCCAGTTACTTCTATGATTTTATAGTGAAAGATAGTATATGAGTCATGACTTGTCCTTTTGCAAATGACAGAATATGAACTAATATGGGCTTTAAAAAAAAAACGTATTAGGCAAACATACCTGAATATAAAAATTCATATTAAATCAAGAATTTCCTGTCTTTCCCAATATCTGTTATATTTTCCTTTGCATTGCCCTTCTTTGCTGACCTGCTGTCCACATTCAAAATTTCAAACTTCTCCAGTGTTATATTTTATTAGCTTAATTATCCCAGGGGAAACAACACATCTTTGCTATAACTCTAAAACATTGTGTCTGGTATTACTGTTACTGGTGATAATTGGCTTATTTGTTTATTCATGAACAAATTACTGCCATACAGGCTATAACTCCATCTCTTGAGCCAGTGACATGGACTTATCTTCATCTAAACATTAACTCATAATAAATTAAAGCTATTTTCCCCAAAGAAAAATCACGTTTTTGCCTGGTGTGGTGGCTCATGCCTGTAATCTCAGCACTTTGGGAGGCTGAAGTGGAAAGATAATGAGGTCATGAGTTTAAGACCAACCTGACCAACATGATGAAACCCTGTCTGTACTAAAAACACAAAAATTAGCTGAGTGTGGTGGCGGGTACCTGTAATCCTAGCTACTCAGGAGGCTGAGGCAGGAGAATTGCTTGAACATGGAGCGGGAGTTTGCAGTGAGCCAAGATCACGCCACTGCATTCTAGCCTGGGTGACAGAGTAAGAGTACATCTCAAAAAAGAAAAAGTCATTTTATTAACAAAATAAGTGGGATTGTATGTTGGACAGGAAAAGCAATAAAACCACATTCCAGTTCTCAAGGCATACTGAAATTCAGAGACTTTTTACAGAGAAGTTAAGTGTCTTTAGAAACAAAGCCAAATTTGGTCCTGAGATTTCTGAGTCTTAGGCCAAATTTTTCAATTATACTGTCAGTTTTTATTATGGACAGTAAGTAAGACCGTGAGCTTAATTGTTCTTTGAAAAAGCAATAATGTGCTGAATAAATGGTTATTACATATAATCTCTAGGCAATATTCTTGAAAGTTCCAGATGTCCTAATTTAATTTCTTCATTTGCAATTTACTTAATCTGGAGAGATGTATTATTTAAGCTATTTGGAAAACATGCATTAAGTGGATATTTTATTTAACGGGTCTTGCTAATGACCACTTGGAAATGATAATAATTTTATGGTGTAGGACAATGAGATTATTTTCTCTAAAGCCTGAGAAGGGTTTGGTCAATGTGTCCAACCTTGTAGGGATTTCTTACGTCTTTACAGTGTTCACTTGGTCCACTCGTGCAGCTGTTTCTAGACTCAGTATTATCAAACGTCAGGATCAACTTCTGGGCTTGAGAGTGGGTGCCAGTTACTCTTTTCCAAAACTTCTGACCTGCTTATTTCCTAGGGGAAATTATTCCATTTTTATTACTTTCTCCAGAGGAACCATGTCTCTTATCTCTTCTAAAAATATGTCTTCTTTTCTGGCAAGAGACATTTATGGCCTATTAAATCCCAAATTTGGAAACACTGACAACCTTAAACCTAGCTCTTTTCTTGATGAAAGAGAAAACTTAATATTTAAAATTTCTGCAGCATGAGGAGAATTTTTTTTGTTTCATCTTTTTCAAGACATAAAAAAAAAAGCAACAACTGTTTTCAGGTTCATCAGATAATTGAGATCAAGGGGCAAACTACTGCCCCCAAGTCTGGTAAGAGAGGTAGGTGTACAGAGAATAACTTCTTACTGGAAACTGAAGTTCAACACTGGAGCCAGTGGTAAAGAAACACTTAAACTGTAATTAATGAATTACAGGAGGAATAGTTTGAATCAGTTTAAGAGTTAAAAATTTCAGAGGGTCCAGTCTTAGCTGGGCCCCTACACTTCTATGTGTTTTATCTCCAGAAACTCACTGGATTCTCACCTTAATGACTGAATTAAAATATCCTCATATATACAGCAGGCATAGCAAAAAGCCACCACTTTGAAATATGTTCAGAGAATTATTATTTCTTTCTTTTTTGGTTCTGTTATCGATAATGAACATGATCCCTCTCTCCACCCAACCCACAGCTTCTGCCATGTAGTCTGAACAAAGTAGAGGTTACAGGAAATTGTGACTTGTGAGGAATGTAAGTTAACCTTTAAGAAGAAGGAAGTTTTGTATATGCATATTCAAAAGAATGGATGGATATTATGCTAAGTGAAATTGGTAGTAACATAATTACTGCTTGATTATGCTTAGGTACTTAAATAGTCAAACTCAGAAACAGAAAGTGGAAGAGTGACTGCTAGGGGCTGGCTGGTGGGGAAACTGGGAGTTATTCAATAAACATGTCAGTCATGCGAGATGAATAAGTTCTAGATAACTGCTGCACCACATTGGAGTTATACTTAACAATACTATATTGTTAAATATAGTTAAAAATTTATTAAGAGGGTAGATCTCATGTTAAGTCTTTCTAATATAATTCAAAAAGTAAAGATATTTACTTATAACTTAAAAAAGAAAATGAACCTCAAGGAAAACTACTTTACTGGAATATTATCTGAAATGAAGAATAGTAGCCCCATCTAGCCTTCTTGTATCACTTCAGGGTAATAAAAACACTGAGGAGAATTTGAAAAGTTGGATATTATTAAGATAATACAAAAAATTCTAGTCTTTGAATGACATTATTAAGAAGGTGAAGATACAAGCCACATTCTAGGAAAATTTTTTGTTTATATATATATAATTTTCTGTATCTCATTCATATATATATTATTCACATATATTATATATATTATTCACATATATTATATATATAAATATTATATATATTATTCACATATATTATATATATGAATGAGATACAGAAAATTATATATTTTCCACATTCTAGGAAAATTCTTTCTTTATATATATATAATTTTCTGCATCTCATTCATATATATATATTATTCACATATATATTATATACATGAATGAGATACAGAAAATTATATATATATATAAACCAAGAATTCTGTATCTCATTCATATATATAATATATTGATATATATTTATATATCAATATATAATAACTAATATATATTATATATTGATATATCAATATATAATATATCTCATTCATATATACAATATTCATATATATAACATATATCTCATTTATATATAATATATATCTCATTTATATATAATATATAATATATGATATATATGGATATATATATGAATATATGTGATATATATGACATATACATATACATTGTATATGTACATATATACACATAAATATATATGACATATACATCATATATATTTCATATATATCATATATATGAATGAGATACAGAAAATTATATCAGTGATACAGTCTCATCATCAGGCTAAAACTTAATCATAGGACTATAGCATTCTTTCCTTATCTAACACAACCACTTAAATGAGGTTTCTGTACAATAACAGATTATTACAACTGAAAGAACTACTATTCTCAGTGATTTTTTTTTTTTTTTGAAGAGTTCTCTAGGGACACCCAAAGACAACAAAGAAAACAAAAACAAATACCTCAGAGGAAATTTTTGTTTCTGATACCCACAGTTATTGCAGGTAGTATACAGCCTAACTCCTAGGCAGACAAACATAATAACTTACACTAAAGTTTAATTTACTCCAGATCTATTTTAGAACATCAAACCAAGCTTAAACAAACAAAAAACTATAACACATACCAAAAGACAGAAAACAAGAGTTTGATGTGACAGAGAAAGCATTAGAATATGACTTGGAAAGATATGGAAATTATCAGATAATTTAAAATAACTATGTTATTTAAACTATATTTACATAACTATGTATGCTAAAATTTATCACAGAAATATGAAAAATATGCAAAAATAGATGTGTAGCAAAGGCAGAGAAATTGAAACTCTAAGAAAAAATTCAAAAGAAAATGCTAAGAAAAAAATGCTATAGAGAAATAAAGAATGTTTCAGATTGGTATAGTCATACATGGCAGATAACTGAGCAAAGTAGTCATCTTGAAGATATGCCAATAGAAATTTTCTGAACTGAAAATTCAAGGCAAAAATAATGGAATATTAAAAAATTGTGAGACAAACACAAAAAGCATACTATGTCCATAATAAAATTATCAGGGGAAGAAGGAAGAGAGAAATTAGAAGAAGAAATATTTGAAATAATAATGGCAGAAAATTTTTCAAAATAAATTACAAACCTAAGCCACACATCCAGAAGGCTCAGATAACACCAAACAGGATAAATATAAAAACGTCTACACTTAAGCATGTAATATTTAAACTGCAAGAAATCAATGACAGAGAAAATGGTAAAAGAAGGTATAAGAAAAAAGAAAAGAAAACACCTTACCTGTAGGGGAAGAAGAAAAAGAACATCTTTGGTCTTTTCTTTACAAACTATCAAACTGAATGGAGTAAATATTTATTATTAAAAGAGGAAAAAACTTCCAACCTAAAATTATTTACCCAGTAAAACTGTCCTTCAAAATAGAAGAAATACTTTCTCAGACAAACAAAAACTCAGAAAAATTGTCACCAGTAGAACTGCCTTGGAAGAAATGTTAAAAGTTTTTAAGACAGTAAGAAAATAATGTGGGTCAGTAATTCAGATCTCCATAAACAACAACAAAAAAAGCATTAAAAAACAAATAAATAAAAGTAAATAAAAGCTTATAATTGCCATGTTAATTAATCTAATACATAACTATTTTTTCAAATTAATAACATAAATAATACATTGATTGAAAATAGCTTTTTTATAAGTAAAATAAATGACAGCAATTACAGGAGGGATAAATCAGAAATATTCTGTTAAAAGGAACCTGCATTATCCATAAAGAGGAACATTGTTACTTGAAAGGATTAGTCATAAATTGACTAATAAGGAAATCACTAAATCACTAAAAATTTAAAAGGAAGCATAATCGATATGCTAAGGGAGAAGAGAAGTGGAATTATATAATATACTATACCAAAGACAAAGAAGACAAAAAAGAGGAAAATATTTAAAAAATAAAGGAACAAATGCAAAGAATGCAATAATAACAAATATGGTGAATATCAACTATATCAGTACTCACTTTAAATATGAGTGATCTACATATGAAAATTAAGGCAAAGAATGACAGAACAGACAAAGAAAAAGCTAATCATCATGCCAGGGGCGGTGGCTCAAGCCTGTAATTCCAGCACTTTGGGAGGCCGAGGTGGGTGGATCACGAGGTCAAGAGATCGAGACCATCCTGGTCAACATGGTGAAACCCCGTCTCTACTAAAAACAAAGACAAAAACAAACAAACAAACAAAATTAGCTTGGCATGGTGGTGCGTGCCTGTAATCCCAGCTACTCAGGACGCTGAGGCAGGAGAATTGCCTGAACCCAGGAGTCGGAGGTTGCCGTGAGCTGAGATCGCGCCATTGCACTCCAGCCTGGGTAACAAGAGCAAAACTCCGTCAAAAAAATGAAAGAAAGAGAGAAAGAGAGAGAGAGAGAGAGAGAGAAAGGAAGGAAGGAAGGAAGGAAGGAAGGAAGGAAGGAAGGAAGGAAGGAAGGAAGGAAGGAAGGAAGGAAGGAAGGAAGGAAGGAAGGAAGGAAAAGAGAAAGAAAGAAAGAAGGAAGGAAAGAAAGAAAAAGGTAACCATCTGTGTTTATAAGAAACCTACTTTAAATATGAAGATGAAGAAAGATGCAAAAAGTATGAATCTAGGCACTGACTTTATATGTTTCAAAAGCTTAATTCAAAGTGAATGGCAGACCTAAATATAACATGCAAAACTGTAAAATTTCTAAAATATAACATAGAGAAAATGCAAGTGACCATGCTGTATATTAGTAGAATCATCCCCAAAACATGATCCATGACAGAACAGAGGAAGAATTTGGATATTATTAAGATAAAACAAAAAACAACACTTTAAAACACATAGAAAATACTACAAAATTGTTTTTATTTCAGAAATATGAGGGAGGTTTAGATTTAAAACACAATAAATAT
This sequence comes from Saguinus oedipus, assembly GCA_031835075.1. NCBI lineage: Eukaryota > Metazoa > Chordata > Mammalia > Primates > Cebidae > Saguinus > Saguinus oedipus. The sequence continues at coordinate 60,525,605 of CM063185.1, forward strand.
AATGTTTTAATTAAACCAAATGGGGAAATATAAAAATGTAACAAAATCTGTAGATCCAAAAAGAAATTTAATACATGTCTTATTCAATTCATAATTAAGACCCTTAGTAATCTAGAAGTAGAAGAGGAATATTTTAATTTAATAAATAATACCTTTCAAATATTACAGCAAACATCCTACCTTGCAGTGTTATTAAAAGTTGTGATAGCTAAGGAGACAATAATGCCCCATTACCATTTTTATTTAATTTTATCCTTGAGATAAAATTAGCAAATCTAATAAGGAAAGAATACATAAAAATGAGAATAAAAATAAAACTATATTTGCAGAAGAAACGCTTATGGTTATTTATGTAGAAAATCCAAATGTGTCCACAGAAATACTATCAGAATTGACAAGGGAATAGAATAAATTAGCTCACTACGAGGCTAATATATAAAAATGATTTTTATTTTTATATGCCAAAAATAAATAATAAAAGTTTTAAAGGATATTACTTATAATAGCATTAAAATGTCAAACACCTAGTAATAAATTTAGCAAAACTTACATAGGCCCTCTATATTGGAAACAACAAAATATTGTTAAAAGAATTCAAACACTTAAGTAAACAATGTGACAAATTGTGTCTACTAGAGGACTCCATATTGTTAATATAAAAATTATTTCATATATATATAATTTAATCTCAATCAGATTATCAGCAGATATTTTTTAAATGGCAAGCTCTTTGCAAAATTAATATGAACGTGCAAATAACCTTGACTAGACTAGACAAAGCATTAAATGCTAAAGAAGATAATCACAGTTGATAGAATACCTGAAATTAAGATTTATAAAAAGAACATAAGGAAATAAAACAGTACATGAAGTATTAGAACAAGGATATATAAACAAGCTAATAACACAGAATACAGACTCTGTACATTCACCTGATTAAAGACAAGACGGACTGCAGTGAAATGAGACAGGATTTTTGAAAATATATAAGTACTGGGTAAATTGTACATCCACATGGAAATAAAATCATCTTGAGAATTTCTTCATATCATACATAGCTTAATTCCAGATAGATTGTAGATTGAAATGTAAAAGGTAATAGATTGTAGAAGACAACTGATGAAACTATATTTATGACATTACACTAAATAAAGTTTAATAAAATAGGACATAAACTGCTACCAAAGAAAAATTAGCAAATTAGGTGAATTAAAAATAAAGTATAAGTTCATCAAAAGATACTGCAATATGATATCCAATGGCCAGTTACAAAATACAGTGTTGTACCTTAATTTGTCACCTGAGAAATTGAACCACAATATCAGGCTGTACCAGAAGAAGGTTAAAAATAGAAAAGACAGATAAAGTTTTGCAAGAGAATGAATCAAAGGGAAACTCTTTATACACTGGACTGGGATGTAAGCTGGTAAGGCAACTTTGGAAAACTTTTTTGGATTTTCTATTAACACAGCTATCTATTAACATAGTTATCTGCATCTATCTGGGCTGCTACAAGAAAATACCATAAACTAGGTAGCTTATGAACAACAGAAACATATTTCACATTGTTCAAGAGTCTGGGAAGTCAAAGATCAAGTTGCTGGCAGATTTGATGTCTCATTAGGAATTAATTTTCAATGTATGAATTTGGGGGGAACATAAAAATTCAAACCATCTCGGTAACGATACCCTGTTTACCTGCAATTCTAACTCTCTGATAATCAAAAATGTGTCCACCAAAAGACACATACAAAAATAAATAATAAGCAAACATTGACAAAAAAGAGAGACATACAAGAATTTTCATCAGCTGTAATTTCATGATAGGTTTTATTTAGAAACATTCACATTTCCGTTGCAATCATTAACTCATAAATTGTGATATACTCATAACTAGAATATGTCACAGAAGTGAGAATGAATGAATGAACTGAAACTACACAAAAAATGCATGATTTACAAGTACAATGCTTAACAAAAAAGACAGACACATGATTGCATTTATAAAATGATATTTTTAAAAAATACATCAGAAATCAGTTTTATTTTTGAGAAAAAGAAATACTTAAGATCCTGTGCTGTTACAGAGATCATGTATGAAATCAGTGGTGAAAATTAAAAGAAAAACATTCAAATTGGGCTTCTCTAGTAGACATTATAATAATGATTATACATGAAAACCTTGTAATTTACCTTACGTTTTAGAAACCACCTTATATGTTCTTTATGTGTATGAGCTCATTTAATTCTGACAACAAGTTAACTATTTTATATCTCTCTGTTTTTAATATGAAGGCATGTAGATAAAGAACTACTAATTCTTTAATAAATCATTGCTAAAAAATTGTTAAGATTTCAGGCCCCAGAGTCTATGCTATTTTTGGATTTAAACAAATTGTCTAGAAGTGACAATGAAACACTGAAAGAATCCTAATGGAATTACTTCTTTGTCCAGAGGTACATGAGTGTGAAAGAATGAATACCCTCCTCCTCTTAAGAAGACTTCAGAGAATGAAAAGGACAAGTGTTAGCCTCAGGCAAGGACAAGGAGGAAGAATTCTGTGAAAAATTGCAGGTTGAAGGAGGATCTCTCTTTTTTTAAAATATATTTTATTGTGTTTTAGGTTTTGGGGTACATGTGAAGAACATGCAGGATTGTTGCATAGGTACATACATGGAGCAATGTGGTTTGCTGCCTTCCTCCCCATCACCTATATCTGGCATATCTCTTTTTAATGACCAGGGGTAACAGAAATTGTTGAGGAAATGGTTGAGGAGAAGCACAGTGCAGCACAGTTGTAAGAACATTAGTTATGTAAGATGTACAAGGATGTGAAGCATGGGGCTATTAACTGGCCTCACAAGGACAGATCGAGTAGAGATTGTCGACACTAGCAGTGTACTGCATCTCTCTAGGATTTTAAGCAGAATATGTAAAAGCTGTGTTGTTGACCCTGATAGGTTCTTCCTCTTGTAACTGGGAAATATATCTCTTAGATAAATCAACAACAGCAAATACACAGTTGGCATATTCTATTGCTAACTTTTTATTTATTTGCTTATTTCATAAAATTATGTTAGTCTTTTAAAGCTCTGCTTTGTTATGTTTCTTTTTTAGTTACTTAAAAAATTAAAGATGATAACAGGTATACAATAATTAAATGTATGCTCACTATTCAAAAGTAGAAACAATATATTTATTTCAGACCATCCTGTCCTTCTAAGAGTAGTAATTTATAGATAAAGCTGTAGTCCTCTGTGTTCCTCTTCACCTCATATTTTTTCCTTTATCCTCAGTGACAGCCACTAATATTATATTTGATGTAAACCCAAACTATATATGTCTAATACTTTAACTCTAAATGAATACTATGTACTTCATTGATCAAAAAAGCACTAAATAGTTCCTTGAAATTTCTATCTTGTTTATACATTTATTTCTGTATAGAAAACGTAAATAAGTACTATAATAAAAATGATTTAAAACCGTTCAATGAAATGAAAGAGTTCTAGATAAAAAATTGTAAAATATTATTGAAAGACATAATGTTTGAATAAATGAAAAGATGGTCTTTTTTTTAGTGTTAAGGCTCAATTTGGAAATGTTAAATTCTCTAAATTAAATTATACAGATAATACATTTATGTCTAAAAATCCAAATGATTTTTTGATGGGAGAAATGTTGATAAATTGATTATAAAATTATTTCAAATATGTAAAAATTTAGGATTGTCTGAGACAGTCTTGTGAAACAAAACAAATAGGACTTCTGGGGCCCAAAGTGGCTCCGGCCGGATGTCGTGGCGCTTGCGAAGGCGAGGCCAAGAGTTCAAGGCCAACCAACCTCAGCAACCTTACAAGCTCTCAATGATTGGCAAAAAAAAAAAAAAAAAAAAAAAATAGGACTTCTGTGTTTTTATCATATATTATTGAGTATGGATGGTTTTCTACTTTGCTAAACATTGCTCATGTTTTCCAAATTCATGTGTTCTTGGTAAATTGAAAAAAATAAGTGAAGAAAGGATGGACTATGCAGCAAATCTCATTGAAGCAACTGTCTTCTAGAAAGAGAGAAAAGTAGTTGCTACCTCTTTTTTTTTTTTTTTTTTTTTTTTTTTTGAGATGGAATCTTGCTCTGTCACCCAGGCCAGAGTGCAGTGGCCCAATCTTGGCTCACTGCAACCTCCGCCTCCTGGGCTCAAGTTATTCTTGTGCTTCAGCCTCTGAGTAGTTGGACTTACAGGCATGCAGCACTACACCTGGCTAATTTTATATTTTTAGTAGAAACAGGGTTTCACCGTGCTGGCCATGCTGGTCTTCAACTTCTGAGCCCAAATGATTCGCCCACCTTAACCTCTCAATATGCTGGGATTACTGGCGTGAGCCACTGCTACCTCTCTGTTACCTCTTATTAGGCATAAAATAAACTCCCATTCAGACAAACATCTGAAGTAAACAGTTACTTGCTAGTCTTGAAATAACATATATATTTTAGAAAATGTAGAATAAAAATGATCTCTTAAGAGAAATTGTAAAGAAAATATGAATATTTTTGACTACTTCCCATATCAATTTTACCACCTGGCTCTCTAGAATTCTTGGCATCACATAACAAAATGTCTACTTAATTAAACTAAAATTAATCAAATTTTACATTACTTGCAGTCAGACTGACACTTGCTTCATACACAAGAATGAAATTCCATTACACGATCCTATAATTTCTACATGAAGATTATCAGTAAAGAAGTCTCACTAATTTACAAGGTGATATATTCTATTCTAAAGCTCCAATATTTTTTTAAAAAGTGCTTGCTTCCTTAGAATTAAATAAAATCTGAACTTCCATTGATTCAAAATAGCATATCATAAATTCATGCTTTTGAAAGACAATGACAATGGCTTAAAGATTTTTAAAGACACAGACACATTCAAAAATGAGATTAAAATTACCATAGAGTAGAAATGGATTGGTGCCTGCGGGTTTTAAATTGAGATACAAATAGTAATGATTTTAATTCTATCAAAACCTTTGCAGTACTTGAGAACCTAAGCACCGGGGCCCCAGTGGAATACTGAGAAAGAAGAGAAAGCAGTAAAAAGCACTGTTATGCATGCTTCCTGTATACAAGTAGAGTTTCTCTAGATTATATCCCAGAAGTGGAATTTCAGGTTTATTGAACATGTCTATTTTCAACACTGTTAAACATTGCCAATTGTTTTTCAAAGCTGCTATAATGGGCAAAAGACAGAGGGAGCAATATCAGCTGATTTTTCCTTTAATTGGGAAACCAAAAATTTCCTAGAAATCCCACCTAGATTACTTCCACTTAGATCTCATTGGTACCAGCTGGATTACATACCCAGATATAGACCATCATTGGTCAAAGGGAACCATACTGGGTTAAAGAAATTTCAATCATTCTTTGAGGAAATCCTTGCAATTAAGGGGTCTCTAATATGAATGGAACAAAGTAGAGTTTCATAGAAAAAGCAGGAAGCGTGTTAATGTCTAGAACATGTTTTTTCTCCCTGAGCCCTACAACTTTTATACTTAATATCATTGTGATTTATCTGCTTGTAAATTGTACTGAACAAAAGCTGTATATTATTTTTATGGACACAATATGTAGAACAATTCCCCCTACCAAACAGTTAATATACAGTAAATATTTTTAAATGCAGAATGCTTTGATGTTAAAGAAATAATTCATATTTCAAGATGTCTAACCAGTTTTTAAATTTTCTTCTAAATCTATTTTTAAAATCCTAGTAAAATTTCATTTTCAAGGTTTTAAGTAGAAATCTGGTAAAAAAATTGCTTTAATAGTTTGATTTTAAAATTTTCTGGTTCAAAAGTATCTAAGACAAATATTTCTAAATAATAAGTGAATTTCAGAGGATTTTGTAAGCATCAAGTTTGCTAATCAGATCATTTAAATTATCACATATTTAGTACCATGTTTTCTTTGCAAACAAACACAAAGTTGCTTACTAATTTTATTCTTTTGAACTATAGACTCAAAGATACTAATAACATGTATTTATCTTTTTTAAAATTAAGACAACATTTTTTTATTTTAGACAAATTCTCACTCTGCCACGCGTGCTAGAGTTCAGTGGTGCAATCTCCACTCACTGCAACCTCTGCTCCCTGGGTTCAAGCTGTTCTCCATCCTCAGCCTCCCGAATAGCTGGGCATAGAGGTATGCGCCACCACGCCCAGCTAATTTTTGTATTTTTAGTAGTGGCAGGGTTTGTTGACCAGGCTGGTCTCAAACTCCTGAGCTGAAGTGATCAGTCTGCCTTGACATCCCAAAGCACTGGGATTACAGATGTGAGCCACTGTGCCAAACTGGGAAAGCAATTTTAAAGTTAAGAAAACAAGTTATTAATTTATAAGGGATCTCTTTGTGTGCTTTTTCATAGCATGCATTATATGTAATAGATTATGTACAGTTTATACATGGATTTTTTAGATTTTTGATTATAAAGCAAGAATAGAAATTTTATAAATGGATACATTTCTCAATAATTATTATCAAACTGTTATGCGAAAAAATGTCAAAGTTAGAACACTAGTAAAAAAAAATACAGACCCTTTGGTGAAGAGTGGGAAATGAAACCACTTAAAGGTCTTTTTTAAGGGTTGTTTGGTTCTTTAAAAATTACTGTTAGCTTTTTGACTCTACTTTCTAAGTCCAGGATATCTTGGAATATCTGTAGAAATATTATGTTCATAATAAGGGGAATAAATAGTTTCATTATACAAGATTATTTCTTTATTTGTTCTGGTTGTGCAACTTTTCTGTTCATTGTTCATTAAATATGACATTGTGATTTCTTGTTGAAAACAGTTTCCTTGGAACAAAACAAAAAGGCTTTTGAAATTTCTCATTCAGTTCTATTTTTATATCACATAGGTCCCTTCAAATGCAGTCCATGATTTTCATTCCAGAAAAAAAGGAAAAGAAAAAAAAATCATAGAAACAAAGGTGAGGAATGTGTTGACACTTGTCTTCCAAGATATCAAGCTTTATAACCCTGGGAACTGCCTTATTCACTAAACTCTTTACAGTGTTCCCTTCCTTTTATATCATACTCATCTACTGAATTAAACATGAATTCTCTTTCCTACAAACCTTAATACAACTTAGCAGCCTGATACATATAATGTAAATCCATAGTTATCCCCAAAATAGGCTTTATTACCCAAATGTTTTCTGTAATTTTTGCACAAGGCCACATCAAATGAAAACAATAAAATTCTTAACATTAACAAGTGCCTTTAAAAAATTAATGTAAAATATGAATAAAATAAATTTTATGAAATGTTTAACATTAATTACTAATAATGAGATTGTTATGCAAATGATACTTCAACATAAGTCACCTAGTTTCTAACCATAGGTGATCTTCAAAGAGTGGTTTCTAGACAAGTAGCATTAGCATCACCTAGAAACTTGTCAGAAAAGCAAATTACTGCCCAGACCTACTGAATTAGAACCTCTGGGAATGAGGTTCAGGATTCTATGTTTTAATAATTTTCCAATGATTCTGATGCAAAGTATACTTTGAAAACAACTTCTTTAATGTCACAAGCATAGAAATTCTCAAGCCTTCCTTGATTGATAATGTCACATGGGATATTATCTGGTTTTGTCATATAGAATTCATACTTCTTTTTATTTTGTGTGATCAAATACAGTTATATCACAGTAGAATTTTATTTGTAATATTTAATTTAGGAGTACACTAAAGTAGTAACTTTAATGAACATCAGGTGACAAAAGAAAGGAAAAATAAAATCTCCTGTGATTGTAAATCCCAGAGAAAGAGATATTTTGATGGCTAATAAAATTCATGAGTTTTTACTAAAAAGCATCAGCTTAAAAGTTTTGGATAACATGGGAATTTTAAATCATAAACATTTGATATTTTTATTAAATTGCCTTTCTCTTTCTGCCTAGCTTGTTGCCCCTGAATTTAGGAGAGAATATATGTCATGAAAGCCCATATTAATGGTAGCTAACGCTCTCTGGTGATTGATTGATGCACTTAACTTAAAAAGTCCATAATCTCACAAATATAGCTACAGAATTTAAATATGATATTTTTGCTTTGTTTTGTTTTAGAACATGCTGGTACTTCCTTTAAGAAGAATAAAACAATTGAGTTTAGCTAAGGATTTAACAAATCATCATTTTAATCTGATTTGAGACTTGCTATGTATTTTTAAATTATATTTTAGCATACTGTTTTCATAAACTAACTGGATTATTTTATAAATTACTTGAGACTTCCAGGGCTTACTATTTTTAAATATGAAAGTTTGCACTGTGTTTTTAAAGGTTTTCAACACTAGACTTTAATATCTAATTAGAGAAATGATTATTGCAATCAACTTCACTGTCATCACAATAATGGCAGTATCACCCAAATGGACTCATTTTAGTAAGATAAATACATTAAAAATATTTTCCATGATTCAGTAAGCAAATGCAATTAATATTAAGTAATAAGTTTTTTTTATTGCATTTTAGGTTTTGGGGTATGTGTGCAGAATGTAAAAGATAGTGGCACAGATACACACATGGCAGTGTGTTTTGCTGCCTTCCTCCCCTTCACCCACATTTGGCATTTCTCCCCAGGCTATCCCTCCCCAGCTCCCCCCCCCCACTGTCCCTCCCCTATTCCCCCAATAGACCCCAGTGTGTAGTACCACCTTCCCTGTGTCCATGTGTTCTCATTTTTCCTCATCCACCTATAAGTGAGAATATGTGGTATTTCATTTTCTGTTCTTGTGTCAGTTAGCTGAGAATGATGTTCTCCAGATTCATCCATGTCCTTACAAAGGACATGAACTCATCATTTTTTATTGCTGCATAATATTTCATGGTGTATATGTGCCACATTTTCCCAGTCCAGTCTATCATCGATGGGCATTTGGGTTGGTTCCAGGTCTTTGCTATTGTAAACAGTGCTGCAATGAATATTCATGTGCATGTGTCCTTATAGTAGAACGATTTATAGTCCTTTGGATATATACCCAGTAATGGGATTGCTGGGTCAAATGGAACTTCTATTTCTAAGGCCTTGAGGAATCGCCACACTGTCTTCCACAATGGTTGAACTAATTTACACTCCCACCAACAGTGTGAGAGTGTTCCTATTTCTCTGCATCCTCTCCAGCATCTGTCGTCTCCAGATTTTTTAATGATCACCATTCTAACTGGCGTAAGATGGTATCCTAATGTGGTTTTGATTTGCATCTCTCTAATGACCAGTGATGATGAGCATTTTTTCATATGTTTGCTGGCCTCATGTATGTCTTCTTTTGAAAAGTGTCTGTTCATATCTTTGCCCATTTTTGAATGGGCTTGTATGAAACAAGCAAACCTGATAGACATTTACAGAACTCTCCACCCCAATTCCACAGAATATACATTCTTCTCAGCACCACATTACACCTACTCCAAAATTGACCACATAATTGGAAGTAAAGCACTCCTCAGCAAATGTAAAACAACTGAAATCATAACAAACAGTCTCTCAGACCATAGTGCAGTCAAGTTAGAACTCAGAATTCAGAAATTAACTCAGAACCGCACAGCTTCATGGAAACTGAACAACTGGCTCTTGAATGTTGATTGGATAAACAATGAAATGAAGGCAGAAAAAAAGAAGTTCTTCGAAAACAACGAGAATGAAGACACAACATACCAGAATCTCTGAGACACATTTAAAGCAGTCTCCAGAGGAAAATACATAGCAATAAGTGCCCACGTGAGAAGAGTGGAGAGATCCCAAACTGACACCCTATTGTCAAAATTGAAAGAGCTAGAAGAGCAAGATCAAAAGAACTCAAAACCTAGCAGAAGACAAGAAATAACTAAGATCAGAGCAGAACTGAAGGAGATAGAGACAAGAAAAACCCTTCAAAAAATCAATAAATCTAAGAGCTGTTTTTTCTAAAAGATCAACAAAATAGACCACTAGCCAGACAGATAAAAAAGAAAAGAGAGAACAACCAAATAGATGCAATAAAAAACGATAAAGGGGAAATCACCACAGATTTCACAGAAATTCAAACCATCATCAGAGATTACTACAAACAACTCTATGCACATAAACTAGTAAACCAGGAAGAAATGGATAAAATCCTCGACACCTGTGTCCTCCCAAGCCTAAACCAGGAGGAAGCAAAATCTATGAATAGACCAATAACAAGGTCTGAAGTCGAGGCAGCAATTAAGAGCCTACCACACACAAAAAAAGCCCAGGTCCAGATGGATTCACAGCCTAATTCTACCAGACACAAAAAGAGGAGCTGGTACCATTCCTTCTGAAACTATTACAAATAATCCAAAAAAAGGGAACCCTTCCCAAATCATTTTATGAGACCGACATCATCCTGATACCAAAACCCGGCAGAGACTCAACAAGAAAAGAAAACTTCAGGCCAATATCCATGATGAACATAGATGCAAAAATCTTCAATAAAACACTAGCAAGCCGATTGCAACAGCACATTAAAAAACTTATCCATCATGATCAAGTAGGATTCATCCCGGGCATGCAAGTCTGGTTCAACATACGCAAGTCTATAAACATAATTCACCACATAAACAGAAGCAAAAACGAAAACCACGTGATTATCTCAATTGATGCAGAGAAGGCATTTGACAAAATTCAACAGCCCTTTATGCTAAAAACCCTCAATAAACTCGGTATTGATGGAACATATCTCAAAGTAATAAAAGCTATTTATGACAAACCAATAGCCAGTATCATACTTAATGGGCAAAAACTGGAAGCATTCCCTTTGAAATCTGGCACTAGACAAGGATGCCCTCTCTTACAACTCCTATTCAATATAGTACTGGAAGTTCTAGCCAGAGCAATCAGGCAAGAAAAAGAAATAAAGGGTATTCAAATAGGAAAGGTGGAAGCCAAATTGTCTCTATTTGCAGATGACATGATAGTATACCTAGAAGACCCCATAACCTCAGCCCCAAAACTCTTGAAACTGATAAGCAACTTCAGCAAAGTCTCAGGATATAAAATCAATGTGCAAAAATCACAAGCATTCCTATACACTAATAACAGACTTAAAGAGAACCAAATCAAGAGTGAACTGCCATTCACAATTGCTACAAAGAGAATAAAATACCTAGGAATACAACTTACAAGGAACGTAAGGGACCTCTTCAAGGAAAACTACAAACAACTGCTCAACGAAATAAGAGAGGACACAAACAGATCGAGAACATCCCATGTTCATGGTTAGGAAGAATCAATATTGTGAAAATGGCTATACTGCCCAAAGTAATTTACAGAATCAACGCTATCCCCATCAAGCTACCATTGAATTTCTTCACAGAACTGGAAAAAAACACCATGAATTTCATATGGAACCAAAAGAGAGCCCACATAGCCAAGTCAATTCTAAGCAAAAAGAACACAGCGGGAGGCATCACGCTACCAGACTTCAAACTATACTACAAGGCTACAGTAATCAAAACAGCATGGTACTGGTACCAAAACAGAGATATAGACCAATGGAACAGAACAGAGGCATCGGAGGCAACACAACATATCTACAACCATACAATCTTTGATAAACCAGACAAAAACAAGCAATGGGGAAAGGATTCCCTGTTTAATAAATGGTGTTGGGAAAACTGACTAGCCATGTGCAGAAGGTAGAAACTGGACCCCTTCCTGACACCATACACTAAAATTAACTCCAGATGGATTAAAGACTTAAACATAAGACCCGGCCCCATAAAAACGCTAGAAGAAAATCTAGGCAAAACCATTCAGGACATAGGAGTAGGCAAGGACTTCATGACAAAAACACAAAAAGCATTGGCACCAAAAGCCAAAATAGAAAAATGGGACCTAATCAATCTCCACAGCTTCTGCATGGCAAAAGAAACAGTCTCTAGAGTGAATTGGCAACCAACCAAATGGGAAAAAGTCTTTGCAGTTTACCCATCTGACAAAGGGCTGATATCCAGAATTTACAAAGAACTCAAACAGATTTACAGGAAAAGTAATAAGTTTTAAAAATTGGTGATCAAAGAAAATAAAATCCACTTAAATCTGTGAATTAAGTAATGATGAAAGTTCAAACTATGTCAGTAGAAAACCACATAGAAATCAGAACTTTCATAACACTACTCGTAAATAACCCATGGAAAACCTGTGTTTTCCCTTGATACATTAAGATTTTGTTTTATCTTTAAATGTTTCAGTGGTAGAATGGAAGAGTGAGATAGGGAAAGCAGAGAGGAAAAGGGGTGAGATTTAAAAAAAAAAGTGACCATATAGAGTAATTAAATTTTACACTTAGAGTGTTTGAATATAAGATTTTCCAGTGAATAATCTAAATTATATAAATTAATCCATTTCAAAAATTGAAACATACCCAAGCTGCAGTAGTAGAGTGTCTCAATAAATATGTCAATGCTATGTGGATTGTCTCTTTCAGGTGGAATTTGACTGAGTAAATTAAAGGCTCACAATAATACATTTATTGTCAAAATCAAAATATCTATTATGGCAAAATATTTTTCACCCAATGTCTCAAATTTATCTGGAAGTGGTGATAACATTGACTGGTCACTGAAAAGTATAATTTCACCAAAGAGAAAGAAAAAAAATTGAATAGGACATATGGTAAAGTGTTATCAGGGACAAGAAATTAACTCTTGCATAATGAGCATATTAATAAAATTATGTTTCAGTTACTTAAGAACTTTGTAAAATATCATCTGTCTTGATTCCTAACTTGAAAATAGACTATGTATACACAAATTTCTTTGTTTCTTTTTTGTATATTTGACTTTTCAAAAAGATATCTGTTTCAAACTTCTGAAGTACATGTAATACCTTAGTTAACAAAGGCAAGAAGTACTATTTTCTTACATTCTAGAATAATGCTTTGCACAAAAAAAGTACTCTAGTTATTATTTGTAGAAAAGAAATCCTTAAAGAATTAAGAACAATTTATTTGTTAAAATGCTTTCTATAAATAGTTAAGTATATAAATATGTCTTTCCTTTGAATGAACTCATCCTAGTTGAGTGTGTGCATGAAAATCTTATTAAAGTTGTCTTCATCAATTCATTCAACAGACATTTTCCTTGCAAATGTGGAATAGATGCAGGAGGAATCTCTTATTCCACAAATCCAAATGGAGGTAAATGTAAAGGAGAACTAAAGAATTTTCTTCGTCCTGTTACAGACAGGAGATTATTTCAAATATTTTTCACGTATCTCTAAACTCATTGTAAATGATTGTTGGCAGGATTCATATATAGCCCAAGGGTATTGTAAGGATGAATACAAATTAGGGGTGGGGAGGGAAATTTTCTAGTAAAAGTAGGAGACTCCTCTCTCCTCTTTTCTTTCAGAGCATTTCATTAAAAGATACTTGCAATTACAAATTCTTTCTCTGTCCCTTTGAGATGTATATAAATATTTTTAAAACCTAAATAAGCTTGTTGCTAGCTATACAGATCAAGAATGTCTTTCTGAAGAACCTGGGCACCATTTCTGAAATGTAATCATCAAGAAAAGTGGTACTATCTCCCATTTTTCGTAGGAGAATAGGAACCTAACTCAAAAGAGTTCCTTGCTTCAAAACAACTTCCTGCCATAAAATCATGAGAATTTGTTCTTTCTTTGAACAAAGCCAATTAGCTACATAAATGGTTATCCTAATTATGAGATGATTTTATGATGCGCTATATGTAATAAATAGTGTTGTCAAGTCCTTTTATTTGAAGATTGGTTATTATTTATCTTGAGACCATGAATGCAATGGGTTGAATCTGCTTTGCTACATAAGAGTGAGATATTTTGTTTTTTTTTATAATCTCCTAGGATATTTCCTGTAATACACACCATATTCTGCTTTAATGCTTCTTCAATTAAAAAGAAAAAAAGAAAAGAAAAACTGTTTTCTTTTTCTTCTATCTTTGTGGAGCAGTTTTCTAGGCTGAGAGGAAATTTTATTTTCAATTATATTTCCTCAATAGTGAGTAATATAAACATACTTTTCAATTGGATGAAGATACATTATTAATATAAACAAAGCAAGTGACCAATATTTAAAGCAAAACATTTTATCCTACCCAATAATTATATTTGCATGATTTTCTGTATTCACATTTTATCTTTTAGTTTAATACCAAATTTAACTGAACTTCAAAGATGAAAAACAAAACAGCAATAAATTGCAGAACTTCTGTCCAGGGCAGAGTGCTTGGAGAAAAAGAAACCATGTAGTAGAAACAAAACCACCATTTAGATTGTGAAACATGAGGAAGTGCCTAAAGGATTGAGGGCATAAGGAAATGCCTAAAAGATGGAGGAAAAAGTAAAGGAGAACCAAAGAATATTCTTCACCCTGCATCAGACAGGACATTATTTCAAGTATTTTTCACGTATCCCTAAACTCACTGTAAATTTCTGTTAGCAAGAATCATATGTGGCTCAAGGATATTGTAAGGATGAATACAAATTAGGGGTGGGGAGGGGAATTTTCTGGTAAAAATGGGAAACTCCTCACTCTTTCTCATCTTTCAGAACATTTTATTAAATGCTCTGTTGGAGCATGGAAAAGTTAGTAAATAAAAAAATGGCTTAAAACCGGAAAGCACAACAGACTACTCAGTGTGCTGGAATTTTTGAAACTTAATCTAGAAGAAAAAAGCAACTCACAAAATAATGACGTAGGTACCAAAGGATAATAGAATAGCAAATTAAAACAATAGTGTAAGGACAACTAGGATAAAATGGTTAAATTGAGCAGAAACCCTTCTGAAAGTATTAAGGTCTATGTATCCTATGTGTCTACTTTCATGTCAGGACCATGCTGTTTTTGGTGTCTTTATAGTCTTGTAGCATCATTTGAAATCCATTAATGTGATGTGTCCAGGTTTGTTCTTTTTGCTTAGGATTGACTTGATTATTCAGGCTCTTTTTTGGTTCCATATTAATTTCAGGATTTTTTAATAATTCTGTGAATAATAAGGTTGGCATTTTGATGACAGTTGCATTCAATCTGTACATTGCTTTGGCCAGTATGATCTTTTGCACAACATTGGTTCTTCCAATCTGTGAGCATAGAATGTTTCCAATTATTTGTGTCACTGCTGATTTTTTTCAGCAGTGTTTTGTAATTTTCCTTGCAGCAATCTTTTACTTCCTTGGTTGTGGGGAATCCATGAGCCTCACATATTGGGTGCCAGAACACAGGGATCCATGAGCTCCATTTTGGGCACCAGAATGCAGGGAGCTAGCCCTACATCACCCGTGGGTACCCTGAGTTCAGTGGTGACAAAGGAATGAGAAAAGAACAGATTAAGAGAGACAGTGCGGCCAGGGGGCCATCACTTATTACTTTGGAGGAAACAGTGAATGCCCCAAGCTCTGATCATCCACACTCTTTATTGATTACAATCACTTTGATCCACAGGGTAGGGGTGGAGTAATGGTGAAGTGAATCTGTGAGCCAGAAGTGAATCAGTGAGCTGGAACTGGTGTGTTATTCTAAAGATAGATAATAGTGGCAGTTTAGGAGTTTCATAAAACAAGAACATGTGGCTATCTTTAGTTTATTATCTATGTGCAACTGGTGGAACGTGGGCCTTACAAGGAGCCTACAAGTCTGGCTATGTCACAGTGCTGTGAAGGGGTTTTATGTCCTTGAGCACAATGTTTATGGCACTGGAACATGAGGCATAGAGAGGCCTTCCTCCTCAAAGGTTCAAAGGCTTCCTGAGGCCTTGCACAGTTTGTTGTTCCATGTTTGCATGTTACTCAGAACCAATTTATGCAGGCACTCTGTAAGTCCTTTCTCCTTTGCTGCTTTTCCCAACACTTGGTTTTGTATGTTCCTAGGTATTTTACTGTTTTTAACCAGCTGTTGTAAAAGGGATTGAGTTCTTGATATGATTCTCAGCTTGGTTATTAATGGTAGCAGTGCTAATTACTTGCATACATTGATTTTGTAATCTGAGACTTCACTGAATTCATTGATTAAATCTAGAAGTCTTTTGGAAGAGTAGTTAGGATTTTCTAGGTATACAATCATATCATTAACAAACACTGATAGTTTTACTTTCTGTTTTCCAATTTGAATTTCCTTTACTTCCTCTTCTTGCCTGACTGCTCTGGCTAGACCTTCCAGTACTATGTTGAATGGAAGTGGTGAAAGTGGTCATACTTGTCTTCTTTTCCTTCTCCAGGGAATGCTTTCAACTTCTCACCATTCAGTATGCTTTGGCTGTGAGTTGTTTCTCATACATAGCTTTTATTATTTTGAAGTATAATCTTTCTTTTCTTTTCTTTTTCTTTTTTCTTTTTAAGAGACAAAGTCTTGTCATGTTGCCTAGGCTGGTCTTGAGCTCCTGGGCTCAAGCAATCTGCCCAGCTTGCCTCTCAAAGTGCCAGGATTATAGGCATGAGCCGTCGCACCCAACCTAGTTATATTCTTTCTATGCCTAGTTTGTTGAGTTTGTTTTTTTTTTTTTTTTTAAATCATGAAGGGTACTGAATTTTATTAAGTTCTTTTTCTATGTCTATTAAGTGGATACAGGCACTGTATGCTACCACATTAAATAAAAACTGAGGAAGCTAAAAAATAGCTTTGTGTCTTTCTGACCCCACCCACCCCGACACACAACCCCACCTAAACATTCAGGTGTTTTGTAACTTTATTGTTTGCTTCAGAAAATTCTGGTATCTCATCAATCCCTGTTAACAGAACATAATCTAAAGAGATTAATCTGCTCTACTTTTTCTTCTAGCTCACTTTATTATTTACCTTCCTCAATTCAATTATTTAGGAAGAAATCTGTGACAAGCATTGAACATGTTTAGAGAAGAATAAACTAAAATTGGAGTTAGATGGACAGCACTCTTTTTTAAGCCAAGTACTCATAGTATCATATTTGTGGAAGCAAATTAAGACAGAAACTTATCAGTTTAAATAAATAACTTATTCTAGGTTTGCTCTATATATGGATCAAACTCTATCAAGTAATTGCTTTTGCTAGGAGAGCGGTGCTACACACTCACTTTGAAGGCCACCAGTTCCAAGAGGTCTTTGTTCTCTTAGGAAAAAGGGTGATGATTGTAGTTATAGAAATTCTTAGATGAAAATTAGGCTTTATCCATTTTTACTTGCTTGAACAAGATAATTAACCTCTCAAAGCTCAGTTGTTCAATCCAAAACAGTGGGAATATTATTACATAATACTTATAGGAATTATAAGGAAAATTGAATGAGATAATATTTTTAAAAGCAAGCACAGATCATGCACACAGTAGCTGCTTAATGAATGCTCATTCTCTAGTCTGATAAATGAAACTATCTGGAGGATGTACCATTATACATATGCTTTTTTATTTGTAAATCACAAACTCAAACTTTTATGGCATCTACAAAATACATATCTACATGGAAGTAACCATACAATAGTATAAAATGATAGAACAAGAGCATCTTTGGAATTGTTGATTATGAAATAACATCCCTTCAAAATTTTATTACATTTAGGTTAAATGGTTACTTATTATTTTATAGGGATTGTTTAAAAAACAAAAAAAAAAGAGCCGCAAACAAAATATATTGCTCTTTTTCAAAAATATTTTTATAAATCTTCTGGAATTTTGCTAGATTATTGTTCCTGAAGTTATAATTTTAACAAAAATGATTATTAAAGAAACTCCTGTTTTATTAAACTAACGGTGAATTAATACTGAACCATGTTCATATACAGTCCAATATTATGTCTCACTTGTTATCTCTATGATGTGTTAACCTAAAATATCGAATTGGATTTCCGACCTCTGTGAAGATGTTACCAGCCTAATTACAGTCCATATATTTATGGGAGAATTGTTTGAGTACTCTGTTATAACAAGTTCAAAGAGGTATTCTTCTAGACCAATTGGTTTTTATCTTTAGTCTCCATGAGACCCACAAATCCTTTAGCTACTCTAGGATTACTTTCTTAAGGAAAGGTAATAGGGTTTAACAGTGTAGTTATTTGGCAGTTACGCACAACACAACACTGTGAAATAAATCTTCCAATATGTGACGTTAAAGAATCCTGCAGTATAATGCTCCCCTTTAAAGTATTGTAATAAAAAATTTCTAGAGCAATTGTAACCAAACTCAACCACAGTAACCCCCACTTTTAAACAGGCTAAAAACCTTCATCTTCCCAGGGCATTGAACATAAACTTGAATTTAGTAGATCCCACTTCAATAACTCCTCCATATGAACTACATTTCAAGAGGAAATGTAAAGATCATTTGTAATTTTAACAATTGACTAGTTATTGTAGCTACAGGGCAGAAAGAATCTTTAGCACTTACCAGCTTGACTTTTATATTCAAGATATTTAACAAGGAGTTTGGCTGTCATGAAGAAAAAGACATCCTATGCAGCTGAATTCTGAGCCTTCTTCCTTCTGTATATCCATACAAATAAATTCCTAGATGTGTTTCATTTTGTAACAATTTACTCATGTTGTCCCTGTAGCTCTTTTAATAGACATCTATTTACAAATGAGTACTCAGTGCACTTTTGACATAATTGAGCACTAATCTGAGGGAAGCATTAGGTGTTCTGGTTAAAAATATAATCACGTGGAGTTGTTTTGAACTGGGAAAAAGCAAAATCTGAAAATATAAATTTTAGTTATCTCCATCTCTCTTTATGCATCCATCCATTTGTATAGAGAGATATAAAGGCATTGTATAGAGAGATAAATGAAATATTAAACCTTCCTGAGGTAGGGTTTGTACATCCATGAATGTAGATGGTTTAGTAACATAAAAAAGAGAGTGAAGTCATACATTATTTTAAAAAACTTCTATAAAAATTATGAACAATTTGTTTTCAATTATGGATAGTAGATTCATATTGTTATTTTCCATACCTTTCTGTTTTTTAAATAAATGTAAAGAAATAGCTATAATTATGGAGCTTGATTTGTTTACCTTTTAGGACAATTGATGCTATTTGTTTGTGTTTTGTTTGTTGTTATCTTTAAGACCAACACATCATATATATACACATATATATGTTTTTTGCTATTCCAAAGATTGATGCTATTTTTCTAACATTTTAGAAAAATAATCTTTGTGAACAGGCTTACTTTGACACAATCACTCACTCAACGGGTGTGTTAAGAGGCATTGGGATCTTATACTCCTTTAACTTAAAAATAATCATATGTTAAAGGAACTCTGAAATATTCCACATTTATATATAATAAAATAGATACATTTAAAGAGCATAACTTGCCATGAGTGGACTCAGGATATAGGCATAAGGTTAATCTAACTTTGGCTGCATAAAGGTAGATAAATCATTGAAGAATGCAGCTTCAGGTTTTTAATTTTTTGATTTCACGTTTTCACCAGTTGAAACCGAGATGTAGTTGTTTTTTAAATTATTTCCAAGTAATCACTCTGAGTTTCTATAATTTATATTTTTTGAAACTAAGATTCAATCAATTTATATCTGACAATAATCATGGCAAGATTTAGGCAATCTTCTGTAACTTGAGGTTGCCTAAATATTTTAATTTAATGGTTTTCAAATTTCCAAGGTGTTTTATCATCTACCCAAATTAAGGTTGGTCTCTTTCTAAACGTGGCAATTTGAAACCTTTGTTAAAAATCACACTGAGATAGAGAATTCAGGAGTTGAAGGAAAAAATGGTCATAGTTTCACATTCTTTTTAATTCCCTATGTGTTGAATTCTGAAATAGCGCAAAGATAACTTGAGGTCCTCTGAATGAAACTCAAAATTATCCTTTTATGTCTCTATGAATTAAAAACTCAAACAAAGATAACAAGACATTCTTAGTTCAGAATTAGCATTGTTTGCAGCCATAAAAGACAAGTGAAGGTCTACTTTCAGCACATCTCTAGATATTCACAGGAAATTTCTGGGGAAAAGAGGGAGTGTTCTAATTAAAATTTTCAAAATAGGCTGGGCGCAGTGGCTCACACCTGTAATCCCAGAACTTTGGGTGGCGGAGGTGGGTAGATCAACTGAGGTCAGGAGTTCGAGACCAGCCTGACTAACATAATGAAACCCCGTCTGTACTAGAAATACAAAAATTAGCTGGGTGTAGTTGCGGGCACCTGTAATCCCAGCTATTTTGGAGGGTGAGGCAGAATAATCACTGGAACCTGGGAGGCGGAGGTTACAGTGAGCTGAAATCATGACACTCCAGCCTGGGTGACAGAGTGAGACCCTGTTTAAAAAAAAAAAAAAAAAAAAAAAAAAAAAATTAAAATTAAAATCATGTTTCCTAGTTTCTGACTTATGTTAAAATTTATAATTTCTACACATAGTGCAATACTATGAGACTCCTGACTGTGCCAAAGGCTAATTAAAGGTAGTTTAAAGATCTCTCCAAATAGGGTAAAATATCACATAAATTAAAGTTGGAATGTTAATCATTAATTTTAAATGCAAACCATTAGGATATTTTACTACACATATAGATTTGATTAAATATTCTTGGGACAGTATTAATTTTCTTTATTTTCACTTTTTTTTCATTGAATAACTTCAATATTTACAAATTCTCTTTAACTTCAGTATTCATCTCTACCTGTTAGAATGGTGTTGAAAGAAATACTTGTTTGCCAGATGCGGTGGCTCAGGCCTGTAATCCCACCAGCACTCTGGGAGGCCAAAAAGGGGGATCATTTGAAGTTAAGAGTTCAAGACCAGCTTGAACAACATGATTAAACCCTGTCTCTATGGAAAAAAGTAAAATTAGCCAAGCGTGGTGGTGGACACCTATAATCCCAGCTACTCAGGAGACTGAGGCAGGAGAATCACTTGGACCCAGAAGGCAGAGGTTGCAGTAAGATCACCCCCACTGCAGATCAGTGTGGGCACAGAGCAACACTCTTAAAAAAAAAAAAAAAAAAAAAAATAGAATTTAATATATAGAAAAAAACACCATTTAATAGCAAAGGTGAGCTAACTTCAAAACTAAACTTGACAATAACAGTCCTATGCAAAAAGAAATACTAATGTAATGTCACTAGGCAAAAATAAATAATTCTATAGAGAAACCTAAAAATGTATTAAGTATAAGAAATATAAATATTTACTTTTAAGACAATTTTAGTAATTGCAAACTTTCATATATGTTTAATATTAAATATATGAAGAAACTTAAAAGTCAGGAAGTGGTAAATAAAATTAAAATTTTAAAGCAAAGAATATTGCCTAAAATTAAAAAATATCAATTTATATTTGACAGTGATTATTCAATAATAATGTATCTCCATGTATTCTCTAAGTACACAATAAAAGGAGGTATTTTAAAAGCTAACAGAGAAGGTTACAAAAATATACTTTACTAATTTGTGAGAAAAAATAGAGTTTAGAAAAGTAATTTAAAACATTTTTGAGGAATATAAAACATAGGATAAAATGTTAGATTTTAACCCAACTATCAGTAACTGAATTAAAGGTAGTAACAACTAAATTTAAATTTAGTTATATTACATTATGAAACAAAAAAATCTGCAAATTAAATATGTAGGACACAGAAAAATGAACATGAACAAATCATACCATGAAAACATTGACTAAAATAAAGCTGCTGTAGCTATTAACTTCAGGAAAGTAAACCTTAAGGCAAATATAATTGCTAAAGATAAAAAGGGATGTTTGATAATGGTAAAACTATAAATCCTTCAAGAAGGGTTGTAATTATGAACACTGAGTCGCACAGCTTAAAAATACATAAAGCAAAGCTTGACGGAACAAAAGAAGAAAAGGACAGTCCAAAACCTTAATGGAAGCTATGTTCATAGCATTCACATTTCACTGTTACAGAACTGATCTGATTAACACAATGAACAAATTATACCAAATTTGAAAACTTAGAACACTGCATTTTATACCTATTGAGCATATATTATTTTCAATTATTATTGTATACTTACCAAAATTGACCATATGTAGGATTAAGAGGAATTAGGGTAAAATCAACATTAACAACAATAATAAAGTATAACTAAACACACATATAATGTTTGAAATTGAACAATAAACTTTTAAAAACCCATGACTGAAAGATGTATTTACAGTACAAATTACCACATCACTTTGATTAAATGACAATAATATTGCAAAACATCTAAACTTAAGAAATAGAATTTAATTGTACATATAGGAGATTTTTTAAGTTTAAATGAAACTTTAAGAGTACAAAGTTTGAAATAAATTATATATAAGTGCATTCTAAGAAGTTGGGGGAAAAGGCCAATTAACACCAAATAAAGTGGAAGAAAAAAATAATAAGAAAAAAACTAACAAAATAGAAACAAAACAAAATTAGAGAGAAGCAATAAAGTGAAAGTTATTTTTCTCTAACAAGACTGTTAAAATTAATAATAGTTTGGTAAAACTGGTCAGGGGAGGAAACTAATAAAAAAAGACATTCCATAATGCTAGAGATACTAGATAAAATACTATTTTTAACAAATAAATATAATTAAAATAAAAATTTAAACATATTTATCAAAAAAGGTAAAGTAAAATAGAACAAAATTATCTATTTAAATAAGTTAATAAGGAATTTATTAAAATTTATTAACCTGAATATCTTTAAGTTAAATTTTTCCTCATATTCACATAAAGAAATAACACTAGATTTATGCAGACCTTTCTAGAGCATAGAAAGGAGAAAATATATTCTAACTTATCTTATGAATCCAACTTAAATCTGAAATCAAAGCCCGCAAAAACATTAGAAAAAGAAAAAGATGGGCAATCTATCTCAAAAACATAGATGCAAAAATTGTAAACAACATTTTATTAAGTCTGGTGTTATATAGAATGGCTAATACTTCACAAGTAAACAGGATTATTCCAAGTATATAATGGTAGCCTATACTGAAAACCCTATAAATTTACCATGTTAACAGAAAGAAAAGGAGATAAATTATTGGAAGGTCTTGTTAGATGTAGTAAAGCATTTGACAGAAAATTGAAAGTTAATTTATGATGAAAATTCTTAGCAAAGTAGGATTAGAAGAGAGGATCTTTAATTTTAGAACAACATCTACTAGAAAAAAACTATAACAAACATCATATTTACTAATATTAAATTTTCCTCTTACATAGATGTAAGTGACAGATGTAAGAAAAAAATTCTAACGAAAAATGTGGAAAACTTCAACACTAAAAACCACGACCCCGTTTTAAGATAAATTAAATACTTAAATTGAATAGAAGTATATACTATAATCATGGATTGGCAAGATCAATATTACAAAAATATTAATTATTCTCTGGAAGAAAATCAATCAAGTCTTCTTTTAAAATGATGTAGTATAAATTAGAGA
The DNA here is from genome assembly GCA_031835075.1 of Saguinus oedipus. NCBI lineage: Eukaryota > Metazoa > Chordata > Mammalia > Primates > Cebidae > Saguinus > Saguinus oedipus. Next base: position 60,549,022 of record CM063185.1, read on the forward strand.
AGACATAAAATTTAATAGCACTCAAGAGACAAAAGCAAAATTAATTCAGCTAGATAGGAGAATAACTGGCCAAAAACAATTTTTGGAAAAGGGAACATTGGTTAATTGTAGTTTAATAGTAGCTTTTTGAGCAATGTGTGTCCAGCCACTTGGGTGTTAAAGTCATGAGACTACCAAGAAGGATGGGAGAAAATAAAGGTCAGTGCTAATATACAAGGCTTTCAATTGAATAATTTTTATGTCTTCAAGGTCCCTCACAGTCCCTCCTATTGTTCAACAGGTTGCTGGGTATTATAATTTGATCACATTTAGATTTGTTCAGAATTCTAGATTGATACCACTTAAATTAATTATGGTTCCAGATTGACTGGTGATTGTAGACATCAGGGTTTTTTGTGACTTTTGTCTTTGTAGTTGAATTTAAATTATCTGATCAATTAGTTTCTGTGCAGAAACATTTAAGACTCTTTGTGAACAGAGCAAACAATTATGCAGAAATCAAATATTAATATCAGGATTATCAGAATATCTAGGACAATGTATTGTAGTCAATAGTCTTAATTAAGCCAAGAGAATAAAATTTATTCTTATTTTGAATCTGTAGAGAAGAGAAATTTGATATGTTTGCATAACACTTATTTTTCCCTCTAATTTCGTATTGTTTTCCTAACCGTTTTGTTTATATTGAAAAATATTCAATACATCTCTTGTTAGATATGTGTATTCTTCTTTCCCTAAGTCAACACATGTATTTCTCTGGGAGCTGAGTATATTTAAAGACTTTCTTTATTGCATCACAGCTTGTTAAATTTTTACCAAGTTTTACAGTCTCACTTAGGTTGCCTAAGTTATTAATGGTTGTTTTCATTGTGGCATAATAAATTCTGTTTCTGAGCTTTTGCATGGCTGTCAAAGCTGCATACTAGGAGACAAAACAGCTATCCAGTATTCACTGGTAGATATATTTTGTTATCTCTTTATTCAGGCTTAAACTTCTTCAAATTCCAGTAAATATTCTCTTCGCAACTTATTACCATACCTTTCTATATAAGGGCCATAGTTATGTAAGATCTGAGTACCTGCAAAAAAAAGAGTAAGAATTTTTTTATTATTTAAAGGAATTAGGTCAGATTATTACAAAAACAAAAATACTTATTAAAGTCTTTAATAGCTATCAAATTAGTATTTGATATAAAAGTAACCTTGGGCCTCAGAGATTGAAAATATTCAAACAATGTGACCCCAAGTCTATATTTAAGTACTAGGAAGAATTAATCAAATAGCTTTGTTTCTCACTTTGTCACATAAGTTTAGTTTCTTATGAAAAGCAGGAACTTTGGGGGGATTTCAGGTTGTAGACAGGTATTAGAGTTGTTCCTAAACTTAGTAAGAATAAAATAGAAAAGGTAAACAAGATACCTCCTAAACTTAAAAGTGTCAGAACATTTAGTAGAGATGGTTATGAGTCTATCAACAGGGCAAATGGGAATGTAGTTTATAAGGTTGTAGAAGGTAATGAATGGTCAAATTTAGTCCTTAAGTTTTAGAGAAAAAAAACTTTATTTAGTCCAGAAGGATAAGAGAAGGAAGTTTTTGTGTTTTCGTAAAACCTGTTTTCAGGTATCTTTAATCATTAGATTTAAACACACAACTTCTTTGTGGGGAATAATAGTCTATAATGATTTTGACTTATTTTGATTTTTAAAAACAATTATTATTCTCAAGTCCCTTTAGCCATATATAATGAAAGAAAAGTGATATTATTTTGCACAAGGATATAGTTTCCTAGGGAAAATGGAACAAACTCAGCAATCTGATTAAACTTTTAACTAGAGTGTGGACTCATTGGTGCTAAGTGTAAAGTAAATGACAGGTTTGATCTTTTGTGTTTAGACAAAGAAGATTAAAGAAATTACCTGTAGAATCTCATCTTGGCAATCAGGAACACTAAACTAACAGAGAGGAAATTAAAAGAGGGATTTAAAATCTAGAGGAGAAAGAGACTAAGATAGTTGCAGCAGTTTTTGGCACTCTGCATTCGGGTGTCTTGATCTGAGCGCTCTGGATGAAGGCCATGTGTAGCAGTCTGCTTTAGATCAAAGTTTCTTAACTTGTCTAAGTTTTCTATACAAATAGAAAAAAGTTTTATGATTTTTATGTAGTCCAAAGAAAGGAATTTTGAAGGAAATGCTTAATGTTACTGAAGACAGTCTCTTGTGAATCTATCCAAACCAAAGGCTCAGATTTTTCAGCTTTCATCTGAATATATATGGTGATTAAATTTAAAAAATGTTAGCATTTCTTTGTGGTGTCTTATGAGAACAAGATCTCCTCTAAGTTCTCTTTTAGTGGTTGATCAGAGAAAATGATAAATAACTTCCAATTTTTGAGGCAACAAGATTAACCATTTGGCATACTGTCATGGCCTAGAAAATGCACTTGTATCTAACAAAATTGAAGTTTTTTTAAAAACGCTTTGTCAGAAAATGGAATATATCAATTCTGTAAGACTTTCAAACTAAAGCACAGAACACCATTCATATATAATATAAGAGTGGAGTTCTGGCTCAGTTTTGCAAAAGCTAATAGAACACTTCTGTACATCTGTGGAATGTAACTATCACGTCTATTGTTTATTTTCTAATGAAATATAAAAAATATATATAATGAGATTAGATGGAAAAGTATACTTAAAAGCAAAATACTGAAAATGGATTTGCCACTGATGTTATCTGCCTCGAGGGTAAGGAATTTTTGAATTGTATTATGGTTGGAAATTTCAAGAAGTGAGAAAGTACAAACTTGTTAATGAATAGTCCATGAATCTTGTACAAGGTAGTAACCACATTCATTTGCCTTTTTGATGGGAAGAAGAGGCATAAGAAGAGATAATAATATAGGAAATTTTTGAGTACTTTTTGGAGGTATGTAATACGATGGGTCTTCAAAAACCTCTTTTATTAATAGATATTAGGTTGGTTTCCGTAAGACATAGATTGATGAAGAACTATATCGCTTCAGCCTCTTTCATTTGCTTTAGATATAAACTATCTGTAGCTGAAAGACTACTGGGAACAGACTCAAGGTCTGAGATGTTGGTAGGGAAGGCATCAGAGTGAGTGATCAATCCAATCTTTTACAAAACTATGGATGAGAATTCATCTCCTTCTGGAATTTCCCGAATGAGGTCATCTGCTTTACCTTTTATAATGGCACCTCATTTCCAAATAAGTCTTCTTCCTATAAATTCATTGGAGTAAAATCCCTAAACAGGAAAGTATATTGACCAGTTCCAGAAAGACAGAAACTGAATAAGAAAAAAATAGAGTTTGTATGGTATCTCAGATTTCTACAATAAAATGTCTTTGTTACTCTAAAAACAGAAATGACGGAAGGGTCACATTACACTCCCGGAAGTGTAACCCTGGGAAGTAACAAGAAATGGAATATTCCAGTTTTGCAGTTACATGAAATTTCTCTCTCTCTCTCTCTCTCTTTAAATTTTTTGTTAATAGAAATTATAGGTAGATGAGTAGCTACTTCCTTGCAGTTGTGACTGGAGTCTATTTTTTCCAGCTAAAATAGGAAAAGTTTTCTTCTATCACCCTTTTGGCTTAAAATTTCATCAGACATCTTTGTCTAGGCTGGGATAAAGATGTTCTTGTTCTTGGGTTTATCTATTTCTTATCTGAAAATCTAATACTTTCATTTGTATTTCTTTTATTTTTCTAGGTTTTTAAAGTTTTGGCAAAAAAAAAAAAAAACCTTGTAATTCAGAGAACTAGAAAGAGCTTGCCACTCTATTTCTTGTATGTTTTTCATTTTCTAACAAAAGCTGGCACACGTGGTTAAATACCATCACGGAGAAAGGTGGATAGGAGAGTTGTAATATTTTTTCTCCTGATTAAAACCTGAAATCTGAGGATAGTAATGTCTCAAAAGGCTAGAATGAGATGTATTTATTACTTTTTTTCTCTTTACAGGAGTGCAATTTTGACCAATTACTTTTTACAGGAAGAACTTCAAGAGTAGCTATGAAGCATATGATGAGCCACACCTCATTGCCACCCTCCTCCTTGAATCTGTACCTCCTTCAATGCCTCCGCTTATGTCCCCCTACCTTATCCCTAGGGTGTAGGACACCACCTCCCCATCCTTGCTACAAGTCACTCACCCCTCGTCATCCTCTTAAAATCGTAATCACACTGCTGCACTCCAGCCTGGGTGACAGAACAAGACCCTGTCTCAAAACCAAATAAATAAATACAAATAAAAAATAAACTTATTTATGTCAAAAGAAGAAATGCAAACTAGATTAAGCAAAATGAAATAATTCTAGGGAAGTAGAAGTCCTCCAAATAATTATTTTCATCCATGAATATAGATATTCAGTTTTGCTACCTTTGATATGGCATAATTTGGAAGCAAAAAATGTAAGCTCATGTTTGTATATTCCAAAATGTATTTTCTTTAGGATTTTTGCATCTATGTTTATATTGCAATGTAGTTTTCTTTTCTTGTTGTGTTCTCATTGATTTCTGGAAGAGTTTGAGGAGAATTGGGACCAGGTCTTCCTTGCATGTTTGGGAGAATTTGCCTGTGAATCCTTCTGGTCCTGGACTTTCTTCTGTGGGGATAATTTTTTATTACTTACTCAGTCTCGCTACTTGTTACAGATTTGTTCAGGATTTCTATTTCTTCCTTGTTCAATCTTGGAAGGTTCTATGTTTCCAGGTATTTACACATTTTATATAGGCTTTTTAGTTTGTGGATATATAGAGGTTCACGGTAGTCTCTGATGATCTTCTCTATTTCTGTGGTATTACTTGTAATGTCTCCTGTTTTATTACTACTTATGGTTATTTGGATCTTCTTTCTTATTTTCTTGGTTAATCTAGCTAGTGGACTATCAATTCTGTTTATCTTTTCAAAGAACCAGCTTTTAATTCATTTTTTTCCCAATTTTATTCTCCTCTGATCTTTGTTATTTTCTTTTTTTGCTAGGTTTGTATTTGGTTTGCTATATGCAGAAGACTCAAACTAGACCCCTATCTCTCACTGTGTTAAAAAAAAATTAACTCAAGATGCATTAAGGCCTTAAATGTAAGACCTCAAAAGTCCCAGAAGAAAACAAAAAAAGACTCTTCTGGACATTGGCCTACGCAAATAATTCATGACTATGATCTCTACAGTAAATGCAACAAAAACAAAAGTAGACAAATGGAACTCACTAAACAAACAAAGCCTGTGCAGCAAAAAGAATAATCTACAGAATGGGAGAAAGTAGGTGACAACTATGCATCTGACAATGGGCTAATATCCAGAATCTACAACAACTCAACAAGAACAATAAACCTAAAAGTGGCCAACAAGAATATGAAAACATGCTAAACATCACTAACCATCAGAAAAGTGCATATTAAAACTGTAGTGACATACATCTTTGACCAGTCAGAATGGGTATCTTTCGAAAGTCAAAAAGAAAAAAAAAAGCTGATGCTGGTGAAGATGCAGAGAAAAGGGAATGCTTATACACTGTTCATGGAAATGTAAATCAGTACAACCTCTATGGAAAATAGGATGAGGATTTCTCAAAGAACTAAAATAAGAACTACTGTTTGATACAGGAATCCTAGTACTGGATATATAACTAAAGGAAAATAAATTATTATATCAAAAAGATACCTGCACTTGTATGTTTATTACAGTGCTAAGTACAATAGCCAAGGTACGTAATCAATCTAAGAGTCCATCAATGAGTAATTGAATAAATAAAATGTGTTTTAGATATAATATAGAATACTACTCAGCCATAATAAAGAATTAAACCATTTTCTTTTGCACCAACATGGGTGGAACTAGAGGCCATTATTCCAAGTTAAATAGTGCAGAAACATAACGCCAAATACCTTATGTTCTCACTTCTTAGTGGGTAGCTAAATAATGTGCCTACTTTGACACAGAGACTCAGAAGAGAGTGGAAGGGTGAGAGGGGGATGAAGGATGAGAAAGTGCTGCATGTGCATAATGTACACTATTGGGTGATGGTTCTACTTAAAGCCTAGACTTCACCGTTGGACAATACATCAGTGTACCTAAATTTACACAAATTAAAAAAAGTATTATATTTCAATGCCAGCATTAAAAAGACAATATATCACTTAGCATCTTGCAAAAGAAAAATAATTACACATTTATCAAAACTTATCTATAAGTAATTATTCAGTTATGCCAGAAAGTAATTCCTTTACTTGTTTTTCAGATAAACTGCAATTACATTGTAATATTTTAAATAATTGCTTTTTTTCTGGCCAGGCATTGTGGTTCACACTTGTAATCACAACACTTTAAGAGGCCAAGGCAGAAGTATCACTTGAGCCTGGGAGTTCAAGACCGGCCTGTGCAATATAGTGAAACCAGTCTGTGCAATATCGTGAAATACACACACACTCTCTCTTTTTCTCTCTCTCTCTTTCTGTGTTTATATATATATATATATCTTTTGATCAAGAGAACAAGATTAGATCACACTTTACAATATTTTTAGCTATCTTATATTTGTATACAAATATTTTATATTTGTAAAATTAACGCTATCTTGCCTGATAACATGGCATCTTTATTACTGAGGACTAAGTGCTGATTTTTTTATCTTGTCCAAATTCCTACCTAAGAGATCTAGGCAGTCATACCCTACAAACCATAAATTCTCATCAGATGGGTTTCATTTAACCCTATGTATTGTGACTCACTTTCCAATCTGACTCCGGGATAACATTATGTGACAAAGGAGAAAGTCAAAAATATTTTACCCCAAAAATGTGCCTCTTTGCCAAATTTCAAAACGGTCCTGCAAAGCCTTCCTTTGTGGGGGTTCACGTGCATATGAAAAGAATATTAACATAGCTAAATCTTTTTCTTCCAGGCCCTCCATATCCTGAAGAGATTTAGGTAAGAGTCTAGCACCTTTTAAAGGTTTTAATAGAAAACACTTGCCATCTGTTGTCTCTAAGGGCAGCCACTATAAAACTTCAAAAGAAACTTGGGCTCTGCAATATTTTATCTTAACCAGAACAAATTTTTTTCTATTGATCCCAAGTCTTTAGAGGAACTCAACCAATTGTCAATTCGAAAATGTTTCAATTTACCTATAGCCTCGAAGTTCCACCCCTGCTCCTCTGGCCCCTTTGAGTTGTTCCACCTTTTGAACCAAAGCAGCGTATTTCTTAAATGTATTTGATGTCTCACCCCTCCCTAAAATTCATAAAACCAAACTGCCCCTGACCACCTTGAGCACATGTTCTCAGGACCTCCTGAGGGCTGTGTTATGGGTCATGGTCACTCATATTTGGCTCATAATAAATCTCTTAAAATATTTTACAGTGTTTGATTCTTTTCATTGACATCATGTTATCAAACAAGACACTATCTCTAATTTCTTATTTCCTCTTTCATGACACTGGCCAGTATCATCATTTCTTATTATTTATTAAATTTTTTTTTGGAGTACAACCTAGATAATCTCCAATACCAAATCAATTCAGCTGGCTGACAAACCATTAAATAGCCTATCTTGCATTTCACTTCAGAGAAAAGAACGAAAAGGGAAAAGGAAAATGCTAATCAGCTTTGCAGATTGTTTCCTTTATAAATCTGTGCTATTTAAACTTGATGCAGTTAGCAATGCAGCCTGAAAATTTCTTTGTATTTGCCTCATTGTTTCCTTTTCTTCCTGTAAACCCAGAAAACCTCAGAGAGGTCTCAGTTAATTTAGAAAGTTTATTTCGCAAAATTTGAGGATGTGCACCCATGATACAGCTTCAGGAAGTCCTGAAGATGTGTGCCCAAGATGGTCGGGGTGCAGGTTGGTTTTATACATTTTAGGGAGGCATGAGACATCAATCATGTACATTGAATAAAAACATTGGTTTGGCCCAGAAAGGTGGGGCAACTGAAAGTGGGAGTGGGCCGTGTAAATTTAAATGTTTTCTGGTTGACAATTGGTTGAGTTTATCTAAAGACTTGGGATCAATAGAAAGGAATGTTTGGGTTGCAATAAGATGTTGAGAAAATCTTAACTAATTTTTTTTTTATAACTCTAGACCTATTCTTTCACTAGGTTGACTTAAAGTAATTTTTCTCTTTTTTTTATTGCATTTTAGGTTTTGGGGTACATGTGAAGAACATGCAAGATTGTTGCATTGGTACACAGAGGGCAGTGTGATTTACTACCTTCCTCCCCTTCACCTGTATTTTGTGTATTAGAAAAAGTAATTTTTCTAATACACAAAATATATCATGTCACTCCTTAGCTTAACATTCCTCAATAACTCTCTATTATTATTAGGAGTAAGTTCAAACTTTTTAGTAGGACTAAAAATTTATGAAACCAAATTGATATAATATAAAGGAAAAATTACAACCCATGAGAAAGCATGATTCTAAAGAGAACATGTGATAGCAGTTACTGGAAAAATAAAATCACACTAAGTTGGGAGGCTTCAATCAAACCAGTGACAGATTTTTGTTGTTGTTGTTCTATATTTTGGTGTGTGTGTGTGTGTGTGTGTGTGTGATGGGAGGGTAAGGTGTTGAGTAGATCAGATAATCATGACCCAAGGTGATAATCAACTCTAAATGTGGAAAAGAAAAGTGGAATTGGAAGCCCAAACCACATCTATTGTTGCAACGGTGAATTCTAGTATCAAAGGAGTGAGCAGTACGTAATAATTATCTTAATTATATAGTCTAGAGATATTTATTTATTTATCCAGAAAAAAATTAGTTAATGATGCAAAATTTTGGATAAATACTTATTTAAAGGTATTTACACTTTCTGAAAACAGAGGGAAAACCCCAGGTACAAACTATAAGCAATATTATCAGGCTTTTAGAAATGTTGAATAGAGCAGTGTTTACAACACAGAAAGCATCATGTGAAAAATACAATTACTAACTTTCTCGAGGCTGATTTCTCACAATAAGAGTACCAGTTTTACCCCAGGTATAACAGTGGCCAAATTGTTTGATATTTGATAAGAGAAAGGAAGTCACCTCTCTCAGGAAAAATTTAGTGAAGCAGGATATCACTTTCTATAGATGTTTAAGGAAGGGAAGCCTATGGTTGACTTTGCTACTCAAATCTGAGGAAAGAGAATTTAGAGAAGTTAGCCTATAACTTTTTATATGATTTAATATATACTAGAAAGAATGCATGCTGACCTGTTTCATTGTTAAAGGTACTAGAAGAAGCTCACTTCAGTTTCCAGTTCCTCAGAGATAAAAAGATAGATCCAGATCCATTCAAGTCGACAGCTCCCTAAGTGCAGAACTATCTCTAGGCAGAAATATATTCATTATAGAATTTTATATAAGAAATGGGTTACAGGTATCTTGGACTAACAGGTCTACAAATTCTTGGTCTCAGTCCTCCTTCTTAGCAATTGGCTGCACCATCCATTCAGTTGGTGAAATAAAAACCTTGTAATTATTCTTAATTTCACTTACACTCTTTTAGCCCATCAACAAAAAATGTCACTAAGAACTCTAAATAGATTACAAATCTGATTACTTTTCTTTTTTTTAGCACTAATATACTAAGTTACCTTAAGTTCTTTCCATTTGCATGAAAGAGGATCAATGATCAGTGAATATTTTTTGAACAATAGACTGAAAATTATGTATGCGTTGATTTATGAAAAGACTCTGTGAGGATACTTCCATTTTATTTTTAATTAATTAAATAATTTTAAAGAGGATGCTAATTACTTTCCAAAATTATTCAGAATGAGCTTAACGGTATAATCTTCTCTTGACAACTCTTCCCATTTCTGATTGTAGAAATTTTGCTGATCCATTGTAATTCTTTTAAAATATTGTCTTCTCTAGGAAATTTTCCCTCATTCTTCTAAGGAAATATTATTTATTACTCTAAATCTCCATGTGTATGCTCCAGCTTTATTTCTCTGTAGAGCTTAAAACATCTTTTTCCTGACGTTTACTTGTTGTTCTGAATATTATAAACTCCTTGAGGCTGCCATCTTTTAAATATTAGGACATAGCAGATTCTACCATTGTCATATTACAATCCTTCCTTCCCCATGGGTTAATGTGGTTATAATGTGACTTCTTTTAACAAAATAATTAAAACACACACATGCACTGTATGTATAGCATGTATTATATGTAAATTCCACATCTAGCCTTATTTGTAAATAGTTTTATATAAGTGAATGAAAAAAAATAATTGAATGAAAGGTAAAATCTGGCTGGATGAACTAAGAACAGTAAAATACAATATTCATGTTTTAAGAAGAAGCATTTTTAAATGTGCATCTATAAGAAATATAGAAAATAAAAGAATTAGCTTCACATTCTAGTAGTGATAATAATTTATTACCTGTGCATATTATATTTGGTTTGTTTAAAGAAACCGTATTATAATACATTAACTCACTTCATAGTGTTTAATGTTACAATACCATTTCCTGCTGTGTCTTATTACTTAAGTGGAGTTGCAATTTGGTTTTCCTGCTGACTACTCAATTGTATTTCCTAGACAAAGACAGATAGTAACTTACATCAAATTATACTTGTTTATCTAAGGAGAACATTGATCAATACTGTATGATCTTAGGCCAGCTACCTCTTTTCCCCTAATCACACTGCATTTAAGGAAGGACAAAGATATCTGGCATTTTCAAATATTGGCTCAATTCAATTTACCACACATTAGGCAGCTCTGACGTACTGCATTATGCTTGCCATTATGTAAGATTTTAAACATACAACCCAGTTGGGCAACACACTATTTGCCCAGCACTTTGCACATTAGATATCACATTGATTATGATGTTTAATTATCAAGATAATGAATATGATTAGTCATAATAACTAGCTAAGAACTTAAGAGAGATAGTATTAATCACACCTTATAGTTTTAGACATTCTTTTAGAGATCAGTGTTCTAACAGCCGTGTTTCAACAACAAACTCTGCATTTTGTGCTATAGAATATTGTGCTCCAAAATTACAACAACATTGTATTTTATCTCTTGGTCACCTCATCATCTAAACCAAATTGTACATGTGAATGAAGTGCCCAACACCATCCCTTAACCTCATAATTTCTCTAACATAATTTCATACCATACACTAAATTTTATCATTCTTAATGGCAGAATCTCTGAAATTCAGAAGCTTAACCCTGTACATGTATACAATTTCTTTCCTTGCAGGCTTTTTAATTCCATTAGCTCTATTCTGGCTGATCTTTGTTCAAATTGAGCCCCTAACTCTCTATACTTTTATCTTTCAACTCCCTCTGGCTTCCTTCATTTTCTTTCAAGATGATGCCATAAAAGAACTCATTTTAATCACCCTTTGGCCAAAAGTGTGAATTTAGTTTCTGTCTTGCTATGTTTTATCACCACCCTGCAACACCCTTCGCCACACAGCACTGGATCTGTCCAATGTATGGAGTCCCATGTGTTGATTTTACTCCAGACTTACGATTTGGGTCCTCATTTGGCCATCATTGCTATTTCGCACTTATACAGTCCCCTCAGTGTTCACTCTAAACTCGCTTTTACTCCCAGGTTCCCTTTCCACCCATTCAGGAGATGAGATGGTGATTTTATTTCAGAGACAAAAAGGGATGACAACAGTTCATCTAATTCTTACTCCCCTGGCCTGATGCCTGTAGTCTTATTTTCATGACCAATTAGTTTGACTACTGTTTGTTTTTCTTACTTAAGTAAATGATTTCTGTCAATCTTGAAAATAAAATTTCCATCTACACAATTGATTTAATTTTCTTGTATGTCCTGAGGCTTTTTCTCATGTATGACCTCTTGCCTACATCTTCAAACTCATCTTCCATATTGACAGTTTAAAACTGTGTAACAGCCTTTACATATTCTGATGGACTTCAAGTGAAAAAAAAAAAACTCCTTCAACCTGTGGTTTCTCATATTTTGTCTTTCTTCGTCTTTTATTCCCCCCCTCTTCTTCCCTTCTTGCCTCTGCTCCTTCTTGGAAGCAGATAGTGGTCCAGTAATTTTTTTTCGAAGAGTGCTTTGCTTTTTCTATTTAACATCCATTTCGTTGTGGTTGTCATTAGTGCCATTCACTAATTATTGTGAGATTTCCTTCCTTTCCCTAACTAGCTTGCTTCCTAAAATGTAAGTGTATTGTACCCAGACATAGAAACACACATCAGAGCTGTCAGTGTACCCACCACCTTGCCCCTAGGATCTCTTTGTTGTTTTAGCATACAGAGGCTCACATGTTTTTATCTGCCAAAATACAGACTGTCTCTTATTGGGTCATGGACATTGTTAAAAACTGAGCATTTTACATCATCACATTAAAAATCTTAAAAATTAACTGACACGTGATGGAGTAGAATAATTCAGGTTCTGTGCTGCATGATCAGGACAGCATTCAGGTTTGACTTACCCCGTCACCTGAGTTGCCCTGATGATGGAGCCGGAAGTACTCCTTAGGGAACTCTGCTTGGTAATGCAACCCTAGTTGGCTTTCTTTTCTTTAGTTCCATATCTTCAATTTCCTACATGTTTTAGCTGCAAACATTTACTATTGATATCACTTTCACATAAACTGTCAGCTGGGAACCCAAACTAAACACACACACACACACACACACACACACACACACACACACACATAAACACACACACACACACACACACAAACCTGTGGAATTGATATGTGTCATACCAGGCTTAAGGAGCTCAGCTCACATATGATTCATTACTTACTATTTTCTTCTACTCTGGCAATTGGCAATATTCCAAACAGTGACTGCTCTGTTGGCTAGAGGCCTAGAGTGAGGAAAGTATGAAGCAAAGCCCATAGTTAAGTTTTAATGAACATGTTGTATGAGAATAAAAATGAAGTTTTCCTTTTAAAAGAGGCTAAATTATCAGATGATTTGTTACTACAGCATACTGTAGCCCATTCTTATACTAATGGATGTGAATTTGCACTTCATTTGTATCCATTTATATGTTATCAGACCAGGCTAAGTTATGCTGTGACGATAAATTCCAAAATCTCAATGTTGCATTGAGAAAGGTTCGCTTTTCCCTTATGCTGGTCTCCTCACTCCTGGACTTGTTCTGGTGAAGGAGCACACCCTAAAATTTGCTTGTGGCTCTGGCAGAGGGAGAAAGCTCTAGAAGTTACAAGAAAATATTCAGCCCATGTGACTAACTCTCACAACTCATTAGCTAAAAGCAGTCATATACTTCATCCAACCACAGTGGAACCAGGAATTATAATTCTACATGATATCCTTCATTATATTTCCTGACCTCTTTGTGGTCAGATGAGTGGTACAGAATAATCTCAGTCTCTCAAGACTGAGAGGTGAAAATATTCAGAGAATTGCCCTAGTGAGACTAGTATAGTTTTCAACTGATTGATGTCCAGTTTCCAACCAAACTACTAGCTAAATCTGTTATCAACAAGGTCACCAAATACATTTTAATTTTATGTTTCTTGAGCTCTCCTTTGCACTTTAAGTTGTTGAATACTATGTTCTTTATTAAATTATTTGCTTTTTCTTCCTTTTATTTAATTAAATATGCTTTAGATTTCATGTAATTGAAAAATCACAGGCTGGTTTAAAAGCTAACATGAGTTGTCTGTGGTTCAGGCAAAAAGGTAAAGGTAAATCCGAAAATTCTCCTGCCAACACATTCCTAGAAATGCTACTGCAAACGGAAGTGGATATTATCCAAGTGGATAATTTAGTAAGAAGAGGAAAGTAAAAGACAGAATATTTTAATGCTTTTTGGGTAGGAATATTTCCTTAAACAAGATGTAATAAATGTAAACCATAAAAGAGATATTACTGTAAGTTTAGCACATTAACATTTAAGACTTTGTATTATTTTAGACACAAAACATAAAAAATAAAAACAAACTGTATCCTGGAAAGAAATATTTTTCACCCATATATTGGATAAAGGATTTGTAACGAGAATAATAGAAAGCTCCAGTGATTAAATAAGAAAAAAAAATAGGCTCAGATGAGAATAGAGACAAAGTATTTAAACAAGCCTCAGACAAAAAAACTCTGCCAAAATTTTCATATAAAAGTGAGTTGAGTATCCATAACCTCTTGAGTAATCAGGGAAACACAAATTAGAACCATATAGCCAACAGGATGAAAGATGAACTAAAATATAATAATTTCTTTTTTAAAAAATTATGTGCTAGAGAAACAAACTTGTAAGTTTATTGGTGAGTTTACAAAGTAATGTAATGTTTTGGAAAGCAATTTTGCAATATCTAATACATTTGAAGTTGTGTATACTTTATATTCCAGTAATCTTGGGTCAAGGATCATACATGCACAGAGACCATTTAGAACACTGTCTATTGCAGCAATTTTTATAATACAATAAATATGGGGGTAAATATTTCTTAATATTTACTGCATAAACTGGCATATTCATTCAATAAAACATTATATAAACATATATAAACTACATTATCCAGTATCAACATCAACTACCTCATAGATATAACTTATGTGAATAATTTTGAGGGAGGAAAATAAGAAATAAGTTGTAAATAAATATATATATATATATATATATAACTTAAAAATCAAAACAATGAATGTTACCTATGAATTCACTAATCTGAGGTAAAAGTATGAAAACTTGCCTATAAACATTATTTTCCACTTTGAGGATAGTAATCACCTCTAAGTTTGGAGATAAAGTGCATGAAAAACTGAATTGCAACCTCTACAATGGTTCTGATAATTCTTACCTTCTAATATTTATTCCCCTATATAATAACTCTTTTCAGGTTTGGACTGGACCTAATGACTCATTTTAATGAATTTAATATGACAAAAGTTATGGGCCATCATTTCAGGGATTAGGTTATAAAGAGATGGTGACTTCCATCTTGAGTTCCCTCCCCTGCTCTCTCACTAGCTTGCTCTGAAGAAACCAGCTGGCCTGTTGTGAGCTGATCTATGGAGAGGCCCATATGGCAAGGAAATGAAGAAGGCCAGAGGCTAATTCCTCAACTAGCAAGGAACTAAGGCTCTTATCCAATAGCCTACAAGGAAATGAATCCTAGCGGCAACCACATGAATTAGCTTGGAAACAGATCCTCTGCTAGTACAGCCATCAGATGAGACCACAGGCCTGGCTGACACCTCGATTGCAGCCTTGTTAGAGAACTTGAGGTGGCAGTACCTAGCCAAGGAATATTTAGATTCTCACCTCACAGAAACCATAAAATAATGAGTGTCTATTATTTTAGACCACTAAGTGTTGGGGTAAATTTTGAAGCAGCAAGAGATAACTAACGTAGGAAGGCTGGAGAAGTAACTGAAAATGTTTGGTAGCCTGGAGAAATTGGTGAATTTTTACTAGGGCTCTTGTTCAATTTTTCTGTACTTAGCTTGGCTTTATCATACTCTGTGACTTTATCTTTTTGTTGGTAGTATGATGACTCTGGCAGCTGCATCCCTTAAGGTTATTCATGTCTAGACAATGCTGTCCAGTGAAAATATAACAGAAGCCACATGTATAATTTAAAAGTTCTTAGACAACATGCTTAAAAAATTAAACAGAACCTGATAAAATTAATTTTAATAATATCTTTTATTTAACCAAACGGTCAAAACACTCTTAATCTTCATAATCAAATTATTGGGATATTTTGCATTCCCTTTGTCATGCTAAATATACATATTTAAATGCATATTTTGAAATATGTGTAGATGAAAAAGTGGATTCATATTTCAGTTTTATTCAAACATATTTAAAAGTTTTTCAATAATGAACTTGAGTATCAGTTTATAAATTTAATTATGGCTAATAAAATTATACAAAATTTTATTCTATCAAATTAAATTATTTTATTCAATTAAAGACTATTTTATTTATTTTTTAATTTTTTTTATTTTTTAATTTTTATTGCATTATAGGTTTTGGGGTATGTGTGCAGAACATGCAAGATAGTTGCATAGGTACACACATGGCAGTGTGTTTTGCTGCCTTCCTCCCCTTCACCCACACTTGGTATTCATCCCCAGGCTATCCCCCCCAGCCCCGCCCCGCTGTCCCTCCCCCAATTCCCCCAACAGTCCCCAGTGTATAGTAGACTGCCTCTCTGTGTCCATGTGTTCTCATTTTTCTCACCCACCTATGAGTGAGTATATGCGGTATTTCTTTTTCTGTTCTTGTGTCAGTTTGCTGAGAATGATGTTCTCCAGATTCATCCATGTCCTTACAAAGGACACAAACTCATCATTTTTTATTGCTGCATAATATTCCATGGTGTATATGTGCCACATTTTCCCAGTCCAGTCTATCATCGATGGGCATTTGGGTTGGTTCCAGGTCTTTGCTATTGTAAATAGTGCTGCAATGAACATTCGTGTGCATGTGTCCTTATAGTAGAATGATTTATAGTCTTTTGGATAGATACCCAGTAATGGGATTGCTGGGTCAAATGGAATTTCTATTTCTAGGTCCCTGAGGAATCGCCACACTGTCTTCCACAATGGTTGAACTAATTTACACTCCCACCAACAATGTAAGAGTGTTCCTATTTCTCCACATCCTCTCCAGCATCTGCTGTCTCCAGATTTTTTAATGATCGCCATTCTAACTGGTGTGAGATGATATCTCAATGTGGTTTTGATTTGCATCTCTCTAATGACCAATGATGATGAGCACTTTTTCATATGTTTGTTGGCCTCATGTATGTCTTCTTTTGTAAAGTTTCTGTTCATATCCTTTGCCCATTTTTGAATGGGCTTGTTTGTTTTTTTTCTGTAAATCTGTTTGAGTTCTTTGTAAATTCTGGATATCAGCCCTTTGTCAGATGTGTAAACTGCAAAGATTTTTTCCCATTCTGATGGTTGCTGATTTACTCTAGTGACTGTTTCTTTTGCCGTGCAGAAGCTGTGGAGTTTGATTAGGTCCCATTTGTCTATTTTGGCTTTTGTTGCCAATGCTTTTGGTGTTTTGTTCATTAAGTCCTTGCCTACTCCTATGTCCTGAACGGTTTTGCCTAGATTTTCTTCTAGCGTTTTTATGGTGTCAGGTCTTACGTTTAAGTCTTTAATCCATCTGGAGTTAATTTTAGTGTAAGGTGTCAGAAAGGGGTCCAGTTTCTGCTTTCTGCACATGGCTAGCCAGTTTTCCCAACACCATTTATTAAATAGGGAATCCTTTCCCCATTGCCTGTTTTTGTCTGGTTTATCAAAGATAATATGGTTGTAGATATGTTGTGTTGCCTCCGATGCTTCTGTTCTGTTCCACTGGTCTATATCTCTGTTTTGGTACCAGTACCATGCTGTTTTGATTACTGTAGCCTTGTAGTATAGTTTGAAGTCTGGTAGCGTGATGCCTCCCGCTGTGTTCTTTTTGCTTAGAATTGACTTGGCTATGCGGGCTCTTTTTTGGTTCCATATGAAATTCATGGTGGTTTTTTCCAGTTCTGTGAAGAAAGTCAATGGTAGTTTGATGGGGATAGCATTGATTGTGTAAATTACTTTGGGCAGTATAGCCATTTTCACAATATTGATTCTTCCTAACCACGAACATGAAAAGTTTCTCCATCTGTTTGTGTCCTCTCTTATTTCGTTGAGCAGTTGTTTGTAGTTTTCCTTAAAGAGGTCCCTTACATTCCTTGTGAGTTGTATTCCTAGGTATTTTATTTTCTTTGTAGCAATTGTGAATGGCAGTTCGTTCTTGATTTGGTTCTCTTTAAGTCTGTTATTGGTGTATAGGAATGCTTGTGATTTTTGAACATTGATTTTATATCCTGAGACTTTGCTGAAGTTGCTTATCAGTTGCAGGAGCTTTTGGGCTGAGGTGATGGGGTCTTCTAGGTATACTATCATGTCGTCTGCAAATAGAGACAATTTGGCTTCCACCTTTCCTATTTGAATACCCTTTATTTCTTTTTCTTGCCTAATTGCTCTGGCTAGAACTTCCAGTACTATGTTGAATAGAAGTGGTGAGAGAGGGCATCCTTGTCTAGTGCCGGATTTCAAAGGGAATGCTTCCAGTTTTTGCCCATTCATTATGATATTGGCTGTTGGTTTGTTGTAAATAGCTTTTATTACTTTGAGATATGTTCCATCAATACCAAGTTTATTGAGGGTTTTTAGCATAAAGGGCTGTTGAATTTTGTCAAATGCCTTCTCTGCGTCAATTGAGATAATCATGTGGTTTTTGTTTTTGCTTCTGTTTATGTGGTGAATTACATTTATAGACTTGCTTATGTTGAACCAGCCTTGTATCCCCGGGATGAATCCTACTTGATCATGATGGATAAGTTTTTTAATGTGCTGTTGCAATCGATTTGCCAGTATTTTATTGAAGATTTTTGCATCTATGTTCATCATGGATATTGGCCTGAAGTTTTCTTTTCTTGTTGAGTCTCTGCCAGGTTTTGGTATCAGGATGATGTTGGTCTAATAAAATGATTTGGGAAGGGTTCCCTCTTTTTGGATTCTTTGGAATAGTTTCAGAAGGAATGGTACCAGATCCTCTTTGTGTGTCTGGTAGAATTCAGCTGTGAACCCATCTGGACCTGGGCTTTTTTTGTGTGGTAGGCTCTTAATTGCTGCCTCAACTTCTGACCTTGTTATTGGTCTATTCATAGTTTCGGCTTCCTCCTGGTTTAGGCTTGGGAGGACACAGGCATCCAGGAATTTATCCATTTCTTCCTGATTTACTAGTTTGTGTGCATAGAGTTGTTTGTAGTATTCTCTGATGATGGTTTGAATTTCTGTGGAATCTGTGGTGATTTCCCCTTTATCGTTTTTTATTGCATCTATTTGGTTGTTCTCTCTTTTCTTTTTTATCAGTCTGGCTAGTGGTCTGTCTATTTTATTGATCTTTTTGAAAAACCAGCTCTTGGATTTATTGATTTTTTGAAGGGTTTTTCTTGTCTCTATCTCCTTCAGTTCTGCTCTGATCTTAGTTATTTCTTGTCTTCGGCTAGGTTTTGAGCTTTTTTGATCTTGCTCATCTAGCTCTTTCAATTTTGACGATAGGGTGTCAATCTTGGATCTCTCCACTCTTCTTATGTGGGCACTTATTGCTATATATTTTCCTCTACAGACTGCTTTAAATGTGTCCCAGAGATTCTGGTATGTTGTGTCTTCATTCTCATTGGTTTCAAAGAACTTCTTTATTTCTGCCTTCATTTCATTGTTTATCCAATCAACATTCAAGAGCCAGTTGTTCAGTTTCCATGAAGCTGTGTGGTTCTGAGTTATTTTCTGAATTCTGAGTTCCAACTTGATTGCACTATCGTCTGAGAGACTGTTTGTTATGATTTCCGTTGTTTTGCATTTGCTGAGGAGTGCTTTACTTCCAATTATGTGGTCAATTTTGGAGTAGGTGTGATGTGGTGCTGAGAAGAATGTATATTCTGTGGATTCGGGGTGGAGAATTCTGTAAATGTCTATCAGGTTTGCTTGTTCCAGGTCTGAGTTCAAGTCCTGGATATCCTTGTTAATTTTCAGTCTGGTTGATCTGTCTGCTATTGACAGTGGAGTGTTAAAGTCTCCCACTATTATTGTGTGGGAGTCTAAGTCTCTTTGTAAATCATTAACAACTTGCCTTATATATCTGGGTGCTCCTACATTGGGTCCATATATATTTAGAATCGTTAGCTCTTCTTGTTGTATCGATCCTTTTACCATTATGTAATGACCTTCTTTGTCCCTTTTGATCTTTGTTGCTTTAAAGTCTATTTTATCAGAGATGAGAATTGCAACTCCTGCTTTTTTTTTTGCTCTCCATTTGCTTGGTAAATCTTCCTCCATCCTTTTATTTTGAGCCTTTGTGTATCTTTGCGTGTGAGGTGGGTTTCCTGGATACAGCACACTGATGGGTTTTGGGTTTTTATCCAATTTGCCAGTCTGTGTCTTTTGATTGGTGCATTTAGCCCATTTACATTCAGGGTTAATATTGTTATGTGTGAATTTGTTACTGCCATTTTGATGCTAGCTGGCTGTTTTGCCCATTGGTTCATGTACATTCTTCATTTTGTTGATGGTCTTTAGCATTTGGTATGCTTTTAGGATGGCTGGAACTGGTTGTTTCTATGTGTAGTGCCTCTTTCAGGAGCTCTTGTAAAGCAGGCCTAGTGGTGACAAAATCTCTGAGTACTTGCTTGTTCATGAAGGATTTTATTTTTCCTTCACTTATGAAGCTCAGTTTGGCTGGATATGAAATTCTGGGTTGAAAGCTCTTTTCTTTAAGGATGTTGAATATTGGCCCTCACTCTCTTCTGGCTTGTAGAGTCTCTGCCAAGAGATCTGCTGTGAGTCTGATGGGCTTCCCTTTGTGGGTGACCCGACGTTTCTCTCTGGTTGCCCTTAGTATTTTCTTCTTCATTTCAACCCTGGTGAATCTGACGATTTTGTGCCTTGGGGTTGCTCTTCTTGAGGAGTATCTTTGTGGTGTTCTCTGTATTTCCTGGAGTTGAGTATTGACCTGTCTTGCTAGGTTGGGGAAATTTTCCTGGATAATATCCTGAAGAGTGTTTTCCAGCTTGGATTCACTCTCTTCGTCACATTCTGGTACACCTATCAAAAGTAGGTTGGGTCTCTTCACATAGTTCCACATTTCTTGGAGATTTTGTTCATTCCCTTTTGTACTTTTTTCTTTAATCTTGGTTTCTCGTTTTATTTCATTGAGTTGATCTTCAACTTCTGATATTCTTTCTTCTGCTTGGTCAATTCGGCTGTTGAAACTTGTGCATGCTTCGTGAAGTTCTCGTGTTGTGTTTTTCAGCTCCTTCAATTCATTCATATTCCTCTCTAAGTTGTCCATTCTTGTTATCAATTCCTTGAATCTTTTTTCAAGGTTCTTAGTTTCTTTGCACTGGTTTAGTACATGTTCCTTTAGCTCACTGAAGTTTCTCATTATCCACTTTCTGAAGTCTGATTCCGTCATTTTGTCACATTCATTCTCCGTCCAGCTTTGTTCCCTTGCTGGTGAGGAGTTTTGGTCCTTTTTTGGAGGTGAGGTGTTTTGGTTTTGGGTGCTTTCCTCCTTTTTGCGCTGGTTTCTTCCCATCTTTATGGATTTATCCGCCTGTCATCTTAGTAGTTGCTGATTTTTCAATTGGGTCTCTGTGTGGACGCTGAGATTGTTGATGATGAAGTATTTCTGTTACTTAGTTTTCCCTCTAATGGTCTATCCCCTCTGCTGTATGAGTGCTGAGGTCCACTCCAGGCCCTGCTTGTCTGGGGTATACCTGCAGCAGCTGTGGAACAGTGAGGGATGATACCAGTTTCTTCCTCTGCTGTCCTTGTTCCAGAATAATGCCAGCCAAATGTTAGTCTGATTAGTCCTTTTCTGGGGTGACTCCTTGGATATACAGGGGTCAGGGAACTGCTTGAGGAGACAGTCTGTGCTTTATAGGAGCTCCAGTGCTGAGCTGTGAGCTCCAGTGTTCATTCAGGGTTGTTGGGAGGTTGTTTATGTCTGCTGCAATAGAACTCATAAAACACCACCCTTTTCCCCCCCCCCTTAGATGCTCTGTTTCAGGGAGTTGGGGCTTTCTTTATGAGTATCTGTTGCACTGTCCTGCCCCACTAGGTGGCAGTCTATTCACTATTTGCCTGCCGGGGTTCTGACCTGCTAGCGCGGGTCTGCCCTGTTGCTGCTGGGCTCCCTTCTGCTGTGGAGCGCGGAGACTCTCTGTTATGGCAGGTTGCCTTGGCAACGGCGGGCTGCGTCAGTCCTGGGCGGTACTTCAGTAGGGGTGGACTGCATCAGCAATGGTGGACGCCCCTCCCTCACAGGGCTGCACCGTCCTAGATGCCGGCAGCAAAACTCTCAGCCCCAAGCACCTCCAGTCGCCGCCCTGCTTGTCCCCGTGAGTGTGGGACCCGCCGAGCCTGATCACCCAGCTCCCTGCCTCAGAGTCCGTCCTCTCTCTCTCTCTCTCTTCCTCTCCCCAAGCTGAAAGGTCGACTCTCTCACTGGCGCCCCAGTAGCCTGCCGATAGGGCATTGGGATCCGTGCGATCTCCCGTGCCGCTGCCCACTACCCCGGCTCAGATCACTCTTCCCAGGAAACTCCTGGTCTGGCTCATTGTCCAAGTCCCGTTCAATCAGATGAACATGCCAATCTTCCCTTCCAAATCTCAGATTGCCGGTTTAACAGGGCACCCAGACCAGTGAGTTCCGCGCTGGGTCCCGCTGCGGTGCCGGCTGAAGAGGCGGCGGGAGCCGGCTATGTTAGCCGGGTGCGCTAGCGTCCCGTGTCTCTCCCACACCTGGGACTTTCAACGCTCTGTGGGCATAAAAGGAACATCCGAGAATGGGGCTAGGACTCACCCTCTGTGCATTCACTGAGAGCTGCAATCCTGAGTCGCCTCTACAACGCCATCTTGCCCAGAAATCCTCCAAGACAATTTATTAGCTTTGCCAGCTACATTTCAAATACACAATAGCCACATGTGACCAGTGGCTACCACATTGGACAGTCTGATTCCAGCAAAAATATTTCTCCTGAAACATAACTTTAATTTTTTTCTAGTTGTCAGCAATTTCCCTTTGTAGTGTTTGGCTAATTTGGGCCATACATTTGCATTTTTAATTGATCCTTTTAAAGGGGAATAAAATTCTACTTTAGAAAAGTTGTTCTAACCTTCTCTGTATTTTAGATTCACCTAGAGACTTTTTTTTTTTTAATCCTGTGTTTTGTTTTCAATTTCAGGCATTCTAATGGACTTAGTTGGTGCTACGTATCAAACTGTTTTTTTTAAGAGCTTCTTGCAGGAGAGGGATTAAAAATACAATATGTTCTGTATTTCCACTTACAATTAAAACATAACTTTTGGAATGGGTTCTGGGAATTGCTTTTTTTCTTTTTCCCCTAAGTTCCAAGTGATCCTGATAGTAGTCAAGGAAGAGAAAAACCTGTTAGAATCAATGCCCATGCCTGAGGATTGTGCTTGAGATATATTCTCCTGAAGACAAAGGGCTTCATGGGAAGGAAATATTATTACTAGATAGAAGAAAGAACTGAGAAGAGAAATAAATTGTATGTAGATAATTGTATATCAACTGTCTCTGCTATACTGTCTGGGTTTGCTTTCCAGCTTTTAGGTATATGGTCAGTCTCTATTACTGCTATTACATTGCTGACCCCTCCTCAAATGGTGTTATTCCCTATGTTCCTGTTGCCAGCTTCTCACTGTGCATTTTTCTTTATTCCACTCTTTCCCATCTTGAGTTTTTACTACCATCTCGTGATCACTCATGGCTCCAAAAAGAATAATCCATAATACGTTGCCTTCTGCATTTCAGATCTTCACTTGAAAATAATCCTGATTCATTATAACTTGACTGCCAGACTTACTTGTTTTTTCATATTAACTTTTGATACTCAACATTAAGACAGCAATTTTTATTGCTTTTGTGCTATAGCAGTTACTGTATGTTGTAGCAGTAAAATGTATATCCAGCAGCATTGCTGTAATTTTTAGCTACTGAAAGAATTATTTCTTTTATGTTTTAAATTCAAAGCTATAAAATTTACTCCTGGCTACACTATTGCTATTTTAGTGCTATTTTAATGTGTTTAAATGATAAATATAATATGACCATGGCTGAAACCTATAAGCGTTTCAAGAAGAGTGGGTTTTTGTTTTTAATTGCTAGAAAATACGGTTGTCTTTTTCTTTCTTTTTTTGATTAATTGGTGAAATTGCTAATATCCAATAACCGCAGCTTTGTCTCATCCATTGGCCTCTTCTATATCCCCTCTGTAATAGTCTCTAGTAGTGTGGAAATACTTTCAAGGATTTTTTTAAAGAAATATACTTGTCTGTTATCTCACAGAAACAGAGAGAAAATGTAAACATATTTATGTTAGAATAATTCCACAGCATAATTGATGTAAACTTTCCAGAATGGGAACAGTTATTTTTCAAGTCACTATTTAGAAGAATATTCTGTAGGATTTCTTTGTCATAAAATTATTTGTATTTCTTTATTCATTAATTTTACTTCTAGGATCTTAACTTTAGTGAAATAAACAAAAATACAGTAAAAACATTATGCCCCAAAGATATTATTTAGAATAGTCATCTTATTGAAGTTTTGGAAATATTCCACATTTTCATCGATAAAGACAATTTAGATAAAATAAATTCTTATACAAACAATAAACTAATGTTTTTAAAAATTTTCAAACATAAGTGAAAATGATTTTTAAATATTTAGTAAGAAAGTTTATTTGTCTTCTGTGGGTCTAACCTAGATCTCTAACCCAACAATTCTCTGCTAGATCTTTCTTTTGAGGAATGAGACCAGGGAGGAATAAAGGTGAGCCTGGAAAAAGGTAGACTTGTTTCTCCTGTCTGTCTCTGCTAAAGAGTCCTAATTCTTTTGAATTATATTTC
The DNA here is from genome assembly GCA_031835075.1 of Saguinus oedipus. Lineage (NCBI taxonomy): Eukaryota > Metazoa > Chordata > Mammalia > Primates > Cebidae > Saguinus > Saguinus oedipus. The sequence continues at coordinate 60,573,465 of CM063185.1, forward strand.
ACCCGTGCCATGCTTGGCTTGGAGCAACCAGTTATACTGTAAATATACACAGCCATACCAAAACTGTGAGGCAGAAATGGCTAATTGGTAATTGACCAATATTTTAAACTATTGTTACATAGATTTTCTTTGAGAAATATTGGCAACATATATTTCTCAGGGGAACTTTGAAATTAAAATTCCAAAGACAGGTGAACATCACACTGTGGAAAATCCTTAATGCAAGACTCACATTAATATAGAAGCATAATTGAAAGATCTGCACTACTAAAACAGGGCTTCATGACTATGTACCTGGTCATATTTCATAGTGCAAATTGTTAGAGTAGAATCCTATGAAAGTAGTGACAATGAAATAGAAGAAATACAATCAGCAGGATTTGTCAAGTAATTGTTAGAGAATTGTAGAGAATTGTTAGGTTAAAAGTAAAGAGAAGAATAAAGTCAACACAATTTTCTGCCTGTGTGATTGCTATTTTCAGGAAGAGTCAACTCAGAAATACGAAGTTCCTGGGCAAGAGACTTATGTACAATTGCTGATTAAATTCAGAGTATTTCATTAAACATTAGGGGATCTGCTATATTAGTAAGTTATTGAACAGTGTAACAAGAGAAAAAGTGATTCATCTTAATCATGGTACTTTTTTAAAAGTTAAATAACCAGACTAGAATCACTCAAAGTTTAGCATTTTTTTTAGAACTATAATATGTAGTCTAATTTAAGTACTTTTATTTTGCAATGTGTGATTAGTGTTAATGTTTTATTTTTGTTACTTTAAAAATTATACACAATTATTCCATTTCTTTAAAAAATGAAAATGCTACAAAAGCAAGAGATAAAATAACAAATTTGTACTTAAGACCTATATACATGCATAAATAGTATTAAATATATATTCATAATTCATATTAGTATTCATAATTCTAATATAAATATCTAGTAATTTATTTAAACATTTAATAGGCTAATATTTTGAAATGAAATATTTTACACAAAACTAGGTTTATTTGTGAAAATGTATAAATTACAGAATATTTTAAATACACAAAGCTCATCTGCAGTTTAGAAAACCTTTTTTACTTCTCTTAATGTTTGAGGTATTGGTAGATTTAATGTCTCTAATTGTAATATATAGAAATATTTATCTAATTTTGTCAGTCTTCCCAAATATACTGTCAAAAATAAAGTCCTACTGAAAACCCTCTAAGTAAATAAAGAGTAAAATCATTAGGAAAAGAAATTACCATATGAAGCAGTAAAAGGGAAAATCCATATTGTCTAAAATGAGGAGTGTTATTTTTACATGCTTCTCCATGAAGGAGAATTCAGAAAATTTTTAGTGGCTTTACTATATTAGATTTTGAAAAACATTTTTTATAATTTCCAAGTAACTAAAAAGTAAGAAATCATTTCATATTAAAAGAGTTGGATTTATTCTATTATTTTTCATTTTTACTAATTAAATATCAACTTAAATTGAATATCTGTTTTCGTTCTCAGATTATATAGTAATTTTCATAAGTAGTTCATTTTTACACTTTTTTATATACCTTTATCACTAAAGATTTTGTAATTGGGTTAATCAAAATCTAGTTATAAAAATGAGCAAAATTTTTAAAAGCACATTTGCAGTTTCCACATTGTGGGAAAAATATATGACACAAAACAAACTCTAGTTAGAAAAAGAAAACAAACACTGGTTTTCATATTTCTTCTTTTTAAAAATAGTTTTTATTGAGAGATAATTCATATAGCATACAATTAGTCTATTCAAAGTATACAATTCAATGGCTTTTAGCATAATCAGAGTTATGCAACCTTAACCACCATCTAGGTTTACTATATTCTCATTAGCTCCAAAAGAAACACCAAACTCATTGGCTGTCACTTCCCATTTTCTCCCAACTACCTGTCTCCTCAGCCACTAATAAGCACTAATTTACTTTCTTTATCTTTAGATGTGCCTATTCTGAATATTTCATAAAAATAGAATTATAAAAGAATATGTCCACACAAAAACTTGGATAAGAATGTTCACAGAAACATTATTTGTAATATGCAAAATGTAGAAACTGCCCAAATCTCTTTCATAAGCTCATACTTATAAATAGATTTTGAGTAACCCAATTAGAAAGTTTTTAGTGATAAAGGTGTATAAAATAAAATATAAATATGGTTATAAAACAGTATATAATTTGAGATCTAAATTTGAGGTCATAAATGTGATCCCTTGTATCTGGCCTCTTTAACTGAGTACTAGGTTTTCAAGGTTTATTCATGTTGTAGCATGAATCAGTACATTATTCTTTAAATAGCTGAATATTATTGCCTTGTATAGAAGTACCATTAATTATTATTCAATGATTCAATTAAGATGAAAGCTATTTGGGCAGTTTCCAACTTTTAGATATTATGAATAATGTTGCTGTAAAATTCTTATCCAAATTTCTCTATGGACATATGCTTTTATTATTATTTTCTTCTGTCTAGGGGTGGAAATGGATAGGTCATAGAGTAACTGTATGTTTCATCTTTGAGGAAATGCTACATTGTTTTTCAAAGAAGCTGTGCTATTTTACATTTCCACCATCAATGCATAAGGGTTCCAAATTTCTATCTCTTTATTTCAGCCACCCATGGTTTCTCACTATATGTTCAATTTGCATTTCCGAAGTGACTGGTGACACTGAACACTTTTTCATGTGCTTATTGGTCATTTGTGTATCTCTCTTGAATCAATATCTACACAAATTCTTTGCCTGATTTAAAATTGAGTTATTCTTTTTACTATTGAGTTGTAAGTGTTCTTTGTATATTCTGAATTTGAGATCCTCACCATAAATTTGATTTGCAAATATTTTCTACTATTCTGATGGTTGTCTTTTTATTACATGATGGCTGCCTTTTTAAGAACAAACATTAACTTTGATAAAGTCTATTATTATTTTTTATTTTCTTACTTGTGCTTTTAATATCAAATATAATTTTTTTGTTACTTGTGATTTTGATGTCAAATATAAGAAAACATTGCCTAATTTAAGGCCACAAAGAATTATAACTATGCGTTTATCTAAACGTTTTATAGTTTTAGCTCCGACACTTAGATCTTCCATCCATTTGAAACTGCTTTGCAAAGATTATTACTGTAACAGAAATCTAAAATGGCTGACTCCATCTTGCTCCTAATGTCACACACTGGCTGTCCTCTGTCATTCCTGAGTGTAGGCCAAGCTGAACATGGGAGAAATTTAGTTTATATTTTAATTTACAAGCCAGGATGATTATAGTCTCTCCTAAAACTAACCCTTTCCTTGTTCAGGCACCAAAATCTTCCTTTGTAAAATTAATGACAGGCCATGAGATTAGGATTATGGGAGGGGCATACATTCTGCTAAAATGTAAACATAGTTTCTATAATCCCTTACTACTCAGGGGTCGTGAGGCCAGAGGTCACAGGATTTATGACTTCCTCAATTGCTCTTATAGGCAGCATCACTACTGGATAATCTAAGATTTGTATTTTGAGGAGTTTTTCAGACTTTTGCATTTTGGTAACCAACTGACCCCACCTGGTTTCATGACTCCTGACACAAACGTTTCTGTGGCCCTCACCCTGAGGGAAACTCAGTGTATAAGGACCATTTTCCACATCTCTATGATTTCATTCCCAACCAATCAGGAACAGCCATTCCCTATTTCTCTACCAATCAAAGTATCCTTAAGTATCCTTGAAAAACCCTAATCACTTTGCATTTGGGAGTCTGATTTGAGTAATAAACTCTGTCTTCCATATGGCTAGCTTTGCATTAATTGAACTCTTTTTTACTGCAATACCATGATTTTGGTGAATTGGTTTTATCTGTGTGGTCAGGAAGACCTGTCAGGTGACAACATATTTTGTGATGAACTTTGTGTACAGTGTAAGGTAGGAATCCAAATTTGATCTTTTGCGTTTCCTTATCCAGGTGCCCCAGCACCATTTGTTGAAAAGAATATTCTTTCCTTGTTGAAATAATGTCTTAGCACCCAAACTGAATATGAATTAACCTCAGGTAAAGATTCATTTCTGGATTTTCAATTTTTTTCCACTGATCTATCAGTGTCAGTCATTATACTTATTTTGATTACTGTAGCTTTGTACTAAATTTTAAGATCAGGAAATGTGAATTTTTCAATTTATCTTTTGAGACTGCTTTGACTACCCTGGGTCCCTTGCATATCTCTGTGAATTTGAAGGCCAGCTTGTCATTTTTTGTGGTAAAATGCCAGGTGATATTGTGCTAGGGGTTGCATTGAATTTGTGGATCAATTTAGGGAGCATCTGAACCTCATTTTTATAGTTGTGCAAATTGAGGTTTCCCCAACTGTGGGGTAATTACATTTAAGGTGTCTGAGAATTATTTACTATAATGGATATTTACATTCTGCCCATTAATGGTCATTGGATGGTTATTCATATTTATTTGTCATGAATTAAAAAGTTTACAATATATTAATTCATTTCTAATATGAGAACTATTCTAGAGACCTTGCTGGACTTATGAGGCAAGAAAGTGAGCATCTCTGGTCTTCATATTTTCATCTTTGTTCTGCACAATCCAGTTTCTTTATTACTTCTCACTTGAAAAGTATTTTGAGCATTCTCTTTAAGGGTCTATCTACTGTCTAGAGACAAAAATTTTATAGGTAACCAAATTATTATTTTTCTATTCTTCAGTTCATTTTCTATCTTCATTGATTGTCCCAAAATGATAATACTCAATTAATGTTCATTTTAAGAGTCAAATGATTATATTTTCCTTTTACAGTATTTCAAGAAATATGTTTATTAGATATGTTTAAACAAAGCAGCAATAAAATTATTTGAACAATGTGTGGAAATAATATTTTAATAAAAATCCTGAGAATAAAATGTGGCAATTTCTGACACATGTGTTTAACAAACCAATAGTGCCTACTATATGCTAGATGTGTTCTTAATGCTTAATGGTGTTAAATTTTTATAATAATCCTTTGAAGTAGAAGCTTAAGTAAGTTAAGAAAATTATTTAACATCTGCTGCCTCAATTTCAGTTGTAAATGGTCATTATATGAATGCACCACAGTTTGTTCATTTTCTAGCAAAGACATTTGGGTTGTTTTCAGATTGGGGCTATTACATATAATGTTGCTATGAACATCCAAGTCTATGTATAGACATAGATTTTGATTTTTCTTAAGTAAATACATAGGAATAGACTAGCTAGATCAGATGACAGGTATATGTCTAACTACATAAGAAAATGCCAAATTATTTTTCAAAATGGCTGTACCATTTTATATTCCACTGGCAGCATGTGAGCCTTTCAATTTCTTCAGAACCTTGCAATTTATGTTATGGCTGGTCTCTGTAATTTTAGCCATTCTATTAAGGAAACAAAGGCAAATTTTTGTGGCTTTATTTTGCATTCCTCTAATAATGTTCAGCATTTTTCTCTGTGTTTATTTGACATTCAGAAATTTTCTTTGGTCAAATGTCTATTCAAATCTTATGCCCAGATCTCCCACATCTCACTAACACTTGAAGTGGTTATTCTTTTTAATTTTAGACATTCTAATAGGTGTTTAGTATAATTATACTGTCATCTTAATTTGCATTTCCATAGAAATTAAATTGTACACCTATTCAAGTGCAAATTTACACCCATAAATCTTTTCTGTTTAAGTGCTCAAATATCTTTCTTATTTTTAATTGGGTTGTATGTTTTCTAATATTTGAGTTTTGAGGGTACTTTATATATTCTGAATACAAGCATTTTATTAGACATTTAATCTGCATCTATATATTTTCCCAATCTATGGCTCTTGACTATTCATTCTCTTAAAAATAATTTTTAAAGAGCAGAAATTCTGAATTTTGATGAGGTCTAATTTATCATGTTTTTTGAAGATTGTGCTTTTAGTGTCATATCTAATTGTATTATAGTTTCTTATTACCATTGTAATAAATGACCACAAAATTAGTGGTTTAAAACAAAATAAATTTATCATCGACAGCTCTGGAAGTCCAATACGGATCTCAACTGACTGAAATCAAGAAATTGGCAGGGCTGCATTCTTTCCTGAAGACTCTTGGGAAGAATCAGTTTTCTTTCTCCTTCAAAGTCATCAGTGACTGGCTGGATTTTTCTAATATATTCTTATATACACTGTGACTTAGACTCAGTTACCTCTCTCTTCCACATTTAATGTCCTTTGTGATTACATTGTGCACACTAGGATAATCCAACCTAATCTCTCTATTTTAAGGTCAACTGATTCATTCTATCTGCAACATTAATTCCCCTTTGTCATGTAACATATTCACAGGTTCCAGGAATTAGGTCATGAACACTTTTAGAAGCCATTATTCTGCCTACTACACTAATAATTCTTAGATACAAGGGCAAAATGACTTCCTTCTATATTTCCCAGTATAAATTCTACAAGTTTCGGTTTACATTTAGTGTTATATTTAGAGAGGGGTTTTTTTTTTTTTAATCACCTCAGGCAAAAACCAAACAGTTTTTGACATGCTCATATCCAACCATTCTAGCATGGTTTTATTTAAAAGATTAATATACAACCAAGCTGACTTTGCACAATGTCAAAAATCAATGTGTACATCTATGTCTGGATGATCAATTGAGTTATACAAGCCTATTTGTCTTTCTGTATGCCAGTGCCATGCCATTCTATAACTGCAGCTTCATAATGATATTGAAGTCAAGTAGTATAAGTTCTCCAACATGTTTAAGTTAGGTATTCTAAGTGGTGTAAATTTATTATTTTTTAAAGTTGTTTTGGCCCTTCTAGATCCTTTGTATTTCTGTATAAATTATAGAATTAGCTTTTGCACTTCTCTAAAAAGTAACCTTGAGAATTTGATTGTAACTTTATTGAAACTAAATACCAATTTGGGAAGAATTGATACCTCAGTAACCCTTGGTTTGCTGATTCATAAACTTAGTAAATGTCATAATTTACTTAGGTTTTCTCCATTTATTTGTACTTCATTTTGTAGTTTATGAGGTATAGGTAATACAAATAACATTTATCTCTCTGTATTTCTTATTTATGAGTTATTTAAGAAATTCTGAATATTTTTTGTGAGTATATGGACATCCAAGTGATTTTTTTACCTTGTAATCTTGGTAGCTTACTGACTCTAGTAGCTTTTATTGAGATTGCATTAGATTTTCTTCACAGATGATGTAGTTCTTCCTTCATTTTAGAATGTCTTATATTTGTTTGTCTCGACTTATTGCACTGGGTAGAACCTCAAATAGAACGTTGAATGTCTAAGAGCAGACAGTCTTTCTTTATTCCTAATCTTAGGACAAAAGCATTTAGTATTTTATCATGAAGTATGATGTTAACTGCAGGACCCTGTGTGTGTGTGTGTGTGTGTGTGTGTGTGTGTGTGTGTGTGTGTATGTGTGCACACTGCTAACAGCTTTTATCAGAAATTGGTGCTGATTTGATCCAACATTTTTTGTATATCTATTGAAATTAGCATACTTTTGTTCATTTTGTGTTTTTTTGTATTGTGCTAATATGAATTATATCAATTTATTTCAAATAATAAATTAATATTGTCTTTAATAAAGCTGACTTCACTAAGGCGATCTTGTGTCATTGGCTTAGAATGCATGTGATTCAATAGCAAAGATTCGGACCCAACCCAAATGCCCATCAATGATAGACTAGACAAAGAAAATGTGGCACATATATACCATGGAATACTATGCAGCTGTAAAGAAAAGGATGAGTTCATGTCTTTGCAGGGACATGGATGAATCTGGATACCATCATTCACAGCAAACTGAAACAAGAACAGAGAACCAAATACTGCATGTTCTCACTCATAAGCAAGAGTCGAACAATGAGAACACATGGACACAGGGAGGGGAACATTGCACACCAGGGCCTGTTGGGGGCGGCTAAGAGAGGGGTAGTAGGGGGTGGGAGGATTGGGGAAGGATAACATTAGGAGAAATACCTACTGTTTATGATGGGAGGATGAACCACCATGACATGTGTATACCTATGTAACAAACTTGCACATTCTGCACATGTACTCCAGAACTTATAGTTTAAAAAATGTCAAACTTATAGGATCCTAGAGTAGAATCATGATTATCAGAGTTTGGGCAGTGGAGAAAATAGGGAAAATATTGGTCAAAGGGTACAATTTTTCAGTTATAACATGAATAAGTTCTGGAGATCTAACGTACAGCATAATGACTACAATAAATAATAACGTGTATTTCAAATGTGATGAAAGAGTAGATCTTAAGTATTTTAACCAGAAAACAGTAATTATGTGAATTATAATATGATGAAAGTCTTTATGTACATACTTTTATTTATGTAATTTCAAGGTTGGTGTAGATTAATCTATTTTATTCCTAAACATGGATATTATTTTCCTGATTCTTTTTATTCTGGTAATTTTTTATTAGATGGCAGACATTTTGTATTTTATTTGATTGGGAGTTAAATCTTTTTATATATCTATATTCTCAGGTCATACTTTTAAACTTTTTAGGCAGGACTAGAGCAATATTTAGTCTAGGGTTAATTTTGCCCACTTCTATCGGAAGACATTTTTGAATGTGCAACCTGGTGCCCAAACATAATTAGATTTTTCATTCGGGATAGTAGAAAGAGGCAATATGCCAAAACATGTGTAAGCTTCAAGGTTGTTCTCACTAAGCCTTTTAGATTGCATCCCTGCCCCACCATTTCACTGCTTTTAATGATTTTCCTAAATTCATGCACTAATAAATATTCAGCAGAATATTAGAGAGGGCTCCTTGTAGATCTCTGAGGTTCTCTTGCATCGCTCTAATTTTTGGTATTCTTTTTCCATGAACTGTAGCCCCTTTGGGTATCCTGGGCTCCCAGCTGTATCTACCCAACTCAGGGAGACTACCAAGCCTGGATTACCCCTTCCTGCATGCAGTCTATAGAATGTCCTAATGAGTAAACTGGGGTAATTATTGGATTCACCTTGTTTGTTTCCAGTATCTCTATAGTCCTTTGATATCCAGTGTCTAGTGTCCTGAAACCATTGTATGTGTATGCATATATATGTATATATGTGTAAATACTATATACATGTATATGTAATATAAACCAATGTGCATGTGTGTGTGTGTGTGTGTGTGTGTGTGTGTGTAGACTATTAGTACTGTTAGGAGACTTAAAACTAGTAATCTTAAATTATTTAAATATATAATGTCCATCTACCTTGCACACTTACATATATCCATGAGTTTAGATCAAGGAAGCACTTATCTTCAAAGCAATTATATTGATGTTCATAATAAAACTTTGATTATAGCCCTATAACTTCCCACAGATTAACCTTCAACCACCGTGACTTCCACTCATTCTTTCCATTCTTACATTCATTCCTGGTCTTAAATTCCTCGATTTGAGTTATAATATCTCTGTTCAGCATAAATCATGATATTTTATATGCAGTTAGATTTCGTTTCTCCAAATAGATGGCTTCTTATTGACTTTCATATTTCTCTGGGTCTTTCATCTAGCATTCTCTCACACTTCTTATTCTTTGGGACTTATTTTTGTTGAGTCCTACCACTAGCTCCCCAGGGTGACAGAAAAAAATCAATGTTTTCTATTTAGAAATGTTGGTCAATCACCTATTTCCAGAACAAAAGCTCAACAGTACTTAGGAAGCGAACACCTGCGTAGTTTTCTGAATCAGTCTGAGAAATGCTGGTAAGCCACAAGGCAGGAAGTATTGATGTAAATTTGCCTTCATTTTCTGGATGGTAACAGTTCATGTGAGTAAAGGAAGATTATTCCAGGGATAATTAATTTATAAATAGGTTCAGCTAACATTGTAAGAATTTAAAGAACACTTCTTTTGTCTTTATGTTGGGTTAGATTTTTCATATTTCCTTTTAAGAGCAGAAGTAAGCCCTGTAAAAATGAAACTAAACAAAACAAAGCAAGAAAACAAACAACAACAACAACAACAACAAAAACAGAGACAAGAAGTTTGCTATGCTTACTATCAAATATTGGCATAAAATGAATGAAAGGGGAACATGCATATTTAATAATGTTGGCAATTAAGGAAATGAGACTTGTCAATTGTTCAAAAAAAGCATAAACCGAGAAATGGGATCAAAGATTAAGTGGTTAAGAGTCATATCAATCCCAAAACAAAGTGGTTTTATATATTAAAAACAGTTATGGATGAAGCCAGAGGCTTCTGATATTTGCTTTAAAAATATAACAAAATTGGAGAACCAACATTAGTTTATTTTGAAAATTATAAAGCTACAACAACCAAACCTGTGTGGTGTTGGCATCAAGATAGATAAATACATCAATGGAATACAATAGAATCTAGAAGGAGACTCAAATATATATTGTCTTCATTGATTTGAGTTGCCATGAGAAACTACCATGCACTGAACAGTTTATAAGCAACAGAAATTTATTTTGCACAGTTTTGGAGAGTGGTAAAACCATAACTATGACTCTGTTGTCTGGATGGCCTGCTTCCTGGGTCATAGACAGCTGTCTGCTTGCAGCTGTCTCTCACATGGCAGAAGCAGACAAGGGACCACTCACTCTAGGGTTTCTTTTATAAGAGCATTAACCCCCTTTATGAGGGATTTGTCCTCATGACCTAGTCATTTTCCCAACGACACCACCTTTTAATCCCATGGCATTGTAAGTTTCAACATGAATTTTAGGAGGACATAAACATTCAGTTTATGGTATATATGGACAGTTGATTTCAACAAAGAGTAGAAAATTATGCAGAAAAATGACAGTCTTTTTAAAATATAGTGGTGAGATAGTTGGATAGTTGCATATGTGAATATGCAAAATGTAAACTATTCATATCTTGCACTTTTTACAAATATTTTATCAAAATAAATCATAGGTCAAAATGTAAAAATCAAAAGTATAATAGTTTCAGAAATAAAAGTAAGAGAAAATCTGTGTGATAGGCAAATATTTCTTACACATTATACCAAAAATATCCATACAGGGAAAAAATTCATAATTCAGATTTTCACAACAGTGAAAAACTGTTCTTCAAAAGACATTGTTAAGAGAATGTAAAGACAACGTATATGTTGGAAGAAACTATTTACAGTGTATAAATCCCGTAAAGGACGAGCCGTCACAACATGTATTTTTAAAAAGGTTTCAAAACTCTATAAAAAGATAATAAACGATCTCGTTAAAAATAGGCAAGAGAGTTGTTACATGGTTATATTGTATGATGCTGTGGTTTTGGATACGGATCTCATCACCCTGGTTGTAAGCATAATACCCAATAGGTAGTATTTAACCCGTGACCGTTGCTGTGCCTCCTCACTCTAGTAGTCTGCAGTGTCTATTGTTCCCATCTTTATGTCCATCTGTACTCAGTGTTTAGCTCCCACTTATAAGTACAACATGTAGTATCTGGTTTTCTGCCCTGTGTTGATTTGCTTAGGATTATGACCTCCAGCTACATCCATGTTGATGCAAAGGACATGATTTTTGTCATGGCTGTGAATTATTTCATGGTATATATGAACCACATTTTTTTTATCCAACCCACCACTGATGGATAACTAGGTTGATTCCATATCTTTGCTATGGCGAATAGCATTGCATTGAACATATGAGTGCATGTGTCTTTTTGGTTGAAGGATTTGTTTTCTTTGGGTGGATATCTAGTAATGGGATTGCTAGGTCAAATGGTAGCTCTGTTTTAAGTTCTTTGAGAAATTTCTAGACTGCTTTCCACAGTGGCTGAACTGATTTATATTCTCATCGGCCATGTAAAAGTGTTTTCTTCTTCTCAACCCTGTTTCTTTGACTTGTAAAAAATCGCCATTCTGACGGGTGTGGGATGTCGGTATTTCATTGTGTTTTGATTTACATTTCTCTGATGATTAGTGATGACAAGCATTTTTTCTATGTTTGTTTGCCACATGTATGTCTTCTTTTGAGAAGAGTCTGTTCATGTCTTTTGACTATTTTTTAATAAAGTTATTTGTGTTTTATTGCTTGTTGATTTAATTTCCTTGAAGGTTCTGAATATTAGACATTTGTCAAATGTATAGCTTGTAAATATTTTTTCCCATTCTATAAGTTATTTGCTTTGCTGAAATTCTTTTTTTCTGTACAGAAGCTCTTTAGTTTAATTATGTCACAGGTGTCAATTTTTGTTCTTGTTGCAATTGCTTTTGGCAAAATTCTTTGCCATGACCAATGTGGACAAGGGTATTTCCTAGGTTATCTTCTAGGATGAAACAAACCTGCACATGTACCCCTGAATCTAAAATTAAAGGTGAAATTATGTAAAAGATAAATAACCCTTTATATAAAGATGTGACAAAGAAAGCATAAGAAAATTTAGAAAAATTATTTTACAAACACCATTGAGATATTTTGGAATCACCCTCATAATAAATATTAGATGAGTTCAGTAGTGCATAATATATACATGCCCAAACACATATGCATACATATACACACTTTGTATAAATATGTGTGCATGCAGATGTATGAGTATACATGTGCATGTGCATATGTATGTATATATGTGTGTGCATTTGTATATATAGAAACTTTTTTAAGTAGACAATATTTGAAAAGATATTTCACAAAAGAAAATATATAGATGAAAAATATATGAAAGGAGGCTGAACATCATTAGTCATGAAGAAAATGTAAATTATATCATATCTATGTATTACTACCCATTTTATATATGACTAAAACTAAGAAATATGGTCATAACAACTGTTGACAAGGATGGAAAGAACTGAAACTCTCATACATGGTGGTGAGAATGTAAAATGGTAGAGTCACTGTGGAAATAGTTTGACACTTTTTTAAATAATCCAACCTAGATCTACTTTATATTCCAGCCATTTCACTTCAAAGTAATCAGCCAAAAGAAATGAAAAGTCTTATTTATATGGAAATTTGTGTATTGATATTTACATAAAATTTATTTGTGATAGTCCCAAATTGAAGAAAAAAATCCAAATACCCACCAACAGATAAATAAATTTAAAAATGTGCTATGCCCATACAATGGATTACTATTCAGCAATAAAATGAAGCAATTATTTATATGTGTAGCAACCTGAATGAATCTCAATATAATAATGTTTAGTGAAAGATGTAATATGCAATATAAAATATATAGTGTGGGATTACAGTTATATAAAACTCTAGGAAAATGTATAATGGCAGAATGCAGAGAAGTGATTGGGGATGTGGATGGATTAGGTCAGGGTGGAAGGCAGGATTACAAATGCACATAAAACTTTTCCAAATGATGCATATGTGGCTGGGCCCGGTGGCTCACGCCTGTAGTGCTAGCACTTTGGGAGGCTGAGACTGGTGGATCATCAGGTCGGGAATTTGAGACCAGCCTGACCAACATGGTAAAACCCTGTCTCTACTAAAAAAAAAAAAAAAGAAAGAAAAAGAAAAACAAAAACAGCCAGATGTGGTGGCAGGTGCCTGTAATCCCAGCTACTCCGGAGGCTCGGGCAGGAGAATCCCTTGAACCCAGAAGGCAGAGGTTGCACCACTGTACTCCAGCCTGGGAGACAGAGCAAGACTCTGTCAAAAAAAAAAAAAGAAAAAGAAAAAGAAAATGTTCACTCTTTTTATTGTGGTCATACTTTCACAGGTCTGTGCTTAAGTGAAAACCTATCAAACTGTGAGCCAGGTGCCATGGCTCATGACTATGATCCCCACACTTTGGGAGACTGAGGGAGTGGGGGTGGGTGGATCACCTTAGGTCAAGAGTTCGAGACCAGCATGGCCAACATAGCGAAATCCGTCTCTGCTAATCATACAAAAATTAGCGGCTGGGCGTGGTGGCACATGCTGGTAATGCCAGCTACTTGGGAGACTGTGGCAAGAGAATCCCAGGAGGCAGAGGTTGCAGTGAGCTGAGATGCACTATTACACTCCAGTCTGGGCAACTGGAGCAAAACTCTGTCTCAAGAAAGTAAGAAAAGAAAGAGAAGGAAGAAAGGAAGGGAGGACGAGAGAAAGGGAAAAAGGGAGAGAATGGTGGCATGTGACTGTCGTCACAGCTACTTTGGAGGCTGAGGCAGGAAAATCACTTGAACCCAGGAGGTGGAGTTTGCAGTGAGCACAGATCACGCCACTGCACTCCAGCCAGGGCAACAGAATGAGACTCCATAATAAATAAAACCTATCAAACTGTGTATTTTAGCTGTGAGCTGTTAACTATATGTCCATTGTATCTCAATAAAGCAGGTAGAAATTAAATATATATATTTAATTTATATATATAGTAATTAAATTCATAACATTTGGAACAGTTTAGAGTGACTATATAATTCCATTCAATTAAGAAAGCTAATGTGATAACTTGATGGGATTAGGAAAAACTAACATGACATCACCATATGATGAGGCCAAAGGTAAAGTTAATGCAGAAAATCTGTATCATAAACCCCTGTATTCTTTCCTGAGATTACTAAAGCTAAAATATAGAGATAAGCACAACCAGTAGAGAAATGATTCTTAGTGCATATATGATTAACATAAACCATTTAAGATGAATCAGCAAGTATCTAGAGAATTGATTCCTATAATTTGTCAAAAAAGATGCCATATATTATACCATAATTATTATATTATACCATATTATACCATAGCTTAATTACTGTAACTATACATACTAAAAATATATATACTTTATTACACCATCTTTTAGTGCAGGGTAAAGGCATACATTTTTGCAATCATTCTACAATGAACTAATAGATGTAAAGTACACATGGTTGACATCCTCACTGAGACATGGGTGGGGTGAAAATCTTCCAAGAATATACGACTTTACTGTCTTTCAGGGAATAGTTCTACTACATTATTACCCAACATAAATCTTGAAATAAAAATTAGACATCATATAAATAATCTTAATAAAGCACTTTTCAAATGAAAATTTGAAGTCATGTAACTTTACCAAGTTGTCAAGATAGAGTTTTTGCAAACTATGATTATAGATAATGAAACACTTTGATTTACTAGAGTTTTGCTAGTTGTATGTCAATTAAATAACTCATTTTGTGGTCCAAAATTAAAATTTGATTTGCTTTTATTTTATGTTGAAGGAAAACAAATTAAATTACTATTGCTTACTTCAACTAGAGAATTGTAAATTATACTAATTTCTTATTTTTCTTTGGATACATTATTCATATTTAGAAAACTGTTTTCTGTAGTTGCACTACCAATTCATTCTACTAAACCAAAAGTCCAAAAAGTGTATGTTTTTGAGAGAATTTAAAAAGCAAAATGCTAGTGTACCATTTTGATTCAATGATATTTATGTACAAATTTTGTCTCTGGATCAATAACAAGCCATTTATAAGGAATTAATTCAATTTTGACTATTAATACCCACAGGAACAAATAGTGAGAAAAATAATTAAAATCATAAACTGTAAGTGTTTTCTTAGTCAATGTATTTAACAGATGATCGAGACTATAACCAAGGTGAATGTTGAGAATATTACCTGAAGACTGCCAGATTTTCACACAAAATACTGACCGATTCCAATTAACTTACTTTTCTAGTAAGCTAATCAACTTGTATTCTTTTTTGTTTGTTTGGGTTTTTTGTTTGTTTGTTTGTTTGTTTTGAGACAGAGTTTCACTCAGGCTGGAGTGCAGTGGTGTGATCTCGGCTCACTGCAACCTCCGCCTCCCAGGTTCAAGCAATTCTCCTGTCTCAGCCTCCCGAGTAGCTGGGACTACAGGTGCACACCACCATGCCCAGCTAATGTTTGTATTTTTAGTAGAGATGGGGTTTCACCATGTTGGCCAGGATGGTCTCGATATCTTGACCTCGTGATCCACCTGCCTCGACCTCCCAAAGTGCTGGGATTACAGGCTTGAGCCACTGTGCCCGGCCAATTTGTACTTTTTTAATGTGGTTCTTGACTTTCAACCAAGCAAGTATTTACTTGTTACCTATATTTCCATGACACTCTAGGATTACAGAGTTAGTTTAGAGAACAATGGAATTCTCAAAACTTCACCACTGTAATGGAAATAGTGGATGGCTATTTAAAGCAAACAATTTTTGTCTGAAGTTATCTTTGTTTTAAAATAGTGAGTATGTATTTAAATTATAACACTGATGCAACTTTTACTCGGAGTTGAATTTTCTGAAAATATATTAATGTTATAAGATTTGAAAAGAAAAACCACCCAAATCTATTTATAAGGTATTTTTAAGGAAATTAACTTGGAAGCTCAGGTTTTTTCTGTTTCTTAGAGTTTGGACAGAATTTGTAAGTGCTAAAGTGAAGGTAATGAGAGAGATAATGCTATGACTTCCCAAAAGCCAGCCATCTCTGGGCCTCAAGAGACCCATAATAGCAGTCACCCCACTCTGCCTCGCCAAGGCTTCTGAGGAGGATAATCATGCTTGTACAGTTTTCCAAGGGTCCCACCAGCAATCTTATATCTCTTTATGTTTAGAGCTTCAGAGGAAAGAACACAGTACTTATTCTGACAACAGCAAGATTCAAGCTGAATCTCTCTAATCCTTTTAAATCTGGTTCTTGGCTTTCAACCAAACAAGTATTAACTTGTTACTTATATTTACACAGCACTTCAGAATCCAAGATTAAAATTACAGAATAATGGAATTCTCAGAATATCACCAGCTGAAATGAAATACTGGATGGGTATTTAAAGCAAATAATTTTTGTGTAAAGTTATCTTTGCTTTGAATTAAATCCCTTGTTCACTTGTTTCCCTTTGGGGACACATGCATATATTTAGTTAGCTGTGAGCAAATTTGTTTACCACAACGTGTTAGTTCTATATCAAATTTCTTATCTAACTTCAGATTCCATTTTATTTAAGATAGAGGAATTTTATTCATTTAAAGTAGATCAAATTAGAATGTTTTTTTTCAATAGTCATTGCTTAATTTGGTTTCAAATTCTTTAAATATTTTTTAATTACAATATGAAATGGTTTGTGAGCAAATTCAACATCAGTACAGCCATCAGATAATGAGTTAATATACAAATGCGAGGTCCCACTGTTCTGGGATAGTGTGACATTTAATGCCAACCAAAATGTATTGGTGCTCTGACCTTCAGGGTTCTTGCAGCATATGGGAAACTTGTAAATTTCGAGCACCATGTCCAACCTAATAAAGATGGATTCAAAGAAGAAAAGAAATAGAGAAGCTAGTCTATTTTCTTCTTTATTTTTCTATTTGTGTCAAATTTAACCAGAATTAGCAATAACATTGACTCTCAATTATCACCAGGAAACATTTTTGAGAAAGAAAATTAAAAAAAAAAACAGAAAAAGAGAAATAAAAACAAGTGATATGTTTTCTCATAAAGAAAAATAATTCACATCCTATCCATTCATTAATTTAGCCTTGCTAACTACAACAGTGAAGTTGTTTTCTTTCCTGGCTTACAGAATAAATACAGCAAGAACACTTTAAACTGTATTTTAGACCAAGAAAGTGAATTCTAGGTTATTTATTTTACTTAGTGGAATTAAACTTCTTCTGTTGAATGAGTATCAAATATGTGAGCTGATACATTTTAAGTCATTGTATTCACTACTTGATTTGTACATGCATTTTGGGTCTTTAACTTGATTATAAATTCCTCATTGAAAAGCATTCACTTCTCTTATATTTTAATAATTCCAGCTCCCATCTCCCTGATTGGAGTATAAATTTCTCCTAACTGTTCTTACATGTAATTATCCTTCCTTCATTACAGTAGTCTCTCTTAAAGTGGTGCTCTGATCCCATTACTTCCCTCTTCTGGGTGAAATAGGGAAGAACCATCACCTAATTTAGTACTAGCTAAAGTTCACGCCATTTTACTCTCTATAAACTATGAACAATGGATCAATATAAGTGACATCAGCCTAAGTCCACAGTTGGATACCCTGACAAACTTGTCACCTTCTTAAAGTGATGAAGCAGAAAATTAGTCAAACGTAGGAAAATAGTTTTGTAGTTACCTCAAGGAGTCTGTATAAGTGATTTTGGATTAGAAGAACTTCACAGCAAGATAACTTTGATTGTGTCTAGTTGTGTTAACCTCTACAATATATTATTAAAGCGAGCATGAGGCTTTTCCAAAGTTAGATGATTCTTGTAATTGAATCTGCTGTGACTGTATAGCAGAGTTTTCAAGGGGACATGGAAAAGTCTGCCAAAAATGAGAAAACAGAAGCAGACACACAGAATTACGACCTTATTGCTCTAGCTGAGCCTCCTGACACTCTACTAAAAAACTTAACTGTTCCTACTTACCTAAATAATGGCTATTTTATTTTACACACTTTAAAAGCTTTAATGTCTTTTAACAGTTTTGCTGTATGATGATGAAGTCAAAAGGAAGAATTCATGTTCCTGATGAATTCTAATATTCTAATATTCGCTACCTCTGCATATTTAATTATATGCTACATATATGAACTTTGTTGTGTAGCACATAGTATTTATTTGTAACTCTAGAACAGCCTTTTTTTTACCCACAGATCATAGAAAATTAAGGGCCATTATTATTTTCATTTATCCCATGGAAGATGCATATCTAGGATCATTCTAGATCCTTAAGAGATCAATCAATTTATTACATGGATGCCTAGTACAGAAAGGAAATTCTGTCATAAAAACTCAATTGAGAAGGTCTAGTTTGAAACCAGATTAAATTCAACGTAAGCATCCATCTTCAAAATCAAAGAGGAATCTAATGTCAGTTACTTTGACCTGTCTTTAGGTCTGCACAAGGAACTTGTTTGGAGGCAATAAGGTTTACCAGATGTGGTCACTGCAGCTGAATTTTTCCTTGCAGTCATGCAGTACTGCCATCAAAAAAATCTTACACTGATGCCCCAGCTGAAATGTATTTTTCTTTTGGTTTGGTTTTTATTAATTTAACAACGTAAGATGTACTCAAATTTTTAAGTGTGCAGTATTGTATTGTGAACTCCAGAAAGAAAGTTATACAAATCTCTAGAACTTAACCATCTTGTGTATCTGAAACTTTATGACATTTGAATAGCTATGTTCCATGTCCTTCTCCCTTCAATTGCTAGTGACCATCATTTAACTCTGTTTCTATGAATTTGACTATTTTTATATATCTCAAAAAAGTCGAATCATACAATATTTGTCCTTTTGTGACAACCCAATTAAAAAACAGGTAAAAAACTTTAATAGCCATTTCTTCAAAAAATATTTATAAATGGCCAGCAGGTATATGAAAAGATGTTCAACATGGCTAATAATCAGATAACCGAAATCAAAACCACAATGAGATGTCACTTCATACCTGTTAGGATAGTTGTTATTTAAAAAAGAAAAACAAAGAAGAAGATGTTCTGGCAAGGATGTGGAGAAATCGAAACACTTGTACACTGTTAATGAGATTGTAAAATGTAGACGCTATAAAAACCAGTATGGAAATTCCTCAAAACATTAAACATAGGACCATTATGTAATCTAGCAACTCTATCTCTATGTAGATATCCAAAATAATTGAAATAAGACTCTCAAAGAGATGTTTGTACTTCTGTGTTAATTGCAGCATTATTCACAAGGCCATGACATGGAAACAGCCTAAATGTCCATTTGATGAATGAATAGATGAAGATAATGTGGTAGCTACATGCAATGAAATATTATTCAGACTTAAAAAAGAAGAAAATCTTGCAATTTGCTACAACATAGATAAAACTGGAGGAAGTAGAATAAGTCACTGAAGTGCGTTTTAGTTCCTGACTTTTCACCTTAGCCAGGGGGCTGTGCTAGTTTATGTGCTGACACTTGCCCTGTTCAGCTACAAGTGACCTTTTTATATCTTAAAAACTATAAACCTTGCTGATTATCCACCAATCCACCAAAGGAACATCCAGTTTCTCTCTTTAAAGGTACTGCCATCTCCTTAGAAGTGCTCCATTCCATGAACCTGTGATGCACCATCTGAAACTCCTTTCATACTAAAGGAGAGTCAGGTTTTTTTTTCTCCTTCATCAAAAAGCCTCATTTCCCTCCTCATCTACAACAACGTGGTGGTTTTATTCCCTCCATGGTCCTGGACCTTAAAGTCCATCAAATCTATTTAGAAACTATCGTTAGGTTGACTCACTAGGTATTCACGGTTTATCCCTTCTGGCTCTGAATCATTAAAAAAAAATCGAAAACAAAAACCTTACTCCCATTGTGGGTTATTAAAGATTTTCAATTTGAGTAAATGCATCCTAAGGGGTACCTTCTCCATTTTATGTCTTACGTGGTTTTGCACACAGCAAAAATGCCCAAACATTTTGTGTTGAACAAATACATAAGTAAATTTAAAACACACTCAGTGATATCCGATACAGAGTTCAGAGCTGAACTATTTTTTAATCCACCATTCTGGCCCCAGGGTTGTTGGGAATCACAACGTTGAAAGCAGCTTGTTTTTCACTTTAACTCAGAATTCTGCCTGATCTCTCCAATTCTGTCTTCATCAGCTAACACCAAACACACCGCTCACTGTTTAATCATTGTTTTCACTTCTCTCCCTATTTACAAACCTTAGTTCGATTTTGCATGCTATCATCTATGACAATTTAGAAAATTCTTCCGGTATCCAAGGTTTTCTTACGTAAACATGTTTTCTGGTTTGACTAATTATTGGGACCATTTCTTTCTGGCATTCATTTATTATTACACTGAGATTCTCTTTGTTTCACTCTCTTGCTTGTTTGGTGTTATTATCAGGTAACTTCCTGAATGGTTGCAGGATGGCTACTTGCAACAATACAGGCAGCAAGCGCCCCTGTTCACATTTAGGAGGAGAGTGAAACTGTGATGCTCACATGTTACCACAGCTCCACTGGCAAGAGTCTCTAGGCATTTATTGGCTTAATGTGGTTTAAATGTAAAACAAATGCAGGCAAGAGAAATTCACAGAAAAATCAAGTCACACTATTGTGTTGTACAAGAGTCAGTTCCCAAAATGTCATGGCTGCAATGTAGGATGTGTGAAATGGAGGTTGGAATGGCTGTTTCAACAAGCACAATGGGTTCCTACAATGTGAAACAGGCATGCCTTGGCTGATGTGCATAGTCCCTGGTTCTGCTGTAAACATGGTGTTTTCTTAGTAAAGGCAACATTTTAGCTATCTCAAAAGTCTTCAAAGACTTGAAACCCTCTGAGAATTCAGAGTACTGTCTGCTATAGGCTAATGTTATATTTGACCTAAAATTCTTTTAAGTATATTTTAATGAGATCATTGAAGAACCATGAGCTATTCTACACCCATACTAATAATACCAAAGTTTTGCTTCCCTGTCTTACTTGTAGAGAAATCGATTTCACTTTCCAAATCAGGAACAAAGCAACCTAGGAAGGTATTTATGCAACCAAATTTAACATATATTTACTAAGTAACCACTGAGTCAAAAACATACTGTTTCAACAAATGGCAATGACTAACATACTTCACTTGAACTGCATTAATGTATTTATAAGATACATTTGCTTATTGCTTGCTCAATAAATAGTTTTTTTGTTTGTTTTTACCTGTGTTTGTAGATTTTTATCTTTCAATCTAGATTTAAGCAGGCTTGGAAAACACATTTTCTCTTCAACAATATTCTTAACAGAGTGCTTTTTGATAAAAATGCAAAAATCTTAGTGCATAAATATGTAGCATTAGTAATTGTCTGTATGTTCAAGAAATGGATTGCAGGGTGAGAATCACCCACCAAACATCTGGCCTTACCCACCTCTTGTCAAAGCTTTAGGCTTCCCACATGTTCATCTCAAGATTGACCTAAGAGCATTTTATGTCCTTATGAACATTTTCTCTTTTGAAATATAACCTGGTTCTTTTCTTTTTTCTTCCTGATGTGGATACAGCAGTGCATTTTTTTATGTTCTTAATGCAAACATTTTTGCTCCCTTTTTCTTTGCTACTTAGCCTAGGCCTGCATTCTTACTTTCGGAAGAGAAAGGGACTATAAGATTTTATTTAGGATTGTTCAGTTTCAGCATTACTAGCAGTAGAGATTTTAAACCTTCAGAAATGAAATTGTACATTGTTTTGTTTTGTTTGCCATAGGTTATATTTTTTTAATGTTTAAATATTTTGAAACATTCTTCGGTTTATTTTAAAATAATAAATAAGTAAAGTAGCCCTCCAAGCATTTAAAGGCTAACGAGTTAAATATTTTGTTTTCAGTTTTGACTTAGAGGCTTTGGAAAGCATAAAAACAGTGTATATTGGACAAATATATAAACTAAATATTTTATAATATCAGGATATTTTCTGTGGTTCAAAACCAGATAGTTTTCTCACTCTTTCCCAAAATAGTTTATATTTCATAGGTCTAAAGAGAAAAAGAAAAGTTGAAACACTAATGAAGATTTTAAAAGCCCAGAGTAATAGTATATTTTATCAGTCCAGGATTTGCTGCTATGATTTTAAATGAATTACTCTCTCGCTTTGCCTTGAACTGCATAAAATTTGAATTGGCATTTACAGTTTGGTAAGTAAACTAGCATCATAAATAAGATATTATTTTTAATAAATAGATTTGTAAAATGTCAGATCCATTATAAGATTAAATACTATCGTGAGAAAATACGAAATGGATTCTTACATACAGCACAAATGGGAGTAACTGATATAAATTACTAATGTGAATTTTCCAGCTCTCATGAGCAAGGTATTGAGGTGACTTCTTTACAGAAATTACCTACTATAATCCTCTCTACAAGCTCATGAGGCAGGTATAATTCCTTTATAGCACTATTTAGACATACTCATTTTCTTAGGAGACACACCCTGTTTTATACAGAGACATGCTTTGTTGAGTTAATAATATGGTAAGTCACTCATTGTGTGGCAGCGAATAAGACCCTCTTCCATAAACTTGTTAAAAGATAATACCTTCTTAATGCAAGGATCACTCCTAGGATTGTAGGTGGCTGATTAGGGTATTGAAATAAAGGTAAGAACTAATTACAATAATCAATTCATGGGATGATTTTGGGGTCTGTGGAGGGATAGAGAGGAAACAAGTAGCTTGCAGAGAAAAGACCTTAATGGAGAAGAAGGAAGTCAGGAAATAAGCAATTTGACAAAGCTTTTGCTCTGTGGTTTGTAACATGAAACATCAACCTACATTCTCAGAGGATCTTCAGTAAACAACACAATTTTTGTTAATACATAGTAGAGTTGGATCCACTTGGTGAATAGAATATTAACACCTGAGATTTAGTGAATTCTTATTCTGAACCAAATCTGTGATTACATTTATTTCCCAATGTTTCTAACAGTACTACTGTTCTCCCCACTTTAGATGAGGAAACTGATTCTTTGAGAGGTTTCATTATTTGCTCAAAGTTACTGAATTAATGAATGGTAGTTAACAAAGGCCCTCTGACTCCTGAGATGGCATTCTTTTTTTCTTTTCTTTTCTTTTTTTTTTTTTTTTGAGATGGAGTTTCACTGTTGCTATACAGGCTGGAGTGCAATGGCATGATCCTGGCTCACTGAAACCTCCGCTGGGTTCAAGCTATTCTCCTGCTTCAGCCTCCCTAGTAGCTGGGATTACAGCCATGAGCCACCATGCCCAGCTAAGTTTTTGTATTTTTAGTAGAGATGGGGTTTCACCATGTTGACCAGGATCCACCCACCTCGGCCTCCCAAAGTGCTGGGATTACAGGCGTGAGCCAACGCACCGGCGCTGAGATGGCAGTCTTAATTACTGGGTGATGCTGCTATCATGAGTACCATTCTTACAGATGATAAAAATGAATCTTGAGAAAAGATAACTTGCACAAGCTAATAGTTAATATAGGGAAGGGCCAGAATTTAAGTCGTATTTATCTAATTCCGAAGCCACTAAACTTGCCATTTACCACGTTTTGGATAAATGTGCTTAGTAGTTATTAACAAGGCAACAATTTTACTCCTTTTTAAGATATTTATTATAATATTGGTCTCCATGACTTGATCTTTGTCAACTAATATTTTTAGTAACTCCTCTAATAAAGAGTCTAACTTAATTTTTTCATGTTTGACTACCGACCATTTTTAAGCCTCCCCACTTCTGTTCCCCTTTTGCCCCACATCTGGCCAGACTGATATAAAGCTCAGAAGCTGACCACCCCTGGTTCTTGTGGCAATGTCAAACCGTGTAACCGAGGTCATCACACCTGGGAACCTTCACTCAGTTATACTTCTAATCACCATGAAGTCCAAGCCGGTGTCCTTATCCCTCTCTCTAAAACCATTTTCCGAACAGCTTAGAAGCCAGTACTGCTTTTCCCAGAATGCCTCATAATGTGAGTAATAAATACTTTTATTTATTTTTTATTTTTGTGTTGCGTCATCAGTCTTGACATAGAATCAGGCTTTAAGTGGGTGTCCATCTTGTTTCAACAGAATACTACAACAGTTCTCTGAATATATTTTAGAACTCAAGTAGAAAATTAATTTGCTGGAGAGATGTGTGGTAGTTCATACTACTAACAGAAAGCTGGAAAAATAAATTCACAATGTGCATCTATCAAGAATATCTATGTAGCAGGAAAGAAAGGCAACGTTATGCCTCACTGATGGACTGACTGGTATATTACTGCTGGCACTAATACCACTGAGTACTTTTCATTGTTTCCGTTTCTGAACTCTCACAGTGCCAAATGTTAATACCAAAATGAAAACTGTCTGCATATCTTCACATCATTTGATCACTTTCTCAAGATTCAAAACTTGGAGATAGGAGCATTTAATTGTCAGAGTCTGAGTATCCACCCCTCTCGCCAGCCACAGGAAGCAAAACAGAGAGAAGGTTTCATTGGCTTCTGATTTAATAGTATTTCCTCCTAAGACATGCAGATTTGAGAATAAACTTGAGGTGAAAATGTTGTTCTGGTTCTGTTTAACATACACATATTACCACAAAATAGCTCTTCTACAGTATGAATTTCACAATCAGATACTTAAGATATGTGAAATCATATTTTGCCAAAAGAACATGCACAAAAATGTTTATAGCAGCCTTATTCATAAGAGGGAAAAACTGAAAATAATCACAAATATCCATCAACTGAGAAAAGGTAACACCAACTATAGTGTATTCATACAATGAAATGTTACTCATTAGTTAAAATGAATGAACTAAATGAAATAATGTGAATTAATGCAAAAAACATTTTGTTAAACAAAAGACACCTGGAATAAAAACAGTGTTCCATTCTACAGTTCCATTTCATTATATGGTTCCATACATTATAAAAAGTTACAACAGAAAAAATTAATCTGTCAGAAATTAGTAAGTAATTTCCTGGCGAGTAAGGGAGGTAGACTGACCAGAAAGGAGAAAAATAATATTCCAGGGTAATGAAAATATTTTTTTATCTTGTTTTGGCTGGTGGTTACACAACTATACAATTGTCAGAATTCAATAAACCAACTACCTAAAACAAATGTAATTTTATAGAACTCACAAAAACAAATACTTAAATATATTTTTACAGTGGTAATTATACCCAAATTACATACAAACACATATACACACTTTTGTACATATACATTAATACTTGTTTAATATACAGTTGATCCTCTTACTACATGTTGAGAAGATTCAAACATTCAAGAAAAATATTAAGATCAGAACTGCAAATTATGATTGACATTTTCAGCTTTAAGCTTGTTTTGTAATAATATTTTGTACAATAGAAAATAATTTATGAATTTAAAGTGGAATTCACAATTTTATAAGAAGGGGAATTTACAAATGTGCTAAAAATTCTAGCATTTATGATTTCTCCTATGTAATAAAACGTAAAGCACAACTCTGATTTTACACCTGCTTATGGAAAATTTGAAATTTAACATTCAGAAAAGTAAATATTGTCCCCTCAGTTTCTTTTTTCTGGTTAAACACAACAAAGGTTTATTTCTTACTGGGAACACATGCCCAAAATGGCTAACAGGGGCTTTGCTCATCAGAGTTATTTAGTAATGAGTCTTTCACAATCAGCCAAACAGAGAAAGTGAGCCTATAGGATCTCTGCCAATGAAGTTCGCCAATCAGAAAATGAGGCACCTGGGTTCTACCAACAAACCGTTTATCCGAACTATTTCTATGCCCATTTCTTATCTCAAGAGGGGCAGTGATACTGTCACATGATGTGGAAGGTTGGGCAGGGTTCAGATATTGATGAACAATGCCAATGTCTTTCATAGTTATATGATAGAAAAGGCAGATTCTGGGGGCCTTGAAATCATAAAACTTTCTATGACAGTAAAAAAGAAGAAATATATTTGGTGCATATAGCTTAAAAAGCTTCAATTTACTGATTTTAGTAAATAAATAATCAAGAATAATTTAATAGCTAAAATGATTTGAATAATGCCATCCAAACTTCTACTAAAAGCTGCTCACAGCTACAGGACAACACTTTAAAAAAAACAAAGAGGAGTGTTCATTGTGTAATACTCTTCATTTCACTTGATGACCCTCAATGGTCCAAGTACTCTAACGTCCACACCTCCAAGGACTTATTCAATAACTTAGGAAAATCAAAATATAAAATTTCCAGATCCATTCTTTCTCTCCAACTACACTTGAAGAAGCATTTTTTAAAGTTTACTATAGAGCACTAACTTTAATTGACCAAAAGGAAAAATAAATTTACAATTTTATGACCCCCAAGAACTTTAGCAGTTTTACTTTTATTGTGTTTTCATTTGAGTCATTTTTCAATGGCAGATTTGATTTTTACATATTTATTACAGACAAAGTTAATACATTTTCCTTTTCACTGAGAAATATAAACATTTTTCTATGGATTTTATTGTATTTAAATAGAACACTTGTGAATCTATAATCTGTGAAAAAATTGTAAGGCCATTATTTCTCAGTCTCCTTAAAAATAAGGGTTACTATATTTTAATAGTAAGAGGTAAGGATTTCTTTTTTCTTGGGACAGGGTCTTGGTCTGTTGCCCAGGCTGGAGTACAGTGGGGGATCTCAGCTCACTGCAGCCTTAACCTTCTGGGCTCAAGTGATCCTCCCACCTCAGCCTCCTGAGTTGCTGGGCCTGTAAGTGTGTATGACCACACTCAGGTACTTTATGTATGAATATCTTTGGAGAGACAGGGTCTCACCGTGTTGCCCAGGCTGGTCTCAAACTCCTGAGCACAAGTGATCCACCTGCCTCAACCTCACAAATTGCTGGGATTATAAGAATGAGCCACTGTGCCAGTCAGAAAATATTTATTATGGTATTTCTGTACATGTCCTTAAAAATGAATCATTCATTTTTTCTTTATTATTTTTCTCATCTAGAATTTAGACATGATGGCCTAGTTTGAGAAAATTATCTTGGAATAGCAAGCTAGAATAAAACTGGTTTCTGGAAGAGAAAACCTAGATTAAAGTATCTCAAGAGATAGACAATGAACTTTCTGCGTAGGCAAGTATTTATTTTGTTTGATTGATTTCATTTTGATTTTGCTGTGTTACATATAGTTGAACTTCATGCTAACAAATACAGGTCCAAAATTTTGTGCCAATAAACATACCAATACTTGTTAAACTTCTAGAAATACATACGTTAAAAAAATTCAATTGTGCAAAAAGCATAGAATAAAAGTTAAAAGCTAATTACATTTTTCTTGGGCATTTAGAATTTTAAAATTTTTGCTCCACTTCTGTCCAGGATTCACTATGGATCATCTGTAGAGAATACAGAGGTTTGAATTCCATTATTTCTCCTGCTAAATGTTTTATAAGTTCTTCATCCTTGAAATTCAATTATTTATCTCAGCATAGAGGATTTTGAAACTAGTTTTTCCCTAAATTATGGTGGACTCTTTAAATCTCATAAAATTTAATTTTTCCTAACTTTAAACAAAAAAATCTCACAATTTTGATGTCACTTGTCCCCCCAGTGTTTTTGCTTTCTCTACCTCATGAATGTCATTTTCTTTAACATGGATCAGTTCTTTCCATCATTTAATGGTAATTCTGAATTATATAATGATACTTGATTGTGTTGGTTTAAGCTTATGAATAAGGGAAGAGTTTTATAGAAGCAATCTGACTTCATTTTTCTCTACGGTTACAAAGAATTTTGGGTAAACAAAACTTAATCCTAAACAATTTACTCTCACAATGTTTTCTCAGGGTCATAGAAAAGTGATACAGATAATTTTTGTGGGATCTGGCATCCTGAAATGTCTTTAGCCCACATTAATATCTAATAATTTGGTAGGATATATAATTTTGAGTGAAAGTTATTTTCCCTCAGAATTTTAAACGCTTTGCTTCGTTTTCTTTAGCTTTCAGTGTAGTTTTTGAGAAGTCCCATGTAATTCTGTCTATAGATTCTCTATAGTAATAACTATTTTTTTTACCTTTGAAAGCTTTTAGAATAATTTCTCTATTCTATGTGCTCA
This sequence comes from Saguinus oedipus, assembly GCA_031835075.1. NCBI lineage: Eukaryota > Metazoa > Chordata > Mammalia > Primates > Cebidae > Saguinus > Saguinus oedipus. The sequence goes on from CM063185.1 coordinate 60,601,996, forward strand.
AAAATTTCAGGATAAGTGTTGATGCTTGTCTTTTTTCATTGGCTTTACTGGGCAATCAGTTGTCCTTTATAATCTGGAAACGCATGTCTCTCAGTTCTTAGGACATTTTTTTCCTCTCTTCTGTTTTAGTTTATCTTTCTAGAACTCTTGTTATTCCTATTTGGATCATTCAAAATGGTTCTTTAATAATTTTATTCTTACTTTCCTAATTTTTATATTTGGCTGCTCTATTTTCTAGAAAAGTCTTTCACTATCTTTCTTGCTTTTACATATATTATTCATTTCTCAGAGTTATTTTTTGTTATCTGTGTTATTATATATGGCAGTGTTATTTTCTTAAAGGAAGAAAAGTGTCTTCATTTTATTGACAGAAAACAGTTCTTTCAAAGTTTTCTTCTCAACTCATAGACTCTGTGTCCTTCAAGTTGTTTCTTATTGTTAATTTGAATACATGTTTCATCTTTGTCTTTTGTACAGAAGGTTTAACTAAAATGTCTAACAATCTTTATCTGCATGCTTATATTTAACAATGGGCACTAAAACGAATTAGAGGCTTGGTAACTGTGTGAAGAGCTTGTTACCTGTAAGCTTCATTTTATGATATTACAGCTATACAATTTCATTGGGGAATCCTTATTTTAGGTTCTGTCTTCTTAAGGTAGCCATATTCCTGTTATCTTAAGTTTTGTATTCTTAGGGTAGCTATATTCCTTACAGAAGACTCTTCCAATCTCATGCTTGGAAATTATGAGTTATTTGCCATTATTCTGGGAATCAAATGGAAAAAGGAGGAGAGAAGACTGTGGATCTCAACATTGTTTAGCAAAAAAAATGTATTTAATCATTTCTTTTTCAGAAAAATACCCAGGCCTTCACTTGTGCTTGATGATTCCATTGTATGCTCTGTAGATAATAAAACTCCAACCTTTTGATAACGTAAAGGAAGAGGAATTGCCTAGCAGTACAGAGTTGGGGAAGGTTTTAGGGCTCTCATTACTTCTTAAAAAGCATCTCAAACCATTCTGATTTAGTTTGGGTTCATTTTCATGCCCTCTTTCTGAGAGATACCAGATGTATGAAATCTTTGAAACTTTGGGTCTCTGTTGTATGATGTGGGCTGCTTTACTCCTAACACCATAGCTTTGAAATAGAGTCTTAGAACTGGACTTCCTTGGGTATGTTAATTCAGTTACAATTCATACATCTGTTCCTCAGCTCTTAAAATTATTTTGATGTTTTCTGTGTTTCTCTCCTGTTCTCTGTGCTTGGTGACATCAACATAAATTTAAACCCCATTTACTGTCATTTTAGTAGGGTTTTAGAAATGAAGCAAATATAAATATACACCTTCATTCTGTCTTCCTAAACTTAAAGGCCTCTTACTACGGTTTTTGGTAAAAATAATCATTAGATAATTTTCAAAGTTTCAATATATTTTAATAAATGTTGTCTGTAAACTGTAAACAAATTTAAAAAGAGAAATATGTTATATATAAGCAGACTGCTAAGGATAAGAGGAAAGAAAAAATTTCCTCAGCATGAAGACATGCAAGTATTCATATTTTGATAAGAATTATGTGACTTGAGACAATAGTGGCTATAATAAGATAAATTAATTTTTTAGAATCCTATTTATATTTTATTATAAATATTTAATCATTTGGTTGGATTAATCTCAAAGATTAACCTGAATTAGAAAGAAATCCCTCATAACCTTTAAAATTTCCAAATGATGCAATATTTTTTGAAGAATAGAATAGCTTATGAGGGCAGGTGCAGTGGCTCATGCCTGTAATCCCAGCACTTTGGGAGGTCGAGGAGGGTGGATCACCTGATGTTAGGAGTTCAAGACCAGCCCGACCGACATCCTGAAATCCCCGTATTTACTAAAAATACAAAAATTAGCTGGGCATGGTGGTAGGAGCCTGTAATCCCAGTTGCTCTTGAGGATGAGGCAGGAGAATCACTTGAACCCAGGAGGAGTAGATTGCAGAGAGCCTAGATTGCACCATTGCATTCCAGGCTGGGTGGCAGAGTGAGACTCCGTCTCAAAAACAAAAAAAAACAAAAAAAAAAAACAAACAAAAAAAAACCGGTAGCTCATGGATGAAAATTACTGCTGGAATTAGTTCTCTTATGTAGACATAGTTTCTAAAATACTCAAGGAAAAATGTTGACAGCAATGTATTTTGTTTTCCTCTCTCTGTCTCTCTTAATCTCTATTGCTTTCTTGAGTTCTCTCTAACTTTCTGCACCTTTTCATTCTTAGACATATTTTGGCCTCTGAATTGTGTGCATGTAGAAAGGAAGAAGGAACTGAATATTATGGATTTGAAATTCCTTGACAAAACACAGCTGCTCATGTTGGAGGACATTTTATTGAAAACACTAATTCCCACAGGCCGAATCTGATATTCAACAGTTTTAGAGCTGATAAGATTTTACTGTGAACATTCTTAACTGAATATTTCACAACCAATTACATAAATGGTAAAATAATATACTTTAGATTTATATAGCACAAACTGACCTCATAATAAAAAGTAATTTAAATAAAAAGTATTCATGTGATTTTTTCCTATTACTTACATGGAATACCCTAGAAAACTCTTAATAAATGTGAATATAGAAACTATTTTCCATCAGAGAATAATTAATGAGTAGAGACAGGATAGAAACTCAGAATGTGATCCTAAAAGTGTTAACAGTGCAATTGTAATTTGCTGATGAAAATGTGAAATAGATATCATATTAGTTTCTCCTAAACCACCTGAATCCCCCCAAAATTTGAAAGAAGTTGAGAAACTGTATTTTACAATACTAAACATTTAGATGAAAAGTTAAATTTTCAGTTGATATTCTGGATGTTTACAAATATTTTGTTGCTTTCTGTTGACTTAACCAAACCCATACATTTTTTTTTTTTTTAAAAAAAACTAAGTCAGATTTTTATTTGTTTTCATAGACCACATCATTTAATAATTAAAAAAAAAATAAAAATAAAAATTGAACAAAAGGAAAAGGTGGATATAAAGTGGAACCTGTGGGAAAGAGGCAAGGGCTGCAGAACCAAAGAGACTGGGAACTGCAGGGGCCCTGGGACTCAGGAGGAGATGCTGATTCAGCTCATAGGTGACCCAGTCCTGGCCCCGGCTGTTCCCAAGAGAAGGCTGTGAGTACCCAGGGAGGTGGTAAGCAGGATGGAGGAAAAAAAATCAGAGGACTAGGGCACCTGGCTGTTCCCCATCTCTGGCCAACCACCTCCTTGCCTTGCCTCTCAGACTTAATGGGAAATGAGAGGAGGGGTGGGCTAAATCCCAAGAGATAGGTTAAGGTGGTATGTTTGCGGGGGGGGGGGGGGGGGTGGATGGCCACTATTCCATTTGGTATGTGTGCAAGGACAGGTGGTGTGAAAGACTCTTGGCTCCAGGGTAGTGGAGACTGTACCTATCCATCTGTGGCCATAACCCCCTGGGGCCAAGTGGCTGGTACCTGCAGCTCTATAGTGTTTTCCCAGTTAGCGGCGCCCACCCCGGTCCCGCACGGGTGTGCTCCGACTCCGGCTTCTGCTGTGTCGCTTGGTGTCCCTGCGATCCCTTTCCCTGCCTCGTTCTCGGTCCCTTTCCCTTTCCCTATCCCGATCTCGGTCCCCCCTGTCCCTCTCCCTTTCTCTCTCTCTCTCCCGGTCCCTCTCCCGACTGTGCTCCCGACGTTTCTCTCGCTCCAGCTGTCGGTTCCGTTCCCGCTCGGCTTCCTTCTCCCGCTCCTTTTGCTCTTCTTCTTGCTCCTTTCGCCGTTTCTCTCTTTAAGTTCTGGGGTACATGTGCAGATCGTACAGGTTTGTGACATATGTATACACGTGCCATGGTGGTGGTTTGCTGCATTCGTTGCCCCATCATCTACATTAGGCATTTCTCCTAATTATCCCTCCTCAATAGATATCCCACCCCCTGCTATTCCTCCCCTAGCTCCCTGCCCCCCAGGCCCCGATGTGTGATGTTCCCCTTCCTGTGCACCTGTGTTCTCATTGTTCAACACCCACTTATGAGTGAGAACATGTGATGTTTGGTCTTCTGTTCTTGTGTCAGTTTGCTGAGAATGATGGTTTCCAGTTTCATCCAAGTCCCTGCAAAGGACATCAACTCATCCTTTTTTATGGTTGAATAGTTTATACCGTGTTGTGTATGTGCCACATTTTCCTTGTCCAGTCTATCTTTGAAGGGCATTTGGGTTGGTTTCAAGCCTTTGCTATTGTGAACAGTGCTGCAATAAACATACATGTGCGTGTGTCTTTATAATAGAATGATTTATAATCCTTTGGGTATATACCCAGTAATGGGATTGCTGGGTCAAATGGTATTTCTATTTCTAGATCCTTGAGGAATCACCACGCTGTCTTCCACGACGGTTGAATTAATTTACACTCTCACCAACAGTGTAAAAGGCTTCCTATTTCTCCACGTCCTCTCCAATATCTGTTGTCTCTAGAGTTTTTAATGATCACCACTCTAACTGGAGTGTGGTGGTATCTCAATATGTTTGTTAGCTGCATAAATGTCTTCTTTTGAAAAGTGTCTGTTCATATCCTTTGCCCACTTTTTGATGGGGTTGTTTGTTCTTTTCTTGTAAAATTATTTAAATGATCTGTAGATTCTGAATATTAGCTCTTTGTCAGATGGGTAGATTGGACAAATGTTTTCCCATTCTCTTGGTTGCCGGTTCACTCTATTGATAGTTTATTTTGCTGTGCAGAAGCTCTTATGTTTAATTAGATCCCATTTGTCTATTTTGGCTTTTGTTGTCATTGCTTTTGGTGTTTTAGTCATGAAGTCCTTGACCATGCCTATGTCCTGAATGGTACTGCCTAGGTTTTCTTCTAGAGTTTTTATGGTGTTAGGTCTCCAGTTTAAATCTTTAATTCATCTGGGGTTCATTTTTGTATAAGGTGTAAGAAAGGGATCCATTTTCAGCATTCTGCATATGGCTAGCCAGTTTTCCCAACACCATTTATTAAACAGGGAATCATTTCCCCATTGCTTGTTTTTGTCAGGTTTGTCAAAGATCAGATGTTTGTAGTTGTCTTCATTATTTCTGAGGCCTCTGTTATGTTCCATTGGTCTATATCTCTGTTTTGGTCCTAGTATTATGCTGTTTTGATTACAGTAGCTTTGTAATATAGATTGAAGTCAGGTAGCCTGATGCTTCCAGCTTCATTTTTTTTTTTTTTTTTTTTGCTTAGCATTTTCTTGGCTATGCAGGCTCTTTTTTTGGTTCCATATGATGTTTGAGGTAGTTTTTGCTAATTCTGCAAAGAAAGTCATTGGTAGCTTGATGGGGATAGCATTGAATTTATGCATTACTTTGGGCAGTATGACCATTTTCATGATATTGATTCTTCCTAACCATCAGCATGGAATGTTTTTTTCTACCTATTTGTGTCCTCTATTATTTCCTCAAGCAGTGGTTTGTAGTTCTCCTCAAAGAGGTCCTTCATATCCCTTGTTAGTTGTATTCCTAGGTATTTTATTCTCTTTGTAGCAATTGTGAATGGGAGTTCACTCATGATTTGGCTCCGTTTGTCTATTATTGGTATACAGGAATGCTTGCGAATTTTGTACATTGGTTTTGTGTCCTGAGACTTTGCTAAAGTTGCTTGTCAGTTTAAAGAGATTTGAGCTGAGATTATGGGGTTTTCTAAGTATACAATCATGTCATCCGCGAATAGAGACAATTTGACTTCCTCTCTTCCTATTGGAATACACTTTATTTCTTTCTCTTGCCTGATGGCCCTAGCCACAGCTTCCAAAAATATGTTGAATAGGGGTGGTGAGAGAGGGCATCTTTGTCCTTTGTCAGTTTTCAAAGGGAATGCTTCCAGTTATTGCCAGTTCAGTATGATATTGACTTGGGTTTGTTATAAATAGCTTTTATTATTTTGAGATATATTCCATGGATACCTAGTTTATTGAAAGGTTTTCACATAAAGGGCTGTTGAATTTTGTCGAAGGCCTTCTCTGCATCTATTGAGATAATTATGTAGTTTTTGTCTTTGGTTCTGTTTATGTGATGGATTATGTTTATAGATTTGCGTATGTTGAACCAGCCTTGCATGCCCTGGATGAAGCTGACTTGATCGTGATGGATACACTTTTTTATGTGCTGTTGGATTTGGTTTGCCAGTATTTTATTGAAGAATTTTGCATCAAGGTTCATCATGGATATTGGCCTGAAATTTTCTTTTTTAGTTGTGTCTTTGCCAGGTTTTGGCATCAAGATGATGTTGGTTTCATAAAATGAGTTAGAAAGTATTCCCTCTTTTTATATTCTTTGGACTAGTTTCAGAAGGAAAGGTACCAGCTCCCCTTTGTACCTCTGGAAGAATTCAGCTGTGAACCAGTCTGGTCATGGCCTTTTTTTGGTTGGTAGGCTATTAATTGCTGCCACAACTTCAAACCTCTTTTTTTGTCTACTCAGGAATTCAACTTCTTTTTGTTTTAGTCTTGGGAGGGCGTGAGTGTCCAGGAATTTATCCATTCCTGCATGTTTACCATGTAGGGACAATATTCTAATTTTCCAGACTTCATTTCATCTCTTTATTTTCATCCTTGGTTTTCCTTGAGTATTTCTTCCTAATTCAAGCTCTCCCTTTCATAAAAGCTCCAATATAATAAATTTCCTGTTACAAAATCAATTACAACATTTCAAATTATTGTTGATTGCATATTGTGTTTTTTATGTTTTAAGCATTTCAAAAGTCAGTCATGAAATTTGACTATAGCAAATTGCATTAGAAATTATCGGTGTCTAGCCTACAATAAGTAGTCAATGAATGTCTATTGTTTCATTTTTCCTGGCATTAAAAATAGATGCTAAGAGAGTAAACATTACATATTAAGTAGTAGAGCTGAAACTTAATGCTTACTTTAGAAAAATATTTCAATGTATAAATCTTGGAAAAGTAATTAGAATCGATTAATTAATTAATTGATTTCAAGTTGTTTTTCTATCATTTTTTATGTATATTTTTACTTATCTCTGAATTTTTTAGTCTATATAATCTTTTTCAATAACCATATTTGGATACTTTAAATCACATTTTAAACATTTTTCAGAAACTTTGGAGAAGTAAAAAAAGCCAACTCATTACTCAAGAGAGAGATGGTTTATGAAATCTTAACACAATAGCAATCTTTAAATCTCTAATATTTAACAGTTGTATATAAGACTCTTTTTCAGGAAGGAAGCTTTCTTAAAAAGTGTGAATCAGAAGCATAAACTTTGTTTCCTTTAGTGTTAGGTGGAGATAAATTCCAGTAGGTTTTAGAATAAATTCAATTGAATCTGTGTTCCCTTATATACTTTTTTCTTTTTTGACTGTCAGATATCCTTCTTGGCTCTCACCAATCTGTTATTTTCACCTTCATAGTATCACTGAGGTATTTCTGATTTTGTACTTTTCTCATTGAAAAGTCACAGGAAACAGCCAATGCATATTTAGGTAACACTGATAACTGGCATCATGTTGAAATTTCTTTTACATTTAATTTAGAATCAAAAAAGAAACCCTTTGTTTAGTTCAACTTCAGTGTCCACACGACTGCATAGCCACATGAGGCACTCTGAGGTGACACACAGAAATTCATCTACTTGTATATAGGTCCTACAGTTAAATTCCCACTTAGGATTCATTATTATGCAAAGTAACTACAAAATTTGATGGAGATGACTAATTTAATTTATTAAATCTTGTGAAAGTAATTGAAGCTGGAAACTTCTTTGAGCTGCAGAGAACATGGCTTAGGGGTGACTTGCCTTTGTAAATTCTTTGCAGGATTATAGAGAACTAATCAATTTTAATAATTACATCAGCATTCTCATTTTCTATCAACCCATCTATGAATGGGAGACCCAATATCTAGGTTCTAATTTGTAGTTTCCATAGTTGGAGACCAAAATGTATCAGCCCAAAATATTACTACAAAATCATTTGGAATATGTTTCCCCAAAATATGCCGCCTTAGTATCTTGATTATTTTGAGCTGAAGGTGCTTGCAAAATAATAAATGTAGGGAGAGACCTTCTCTGAAGACTCTTACCTGTTTAAAGTCAGCTATTAAAGAAAAAGGAGATAAAAGAAATCTAAATTGTCGTAAATCCTTTGCCTGGCCATTGTTTAATCTGCAGGAAAAATGACTCTTATCAGAGAAAAGATTAGAAGCTAACACCACATCCAGAAAAACTTTGTCACAAACTATCAGAATTTCCATCTGTTATGCTAAGGACCCACTGATCTTTTCTAAAAGTCATTTGCTCTCCCTGTGTAACCTACAGCCTCCTCTCCTTCCCCTATTAAGATGGCCCATGTACTGTCAAATCTTACCAATTTGAAGGGTATTCACTTTTTTCCCCATGGATGTAATATTAAAAATTGACAAGTCTGTATGTCTTTTCTTCTGTTAAACTGCCAGGTGTCAGTTTATTTCATACTTCCAGGTATTGAACCAGGAGAGTAGAGGGAAAGTCTTTCCTCCCCTATGTGGTGTTATCAATAGAATTTATTTCTCAATGTGTAATTTATCATTCATTAGGTGAATATACTACAAGCTGTAAAATATATTTCACTATTAATATGAGAAGTCTTGCATTCATATTTTCTTCAACTCAAACTGTTCTCTCTTGTATACTTACACCTGATATGGTAATCTGTTAATGACTAAGATCTGATCAGTTGCTTTCTGGGTGTCAACATTTTCACTTTCTTTTAATGAAATGAGTTTTATGTTGCAGAAAAATGTTTCCCATGTGAAAGCTTACTCAAGCATATTCTGCATCTGTACATCAATGGCTCCTCTGGTTTAAATTGAAAGTACAGATTTTTTGAAAATGAAATGCAAGCTTATGCCATAAAGAAGCTGAATAGCTGGGCCATAATGGATTAGTAATGAGTCATTAGTGACTAAGGTGAAGAAAAAACTGCTGTAAAGTAATAAATGGCCTTGCATCACATGCAACATTCCGCAAGAACGGCAAGAAACAAATGTCAATGGGAATCAAGGCGAAAAGCCTTCCTGTGAGTTTATAAACTTATTAGAAGAATACAAACAATTTATACCTTATAGTAGAGAATAAAACTGAATGCTTAAATCTTCAATTCTAATTAAACCTTAGCTACTTAGGTGGTAGAGAGAGCAGTTTCAACAGTTAAGAAAACTGTGTAACATACTGATTACTCTCAGCACTTCCTAAAATCAGTCTATAATCATATTCCCAAACAGCTGCCAGTAGTACTTTTCACTTCTTTGATACGGGCTCTTTTTTCCAAAAGGTTGTGTAAAAACCATGAATTCTCTGACAGAGCCATTCATGTATCATTCTGAGAGGCACTTAGTATGCTCAAAGAAGAGTTGTTAAAAGTAAGAGGTTTTTTTTTTTTTAATTTTACAACAGTTTTAGCAAGAATTCTGTTTAGTTTAAAAGGATGTACGCTGTGGATTGGGACCAAGGATCTGGAGAAGTCCTGCTGGGCCATACATGGCCCTTAATTTTCAGGACAGGAGTGAGTTTGGGAGATCAAGATAAGGGGGTGAAGGAAACAACCTGGAAAGTAAAAAGACACACAGGATAAAGAGTAGCAGTGATTTATTTTTAGGGAAGTATTTCAATATTTGAATTGCCAGTATTGGGTTATCATGACATGCCTCGATTAAATGAATATCTTCAGCAACACTGTCAAAATGTGCTCATTAGAAAATTTTTTAGTGGTTATATTGTCACCTGACCCTGTCACCAGATGCCCTCAAAGAGGCTGACATCTCTTATTTTTGATAGTCATTTTCTATTCTATTCACAGATAAGAACACAAAGTGTATGTCAAGTTACATAACAATATACAGAACTAGCAGGTGGCAGGACAGGAATTCATCTTTCTCCCACTGCTTTTAAAACTATCTCTGCTGAAGAGTAAAAGACCCCCTAAGGGAACCTAGAATAAGAACTCCACATCCAAGTGAAACTTTGGGAAAGAGTGGAGCGCTGTTCAGATATGGGGGAGAGAAGGGATAGTGTCTTTGTTACAACTCAAGCTTGTCACATTTTGTTCCTTATAATTCTAAAAATAAAACTTCAGATGTCCAATAAAAAAATACTGAGAAATATATTTAAGCATGGCTTAGTTATGAAAGTTGTTTAGGGAAAATGAGTGCTCTGGATACAGAGTTTCTCTGTGAATGAAGATGTGACCTAAGATCACTAGGCAGTTCTGTAAGGCATGAACTCAAAGTAGAGCCTTTCGTCCGTGTGGAACATTGGGAGGGCACTTCATCTCTCTGAGCTGCAGTTCTGTCATCTGTAGAACTGTAACGATTCTCTTTATTCAAAGCTAGGGAAATTGAATACGATTTATATTTAAGGCTTGGCATAATGACTGAAAAAAAGTACTAAATAAATGTTAGTTCCTACTATTGCTATTTTTACATAAGAAAAAGGAAAAGTGAAAGTCTTATCTTTCTAACCTTAGTGGCTGCTATAGAATTTTTTTCAGAGTGGATATTTGATAAATGTTTGTTAAATGAGTAACAACTTAGAATAAATACCAGTTGGCACGTTGCCTTTTCTGGTTTTAGTGAGATATTCCAATCACAGTAAGCATCCATTAGAGGCAGGGTTATTTGATTTGTAATTTCTTCTTCCTGTAGGTTTGCATGCCTAGAGTTCCTTACATAGCAGTATGCAAAACAATATATTTCAAGATGGTGGAAGACCATAAATTATAATAAATTTTATAAAAGACAAATTCTAAAGTAGAATTTGTCAGAATGTATATTTTGTGTATTTAAAGTGGAGAGCTCTATAAATATTTATTAAGTTTACTTGTTCTGGATCTGAGTTCAAGTTCTGGATATCCTTATTTCACTTTATATAGTTGTATCTGTAAAGCATATAAATCCAAATATAATGTAGCATAGCATGGTATTGAAGAACAAAATGGTGGATATAAGCTAAAGATTAACTCAGTTAAATTAAAACATGTAGTAGTGACATTGAGCATTTGCTATGTGCTATGAAGTTCAACAAGAGCTGTGGGGTAGCTTAAAATATAAGACATGACATGAGCTTAGCCCTTCAGAGTGCCCCTCGAAGCTACCTATAATATTTTTTGTTATTTAGTCATTTTTATATGCATTAATTTACAAATTTACTAGAAATTTGCAATGTGCCAGCACATTGCTAGGCACTGAGTATACAGTAATAACAAAACAATGTTTTTGCTTTCAAGGAACTTCTACTCTTGTGGAGGAGTGTTGGAATTCACTCAGAATGGCTTTCAAAATGCTAAGAAAATATCAGAAGATTAGATATTTAGAAAATATCAGAAAATTAGAAGATTATAGTCTCAAACCTTTTGGAAGGCCAACAGGTTTTAATGGAATGGACTGAAGGCAGCCAGCCAGTTTATTACGCTAGAATTTTAGGTTACAGGTTAAAAGATAGGGGCAATAAAAGCTTCCCCAGTTAAGTCTGTTTACCCCACATCTCTTTGTCTCTACTCTGTTGACTCTTGTAAACTTTGTGCTGGATGGTCCTCTCAGGGGGAGGTCGAAGGGGATTTGCCCATTAATGGTATTTATTCTGGGCCCCAGAACCAAGACCTTTTATTATTCATAAAACCACTCTTTTAATCATGTTAATTATCTACAAATATGTTGACTTAGAACCTCTGTTATTAAATCTATACTGAATAAATGTGAAGAGGTACAGGGAGTCATGGCTGCTTAGCTGCAGTCTCCCTCTGAAAGCAGTTGATGGCCATCCCTAGCCCACTCAAATTCAATGTACTGGGTGTAAGAGTGCATTCATCATTTAGTCAGGGTCTGCAGGACAGACCTCCACAGGTGGTGATCAACATCTCTGGTGGTGACCCTGATGTGACTGAGGTCTCAGAGGGGATAGGCCTCTAAACAGCTAATTAAATGAAATGTTTTAAGTCTTATAAGAATGAGGTGGAACAGAATGTGATCAATCATAGGAAAAATTGAACATGACCGGTAATGTGTTTGGTAGGAGTTCACAGATGGGAAAATTAAGTATCTTGAAAGATGTTTCTAAAGCCTACACTGTAGATTACAATAAATGATATTAAGATAATTGCAAGTTGGCTGGGTGTAGTGGCTCACACCTGTAATGCCATCAGTTTGGGAGACCAAGGCAGCTGGATCACCTGAGATCAGGAGTTTGAGACCAGCCTGGCCAACATGGTGAAACCCCATCTCTACTAAAAATATAAAAATTAGCCAGGCATGGTGGTGTGCACCTGCAATCCCAGCTGCTTGGGAGACTGAGGCAAGAGAATCACTTGAACCCAGAGTCAGAGGTTGCAGTGAGTTGAGATGGCACCATTGCACTCCAGCCTGGACAAAAAAAGCAAAACTCCAAGTCAAAAAAAAAAAAGATAATTGCAAGTCAAGTGGCAATAAATATCATCAATGAATTTAGAATAGCTTTTAAAGAATAATATTATACTTATTTAAGTAGATGGAAAGGATGATATCATTGGATATTTTAATTTTTTTTTACGTTGAATTCTCCATTTTTACTATCCATCTGCCAAATGAACTATGCATGTCCTTTATTTTGTGTCATGATTCAAAGAATCTAAGTGAGAAAAATCTCAAATCTTATTTGAATAAGCTTTCCACTATTTACTGTCCAGGAAGCATTGCTGTCATTTGGTTTCTAAAACTTGGTCTTCCTTTTCTGTTTGAACACTGGCAGTGATTGGGTTGCTTACTATCTGCCTTTTTTTTTTTTTTTTTTTTTTTGTATTTAGCAAAAAGTAATTCTCGTTTATTTCTCCTAGATTTCTCTACAGTTTGCATAAGCTATTTGGTCTTTTCATTCAATAGCCTTTCAAAACTTTCAGGTACTACTCTTGTATTTACAAAGTCCTTTGTTTTATAAACAGTATAAATGCATAAATACACATGTACTAAAAGTATATATTAAATAAAAGCATCATCAAGTTCTTCAACTGTATCTCATATGGCATAGTTTCTAGTTATTTGGCCATTTGAGGAAGAGAAATAAAAGTACTAGTAATATTTTTATCTTGTAGCAGAAATGGATTTAAAACTCTTAGTAAGATCTTGAAATATCTGGTCATATTTGCTGATGGCTCTCCTTAGAATAAGGTGTTCGATGTGTCTCTTTGACCCCAGTTCTTTTTATTTTCAATGTTTATTAATATTGGTTGTTAGAATCCTCCATTTCCTATTATAATTACTTTTTGGTCTTTTTACTCATGATTATAGTAAGCTGGTTTCCTAGAAAGAGGCTTAAACTCAGTTCTGTGTGTGTTACTTCTCTAGACCTGTATTACTTCAACTGTAAAATGAGACACGATTAGCTAAATTCTTTGGCTTTAAAATTCTGACTCCACAGATCTATGCTCTATGTTCTCACTGCAACAACTGAGGGCATTGGAGGTAACTATTATTTTTGCTGACCATACAGTATCTTTTGAAATTAAGCAACAATAAAGATTATTCCTTGTTGAAGCAGTAATCCTGATCTTTGCTTTTGGCTGAGATTCAGTGGTGTGTGTGTAATTTATTGCAGCAGAAAAAAGCAGTAAGGGGAGGAGGAAAGCCAACACGACCTTGTGAAGAGGAGCACAGCAATTGTGCTGTTCACATGAGAGAGAAAAATAGGGACCAATAAACACCACTTCTTAGAGTAATGGATACCAAAGAAAAGGAAAGGGGATCGTTGATAAATAATGGGGCAGTCCTACTATCTCTTACCATCCTTTATTCTGTTCATGACACGAATGTAGCCTCATAAATTACCTTCTAAAGCTGAAAGTGTTTTTTTTGAAAAGACATTCATCATCTATGATTCTGATTCCCTGTGCTGAAATGAATGGAATCAGTTGCGTACCCTGTAATAATGCTGCATAAAAATTACCTTTTGAGACCATAACCTTTCCCAAACAGCATAATAATTGAAATGCTATCTTGCTGCATGGCAATTGAGAGAATCTCACTTTCCCTTCTATTCCACATAAGACCTCAAAATCTCTCAGTGATATGATGAATAAATAAGCTTCATACCTCAGTTTTATCTTCCCTTCTCTGACCCAGCTAATATATCTCAATCATTCAGATCCTCAAGAGTAATGTGCTATGATATTATTTGATAAATTAAAAAATTTTCAATTTTGCCTATTTTTCAAGAACTTTTACATGAAAGGTTGTATATATTTATACATATAAGTGCATACATGTACAACATTAAAGGCATATATATGCAGTAAATACATATATGCATAAATGTATACACATGTAAATGACAGTTTATAGTGTCCACTATTGTTTAAACACTTCATACTTCATATGGTAACTCATTTAAACTTCGCAATTCATAATAAGCATAACTGCAAATTACAATAAGACATCATTATCCCCATTTTATAGGTGAGAAATCTGAGACCCATGAAGTGATACAGTCACACAGTAAAGGGATTGAGGAAGCAATTTGCCTGCAGTGGCATTACTCTTATATTATTGATTATTTTTATATTGCCATATAAATGTATCCCATAAATCAACATACTTAATATCTGCTTCTTACATATGAATCTACTATAAAATTATTAAAGTTAACGAAATGTAATGTTACATTGGGTAATAAAAAGGGGGTAGAAAATGCTGGAGGCAATTAGTTTCTATGAAAAATTTAAAGCTTAAAAACTAAAAATTAAACCTTGGCTTCTAAGAATTCTACTTTCTTCTAATATCTCATTTTTAGCACATCTTGGCTGTACTTATCATGGTGAAGAGTAGGAAGGAATAATCTGTTACTTACTGAAGTCTTTCTATTTTAATATCAGGCATATCTAAGGAGTCCAGTAGAGAGTAAAATACAATTCTTAATTCTCCACACAGTTCACATTCAATCTTTTAAAAGTTTTCTTAGAAGAAGGTGGGGTGTGAGTGGAAGAGTAAAGAATGATTATATTATACAAAAAAAATGGAAGAAGGAAGAGGTGATAAAACAAAATGTACTTGCAAATCCATGACATAGTAAGTCATGTCAAATTGAAGTGATCATCTAAAGATATTTTATCTATTAAGAATACAAGCAGGTGCTAGCAAAATTTTAGTGTCTTGCCACACAAAACACTCAATAGTTTATCTTTAGTTAATTAGATCTATGTTTACTGTCTTATATTTCCATCTTCTAGGATCCAAGGGAAAGTATGGCTTATGAAAACACTCAAATAAACACAAGTACCCTGATGTGAGCTCATCTCTAGTTCAATAGATACAAGAAACATAGCTCAGACCAATTGAAAATACAATCTCTGGCCCAAGAATGGGATTTTAAGCACCTCTCCAGGTGATGAGAATGAGCACTCTGAGTTTAGAGCCACTGCTTTAGATATTGTAACTCCACTTGCAGCTAGGATCCAAAGTCAAGAAACTTGAACTTACTGTGAGAAAAGGCAGAAGACTTTGAAGGAAACATTGGCAATCTGCCATCTGCATAACCTCTGTGACATTGTGCAATCTCTACCTGGCTTATCTCCTTAATATCATTTCATGCTCTTCTCCCACCCCTTTATTATTGTCCAGTCACTTTAATTATAAATTCATCAAACATGCCAAATACTATCATGCCTCAGGGATTTCACACGTATTAGTCTCAATTCCTGGAATCCGCTATTCCCTACTCCTTGCCTGACAAGTGTGGTAATTTATTATTGTGCCAATTTAGATAAGTGACAATCACATTTCTCAGAATTCTTTTCCTTGCCTTAGTTCCAAGTTAGTAATGGATATAAGAGCTCTTTGAAATGAGATCTGAAAGGCAGAGTGGAGTGACAGATATATTATTTTCACATGTGGAAAGTTGGTGCAGGGGAACTGTGATGCAGGTAACATCGCAGTTCACACAGTTTTGTTCTCATTGCCTAGCTCACCTTGTTAGCAAGGAACAACAGTTGAGCCTACAGCTTCTTCAGCAACTACCACCTCCTCCTTTGATTACTTCAACTCCTGGACTATGTACATGTGGATCTCCATGGCAAGGGTCCAAGTTAATCCTGAAGTTCATATGAATCATTGAGGTTGATAGCCTGGAGGGGGTGAGATACTGGTGCAAGTTTCAGTCCATTCTCACCTGTTCCAGGCTCTCCTCCTTCTCCCCGCTTCACACCCATGTTCCCTTCCCAAATTCTTGCTCAGCTGACTTCAACCTCCAGGACCAGATGTAAAGATGGAAGCCTTATATAGACTATTTAATCATTCCCCACCATTATGTGAGCTCAAATATCTATGAAAAATATCTACTTATCACTCCTAGTGATTCTATTTCTTCAAACAAATTCTGACTGAGAGATCTAGCTTCTCTTTCTCCCTTAGGGTTTAAAGCAAATATCACTCCTCAGGGGTCTTCCCAGAAAACACTATCTAGAATGTAGTCCTCTTTTTATTTGCCTAGTTAAATTCTATCTTAGCCTCTTGTTTATTTTTTCCAAGAACTCATATATATTTTATTAGTGTATGCTTATTTGTTGTTTGTCTGTCCCCCTCATTGCAATATAGATTCTGTAGGGGAAGGAGTCATTCCTGTCCTCTTTATCATTTCATCTCCAGTGTCTTCCATGATTCCTAATACACACTGAATGTTCCAGAAACATTTTTGTATACATGATATGATTGAAAAATAAATAGACATACATTTTGGAAAGGTAGCTTTGAGAACCTGGAGAACAAATAATTTAAGAAGAGACTTGTGGCTGGCTAGCCAGATAGGGAACTAGTTAAATTGATACAGGCCTGAAATAGTGTAAAAATGAGGGGGAAAGTTATTTTTTAAATGGACCAAAAAATGCTAGATAGAATTTGGCTGCTCTACGAACAAGTTTATGAGAAAGAAAGAAGAATCAATATGACAGATTTCTCACAGGTTACCAGGGGAATGTTGATACTTCAATAGATTAAATACAAAGAACAAGTTTTAAGGTGTAGACATTGAGTTTGAAGTTTTCAGTTCAAATGAAAATTTCTGGCTAAAAGTCCGGAATAGGGACACACCTAGATTTATAAGATAGTGATATTTGAAGCCATGACAATAGTTAAGGCTATCTAAGTAGATTGTGGAAGGGGGTTTAGAAGAGGTCCAAGGAATCCTTAAACATTTGTGATGGGAGGATGGTGAGCAAAGACATAAAGCATAAGGAATTGAAAATTATTTACAGTTTTAAAGTACAAACTGAAATTGTTTCATATCAGATAACTGCATTGATACTAAGAGTAGACAGAGTCCCACACATCATTCCTCTGAACCAGGAAGCACAGAAACCAACCAGACAATAATATGAGCATTTAAAAGTCTCTATCTTCTTGTCCTATTTTTATCAGCTCTTCTACTAAAATTCTAATTGTAAAATTCCACACTGGGGTGAGAAACACTGCATTGCCTGCAAAGAGTTTTGAATTTTCTGCCTTATGAAGAAATTGCCCCTGGTTGAAAACTGGGGGCAATTTTGCTTTCCAAGGTATATTTGGCAATACTGGGAGGCATTTTTGACTGCTATCAAATCTCCTGAGTAGAGACCAGGATGCTGCTAGACGTCCTACAGTGCAGAAGACCACAGTCTCCACTCCACAGCAAGACTATCCATCCCCAAATTTCTGTAGTATTGAGGCTGAGAATCACTGATCTAGAAAAACATTTTGCAAATAATTTTTTGAAAGATTATTTGCACAAGTTCCATGGAATATTAATAGATTTTGTGCATATACTTACAAACACATGTTCATAAACAACTATGTGGTCAAACTGATTGTGAAAAAATCAAACAGCTTTATTTACTCCAGTATTCCTCATAGTCTTAAATATATTAATAGACATTTTAAATATCTTAAAAATGGTATTCTGCCTCTCCTGTTTCCCATACTTAGTTGACCTTGGACACTGTTTCTGATGAAATACATTGAGAAACTAATGTTCTCAAAAAAAATCTTTGGTAGACACTATTTTGGAGTCTAGGAATGGAATTTAGAATATAAAGGACACAATAATAGGATTATTGTTTGCTAAACAATGTACTAAGAGATAAGCATTGAGACCTGTATCTAATTTCAGATCTGACCTATTAATCCAAGAAATTAGTTGCAGAGCGCTTTAACTAGGGGCCTACTTATTATCTAATAAATAAAATCATGTAAATTTAAGAATGTATGAAAATTTAAAAATATAATATCTGTGCTATAATATTTGTAGAAAATCAAACTGAGAAACACATAACATAAAAAATAGAAATCAAATCAACACATTTAGACAAAATATAGTACTTACATCAAACAATATAAATTAAATTAACCATTATACTTAAAATAAAAAGATTCCAGATTAAATTTAAGATAGTATTCAAGCTATATAGGAAAAAATACTAAATAATGTGTCCTGCATTTACTTGGCATCTCTATAAATATACAGCCAATTTAATCACTGTCTAAAATCAAGGACCAGATTTTATTGCATTTTAGATTTATTCTGACATTCGTGAATAGACAGAAATATCATCATCCCTGGTTCTTTGTGGGGTATTAGTTACAGAAAGCCCCAGGATATCAAAATCCCTCCCTGATGCTCAAGTCTCTGACATAAAGTGGAATAGTATTTGCATATAACCTATGCACATCCTTCTGTATACTTTAATTCACCTATAGATTACTTATAATACACTTTTATATTGTAGCTGCAGCATCATATTATAATCACTACTTTTTAAAAGCAGAGCATCTTATTTGTCAAATAATGCTGTCTCTTAGGCCTTATTTCTACTTGGGAAACAGTGGTGGACCACTGGCTAGCAAATATATCAGTAGACATGGAGATTTTAAAAATGTGTAACAAGTTTAAAATATTTTGAAGATGTTGTGTTGTAAATTTTTTTAAAGAAAATATATCTGGAAATAATTCAAAGAGTACATCAGTAAGTGATGATGCTGCTAAATTGTCTGAAAAATAGGGTATGTAAAGAGACTAAAAATGATGGTTGGCTTCTGAAAGAGAATTCTGAGGAATGAGTTACTGAAAAATCTGTTTGAACCAAAACCAGAACATGTAAAAATATACTTAACTTGTACCAAGAGATAAGGTTAAACATAAAAATGAACTGTGTTTTCTGAAGTTGGCACTTTTATAGCATCTTGAGGGCAAGTGTTTCAACTCCTCTTAGATGTTGAATTATATTTAATGCTGCTTGGATAAAAATAAAAGATATTATTTATTTTTATTTATATACACACTTCTATGATTTTAATAAATGTTTCTTTCAATGTTTGTTGTAAAAAGTGGTTAAATTAAAACCACATGCAGCAATGGCAGAGTGAAAATATATCAAAAGATTTTTCAAGGATGAACGTGGGTGTTTGTGTGCATAAGGATAGGGTATCATACATGGAGGAATTACTATAGTTCAGTGCCAGTACCGCAGTATTTTAGGCTCTAAAACCTTTTTATATACAGTTTTATATAAGCCTATGTGTAGGAGTAGTGGTTATCTTTTTGACAGGCTAAAATTAGCCAAAGTGAGAAGACTGATGCATAAGATCCCACTGCTAATACGTTAATTGACAACAGGGCATGTGCTGGCACATATGCAGAAATTTAACTTAATGAAACATTCTTTCTAAATCATTAATAATCAGTGCAGAGAAAAACTATATTGTTTGTTTGGTGAGTATTAAAATTTTGAGAAATTGAATTCATGCATTAAGCAGATAGGCCAGTTTATACTGTGGTAACATATTAAACCCAAACATTTCAATGACTTAACATAATAAAGGCTAAATACTGTCTTGGAAAGGTAGAGAGTTATAGGAAAGCTCTCAAAAATTCAGTCTGAAAGTTACATAGAACTCTTGCTGAATACAATGGCCCAAACAGGTCACATAGAATTGCCCAATCAGAAGAAGTCTAAGAAATGTGAAAATGCTTTCAAATATTTGGTGAGTTGTGGTTGACTCTGCTCTGGTTAGATCAGTTGATTATGTAATGGCATAGGTTAAAATAGGCTTCTGTGACAATTTCTCAAGTTGTAAGGGATTTGTCATTGATCTGAACAGCTTAAAGAGGGGGTCTACTTCTCTCTCTTTCAAAGAGGTCTAAAATGGACTTTGTTTACATTTTATTTGAAGTTTCACTTTTTCTGTGATACAATATCTGACAACCCCATTTTTAGTTTGACATAGTCAGTTTAATATGTTTACATTTAAAAACAGTTTAATGTCAGCTGACTTAGAAGGCACTCTATATCTTTAGTCTTTGCTATTTTAGTTATACTTTCAACCGATCGATTAGTATTTTTTAAAGAAAAATCCAGAGTTGAGAATATAATACTTAAAAATTGCATTGTCTTAATAACCAAATCATTTTAACTTGACTAATTACATGTTTAATAAATAATTATTAAACTTCAAGAAAATTGGTCAACTGAATTCATTCTTTCAGGGGTTTTAAGATACAGTTTAGCCCACTTCGGTTAATTCTATCCATAGAACTAAGAATGGTAGGGCATTTGGAAAAAAGTAGTTATATGAGCTGTTCAAGGTATATGTAAAACAGGAAGTTTGATGAGTGTATGTTACTTAGGGGATAATATGAATTATTGTATACCACGTTAAAAGAAGCATAGAAAAAAAAACTGCTAAAATAGTCACCAAACTGTTTGTATCCGTGGATGCAATATAATATATTTTTTAATATTTACTCTTTGTACATTAGAAAAATACATTATTTTCTTAATCAGAAGAATTAATAAGCAATATTTAAAGAGAAAATTGATAAATTTGACTCATAAGAAATTACATAAAATGATATTAAACTTAGGTTTGAGGGGCAAACTTTGAGTAGTCTTATGATTCAAAGACAAATAACTCCATGGAAACAGACCAAAGAAAAACTCTGGGTAATGACCCAGGAAGCCAGGGTTGCAGTGAGCTATGATTGTGTCATTGCACTCCAGCCTGAGCAACACAGGAATACCCTGTCTCAAAGAACAAAAACAAAACAAAACAAACAAAACAAAAATTATCTGTCTCAGGATTGCACTTTATATTCTACATATTAGTTATCTATTACTGTATAAGAAATTACCTCCAAATCTGGCATCTTGAATAACAATGGTCATCTCATAGTTTTTGTGGGTCAGGAACATTAAAGTGGCTTAGCTGGGTGGTTGGAGACAACATCCCTCATGCATTTGGACAAACCATGAACTGGGAATGCAGTCTCATCTGAAAATTCAAATGGGAGCAGATGTGCTTCCAAGCTCACTCATGTGATGGTTGGCAGGCCTAAGTTTCTCAGTGGCTGTTGGCAGAAGATTTAAGTTTCTTGCCACATGAGCCTCTCTGCAGGTTTCCATAGTGTACATTTGTAATGGCAGCTGGCTTTCCCCAGAGAAAATCATCCTAGAGAGAGGATATACATAGACAGAAGCTGGAGTATTTTTATAACTTAATCTTAGAAGTGATATACCATGGTTTTTTACTGCATGCTATTGGTAACGATTTACTATAAATTGTATTCAAATATTATTACAGAATGTATTAAACTAGTATAGTCATGGATGGCAATAGACAATTGTGAATAACAGAAAACAAAGATCGTCGAGTGCCATTCTAAAGACTGGCTAACATATTGCTCTTTTCCAGCTGCCTTTTACCCATAATAATTATCATTTTCTCATAAGCCAAATATACATTGATTCATTTACTGCCTTCCTTTTACTAGAATATGGGTAAAGATCTGGGTAGAAACCTTGTTTTGTTTGTCACTAATGTTCAAAACACACATGGCATACAGTAAACGCTCAAGAAATATCTATTGAATGGCTGGAAGAATGAAGGATAGATGTATCTTTATAGTACATATTTGGGGGGTTGGTAGGTAGCAGAAATTTAAAATTTTTATTTAGTTGAATTCATATTTTGATCATTTTATCTATTTATTTTATCCAAAAACTTAAATCTTTTTTGTAAAGTTTGTATCTGTGGCATGAATAAGTCATTTAGGGAGGGGAAGGAAAAAAGAGATGGAGATATCTATGTAATTCCTCAATCCAGGTGTGCAGATAAAAAATATCGTATGTCATATTGGAAAGATGTCAGTACATATACACATGTACACACTTATAATTTTGTTATATATAAAAATAATTTGAAAATATCTATGGTATATTTGTTAGCTCCACTTCAGAGGCTATTTTTGAAAGAGCAGAGGAAAACCATCTTCATATTTATTGGACCATGCATTTTCAGCCAAAGAGCAATTATACTTCTTAATATCACTAAGCACATTACAATGCTGAAGAGAAATATTGGTGGAAATTATAATTTAAATTGCAGTAAAAACTCCGAAAAGTCAGCATTATTAAAAACTGCTGAAAATTCAAAATCTAAATAGGTGACTAAACAACTAGCTTAAGGAAAAAAAAAAATAGAATCACAGACTAAAGAAGACACTGAATGTTAATAATTTTAGTTTTCAAAGAATAGTCTCTGAAGTTATTCCAAGCATTTCTGAATAATTTAAAATACATGGGCATCTATTGAGATGAATCTTGTATCCAGATCTGATAAAGAGTGGATATGTGCCTGGCCTGTACCTATTCTTTTTGCTCAGTGTCTATGTTGTTTTGCTTTTTAAAATGTTTTAAATATGATGGCTGATATTATCTACTAGTTTATGTTCAAGTGAGGAAAAGTTAATTTGAGCACTTTTTGCTTTTCTCTTATGCATTTGAACTTTTTCTTGCATATCTGGCCAGCCTTCATTGTCAAGGACTCAAACAATATCACTACTTCTTTTTCTTAAATTTTAGTTCTTCGGTTTCTTAACTAAGGGCCTTCTTACTTCCAAATAACACATAGCATCATCTGAGACCTATTAAGAGTCAACTTTCAGTAAATACTACACACCGGAATAACACAACCTACCTGCCCCACTACCTCATGTTTATTTACGCCTACATCCTATGTTTCTGGACAGTGGTAGGATGACTTTCCTAGTCCTGATTCTACTTTTACTTAACAGTGTGTTATAAATGAAAGCATAGCACTCAGTCTTCCTTGTATTCAACCGTTTTCTTAATCAAACTTACTGATTATTTCCCTTAATAAGACACTGTTGGATGGTTCCCATTTGTAATTTGAAAGATATACAGAGGTTATAACTTTGAGGTCAAAGATGCTATTAAAAATCCCTGCCCACCTTTTCATGCAGTTATGACACAGAATTCTTGGGATGTTGCCTTGCCAGCCAAAACTTCTGCACTGGTCGTACCTTCTGTCTGAGTATTGCTTGGGCCTGCTAGGCTCAATCCACCCAGTCAGCCCCCGCAGGGCGAACTCAGTTCACACTACCGCCTGGATTTCATGCCTGCCAAGGGCAAGCCAGGCATAGAGCAAGCACAGGGATCCACCCACTGTCCACAGCCAGATGTGCCGGCTGCAGCAGGGTGGGCAGCTCCCACAGCTGAATAGGTGCTGGCTCTGTGCAGCTGGACCAGGCATACCATAAGCAGATTCCATTTCAGGCACCAGGGAATGTGGTGGCGCCTGAAAGCTTAGCGATATTAGAAGCTGTGGAGACTCAAGGACCGTGTAGCAGCCCTGGCTCAAGAAGCCCTAGGTCTGGCCTCTTCAGAGGGCTGCAACTAGCTTCTCTCCTTCTTGTTACCTGCAATTTGGAGAGTGGTGTGTGTGTTTCAGCTCTGTTTGTGTTACAGTTTTCTCTTTCAGCCCCCTCTTTGGCAGGTCTCGAGTTCTTGTCCTGCATCCAGGAAGAATAAGATACACAGACAAGGCCGGGCGCGGTGGCTCACGCCTGTAATCCCAGCTCTTTGGGAGGCCAAGGCGGGCGGATCTCGAGGTCAAGAGATCAAGATCATCCTGGCCAACATAGTGAAACCCCGCCTCTACTAAAATATAAAAAATTAGCTGGGCGTGGTGGCGCGCGTCTATAGACCCAGCTGCATGGGAGGCTGAGGCATGAGAATTGCTTGAACCCGGGAGGCGGAGGTTGCAGTGAGCGGAGATCGTGCCACTGCACTCCAGCCTGGCTCCTGGTGACAGAACGACTCTGTCTAAAAAAAAAAAAAAATAGACAAGGAGAGGGTGAGCAAAGCAAAGAGGAGCTTCATTAAGAGACAGAATGGCTCTCAGGAGATGTGAAGTGGGTAGTTTCTTTCCACAAACAGGCTGTCCAGATGAGTGTCCAGTTCTCAGTGGAGAGGAAAACCACAGTGGACAACTCCTTCCTGAAGCTGGTAGTCTTGACATCTCTGTGAGTCTGGCTGAGTCCAGGTTTTTACGGACTTCAGAAGGGAGGAAGCGCTTGCTGATTGGTCCATGGACAGCTATGGACGGGCCCAGAAAAAAACACAGTAAGTTATCACTCCAGGCTGTTGACACCACTAGGAACTGACAACCCAAACCCCATGCTTCAGCTGGCTTAAAGGTGAGGCTTCAGCAGAGATGCACCAGTTTTCACAAAGGAGCCTGTCTGCCTCTAGCTGCCATCAATCAGTTTTGTCTGTGCTGTTGATGGGAACCTGCAGGCCTGCACTGAGCCAGCCTCCGTCTCTACTCAGCCTCTCTCCTGTGCTAGACACCCAAATTCCAGAGGGTGCTGAGAAAACAGGGGGCTGGTGTGTCAGTGCTGCCCCAAGTGCATGCACACATGGTCAGGTTTTGACATCATCCAGGAGGGGCCACAACTTTGTTCTGAAATTGGATCAGGCACTGGACTTGAGGAGAGGCCAGGCAGCAGGAGCAGGAACTTCTGAACCTGCAAGGGCAGCAAGATTCCCAGGCCCCTGGGAGTGCAGGGATATGTGGGTTCACAGCCAGGACTAGGTGGCTGCAGCTGGTTTCTTTGCAGCAGCCACTGCAGATGGGTAGCTGCTGCCATCAATCCTTCCTCTGAAGCGGTACACGTAACTGTCATTAGGATTCATGCCATTAGGGATGATGACCACACTTAACTGTTTCATGCTGACAGGAGGCATTGTTTTGGGGAAAACGCAATCAGATCTTTCTCAGAGGCCTGTCTAAGGATCCCTTGTAAAAAGAAGCCATCACCTGAGGCTTCCTGTTGCATGACCACTTGGTGTCAGATGGCCTCTAGGCAAGAAGAAACAAATTTTACAAGGATGATAAGTATGCAAAGAAAAAAATCTAGGGCCAAAGATACAGAAATAAGAAGTAAAATAGACTAATCATTCAGAAAACAGTATTGTGAGTAGAGCTGTTTCATCCTGGTGAAAGAAATTAAATCTTGTATGGGGGCAGTTAAACTTTAAAAGAGAAATAACTGTTTAGGGGAGTAGATAATCCCTTGATTTTATTTTCCCCAAAAAGAAACTTTTGGCTTATGGGAACCCTATTTACCCCCATTACCTGGCAGATTTACAGGATAATTGCCCAGAATTAAAATGTTGATCCAGATTTTTACTTTACCTAGCCCCCTTTTTTTTTCTTTTTGGTCTGAGTTGCAGTTAGAGATAGCAGGCTGGTTCACAGGGGTAAACAGTGTAAGTGTAAAATGCAGAGAAAAACTTCAAAACAACTACTTAGAACTTACCCAAGTTCTATAGAACCTATCCAGTTCCATAACTGATTGTAAACTATCTTTTGAACAAAATCAAAACAAGATAATTGTCTGTGAATTATAAAATGTCTCAGGTTATTTCACAGTCAAAAATGCAATCTACAAAGAAATTTGGTTATTTCTTCGACTTACAGTAACTTAATAAGGCTAATTATAATTGATAGCATATACTCAGACATTTTAATTTTATAAATTCCATACAATTTTGGAACACATGTTATTGTTTATTGAAATATAACCTAAAGAAAATTTGACCTTATTTTAATTTGGAAAATTCCATGTAACTAAACATGTCAAATAATCCTGTTTACCTCTTATTTGCATGTTTCTGTTTACCTCTTATTTGCATGTTTCTGTTTACCTCTTGTTTGCATGTTTCTGTTTACCTCTTGTTTGCATGTTTCTGTTTACCTCTTGTTTGCATGTTTCTGTTTACCTCGTTTGCATGTTTCTGTTTACCTCTTGTTTGCATGTTTCTGTTTACCTCATTTGCATGTTTCTGTTTACCTCTTGTTTGCATGTTTCTGTTTACCTCTTGTTTGAATGCTTCAGGGGCCCTCTGTAGCATCCCAAAATTAGGGGTCAGAAAAGATAATTTTAAAGCTGAAATTTGATTTTGGGAAGCCTATCAAATACATTAAAGGTTTAAAACACTTGATATTATAAAATAGAATTCCAGATTACCATAAGTAATTTATTTAGCCAAAGGATGATTCAACATCTTTTTTAAAAAGTGAAATCCTTTACTCATCACTAGGAAAGACTCAGCTTTTCAAATGATCTGTCTCTTGTCTTTTCCTTCTTTTTTCAGTAGTTTATTCACAAGGCAAACCGAAGTGTTTCATTATCCTTAACATTACATGAAAATCTTGTTCAAGAAAGGTAGATAGATGAATTTCACCCTTGCGTTAGTCTGTTATTAACATCAATCCCAATTTTTTAATGAAACTTTATAGAAAAATCTATCCAATCTCAATCGGTTTGACCATAAGGTGAGATTCTTATAAACCGTTCATAACCCTTAGCCAGTTTTTGTTAAAGATTAGATCAGTGCTTTAAGAAACTCTTGCTGTGCTTTTATTCCAATGCTCAATTTATGGAAAAATCAACGAATACCCTATTGAGTTTAGTCAATATGTTCACACACAGAATTTCTTTTATAATGTTAATTTTTACAAACCTTCTAGAACTTGTTTAAATCTTTAGCTTTATCTTATTTAATTTTTTGTGTGTGTGAATTTTTTTTTTTTTAAGGAGAGAAGGAGAGAAGGAGAGGAAGAAAGAGGAAGAAAAAGAGGGAGAGAGAACAGGAATATTGCTTTATTCTAAAAATGGGTATTAATAATGGCTGATCAATATTTTGTGTATTTAAAGTGGAGAATGTATATTTTGTGTATTTAAAGTGGAGAGCTCTATAAATACTTATTATGTTTACTTGTTCCGGATCTGAGTTCAAGTCCTGGATATCCTTATTAATTTTCTGTCTCGTTGAGTCTAAATCTCTTTATGGGTCTTATGTATCTGGGTGTTAGGATCCTTAACTCTTATTATTGCATTGATCCTTTTACCACTGTATCTTTGTTACTTTGAAATCTGTTTTATCAAATGCGAGAATTGCAACTCCTGCTTTTTGTTTATTTATTTATTTTTGCTCTCCATTTGGTTGGTAAATCTTTCTCCAACCCTTTGTTTTGAGTCTTTGTGTATCTTTGGATATAAAATTGGTCTGGATGTAGTATACTGTTAGATTTTGGCTGTATCTTTTGATTGGGGGATTTAGTTGATTTAAATTTAGGGTTACTGACGTTTGATGTTAACTGGCTATTTCATCCATTCATTGATGTAAATTCTTCTTTATGTTGATGCTCTTTACTTTTTGGTATATTTTTAGAAAGGCTAATACTGGTTGTTCCTTTCTGTGTGTAATGCTTCTCTCAGAAGTTTTTGTAAAGCAGGCCTGGTGGTAATAAAATCTCTGAGTACTTGCTTGTTCATAAAAGATTTTATTTTTCCTTCAATTGTGAAACTTTGTTTGGCAGGATATGAAATTCTGGGCTGAAAGTTCTGTTCTTTAAGGATGTTTAATATTGGCCCCCACTCTCTTCTGGCTTGTAGGGTTTCTGCTGAGAGATCTGCTGTAAGTCTGATAGGCTTCCCTTTGTGGGTAACCTGACCTTTCATTCTGGCTGCCCTTAGTATCTTCTCCTTCGTTTCAACCCTGGTGAATCTAACGATTATGTGCCTTGGGGTTGCTCTTCTTGAGGAATGTCTTTGTGGTGTTCTCTGTATTGCCAGGGGTTGAATATTGTCCTGCTTTGCTAGATTGGGAAAATTCTCCTGGATAATATCCTGAAGAGTATTTTCCAGCTTGGATTCATTCTCTCCATCACATTCAGGTACACCTATCAAACGAAGATTAGGTCTTTTCACGTAATCGCATACTTTTTGGAGAATTTGCTCATTCCTTTTAATCCTTTTATCTCTATTCTTGTCTTCTCGTTTTATTTCATTAAGTTGGTCTTCGACCTCTGATATCCTTTCTTCTGCTTGATCAATTCGGCTATTCAAACTTGTGCATATTTCACTACGTTCTCGTGTTGTATTTTTCAACTCCGTTAGTTCATTTATATTCCTCTCTATATTGTCCATTCTTTTTAGCATTTCGTCAAACCTTTTTTCAAAGTTCTTAGTTTCTTTACATTGGGTTAGAACAAGTTCTTTCAACTCCCAAAAGATTCTTATCATCCACCTTCTGAAGCCTACTTCAGACAATGGAACACAGTCCTTTTCCATCAGGTCTTGTTCTATTGCTGACGAGGAATTGCAATCCCCTGTAGAGGGAGAGGGGTTCTGATTTTGGGTGTTCTCGGCCTTTTTAGGCTGTTTTTTCCCTTTATTATGAATTTATCCATCTGTTGTCTTTACAATTACTGCCTTTCTAATTAGGTTTCTGAGTGGATGTCCAATTTATTGATTCCCAGTGCTGGAATCCGAGCAACCCACTGCGCCGGCCGAAACAGCAGCAATAAGAGTGATGGTGCTCTTCTTATTTAATTTAAAATAATTATTTAACCTTCTACACTAAGCAAAAATTTACATTCCCATGTCTTCTTATAGTCTGTTATTAAAAATACATTTTACTTTCCTTACACACCTTGAAGGAAAAATCTGTTTTTAGTAGTCTCAATAGATGTTAAATGTTAACTCTTAGCCATTTTTAAAATTTTAGTGTAAAACATGGTAAGTTATTTTAATTATGTACTAGGTACAGATAAGGTCTGGTCCTTTCCGGCATAGTTGGGGTCTTGGTTAATTTCATATATCCCCAGCCTTACCAAGCTGAAAAGAAGGTAAGTCAAACAATTTTCAAAAGCCAAAGAAGCAGTTCATGACCTTAAGGTCTTTAGAAACCCTAGTATCTGACCTGAATAATGTAGACTATATGTCGACATTTTGAAGATATTTTTATTTTACCAATAATCTTTAAAGCTGTTTTTTTTCTCAAAGATTAAAGTCATCTGAACAAAAAGCCATTACAGCTTTATTTTTCTTTAAAAATATTTGATGTAAGTGCATATTTTTCTTTAAGCCAATCAATGAGAGCTCTCTTTTTATATGAACACCACACATATGACAGCAAATTATATTGACCATATGAGACATCTGTGATTTACCTTACCATTAACTTCAAATTCATTCATTATTTATACAGTCAATCCAATAATCAACAAATATTCTTCTTAGAACTTTCTATTTTCAGGACTCAATATATGAAACTACCTCTGTTTTTGTGGAACTTATAGCTCTTTAACTGTTGAGGCAGACATTAATAACATAACCACGAATTTAACATTGCAACTACAGCAGAGTAAGGTCAGTGAAAAGAAGTCTCACAGTGTCATGAGACAAGGAAAGAACATGCTAGGATCAGGGAAGAGTTCCTGAAGAAATTAAACTTTGATACAAAGAAATAGAAAATAAACAGATAAATGAAGAGAAAATGAATCTAAGACAGAAGAAGGAACATTTAAAAGATCCACTGGTAAAGGTTGAAGCTAACGTGTGATTGAAAGAAGACCAATGAGGTAGAACATATAAACTAATAGTAATATAGAATAACACCACATTTTATTAAATTATTTTATTAAAAATCTTTAAGTAAAGATCGTGGCCTAATTAGAATTGTTTCTTGAACCAATTGCCATGGTAGAAATGGACAAGAGTTGATAAAGAGGGATAAATTTGCAGATTTTCCCTGCCATTGCCTTCACATGATTGAGATTGCTTATTCTAGGGAGCAGAATGTGGAGATAAAGAGGATGGATTCTAGATGTGTAAAAGATAATATCACAAGAGTTACTGATGGATATGGAAGATAAGAGAATATGATGTGTTAACAATTATTTATAGTATTCTATTTTGAGAAAGTGGATATAAGCTAATGTTATTTAGAGCTAAGTACCAATTACAAAGAATCAGGTTTTTTTGAAGAGTATATGAGTTTCATTTTGGATGTGTACGGCAAAAGTGATTTTCCTTGAATTATGTAATATTTCTTGTTCCTGGGGTGAAAGTGGTAGTGGTACTCAAGTAAGAGACAACAGGAAATTGGAAATAGCTTGGAATAGATGATAAGTGCCCATTTCTTAACAATAAGGTGGGGTTTTACTAGATGTAAGTTGAAGGATGATGGCAAGCATTTCACAAAGTGGTATTTGGGAATCTTGGATTTATGTAGCAAGAAGCAAAGCGGTATAGAGTTTTTTATTTTCTGGTGCAATAGCAGGGATTTGGAAGTGTAAAGAAATATAAATGGTTGAGACCGCTAAAATAATAAAAACCTTTTGGTCTGAATGTGGAATACTAGGTCTGTTTCAACCGTGAAAGATAGCAGGGTAATGTCCAGTTCTGAGATTTGGCTATGAATATAAATGGGTTGCACCTATTATTTTACACTGGCCCTCTCTTTTTCTAGCTTTATGACTTTAGGCAAGTGACATAAATTGTTGACACTTTATTTCCTGCCTGTAAAATGAGGATAACAACAATAGCTGTCTTAACAGACATGTGAGTTTCAAATGAATTGTTATGTAAAGTGGGTAGCAAACTACTAGTAACAGTGATTTCTCCATAAGGCTATTTTTATTATGTATAATATAGGTATTATATACAAAACTTTTACTCTTGGACATAGAATAAAATACTAGAATCACTTGTAATGGATATTTATTTTGTAAATCTTT
Source organism: Saguinus oedipus (assembly GCA_031835075.1). NCBI lineage: Eukaryota > Metazoa > Chordata > Mammalia > Primates > Cebidae > Saguinus > Saguinus oedipus. The sequence goes on from CM063185.1 coordinate 60,632,925, forward strand.
CCTTGGGAGATTAGAAAATAGTAATACTGTATGGCCCATAACAATTTCTCAATTGGACTAGAGTTCTACTAATTATAAATATAAAAATGATCATCTACTTTCCAGAATCATTTATTCAGGATATTTATGTATGTACACACTATAGTCTCCTCACACTGCAATTTGTTCTCATTTTTATTGAAATTCTTATTAAAAGTTAGAGGCCACTTGATATTTTTAGTACCAAAAAGCTCTCTTGTGAGAGCACAAGTAAGCTCACATTGAGTAGCCTCTTGACATATGAACAACGTGTTCTACAAATAAAATAGAAAGAAGACATATCACGGTACATAACTTACCAAGTCCAAATGATCTGTCACATGTATTGTCTCATTTAATCATCATAAGAAAGCTGTATAGTTGACATTAAGCCAAAGCAACAAAAAGAGAGAAGGCATTTGTCAAGTATCGTGTGGGCACAGCATTCATATCTAGGTATCCAATCCGGTTTCAACATTTGATTTAATGGTCACTAAATTTGACTTTATTTTTAAGAATAATTTGAACTGTCTTTGGTGGAGATTACGTGTAATTTATTCAAAAGAAAATTTGTTTTAATTTACGAAAGATCTTCAAGTGGCATTCAAATATCATTACATGTTCTTCAAGGAAATAAACATCCTGTATTGGAAACACACAGCATACATATTCGTAGACTTCAGAGTTAGTGCAGCAGAAATTAGAAAAGTTGAAAATGATATTTCTAGAAGTGCATTTGTGACAGATTGGGATTCCTCAAGACTAGAAAGTGGATGTCATAACATACCTATTGGAAAGATATTAAGTGATGACAAGTATGGGAACAGAAAATTGGTTAACTTAACATAAATTAAGGAGGAACTATATTAAAAACCCACTTACCAAGGATAAATGCTTATACAGACACACCCCATGCAAAATGAAAATAATAATTCCTTTAGTAGTTTATTTTGGTTATCATTTTAAGATACTACCTGCAGGCATCTGTGGGATATACACTGGCATTTATATTTAGATTAATTTCTCACCTAAAACAATGCATTTATAGTTTCCAATGTGTGGTTGTATTATAACAATGGTTGTTCAGTTACTTCATAGATAAGGATTAGTTATATAGTCTAACATTGCTACATCATCAACCACCCAAAACTCAGTATCTTAGCAAACAAACAATTTATGCTCATGAAATATGTGAATTCTCAGAGAGTCTTCTGATACAGGATATGCTTGGATAGGTGGTTCTGTTTCAAGTTGTAGGTCTGGTTGGGTTTAACTGAAACAGGTCTACTTTAGGTCATTCTGTGAAGGTAGTAGCTATCTAGTCGTGATGGTTAATTTTATGTGTCAACTACTTCTGGGCCATGGGAGGCCCAGCTACTTTGTCAAACAAACATTCTGAGTGTGTCTGTGAGGGTGTTTTTGGAGAACATTAACATTTAAATGCATATATCAATTACAGTGGAGTGCTCTCTTTAACATTTGTGGGCCTCATGTAATCAGTTGGAGGCCTGATTAGAACATAAAGGTTGATTCCTTCACAAGTAAGAGGGAACTCCTCCTGCCTGCCTGCCTTGAGCTGACAGCTATCTTTTTCTACCTTTGGACTGAAATGGAAACTTTGACTCTTCTCTCGTTTCAAGCTGGATCCAGGAAAGTGGATGGTAGTTTTCAGACTGGAAAGACACCATCAACTCTCCTGGATCTCCAGCTTGCCAATTGCAGATTTTGGGACTTCGCATCCTCCATAATCATGTGAGCCAATTCCTTATTATAAATCTCTGTTTCTCACTTTGTCTTTCTCTCTCTCTGTTTCTCTATTAGTTTCTCTACACACACACACACACACACACACACACACACACACAGAGAGAGAGAGAGAGAGAGAGAGAGAGAGAGATTGAGAGAGAGAGACCCTTTAGTTTCTCTTTCTCTGGGGAACCCAGAATCACTACTCAAGATGACAGGAAGATAAGAAAGAATTAAAAAAAGAAAAATATGAGTTTTATTAAGCAATAAGCACACTGATACTTCCATCTGCATTGAATTCACCAGAACAATCGCATGTCCAAACCTAAAGTCAAAGTTCAAGGAAAGATATAAGTATTATATAGCCAAGGCAAGGGTGAAGGTTTGACGTAATTTATTTATTACCACAATGAAGTCAAAGTTTTTCTATGAAGATTCTCATAAACTTTAATTTAACTTCTTTAAAATTAGCTTCTTTGTTAATCAGGATGATAAACCTGTGGAATTTTCTTTCTTTATATAATATGCAAGAATCAGAAGCAAAATTCAGAAAATCACACTATAAATGCCATTTCTCTTTAAAATGCAGAATTCACTCTTAAAATTCCACTGATGAAAACATTGCTGTAAAATTAAGGGATAGTAGATGCACTGGAGAAGTAGAACACCTCAAACCTGGGTTTTAGTTTTAGTAGATATTGTCAACATGGCATTTGACTATAGCTCCCAGTAGTATATTTTCAGATTCTAGTTAAACCTGGAAAATAAAATTTTCATTGGCCTTCACTCAAGTTTCAAAACATACATGAAAAATATTTAAATATGAAAGATATAGACAATGAAAGAGATATAAAAAATTCAAAAGTTTTACTTTATACTGTCAAAGAAAGCAAATATATGACATGCAAAAACAAGTAGAACATCATAAAAATGGGTGTTTAGAGAACAAGAATGAGATTTTAGGAGCTTAAATTATAATGGCAGAAATATAAAATTCAATATAAAACTTGAAAAATGATTTGAATAAAGCTTTTGAAAAATAGAAAAACAGCAACATAAAAGAGATGGAAAATAGGAAGTTAGAACATTTAAAACATTGACTCAGGAAATCCAATATAGTCTGCCAAGATTTCCAGAGGGGAAGAACATAGAAAACAGAAAGAAAGCCATTGTTAAATGATTAATATTTAATACAAGAATATTTTTGCCTTTCTCCAAAATTTTATTTTGTCCTTGTGAGATGCTGGGCAGGGGACCCATCCATGTCATGGCAGCCTTCTCACTTACCGAAAGTGTGAGATAATAAATGGCTGCTGCTTAAAGCTGCTAAACTTGTAGTAACTTGTTTATTGCAATTGAAAACTAATACACCATCTGAATTAATGCTTGTAATTATTGTGGTTTTGTTCTGAGAAAACAAATGTTAATAATTTTTAATCGCAATAAATATAATTTATATTTAATTAAATAAATTCAATATGTTTAATTAAGGAGTTGTAATAATGACATTATATTTACTTTAAAGTGAAAGCATAATCAATGCATGAGCAGTGTGATAATTTGCCTCTGTGTTTAAAAAGCTTTTTTGTCATAACAGAAAAAGCACTAAAATATCAGTCAATAACTGACTTCAAGTCTTGTGCTAGCTATGGGGCATGGAGCAGATCTCCTATTTTTTCTGCATGCTGTATTTCTCATGTTTAAAGTGGGATTTGTACTACTCTCTTTCTCTCATACAATATTGTGAAATTCTATTGCAATAATGTACACAAATGCACTTTGTAAACAATAAAAAAGTATGTAAAATTTAGGATTCTTACTAGACTGTTGCTAAAAAAATATCTTTTCTGTTTTATTAATTCAGAATCATTTTCATAATTTTACATTAATTAGGTTTAATAATCTAATATGTCTTTATCAAAAAGATAAGTGTATTAGTGAATGGATAGAGTAATAGATAGTTAAAGATATATTTATTTACTATAGAAATAATTCTGTTCCAGAAAAGATTTTAAATATATTTAGAAAACTTCTATTTCTGCATAAATGATGTTACAGAGTTAATATCAATGTAAACACCTAAAATCATAATAACCAAGATGTAATTTATATACGTTTTAAAAGCAAAGTTGCTCAACCAGCAAATTCAAGGTTACAAGGCTCTTTATATCATATATGTGGCATTATTAATTTTGCAGAGTCTCCAAGAGATGCTAAAAATAGCATGTCATTAAGTCATAGTTATACACAGAGTTTGCTGAGGTCTAGCTACTCACAAGTCTAAACTCACAAGGAAAAGATGAAGATATTAAAAAGCTCATTAATATAAATAATAGACTAAACAAAACAGATGTTGCTTTAGGCAGTACAATTATTGGTCAGTAACTTCTTATTAGCTGTCTAAGTTATCACTGCTTTTTTTTTTTTTTTTTTTTTTTTTAACCTTTGCTTCTTATCCTCTGAGCTAGTAATTCCCCTTTTATATCCTGGGTTCTTTCATTAATTTCTGGCATGCAAAATGACTTAGTAAGATTCAACCCAATCAATCTACACTTAAGAAATTTTACTAAACACTTTTGTAATAATATCGAAATGCTTTGTTTCAGTAATATTAGTGGCAATAATGATGGCTAACACTATTAAGTGCTTAGTCTTTGAAGTACTATTGCAAACAAATGTTTTGATACATTTAATTATTATGTAATAATTGCAAAAGGTATATGCAATTATCATTCTCATTTTAACTAGGAGGAAATTGAGTAAAAAGAGTTAGATGACGTGCTGTAGGTTAAAGAGCTGGAAAATTTGGAAGGTAAATTTAACTTAACCCAGGGCCCTCAATTTAACCTATAATTTTCATTCAGAAAATACTGAGCAGCTACTAGATGCCACATACTCTGCTGGTATTAAGGACAGAAGGAGACCTGAATTATACTCTTAATGGCTTAATATAGTAGAGATAATTCTGGAAATAAAATGTGGCAATAATTACAGAAAGTATGCCCAAGGACCAGGAAAAATATTTTTAAATTATTATATTTATTTATATCTTAAAATTACTACTCTGAAACTGAGACACAGAAATAACTAAGCAGAGAAAACGAGTTAAATTTACTAAGAACAATGGAACAAAACATGGCTTAAAGACAGGAACATTGTGAAAGAAATTTGAGTGATGTGAATTTTCCTATTATTCTGGCATCTGACTACCTGACTAAATTTACTTATTTTCAAATAAAATTTTTGTTGAAATATTTGTACTTCTACAAAAAAGATAAATTTAGAAAACATAAATTTCACTTAGGAAATTAGTTTGAATAAGAAATCTAACATTTTACTGTTTTTGAAAATGAGGAGTTGCTATGAAAATTATCTGGTATATATAACTACGCAAATTATTTTATCACTAATAAAAACATAAAAGCAAAACAGGCTAACAAAAACATAACCCCTAAAAGGTCCAAATATTTGTTTAAAATAATTTAATTAATATAGCTATTCAGTAAAAAAATTTAAAGAATATATTTATAATTCAAAGTAAAAGAAAAAAATGACAACTCTGTTAGTGATGATGTTGCAGTATTCCCCCTGGCTACTTTGCCAGCCAGAAATCTCTGCAGTCACTGCCACCTAAGCATGGGCTTTGCTCAGAGCCCACTGGTCTTCTTCTGCCTGCTTGGCTCAGCAGGCTGTGCTTGGCTGATGTCCTGGCGTCGATCCTGCACCTGCCACAGCTCTGCACTCAGCCCAAGGCTGGACTGGGTATGCCATGAGCAGCCTCCAGCTTGGGTACCGGCATCTAGGTGAAGGGAACTCAGTGGCAACTGAACCCTTGGAGATGCCAGCAATCACAGAGCCCCAGGCGATGTTAGAGCGCTTGGTTGGAGTGTCCCGAGATCTGAGGAGTGAAGAAACAGCACTTCACTCCTATAGCTTGGCAAGTGGGAGCATGTCATAGCTATTTTTCTCTTGTAGTCTGGCAAGTGGGAGTGTGTTATAGCTCTCTTTTATTCTCATCACCTGCAGCTTGGCACGTTCTGGGTTTGCATCCTGTGACCAAGAGGAACAAGGTGTGTGGGCACTGAAGAGTGTGTAAGGCAGAGAATAGTTTTATTGAGTGACAGAAGGAAAGCGCTCAGAGTGAGAGAGGACCTGAGAGTGGGCAGCCATCTGTGTGGCTGAATTCAGGGTTTTTATGGCCTTAGAATGGATGTGCTGATTAGTCCATCAGTGGTCTTTGGAAATAGCACCATCTTATTATTAAAAGGCATCATCCAGAAGAACTAATCAAGAAAGAGAGCCTAAGATGGGGATAGAGTCTCTCACTTCTGCCATTGTACTAGACAGGATTCTCTAGAGGGACAGAACTAATAGGATAGATGTATTTATAAAGGGGAGTTTATTAAGGAGTATTGACTCATAGGATCAAAAGGTGAAGTTCCACAATAGACTGTCTTTAAGCTGAGGAGTAAGGAAGCCAGTCCAAGTCCCAAAACCTCCAAAGTAAGAAAGCTGACAGTTCAGTCTTCAGTCTGTGGCCAAAGGCCCGAGAGCCCCTGGCAAAGCGCTGATCTAAGTCCAAGAGTCCAAAAGCTGATGAACTTGGAGTTTGATGTTTGAGAGAAGAAAGCATCCAGCATGGGAGAAAGATGAAGCCTGGAAGACTCAGCAAGTGAGCTCTTTGCATCTTCTTCTGCTTGCTTCATTCTAGCCATGCTAGCAGCTGATTACATGGTGCTCATCCAGATTGAAGGTGGGTCTGCCTATCCCACTCCACTGACTGAAGTGTTAATTTCCCTTGGCAACACTCTTGCAGACACACCCAGAAACAATACTTTAAATCTTTCAACCCAATCAACTTGACACTCAGTGTTAATCATTATAGTCATGAACTCCATCTGGAACTAGCTTTCAGCTTTCAGGCTTCAGTCTGTTTTTGGCTTGAAGGTTGAGTTACACTGGGGACCTGTCTCTCTCTGCCTATTTGTCTCCTGACACTCTCAATGCTCAAAATCACATATAATAAGACAAATTTATATTTATACTTACACTAACTCGATCCAATTTTTTTTTACCAATTTACTCACAAAATTTCAAACGGCTATGACTATTAAAACAGGCATTTTCATATAATGCTGACAGAAATATTTACTGGTATAATCCTTATGGAAGAAGATTTGGCAGTAGCTTTCAAAGTTACAAATTACAAAGATATGAACAGAAAAGATAAGAACTACAGTAATAATACAAGATTATAACATACAAGCCTTAGTCCAAGATATGTCAAAGTACATGAAGTGAACAAAATATATACCTACAAATATAGTAGACCTAAATAACTGAACTAACAAGGTCAATCATATACACGTGTGTGTGTGTGTGTGTGTATACATATAGATGTGTGTGTGTGTATATATATATGCATAAAATATTCACAAAAATTGGCAATATATTATGTCACCAATAACTTTCACAAAGTACAATGTGACAAAATTCTCTTGTTACAAATATTAAATGTAATATATTCCAGTAAGAATAATTTCTGCAAAGAAATTTTGAGATTATTCTGATTGAATTTGTTTTAGAACACATATTGAGACTTTATATATATTGAATACATACATGACTATATGTTTATATATATATATTGCTTTTAAGCACAGTTTTTAATGTGAGAGAAATGCAAGCATGAAATAGGAGAATGAAAGTTTTGTGATGAAGGATTGGAACTAAAGCGTATAATTATAAATTCATTGAATTTACAGCACTATCCGATTGGTTAAAAGGCATCATCCAGAAGAACTAATCAAGACAGAGAGGGTATGAATTAAGAAGTATTGACTCACAAGATCAAAAGGCGAAATCTCACAATAGACTGTCTTCAAGCTGAGAAGTAAGGAAGCCTGTCCAAGTCCCATTGGACTCACTGGATTTCCGGTATGCAGAGAGCTTATCATGGGACTTCTCAGCCTTTGTAATTATGTGATATAATTTTTCTAATAAGCCCTCTCTTTATCAATCTATCTATCTATCTATCTATCTATCTATCTATCTATCTATCTATCTATCTGTCTGTCTATGTATCTTATTGATTCTGTCTCTCTGGAGAACCCTGACTAATATAAATTTTGATACTATAAGTGGTTCCAGAAGAATCTAACTTTGAGAGTGAGTTTTTGCAATTAGTTTTGGGGTTTCTTGAGTTTAGTCTCTAATATTATTAGACTCTAAAATGCATATATATATGCATTTTAGAGTCTAATATGCATAGACTCTAATAAAATATATATATTTCCAATAGTACAGAAGTCACTGATAATCTGTGGCATGCCTGTTAATAGAGATATACAAAATATCTGCATTGGATACCTAAAAATCACTTATAAGGGGCATAGAATTTGGTGACTCCATAAATAAAACTTTCAAACGTTTATGAAAAACTAAGGAATATAATGATATTTAGTTGTTTCTAATGTCATTGCACAAAGTGATGACAGAAAAGGGAAGCTCAGCCCTTTGCATTTCCCATCACATCAATAGCCTAAAAGCTTCTATGTATGCCCTAAGTGAGAATCTATTTTCCTGTAGCCACAGTGTTGAAACTGCTGAAAGTCAAACATAAGCCTTCATCATGTAATTGGCAGAATTACAATGAAAATTAAGCTCTTAGCCTAGCAGGTGTATACTATTCAAGAGAGGCCATTGGTTGAAAAAAAAAAAAAACTGGTATCTTTTAAGTTGGCATGAGGAGATGTGAAAAGACCCTGATGAAGCTCAAAACACTAAACTCCTAAATTCTGATGGCTTTTTTTGTTTTACCAGTGAAAATGGTTTCCCTACCCACAGCAGAAATAACTTCCGCATCCACAATGATATCAGCCTTTCCACCACTGTCTTCTGGGATTACACCTGTATTGCCTGAGGAAATTATAATAGCTTCCCCTAAGTCAAAAAAGATAATGCTGATTTTCCTCAGGACCCACTAACATCACTCCTGTTTGCTACCATAACTATAACTAGATTCATGTTCCAGCAGGCTTCTAAAAGTGAAGTACAAACTGTGACTTATGAGGAAGTGCATATCACTTCAAAATAAACACCTGAGTTTTCTAAGTATGCAAGCAGAAATCTGGGGAACATGTGTGGAAATGGATATTTAGAGTCTGAAATAATAGTGGAAGGAACAGAAAGTTGGACTAGGCTGAATTAATTGAAATGGGCTCACTAAGCAAGGATTCTGCTTTAATGTTGCAGCTCAAGTCATTAGAAAAGATGCTAACAGTTTGTTTGTTTAGTTGATTAATTGGCTAAAACATGGATGAAGAAATGGCCTACTATGAGCTAGGCGATGATACAGTCTCCTTTGACTTAACACAGAGAGTGATTAAAAGACTTAGGGAGATTGGAATGCAAGAATAAACTTCTCACTTAAAACCTACTTACCCACACTGGGAAGCTCCAAAATACATACTTTTCACCAGTATTTAAAAAAATAGATTTCTGAGGGGAAACCCAGAACTCTCTGATTGATCTTCTTATTAGGCCAGAGTTTACAGTGAGAACTAAAGTCACTCAACTGGAAATCTTAAGTGCAATGTGAATAATTGTATACCAGGGTGTCAGCAAGCAAGTGGCAGCTTGCCAAATGCAAGGTGGGCATAGTTAACATAATGAACAGCAGAGGGAAAGCCACAATTAGAAAAGATTGACTCATGTAGACTGGCATTGGCAAGTTACTCACAGTGCTCCTAAATAGTAAAATAGATAGAAAACCTATTAAATTATTATTTGATCTGTGTAAGCATAAACCTTTGAGTCGAATGAACAAAAGTCTGAAATCATAAAAATGAAGAGTCATAGACCCTCAAAAAATTCCCTGACTTGAACAAGTTTTCCAAGCCACAATCTTTTAAATCAAGAAGAGGGTGGGTCCCCTACAGGAAGAAATTTTTGATAATACTCTAGTCAGAATAAGGGGTTCTAAAGGGCAGTTGATCAATGGAGTTTTAGCCCAGGTATGATTCACTGTGTGTACAATGTTTATTTACCCAATTTCAAAATGCATAATTGTAGTAGACACACTAAGCAACTGGCAGTATCCCTACATTTGTTCCTTAACCTGTGCTGTGAAAGTTATTACATTGTGAAATGCCAAATAGAAGCCATTAGACCTTCCTCTACCTAGTAAAAAAGTAAATCAAAATCAGTGTGGCATTCCTGGAGAGACTGCAGAGATTGGCACTGCCATCAAGAACTTGAAAGGTCAGGAGTGGGGATTCCCACCCCTTCTCCAGTCCATCTACTATTTGGCTTGTGCCAAAGACAGATGGATTCTGTATAATGGCATGATTATGAAGAGTTAAATCAAGTAATGGCTCTAATTGAAGCTCTGTACCAGTGTGGTTTCATTGCTTGAGCAAATTGATACATCTCCTGGTACCTGGAATGCAATTATTGGTCTAAGAATTTTTTTTTTCCTCCGGACCTGTCTGTAAGGTCCACCAGAAGCAGTTTGCTCTCATCTGACATGGCCAGCAATACCCCTTCACTGTCCTCCCTTAGAGGTATGTCAACTCTCCAGACCTATTATAACTTAGTTCACAGGGATCTTGATTAATTTTTCCCTTCCGCAGGATTTCACACTGGTTCATTACATTGACGGCGTTAGGCTGATTCAACCTAATGAGCAAAATATAGCAATCACTATGGTCTTGTTGGTATGACATTTTCTTGTCAGAGGGTGGGAAATAAATCTGACTAAAATTCACGGGCTATCAATTTCACTGAAATTTCTAGTTAAGTGGTGTGGGGCATGCCAAAATATACTTTCTAAGTTGATGGTTAAGTTGTTACATTTGGCCCCTCCTACAACCAAGAAAGAGAGACCTGCCTAGTGGGACTATTTGGATTTTGGGGCAATACATTTCTCATATGTGTGTGTTACTATGGCCCATTTACTGACTGAGCAGAACTTCCAGTTTTGAGTACAGTCCAGAACAGAAGAGGACTCTGCAACAAGTCCAGATTGCCATGCAAGCTGCTCTGCCATTTGGGCCATCTGATCCAGCAAATTCCGTGATATTTGAGGTATCACTGCCAGATAAGGTTGCTGTTTGGATGCTTTAGCAAGTCTCTATAGATAAATTGCAGGACAGCGCTCTAGGACTTTGGAGCAAGGCCCTCATTATTTACCAATAACTACTCTCCTTTTTAGAGGCAGTTGTTGGTCCATTACTGGGCCTTAATAGAAACTGAGCACTTAACCATGGACCACAGGGTTACCATGTAACCTGAGTTGCCTATTATAAACTGAGTGTTATGTGACTCACCAAGCCATAAACTTGGGTGGGCACAGTATCATTTCATCATGTGAAATCACAGTATCACATCATATATGTGATTGGGTCTGAGCAGGTCCTCAAGATACAAGTACGTTACATGAAGAAATGGCCCAAATGCCAATGATTCCTACCCAAACTACACTACCTTCTCTCCCAGCCTGCACCTAGACCTCATAGTGAGTATCCTATGATCAGTCGACAGAGAAAAAAAGGACTAAGGCCTAGTTTATGTATGGTTCTTTACAGTGTTCAGGCACCATCCCAAAATGGACAGCTGCAGCACCACAGCCTCATTCTGGAATCTCTCTGAAGGACAAGGTGAAAGTAAATCTTTTCAGTGGACAGGAGGACTTTGGGGAGTGCCCCCGGCTGTACACCTTGCTTGGAAGGAAGAATGGCCAGATATGTGATTATATACCAATTCATGGGCTGTAACTGATGGTTTGGCTAGATGATCAAGAACTTGGAACAAACATAATTAGAAAATTGTCGACAAAGAAATTTGGAAAGAACTCTCTCTATATATCCTACAGTGTTTGTTTTTCTGGGGAACCTTGACCAATAAACACAAATAGAAAGAAAAATTGAAAGAAATGTACAGAGCCTGAATGAATTAGAGGATAGTAACAAGAAGCCTAAAGTACATGATGTCCGAAAAGGAGAGGAGAAAATGGGGAAAATATTAACGCTGACTAAAAGTTTCAAAAAATTTAAAAAACATTTACTCACACATTTAAGAAGAAAGAAAACTCAATTAGATAAAAATAATAAAAACCATGTGAGGGTCACAACACAGTCAAACTACTACTAATAAGACATAAAGAAACTTGCATGGGTTCACTATTTACCATTTTCTTGGGAGTATCACAGGAAGAGCACAGTTACCCCGCTTTAGAGCGGATGTGTACCAGGTCACAATTTACCCTTGTGTGTTTATATGTGTGGGGAATACCTGTGTATATTAGTGAAAGCAGTTTACTGTAGTGAAAGGGAAAACAAGATTTCTTGCACCTAGGCCCTCTACTGATCACTAAAGAAGTTCCTGTCACCTGCTTTCTCTGCTGCGTGCATCTGTCTACTTGACTGACTTTTAACATGTATATTTTTAGATAATGTAAATTCTTAACCAACTCATCTCATTTAGATTGTATGCATCATTATATGCGACATTATTGTAACTACTGTATGATCAGTGAGATTCCTATAAGAAATACTGCTTTAAAAGTAAGTAAATCACATGCTGATCGGTGATCAACATCCCACATTAGGGGGTGGGGTTGTCACTTTATTTATAGGATCTTTAAAACAAGTATATATATGTATATATATGTATATATATGTGTGTGTGTGTGTGTGTGTGTGTGTGTGTGTGTGTGTTTTCTATTTATGTTACTTTTTTTTTTAAGACAGAGTTTCATTCCTGTTGCCCAGGCTGGAATGCAGTGGTGCCATCTTGGCTCACTGCAACCTCTACCTCCCGGGTTCAAGTGCTTCTCCTGCCTCAGTCTCCTGAGTAGCTGGGACAACAGGTGCCCATAACAATGCTCAGCTAATTTTTTGTATTTTTAGTAGAGACAGGGTTTCACTGTGTTGGCCAGGCTGGTCTCGAACTCCTGACCTCAGGTGATCCACCTGCCTCAGCCTCCCAAAGTGCTGGGATTACAGGTGTGAGCCATCTCACCCTGACAAAACAAGTCTATTTTTAATGAACTAGGTTGAATAAAGGCACAATTTAAAACTGTCAAAAATAAATTTAAAAACTGTCAGTAAAAGAAAGCGTCTCAAAGAAGCCAGTAAATAAAAAAAGTAAGATAATGCATGCAGTGAAAAAACAATAAGCATTTCTCACCAGAAGTAATGAAATGCAGAAAACAATAAAATGATATATCAAAAGTACATTTAAAAATGAGAAAAGAACCCATCTACCTTGAATATTATAATAGTAAAAGTATTCTTCAAAATGAAGGTGTTATAGAAAAACTTTAGATTAGAAAAACACATACACAATAATTTGTTACTAACTGACCAGAAATGTAAGAGCCACTGCAGGAAGTTAATCAGATTGAAGAAAGTAAGACTGGATGCAAACAATTCTGATCTATAAAGTTCTTGCATTTTATGTGAAGTGCTAGGTATTAATTCAAGACAGATTAAAAGTTAAGGAAGCATATTGTAATCCCTAAAATAACCATGATAAAACTAACTGAAAAAGTTATTAAAATTTCATTTAGAAGGCAAAACGGAATGATAAAAATACCCTATTATTGTAAAATAAAATAAGACAAAGTACAGAGGTGAAAAATAGAAGACAAATAACAAGAGGGTCTAATTAAACCCAAACATATTGACAATTATATGATTATAAGTAAACTTATGATTCAATTAAGAGTCAGAGATTGTCAAATTGGATAAATAAGGCAAACTCACTTAAATGCAGTTTATAAGAGATGCATTTTATCTATGAAAACACAGGAAAGTTGAAAGTAAAAGCATGAGGAAAGATATGCTATGTAAATACAGAGCACAATAAGGTTGATATTGCTAAGCTAATACAGACAAAGTAGGTTTCAAGACGTGGGTTAATATCAGATATTAGGATCATCTTAATGACGAGTCCATTTAAAAGAGGTTCTAAAATATTAAATTCTGTATTACTGAATAACAGAGCTTCAACAAAACATGAAGTAATCACTGGCAGAACTAAAATGAAAAACGAAATAAATCCATAATTATTGTTTGAGGAACACACTGTACAATGTTATTTACATAACTTGCTAGAACATCAAATACTTATTTAATTTGAGGGAAATTTCAGTAGTGGTTGCTCTTGAAAGGCATTTGACTCTAAAAGAACAATTAATATTTTCTCAAGGTAATGCAAATGTTGTTTGGTTTTGATTGCGATGGTGGTTTTGCAGGTCTACAAACCTTTCAAACTCCTTAGGCTGTACATATATGTGTGCGCTTTATGGCATGAACATTCTATCTCAACAGAACCTCAAAGCATTTCCCAGTGTTCTATATAATACCATTTAGTCACATCCAATACTGAATTATGTATATATTTATATGTATTATTTCTTCTGTTGAAATGTTAGAATCCTGCCTAAGTTACTTACTTACTTTTACAGTTCTGCAGTGCCTTGTCTGATTTAGAGAATAAGTATCAATTAAGCAAATAAGAATAAACTATAAATAATAAATTAAACATTTGCAATATTATCAATTTTATATTGTGTTTTAGACTGAGGTTGGCAAACAATGGTCTAAGGGCTAAACTCGGCCTACTGACTGTTTTTGGATGATCCACAGGCTGAATGTGGATTTTTACAATTATAATTATTGGGAAAAAATCCAAAGAGAAAAATACTGTATGATGTTAAAAATTATGTGAATTTCCTAGTTAAGTCTATACATACTATTTTATTAGAACACAGGATAGTCGAAAATAAATGGATGAGAGAAGATTTGCTATGGCAACACTGAGCATGATAAGGCTGATAGGAGGAAGTTATAAAGTGAAATTTGAAAGTTCTGACAGTGGTGGTATAGAACCCAGGAATCTGGATGGTAGCAAGCCCTCAAGTTCTCTGTAAAAAAAGAAAAAAAAAAAAAAAAAAAAAAAAAGAAAAAACTGTTGTAGAGTAATTAGAATAACAAAATAATTCCTAATCATGAGCCATAAATATAATCAGCTATTTCATAAAATACAGTGATAGATGGGGGGTTAACACACAGAATTAGTAGGAGAAATATAAGTGATCATTCAGGCTACAGAAGCTGATAGAATTCATGAGGCTCTGAGATAAGGAGACAACTGGTTTCTGCCTACACGGCTTTAGCAGCTCTGCAAAGATGAGATTTATAAATACTTTATAAATTAAAGAAATTAACTACAGCATTACTAAACTGAAAGTGCCACCTACACTACTTGCACAGTTTTCTATTAATAGTGCTTGAAGTATGAGCTGCCAAGGCCTTGGAATAAATTATTATGGGATTAGAGCTCGCAGAGATAAGTTATTGCCTCTTCTATGCACATTACTTGTAGCAAGAAAATGCCATATTTGGAGTTAATCTCTTGTAGAATCCAAAAGCTATGTACAGTTACAATGACATAAGAGCTTAGATGTACAGCCTTATTAATGTTCTATAGAAACAGGGTGGAGAAGATAACATGGATAATAATTTAAATGAAGAAGAGATGTTTCTTCTGTACTTCTTGCTTCTTTTTTGAGCTCACATCTACTTCTGAAAGTACAAGCAGGTATTCCTTGCTTTAAGAGAAAGTAATTACTTGACGGCATTATTTATTAAGAAGGGGATACATTTAGTATTAATTACATGAAAAATTATTATTGAAATATGTTGAGGTCCACATTTAATAAATTCTGATATATTTCTGCAGTGTAGAGGAAAGGGAGGTTTAAGATCAAGATTATCTAGCAATAATTAATACATGATTATAACTCATATTGGCAAATACCAAACTCACTTGGAGTTGCTTAATTAAAAGGATACCTTTTCTTTTTTTTTCAGAGTATCACTGTGTTGCCCCGGCTAGAGTTCAGTGGCCCCATCTTGGCTCGCTGCAACCTCCGCCTTCCAGGTTGAAGCAATTCTCCTGCCTCAGCCTCCTGAATGGTCGTAATTAAAGGCATGTGCCATCACATCTGGCTAATTTTTTGTATTTTTTTTTTAGTAGAGATAGGGTTTCACCGTGTTGGCCAGGCTAGTCTTGAACTCCTGACCTCAAGTGATTTGCCTGCCTCGGCCTCCAAAAGTGATGGGATTACAGGTGTGAGCCACCTCTTCTGGCCTAAAAGGAAAATTTAAGACTAGAATAGAATATAAGGGTAATTCATAGTTCACAAGGGCCTCATGTGGCCAGATCTCAGGAAAATAAGTGGAACTGCTTATATGATTGTCATCAGGGTTTTCTCTCTAATTACTACTTGGGCCTGTTCAGTCTTAGTGATGACCAACTTCCTCTGGTAGCTGAAAAAAGCTGCCTTTCGCTTTCAAGTTTAGACTCCTTTATTGTAGAGGGGTGTCATAATAGAGATTTAATGTCTAGAATCCTTGCTAAGAAACTCTCTGCCCTAGTTTGTGTCAGTTGTGTATCATCCCTTGTCTCTCTTTAATAGGTTTTGCATCCCTTCGACTGTGTCCACATGGAGAGGTCTTACTGTTCTAATTTGACAGGAACTCACTAGTTAAACCAGAACAAATTCACGAAGCATTAGCTGTCTAAATAAGATTCTGTAATCCACAAAATAAGAATATTTGATGGCCCTGTGTGTGATAATAATATGTACAAGTACATATTGGTCTCTTCCCCCAGTCCCTGGCACAGAGCTCATAAAACTCTTGCAATTTTCTGAATGATAGAGGTGCTAGGCAGGATCTTTTAGTGTTCAACCCCAATTTCTAACACAGAGTTGCTGAATCCCTTGGAATTTCCTGGGTAATAAGAGCATCTGTTCTTCAGATGAAGTAAATCTTGGTGGGATCTTGGATGGGGATTTGTTACCAGAAAGACCAAGCCACAATGAGACGCTTAGAGCTGCCTATTCTCTGGAGAGGGGAGAGTGGCTAGAAAAGTAGTTAATAGTCAATCATGCCAACAGGAAAGCCTCAAAAAATCTTTGAAGTATGGTGTTCAGAGAGTTTCTCTGTCAGATCTGAACTATAGGATGCATAGCTAGAGTCTGCTAGAGACTCTGCTGTCAGAAGCATTGTGTTGAGTGGTATGTGAGAATAAGAAAAATACTTTGCTCTTTTCCCAATCTCTATAACCCCTAGTTATGACTCTATAGGATTGTTTAGCAGAAAAATAAAATTATGCATGTTCATTGAATACTTGTAATTCTTGCCTTCAGTATTTAGAAAATTTCTTTCTTTATGATTCTTGTTGGGAAGCTAAGCTCCCTCATGCAATATAGAAGTTAAAAATTGCAATACGATGTTGAATAGGAGTGATGAAAGAGGGCATCATTGCCTTGTGCTGGTTTTCAAAGAGAATGCTTCCAGTCTTTGCCCATTCAGTATGATATTGACTGTGGATTTGTCATCAACAGCTTTGATTATTTGGAGATACTCTCAAAAAATGCCCAGTTTATTGAGAGTTTTTAGCATACATAAAGTGCTGTTAAATTTTGTCGAAGGCCTTCTCTGCATCTATTCAGAGTATCGTGGTTTTTGTCTTTGGTTCTGTTTATGTGATGGATTATGTTTATAGATTTGAGTATGTTGAACCAGACTTGCATCCCCTGGATGAAGCCTACTTGATCGTGATGGATAAGCTTTTTGATGTGCTGTTGATTTGGTTTGCCAGTATTTTATTGATGATTTTTGCATTTATGTTCATCATGTATATTGGCCTGAAATTTGCTTTTTTTAGTTGTGTCTCTACCAGGTTTTGGTATAGGATGATGTTAGTCTCATAAAATGAGTTAGGGAGGATTCCCTCTTTTTGTGTCATTTGGAATAATTTCAGAAGGAATGGTACCAGTTCCTCTTTGTACCTCTGGTAGAATTTGACTGTGAACCCATCTGGGCCTGGACTTTTTTTGGTTGGTATGCAGTTACTTGCTGCCTCAACTTCAGTCCTTGTTGTTTGTCTATTCAGGGATTCAACTTCTTCCTGGTTTCGTCTTGTGAAGGTGTAAGTGTCCACGAATTTATCAATGTCTTCTAGATTCACTGGTTTATGTGCATAGAGGTGTTTGTAGTAATCTCTGATGGTAGCTTGTATTTCTGTAGAATCAGTGGTGATATCCCCTTTATCATCTTTTACAGAATCTACTCAATTTACACATGGAAACAGGGAGGGGAACATCACACACTAGGGCCTGTTGGGCAGTATAGGGGATAGGGGAGGGATAGCAGGGGCTGGCAGGATTGGCAGGGCTAACATTAGGAGAAATACCTAATGTAGATGACAGGGAGATGGATGTAGCAAACCCCCATGGCTCATGTATACCTAAGTAACAAACCTGCACATTCTATACATGTACCCCAGAATTTAAAGTATAATACAAAATTTAAAAATAAGTTTAAAAAGAAGTTAAAATTGCTAAATTCTTACAGTTAGAGTTTCTCTAACACATATCATCTAGGTAGATCAATAGGAGAATTCACCAGGGACTGCGCATTACAATGTAGAGTTATAAATAGAAACACAGTAAACTCATTTTGGTGGTGGGCCATGGCAGCTCAGATAGTTGTTTCAGAATGACCTTATCCAAACTAATGATGTCGTCTATGGCAGTATTCCGCATCTGTTACAATGTGTCTCCCTGACCAGATTTAATGATTCTAGTTATTATCATGGTTTTTGCTTCCATTTCTTTCAAAGCCTGACTCTTGTAGCTTCCAAGTGCTATTTTTCCTATGCTTTTCAATCGAAACATGTAAACTCAAAACATTTTAAATAATTTTCATTGCTGTTTAGGCAGAAATAAAAAATAGATCCATTTTCACTGATTTCTTTTGCTTGCATATTGGAATTCTAGATTTATATAAAATGCTCAAAAAATGCCACTAGTTAATATTGTTTGTTTGCCTTTTATTTATAGCCCTCAATCCACCAAACTAGAAAGACATTGGGAATAAGCTTAATGTGATCCCTATTAAACTAACATCTAGATGCATTTGTCAGGATTCATTGAAAGCAGCACTAAAGATTTATGCATGTAAATTGATGTGCAATTTACCTCAAAAACGACAAAAGTCACTGAAAACAAATATTGAACTCTAGTTAATAATAGGCATGTTGAAGTATGTGTAAATGACAAGGACAGGAGGCAGGGAAATAGTGAGTAGAAAAGGGTGGGCCCCAGCAAAGGCCACATCCTCATGCCTGGGACCACAGCCCAAAGTGAGAACATCCATTTTTGTTTTCCCATTTGAATGCCGTTTTTTGGCCTGCCCTTTCCCCTATCTTGTATCCATAAAAACCCCAGGCCCCACTGGCAGAGTGGTGGAGTGGCAGAGAAGGAGAGAAGAGAAAAAGCAGCCAGATGTCAGAGAGAAGCAGATGAACAGCTTGACAGCAAGACTTCAGGGAAGAGTGGCCAGGAACAGCCAATGGCAGGAGAAGACCACCTTTCCACTCCATCCCCTTTCCAGCTCTCCATCTCACTGAGAGCCACTTTAGTCAGCAATAAAATCCCCTGCATTTGCCATCTTCAATTTGTTTGTTTAACTTGATTCTTCCTGGATGCTAAATAAGAGCTCAGGATACAGAGTGCTGTCACACTGAGCCGTTAAGCACTTAGCCATCTGTGAACAGCAAAGCTAAGAATGCACTATAACAGTCCCTCTAAGGCATCATGGGCACCCCCACTAGATGTTGCCATGTGGCCAGTACATGGTTCCTTCCTGCCAGGCCCAAAGACACTCATCCCAGGTTCTCTACCAGTTCACCTGCATGCTTCCCCTCCTGTGAGGGGTTGAGAACTGTGGGCTGAGTATTAGCTACCCTGTTCTCAAGTCCCATGAAGGGGTCAAGGGAACTATCTGGTTTCTAAAATACATAGACTGCTGTCTGTACATTTCTTTAAAATGCATCGAAAATAAAATAGATAAATTGCTCCTTAGAGGGATGTTTAGATATATCAAGATGAAAAGATACCTGACAAAATAAATATACTAAATGTTAGTTGCAGAGCTGACAGTGTATATATGAATGTTTGCTCTAAAATTATTTCAGTATTTCTATATGTTTGAAAATTATTCCAATGAAATGTCACAAAACATGAACATCTTTTGAATCAGCACAATGTAACGAAGAATACATTCTCAGTGAATATTTCCATGTAATGGAGAATTTAGAAGAATCTATTCTTACTACTTTCATGAGAGTATTTTACACTGCTTTAAATTAATATCACTTCAGACATCTACTTCAATGTATACTTTGATCATTGTTTATAGTGGGTAATCTTAAATGTGCCTTTCAGTTTTTTTATTTCACTGTAAGTAGGCATTTTATAAATGCAGAAGAGAAAAATTCTAAAATATACATTATCTGTATAGTCACTACAATGAGACATTTAGAATCAATTTTTACAAATCTGTTTGAATAAATGTCCTTTTAAAAGTCAAAGAGTCTAAAGCAAATATATGGGAAGCTTATTATCTTTGTCATTTAATTGATTTGGCCAGAAACTTTGCTTCTTAAAATACAAATTTATCATTTTTCACTTGAACTTTATCATGACAAATATCTGTTTTTATCCTTCATATTTCTCATTGACCTATTCCATGGGTATTTTGTGTTCTATTGATTTTCTCAGCTAATAGCGTATTGTACATGCAGTTTATAATACAGTATTATTGGATTGTTCTATCTCAATAGCTTAGACACTGAAATGTTTATTAAGTACTATTTGATAAGTACCACTATGAATAGTGCCAGAAAAAAAAGGTGATAAGAAATAAAACTTTTTTAGAAAAACATATTAAATTGGTCATTTTGTTGAACAGTTGAGATAGGTAACTTCTCTGAGCCCCAGTTTTCTAATTTTAACAGCTTTAAGATGCTTAAAATAAAATACTTGTAGAACCTCATCTGGCTCGTGTTCAGTAAATTGAAGTGGTACTTGCTATTTATATATTATTTTTAATTTATATATTGTTAGGATATTGGTAGACTGAAATGACCAAGAAAAGCCTTTAAAATAAGTTTTATCATTTTCCCAAAAATATCTTTACATTTATATTTTATTAAGTTTCTTTATATTGAGAATGCAATGTTAGCTCAGACGAGTTCTGACTCAAAGAATTTTTGTTGAATCTCAGTTAACGAAATTTTGTTATTTAAGAATCTAAAATAATAAAACTCCCTACTATTTTGGATTGTTTGGAAAGATATCACTCTTTTTTACCTCTTTACTGGATTAGTGACTCTGGTAATCAAATTATGTCATTATGTCAAAACAAATCATTAATGAAAGCAAAGACTGTGTTCCTCAAACTATAGATTTTTTTGTTTATTTTTTAATTAAAGGTTTTCCTTTTGTCACATAACAGCTATTACTAATCCATTCTGATCATTTGTAAAATCCTCACTTTCTATAGGTTTGCTATTTTTTTCAATCACAAAGAACAAATTATATCTTAATTTTGCTGTTCTTCTTAACTAATGGAATTTCCCTTCCAATTCACGTTATGTGAGTCATCTGACATGTGGCAAGTACCAGTCTCACAGATGGATCAGCAGTGGAAATCAAACAATTGCTGAGTTTTGCCACACAGGTGCTTGGATTGGCTCTGCTTGCCTGCCAGCAATATACAGATTTTTGGCAGTCTTGTAAAGTTGTAAAAAGAATCAGAGGGAGAGCACATACTCATTTACTTGGCGCTCGTCCTTCCTTGCAATAGGTCTTGCAGTTGAGCCAGACCCACAGCTATTATTGCCTCTTAGTTTTTGAATTACTATTAGATTCTTGACCCATATCTGCAAGTTGGGAAAAAACATTGTGGTTTAATTACAAATATGTAAATTTAGAATGGAAATACTGTGTTCTTCCATACAATATCTAATACTAGCAAAGGAATGGGAACTGAGAAAACTTGATAATAATACTATAACTTCTTCAACTAAAAAGAAATATTTAACAACAAAAATAAAAAGATACTTATAAAAGATTTGCTTTGAGAAAAGTCATAATTTGCTAGTAGTTTTCAAATCATGCCTTTGGTTTTCCAATTATACCTTTGACCTTCCTGCTTGAACATATATCTAGAAAGAGTGATTACAATTTTTATATGTGGTGGAACTGAAAATACTGCTTGTGAGCTATTTTTCAGGTTTAGTGCATACAAAAGTTTGCTTCTAGTAAGATTTTATATGCTGAGCTAGTTTCCAGAAATTTTTGTGACTCACCTTCATACCTTCTATTAGAATGTATAAATAAAGTAAAAGATTTCTGCTAGAGAGAAGCAATTGTGCTTGGTAAGTGTCATAGAAAGCTACAGGAAGAAACTGACATATGCTTAGCGTATAGGATGTATAGTACTTCATTAGGAAAGTATGCTCATGTAAGTAATCTGAAGGAAAACAAAATAGCAGTTTGTTTTAGACAATAGGATTTATGTATATTGGGATTAATGAGGGACGTGGTTAGAGAGAGATTCTAGATCAAAATTGAAGATCTAATAATTTATCTTAAGAAGTATGAGGTTTATTTTAATATAAGCAATGCAAATTATTAGCACATCCAGAACAGAACAATTGAGTTACACACTAAACTAACAGATTTGTTCCACTTCCTGAGCATCCACTTCCTGAGCGTCCTCGTCTCAGCTTCCCTATCTCATCTCAACACAATATGCAGTTAATCAAACCAAAAATCTTAGTTATTCTCAAGTACTAATTTCCTTCACACTCCATATTTAATACATTAAAAATCTTTGATGATTTCACCTCCAAAGCACATTCCATTGTCTGAACCTTAACTACTGCTATTCTCTTTCAAGCCACAATTATTTCAGCCTGAGTCATTTCCTACACAGCCCGTTTCACTTGCCTCTTTCAATAGCCTCTTTATTGGTCTCCCTGCTTCTGCTAGGGCTACCTTTCCCAGGAATCTGTTTGCCACATAGCAGTCAGAGTGATCTTTTTGAATCTATGTCAGATTACATTATTACCATCCTCATTATCTTTCCAATCTCTTTCCACTGAACTTAAAATAAGAAGGCCTAATGCTCTTATAAGACCTTACATGATTCAACTTCATCTGCTGTGACTTTTCTTATTTAATCTAAATTTCGGTTTTTTTCTTGAAACATAATAAGCTTATTTTTGTCTTAGTGTTTTTGCACTAGCCTAGAAGGCTCTTCCTCAGATCTCTGCATGACAGTCTCATTATTGTCATCTTCATCTCAGATTTAAGTGTTATTGACTCTTGAACATCCAACCTAAAGATGTCCTCTAGCCATATGCTATCAAAGTGCTTTTTTTGTGTGTGTAGATGGGGGGCAGAGTCTCACTCTGTTGCCCAGACTGGAGTGCAATGGCATGATCTCGGTTCACTGCAACCTCCATCTCCGAAGTTCAAGCAATTCTCCTGCCTCAGCCTTCCTAGTAGCTGAGATTACAGGTGTGTGCCACCATACCCATTAATTTTTTGTAGTTTTAGTAGAGATGGGGTTTTAAAATATTGGCCGGACTGATCTCGAACTCCTGACCTTAGACAATTCATCAACATTGGCCTCCCAAAATGCAGGGATTACAAATGTGAGCCATGGCACCCGGCCCACAGTGCCTTTCTATGTAAGATCTTTTTGAGTGCTGCAGTTGAAAATGGAAATAAGAAATGAGAGTCAGAATGTAAAACAAGACACCACTTTCTTTATTGAGAAAGTCCTGCTATATGACCAAAAAGTCAAATACAATATCTTTTGTGTAACAGTCATGCTTCCTTTATTCATAAACTACAGAAAATGGTGAAAATCCTACAGAGAAATAGATCTATTGATCTGAAAACAGATCTGAGAATCTGATAATGAACCTGACTGGGCATGTTATTCCGATGTTTTGCTCTGTGTTTTTACTTCTCCTTATAACTTAATAAAAAAAAGAAGGGAGTCCATATAAGTAGCATGAAGGTTAAAGCAATTCTATCTGTGTGTGGTTATAGCGCCAACATTTTGGTGCCTCTTTTCCTTTACCGTATGAAGTGGGTAAGTGACATGGGCTTTAGGCAGGTCCTCGTGTTCATTTTATCTATACTCCAACAACCTAAAGTATATATAGATTCAGATATTGATTAAAGAAAACCATAAATTATAAGGTTAACATTCCATTATGTAAATTAAATAATATAAAGTGTATTTGCATTTAAGGGTCCTATTGATTATTTTTCTTTCTTGTGGAAGAATCAATACCTTGGTTGAGATCCCACAGTACAGTACCACAGAGCACGGAAGAGTCATATTTCCCTGGAAATGTTACCAATTATTGGGGATCTTTAGTGAAACCCTTGCCAAATGTATAATTTTAAGTACCACTGTCTTCATGGGTCCTTCAGGATTAGTTAGCAGTATAAAGTGCTGTTCCAAGTATTTGAAGGCATTAACATGTTGGAAGGGATTATTTAGCATTATCTATTAAAATGCTGAAAAATACCTGCCAAAAGCAGCAGTATGAATATTGAGTTGTTGTATTTTTTTCCCCTGAGAAAAATTAAACAGGTTTGGCAGCCATTTTAAAGCTAAATTTCATTATTTGTTTTGAATAAGTAATACAAAAATAGATAACAAACATGCTACAAAGTATAAAAGGCACTCAAATAGAGAACATGAGAAATCATCCTCAGTCTAATATCTGTATCACAGCCATCCCTTTCACTACCCACCGGCATTTGCTATTATAATTTTAAGTGTGTGCCTCCGGAGATAATATATGCATATTCAAGCATACATATCATTCATATTGCTTTTTAAATAGAAATCATAATACATATATAATATTATGTACATTGATTTGTTTTAATTTAAGAAAAATCATGGAGATTTTTTTCATATCAGCACATAAAGAGTTACCTTAACTGCATGATACTCCATTATATGAGTAAATCAAATTAACCTGAATTCCTTTTTCACTGGTAGACAGGTCGTTTTCTAATCTTTCTAATAAAGTGGAATTTTTTAAACTTAGTAGTTTCTAAAATATATGTACTAATCTGACATTTTTTCCCTTGAGAAATAATACTCTTTTTAAACCTACAGACAAAAGATTCAATTAATACACTTGTTTTTTGAATTACACCTTTAATTTTTTTGTCCTGCATTTCGGCTTTCAGATTTTAGTGTGCTTATTTTATTACATTTTCTTTTAAAATCTTTCTTACATATTTTATTATTTAAAAAATATTTTTATTTGACTTTCATTTAGTTTACTTTTCAGTCCTGTCTTATTTTCATTCTATTTTTATACATGACTGCTCTAATTTGTGTTGCCCCTAATATGGACTTCATAACTGAGAGTTTATTTTTTTTTCTTCTACTTCTTTTCTGTGTTCTGCTAACTCATGCACTGTCTCTGGACTCTACTACCTCCCTCCTGAAATCTTATTTCTGGGCTTTAAATTGCTGATTTGTGTCATTTCTTGTTGCATTAATATTTTCTTATTGAATAGCAACATATTTGGTCACAATTTATATCTACTCCTTTAAATCATTTTTCTTACTGTGTTTTGTGTGTGTATTCATTGTTTCCTTTATTCTTTTTCACCCCAATATTCTCCTATACATCTTGTACCAGTTTCCAAATTTGTGTTAAGTTATAGGACCAAAATTTTACAGAATTATTGTGTGAAACAGAAACTTTTTTAGGGTATTATTAAATTAACACATTATGTCCTAACGTTACTATTGAAATAAATTATTACATTCAAACTACACTTTTATATCTAAGTATATCTCTTAAAATCTCTTAGCTTAGTGTTCCCACTTGTTCATGGTGACCTTCTTCAACCAATGCTATGTTAAGACAATAAAAAGAACAGGCATTGGGTGAGTTGAATACATCAGAGAAAAAAGAATTGATTTATTCCAACTCAGGGTTAGAGCTATACCTCTTAACTCTTAATTAAAAAATACTTCAATGAATAATAAAGGTGGTCTTTAAATGCTACTGAACATATAAGCATGTTATAATAAAATCTGTCAGAGTTATTATGTCTATTACAAAGAAATAAAATCCTTGGTAGAGGCACAAGTTGAACTGAAAACTGAGTTAATGTGATTCAGTAAAAAATATCTTTAGAATTCTTGTAATTATTATGTGATTGTGCTAACTTGCATTTTTGTTTGCCTATTTTATCAGAACAAGAAATACCAATATTATGATTACCTGTTTATATCAATGTAGCCACATTACTTAGTTTTTGTGAAAAATATTGCCTTTTGAGATTTTGATATAAGACCTTATCAATATAAGGTATAAGACACATTGATTTATCTACACTTTTTGAGGATATACAAGTTGTATTACTTTTTCCAAGATGGGAATTTCTGCACCAGAGTTACACATAATCCCAACCTATATCCCTTCACATTTTTAAGATTTAAAAACTGTATATCACTGGAGTCAGAAACTTTTGGATTCTACCATTTAAGCTAATAATTTTCCTGTTACTGACAAAGAAGTTAGGCAAAAAGCAAACAGATCTCTGATGGTTATCCCAATGACCATGTTCTTTTGAAGCTGTAATAAAATAAAATAAATAAACACAAAATCTCTCTCTCCTATTTTGTGAGAAAGAAAGAATTCTCTAGAATCTATATAAGTGTCTACTCTGTTGGAGGGACCTCCACTGGCATTTCCATTAAACACTACAAGATGTTGGATTTCCACATTGATAAATTAGTCGTATTAAATATAATCTTGCTCTTCTTCCTTTGCCTGTGCCTAGAGATTTTGACCAAGAAGCTCCAAGAATTTCTGCCAAAACTCATGTCAACTTTTATATTGTGATAGTGTGTTAGCATAGGCCTAAAGAAAAATCCTTTATTTAAAAGGAATGAATATAACCAAAGATAACCTACTTCTGAAATTCTTTAGAAGTATTTGAATTTTAAAAAAATATTTATTAATGTAAGATTTTATTTTCAAATAATTAATGGAATATTTATTTATAAACCTGTAACACTGAATTGTAAAGAAAGATTAAGTTGAAATAAGAAAGCCTATATACAATGCAAAATAAAAATTGTTAAGCAAAAATAATTATGGTAGTAATAAAGATATGGACGGGAGGCAGAGGAATTCTAGGCAGAAAAGCACTGGGTCCCTGGCAAATCCCCACCCTCAAGCCTGGGACCCTTTGCCCCAACTTGAGAACACACATTATTGTTCTCACACTAGAATGTGGCCTTTTCCAAAACACCCATGCCCCACCATGCTCCGCCCCGGGGGATCCTGTAACCCTAAAACCCCTGATCCAACTGTCAGAGAACAGAGAAGGGGAGAAGCAGCTGGACATTTAAGACTGCGGATTGACATTGGAAAGAAGTCGCTTGACTTCAGAAGAACAGCTCAATGGCATTGCTTTGAATTTTACACCATAAAATTGAGTCTCAGTTCTGGAGTACCAGCTCTGCTCAGTCCAGATTTGTACACAATCTCTAGGCAATCTCTTTCAGTCTTAGGGCTTTACATACCATCTTTGTGTTGGAGACTCCCTGACTTCTATCACTAATACAGACATCTCCCCTCAACTCCACTCTCATTTAACAAAGTGATATTACAGATATCTAATAGGAAACTGTAAGCGAACATGCCCTGAAACAAATTTTTGTTGTTTCTCTATTTAGACCTGCTGAACTAATGGCTTTCTCTGTCTTAGAAAGTAGCAACTCTATTCAACAAGTTATTAGGCAGAAAATCTTGTATTGGCTGTCTAATTCCTTTGTCTTTTGGCAAATTCTATCAGCTGTTACTCAGAAATGTAAATATAATATCTGCCATTTCTCATGGCTATGACCTAACTTAGGCCACCATCATCTCTTGTCTAGAATAGTTACATAGCTTCCTCCAGTCTCACACTTGCCCTCCTAGTCTCCAAAGGGCTACAGTGACCCTTCTGAAGTCACACATAATTCTGATCCTGTTACTCATCTGCTCAGTGCTCTGTAATGGCTTCCTATCTGCCCCTCTCCCCGCTTCCTATCCTCATCTCCCTGTTTTCTCCAGCAGCATATGCCTCCTTGCAATTTTCTAAACACAGTATATGAGAAGAAGCCTCCCTAGAGCCTTCTCATTTGTTCCTTTTGTTGAAACTGATATTCCTAAGATATTTTCATGGCTTGCTGCTTCATTTCCTTCAGGTTTGTCTGACATACCATCTGTTATCAGACAGGCTTTGTCCGATTGTACATCTTTATTTTCTTACTCTGCTATATTTTATTCATGCCCTCACATTATGCAATTATACCATTTATCATTTATTGTTTCATTGTGTATCCTATACCACTAGAATGTGAGTTCCATGAGAGAATATTTTTCTATTTTGAACACTTCCATATCAAAAATGTTTAAAACTATACATAGACAATAATAGTAATAGCTGCTAAATTGTAAATAAAAAATGTGTATATCCCAGCATATATTTCTCAGGAGAAATATTTTGATTATATATAATATATATGCATGCATTTTTAAAAAATATAAACATTTAGTAATACATGTATGTGGTATATATCATAAAAATAGAGATATTCTCTGATCAGTATAATTCCATTTTTTTCATATTTCTAAGATTTTTTTAATGAACATACATTTTCAAAGTAAGGACCTATCTTAGTAACATTCTCTGCAGATAAATGAAACAGAATACAGGATAATTAATTGGAACATGAATATAAAACCATCAAATTGTTTTAAAAATAGAAGACCTAGGATACCTGTCTTCTTATATGGTACCAGGGAGTCCTTCTCTAAGGCTGCTTTAAAATCAGTTCAATAGAAGCACCTTAAATGGAAAAATATCTCAAAGATTCCACCGTTGAATATCTTTAGATGAAATCCAAGCTAGACTCATTTTATTGAAACTGACACCTTATGCATGGCAGTGATAATAGTGAAATGGTAGATCAAATACTTTTCAATAGGAGCTTAGCATATACTAGTTTGAGTTTTTCTCCTTTCAAGGGATGGTAGCAGTTAAAAAGAAGTTGAATAAATAGTTAAAGAGGTACTAGACAAAGTTACAAAAGTTAGAACGTTTTCAGGCATAGAGGAATGCATGCAAAATGGTAGAATTTTATATGATAGTGCAAATTTACAATCAAGAACCTTAGATTATTTGGAATTTGAGGCTTTCCTTGTTCACCTTCAATCCACTATAACTAAATGGCTACCTCTCTAACTGGCTGTTATGCTATGAACTGGGAGGAAGGGCATGGTACTAACTTCCTGTCTTTGAGAGCTTACAAAATCTGAAAAGACAGAAGGAATAGTGTTCTGTTAGAAATCTCATTTAATATTTTGCACATGACTTCAAAGAGACAACTCCAAGGGAAATTATTAAAATTTTATCTTTCATGGTTGTGTGGAAATGTTAATTCACTTACCAAAGAGAATATTATGCACACATTTAGTTTAATATGAAATGCCACAGCAGATGTTAGCATTTGAGATTTTCATTCACTTATTACCTTGCACAAAGATAGTAACTTCAAAATTATCATATTACAATGTTGTAAAATAAAGATGGCACATTTCAACAACAAAAAAACAAAAAACAGGGAGATGTCTTTAAAAGCAGTGGGAGAGGAAACACCCTCTAGGACTAGAAATGTTGTTTTGTACCTGAGACTATAAAGTAAAGACAAATTCCTATTGATGTGTTGAAAAACAAGAGCTAAACCAAGTTTTATTCATCCTGAAACTCAGACCCTTTAGGGAACCCTCTTTAAGAAAAATAATATAATTTTACAAATACAAAATTATGTACAGTGCCTTTGAAGGGGGTCTTTGCAAGTTAGGAAATCTAAAACATAAGTTATTTTAGCTTCATGTAACTCTTTTTCTGGCAGAATGTTATTTTCCAGGGCCTGTTCCCAATTGCCTAAGATGTAATGAAAATTTGCATTACAGATGTAAGTGTAATCCTTTAAATCACCAGTGACTTTTAGGCCATGACTCAAGCTCTCTAGCTATTCCTTTGCATTAATGGAAAAAGAAAGAAAAGAAACCCTTCATACAAAATAAAGTAATTAATTTGTCAGAGCCATTCTGTCAGGAAAACAGTGTAACAACTAAAACTTAAATTTGATGTAGAAGAAAAGAAGAAGGAAAAAAAAAACCTCTGGAAATATTAATAAATACTAAAAATGCAAATGCCAAAGCCTTGAGGTTAACACAGATATTCAAATTACTGTCTGCCTGGGGTCTAAAAGATATTGGGAAAAGATTACACAAAAAGTAGGTATTCAACACTTCTTAAAAATTCAGACTCTACTATCCACTTCATTAGATTGTCAAGGGAATCACAATTTCTAAAGGAATTCTGCTGTCGGCACATATTTTTATTCTCCTGATATGGTAATAGAAAATCGGTAAAATTTAGAGTGTGCCCGAGGCACTTTAAGAAGTGTTGGATTTTGGTTACTGTCAAAGTAAAAATGCACCAGATAAAGTTAAACAGGCAAGGAAGACTTTACTTAAGACTATTTCAGTAGGGGAGAAAGACTGAACTCAAGTTTATGAAAACAAAAAACGGCTGTTAAGTGTTGAGGTGAGCTAGTGGAAATGTACCGGAGGACATTAGAAGGGGGTTGATCAATGGGGAGCACACTGAGTTTGCAAGTGTTTTCCACTGTGATTGGCCCATCTGTAGTTGGAAATTGGTGCCCATTGAAGTTAAGTTTTTACCTTCATACTTACATTGGGAGAATGGAAACACTATCTCTTTTGATGTTAACATTTTAAAGTGGTATTTCCCAAGTTCTTGAGAAAACAATAATATCCTGGATTATAAAACTGGTAAGAGGATGGAAGATTTCTTTGTTTCAAAGGGGGTAAATACAAAAGTTACAATTGCAAGTTTTCTACAGCAATTAACTGCTTGAAGAAAAGGGAAGTCAAGAGCCTATGGACAAGGAAAAAACCCATCTCAATGTTAGTTATGCTGAGGAAAATGAAGGCTACCTTGGTCAAGGCTAATAATTTTGATATTATATTTCATAAATAAATTGGTTTAGATATATTAGTAACATTCTTTTGTGTTTTATAATATTTTGCTGAAATTGAGAGTAGCTATAGATAGAATGACAGATTTTCTTTGCATATTCATTTTTAATGATTTTAGAATGCCTAATATCTCTGTTTATGTGGATTCTCCAGACCTCCTTGAAAAGTTTGTTTTTTAACTATTTATTTTCCAGAAGTGTTGAAGGAAAAAAACGAAACAAGCAAACAAAAAACAATGGACCACAATGGATCATGCCTGCAATACCAACATTTTGGGAGTCAGAGACAGAATGATCACTTGAGCCCAAAAGTGCAAGGTTACACTGAGCTATGATCACACCACTGCACTCCACCCTGGGCGACAAAGCAAGACCCTATCTTAAAAAAAAAAAGAAAAAGAAAAAGAAAAGAAAAGAAAAAGAAAGAAAGAAAAAAGTTATTAAAGGAAAATGGAAAGTCTTACTTTAGGAAAACAAGGTAATACAGTAACTGCCTCAAAATCCTTCTGCTAATACTTCTTAGATGAAGAACAAGTTTTACTACTTACCTGCTTGGTTCAATAATCATTAAGTAATTAACGTTAACAGCATCTTTTTATGAGCCTGGTTAGAAGGATTATTTGTATTTGTGAGAGTTCACAAGGCAGTCAATACTTAACATAGGAACACTGGCAAATAGAAATTAAAGTTATAATTCTTTATACTGAACCCAAATTATTGCTAGTAACTACAGTCAAGTGAGAAAATTTCAGGTTAGCTAAAATTAATCGGCTTCAGTAAAACTGCTATTATGTAAACCATCACAAATTTTATGTATATATTTCACCTTTTCTTATTTTTCAAACTGCTCCTCAAAGCCTATATTTACTGGCAAAAAATGATATTCTAAAAATGTAATATTAATTAATTAATTAATTTGTTTGTTTTTGAGACGGAGTCTCACTCTTTGCTCAGGCTGGGCGCAGTGGCGTGATCTTTGCTCACTGTAACCTCTGCCTCCTAGGTTCAAGTAATTCTCCTGTCTTATCAGCCTAGTAGCAGAAATTACAGGCACACAACAGCACACTTGGCTATTTTTTGTATATTTTGGTAGAGACAGGGTTTTGTCATGTTGACCAGGCAGTCTCAAACTTCTGGCTTCAAGTGATCTGCCTGCCTCAGCCTCCAAAAGTGCTGGGATTACCTGTTGTGAGTCCCTGGGCCCATCTAAAAATATAACGTTTTAGTTGATAAGTCATGACAAAAAGTCTATACTCCAAATGTATTCTATATAGTCAGTAAACTCTGCACATTTCTTTATTCAGAGAAAAACAATTAGTTCACTAACAAGTTCATTTCTTTCTAGCATGAAATTGCAGGTTTTATAGCTATGTGCTTGTGAGTACTCTAGCAATATGAATATTCCCCCAGTTCTTTAAATTAACTATCTAGAATGGGTCATTGGTTCCCAAACTCCATTGCACACTGGAACCAACTACTTATCATTAAAAAATACTGATTCCTGCCTCCCACTCTCACATTGTGATTTAATTAATTAGGATGAGTTGTGGCATGAATACTGGAATTTTTAGTAACTTCCCAGTTGATTCTAATATGTAACCAATTTTGGAAACTACTAATCTAGATCCTATACTTGCCCTTCTGAGGAAAGCATTGCCCTTAAACCTGTCATAATAAACAGTGCTGTTGTAGAAAAGTAAAACAGAGTCACCTGGGAAACTTTGAAAACGTACTGATGTCTAGGCTTTGTTCCCAGACATTCTAATTTACTTGGCTTAGTGTGCAGCAGGCCACAATTATCTCCAGGGATTCTAAAGTAAAGTTAAGGTCGAAAGTTAGAAATCACTGAGTTAAATGCCACAGGAATCTATATAAAATGATCCACTGTATGAATCTTCAGTTCCCTGTCTACTACCTCTTCCATGCTGAAACTCATTTGTAGAAACCCAGTTCCAAGTGGCTGCAATGATGTTTCTTCTTCTCTTCCACTACCCCTTGCTCCATATACTCCTTCATCTTCTCCTCTTCCGCCTCCACCTTCTCCTTTCTTTCCTTCTCTTCCTTTGTTCTTCATGTGTCCTCCTGACTTCCCATAGAGTCACAGTAAAATTTTCTTCCCACATAGCAGAACAAAACTTTTTCATATATTACTCTGTTCATCCACTTAATCAATAAGCACCAAACACACTTACAAAAACATTGTGCAAGCCCTTAGTAGCAACTAGATATCCAGAGATTAATCTCATACCATCAAAGCAGTGAAAGCTAACTGCCTTTAAAAGTTGGGTTTTTCTGCCTTTAGAGTACCAATAAAGAGTATAAAAATTTCATACTCTGCCTTTAGAGTACCAATAAAGTATTAAACTAAGAAAATGTGTAATATTTTAAAAATAAATAAGCACTGTTTTGGTGAGATATATGAATTTATTTTGTGGTGTATGTGACAGGGACACAAGGCAGAGAAATTCTGGCCAAAAGAGTGTGGGTCCCAAACAAGGTCCCCATCCTCAAGCTGAAAAACCTGATACCACAGCCCAAAGTGAAAACTTAATTCCTGTGTTCCTGCTTGAATGTTGCCTTTTCCAAAACTATTCATGGCCCATCCTGACCTTCAGCTTGTGTCCATAAAAACCCCAGGTTCAGCCAGGAGAGATAGGAGAAACAGTTGGACATTGGCGATTATGGTTGGATGTTGGAAAGAAGTGGCTTGACTTCACAGGGATAGCTTGATGGTGTAGCTTCAGAGAGGAGAGGACTTCAGGGGAAGGTTACCTTCCAGCCCTATCCTTTTTTTTTTAGCCAATCTTCTCACTGAGAGACAACTTCATTGGCAATAAAATCCCTTATGTTTACCATCCTCAATTCATTCATGCAACCTCATTTCTCCTGGACTCTGAGCAAGAACTCAGGTGCCATAAGTGTGAGTGCAAAATGCTATCACACACCCTCCACTGAGCTGCGAACTTAAGCCATCTGTAGATGGCAAAGCTAAAACAACACAGTAACACTTCCTTTGGGGCTTAAGGGATCACAGGCACCCTCTTCTAGATGCTTCTGTGAGGCCAGTATGGATTTTTCTATCACTGACTCCCAAAAACCCTAGCCTTGGTTCCTGCACCTATGCTCACTGTCCCGTAATGGGTGGAGCAGGGAGTGAGTGGAGTTCACCCTTGCTGATGCCCATGCAGTCCAGTTTCTGCCAACAAAGTGGTCAGGGAAATAACTTTGTTTCATATGATGTATCTATTTTTATTAGGATTCACCTCTAAAACATTATGCCACTGTTGTTGACTTATTATCTCACTTATTAGTAACTCTATTTTATTTTTTAATTTAAATTGTCATTTTAAATTTTTTGGATACATAGTAGATATACCTTTATAGGGTACATGAGATGTTTTGATATAGGTATGCAATACATAATAATCACATTCTGAAGAATAAGGTATTCATACCCTCAAGCACTTATCCTTTGTGTTACAAATAATCTAGTTATAGCCTTGCAGGTATTTTAAAATGTATAGTTAAATTATTATTGACTATAGTCCCCTGGTTGTGCTATCAAATAGTATTATTCATTCTGACTTTTTTGGTACCCATTAATTATCCACAGATTCCCCTCGGCACAAGCCCTACTACCTTCCCAACCTCTGATAATTACTCTATTTCTATGCTTGACTTATTTCACATAACATAATGGCCTCCAGTTCCATCCATGTTGTTGCAAATGCCAGGATCTCATTCTTTTTTATGGCTAAATAATATTTTGTTGTGTATATGAACTACATTTTCTTCATCTATTCATCTATTGCTTACAGTTAGTTTGCTTCCAAATCCTGACTACTGTAAACAGCACTACAACAAATATAGAAATGCAGATGTGTTTTGGATATACTAATTTCTTTTCTTTGGGGCATATGCTCAGCTGTGAGATTACTGGATCATGTAGTAATTCTTTCTTTTTTTTCCCCAGGAACCTCCAAACTGTTCTCCCTAGTAGTTGTACTAATTTACATTCCCACCAACAATGTATGAGGGTTCCCTTTTCTCCACATCCTTGCCAGCATTCATTATTGCCTCTCCTTTGAATATAAGCTATTTTAACTGGGGTGAAATAATATCTTATTGTAATTTTGATTTGCAGTTCTCTGATGATTAATGATATTGAGCACCTTTTCACATGCTTCTATGCCATTTGTATGTCTTCTTTTGAGAAATGTCTATTCAAATCTTTTGCCCACATTTTTTATTGGATTATTAGATTCTTCTTATATAATTGAGCTCCTTATTGATTCTTGTTATTAATCCCTTGTCAGATGGGTAATTTGCAAATGTTTTCTCCCTTCTGTGGGTTGTCTCTTCACTTGGTAAATTGTTTTCCTTGCTGTGAAGAAGTTTTTCAATCTGATGTAATCTCATTTTTCTAATTTTGTTTTGGTTGCCTGTGCTTGTGGAGTATTACTCAAAAAAATTTTGCCAGGACCAATGTCCTGGAGCATTTCTCCAATGTTTTCCTGTAGTAGTTTCCTAGGTTGAGGTCTTGCTTAGATTTAAGTCTTTAATCGATTTTAGTTTGATTTTTGTATATGGTTAGATATAGGAGTCTAGTTTTATTCTTCTGCATGCGGATATCCAGTTTTCCCAACACCATTTCTTGAAGAGACTATCGTTTCTCCAGTGGATGTTATTGGCATCTTTGTTGAAAATGAGTTTGTCTTAGGTGTGTGAATTTGTTTCTGGGTTTTCTGTTTTTCTCCATTGGTCCATGTATCAGTTTTTATGTCAGTGCCATGCTATTTTCGTTACTAAAGCTCTGTAGTTTGCTTTGAGAAGACAGGTAATATGATTCCTCCAGTTCTGATCTTTTTGATTACAATGGTTTTGGCTGTTCTGGGTCGTTTGCGGCTCCACAAAATTTGGAGGTTCTTTTTTTCTGTTTCTGTCAAGAATGTCATTAGTATTTTGATAAGAATTGTATTGAATATGTAGATTGCTTTGGGTATTATGGATATTTTAACAATACTTATACTTCTAATCCATGAACATGGAATATCTTTCAAATT
Organism: Saguinus oedipus; assembly: GCA_031835075.1. NCBI lineage: Eukaryota > Metazoa > Chordata > Mammalia > Primates > Cebidae > Saguinus > Saguinus oedipus. The sequence continues at coordinate 60,668,800 of CM063185.1, forward strand.
TTAGTATCCACTTTAATTTATTTAATCAGTGTTTTAAAATGTTCATAATTGAGATCTTTCACTTCTTTGGTTTTGTTAATTCCTAGGTATTGAATTTTATTTGTGGCTATTGAAAATGGGATTACTTTTTACGATTTTTGTTTTTGTTTTTCAGATTTTTTACTGTTGACATATAGAAATCCTCCTGAGTTTTGAATACAGATTTTGTGTTTTGCAACTTTATGTATTTTTTTTCAGTTTTACTACTTTTTCTATGGATTCTTTAGGTTTTTTTCAAATATAAGATAGTATCATCTGTGTGTCCATTTTGTGATTTGAGTTTACCATAAGAGTTGTGAATATTATTTTATAATCCACTATTTTAAGCTGGTAACAATTTAACACTGTATGCATAAACAAACAAGTACAAAAAAAAAAAAAAAACTAATGAAAGCTCTATGCCTTAATTTTGTCCCCATGTTTTGTAACTTGTGTTGTTCCTATTTCTATCTTATTGCTCTATGTTTGAGAAGTTTTGTAGTTATTTTAATTGGATTATTGTTTAGTCTTTCTACATAGAATAAGAATAGTTTACACACAAGTCACAGTGCTATAGTAGTCGGTGTTTTTCTATATACTTACTATTACCAGTAAGTTTTGAACCTCCACGTGATTACATATTGTTCACTAATGTCTTTCTCTTTCTGGTTGAAGAACTTCCTTTAGCCTTTCTTATAGGACAGGTCTGCTGTTGATGAAATCCGTTTTATAAAAAACAAAGAGACCAATAATTTTCTGTGCTTATTTTAATATCTCATGGTGACATTAAATTTATATTTTAATTAGAAAACATAATATTGAAAACTATGGTGTACAGTATTTCAAAATTTAATTCACTTAAAAAAGATACCTTTTCATGAGTGGTAATGAAAATACACCTAACTAAAAGCAGAGCACTGATAACTTTTAGGGGGGAAAATCTTAATTTTTTTAAGGAAAGAAAGATTGAAGCAGGACATTGTTTTAATATGCATCTAATTAATTGTAGAACTTTATATTGTAAAATTTAATTAAACATGTTCTCACCATTTGGGTTTCAAAATGTAGATAAAATACTAAGTTAAACACGTGAAGAATCGATATTATCGTGCTGTCATTCTTGTTTCAGCTAAATAATAGCTTTCTTAGTAGGTGTGTAAGAAAGCTCCTGATATTTTTGCCTTGATCAAAGGGAAAATAAACATTTCATAAGGGGTAAATCTATTAATTAGAGACCCACACAACTTTCTTTCTTGTTAGTGTAGTCGTTAAATTGATTTCTCCAGTCCATCATGTAATTGCTCCAGCGATGGAATCCTGCTTTCCACTCCCGTTCTGCTTCATCAATATTTCCTGTAAAACATGGAATAAGTTGTATTAATCTAGATTTTAATCTATTTCATTAATTAAAATATAATTTGAAATACAAAACTCATTTTCTCCAATACACTGCAGAGCAATATTTTCTTTTTTCATTTATTCTTTATGATTTATAGTTAGCTCTCTCTCTGCCTGAAAGAGATTTTAATAAAATCTCTACAGATTATGTGAAAATGCAAATAACAGATATAAAATTTATATAAAGTGTAACATATATAAAATGGAAAATGGGTTTATATATTGTATTATGTGTAATTACATTACATCTGTTTTCTTTAGTTTTCAAGAAGATATGTAGATATTATGTTCTTGACCCATTTTAAAATAACACAAATTTCATTTAATGGTCTCATTTACATATAGTCATATAACAGATAATTATTTCTGATGACAATTATATATGAATACAGTCATTCTTCGTATTTGTGGAGATTTGGTTCTAGGACCTCTCACGGATATGAAAATCCTCAGACACTCAAATCCCTTATATAAAATGGCATAACATTTTCATATAAGCTATGCACATCTCTACATAATTTATACCCAATATAATGAAAGTGCTATGTATATGTTTATAGTATTATATTGTTTGGGGGATAATGGCCAGAAAATATGGCCTGTATATGTTTAGTATAGATGCATTTATTTATCAAATATTTTTGATTGATGGTTGATTGAATCCATGGATGTGTAACCCCTAAATACAAAGGGCAGAATGTATTGATTCATGAATAAGGATAACTTTATAATTGTCATTCCACATAGATTTTGCCTTTATTATAATGCATTATTTTATTTATTTATTTATTTATTTATTTATTTATTTATTTATTTATTTTTGAGACAGAATTTTACTCTTGTCACCCAGGATGGAGTGGAATCGTGCTATCTCATCTCACTGCAACCTCCGCCTCCTGCGTTCAAGTGATTCTCCCGCCTGAGACTCCCAGATAGCTGGGATTACAGGCATGCGCCACCATGCTCAGCTAATTTTTGTATTTTTGGTAGAGATGGGGTTTCACTATGTTGGTTAGCCAGGCAGGCTGATCTTGAACTCTCGACCTCACATGATCCGCTCACCTCAGCCTCCCAAAGTGCTGGAATTACAGGCCTGAGCCACCATTCCCAGCCAAGACATTAAAAAACAAACAAACAAAAAACTCTTGAGTATAGTAAAAGCTTATACATTTATAAATCAATAACCAGAACATGTCAGTTTTCCATTCAGCATTGCTAAATGGCTCTACTTAGGATATAATTTAAATTCCTTAGCGTGATGCACAAGAGACGCTTCATCTCTGGTTCCTGCTTATCTGGCTTCTCTCCACTTTGCCTTCACATTAAGATTCAGTGCAGCTATCTTCTCTTCTTAAAAGCTTTCCATGGTCCTGGGCCCTGACTCCACTTCACTGTGAGTAAGCAGACACTGTCATTTTCATCTGTACAACTCTAGCTACTAGGGTATGTCCTGTCTCACAGTACCAGACTATAGGCTCTGTAAATCTTACCAAATTAGTTGACAAAAATATTTCTAAAAGATAAATTATATTTCTATTAAGTATATAGTTACACATCTTACAAGATGTCCTGAGAAACATTCAGAAATGAGTTAACTGTCAACTACCCAGAAAAGTAACCCATTCAAAACCACCACAGATGTCTATTTAGAAATTATTTTTCTCTTTCCATTTTTTTATATTTTCATGGGTAGTTGCTATTAGGAATACTTCACATTTATTTTCATTAATAAACATTTTGCAAACCAGTCGCCCTCCACACCAACAAAATACTTATGCTGTCTTTAACAAAAATGTTAAGTGATGTTTGGAAAGAGCATTATACCAACATTCCTCATATTCATTGTAATTTTAACAATATGTTAATCTCATACTGTGGATGCAAGTACATTTTTCACTCAGTAAGAAAAGGAACTGTTTGAAATTTCTGCAAGGGAAATGACCTTCAATAAAATTCAACATCCCTTTCTGTTAAGAATTCTCAATGCACTAGGTATTGATGAAACATATCTAAAAACAATAAGAGCTACTTATGACAAACCCATAGCCATATGATATTGAATGAGCAAAAGCTGGAAGCATTCCTTTTGAAAACAAACACAAGACAAAGATGCCCTCTCTCACCACTCCTATTGAACATAGTATGGGAAGTTCTGGCCCCGGCAATCAGACAAGAGAAAGAAAGAGTACTCAAATGAAAAGAAAGGAAGTGAGATTGTCTCTGTTTGTAGAGGACATGATTCTATATTTATAAAGCCCCGTATCTCAGCTCAAAACTCCTTAAACTGATAAGCAACTTCAGCAAAATCTCAGGATACAAAATCAATGTGGAGAAATTACAAGCATCCCTATACACCAACAATAGACAAGCAGAGAGCCAAATCTGAATAATGGGAAATCTGAATAATCTCCCATTCACAATTGCTACAAAGAGAATGAAATACCTATGAATACAGCTAACAGGGGATGTGAAAGACCTCTTCAAGGAGAACTACAAATCATTGCTGAAAAAATTAAGAGGACACAAACAAATGGAAAAATATTCTATCCTCATGGATAGGAAGAATCAATGTCATGAAAATTGCCATACTGCACAAATTAATTTATAGATTCAGTGCTATTCCCATCAAACTACCATTGACATTGACTTTCTTCAGATAATTAGAAAAAACTACTTAAAATTTTATATGGTACTGAAAAAGAGTCTGTATAGCCAAGACCATCTTAAGCAAAAAGAACAAAGCTAGAAGTATCACACTACCTGACTTCAAAACATACTACAAGGCTACAGTAACCAAAACAGCATGATATTAGAGTTAAAAGAAACATATAGAACAATGACACAGAACAGAGACCTCAGAAATAACACCACACATCTACAACTGTCTGATCTTCAAAAAACCTAAAAAAACAAGCAATAGGAAAAGGATTCCTCTCTAATAAATGGTGCTAGGAAAGCTGGTTAGCCATATACTGAAAACTGAAACTGGACTTTACACTTTATGCAAAAATTAACTAAAGATGGATTGAAGAGTTGATGATTAAACCTCAACATAAAAATCCTAGACAAAAACTTAAGTAATACCATTTAGGACACAGGCATAAGCAAAGACTTTATGACAAAAATTCCAAAAGAAATTAGAGCTAAAGCCAAAATTGACAAATAGAATCTAATTAAACTAAAGAACTTTCACACAGCAAAAGAAACTATCATCAGAGTGAACAAGCAACCTACACAATGGAAAATAATTTTTGCAATCTATCCATCTGACAAGGATCTAATATCCAGAATTCACAAGAAATTTAAACAAATTTACACAAAAACAAGCTAACAACACCATCAAAAAGAGGGAAAGTAATATGAGCAGACACATGGCAAAAGAACACATTTATGTGGCCAACAAACATATGAAAAAAAAGCTCAACATGGCTGATTATTAGAGATGCAAATGAAAACCACAAGGAGATACCATCTCACACCAGTCACAATGGCAATTATTGTAACATCAAGAAACAATAGATGCTGGTGAGGCTGTGGAGAAATAGGAATGCTTTTACACTACTGGTGGAAATGTAAATTAATCCAACCATTGTGGTGATTCCTCAAGGATCTAGAATCAGTAATACCATTTGAACCACCAATCCCATTGTAGGGTGTGTACCCAAAGGAATATAAATTATCCAACTATAAAGACCTATGATCATGTATGTTTATTGCAGCACTATTTACAATAGCAAAGACATGCAACCCAAAAGTTTTTCAGTGATACACTAGAAAAAGAAAATGTGGTACATATGTGCCATGAAATACTAGGCAGCCATAGAAAGGTATGAGATCATGTCGTTTGCAGGGGCATAGATGAAGCTGGAAGCCATCATCCTCAGCAAACTAACACAGGAACAGAAAACCAAGCATTGTATGTTCTCACACACAACTGGGAGTTGAGCAATGCGAACACGTAGACACAGGGAGAGCAACAGCACACACCAGGGCCAGTCGGGGGGTGGAGGGTGCGTGGAGGGGGACCATTAGGACACAAAGCTAATGCATCCGGGGCTTAAAACCTAGATGATGAGTTGATAGGTTCAGCAAACCACCCCAACACACCTATACTTACATAACAAACCTATATATTCTGCACTTGTATTCCAGAACTTAATAAAAAAAAAGAAAACTCTGCAAAGGACCAAATGGCTCAGTATGCACAAAACAGTTAAATTCTGGCAGATTATAAATTTTTTGTGGTATAAAAATAATAATAAAGTTTTTATTTTCTAAAAATAACTGCCTTATGATTGAGTAGGAAACACACACAGAAAAGGTGAATTTGTATGATATAATATGCATAAAAGATGTGACAACTTGTATTATTGACCTGAGTGTTCCTTGGAAAAAGGATAGTGCTTTATACTTAGGCTAGCAATTTTAGTATAAATTTTCAAAACATAATAATTGGACATAAGTCTCATAAGAGGGTAGAGGCTCTACCTATAAATATGAATATATTAAATATACATATTCACCTTGATACATATGACCTATTAATTTATTATTTTTATTATTCAGCTTTCTATGCCCAGTGTTAAATCAATAATGTCATTTTTAACCAGCTCTGTCATATGAGTGATTTCATTACTTTAAAATTATTTCAAATGTCACCAAGTCTTGTTCTGATTGTAAAACAGATAACTTGGTTTGCGTGTGGGTTTTAGAGAATTAGAAAAGGTGAGAATCCATTTTTTGTTTAATGCCTCACAGGGTAAAGAGAAGAGAATAGTCATGGAAGGCAAATTGTCAAATAGTAAATTTATAAACATATTGGCATAACTTTTTCAGTTCACTTCTTTGTGATCTTTGTTTTGCAAGTACTGTTCTCAATTAAAAAAAATTATTTTCTTCCCTATAAAAACAATCATACATTTTGTTGTTGTTGTCATTGTTTTTTTTTTTCTAGCCAAAAAGAACAGTGAGCAAATTTTCACCAGAGCTGTTTATTTAATAAAGTCTAAGGAATTTGAAAATATTTGTTCATTTAGACTGCAATAACAAAACATTGTACACTGTGTAGCTGATATACACAGAAATTTATTTTTGAGGGTTGAGGAGGCTTTCCAGCAGATTAGACTTCTAAGATCAAGTAACAGTAGGTTGTGTCTGATGAGGATCTGCTTTCTGGTTCACAAATGGCAGTCTTACTAATATGTTCTCACATGGAGGACTGGGGGAGTTCTCTCAGGAGGTCTTCTTCTTCTTCTTGTTCTTGTTCTTGTTCTTGTTCTTCTTCTTGTTCTTCTTGTTCTTGTTCTTCTTCTTCTTCTTCTTCTTCTTCTTCTTCTTCTTCTTCTTCTTCTTCTTCTTCTTCTTCTTCTTCTTCTTCTTTCTTCCTCTTGTTCTTCTTCTTCTTCAGCATTAATGACATTTGAAGGGGCTCTGTCCTAATGAACTCATAATCTCCCCAAGGATTTGGCTTCTAATACTAGCCCTTTAGGGGTTAGGATTTCAACATAAGAATTTTAGGAGGACACAAACATTCATTCAGATCATAGCAGGAAAGAATGCAAAGGTGAATTAACCCATAATTGCTAGTGGAGGTGAAGTTAGAAGAGATTACACTGATATTTAATTATGTTTGGCATCATAATGAAAAAAAAAAAACAACGTTCATATATTTGAGTGTTCATTGAAAATCTCTTCTGTCTCCATCACATGATTATTTTTCTGTTTGTTGATCAGTCATTAAAATTATCATGGAATGAATACTACTTTATGCAATAAATGTCAATCATTAGCTAATCTATTGAAATTTTCAGTGTGGGGTAAGACCGCAGAGTGAACTAGTATAAACTCTGGCTAGGCTTTCTGAAGACTTCATGTAATTTAAAGAGAAACAATTAATTGAACTTAATTATTAAGTTATTAAAAGTCACCTGATTATTTGTTTTGTTTTGCTTTCAATGTGGAATTGATAATTCAGGTATATTAAGATATTAAAACTAGTTTCATTATTTTCTCCAAATCACCTTTCCACTCTCTCATCCTTGACTGCCAGTTTTGATAAGTGATCAGCAAATAGTAGTAAATGATTCTCAAAGTAACCAGTCCAAAGAGTATCTGGGCTCATAACTTTACAAGTGGTCTTTAGTTTTGGCAAGCATGATTTATTCAAAGGCCAATGGAGGAACTATTGAATCTAACATTTTTTTCTTCATTGGGATACTATGAAGGATTTTTATCTTTTAAATAAATATACTATTCCACTTTCATTGAAAAAATGTTAATATCCTTGACAATGGGTCATTTTGCTACTTCCTTTTCAAATAGGTATGACATTGTGATATTGTGCAGTTATATCCTTATAGTAATCTGAATTTTATAACATTTGAAATAAATATTATAAATTTTATTTCTTCCAGGTGTGTGCAGTAACAGTATAACCATGTGCTGAAGTATGGTCTAAAGTTAACTGCTAGAGTTTGTGTGCTTAAACAAGTCTTAAGAACCTTTTTATTTGAGAACATTTATTGTTCAAATGTAAACTACTGCTGAAGTGGTACTTATAAAGCTTATTGGGTTTCCCATCTTGAGTAAGGTAAACATTTCTCCTTTTAAGAAAGCTAGCTAGTAGTTGTTCTTTGAAATTCTTCTTTACTTAGAAAGTTACCTTTAAAAAAATTTCACAAACTTTAGCCCAGCTCATCTGAATAACCCCATTCTCAAGTCATTAAAGATTAAAATAGCTGAAGTGTCATGAGTTGAAAAATATAAGGTATGGCAAGAACATGGGTCCTTAATCTTTTAAATCTGTTCACACTATTTACTTTTAAAACTGAAATCCTTGTTACCTCAAACTGACTTTGTTCAAAGGTAGCATTTTTATTACTAATGAATACATGTTACAATAATCGTATCATGAATTTACTTTAATATTATAAAATATATCTAATATGAAAACCAGATTATGGTGGAATTAATTGGAAAAAAATGGCATAATACAAAAGCATATTTTCAGGACACACTGAACCTAACCATAAGCATGGTCCTAGGCTATAGCGAGGTAGGTATTTCCATAGAAGTCAGTGTTAAATGAGCTAGGAATTTGTTCAGCATTATATGGGAAATAGCAGAAGCTGGCCCAAACCTTAGGAGTTTGTTTATTTAATCTACTTTATGGCAGGTAAGTATTTGGAAATAGAAATTTGTGAAGGGTATTTTTTAAAAAATGCTGATATTCAAATTTTATTTTATCATCACATAAATTGAAATAGATAACCTGTGCTTAAACCAGAAGGGCTCAGCTTGGGTTATAATAAATAAGTCACTTAAAATAACCCACTCATTTAATCTCAAATTATAACCCTCCCATATACAAATATTTTAAATAAAGATTAAGAAGATGTAGTGTGTGATATGGTAAACGATAGTATCTCTTTGGGTCTCTTGGCAGATTAATGAGTTACCTCATCGTTATTCACACCCGGAGGACACAGGGACAGCACTGTTGCTCTGCCAAGAGAAGCAGAAGCCCATTTCTGGTTATATATTATGTCACAGAACATTTGGTAATACACAGAGCACTGGTATATCAGAAACATTTCCCAAGCAGATGGAGTACATAATTATAATTTTGGTGAGTAATGTCTGATAATCAAAAGGCATATTAAACAATCAAATACAGCTCTGAAATGCCCATATTTGCTGAAACTCAGCCCCAACTTATAAATAAAAAATTGAAAACATTTACTGTATTACAATATCTAACACACAGCCTGAATATTACAGTGTCATGGTGAACAGAATAGCAAACCCTGTAGGACCTGCAGTATGTCTGATGGCTGAAAATCAATTACTTTTAGAAAGAATATTTAAGGAACCAAATGGATTATAAACAGCTGGGCATTTAAAAGCCAGACATAGAGTTGGATATATGTTGTTTTTGTCAAAGAAGATTAAACTAAGGTGACACATGTTTGATCACTCAAGTGGATTACAATATTTTCTTAATAATGAATATCAAGATACTATAATCATCTGAACAAATTTTTATAGTATTTCCTTACATATTTCTCACCAATCACTTCCTGAAACTGGTTAACTAAATAACTATTTGTTCATAATATTATATAATATGTGTGTGTGTGATTAGATAAAATTTTCCAAGTTCAGAATATGTAGAAATATTTGGGCCAGGTGTAGTGACTCACACCTGTAACTCCAGCCCTTTGGGAGGCCAAGGTGGGTGGATCATGAGGTCAGGAGTTCGAGACCAACCTGACACACACAGTGAAACCCCGTCTCTAATAAAAATACAAAAATTAGCCAGGTGTAGTGTCATGTGCCTGTAATCTGAGCTACTGGGGAGGCTAAGGCTGGAGAATGGCTTGAACCTGGGAGGTGGAGGTTGTAGTGAGCTCAGTTCATGCCACGGCACTCCAGCCTGGGTGACACAGCAAGACTCTGTCTCGGGGGTGGGTGGTGGGGAAAGAAATAACAAGATCTCATTTACATTGTTTAAAAGATCATCTGTCTGTAGTGCTGGGAATAAACTACAGAGGGTTCAAGGAGACTGATTAGGAGGCTACTAAAATAATTTAGGTGAAGGGTGATGGTTGACTGAACTAGAGAAGTAGTGGCGAAATTGAATGAATTGGGCAGATCTTACATATATTTTGTAGGTAGAGCCCTTACTAGTCCAATACATTATTTATAAAGAGGAAAGGAACAGGCAAGGTTGACTTCAAAGATTCTGGGCTGAGAAACTGGAAGAATGAATGTAGGTGACACTGCTGAGACAGGAAAGACTGCAAGAAGAGCATGTTTGGAATGCAATATCAAGCGTTCATGGCCAGGCGTGGTGGCTCACCCCTATAATCCTAGCACTTTGGGAGGCCAAGGCGGGTGGATCAACTGGGGTCAGGAGTTTGAGACCAGCATGGGCAACATGGTAAAACTCCGTCTTTACTAAAAATACAAAAATTAGCTGGGCGTGGTGGTGGAGGCCTGTACCTCCACCCACCAAGGTGGGTGACAGAGTGAGACTACATCTCAAAAATACACACACACACACACACACACACACACACACACACAGGATTGTGTTTTAAATATGTAAATTTTGGAGGTTTTTCCTCCCTTTAACAATAATTCGTTTTTACCTATTTTTACATACTTAGTTTTTAGTTCTATACATTATGATTATTTGATACATTTATTTGTCCATTAATTAATTCCACAAAGATTGTCTGAATAACAAGTAGGACTCTATTGTAGCTTCCTTTTTCTATTTTATATTCTCACAGGGTGAAATTTATATTTTGGTTTTCCTTATTTAACTACTGAAGTACTGTTCATATAGTAAGAGTACACAACATATCTAAACTTCATGGGAAAGTTTTTAAAATAATGTATTCGTTAAATCAACTTATTTTAAAGAAGATACATAGAATAACTCCATCACCATGCCTTGGACAGTCTTCTTCATCCCTCTTTTACATAACCCACCATTTATTAAATAACCAAACACTAAATGCACACATACCTGTCACTTCTAAGACTTTTGGAAAAAATAATGTCCAGAATCGGCATTGTTGAGCACGCAGTTTAGTGAATATTCTTGATGACTCTGTATTCAAGGTTAGATATTTTTGTTCAGTGCTTTTGAAGATAGGCCATCTTGTGCTATCGTTCTGAGTCCCATTTGGATTTCTAAATAATAAAATAGAGGCATTTTAGTAAAATGGAAATATTTGTTAGATTAAAAAGAATATTGTTCTCTAAAACTGTTCACAAGAGCTTTAAAGAGTTTAAGACAGAAAAAAATTTTTGAATATGTATTGATGATGTCAGACATAAGTGAACTGGACTTGGTTTTAGTACTGAGAAGTACTATGTTATTTGAAATTGTAGGCATTAAAATTTAAAGTTGAATTTTTATTTTTTTTATTTTTTTTATTTTTTTAATATATTTTTTATTGCATTTTAGGTTTTGGGGTACATGGGCAGAGCATGCAAGATAGTTGCATAGGTACACACATGGCAGTGTGTTTTGCTGCCTTCCTCCCCTTCACTAAAATGGATTTCTGCTTAACATATTGGAATAAGAAATATTTTTAGTTCAATAAACTATATCTTCATTCACACTTAAACATGGTCAAAGCACGTTTAAGTAACAGTGTTGCTTTTCTTCATTCTCTTCCCTTCTCCTAGGCCCAATTATTTCATAATAAGGAATCATATCACCTACTCATCATTTGCATCTATTTTATCCTATATATTCTTATCAAGTTTATAGGAAACTGCTTTCAGTCCCACTTTTAAGTTCATTTAACATCTCATAAATCTGCTTACTAATTAAAAGGTTTTCAATAATTCTTCAGTGGTTTTATACTAAGGTTAATGAATATGGTACCACCCATATTTCCAAGTCTATTTTCAGAAATTCTCTTTATAAACCCAGTCAATTGGAATTAGGTAGAGTTCCCCAGTAATTCTCTGCTTTTTTCATTTTCTCTATAGGCTCTAGCTGTTACTTCTGCTTAGAATTCTTTTATTTTACATTTTTATGTGTCTAAACACATTCAAAACTTTCATACTATCTTTTTTGATATTTCCCATATTTATAATTGTGATCTTTAAATGAATAACTTGATTCTATATTTTAGATATCTACAGTGTTGAGCTCATTCATACTTTCATACCACTCAAGAATATACTAATGCCAGGGTCATACTCAGTTTTTTTTTTTTTTTAAGTGACTCTACAGAGTCATTAATACATTTATAGGTTTCCTTATATCTTTATGTTATTAGTATGATTTAGACACTAATCTAGGCTCCAAAAATATAAATACGGGACACAAAGTTTTCCTCGGGGAATTTATAAGCAAAAAAAAAACCCCAGGAAAACAAAGAACCTACACCATAAGATAGCATAAGACAAGTTTAAATAAAGGGCCACAAATTGTTCAGAAGAGGGAGCAATCACTACGTGCTTGAAAGGAATTAGCTGATGGAATAGGAATCTGGTTCAAAAAGAAATACGGAAACGAACTAGAAAGGAAGGTTGGGAAAGCTAGAAAAAAAGACAGCATTAACATAGACATTAAAGATTAATCTACTTCTTTGTTCAAATAGTGATGAAAAAAACGAGTTTTGTTGGATTCTAGGACAGAAGGAGAAACCAGTGAATTTATGGACTTAAGATATTAGTGTTGTCACATTAAGGGCTAACAGCCTACGAAAATTGTTTAGACTCAAACTTGTAGGATTTACTACTCTTGAGAAACTTTTGACTAAATAGCTAATGTGAGCAAAATGTTTTAGAAATATTGATCTGAAGGTGGTATTTAGAATAATCAAGAAACTACAAAGTTTTCCAGCCTTTTCTAATATAAATAGAAGATTTAAAGTGACAAAGATAAGTAATTCATTCATTGGTCTTATTCTACCTTAAGCAAAATCATATAAGGAAACCCTAGTTGAACTTTTCTAAAAGTTCAACACACAAAATCTTTCATCATTCAGATACTTCTATAGATTATTAATAGATAGAAATTTTGCAGTAGTATGAGCAGATGTAAGTTTGTTTGGCCAAAGTCTCTAAGTCCAGTAGAGTTTGAAAGGAGAAATAGACATTTGTCCAGTATGATTTTCAAGAGGCAGATTTTTGCCATCAAAAACTTATATTGAATATGCACCATAAATTCATATTTTATCATAGATGCAGAAATGCTCAACCATGAATTCAGGAGCTTTAGAGACAAACGGTTTCTTGATGTACTAGTTTATTTTATGGAAGAATTGGATAATTTACTAAGAATTATTAATAACCACAGCCAGTCAAGCTAAACCAATGTCATAGCAGAATTGAAACCTACTGCTTTAGGGTATTATTTGAGAGAGGTCAAGAAGAAAATGTCTCCAGATCACAGATGGCACACTTGTCTAGGTAAATTATGTAGTCTTTTTCTGTCTTTTAAAGCTGTAGAAACTAACAAGTGCAGCTGCTGGAGGCTGGATGTTAAACCAGGAGAACCAATGATCTGATTTGGTACAGCAGTTCTTATGTTCCTAAACTGCCCACTTTTCTTCTAATTCTTCTCTGATTTACTTATGGCACCCTTTTAACTGCACATTCATTTCTGCCTTCTGCGAACGGCGACTTAAACAGAGCTGACTTGTACTTGAGTTCAAGAGCAAAGCAGTAATGATACTGCCAGTGTTAACAAACTTTGTCCTATAAAATAATTCATGACATACCAAATTGTAATTTAGAGATAATAAAATTCCTTAGCCTTTAGATGCAGATACAGTTTTCAAAAGATTGAAATAGCTATTGAAGTGATGAAGTATTTTATTCCATAATATGAAGAAATCTCCAAAGACTTAAAAAATAGCAAGAGAGACAATTCTCTTTCTGTCTGTATTAATTAAAAACTTTGTGAAATACAACATATTTCCAATATGCACAATTCCAGAACACTACATATTTTATCTCAAAATTATAAGATAAATTTAAACATCTTGACTTCACTATTTCTCAAAGACATTTTTTGTTCTTGTCACAAAATAAAGATTTCAAAACAGTAAAGAGTAAAATTTTTCATAAGGTTGTCTATGCTGTACTTTTACTATCTGGTTCTTTTTCTACTTTGTGTTATACCAAAATGCTTTACAGAACACCCATTAGAATTTTCTTCATATGTAGGTGTGAAAGGTTTTAAGACATAGCTAATTTAACAACAACAACAACAAAAACCCAGAAAGTATCTTTCTTTAACATCTAGAAAATTACTTGTTGTCATTGATATTTGAGCACATAGTTGATAACTCATTTTATGAACAGATTAAAGAAAAAGGCACTAATTGACTCACGATGCCCTCGTACAAAGAAAATTAGGCCTTTATCTTCAAAAATAAAGTTTTCTTGGATTTATAGAATCCTAGTGTTGCCTACCCAAGCCTAAAATGATAACTAAAATTATCCTTAAGAATTCAGAGTCAATTATTTCTAAGTAAGCTATAGTAATTTTTGAAAATATATTTTAATTAGCTTTAAAATCTAGTAAAATGAAGCTATAGTTAAGAGTTGTACATTACAAGTCTAGATGAAATATTTTATTGTCATAAGAGGGTTGAGGAAAATATATTGGACAGGTTTTAAAATATTAAAATATTTATGGATTCCCTTACAAGTCACATAAATGAAATTCTAGTATAATATAAGGAATAGAAGGGCTCTAAGAAGACCTATATTTAGAAAACAGATTTATTTATTCGTTCAACCAGTATTTATAAAGTGGGTCATGTATTATTTGAGTGATAAGAGATTCAACAAAAACAAAATAGAAATTTCTTCATCTTGCCATTTTTATTTGATAAGAAAGGCAATAAATAAGATCAATAAAGAAACTATGTAATATGTTAGATGGTACTAGGTGCCAGTGATAATAAAATGAGGAATGGGGATAAATACAAATGGTAGGTGAGTAAGTATCAGCATGTGTGGGGGGGAGTGGTGAGGCGGGTCCATAATGAAAAAATGTGATTGTTTTTTGTCTCTGGTTCTTGCAATGTAATCTCTAAATACTTGGAATCTTATGCAACATGTGATAGCATGGTACCTTATAGTGAGTATCTAGTAAATTAGGCTCGTGAAATGACTCAGGGTTAGGATGGCCACACTGATCATCTTGGTATAGGAACTGGCCCTGCCAGAAAGATCATCCATGTGATTAGAGGGTTGAAACTTGTAGCCATGTGGTATCAGCCTAGCCTCCAGGGAGAGGAGAGGGCTGAAACTGAGTTCAGCCATGCAAGCAATGATTTAATCAATCATGCCTATATATAATAATAAAATCCCAATAAAAACTAAAGACACAAAGCTCAGGTGAGCTTCTTAGGTTGGCAGTACTCCATAAGTACATTGGCAGAATAGATGTCGTGAAGGTAATAGATCTCTGAAGACTGAGAAGTTTTGCACTTGGAACAATCTAAGTCAAGATACTGCTCTATGTGTCTCTCTCCTTGGCTGGTTCTGATTTATACCTTTTTGCTATCAGAAAACTGTAATTGTAATTATAGGGCTTTGCTGAGTTCTATGAATAGCTCTTGTGAGGTATAAAATCTGAGGGACTCCAGAGGGACTCCGTATTTGTAAGCAGCCAGTCTGAAGTGAGGGTAGCCATACAGACCCCAAACTTATGGCTGGTGTGAGAAATCTTGGACCAACTTTGCAGACTGGAAGATTAAATTTGACTTTCTCTAACTCTGGGTAAGGGAGCTTTGCAATATTTAGTGGGAAATAAACTTCTAAGTGAAGACTTGAAGGAGCAGAGGGATGAGACAAACAGTTGTTTGGGGAAATAGTAGTTCAGCAGAAGGGATGGAAAACAATGATCATGAGAAAAACATGTGCTTAGAGTTTTCAAAGGAAAGCAGATGGGACAGTGTGACTAGAGTGGAGGCAGCAAGAGAGGGAGTAGCAGGGAATGAGGTTGGAGAGGGGTAAGTGAGCTCACATTATTTAGTGCCATATAGGTCTTTGAAAGCATTTTGTGTCCACTTAGAATAAGAGAGGGAAGAATTGGAGGGTTTGCACAAAGAAAGATTAAGATCTGCTAGGCAGGGTGGATCACACCTGTAATCCCAGCACTTTGGGAGGCCAAGTCAGGCAAGTCACGAGGTAAGAAGTTCAAGACCAGCCTGGCCAACATGGTGTAACCCCGTATCTAATAAAAATTCCAAAATTAGCTGGGCAAGGTGGTGGATACCTGTAACCCCAGCTACTCGGGAGTCTGAGGCTGGAGAATGGCTTGAACCTGGGAGGTGCAGGTTGCAGTGAGATGAGATCGCTACAGCACACCAGCCTGGGTGACTCCATCTCAGGAGGAGGTGAGGGAAACACAAGATCTAATTTACATTGTTTAAAAGATCATCTGTCTGTAGTGATGGGAATAAACTATAGAGGGTGCATGGAGACCAATTAGGAGGCCACTAAAATAATTTGAGAGGTGATGGTTGATTGAACTAGAGAAGTAGTGGCAGAAATTGAAAGAATTGGGCAGATCTTACATATATTTTGTAACTAGAGCCCTTACTAGGTTTGTGGATTAGATATGAAGAGGAAGGAGCAAGTAAGATTGATTCCAAAGATTCTGACCTGAGAAACTGGAAGAATGGATGTAGGTGACATTTCTGAGATAGGAAAGAATGCAAGAAGGGCATGTTTAGAATGCAGTATCCAGAGTTCATGGCCAGGCGAGGTTGCTCACACCTGTAATCCCAGCACTTTGGCAGGCAAAGGCAGGCAGATCACTTAAGATCTGGAGTTCCAGACCAGCCTACGCAGCATGGTAAAAACACATCTGTACTAAAATTACAAAAATTAGCCAGGTGTGATGGCGCATGCCTGTGATTCTAGCTACTTTAGAGGCTGAGGCAGTAGAATGGCTTGAACCTGGGAGGAGGAGGTTGCAGGGAGCCAAGATTGTGCCACTGCAATCCAGCCTGAGATACAGAGTAAGACTCTGTCTCAAAATAATAATAATAATTTAAAAAAAAAAAAGAATTTATGTGTTACATGTTAAATTTTACATCCAAATGGAGATGCTAAGTAGACAGTTGGAAATTTGTAGTTACTCTTGATTTTACTGATAGAATCTTTGCATCTCATACAGAATCGAGCCCAAATATCCACAAGTTCTTATTTAATTTGTTAAAATTCTTATGTCCACAAGTTCTTATTTAATTTGTAGTTTTTATTGGAATGACCTTGTCTAAAATGTGACATAAATTTCATTATTAAAAGTGAAAAGAAACAGAAGTTAGAATAGCTTTGTACAGATATTCTAGAGAGAATAGAACACTGAATAGGAGATTAGAAAATATTACTTTAAGGTAAACTCAAATTCATTTAAAGGGCTTGATATTATTTTTGAGTAAAAAAATTAAGTAACAGAAATTTTTTTCCCCAGGAAAAATTACCCAGAAAAGATTTAAATGAAACAATTTAAGAATAAAAAATCTTTGATTATACAATACTTCTGATTTTATGCTAATAAAATAAAATGCTTCAGTGAGAAATATTGAGAGCTAAAATGTGACATCATAAAACTTTCAAATAATAGAAAACATGGATAGGATATTTTTACTTACTAATGATTAGTAAAATAATTGGGAGTAAAGAATTATTTAAAAACAACATGGTATTATATGTGGAAGGTAGAAACACTTTTATTGTTATCTCTTTAATATTAATATAGATTTGAAATTATTTTGGTCAAAGGTTTTCACCAGTTAGTTAAGAATGTGAAATAGATTACCAAAATAAAGTAGATTATTTTGTATGTATCACCATTTTAATGGTTACAAATTCTACGTTCTTAGATGCTCACTTTGAAAAATTCATTAAACATGATTTGGGCTCGATTCTGTATGTGTGTGTATTGTAATAAAAACTGATTGAAAATGTTTGTTGTGTTTCCAGCTTCCTCCAAAAATAGTATCATTGCTCTCTATGCACCTTAATGTGGCACATTTGTTTCACCTTATTTTTCATGTGAATGATGTCTTTTATTGATTTGCAAATGCTTTTTCTCATTCTGGAGTTTGTCTCTTTTCTCTGTTATTAATCATTTCCTTTACGTGACTAAGATTTTTTTAGTTTAATACAGTTAAACATTTGTCTAAATTTGATTTTTACATTTGTCTAAATTTGATTTTGTTGCCTGTGCTTTTACATCTTAGCCATAACGTCTTTGCCTACATCAATGTTCTAAAGTGTTTCCATATGTTTTCTTCCAGTAATTTTAGGTCTTACTCTTTAATGTAATGTTCTCCCAGCTACACTAACATTGTTACTCAATTTACAAATTTCAATACAGCTATAATATTTTAAACTACATATAATGCAATATATCAATTCATAGGATACACAATGCCTATACTTCCCCAGAGCATAGCTCCTTGTCCTAGTCTCATCATACTCTCTCTTCAGACAGCCCTTCCTCAGGAACCAAATTGAAGTAGTCAGTGTTTATCATCTCATATTGTTCTATGTACTTCAGCTGTCCTTTTTCCTTTTTACTCATGAGAGGATAAGTCTCATTCAAACTATCATTTGATTGCTTTGTTGACAACCTGAAATTGTGCCTGACTCACAGTGTGCAGGCAAGAAATATGACTACAATAAGTAAGAAACAGCACAAGTGATGCATTGTTACCTCTTTTTCCTTCACAGTAAATGTTCACATTTAAAAACTACTACCACATGGGAAATAGTTCAGAAATGATAATTTCTGTATTTTCAGGAGAATCAGTATTTTGGGCCAAATAATATGAAATTCTGCTTCCAATAACCATTTATTGTGGCAATCAGACATCCTGAGATAACTTTACCAGTGTCTCACATGCAAACTATTTTTTACCATGATAGTCAAATATTTAAACAAAGATTATTGATAATATAGCACATAATTCATGCCTAAAGTACCCACATTTAAAAAGCAAACTGTGTGGATTTAGTATGCTTAGCAAATATTAGGAACTAATTGAGCCAAATGAAACTATGAGAAGGCACAGTTATGATTAGTAGTGGTGGCGGGAAATGATATATGTATAATTTGCTTCTATTATTTTGAAATAGTAATATTAAAAATGGAAAATTTCACATAGTACACAAATTTATTCTTGAAGCATATGGTGAACATGAAATCATGGCATAATCAGTTTTAGGCAAATATGGTGACACTGGTGAAACAGGGACACTCAGTAAACAGAAAAGGATAAATGAAATTCTGTTACTCCCAAGATTATGTTTTCTGCTTTATTTTGGACAAAGAAAACTCCTTAGGCTAAATATGGGCATTAGTAGTAGTTAGTAACCCAAGTAGTTTTTTATTTCTTCTAGAGGAATTTTCTGTGGTGAAAATACATTTCTAAATTTGACCAAGTTCCATTATTGGTTTTATTTAATTAAATACTCTAAAAATACATGTAATCTTTAAAACCAAACAAATATGTTTGAAAGACTACACAGATTTCTAAAATTAAATAAAATAATTGTTGCATTTATTCTTAACTGTATACCCAAATAAAATGAGATTAATAATCACTGAATTTTGTTAAAGCAACTTAGTATTAATCCATGAATGCATTACCAGTAATTTAATCACACTGGCTCCATTTTAATCCACAAGGCAATGTCCTAGGTAATTGATTAGTTACCTTTTAGTTCATGGTTTTCTATAATCTTCTAAGATGAATCTTTAAAGATAGAAGTATTTTTCTTTGCATTCTTACACATATACACAAACTGTCATAGTCTGTTTTGGGATGATATAACAGAATACTGTAAATTGGATAGCTTATAGACAACAGAAATTGATTTCTCACAATTCTGGAAGCTGGAAAATTCAAAATCAAGGCACCGACAAATTTGGTGTCTGATGAGAGAGCTTGCTTCTTGGTTCATAGACAGCAGTCTTTTTGCTGTGTTCTCAGATGGTATAAGGGATAAGGGAGCTGTCTGACATCTCTGATATGAGAGAATAATCTCCCTTAAGAGGGCTCTGCCCTCATCAACTAAGCATCTTTCTAAGGCCTCACTTCCTTATCCAATCACATTGGGAGTTAAGATTTCAACATATGAGTTTTAGAAGCACACAAGCCTTCAGCTTACAGAACAGATGTGTGTGTGTGACTGTGTGTTTGTGTCTCTGTATTCTGCAACTTGAATATTAGGAATACCAAAAATAACTGAATTAATATTATTTATATAAAATTGTATTTTATATTATAACATTCAAATAAAACACTAACAGTGCCAAATAATATAAATAAAAATTATATTTTGTCCTTCAGAGAAAATCAATCTTATCTAGTTTTTCATGCCCAGTAACTATCATAAACCCAGGAAAGTATACACTAAAAAGATGCTTGTTGCAATGAAAATTTAATGAATAGCTTTTGGAACTTTGGATGTGCATTGGATCAATTCAGTGTCAGTTCTAAAATAAAACTTTTCATCCTATTAAAAGAGAGAAATTCTCCTTATTCTCATGTGTTAAGTTAAATAAAAATGTCCTGTAAATACGAATCTTCTAAGATTCAAAACTCACATTGAGTCTTCAAGTGTTGTGAGGTAGCAAAGCGTCTGATTTCAACGTCCTTCATCAGCTGAGAAGGAGTCATCATATACATGACTTTCTCTTTCTCTTTCTCTCCCTCTTTTTATTTTTTTGAGACATAGTCTTACTCTGTCACCAAGGCTGGAGTGCAGTGGCACAATCTTGGCTCACTGCAATCTGCGCCTCCCAGGATCAAGCGATTCTCCAGCCTCAGCCTCCCAAGTAGCTGGAACTACAGGCACGTGCCACAATGCCTGGCTAAGTTTTTGTATTTTTAGTGGAGACGAGTTTCATTGTGTTAGCCAGGATGGTCTCAATCTCCTGACCTCATGATATGCATGCCTCAGCCTCCCAAAGTGCTGTGATTACAGGCGTGAACCACCACACCTGGCCACATGATTTTCTCTTAAGCCTGTTCACAGACTAAAACCTAACTCAGATTTTCTAAGGCCCACTTATATTCTCCCTCTTGACTTACTGTAGTTTGTTAGGAAGATCTTTATAACTGTATTCTTTTTGTTTTCTGGAAGATGTAATAAAGGCAAAAATTAGCTACTAAAGCAATATGAACTGTACAATAATGCAGCTGTGCATAGAGAATATAAGAGGATTGTTTGCAATTTAGATTATATTTAATGCAAATATCTAAATCTAGTTCACTTTTATTAGTTGCTTCCCTCCATCTCCAGATATTTCTGTTGCTAGTGGAAGAAATGAGAAAAAATAATTATGGAAGAACAATTCCCTAGATTCATTAGTTTGCTCAGGTTTTTCCCAGTTAAATAATAAGGTTGTTTTTATTTTTAGGCAGGAATCTAAGTACCTAAAGGGACAGGATCATAATAGCACACCTTAGAAATCCGTAAAAATTTGCAAATTAACTAAGGATGATTTCTTGGATCTAAATATACTGTGCTATGAATCCATGGTCAAGTGGCTTATTAAGCTTCTACTGATTCATGATTCCTAGCTTGTGGATTGGAATAAATTCTCAACTTCACAGAGAATTTGGATATAGATTTTTATGTGAAAAAAAGGAGGGAAGAGAAAAGGAGAAGAATCCCACAGGAAATATATAACCCTTATATATATCCTGCAAATAAGTTTGATCAAAAGGCAAAACATACCAATGTGCTCAACTTTCTAGGAAATAAAAAAGAAGGCTTATTTTCACTAAGCACTAAAAAAAGAAGAACAAATTACATTTCATTTAAATAAATACTAGGAAGATGACATATTAGCTGCATATAATTTTCAAACTTTAAGAAAAATTAACAGTTGTACATGGAGGCATGAAAAAATATGTGATGAGGTTTCATTACTAGGAATAAGCAAAGACCAATTATGATAGAATATAGTTTGCCATGTGTTATCAAAGTGGATGCCTCATAAGTAAGAAAAACATTTGGTTTGAAGAAATAAAAACATGTAAACAAAAATATAAAACTAAACCTGGCATGTAAGGTGAGACTTCTTGAGTGATTTCTGGTATCAGGAGTCTTATCTTGCCCTAATCATTTGTTTTATTGCTAGATCTTAATGAAGAGCCTTGTTACATGTTGTCAATCAGTATTGCTAAGCTCTGTTCTGTTCAAGAAATAAAATGGAGGAAAAAATATCTTAAGCACACAAAAATAGGTTTTCCTTTTTAATCCAATTCAAAATCTTCATGTATTTTCACCTTTACTTAGTAGTGTTGGTTTTTTTTAAAAAAAAAATCCTAAATATATAACTGGGAAACAAGTGCCCACTTTAAAGCACAGTTTTTTATATTATAAGAACATTTTAATCTTAATAAGTATTTAAAAGAGGCTTCTGTACTTAATCCACTCTCCTAAATACTTCACTGAAGTAGTTGGATAGAGTCATGAAAACAAATTGATTCCGAGGGCACAATTCTCTTTTAGTGATTTCTTTGTATTGCACGTCTTCAGTTATTC
Organism: Saguinus oedipus; assembly: GCA_031835075.1. NCBI lineage: Eukaryota > Metazoa > Chordata > Mammalia > Primates > Cebidae > Saguinus > Saguinus oedipus. Next base: position 60,691,279 of record CM063185.1, read on the forward strand.
ATCAGCAGAAAGGGCAAAGAGTTGCCAGACAAAAGATCTCTGAGATCTTTAGTACACTGTTGGTATGATGGATGAACAAAGCTTTCATGGTCTGGAAGATTATTCTGTCTTCTTTCCTCTGCATTGTTTGGGTATAAAGGTTTGCATAATTAGCTGGAGAGTTAAAGAGGAATACTAGGCAATGTTTAGCCTCCTCCAACTCCAGAAAATGAATTGGGCTGAATATTAAATTATGTTTTAAAAAATCTGAAACTTTTTTCTTTTCCTTCCCTCTTTTCCCCCATCTTCCCTCCCTCCCTCCCTCCCTCCCTCCTTCTGTCCTTCCTTCCTTCCTTCCTTCCTTCCTTCCTTCCTTCCTTCCTTCCTTCCTTCCTTCCTTCCTTCCTTCCTTTCCTTCCTTCCTCCCTCCCTCCCTCCCTTCCTTCCCCCTGTCTGTCTTTCTTCATTCCTTCCTTTATTCTTCAGTTTTTCACTTTATTCACTAATGGAGCAAGTACATCCAGATGTCTTCACTAATTTCTAAATGTGAAGATGCATTATATTTGTACCCATTTTCCTTTTCTAGTGACCTCAAAGCAACTGTTATCATTTGGATGTGATCGTATGAATCCCAGAGGAATGACAGCCTAATGATCTGTAGAAAGCTCAAATGTACTTTCAAATAATGGCACTAGAACACTTATTTTAACAAAGGGACAGACGTTGCATTAATGATAAGTAAATAATCTCAAACTTGAAACAAATTGGCTTCTTTTTTGAGTCTTCCAAATTCTATCGGTTTTGCTCTTATTGTTTGCTCTAGTCTGTGCCATAAAATTGATGGCAGCAAGCCCACAGTTTCAGGAATGAGCCTAGAAATTGCCAAGAAAATGTCCTGGAAACTTAGTTTTGTAGTAGCATATACAAATCTTAAAAAAGCTTGATTTTAAATGAATAGTTAAATATTAGAGAAGACTTGAGAAATAATACTCCAAGAATATTATAGGAAAACTTAATTGTGATGTTTTTCTTTAATGGATAGTTTCAGCATATCAAATAATTATTCTTGAACTCGAAGTTATTGTCTTTATATCACTATTCACTGGAGGTCCCTCTATTTGACTGATCACCTCCATTAGACTGTAAGGCTCCATAATAGCACACAAGGTGTCTGTTTCATTGACTCTTGTAGCCTAGCAGAGTCAGTGTTCTATAAAAGGCTGTTAAAAGTTTTACCTAAGTAAATAAACAATTAGAGTAATTATATTAGAATGAACCTTTAAAGTGATTAGAATTATACTGCGTACTCTCATAAATTACAGCCTAAGTTTTCAAATGAAAAAACAAAGTGTGTGTGTGTGTGTTTGTGTGTATGTGTGTGTGTTTGTGTGTGTGTGTGTGTGTGTGTGTGTGTGTGTGTATGTATGTATTTTCTCTTCTAAACAACTGGTGTGGATGCTGGCTAAGATATTTTGAGGTTGTCTGAGACCTGTTTCAGACGTATAAGAGTAAATTTAAGAAGAATATGCTTTAAACATTTGTTAGAAATTTTGTGTCTATTAGACTCTGAACCAAGCACTTTTTATGCAAAAACTCAGTTTACATTCACTATTATTCTTTGAAGGTGGCAGATTTATTTTTCAGATCATATAGATGAGAAAGCTGAGGTACAGAGAGTAACTTGTCCAATATCACACAACTTGCATGGCTGAGATAGGTGAATTTTTGGATCTCAAAGCCTACAATATCAAAAACATGAATCTGGTGTTTTCATGATTTCATGTCAAAAACCTGAATCTGGTGTTTTCATGATTTCATGTCAAAAACATGAATCTGGTGTTTTCATGATTTCAACTAGGTACCTCAACATTAACAATAAAAAATTGATATTACTCTTTCCTAATAAAAACAATCTTGCTGAGTGTTGTGATGTATGCTTGTAATCCTAGCTACTTGTGAGGCTGGGCTGAGTTAGAAGCATTGCTTGAGCCCAAGAGTTTTAAATCTGCCTGGGAAACATAGTGAAACTCCCATTTCAATGAAAAAGCAGAAAGCAGTCTTCTCAGAAGGTTTTTGAAAACAAAAACAAAAACAAAACTAGAGTATATAGCTGTATACAGTGATACAAAAAGACTAACAAAATTTCATTTTCAATGATAGAGTTACAAATAATACAATTTATAAGATAATATCTGTGGCCGTGGGTGACAATCTCATCTCCTTCTTTCTTTTTTTTTTTTTTTTTAGATGGAGTTTCGCTCTTGTTACCCAGGCTGGAGTGCAATGGCGCCATCTCGGCTCACCGCAACCTCCGCCTCCTGGGTTCAGGCAATTCTCCTGCCTCAGCCTCCTGAGTAGCTGGGACTACAGGCACGCGCCACCATACCCAGCTAATTTTTTGTATTTTTAGTAGAGACGGGGTTTCACCACGTTGACCAGGATGGTCTCGATCTCTTGACCTTGTGATCCATCCGTCTCGGCCTCCCAAAGTGCTGGGATTACAGGCTTGAGCCACCGCGCCCGGCCTCATCTCCTTAATTCTTTACTACTTATTCAAAACGCATACCAGTATCATCTTACAGACTACTTGATAGACTTTGATAAACAAAACAGTTTTCAACTTTTAAGCTGAAATATTTTCTATTTGATTTGAAATCTTTATAAAAATTCTATTCAGTTTTCAATATATTTTCTCTATTTAGTGTTCTGTCACCTTCCAAATGAACAGATCTCATCTTGAAATCATAAGACTATAATTGCCTAACATATTCTTCCTGCTTTAGAACAGCTGTGTGTTATTTTAGTTGAATTTCTTTTTATGAAGCCACACTCTTGCCCAGTAGTGAATTTAGGTTAAAAATTTTAAGGTGTTGGACTTAGTGCCATTTTATGTATGAATATGCACAATGACTAATGTGCAGGAAAAAGATTTTAGGTAATATGATGAATTTAGTGGATACTAAAATTTTAAATATATCTATGTGTATTTAATTTTAATTGTAGATCTACATGAAAGATGTTGTATACAGGTAAAGTAAGATGAAACAACCAAATGTGCCACATTAAGCTGCACAGACAGCAATGACACTATTTTTGGAGGAAGCCGTCAGCACAACAAACATTGTAAGTCAGTTTCATTGCCATAAACCTACATACAGAATATAGCTCAAATCATACTTGATGAATTTTTCAAAATGAGCATTGACATTGAATTTGTAACCTTTAAAATGATGATACATACAAAATAATCTTACTTCATTTTAATAATCGATTTCAGATACATAACTAATTGGTGAAAACCTTTGACTAAAATAATTTCAAATCTATATTAGTATTAGAGAGGTAGCAATAAAGATATGTTTTCTACTTGCTATATAAAATGTCACGTTGTTTTTCCATAATTCTTTTTTTCCAATTATTTTACTAATCAATAGTATGCTAAATATATCTATCTCATCCATATTTTCTACTATTGAAAAGTGTTATTAAGTCCCACTTGGCCTTCAATTATTTCTCATGGGTGCATTTTATTTTGTTACATGCAATCAAAAATATTTTATGATCAAAAATTTCTATTATTAAATTGTTTCAAGTAACACTTTTCTGAGTATTTATTCCTGCAAAAAATTTTTCTGTTACTTGAATACTTCCTTTACTCAAAAATAATATTAGGCCCTTTAAAAGAATTTAAAGTTACCTTGAAATAATATTGTCTAATCTTCCATTCAGTGTTTTATTCTCTCTAGAATATCTGCACAAAGCTATTCTAACTTTGTTTTTTGCACTTTTCATAATAGAATATGTGTCACATTCTGGACAAGGTCATTCCAATCCCTGACAACTTTATTCATTACTAAATCTGGTTGGAAAATCAGACCTGTACTCAGGCCCTACTGAATTCCAGGATCTGGGGCTATTTTTACTTTTTTCTCAAAGAGAAATATGTCTTTATTAATAGAAAGCTTAAAAAGTCTCTATAAATTTTACCCAGGGTTTTCTCTGCTTTTCCCATAGAATAAATTTAAATTCTCTCTATGACATAATTTTAGTTGGACTTAACACCAGATATACTCACTACTGCTACTCCCCCTCCATATATATATATATATATATATATATATATATATATATATATACTTAGACCTCAAGACTAAAGATAAACCTCTTTATTGTGAAGTGAGATTACTCTTATCTGGAGAAATATCATAGGAGAGCCAGTATTCTGTGGATTTTTTTTAAGTCGACAATAATAAAAAAAAAAACTGAATTGACTTTTTTTCAGGAAGCCATTTGTTATTCAATAATTGAATTTTATTGTCTGATGTGTGCCAGGAATGTGGGCAATGGATATAATAGTAACCAGAACCTGTAAAGTCACTGATCACTGAGATCAATGAGTGGAGATAAACAATAAATAAAATAATTAATAGATAATCATAAGTTAAGGTAGTAATACCATCTATGAAGAAAATGTAAGCAGGATAATCAATTTTTTTTTTCTAATGTGGTAATTTGGAACTGACTATTGAGTCATAGAAAGGAGTTCTGAGCTGAACTGGAGAAAGGTATTGAAAGCCAGCCTTCCTTCCTGCCCTTCTTGGCTACAGCTTTCTAGCTTTTGCAAACAAACAGAAATGTGAGAAAGATGAACAGACTGGACTTTGCATTTCTCATGCATGCTAAATATAGAAGCAATTCCTTCTAGACACTTCTGAAATGACAGTGATGAATGTGATTTCTGAATGACTTGCTAATTGCTGCTAAGTCAGTCACAGGATTTTACTTCTTATGTCCAAGGCGGATGTTCTAGAATAAAAACCGCAAGGATAATTATTTTACACTGAAAACTATTATTTAGTAACGTGTAATTTTAAGGGAAGTGTACCTTGGAAACGATCTCATGACTTTCATTCAAAAATATCTATCTGAGGGGATGCTGAAATGAATCAGAAGCATCTTGTTTATTAAATTTCATACTACTTTATAATTAAAGCCACAGAAATATTGTTATGATAAAATACGTTTTTCAAATTTTATATAAATACATAATTATGAAATATGGAACAAAGCATATTATATTAACTATAAAAATAAATAAATAGGAAGATTTTGAAGTTAAAAATTAAAAAATGTCTTTTTGGATAAAGTTTACTTACTACACCAAGAATGGTAACTTTATAAGAAAGATGGGAAGTATTCCTGCCAACAGTATATTTATCTTATGTTGAACTATTGTTTTTCTGATTTTAGGACTACTAAAGTATTATTTTTCGTAACATAATTTAAAATAATATTTTAAAATCAAGACATGCAGGTGGAAAAAGTAACCCACAAAAATTAAAAATTAAAAGGTTAAAAAAATGTTAGTTGTGTGATCTAAACTTTCCAATCATCAGTTGTTTTAATTGTAATATAGGAATATTAATGCATTTTACACAGAATGCTTGCAAAGAATACATGTAAAATGTAGGTGGAATACATAGAACCCTGCTTGGATCTCAATGAAACATTTAATAAATGGGAACTATCAAAATGAAGAAGACCATAAAGCAGAGGAAGGACATTAGTGAAGACCACAACAAAACCATCCCACTACCAGTCTAACTGTTGCTATCCCTCACTGTCCCCAGCCCATACATTTTATGTTCTGTAATTTAATTAATGTCCCCAACTTGTTTCCAGTAGCACATTACACTCTGGGATGAGAACTCTATGCTGCATGGTTTGGAATCACCAGCTTTGCAACCAGATTCTGCTACTAAAAACTGGTTAAATTTGCATGCAGTTATTCAAATTCTCAGAGCATATTTACCCACTAATTTGCAATTAGTGGTATCAAGGAGACCAGGTTGGTTATGGTATAGTGAGCAGGGAGATAACCTTACCAGTGATTGTCAAATAATTTTTCATGTGGGCCCATTTAGATGATGATAAGAAATTTGGATCTTATTCTAGCTAAAAAAGAAAGAAAGAAAAGAAAAGAAAACTTACTGGAGAGTTATTATCCAAGCAGTGCTAAAATCTGGCTTCCACTTTGAAAAGATCACTCCAACCACAGGAAGGAGAATAAACTATGGAGAGGAAAGGGTGGGACCAGGGATACTGGCTAAACCAGAAACGATAACTTGGTGGCTCACAATAGGCTTGTAGTTTTGATAATGAGACCCAAATTACTTTCAGATGCATTTAGGAGGTCAAGCTGATAGAAATTGCTAATATGAAATGGGGAAAGATTTTTAAAAGAGCAAAATTGGGTTTTTTAATAACTGTAAATGAAGCAGACATTTACAGAGATGTAAATTCATGAACATATATTTGTTTATATGGTGTTTAATGTCATAGAAACAGATGATCTTTATAAAGGAAGAGTTCAGGAAAAGAGAAGAAAATATATCTAAGAATTGAGCTCTGGGAAGATTTAGAGGTTGGGAAGGTAGGAAGAATCCATGTAATAAATAATTATTCATTTATTCAAAAATTATTCATTGGTCACATATTGTGTGCCCAATAATGTCGTAGGTGCTGGGAATACAATTGCAAACAAAATAACCCAAAAGTCCCATCCGTTTAGAACTTACATTTTGGTGAAAGAGAGAAAGACGATGAGAAAGGTCAATCAGTTAAATAAATACATGCTGAGGGAAAAAAAAATCAGAGAAAGAAAATTGTAAGTGTGTAGGGAATCACAATGAATTTCTAACTATTCTATTCACTTGTTTGTTTAACGCTGTTGTATAGACACTATGATATTGTACAACTAAGAAATTTAGTGTGCATTTCTTAAGAAAAAGGTCATATTCTTACTGAGACAAAACAACACTGTCACACTTAATACATTTATTTTACAATAATCTCCTAATATTATCTAATTTCAAGACTATATTTATGACTATTCTAAATTATTAAATATGTAATGGACATAATAATTATAAACCATGTATCCTCTTAAAGAGAATTCTGGCTTGATTATTTTTCTTAAGGTCAAGTTGACAGAATGTACAAATTAACTGGCTGTAGAGAATAATGATCAATGTTGATCTTGAGTTTTTTGGCATAAGCAAGAGAACGAATGAAGTTGTTTTTTTAACTGAAGTGGTGAAGTCGGTGAGGAGAATATTAAAAGTAAATTAAGAATGTATAATGGTTGACATGCATATTAAATACTGAAGTGGATATGTACATAAGGCACAAGGGTTTAGGAAGAGTTCTGGGCTGCAGATATAACTGGAAGTCATTAGTAGGTAGATGTTAGTTAAAGCAGTAAAACTGACTGATATCACCCACTGAATAAACATGTATAGGAAAGAGATGTCCAAGGACTGAACTGTAGTACACTACGATATTTTGACATGATAAGAAATCACAAAGAAGACTAAAATGGTAAGTCAGGAAAGGTTAGACCAAAAAATCCCTGGCGAACTGGGTTTCCATGACTCCATGTAAAAGATGCTTCAAGGAGGGGAGAGGCTACACACATCAAACACTGATGATAGGTTAAGATGATTCAGAAATAATTGAGTGACTCAGCAACATGGGAATACAGACGACTACGAGAATAGCTGGAATGAGGTAATTGGGGTGGTGAAATTGTTTATAGAATGAGAGGATAAAAGTGGGCAATTGGTAGAGATAAATTATTTGGTGTGTTTTGCTGTCAAGAAGAATGTGAAAATGGGAAGTAGTCATTACATAATGTGAGATCTTTTTTCAGATCACATATATTTTTCTACAGAACTGAAACTACATGAATGATTAAATGGAGGGCAAAAATTATTTTTAAAAATAAGAAAAATAATTTTAGAACTAAATTCTTGCATAGTTATGCACGGATGGGCTTTAGAGAATCCCACCTGCAAGGATAGTAGGGAGACAAGGACATAATGGACATTGCAGCTGGAGGGAGGTACAGAGTACTTGGGCATGGTTTTTAATAGGTTAATTGATCTTGTGATCTGATTAATTTGGGATTTTGTTTTCTTGTGTGTGAGCGTGTAAAAAGCAAGTTTGCAGCTGTGATGGGGGAAGACATTTTTTGCATTTTGAGAATAAACAACAGGTATAAATATCCTTTAGAAGAGTTGGGGAATAAATTGGCTAGGGACATTATTGCCAGGCAGCATTAAAGAATCTCTTGAGTTTAAGGTCTTGAATTTATTCACATGGTGTGTATATATGTTTATATCCAGACACATTAAGTTGTTTGATAGCAATCACATATTTAAACATAAACAAGGTTGTGATTCTTGCAGCTGAGAATGATTAAGAGAAAAGGGCCAAAGCATTGCATATTTTATTTGTATGAACACTGAAATAATTAAAAATGTTTACAAGATTTTTAGTAGATAGAAGGAAACTAAGATAGATGCTAAAACATGTCCAATGGAAAGACTTTAAGCAGATAAATGCAGCAAGAATAAGGAGTGACTGGTATACTCTGATATAATCTAATAGAATCTACTTGAAGAGAGCCTATTCTGTGGAGGAAGGAGAAATAATGTTTCAAAAATAATGACGCTCTTAGTAGACATATATATGACTCTGTGATACTTGAGTAGTAGAATAAAAAAGCCATCACTTGAGAGGGGTGAAGATGGAATAGAACCTTCACTATCAGTCAGGCATCAGTTAAAGTCAAAAGGTAAAACCAAAAGGAAAATGCAGTTAATTTTGCTGCCAGATTGGGAATCAGAAAAGAACAGTTGAGGGGTCTAGAGGCTTAGAAAATGTGGAAATTTTGTAAAGTGTCTGTTCATATCCTTTGCCCATTTTTGAATGGGCTTGTTTGTTTTTTTCCTGTAAATCTGTTTGAGTTCTTTGTAAATTCTGGATATCAGCCCTTTGTCAGATGTGTAAACTGCAAAGATTTTTTCCCATTCTGATGGTTGCCGATTCACTCTAGTGACTGTTTCTTTTGCCGTGCAGAAGCTGTGGAGTTTGATTAGGTCCCATTTGTCTATTTTGGCTTTTGTTGCCAATGCTTTTGGTGTTTTATTCATGAAGTCCTTGCCTACTCCTATGTCCTGAATGGTTTTGCCTAGATTTTCTTCTAGGGTTTTTATGGTGTCAGGTCTTACGTTTAAGTCTTTAATGCATCTGGAGTTAATTTTAGTGTAAGGTGTCAGGAAGGGGTCCAGTTTCTGCTTTCTGCACATGGCTAGCCAGTTTTCCCAACACCATTTATTAAATAGGGAATCCTTTCCCCACTGCTTGTTTTTGTCTGGTTTATCAAAGATAATATGGTTGTAGATAAGTTATGTTGCCTCCGATGCTTCTGTTCTGTTCCATTGGTCTATATCTCTGTTTTGGTACCAGTACCATGCTGTTTTGATTACTGCAGCCTTGTAGTATAGTTTGAAGTCTGGTAGTGTGATGCCTCCCGCTGTGTTCTTTTTGCTTAGAATTGACTTGATATACATGAGGCCAACAAACATATGAAAAAATGCTCATCATCACTGGTCATTAGAGAGATGCAAATCAAAACCACATTGAGATACCATCTCACGCCAGTTAGAATGGCAATCATTAAAAAATTTGGAGACAGCAGATGCTGGAGAGGATGTGGAGAAATAGGAACACTCTTACACTGTTGGTGGGAGTGTAAATTAGTTCAACCATTGTGGAAGACAGTGTGGCGATTCCTCAGGGACCTAGAAATAGAAATTCCATTTGACCCAGCAATCCCATTACTGGGTATATATCCAAAGGACTATAAATCGTTCTACTATAAGGACACATGCACACGAATGTTCATTGCAGCGCTGTTTACAATAGCAAAGAACAGGAACCAACCCAAATGCCCAACGATGATAGACTGGACTAGGAAAATGTGGCACATATACACCATGGAATATTATGCAGCAATCAAAAATGATGAGTTTGTGTCCTTTGTAAGGACATGGATGAATCTGGAGAACATCATTCTCAGCAAACTGACACAAGAACAGAGAAAGAAATACCGCATATACTCACTCATAGGTGGGTGAGAAAAATGAGAACACATGGACACAGAGAGGCGGTCTACTATACACTGGGGTCTATTGGGGGGAATGGGGGAGGGACAGCGAGGGGGGGCTGGGGAGGGATAGCCTGGGGATGAATGCCAAGTGTGGGTGAAGGGGAGGAAGGCAGCAAAACACACTGCCATGTGTGTACCTATGCAACTATCTTGCACGTTCTGCCCATGTACCCCAAAACCTATAATGCAATAAAAATTAAAAAAAAATAATAATAAAATAAAAAATAAAAAATGTGGAAATTTGACCAGTGTAGATTTCAGTATAGTTTACCAAGAGGTTACAAAACCTATTTCCAAAGGACTTTAAATTATGTTTCTTAGTGGCATACAGTGTTTTGTTACACATTTTAATTATTTAACATGATATTTGCACACTCATACGCATATAGACAGATGGAAAGACATGTTTCTCTTCATATGAGTCTGTAAGATCTGAGATGCAGCACAGATGGAGGATAGCAATAACCTAAATCATTAAATATAAAGGCCGTATTTCTAATCTTTGCCAATTTTTTACTTTTATTTTTGTTAATCTTTCTTTGCCCTTAGAAATGCCACAAATTTTTTTCTAATTTTAAATCACTTCTTTCTCACTTTAATTCTCAGTCCTACATATGTTCTTAACTCATGAAGTTGCCCTTGGCATTGCTAAATAAGAAAACTGAATAACATTCACTGATTTTCCTTTCTTCTCACACACTCTCCACATCTATCTGATTACCAAAGCTCACAGATAATATTCCATGAACATCTCAAATTTATCCTCTGGTTTGTCTTTTCATTCTCACCGTTACTCCCCAGTGTAGACCATTTGCATTGCTGTCCTGAACACTGCAGTGCATCTCCACTCATTCTCCCATCAGCTTTCTTACTCTCTTCTAGGCCATTCTCTTTTCTGCATACAGAATGATTTTTCTAAAATTCAAATTTGATAGCATTCTCTCCTCACATTAAAAACAACATTTTTACATGATGCTCCTGGCAGGTAATCTATTAACAAGCTTAGCTGACAAATTTGCATCTAGTTTCTTCATAACTCCCCAGATTCATGTCTCCTCACACCTGCCTTTCTATTTTCTCTTGCTCTATTACCTTTTTTATTTGTATATACTGTTTCACCTTCCCCAAAACATTTCATTTCTTTGATAAAGCTTTCTATAAGCTTCTGGGACTGGATTGAGATTCTCCTATGTTTTATTTTCCAAGTCTGCAGGTAACCATAGTATAGTTCTCATTATGTCCTTTGGTAAGTTGCTTATTTGCTGCTCTGCCAGCAGTTAGGGGTAATGACCTCTGCGATGGTAGGCCTGCATTTTATTTTACAATATATTCATACTGACTCCATAACACCTAGTCCGGTACCTGGCTCACAGTTGGTACTCAATAAATATTTGTTAAATGATTATAGTAAATCATACAGATGTAAGATAAAATTTAATATAAAATGTCAGCTTTTTATGATTATCATTCACATTTATAATGTTGGATAAAACCAAAAGGGATTAGAACCAGATGCCCAAATAATGGTGGAAACGCATCTTTATAATAATAATTAAATGGTTTTTAAAATCTGCCTAAATAATAGCCTAATCATGGATGAAATATTATTCTAATTTTTCATGGCTACATTTGTTTTTTTTATGACAGTGTTAATTGATTATGCAAAACTCAGTGGTTAAATTAGAGAAAGAAAACAGCATGACCAGAACACTATAATCTTATGGAAACAATTATAAATCATGACGCCGTGTCTTTAGGAAGATACGTTAAATAAATAGAATCAAAATTTCTACCTTTAAAATGCATATGATCTGTCATATTTTCCTTAAAATATCATTCCTTTTTGGGGGGGTTAGGAGAGTGGTGAAGGAAATGTAAATGGTGTCTAATTTTCATTTCCTTTTTAATTTTACAGCTAAAAGATTTATTACAAAACTTAAGAAAATGTTCCATTGAGTTCTTCACATTAATTCATTTAAATTTTTCAGTCTGGTATTTTTATAAGTTCAGTACAAAAACCTTGTAGATTGAGGTAACTTATAATCGAATTATAATTTGTCTACCTTTCTGACATAGTATGACATTTACTTTTTTTGCAATCTCTCATGACAAAGGTCATTTTTAAAATCAAGTCATATTTCCTAGAACCTTATTTGGCTGATAAATTTCCTTAGGAAATATTGTTAAAGTTCTCCTTATTTGGCACACAACCATACTTTACTATATTTAAAACATAGTTCTTTATAAGAGCCAGTACCATCAGTGGCATAGTACACTCAGATATTTACTTAATAATGATTAAAATAAGGATAAAAAATGCTGTCATGAAATTTATTTATTTATTTATTTGTATTTTATTGCAATTTAGGTTTTGGGGTACATGTGAAGAACATGCAGGATTGTTGCACAAGTACATACATGGCAATGTGGTTTGCTGCCTTCCTCCCCATCACCTAATCTGGCAATTCTCCCCATGTTATTTATTTTTTGAAACAGACTCTCATTCTGTCACCTAGGGTGGAGTGCAGTAGCATGATCTTGGCTCACTGCAACCTCTGCCTCCTGGGTTCAAGTTATTATCTTTATCTTGTCTCAGCTTCCTGAGTAGCTGGGACCACAGGGACATGTCACCACACCTGGCTAATTTTTTGTATAATATTTTTAGTACAGATGTTGTCTTTTTTGTATAATGCAAAAAATGGTATGCAAAAAATTAGCCAGCTCCTCTGTAGTAGAAGCTGGTCTTGAACTCCTGACCTTAAATGATCTGCCAAACTGGTCCTCCCAAAGTGCTGAGATTACAGGCATGATCCACTACACCTAGATGAGGCTTTTAAATGCAAAATTATCTACTCATAGTGAAGTTTTTATGCCTAACATTTGTTGAGTTGAACTTCTTTAATAGAAACTGACAACCTGGTATATTGTTGCTTGTTTTTTTTTTTTAATTTTTATTGCATTATAGGTTTGGGGGTACATGTGCAGAACGTGCAAGATAGTTGCATAGGTACACACATGGCAGTGTGTTTTGCTGCCTTCCTCCCCTTCACCCACACTTGGTATTCATCCCCAGGCTATCCCCCCCCAGCCCCCCCCCCGCTCTCCCTCCCCCATTTCCTCCAACAGTCCCCAGTGTATAGTAGACCACCTCTCTGTGTCCATGTGTTCTCATTTTTCTCACCCACCTATGAGTGAGTATATGCAGTATTTCTTTTTCTGTTCTTGTGTCAGTTTGCTGAGAATGATGTTCTCCAGATTCATCCATGTCCTTACAAAGGACACAAACTCATCATTTTTGATTGCTGCATAATATTCCATGGTGTATATGTGCCACATTTTCCCAGTCCAGTCTATCATCGATGGGCATTTGGGTTGGTTCCAGGTCTTTGCTATTGTAAACAGTGCTGCAATGAACATTCGTGTGCATGTGTCCTTATAGTAGAACGATTTATAGTCTTTTGGATAGATACCCAGTAATGGGATTGCTGGGTCAAATGGAATTTCTATTTCTAGGTCCCTGAGGAATCGCCACACTGTCTTCCACAATGGTTGAACTAATTTACACTATTGTTGCTTGTTTTAAATAATGTTAGGTGTTCCATCTTCAGCTATTGAAAAACAGTGACAGATGCTAGTCATTATTCATGATGATGGAAAATAGATTTCGAGATTTATTTTAACATGTCAAATACATATGTAATTTTGGCATACTAGATACCTATACCATATGAAAATAATGAGAAAGTCATATATTCCTTTTAGTAGCTGTTGATATGTTTAATTTATAATACTTTAGTGACTTTTATGAACAAATACTTTATGATGTTATAAGATTATCTTTAAAAATGTCTTTTTCTTGAGTACCAATTTGATCTTCTTTTATAAACATAATGAATAAATATTTAATTTTAAAGGCTATGAGTACAGACCTGGTGAGGCGGCTCATGCCTGTAATCCCAGCATTTTGAGGGGAATGTTTGAGCCCTGGGTGGTTGAGGCTGAAGTGAGAGCCTTGATTGCACCACTGCATCCCAGCCTGGGAGACGGAGCAAGATCCTGTCTTTATAAAAAAAAGTCTACAAGTATATTGTGGTTACTTTATTTCTGCTACAACCCAAAAAGGCTAATTTTGACCACATCTTGATTGCTCTAAATATACCTCTAAAATGGCATTCCTATCTACAAAACATGGGCATATACTGCAGAAAAATGCTAAATATAATTTTAATCTCTGGAAGAGTTAAGAAAGTAAAACATAAGAAAAAAGAAAACTACCAATTATGGAGAAATATACTTGAAGTTTTTATCCCATTTGACTTTATATATAATATTAAGTCTAAAAAGTAAGAAAGCCAGTGACTATGTTTACTTTATTCAAAAAGTAAATGCTCCATATGTATTTCTCAAAATACTATTAATTTTTTAATGCATGTCATAATGTTATTTGGTATTTTCCTTATTGAAGAAAAAACTGTTATGGACTTTGATGTTTCGATATTGCAAAAATGTTCATTTGTATTTTGTGTGGTCCTTTTGAGTGATTGGATGGACAACATTAAGCCAATATAAGCAAAAATATTGAAATATAGATACAAAATCATAGCTAAACCCAACTTCCATGTGATTTTAATCTTAAACATGTATGAGAGTTTTTCAGCTTTTGTGAAAACATCACACCATTGCCAAATTTTAATGCTCATGTATTTTTTCTATGGCATTCTGAATAAAACTTACTAATTTTATACTTTTAGTGTTTTTATTATTATACAATAAACATTTAGGATGAATGAGTAGATTTTAAATTATTTTCATATTCAATATGCTTTAAAATGTTATTTTTCACTATGCATGTCTATATAATCCTACATAGTATTTTAGATCCACTGCACAAATTTATAAAAGGTACATTAAGGCAAATGTTTGTTAGGTATATTTCACTCTAATAATTCACCTAAATTTCCACACATTTTCATAACACAAGGATAGCATACTTTCGCATTATAGTACCCCCAAAAGAAAAATAAATACTATGATAATGTACACAAATCCTCCAAGAAAAGTTTCATGGCTTTCATAATGATTAAACTTACACAATAATAACAGCAGCTTATTTTAAGGATGTCTAGTACAGATTATCTTAATTAAACTTCTTTAGCCACCAAACAGTTTGAAAAGTATTATTATGCTGAGAATTATTTTATTATAGTTAATGGGAAAATGCTCCTATTTCCACTCTTTCATTAGTATTTTACAGTGGTCAGTAGAATTTTCCTCATTCCTAGGAAACTTATATGTTTAGGATTATTGGTAGTATAAGTTAGTAAAATTACTATTCTTAGTCATGCTTACTATGTGATAGACATTGTATTATGTGATTCAAATAATACTTTAACATCAGATACATGGTTGAGATTTATTTTGTAGACAAAGTAATATGTTTCAAATAGGCTATCTTTTGCTTACTGAATTTTTAAATATAGATATCTGATAAGAATTAGCTGAATTATCTTTAGTTACACTCAGTGTGAGGTAAGGATAGTTTTCTGTTCAGGTTGTGATATTCTAGCATCTGATTCTAATTCATAGAGAGTGTCTATGAAAATTATCCATATTAACCCTACTAAGAAGATTATGCACACTCAAAATATCTCAGTAGACCTTACATATGGTGTTCCAGAATAACGCAGATTCCCAGCACATACATTTCCTCCCTGTGTGTGTGTGTATAGATAGACACTGAGTACTTTGCATGGCTTCATTATTTAATATTGGTTCTTATTGCATCTTTGGATGTGGTATTTTATTGCCAGATTTCTATACTGAGGCTAGGATAGGATATCGTGTCAGCCAAATCATCTGCTACACGCATGACAAACATGATATGAAATATCACATCAAAGTGCTGCTGGGAGTGGGGATACATTGTGATCATTAGTTCTGTTTTGGGGCTATCTGGAGAATTAAATTCCTCCATTTGAAATGAATGATAAGTTTTTTAGTTTCCTCAGCATTATTTCAGGTAAGCTTGCTGTTACTCTTTCCACCTCTTTTAAAATATTTTGCTCTTTAATATACTGCTAAATGAAGAATCGGTGTGGTGCATTCATCTCAAAGGACACGCCATGACAGGACCAGCTGATAAAACTGATAGAGAGCTTTTGGAAGAACAGAGGATCTGGCTCAAGATTAATATATTACAGCTCTAACTAAAAATGTGGTTGAGTGAAGTATCCCTTTTCTTCTACATTTTATTGGAATTATAATTAAATTGACTGAAATTTATTGCACCGTGATGACAAAAGTAGAGCTGCATTACCTAACTGACATTTAAGATGAAAGAAAACTTTGTTTTTAAAAATGGGTCATAAAAAAAAAGCAGAAAAGCTATATTTTAATTAGCAGAATATAGAAACCCAAGAATTGAAACTATCTTGCTCAGAAGTGAAAAAGTAAAATTGTGGGTGAATATAAAATTGAAGATTACACTTCCGCATTCCATAGGCAGTTAGAATCTGACATAAGGGTTAAATTTATAAATGATCTGTACATATGCAGGTGTGGGTTTAAAGCTTCTTCTGTCTGGAATGCAAGAATGTGTAATAAATGAAAAAATAATAAAATTATTTCAAACATGAAGGAGGTTTTGTATGAATAGACAATGGTAATGTTCCAGGAATAACTAAATTATCTCTGTCTATGAAAAAATACTAAACTGACAAAAAATTAGTTTGATTTACTCTAAAAAATTATATTTTTGGAAATCTGTTCTCAACGTTATACTTTTAATTTATAAATTTTAAATAAAACTTAATATAAGAACTTAGATGTAATATTTACTCAGCAAGATGATAGTGTACACAGATAACCATAGTTTTACTTCCCTAATGCATAAAGTTAGAGCCTAACCACAGAAATATTATGAATAATAAATACTGAGCCCAGTGAAGATCATGAAATAATAAATTTAGAGTATAAATTATGGACTAAATTTCGAGTGACAAGGTGGCTAATCTAGTGAAAAGAAATGGACTTTGGTGTCAGAAAGACTTCGATACAGAACCCCGTTTCAAACCATATCTAGCCTTTTGACTATTTTTCCTCCTTTTGTGCCTTTCTCTCCTTATCTTTCAATTTCCAGACAGTCCTTTTAGTGTATATTAGTTCAAGCTCAAAATATCTGAAAGCTAGATACTAAAGACTATGAACACTGACTTTAGATAAATAAATATATTTTATCTTTATTCATTCTCCACACTTTAGTACCAAGTCTAAGATACACGGTTTTATCAATAGCTGAACAGTTTGGAAGTATTAATAATACTATAATATCTGTATCCAAATATTGCCTAGACATGAATTTATCAAAGCAAAAAAATGGATCTCCGGAGCCTTTTGATTTGTGTGTGTGTGTGTGTGTGTGTGTGTGTGTGTGTGTGTGGTCTCACTACAAGAGTTTATCATGTATTTTATCAAATCCTTATCACATACTTTATTAAGTATTTATCAATAGTTATAGTCTATGTATAATTTTAGGCATTATCTGTTCTTATTGGCATGATAATCTAACCATTATTTTGCATGTTAAACATAAAGAAACTATAAAATGATTTTAGTGCACTTTCAAACAAGTGGACTCTTCCATGCTTAAACTGGATTTAGCACGGGCCTCACCAGTTTTCTGAATGAGAATGTCTTTATTTCATTTGAAAATTTACCTCTTGTTTGTATTTAGAACTCAAATACTATAGAACAACAGAAAAACAAAAAGAAATATTTTACATAAAAATTTCCATTTTGTTTTTCAGTTACTAGTGGCATAATTTATTTATTTGGGATGTGTTTTAATGTGGTAGTTTCTCATAATGAAAAAGTTTTAATCAATATTCTCTAGAAGGAAGCATAATACAGTGAAAATTCATATACTCTACAGTGTGTGAGTATGGGAGAGGTGCTTCCTTAAATATGGTCTCTCAGATATGAAACTATAGTCTAGTCATTAAGTGACTGTGCATTTTACACCAGCATTAGTTCTTCCACAACTTTTTTCTACATCCTTTTCTCTGTGTTTGTCATTAAAAGCTACTAGAAATGTTCAATATCCTTCCTAATGTAATAGGATTTTTATAACACTTTAATTACTCACTCATTACTTTTGGTCTGAAGTATTCCATCTAGGTCCTTTTTTTTTGCTAGCATAATTGTTTAAAATTGTTTTATCAGAAAAAAAATCATAAAATGAGAGAATACTGTGGATTTGCAACAGAATTTGCAAAATTTTAATAAACAGTGCTCTGCATCATACTGTTAAATAAGACTATTTACCAATAAAATGTATCAGATAATGTCATATGTAGTTGAAATCTTTCTATTGTTAAACTCACATTTACATTATATTTAGGTATTAAATAATCAAATCATTATGTTTAACATTTTACAACAATCATATATTTTATTCTCTTTTATATTTTTTCTTACTAAATGAATAATTTCTAATTCTAAAATTGCTAAAGATTGAAGATCAGTTTTGCATTTTCATCATCTTATTCTTTTCCATTTGTAGATATTTGATTATGTGTTTATACCTAAAGTAGGTTCACACCTCTGCTTTACCAATATTTTGTAAAGTCAATGCTACTTTACAAAATAATATTTATTCATTTTAAAATCTCATTGTAAAGGTGATTGCAAGCATATTGTGTTACAAGTATGATTTAACTTATTTAGAGTCCCTTACTTCAAATCTTTTCTAGTCCAGAAAATGAAGGAAAAAAGTTGAAACACAATAAAAATAAATGTATGAGTTTAAAGCAAATTTTCTGTAGAAATTTTAAGGAAAACAAAAGACAATTATACAGATAACATTTAATTTTACATTTAGGATATAATCATTTTTCTTACTCTAATATTATTTATTACTATATGTAAATGGTCTGCATTGTAGTAAAGAAAGATAAATAATGTAATTAAGAAAAATGGAAAGCAACCAGTTCAGCTATCACCTGTAATTTAAGATAGAGATATAAAAAAGTCTTAATTTACACATACTCTGAGAAACTAATAGAATATCTGACCCCAAAGTTGACAGAGAAAATAAGAGTTAGATTTGCACGTCCTAAAAATTTAGTAATTTTTTATGTTTTAGGTTTCTTTGACTTCCATAATAATTTTGTTATAATAAATACAGGTAGTATCCCTACTGCTATTACCATAACTGAATGAATTGCTAAGTATATAAGATTATTGTAAATAGTAAATTTTAGTAATACATAATGTGCACATAAAATCTGAGATTGCAAAGTCTAGTGCTGTAAACAGAATTCATTTCAGGTTTTACAAATAACATGATTTCTGGTTTATGTTATTCTCTCATTCTGTATTTCAGGTTTCATTAATGTAATTCAAAATTTTTATGAATACATACTTTGAAATATTTATTTCCCAGATTATCATTTTTAAGAAGATAAAATGACAGAAAATTCCAAAAACAAACAATGAAATAAATTCCAATACAAATATATAGTTTTAGAAACTCAGGTAAAAGGTGAAGGCAAGCTTATTTTAATTATAACATTAATAGTTTACTTTTTGCCTTTATGATGTTAATCCTTACTTTCCTCAGTTGACTAATCCTTACTGGAAACCTGAAACGTGCATACTGAGCCCTTTCTAGCTATAAGCCAATCTTCAGGAATTCAGCCAAATCTTAGAAATGCAGCTTGTCCCTTGAGTCCCCACTCTCCAAATCCTGCTGGCCTGATTTCTGTTCTGTCTACCAACCCCTGGGACCTTTGCTGAACTTCTCTAAACTTTTCTCTCACATATTTCTCTGCTATTGCCAAAATTTTGTTCCTTGGGGCCACTTCCTATTCTCTGTAGTCCATAAACTTGAAGTTAGGTTTATCAGATTTAGTGAAAACAAAGCAAAACACCCAAATAAATGTGAATTCCATCTAAAATACAAATAACATTTAGTTTAATGCCCTATCAGATTTATGAGTCATATTTATACTTATATATAGTAGAATTAGTAGTACATTTATACTAATACATATTAGTATTATGTTTATACTAATATGCTAGCATTATATTTATACTTATATAAATATAAAATATATATTACATATATATTAGTTTTTAAGCTGGTTTTTACAATTAACTAGGTGTTCTGTATTTTATCTGGCAATCTTACTTACTTAGAGTTTGTATCTGGAATAATATCAGGTATATTACATATAGTTTCTCAAATTTCCATAACAGCCAAGGAGATAGGTATTAACACTGATTTTAGAAATTAAAAAAACTAAGGGCAAAGGAGATAGAATTTTTTTTTCTTTTCCTTCCCTAGTGGTATGCAAAACTCTAATAGAGAGGAAGAAGATTTTAGGGAAGATGAATCTGGGTCTCTCCATCACATTACAAAGTTCAATTTGGAGTTCTGGTTTTCGTTAATAGCCATGGAATTCTGAGTGGCTTCAGCTCTGTAAGCCTCAATATCTTTATCACCACCTGTTGAGGATGATGATATTTCTTTAGAGAATTGCTATAATCATGAAAAGGAAGTTCTGAGCAGGGAGCTAGCACATGTTAGCAACTAATAAATTTATTTGATGTAATTGTTAATACTAACAACATTATAGGTTTAAAATTATGACTCCAAAGGATCCCTGCTCAGTACTTTCTTAAGAATATTCTGACAATAGGCTAAATTATTATTATTGATTCTATATTACATGAGAAGTATATTCTTTAAGGACTCAGTGCTTTTTATTATAGCATTCACTATATTTTAACCAATTAATTTCCCTTAGGCATTACATAATACTTCTATGAATAATCAAGGACACGCAAAGAGCAGCACATACATGTTCTGCGGTCTGAGGTTCAATATTTTTCACTACTTATACCAGCTTGCTTACAAGAAGTTATTTCCCCCCAGTTTCTTGTCTTGCAATGAGGCTGTGACCTCTCAATTCTATTGTAAGGTTATTTGCCTACTGTCTATGCCTTCTTAGAAAATAGTTGTTTCTGATTTGTCTTTTATAAAAAAAGTCAAAGAGCAATTCTCTTAAAATTTAGGACATACTACAAGTCAATAGGTTTCAGTATGATCTTTTCTATGGAATACATATCAAAGAAATATTTGTCATACTTCTTTTATGTTCAGAATATCTAGGATGTTGTCTTGTCTATTTTTCTCCTTGCAACCTGTCTCTTGATTCCTTTTATTGGAGCTCCACATAGTCCAAATGACTGATTACCCAAGTTCTAACCAAGTGGCTTGCATTGTATTTACAAGCATTGTTGTCTATAAAGAAAGCAAATAAAATTAAGTAGATAGAGATGATGTTTACACAAAACCAAATTAATCACATTAATCACTATACCGTTCTCATCCACTCACAACTATGTTGCAGTATTCCCCATGGAAAAGCAAAATCAATCAAAAACACCTCTACCCTCTCTTGTCCAGACATCCCCTGACTTGACTTCCCTGATCCACTTTAGAGTAATGCTCTCTGAAAGAGATACTTCAAACTGCAGTTTCTGATTCCTCTCATCTCATTCTCATTTTCATATCTATTCAGGTTTTAGTTCCTGCCACCCCATCAAAACACTATTATCTTTGCTACCAATATGTCCATACTTCCAGACTGACAATTGTACATAATTTCACATAATTTTCTTTGCACTGATTCTGTATTTTATACAGATACTCCTTTCCCAAAATATTTTATTTTTTTTAGTCTTCGGTGGATACCATGTTCTCCTAATTGCCCCTTCCAACTCATTTTGCTGCTCCACTCTCTCTACAGTTTCTCTTTCTCCTCCCACCCTCTCACCTTGGGGTGCTCAGACATCTGTTTTATCTCCAGCCTTTGTAAGTGAAATAAAACTGTTTCATGGCTTTAAATACCATCTTCATACTTTTAGATACCAAATTTATATATTTAGTCCCCCTCTCTCTTTTGGATTACAGATATCTGTATCACAATAAAAATTTAAATCTAAATTAAATAATTTAATTTAAATGTTTCTGGAAAAACAGGTCCCTTAAACTTGAAATGTCTAAAATAGCACTTTTTATTTCACTATCCCAACCACATCCTCTCATGGTTGTAAATATCTCAAGAAATGGTACCTCTGCTCTTCTGGTGGCTCAAGTCAACATTTTTGGTGTATCCTTGTCTCAATTTATTCTCTCATATTCCACATCCAATGTCTCAGCAAATATTGTTAGATCTTCCTTCAAAGTACAACCTGATTCTGATCTTTATTTCCCTCTTTTACCTAATCTAAGGTACGAACATTTCTCATTAGATTTCTGTAATAACCTCCTAGTTCTTCTGTTTATTTCATTCTTGTGTACCTACCAGTCAGAGATCTCTTTATGATGTTTTAGCCCAAATATGCCACTCTAATGTCTGAATATTTCATGGCTAAATGTCTCACTCAGGAAAGATTTCAGAAACTCATTCAAGTTTTAAATCATGTATCTTGGCTCTTTGTACTTCTCTGAGCTTCCCTTTTACCACTTCCTCTTCACACACCTATACTAGTCACACTAGCTTTCTTGTTGTTCCTGCCACATCCTAAATACTTTAGTCTTAGAGGTAGTTCTTGCTGCTCTCCCTTCTGGGAAAATTTCCCCCCATATATTCACATGATTTATTCTGTCCTTTTATTCTAATATAACTTTGTCAGAGCTTTTTGTGACCACCTTACAAGTGATATCACATTTTATCCGCATCTTGCTCTATGCTTCTATGTTTTATATTTCCTCCAGAGCTCTCACCATGATAAGACGCAGTATGTATGTACTTGTTTCTTGTCTTTTTCCTTCTGTAGATTGTAAGGCCTTTGAGGGTAAAGATTTTCTCTGTTCTCAGTGCCTCACTGTTTTTTATTTGCTTTGTCATCTTTGCCTATTTATATTGTGTTTACTGCTGCATCCCTATTACTTCAATAATGCTTGATGCATGTGGCTTTCAAATACATTTGTAGAATAAATAAATGAAAGAATGAATAAACAAAGCTCCATAATATATAACTTAATCATTCAAAAATTGAACTTACAATTAGAAAGACTTATTTAAAAATTGTACATTATTATATGTTTATATGACAGAGTTTTGCTCATGTTGCCCAGGCTGGAGTGCAGACGCATGATCTCAGCTCACTGCAAACTCCACCTCCCAGGTTCAAGTGATTCTCCTGCTTCAGCATCCCAAGTAGCTGGGATGACAGGCATCAACCACCACATCTGGCTAATTTTTTTGTAGTTTTAGTAGAGATGGTGTTTCACCATATTGGCCAAGCTGATCTCCAACTCCTGACCTCAGGTAACCCATCCACCTTGGCTTCCCAAAGTGCAGGGATTTATCGTTTATGCTTCCAGAAACCTTATTGAATCACCCAAAGTGTAATACTCATTATACTTTGGATGAGCCACCATGCCTGTCCAGAAAAGATATAATTTTTATGCTTCCAGAAACTTTATTGAATCACCCAAAGCATAATGAGTGTTATGACTTCTAAGCATAACCTAAAATTTAATGCTTATTACATCATTGGGTTATGATGTTTCTTTTTAATTATATATTAAATATATGTATTTCCAATTAATATTTTGACTTGCCATAAAATAAATATTACTTTGATATCAGTTTCTAGATGTTAATATACCAAAAACTGTTCAATTTAATTTTTATAAGATAAACATTCACTTGTTTTTATATAATAGAGATCTGTGGATAGGTTACTATTAACATTTCATGTGCAATAGGTGTGTAGATCACCTCATCAAGTCAATAGTATCTGTTATGGTAAGATAAAACAATACTGAGAAAATTTTAACATATAGAAAATAAAAGCAGTTGGGTTCTGCTTTTTAGCACTCTGATCTTGAGTGTTACAGACAGGGAAGAAAAATTGAAGTAGGTATAATTTCTTATCAATCTCAACATAATTATTTCATACTGAGAAGTATTTAATAACTTGTGATTTTAAAAGTAGTGTACCTTGGAAACAATCTCATGACATTTATTGAAAAATGTCTGAGGGAAAGCTGAAGAATCAGAAGCACCTTGTTTCATTAAATTTTATATTGCTCTATAATTAGAGTTACAGAAATACTATCATCAAATTTGTTTTTCATATTTTATATAAATAATTATGAAATAAAGCATATGATATAAACTATAATAATAAATAAATAGATTTTGAAATTAGAAATTATAACATGTCTTTTTGGATAAAGTTTACTTACTATACTGGGAATGGTAACTTCATAAGGAAGATGAGACTTATTCCTCCCATTGATATATTCTTATACTTAACTATTGTTTTTCTGATTTCAGGATGACTAAAGTATTATTTTAGACACCATAATTTAAAATGATGTTTTAAAATCAAGACATGCAGGTAGAAAAATTAACCCACAAAAATTAAAAATTAAAAAATTTTGAATTACACCTTGAGTTCTGGGGCACATGTTCAGATCATGCATTGTTACATAGGTGTACACGTCTAGGTGGTTTGCTGCATCCATTCCCCCGTCATCTACATTAGGCATTCCTCCCGTTATCCCTCCCCAATCCCCCCACTCCCTGCTAACCCTCCCCTAGCTCTCCCACCCCCCGATAGGCCTTGGTATGTGATGTTCCCCTCCCTGTGTCCATGTGTTCTCATTGTTCGACACCGACTTATGAGTGAGAACATGCAGTGTTTGGCTTTCTATTCTTGTGTCAGTTTGCTGAGCATAATTTAAAAGTTAGTTGTGTGACCTAAACTTTCCCATCATCAGTTGCTTTATTTGAGAAACAGGGATAGGAAACTATCGAAATGAAGAAGATCATGAAGCAGAGGAAGTGATATTAGTGAAGACAACAATGATACCATCCTATTACCAATCTAGTTGTTGCTTACAGACTTATTCATAGGTATACCCAGATCTATTTATATCTACAGTAGGATACATGTTACTCACTGGACAAGTTTTCACAATAACCACGTGAGGTAGGTTTTATTGGGGAAATAGAAACATAGAAAGAACAATTAGCTTGGCAAATATGTGGCAAACATGGCTTCAAAATCAAGCTATTCTCCTCCAATGCCAAGCTCTTCAAGCTCTTTTAAATGCATTATGTTATGTTGGAAATTCACTTAAAAGGCAAGAACTTTTGTTTGGAGGTGAAAAAACAAACAAAAAAAAAACAGAAATTCATAATTAAGTAGTGTGTGTTTGGGTTGTTTATCTTCTGTTTTTTTATTTTATTTTATTTTATTTTATTTTATTTATTTATTTTTATTTTGAGACAGAATTTTGCTCTTGTTACCCAGGCTGGAGTGCAATGGCAAAATCTCAGCTCACTGCAACCTCTGCCTTCCAGTTTTAAGTGATTCTTCTGCCTCAGCCTCCCAAGTAGCTGGTATTATAGGCGCGTGCCACCACACACAGCTAATTTTCGTATTTTTAGTAGAGATGGGGTATCTACTGCCCGTTTCAGCCTCCCAAAGTGCTGGGATTACAGGCATGAGCCCCATGCCTGGTCTAGGTTTTTAACTTCTAACTGTAATTATTTTAATAGTTTTAGAATTAAAAGCAATTAAAATAAATAGTATTGCATTTCTTTAAAAATGTTTATAATTTTAAAAATCATCATTCCAATTCTTTTCTAGGAAGTGTATCCTTTCAGTCATGCATTTGCCAGTTAGCCACACTACGTTTATGTTGCCTATACAATAATAAGAATTTTAGCCACAAAATAGTTTTAATCAAAGTAATTATTTATTTTTAGGCTGTATCTGTTTTGCTGCTACCATTATTTTCTTTTATGCTGTTAACCTTTTCTTCTGCATTTGTAGTTTTAGAAATATTCTAGGTGTGTTTCTATTCTTACGTTGTTGCTCAATTCAGTAAACAGAAGGTCCTTAACCTGAGTCATATCTGATTGTGGAACAAAAAACTCTATACAGAAAAATATTTAAATTTACATTTTATTTACTATGTTTTGTTACTTTGCAATATTTAAGCTATTACATTATTTCTGACAGGTCTTTTGAAGCATTACATCTGTGTGTGTACATTCCTGAAATTATTACTTTAATTTCTAAAAACATAATTTATTAATATTATACCAAATTTAATATGTGCAAGTGGACTGAATATTATATATTTTTTCTAAATAAAGAAAATATTTGGGTAACCATTGAAAACAAATTAAATTATTTCCAAGTAAGTGGATCCTATAAATGTGATTTTCCATGTCTTAATGAGCCCTTTTATTCTAAGAATACATTAGTTTTTCCTCTATTCCACTGTGAGAGAGCATTCTGAAACATATCTCAGTTTTATAACTCTCTTTATAGATTTGGCCCTTTGGGGGACATCTGATTTCTTTATCTCCTTCCCCTGTCATTCATGGTAAAATATTGCTGCACTCTGAAATAGTTCTGAAAGTGATCTTATGTACACTTTAAATTGTCTCATAACAGGATTCTTTCTTTTCAAATACATTACACTAATGGGTATACATTTTTCCCCCTGCATTCATATTCTATATGTTAAAGTTAAGGTAAGTTACAAGAATATTGTAGTTAGCACTTTTGCCTTATTCCTTTCTGAGTAACTCCTAAATTAATTTCTAAGGAGAGAAAAAGGATTTAAAGTGATAGAACATTGATGCTGTTATGATAGCAGTAAGATAAATCCAAGAAGATTTAAGCCCTGACCCTTTTTCAGAATCATCAAAATGTTCCATTGGATTAATTTTAATAATATATCACAAAAAATTACAGAATTAGAGGCTAAGAATTCTTTTCTTCACTCTGGAAGCCACATGAACTATTTTCTGTCAGAAAATCTAACTGTAAGTCTGATAATAATTGGACTAGATGGCCCGATGACAGTCTCACAAACTTAAACTTGCCTCTAAATCTCATGATGTCTAATTTTAGCCTATTCTCTGCTCTTACTTCTGTAACATTAACCAACCAGGTATAAGCATGCTAATATATTAAAATTACAAGTTTGCAGCCAAACTTGTATTTTGTAAGCATCCTTGATGACTGCTTTTAAGAATTCATGGCGAAATCAGCCTGGTGAATATATAATATAAGGAAATGAAAGTTAATAGTCTTGAGTCACAGTTAATCTTTGTTCTGTCACCTATTAGTTGCAATTCACTTTTCTTCTGTGGAACACAATTTTTCACCTAAAAAATCTTAGATAGTGTCATCATTTCAGCATTTTTAAATTCTAATAATAGAAAGTATATACCTCACACCTTGTCATTGTGATAATACACTATTCAAGTTAAGAGCATCTTTAATTGATATTATTTTGATATACTGAAGAGACCCCTAAGAAGTGTATTGTAGTGATGTTCTGTAATATTTATTAGTTGAAAAATATAACAAAAAGTGAATTCAATTATAATTTTAAAATTAATTTCTTGGTGAAGGGATTTGTGCAAATACTATATAATACGTACAAATATAAATTCCTTAACGATTTCAACACCCCAAAAAAAGAAGTCCTTTCAGGGCCCAAAGTGGCTCCGGCCGGATGTCATGGCGCTTGCAAAGGTGAGGCCAAGAGTTCAAGGCCAACCAACCTCAGCAACCTTACAAGCTCTCAATGATTGGCAAAAAAAAAAAAAAAAAAGAAGTCCTTTCAAAATTTTAGGTTTTAATAATTTAAAAAATTATCCTTAAATCTTTAAATTATTTAAAATTCCTAGAATTTAAAAAAAGAATTAAAAATATATGAATGATTTAATATGGATAAATCCTTGAGGGAGAGAGCAGAGGGAGAAATAACTAATTCTAATTCAGCTCTAAAAATAAGCTGTTTCTTATATACTTGAGCAGAAATTTATGTTGATGTTGAGAAGAAATAAAATATTTTGCAGCTACAGATAATATAATGACCCACATATCTTGAAAAGGCAATATATTTTTTTTACTTATATTATCTTTCACCAGCTCTCATTTAACCGTTAGCCAAATATTGTTAAGTATGATACATACCCATCATAGTACTTCAATGAATATCAAATCAAAACCACAGATTCTATTTCAAGAAGTTAGTTTAGTATAGTTGAGGAATATCCACTTGCAATAAAAGATAGGATATAGACAAGTTACAGTCAACTTCTGTGAGAGTGAACAAGAGGTCTGAAGCAATTGCAAATCTAGGAATTAAAGAAATGCTGCATGAGTTGTGTAGTAGATTAGTAGGACTTCGTCATTAAAGAGGGAAGAGGTAGGTGTTCTAAACAGGGCACATTCCAAGAAGGAAGTTCTAAGATGCAGTTAAGCTCAGAATCTTTGGTATTTGCTCCATAACTGGCTTACCCAGAAGCTAGGTATTACTAAGTAATATGAATTGCAGCAAAATTAAAGAGGCCTTTTAATGCTAGGTGGAATAATTGTAACTTTATCCACAATGGGTAAGTGTCAGATAATTTAGAAAAGAATTGTACAATTGATTTTGCAGAAATATACATACAGAGTCTGAAGTACAAGGAATTCCGAATGAGGGGTGGAAAAGAACAGCAGAGAGCAATAATATAACTGTCAGCATTTTGTTTAGCTATAAAAGAGAGTGTGACAGACTGAATTACTGCATCAATCCATTTATGATTTATGTAAACACTTCTTGTAGAAATAAATTCCTAAATGTCTATTTTTTTAAATTATTCAAATTGGTACAATTTACTCCCGTGTATAAAATGTGGTTTTGTTGTACATATATAGTGGTAGAAAAAAACTACTATATTTTCTATAGATACACACACACACACTTAGCAAACATATTCTAAGTGTTTATTTCCTTCTGACTCTTGAGTATATAATATTAGAATATTTATAACATATGAGGGAAATACATTTTTTGTAATGTCTCTGATTATCTAATGTCATCCATCAGACTGCTCGGGTGGAGAACAGCTTAGCTAAACCCTCCTGACCGTAGTCAAACACAGGCTGCCTTAATTCTGAACAAGTCTATTATGAAAATAAATACAATGAGAAATGTTGTGTATTTTGGATAATCTGAGGGTCAACTGCATCACTATCATGTCCCTTCAATTTCTTGAGCAGAGATATATTACTTCATGTATCAGGTGTCATGGTACCAAGCTGAAAAGCTTGGGAATAAACAGCCCTACTCTTACCTAAATCTGTGAACATCGTAAAATTTCAGGTTAAAAGGTATTCTCACATTAATTTTAGTTCTCCAAGTAAGCACCTATTTTTGTACAAACTTTGGCTGACATTGTTAAAATACTTTGAAACATTTTGGAGATGAAATCAGAACTTTTTTATAAACTTTCTATCATGATGATTTCTTTTAAACACTCTGACACAGGGAGTTGAAATGCATATCATAAGAGAAAATAAAACATGCTTAGGTACAAATAGAATAATTAAAATATTTCTGTGTCTTTTTAATAAAGTCTACCCCAGAGACGAAGCAAAGCTAAGCAAAACAGATCAAACCAAACCAGAGAACGATGACAAAAATCGGCACTTACCCATATTTTGCAAAATTTGCCCAACGTTTCACTATGGATCTACTCAAAATTTCCTCAGCTTTTGTGTAATTAACTCTTCTTTCCAGAGGTAAACCAAAGACAAATTCAATTTCATAGCCATGCATAACTCCCATCCATTCTGGCCACGGAAGTTTGGAGGATCGGTGTTCAAAATAGTAGAAAAAGGCATTGTTTCCCCATTCTGAGAACTTCTTTGTAAACTCCAAGGCTGGGCATATAATATTGTAATCCCCGACAACGTCATCCAAGGCCTCACGGTAGTTTTCAGGTCTCTGATCATCTACCCAGTCTGTGTAATGAAAAAGGATGGATTCCTTTCCAAACTCACTCACTCCTGGAAAAAATATTTTTAAACCTTCCTGAAATTCTTTTCTAGTTATGATACTATTGTTATCTTTGCTGAAACCAGGAGCACCATAGACTAAAAAAGCTGTCCCTTCATCTTTATTAACACCCACCAAAATCTGAGTTTTTTTTAATTGTCCAAGTTCAAGTAATATGTCTGGCATGTCAGTGAGAAAATCACCATCCACTGTTGGACCAAAGTTTACTGACAAGAGAGTTCCGTAGGGGACAACAAATGCTTCATTCAGAATAATTTCTTGGGGATCTTTGTTTTGAAGGCATTTGACTATTTCAGTCTCATTTTCTCTAAAGCAACCAGTAAATTTAGCTAAGGCCAACGTTCTGTTCCTAGCTTCATAAAGAGATGTTACTGCCCAAGGAGCATTAGAGGATCCACTTTGCAGAATGGCTCTGGTGAACAAGGAATGGCTTCCAGGAGAAAGCAAATGCAAACTAACTGAAACTGCTCCTGCACTTTCTCCAAAAAGAGTTACACTTTTAGGATTTCCACCAAAGGCTGCTATATTTTTTTGAACCCACTGAAGAGCCAACCGTTGATCAAATAAACCCATGTTTCCTGGAGCCTCAGGATTTCCTGGCAAAGCTAAGAATCCTAGAGCACCCACCCTGTAGTTCATTGACACTACGATAACTCTTTCGACCCGAGCAAGAAACTTGCCGTCATAAACAGTTAAGGATGATGTTCCAGTTTGAAAACCACCACCATAAATCCATATCATTACAGTGGCATTTTTTGGTTTAGGTGCTGGAATCCACACATTTAGATATAAACAGTCTTCACTGAGGTCAGTGTTCGGGTTCCACATCTCTGATCCATAGAAGCCTGGAAAACTTTGATCTATGTTCTGATAGCAAGAATTTGCATATTTGGTGGCATTCCAAATATCAGACCACTTGGTCAGAGATTGCGGCTTTTTGAATCGAAGTCTACCAATAGGTGGCTGTGCATAGGGAATTCCAAGAAAGGCTGTTACTGTGCCACCAAGAACTGGCAAGTTCATCCCTCTGACTTTTCCATTCTTTGTTGTGATTATGAGGTCATCTTCAGTATGTGACTTCCCAATAAGCATGCAGAGCAAAAGAAACCAAAAGAGAAATCTGATGCTTATGATTGCGACTTTGCTATGCATACTGATTTCTGAAAAAGAGGTAAATACAATGTTTTAGAAGGCTTCTGCATATAGTATATTCTACTTTATTGATGAGAATTACATAAAATATAGCAGTTGTTTAAATTCTACAAATTATGAAAACAAAACTGCTTCTATAAAGGCCTACGTAGAAAAAAATAGAAAACAGAGATATTTCAGTTTTCAATTTACAAAAAAAATAGTGAAATGGAAAATTTTAAAATATTTATTTTGGGGATACTTACTGTTAAATCTTCATAAGAGAGAGGTTGTATTTTGAAGAGAAAGTTTGTCCTAGTCATATTTAATGTTACTTCTAACTATATGTACAGCTCCACCAAAAAAGCAGTAAACAGTAGTTCACCTACATCAGATATAATTTCTGCCTTTGTAAGAAGAGAAAATACGAGCTCACAAATTCTCTGAAATATTATGCCTGGTTGGCATTTGGCAGAACTGATAAGCAGGTTAAGAACGTTTAGAGATCAATAGATTTTCATTATTGTTCTTTTCTGTTTTTCCTGCGTTTTCTGTAGTCCCTTTAGCCAAGGGATAGCTTCCTCTATACAATCCTAGTATATGAACTGAAGAGAATTTAGACAATTTATTCATAGAATATTAAGTAACAAATATATGGTCGTAAACATTTATTCTACACATTGTGAAAACTGACAAACATCCTACCATTAGTAAGAGCTACGGAAAAAATAAAGAGGAAGGACTGAGGATATATTCCAGGCAATTTTTCTAATATTTAATAAACACAAGGGACTTTATCAGATTTATAATGTCAATGGAGAGAACCAGTGGCTAGTATTATCATGTCTGGGAGAAGATAATGGCTTAAGAGAAATTTTATACTCACTATTACTCAACATATATTAATATTTGTTACAGCAATTGGTTAACAGATTAAAGTATATGCAAATAGTGAAGCTAAATGTGTTAGCACAGTCAGAATTACTTGTATTTTGATAGTGAAAAAAAATGACTGAAATCAGAGGATCAAAGCTGGGAAATGATGGGCAGAAGCAAAAATAATCTTTGTTACCTACAAAATCATAAGTATTTGACATTTATGACATATTTATTGGATGACATAAAGAGACTATTTGGGGAGATCAAAGTTTTATCAGAAATTTATAATGCAAACTTGAGTTTCTTTCCAATGAAAAAGAAATTGAAATCAGATTTGGAAACTCTGTGACAAAGATGGACAGCAAAATGCAATGCAAATATCATTTAAAATAACTAATGTCTTTATTTTGAGACGGAGTCTCACTCTATCACCGGGCTGTAGTGCAGTGGTGCAATCTCGGCTCACTGCAACACCCGCCTCCTGAGCTCAAGGGATTCTTCTGCCTCAGTCTCCCAAATAGCTGGGATTACAGGCATGTGCTACCACACCCAGCTAGTTTTTGTATTTTAGTAGAGATGGGTTTTACCATGTTGGCCAGGCTGGTCTCAAACTCCTGACCTCGTGATCCGCCCGCCTCAGCCTCCCAACGGGCTGGGATTACAGGCGTGAACAGGGGTGCCCAGCCGTAAAAGAGCTAATGTCTTTATATAACTTCAAGAAATCCGATTAAATATAGTCAATTACAAATACTGAGTCTCATTTACATAATAATAATGAAGGTCCAAAGGTCCATAAATGTATAGTTTTTCCTTTATTATTTTTTCTCATGCTGTAATTGTAAATCCAACCTATACAACCAATCCACTAATCCTACAAACACTAAGCATTTGTATTAGCTTTTTCTTTGTTTATTTAATTTAGATTTTCTCAAAAGAAAGAGAATAAGATGCCTGTGTCCCAGACCTAAGGTGTCATATTTCAAATCAGCCTAATTCACCAATGCTCAAAGGACAGCTAGTGACTTACAAGTATTTTTTAATCCCAATAAATATCTGAATTTATTAATCCGTGGCGTGGAGCATTCGGTTCAGGGCTTGATGCTTAATGAATACATCTATATCCAATTCTACCCATATACATATGTATATGCATATATAATTACATATAAAATGATTTCTATAATAATAATGTTTTCAAAAATCAAGCCACAAGATTACTATTTTTCCAGTTGTATTTGGTAAAATTAGATGTGTGCTAAGATCAATAAAACATATTTTAACAGCATTTTCTACACTTATGAGATTTAGGTACTATTAGGTAATAAATACAATTTGTTGTACAGTCATATGCCATTTAATGAGAGGGATTCATTCTAAGAAATGCATTGCTAGGCACTTTTATCATTGTGCACACATAAGAGGGTGTACTCACACAAATTTAGATGCTCTAGCCTATCACACCTTTAGGCTGTATGGGATAGTCTGTTACTCCTAGGCTACAAATCTGTACAACATGTTTCTGTACTGAATACTGCAGGCAATTAAAAGACAATGGTAAGTGTATGCATATGTAAACATAGTAAAGGTACAACGAAAATATTGTAATTGTATAAGACCAGCATTATTGATTGAAATATCATTATGTATTGTATGACTGTATTACAAATCATAGTAAATAAATCAACAAATAACATTCAACAATGACTTAAAGTTTCCTATTACCTGACACTAGTAACCTTTCAGACATCGTCAAAGTTTTAGAGGCACTACTACTTCAGTTATTTTTTCTTTTGTTCAACACTAATCCCTTTCACTTAAATAAATGCAGGAGAGCATCTGGAGAAAAATGAAATGCTAAGGTGACTTTTTTTTCTGTTTTGAAAACATCCTCTGGGAAGAAAAAGGGAATTAGGGGCAAAGCTGATTGGGTAGGTTTGTTCTAAGCTGCAAAGCATCCCTGGTTGTACCCATTCTCCCTCTTGCCTAGCTCAGTCAATGTTCTTCTAAGTCTAATGCAAAAATCATCTATATTTTCCCTTGATTTTAGTTGAATATTAGTTTGTCTTTAGAAACCAAAGACCAAATTGTCTTTGACAGTTTTGGTCTTTGATAGTTTTCAAACTTGTTCTACAAACAGTTTAATAATCTTATTGCAAAGC
Source organism: Saguinus oedipus (assembly GCA_031835075.1). Taxonomy (NCBI): domain Eukaryota; kingdom Metazoa; phylum Chordata; class Mammalia; order Primates; family Cebidae; genus Saguinus; species Saguinus oedipus. The sequence continues at coordinate 60,725,345 of CM063185.1, forward strand.
AAGTACTATATTTACTATAAAACTGTATTTGTGTTTTATGTAATTATGAAATGTGATGTTTCATTGTTTATGCTAAATAGTTGCTATAACAACTAAATGGGTATAATATCTTTCCTTGAAACTTAATTTGATTTAATAAAAATTTATTATATGCTTATATTTATATTTTGTGCTGAGTAAATCACGTTATATAATAATATGATTAAAATCTTTAATTTTTTAATAATGATACCTGAGTCATCAACTTATAATGTAATTAGTAGCATTCAAAGCAATCTTTGCAAGCATGCATTCATTGCCAGAATGACAATATAATGCCAACTCACATGTATTGTTGTAGAGTGTTATATGATATATTATTTAATGTGCATTTTAATATAAAACTATGTAGGTTATTGTTAGTATATTCTAGTCTAATATATTTACATTTAACTGCAGTACTTTATTTGTACATCATTTTGTCTTTTTTACAATATGGTATTCTCTATTCTAACATGCTGCTCTGTAGTTTTCCCATTAAAGGACTTTAAAAATTTAATATGTTTATCATGTAATTGAGCAATCAAAAGAGAAATAAATAAAAAGAGAATAAGAATATTGAGTCCATATCTCAAAATTTTTATTAATAAATAGGATATTCAACAAAACCTTATAATATTTCTTTCTATAAATTCTGGTGCAAGTGGATACTGTCTCATTAAACAATTCTGAGAGAACATAATACGTTTATCATAAGGAATGAGGCACATTTTCACAAGTATATCTGCATATCTGAATTTAGATCAGTTGGTTTATCAAAATAGCATTTAATCTTGGAAATAAAGACAGGAGTTTTTGTTTGAAATTTAAAAAAAATTCCAGTTTTTGAATTGAGTTTCTGAGGAACTGAGTTTTTTATTGGAATTTAGTAAATTCACCAGCAATTTTTGAAAATGCTAAACTACTAAAACAATAACTTTTAAATAAAAAGTGGAGAAATTTTTTTTGCATTTTTAATTCAATTTTGAAAGTACTATCAAAATTCCCTAGGTGATATTAAGAAATAATATAAAATGTTATACTACAAAATATAAATGTGATAAAATAATTTATTTATTTGCTATTTATTTGTCATTCATGAATAGCAACTAGATATTCAAAATAAAGGACCAGCCAAGGTTTTTAAAGATGGACAAGCAAATAGTCATAATAATTTTCTTTATAAAGAGTAATTTTCCTATATTTTAAAAAGTTACAATTAAATATTTATTTCTACTTGAAAATAAACCCTCTTAAAATGGCAGAAAAGGGTCATCTAGATAATATTAATATGATCTAGAACAAGGGCTATTAAATATATTTGATGAAATCAGAACAACTACGTCTTTATACCAAACTTAAAAAGCTTGTTTTGTGCAGCCTAAGTGAAGTGGGGAATTGAGGAAGTCTGTTTATAAATAGACTACATTACTGTCTTTCAAGGATTCTTCAGCTATGCTTTAGGCATGTATACATGTAGAAGACATTACATTAGATATGAGAAACTTAAGATGTGTATCTGTTCTCAGTAAGGAAGAACATTCAGAAACTTTTCATCGTGTGAATAATTTAATCATTTATTAGAGAGATTTCTTGAGTCTTCTTTGAATATTAAATCTTCTCTTAGCTTAATATCTATTCAATTACAATTCTCTTAACATCTGGGCCATCTAAATTTGGTGAGAATGAGTAGATGCTGGCAAGAAACCATCAAAATGAAGACAATATACAAAGTAAAAACGTATTATACTTATCGAGAAATAAATCAAAGAAGGAACTAAAATTTTAGAGTAAGATGCAACTTATTTAGCTATGATTAGCTTATATTTTATAAAAATGAAATTTAGAGTACATCCCAAATATATTTTTACAATTAACAAAATAGGATGTTGCAAACCAACAACAACAACAAAAATTGGAGAACAAAACAGAACTATGATAATCCAATTAGAAATTCTATTTGGCATCCGAAAGACTACTTTATTTCATATCCAGAGAAAATTCTGAAGATTTTTGTTCAAATGTTAAAGTCACACTTGAATAGCTCACGGTTATCCTTACACAAAGTAATTATTTATATAAGTAAATCATAATTGCATTTATTGTGACCATGAGATGGATTATATTAAGGAAGGCATTACAGAGACTAGTGACAGGAATTCCTAATTGAGTTTATTATCATGAAATACATTCATAAAAATGTAGACAATGTACTCATAAAATCAAAGTATATAACAAATAGAAATCATAAATAATGAAATTATATTTCAGTATACTCTTAATCATTCATATATTTCATAATTCTTAATATTTAATTCCCTGGTTAAAGTGCAACTGATATTATTAAAATAAAAGGTTTACAAGATTATAGGATGAGCAGAAAGCATATTTGCTTACCATTTCTATAATAATAAAATAATAGCAAATGTAAAATATTTTGCTACAATTTAAACAAACATATAAAAGTGAACAAAAAAGGGCAAAGGGTACACGTTCGTAAATCATTGTAAATAAAATTAGAAAATAGGTTTGGTATTTTGTTTTTTATTTTTACATGCAATAAACTTAGATCTTTCATTTGCCAATTATTGTTAAAGTTTTAGGTGACAAAATGTTGATTGAGAAAGGTACCTTGTTCAGCAAAAAGTAAATAACTATTAATTTTATACCATTTAAAAAGAAAAAACTAGAGTAAGACTAATCAAAGTTTACTTTTATGAAGAGATTCACTAAACAATGCATTTAAGGGTAAACCAGTATGAATGTTTTTTCTTAGGGAACTCATTAAGAATATATATCACAGTGATTCCACACGTGCTATGCTCCTTTGAATAAATTCATTATTTTTCTCAGCAGTTAAATAAACAAAGTCTGCGTTCTCTGAATAATAGGAAGATTTGATGCATGTGCCTGCTGGCTCGCTTCCTCTGTCCCATTTGCAAGCTTCAGTGACTGTTCCCCACAGAGCACCAAAGGGACACAACAAACACGTGAAGAGATCTCTCATCCCACAGAATGAACTTCACAGTAACTTGAATCTCTACACGAAGGTGTAAATTCAGAGCAACTTACCCGATTCTCTGCAACAAAGATGGTAAAGTTTGCAAGGAGTGAAAATCATGTAATACTTCGGGGAAATGCAGGATGCAGCTGCTGCTCCAGCCTGTAAATTGGACTGCACTGACATTACAATCAACTGTTACTGACAAAGCTCGCGAGATTTGGCAGCAGCAACTTGATCTAGAGTCAGCCAATCTTTACTTTCTGACATCTGTTCAGAGGCTAATAGTATGAATGCAATAGTGATTCATTTGAAGAAGTTTTACAGGATTCATGCTTGTTAACTGCGGGGACTCTTCTAAGAATGAAGAAAAAAGCATAGAGGCTTCTTTAACTAAAATTATCTGAAATGTAACAGAAAATGTATGTTTTTTTAACACTATCTGAACTTTTCAGATTATATTTCATTTTTTAGAATATACATATTTCCTATGCTTGTCTTAAGATTTAAAGATGTACACATCATTCTAAAGAAGTGTTATTATCAAAATCCGTTATAGTTTCAATCTGTGCTAACTGTGCAGTTAGAGAAGATAGTAAAAGAGAAAATAAGAAACAGAATGCTCTAGATCTAAGCTGTGCAAATAAAAAACTTAGTTCTATTAATTGAATGGATGTCTCTGATATCTGAATCCTTTCAATCCCCACACTCTAACACTTATTTAAGTCATACAAATTTCAGCCTTGGTAATTTCCTATTCAGAAGACCCTGCAGGCAGTCATATATAGTGAGAAGCCACAATTTTCTGGTCAAGACAGGAAAACAAAATGAATGATTTTCACCAAACTCTATAGGAGAAACACATTTATCAACTGGCGGTGCACATGCTCTAGAGAATATATTCATGTCTTTGGAGCTCACCTTTCTTGAAATGATGTTCAGGAAAACAATTTTTTAAAAAGCCTTTAATGAACTCTTTAATCCCTATCTTCTCAATGCCATATAGTCTTAATCTTTTTTAAGTGATAGGTTTCACTTTTAAATCTCTTACTTTTGGGCTCACTATGGACTAAACAGAAGGCATGTATTAATATTTGCAGGCAAGCACTTAATTTGGCTTTTAATAGTGTGCTAAATTTTCAAACAAACAAACAAATGTAATTGGCATCTGTTGTCATTCTACAAGTCATTATAATTCATAACTTAAATATTTTGTATTATTCCAACAAATATGAGAGTTAAATATTATTAACCACCTTATCAGATGAGAAAGCTAAGGCTTATACAAATAAAAATATTTCTTACCACTAGTAACTGCTGGGAAACATAATTTTAATCTGTATTAGTCTGATATTAGTCAACTGCTTTGAAGAGATCTTTTAAAATTGTCTTTTCTGTGAAAATTGCTACTTAGGCAGTGCAGTATTGATTCAATAATAAATACCACAATCACTATAATTTATAATGTATTTAGAATATAGTTTGTGTAATAACAAGTTAGTTCCATACAAGTTACAGAATACATAATCTATCTAAAAAGGAGAAAAAGGAGGAGGAACACAGTGGTTCATGACTGTAATCCCAAACTTTTGGGAGGCCTAAGTGGGCAGATTGCTTCAGTCGGGAGTTCAAGACAAGTCTGGGCAACATAACAAAACTCCATTTCTACAAGAAAATGGGTCAGGCATGGTGGTGCATGCCTGTATTCCCAGTTACTTGGGAGGTAGCTGAGGTAAGAGGATCACCTGAGCCTAGGAGGTTGAGGCTGCAAGTCATGATTATACCACTGCACTCCATCCTGGGTGACAGAGTGAGATCCCGTCTCAAAAATAAAATTAAAAAAAAATAAATAAATAAATAAATAAATAAATAAATAAAAGCAGGAAAAGGCTTTTTAAATGGAAGTATACTGACAAATATGCAATGGTTTGTATAGTGATGGCATTTCTGTTTAAAATACTGCAATTCTGATGTTCCACTTGAGAGTTCATGAGTTCATTACACATGATTTTAAAAAATCCCAATGTCAAAATTCTTCTTTCTGACACAAGTCAACTGCATTGTTTCCCGTGCTAGCATACAGACAGTCTTACTATCAAACCTGCCAAGTATTAAGGCATGTTTTGTGATGTTGCAGAATTCAGAAGAGCATTTTACATGTTTCCTGTATCTACTCACTGCTATATAAAGTATATCACATATATAAACATATTTAATTTTTATCTTTAAACAAAAAGCTGAATAGTAAAATACTTGGTTCCAAGCAGATCTCTATCCCTACTGCATGTTTAAACTGGCTAACTAGCAACATCAACTGATTACTGAAGTTGGCAATTTTTCTTCTGCTCATTGTGTTTACTTCAAAGAACCTCCTTCTGTCACTGCCTCTGTCGTTCTTTTTCTCTCATGATTTCACAGCTATGCCACATTATTTGAGTCATTATTTCAGTGCACCTCTAAAGCATTTCTTCTTCATGTATTTGAGAGCTTCTTCCTTTGTGGCTCAACTTACAGCAGCTGCTTTGCTTCTGTGGTGTCATCATTTTCTCACACACATCCAGCCGGAGGATGTAGGTCACACACAGTGAGTTTCTTTCAGGGTTAGTAGGCAAGCACTATTCTATTACCTCACAACCTGGGTGGTTAATGATCCTGCTGTTAAATGTTGAGTATGTCTTGTAAGCAATACTGATGACATATCACAAGACACTTGACAAGGCATTAACACTGCTCAGGTTTTGCAACCATATATGCTCAAGTTTGTGCAGGGCAGTCATTACGGTCTTGGCTCTGTGATCACTTTCAGTTAGCCAATCACAGTGGCCTTTTAAAAATTATTATTATACTTTAAGTTCTGGGGCACATGTGCAGATTGTGCAGGACTGTTACATAGGTATATATATGCCATGGTGGTTTACTGCATCCATCCCCCAGTCATCTACATTAGGTATTTCTCCTAATGCTATCCCTCCCAATTCCCCCCACCCTCAGTAGGCCTCAGTGTATGATGTGCCACTCCCTGTGTCCATGTGTGCTCATTATTCCACATCCACTTATGAGTGAGAACACGTGGTGTTTGGTTTTTTGTTCTTGTATCAGTGTGCTGAGAATGATGATTTCCAGCTTCAGGTCTCATTTTAACTCAGTTACCACTGTTTTCTAGCTGGTAGCAGTAAGATTTGAGACAGTGTGAAAAACGTTAGTACCATATAATATATTAGCCTTCCTTAGGCATATTGATGCCAAAAAGTGCTCTAAACTTTTATTAATTTTCTATTGTTTTACAATAGCACTGCATTCTCTGAAAAAAATTTCTGCATTTTAAATATCACAGAGAAGGAGAAGCACATTCTGTGTATTCCATTCAATATTTTTAAATCTATGGATGTGGTTATAGTTACATAGATAAATATAGTGGTAGTCAAATGGCTTATCATTATTCTTTTTGCTTATTATTTTATGATATTAATTTCTTATTGAAATATTTTGATTACTGTGTGATTTATTATCATATGGGCATAATATATTTCATTGTATCTCTTGTTACTTATATGTTGCTAATAATAACGTTAGGTAATATTATTTGAAAACATTATTTTATGCACTTTGAATACATTAATTCATTTAAAATTCATGGCTACCTTTAAAATAAGTACTCTTATTATCCCTATTTTACAGTTGAGAAAATATACCCATAGAGGATATAACTTGCTCCAAATTATACAGATACTAAGGTCGGTTTCTGATTGTTTTAAGTAAGTTTTATTACAATAGGCATTTTGTATATCAATATTTGAGTGCATCTTTTGATTATTTTCTGAATTTATTTTCCCAGAATTGGAATAACCGAATATGACTGGGACAAAGCATATACACACATATACTTTGTGTACATATATATATATACACTTTGTCCCAGTCATATTTATATATACATATATATAAAATATATATATATGTATTTTTCAATATTTTGAAATTATACACAGACTGTTGAATAGAAATAATTTTCCAACAATTCTGGTAAAAAGGTAAACGTTCTTAATCAAAATAAATATGAACACATCTCTGGAGCCAGGGGACTAGACCCTCACACCCATATGTGGCAGGTGTTTGAAGGTGGATTTATTCAGAGATATCAGAAATAGGTCCAGTCCCACAGGTAATAAAATTCTTTAGTGATGTCGTGGCAACTAATGTGGAAGGCCCTGTAGGCAGTGACGTCAATAAGGGATAACACATAGACATGTTGGGGTTAAGGGAGAGGGATTGATGGGAGGTCTGTGGTGCTTTTTACATGAAGATTCAGATAGTTTGGGTAAAGAAGTTCTGGAAAGAGATTTACAGGCAACAACAATTTGGTTAGACACTAGAATATTAGACATTCGACTCTGAAGAAGAGAAATAAGATCAAGAAAAAGCAACAACTTCTAAGGAAATGTGGTACCAAGTGGATTTTCATGGATTGGCAAAGCCAGGAGAATCAAAGTAAGAAAATCAATTACGGAACTGATTTGTTTAGGGCTTGCACGAAAAAAGGACAGACTTAGTGTTTTAGAATAAAAAAGAGAGAAAACAGCAAGCTTCCTTTGTTTATCATCTAAATGACTGAACTGGCTTAAATTTACTCTTCCCAAACCCTTGACTATGCTTTGGAATTTCACAGAAAAACTGTAAAGTAACATGTTATCAAATTAATCAAAGTGGGGGGAGCTTGGGAAGGTCGGGGAGGGATATCACAGGGAAAAATGCCAGATGTAGGTGACAGGGGGATGGAGGCAGCAAACCACATTGCCATGTGTGTACCTATGCAACAATCCAGCATGATCTGCACATGCACCCCAGAATCTAAAGTGCAATAAAAAGAAAAAGAAGAAGAAAATTCAGATTTCTAGGCCACATCTCTAGGCTTTGGTTTCAGTATGTTTGAGGACAGCATTATACTACTGTCCTCTGTGAAACTGATAGAGAAAGCTCAAACCACATACTAAGAGACAAAGTCCTGGAGGCTGGATCCTAAGGATATTTTTGTGCTACCGTATATATGCCTTTTATTTTTTAATTTTTCTTCTCATGCACAAACCTTTTGCTTCAAGCTAATTTGGAAATATGTCATACATAATCTTTGGTTGCCTACTCTCATATAACCTATCTTAAGTTTTTCCAAAATAATGCTATCAAATATTTTTAAATTTCATTTCTATGCCTATATATTAATTATTTGTATAGGTACACTACAATTTATCTACCTTACTTTTATTGGATATGAAGGCTATTTAAATTTTTTCCTGTAAATGGTAACATAAAAATGGGCATAATAATTATAAATATTTTGAATATTTCTTACTTTCCATGAAATAATTACTTAAATCAGAATTCTTCAAAAGGTATCTATGCTTTTGTGGCTAAGACATATTCAACCAACCAGCTTCACAACACATCAGCAATTTAAATTCTCACCGGTTCTCTAGGAAACTGTATGTTGCTCTCATGCTCATAAAGACAATTTATTATTACATATTTTCTATTTTGTCATTTCATTTGATAAAAATACAACAATTTTTAATTTATTTGCTTATAACTGTGACCACCCATATTTCAGGTGTTTATTCATTTCCTAAAGAGTAATTTTTTATTTCTGTAAAATTGTAAATTTATGAAAATTTTCAAATTGGCGCAGACAACTCCTATATACAATTTACTCAGATTCATCATATGTTAATATTTTAAGCCATTTTCAATTATATCTTTCTTTATTTGTAAGATAATACATGCACATTTGCAAGTTATTTTTTTTTCTGAATTATTTGACTTATTTGTAGTACCAATGTCCTTTATTCATAAACACTCTGGCAAGATCAATGAATATTTCCTTTTCCCTGGCTGTAGATACAATAAGCGAATTCAATCAACAATCTGGTAAATAGAATATAAGTCTATTGTGAGGAAAAACCCTGTTATTAAGGAGCACCTCTAATGTAAAGAAGAAATACAGCTAATACATGTAGAAGGAATAATACACTAGAAAACAAGTCACAAAACTTGATGAACATATTCATTCAATTTAGAATAAACAATTGGTGTTAAAATCATTAGATGCATGATTGATGGAAAACTGGATATCTTATATTCTTGAGAAACCACACATATTACAATCCAAATTTTATAACTAAAGCAAAGGGTAAATTTTAATGTCACATATACTGGAATCAATAAAATGTTAGGTAAACAATAACACCTAGTCTATCTAAAAATTTTCATTTGAATCTTTTATCATCACATTTAAGATAGGAATTTCACTTCATATTTATATGAAATAAATACAATAAATGAAAGAGATAAATTTTATCTCAATGAAGCAACCAGACAATTCCTGAAAATGGAACACTCTGGCCTGGTCATTTCTACAAAACAATGAAAGAAAGGTTCTATGAACGCGTGGACACAATGCAAGGGATGTAATCACATGCATTACATGGTTCATGACCAGAAATGGGTTTCTTGGGGGATAAATTTTGGAAATTTGAATAATTTGGCATACTAGCTTAGAAAAGAATAAATGAGGTGTAAATTCTTGATTCAAAGAAGTGGGTTGCAGAACATTGTGAAAAGTACTATGAAACATGAAAAATGTAATCGCATTGTGGTATGCATACACACACATGCGAGCACACACACACGTGAGCACACACACACACAAAAAAAAAAGATTTGGAAGAATAGAAATTAAGACTTTATGCTCAAATGATTTGGCAGCGATTTTCATCCAAAATTATAGAACTAATTTATTTTTATTTTTATTTTATTTTTTTTTTTTTTGAGACGGAGTTTCCCTCTTGTTACCCAGGCTGGAGTGCAATGGCGCGATCTCGGCTCACCGCAACCTCCGCCTCCTGGATTCAGGCAATTCTCCTGCCTCAGCCTCCTGAGTAGCTGGGATTACAGGCACGCGCCACCATGCCCAGCTAATTTTTTGTATCATTAGTAGAGACGGGGTTTCACCATGTCGACAAGGATGGTCTCGATCTCTTGACCTCGTGATCCACCCGCCTCGGCCTCCCAAAGTGCTGGGATTACAGGCTTGAGCCACTGCGCCCGGCTATTTTTATTTTTCATTATGTTTTAGAAAATCAGGAAGAGCTGCCAAATTTTCATTATTGAAATGATATAAACTTCATGTCAAAGCAAGTTAGGAATAACAAAAAGGAAAAAAAAAGAAGTTGGAGTTTGAAGAAACTGAGGCAAAGAGATTTTAGGGGGAAATGAAGTAAACAAATTGAGAGACAGTCTAAAGATAACAAATTAAAGAAAAAGAAGCAATTTGGTAAGCCACCCTAAAGAGTAGAAGTACTGGGGAGGTAGATGGTAATAAAGACTTTGGGAAACATATTTGTGGTGAAGTGTAAATCTCTCCTGAGTATCTTCAAACTTGCTCGTGGAAACCAACACTGTTTTTTTAAAAGTTCCGGAGTAGATGTGTATGTGTGTTTTTATGTGTCTCTGTGTACGTGTGTGTGTGCGCGTGTGTGTGTATGTACTTGTGCTAGAGAGACAGTGGATACAAAAATACGCAGAGCTGGGCTTCAAAGGAAAAAAATGGTAGAGTTTATTTAATAAAATAAAATAATTAAATATTTAAAAATTCAATTAAAAATACAATTATTATGTTAAGTTTCTTAGGTGGAAATTGTAACATTTTGCATAATTTCTTCATTTCTATAATTTGAAAAGTTTCCTAATTTGCATTTAATACATCCAAGTGAAAATGAGCTTCTTATAAAATAAATTTGATTATCATAAGATCGCATTTAGGAGTCATGCAGTAATTTCTGAGATGAGAGTTAAAGAAGAGCAACCAGTGGCATGACATAAACTTTATCTCAAAGTAAGTTAAGAATAACAAAAAGAAAAAGGAGAAATTGGAGTTTGAAAAAACTGTGGCAAAGTGATTTTAAGGGGAAATGGATTAACAAAGTTGAGAGACAGACTAAAGATGACAAATTAAAGAAAATGGAGCAATTTGGGAAGCCGCCCTAAAGAGTAGGCACCCGCCACAGGAGGGTCTCATCTTCAAAACCAGGGTCATCTGATGCCGTCTACTTGGATTTTTTTTCTCTCTCTCAATCTTTGTCTTTGGTTTTCTTTCCCTTTATCATCTTTGTAACATTCCCAGATGTTTTTCCGTTATTTTTTTTGAAACTGTATTTTATTACCTCAGAATAACTTTGCAAATGCCAAAATTTAAATCTTATTTCTTGGGGGGAGCCAAAAGATACAATGCGGAAAATGCGAAGTGTTGAGAGTCACCTTTGTTTTGGAACTGGATTGCCAATGCAATGCCAAATAGTCTGACATTTAGCTAAGCACTGTATTGCTAGTATATGGCTGCAATTACTAAATATAATTAGGCAAATAAAAATTAATCTTGATGTGTCTCAGTGCAATCTGTATCTTAACATTGTTTTTCAGTCTGTTCATATTTGGTGATTACATTCCCAGCATGATTTTATTATAAAACAGAGATTTACTCAGGGTGTATTTCTAAATACATAGAAGCTCATTTTGCTGGCCATGAAAATCATCACTATAATTTGCTGTCTCCAAGTAATTATTTTACTCCTGAATTCCTCTTTAAACCCAATTAGTGGTACTTGAGCCCTTTCTGTATCATCATGGTACTTGTCAGATTTTTGGCACTGTTTAAATGATCAACATGACATAAAACCTATAGATTAGTGTTACGAATCCCAAGAAACATGACTGGAAGGGACAATTTATTTGCAGTTCTTACAAAGTATTCTTCTGCAAATAGGTGACCACATCTAACTTATTTTTATGGACAAATTGTTAAAACTATGTCTACATGAACTTTGGAAATTTAAGTCGGTAGTCACAGAAAATGCATGAAAAATTCCGTGATGATTGTGTCAACTTAACTGAGTAAATGAATGCCCTAACAGCTGATAAAACATTTTTTTCTGGATCTGTCTGTAAGGCAGAAGAGATAATCATTTGAATCAGTAGACTGAGTAGGTCTCACCAGTATGGGCAGCCACATCCAATTCCTCAAGGGCAAGTAATATATACTATCTAAAAATTTGGTACTTGTTGGAAAATATTAACAAAGTATAAAACATGGCTATTCTTTTTCTTAAATCTTCTTTAAATTTACAGTGTGCCTCTTTCTCTAAGAATTTCATTGTTAAAAGAGAAAGCACAATTAAAAAAAGCTTCTCATCACTGGGGAAACTTTTTGAAGTTATTCAACTATTTTAGGTGGTTATCTACTACAGGGATTTGTCAGTCCCTTCCCCAAGGTATTTTCTCAACCGGTTTTATTCCAACTGGATGCCCTCATTGAAGCAATTTATCTGCAGATTGAGCATATCTCTTTTGTCTAAGAAAGGCAAAAGAAAATCTGGAACATCAAATTCGGAAAGATATTCCTGAATTAGTTAGGTACTCGAAGTAGTTATGCTGATGGTTGTAGTCATGAAATACAATGGCAAAGGGAGACATCATGGAACGTACAGGTGCACTTAGGCATTAGTCATCATGGCTCCAATCAAAATCCTACTGTTCTTGTTTCGAGGAAGGTTTGTATAAAATTTTAACATACCACACCCAATCTTAGTAACAGCTGATTATGATATTTTGAAGGCAGATCTTTAGCAGTATTTTGAGAACTATTTTAATCAGAATTTACTCTTTTACTTAAATTTTACAGTATTAATGGGACTCAATTTCTGTAATTAAAGACTTGAAGTAATGTTGTCTGGGAGACTTCTGGTATATGCCTGTTTTCTATGTATAATTATTGATAACGCAAGATTTCACTCTAAGATATTTAGTGATGAATTACATAAGCCTCTACTGAAGGTAAAAATGAATCAATGAGAAATATTATAACATATTTCTAAGTGACAGAAAAGAAATATGAACTCAGCGTTTTTAGTACTCTCTTTTTGTGTAATGATACGGCTGCTAATAATTTGTATATATTCAAAAGGAAAAAAAAACAGTATCCTTTTTGTGTGAGATCACTCCATAAATAAAGATATTCAAAATCTCATTGGCCTGATTACTTTTCATCATATTTTCTTAAATAAATTACTGAGGCATTTCATCACCTGTTAAGATAAAGCAGTTCAAGGTATCAGCCTGGCACAGAAAGAATTTATTGACTGTGAGTCTGGAATGTTACATAGTGATGAACATAAACCCTTCTTCTTGCCACTCACACTTCACCTTACAGGGTTGCAGCTGTGCTTAGCAACAGAATGCCAGATGGCAGGGAGACATCAATCGATTACTACTCAAGAACAATGTCACTTACCAGAACGGAGGACAAGTAAATTGACAAAGACAATGCTATGTTTGCAGGCTTGAATAAAGAAGCACTTTAAGTAGATTTATGGCTGCATTTTAAAACATATACTGTTTAGAAACGTTTGTCTAAGGATAAGGCAACAAACAATTATATGCACATTCATGTTTTGCTAAAATATTTTTTAATGCTTAGAATTCTATACTGGTCTACATATGTACAAGACAATATATCAAAACTCTTTGTTGTTTGCTATTGCAAACACCAAATTATCTAAATTCTGTTTTAAAAATGCATTCTTCACTATCTTTTTGTGCTGATCAGTTAATGTTACAAACTTGGGCTAGAGAGAAAGGCAGAAGAAAAACTGCCTAGAGAATTCTGGAATTCACAAGCTGTCAGCATGACTTATCTGTTCACAAAGAATGTCTTTTATGAGTAAGCCTTGTTTTTGTAGAAGGCATTTATTATCACATTTGGCATCACTTTATGTAGCATATCTTGGTTTGTTTGCACTCAAGTCTTGGCTGTGCAATATATCTGATGGCCTGGAATGGATGTCAATACTGAAAAACCCACATGCTAGATTACTCAACATAGCTGTGGTAAATAAGTCCTATTGATTTTCAAAAATGGTATTCCTGAGAAACTTCTTGATTGTTGTAGCTTCTTCTCAAATTTATTTGAAGAGATGCTAGTATGACAGCAGAAATTTCATTTCAACAGCTACAGTTTATTGCTGCTTTTATGCAGTGCATAAATTGTCCATAACTATTGTTCCTGATAAAGAATGTGCATTTACTTAAGTTCAAATATAATATTGCTTTGGACAAGTAGAAAATTGATCTACTCATCTGAAATGTTACCAAAGTGCCTCACTTGCTGCAAGAAGAACTTTGCATGGAAGATCTAAAAAGACTATTAGAAAAGACAGGTTAGTGGATCATGACTCCTTCTGTGTTATTACAATTTTAACTCTGAAAATGTAAATTTATTCTCTATAACCGACCTCATTGCTCTCAGAGCACACTTTCTTGCTGATGGTGGTGGCAGAGGAGAGGATCTTATGTTTGTTTCTTAAACATAATTTGAGTCCTTCTAGTTTAAAATAGTTGTTTTCACTTAAATATTCTGTCAATATAAAGTTGAAACGCACTATCAGAACTATTTTCTGCTTCAAAGGTTCTGTTTCTGCCATGACTTTCCTGACTTCAGTGCCTTGCCTTATTGTGAAGCATTCTAACCTTTATGGAAGGTATTATCCACACACATCATCTTGTCTTCACTAACCTAGCACTGGCAGTTAGACCTGAGCTGATGTCTGCAAGTGTGCCGCTGGTTCTGACTGGTTCTGGACCATCAGGCTGGCATTCACTGAGGATGACTATGTAGCTCTCCACAGCCTCAGATCACAAGTTTACCTGATTCTGTTCCTAACTTGGGGTGTCTTGCAGGTCACAGGTCATCCTGGTATTGCCACGTATCCAAAGAGACAATGAAGAATTTCTGCAGCTCTTGCAGGCCTCAAGCAAGCTCGGAGATCCTTGCGGCACTGTTTTTGACATTTCTTCTGCATGTGCATGTCAGACAGCTATTCCTAATCTTCTTGGTTATGCTATACCTCAGCGATAAGGTCTTCTCTTTCAGTTCATCCCTTTCCCTACCTTGGGTTTATTTTATCTTTTCCCCAGTCTGATCTTGGGGCCTGGGTCCTCATCAGAGATCTCAAGACCTTAAACATCTGAGTATTTATATTCCTAGCACTGTTCAAACATTTATTTCCTCTATAAGTCACAGTAAAGCTCTGGTGAAGAGCCATGCTCAGATTTTTAAGTTCAATCTAGATATCTGAAATGAAATTTCTAAAATGTTGAGGGAAAATTAACAATGTCTATTTTCTTTCTGTAAACTAAAAAAGACTTCTAATTTAAAAGTAAAAACTGAACAGTAAATACTTTATTTGGGTTGTATTTGACTTTGCTCTAATACAAAGCATGCCATTTTTCGATAAGTATAGAAGCCAATGTACAGAAGCCAAGGTGCAACTGAGATTATTGGGAACATAATTCTGTTGCTTTAACTTATAAAATATAATCTCGATTTCATCCTACCTCAGTAAGGCTTTTCCTACCTGGAAAAGACACTTACTCTTACATAAGTGTGTGATTTAATTCTAGAAGTTGAGAGCTGAATATTATCAAGCTTAATTGTTCTTCCACTTGCCATCTCTCCAAATTTGGCTAGGTAAAATCTGGAAACTAACCTTTATTATACCATGTGAACACTAGAGGGCACTATGCCTTTCCCTAAAATAGTTGTCAAAGTAATGGTGCCTCAGAATTAACTAATGGGCATATTAAAGCATATTGCTGGGCTTCATCCTCAGAGTCTCTGATTCTAGAAGTCTGAGGTGAGCCCATGAATTTACGTTTTCTTCATTAGTTGCTATGCCACGAGTACAGGCAGAGCTTTCTTTGAGCAACTGTGCATCATTATCCTGTTGTGACTCACAATGGCATCCAGCTCAAGAGTGATGGAGATGTCCTCATATCTTAAACAATAACAAAACTCAGTGCAATATTCTTCTCTGACTTCCCAAGACCTCACCATTGTGACTTTGTGTCCATATTTCTAGCTGTGAATTTTCTTTCTGGCCTTCATATTGGCCCTGGTATTTACAAATCCCGCCCCCCTTTCAAATAATCTCTAGGCCACAACATTTAGAGCTTAAGATGTTGCTCTGGATATGTTCATTCTGTACCTGAAAAGAGACTCAGTATTTTGACAGTTCAGAGTCCCAGAAAGAAGATTTACAGGTTACGTGTCTCTTTTTCTTTTTTCTTGATTTCCTTGAATAATCTGTTTCTTCCTTAGTCTGCATGTATATTTGTTTGTTTTCCTAAAAGACCATGACTTGAGCTCAAATAACTAGGATTCTGGTTTTTATTCTGGGGATTAATAATGATTCTGTGGTATCGATATAAATCCTTATGAATAACAGATCTGGGACTGGACTCTATAGTTCAATCACAAAGTTCTTTCCTGTGTATATGACTGTAAGTTCATGAATTCTCTTATGGTGTTCGAAGAGCCTACAATTGTGCTAGAAGTAAATATTGGAGTGTCCACATTGAAAATTTTGAATAAAACCCAGAAGAATCTTGCATGTGTGAGAATCACCTCCATGCAGCAATTCACAGGCAACCTGCATAAAACTGTTGATGAAGACCCTTGCCAAACAACAATAAAAAGCATAACCTACGTGACTTCTCAGTCCAGCTTATGTAAGACGTGTGCTCATGTGAGAGCTGCTATGCTTCAAGCCTTGGCTTGCATTCTCCGGTGCTCAGGGAGAGTGATAGGGCTCATGCTGGCCAGGCTTATGATGTTGTATTTGCCTCTTGAGACATGGTTACTGTAAGTTTTAGCACTCACTATTGCAGGTTTCATTGTCTTCTTCTAAACCCTATTTCAGACCACATGAGGTATATCTTCTTAAGGCTATGTTTCATGTCTTTATCATTTCTCCAATGATTGGTGTGACATAAGCATATGTCCTGTCATTTTAAATGTTTTCTCTTTTGCTTTTCAAGAATACTTGTGATATGGTTTGGCTGTGTCCCCACCCACATTCCATCTTGAATTTCCACATGTTGTGGAAGGGACCTGGTGGAAGGTAATTGAATCACGAGGGCAGGTCTTTCCCATGCTGTTCCTGTAACAGTAAGTCTCACAAGATCTGATGGCTGATGGTCGTTATAACAGGAAGTTTTCCTGCATAAGCCTTCTTCTTCTGTTGTCTGCCTCCATGTGAGACGTGCCTTTTACTTTCTACCATGACTGTGAGGCCTTCCCAGCCACGTGGAACTGTGAGTTCTCCATTAAGCCTCTTTTCCTTGTAAACTACTCAGTCTTGGATATGTCTTTATCAGCAGTGTGAAAATGAACTAATACAATTTTATTCTCTTACAGAAGCTCAATTTTCCAAATCTAAAGCTTTAACCTTAAAATAGACCCTCAAAAAGCCTATATTGTAAGGATGTTTTTTCTTTCTTTTTGTATTCCTACTATAATAAACTTAAATTTCCTTGAGGCAGCATGGATAGCCCAGATGCACTCTGGAACATGTGCAATTGAAGCACTAGGATCTTAGGTATAGGAAGGCAATAACTTTGACTTTTTGCATCATTTCTGCTAAAGAATAGCTAAGGCAAAATAATTAAAGTAAAAATACTGAAAGCACTATTCAGTAAACAATGCTCTGTGTCAGAAATAGGCTGGAGTATCACAAGTGGGTGTCCCTTTATTGATCAGCATATAGTAGCTTCAGGACACTGCTTTTTTTCTAATATAGACATGGGGTTTTAGGGACTATTTTAGCTTCAGTACTTAGCACAACAGTTTGATTATTACAATCCTTAATATATATATTTTTTACTGAATAGGTTAAGAGAAAAAGTAACAGAAGATCCTAGTACTTTAGGTTTTTATATTCATAGAGAAAATGGCAATAATCTCAGGAATTGTAGGTAAATCTAGGACAGAGGTTCTCAAAGTTTTGGGACTTTGAACACCTTTATATATTTAAAAACTATTGAGGATTTAAAATATTTTAAAAATATAAACTATACCTATTAATATTTATAGTATTAGATCTTAATTAGAAAAAATTAAAAATATGAACTAATTTATTTAATTCAGTAATAAACTCATTATGTGTTAACAAATATATTTTTATGTAAAATAACTTTGTTTTTTAGATTAGCAAAAATATAATCAAAAGAGTGTCATTGTTTCATATTTTTGAAAATTCTTTTAAATGTCTACATTAATAAAAGACAGCTGGACTCTCATATCCACTTCTGAGTTCAATCCGTTGTGATATCACATGTTGTGCAGCCTCTGGAAAATGTCTCTATACACTTTTGAGATAGTTAAATATGAAAAGACAAACAAGGTCTTGGTATTATGAAAATAGTTTGACTTTATAAAAACCCTGAAAAGATCTTAGGGAAGTAGAGGCATCTCCAACCACATTTGAAAAACTGTTGGCCTCATTTTTCATGGATAGTTTCATTATTTCCTTATAGCCATTAAATACAATTCTCAACTATTAAAAACATGTAAAAGTAAATAGGTAAGCAAAAGAAACAAATTAAATATAGGAAAAACTATTCATTCTCTCTGTGTCTACTTAATTCATACACTTATAAATTTACCTGTATGTTAAAAAAATTTTCCTATATGAGTATATTTAATGTGAAGTACAAACAGAAGAAAGAAAAACACAGTTTCCACATTTTTATATTGATTTGTCTCATATGGTACTTTTGCAGAGGTATTGTAAAAAATGTGTATTATATTTTTCTTAATGAGAAAAAATGACAACTTTGGGCCACATAAAAAGAATAAAAATACTGTACAGTCTTTAAATTGTAATTTTTAATGCTGTCATAGTTGTTTCAATAAAAGTTCCAAATATATTGAAATTTTTATAAAATGGAGACATCAAACTTATTATATATCAACCAAATTTATACACACTTGAAGCAACTCTCAAATGTCCCTAAGTAAAAAGTGTTTGTAATTCAGTTTTGAAATACAAAACTGAAAGACAGGTGGCACATACATTGGCATATAATTCATCAGCTGTAGTTTGTAGTCTTAAAGTTCAATAATGACTGCCAATATAATAAATATGTAGATAGATGAGAATTGTTATTTAAAATGCTGAAATATAAAGCATACAATAAAATTAAAACATTCAGGAATATTTGTGCACCTTCCAAATGGTCTCATATCTCCTTCCACTGTGGTTTATAAGCAGAGTGGTAAATTAGTGATATACACCCAAAACAGAGAGTCATATAAATTAGATAGGACCTAAAATATGCTATATACCTTCGTGTCTTTCTCCATACATATGTGAGAGAAACAGCATTGGTATCAGAATTGAGATTCAGACATTCAAATATTAGAGATGTAATATTTCAGTATTAAAAAAACAAGAAATACACCATTGTGATTTATGTTTCTGTAAGTTATTTGTATTTATATCATTTGTGATTCATTTGACTTTTTTGAAAATTATCACTCAAGATTCAAAGTCACTACCTCCCTATTTATGTTATCTAAAGTCCTTTACAACTCAAGCGTGATTATCCCTTTTCCTTTGAATAACATCCTCTTTTTTTTTTCCCTGAATGGTCCATTTTAGCTATTTTATAACCTGCTGTATTTAGAGAAGAATTGATATATAGCACCTCAGTTCATATATTTTGATATCAACATTTATTTTCCACTTGAAATAATATTTTCTCCATATAAGAAATGGAAATTATTCTCAAATGATAGACAGGAGAGCTCTGTGGTTAAAGAGTAAAGTTGTATTGAGATCTAGAAAGCCTGCTTTGTAAACACCTTTAAGCCCAGGATATTTTCAGCTTCTTTTTTAAAAGTGAATACACTTTAAATGGATACATTCCATCAGAATTTTCTCTTGGAAACATCTTACCTTAGATTGAAACCACCAAATATAACAAATATATTCACTGGGGAATACATCATTCTTAAACCAAAGCAGTGCTACTAAACATTTCTAAAAAACTCAACACATAAGCTTCTTTCATAACAGAAGGATCTGTTATTCTCTGAATGTCCAAGTAGTATGTGATCATGAACATCTCATTACAAGCATCTGTGCAAAGTTTCCAGATTCGTGCCATGATTCCTACATAATAGATAATTTATCATAGTGCCATCTGCTTAAAAAAATAGTTGCCAACATGGATGGATTATCAGAAAAATAAATTATTTTGTGTATTTGTGTAAATGCTTTTGATGATATATCATGAAAATTCTGCATAAATCATTAGCTTTTCAAAGCAAAATAATATTGTAAATATGGAAAAACCTTTGAAAATAAATTTAATTCCAATCAAAGCGATAAGTTTTAACCAAAATGATAACCAAGTATCAGTTGTTCTGGCCAGTTCATGCAGTGATTTTTTGGGGGAGAAAATTATTCCATTTCTAAACATTTGTGCTAGTCTCATATAGTTACAAACTATTTTCACAGAAACATAGTAAATACATATGCTTATTTAATTTGTATGTAAAATTTCCTTTTGCAATTTATTTGTAATTAAAATTCTTCTCCTTTAGAAGTAAAGATCATATAATAAGTGATTAACATTGGAAATAAAATGTAGTGCATTCAAGCTTTGCTGTCTCACAGTTCTTTGAGAAAATGACCTAAAATTGTAGTTCACAATCTGGCCGCAGAAAAATTTGAGGTCAGCTAACCCAAATCCTTTATTTTAGAGATGGGAAATTATTATTCACAGTGATTAAATGTTCACTGTTACAAAACTAGTTGTATTAGTCATGGGGATAAAATACACACACACACACACACACACACACACACACACACTCACACATGGAGAAAGAGAGAGAGAAAAATTTATTCTAAGGGAATAACTCATGTACCTTTGGAAGGGTATGTCCAAAATTTGTATGGCTGGCCAGCAAGCTGGAGACTCAGGAAAGAGGTGCAGTCTAAATCCATTAATAGTCTACGGGCAGAATTCCTTCTTGCTCTGGGGAGCTCACTCTTTGTTCTATTAAGGCCTTCAACTGATTGAATGAGGCCCACCCATATTATGAAGGTCATCTGCCTTACTTGAAGTCCATTGATTCAAATATTAATCTCATTCAATTTTCACAGAAACATCCAGAATAGTGTTTGACCAAATATCTGAGCACCATGGCTCAGCCAAGTTGATACAAAAAATTAGCCATTCACACTGGTGTTTACATTACACCTACAATGTTCTATTTCCAGTGATCAGGGAACCCTGGGTATTTATATATTTTCTTTCAGGTTTTTTTTACACAATGCTCTCCCTTCACATAATTTGGTATATATGAAATTGCCATTACAAACTCTAAAACTATAGTGAGTATATGACGCATCTATTAAGTGGACTGAGATGTCTGTTTGAACTCAATAACAAGTTTAAGATGTTTCATAGATCCTAGATAATAAGTATCTATAATTTCTAGAATTTTCAATACTGGTTATAAAATTTAAATATTGTTTTAATCCTACAACTATTTAGAAAGAAAAAGGGACCTTAAAACTAAGTGAAAGTTATTAGCTAAGAGGTTTGCACCACAAATATTGAAAGGAACCTTCTTGAATAGACTTAACATGAAGCATTTTAATAAAGATACACATCAGCATTTAATATAAAATTATTTTGCATTTCTATGTCCTTATTTCTGCTATTTCTCTTCTGATTTTCAACTCATTCTCATTCTCCAAAACAAAACTGAACCATTACCTACTCTTCCAATTATTTTCTGGTGGCTCCTTCCTCTATGCTCCCAGAGAGATTTGTTTGTATTTTCATATTTCAATCCAGACAACTTCCTGTAACATAGTAACTTCCGGTAACATAGTTTATTCATTTAAGTGAATCAATATTATTTTCTACAACAAAATTCCAACACATTTAGTTCCCTATAACAAGCATTTATATTTTCAAAGTTCTAAGTCAAACATTTCTGGAACAATGAAAGGAAATCTTTTAGTCAATTAGGATTGGTCTGCAGTAATTTTATTATCTGGAATAGAATTCAACTTCCTGATGATTTTCATGATGAAAACTACTATGTAGACATTTTTGAATATTTATTTTCTTTATTAAAAAAGAATATAGTCAGTCTTTAGTAGTTTCAGGGGATTTGTTCAAGGACTCCTAGCAGATCCCAAACTCCACTGATACTCAAGTGTCTTACACTTGTCTCTCTATATCCATGAGTTCTGCATATATTGATATGGAGGGACGAGTGTAATCTCTTTTGTCATGTTATAGTTTTAGAGCTAATATCAAAGTTTCTTTCTAGATTTTCTCCTTTCTAATTGCTGAAATATTTAGCTTTTAATTGCATCATTAATTTTAATCATGGTTGAATCATATATATTTAGGATATATAATAATTTCATAGTTGTGAAATATTTGACAAAAATTACTGTGCCTATTCACCCCTTTTTTTAAACTTCTAAAAGTTTTTTAATGTTCTGGGTGTATATATTTATGGGGTACATGAGTTTTTGTTTCTTTAGTTGTTGTTGTTTTTGTTTTTTTTTGAGACAGAGTCTCACTCTGTCACCAGGCTGGAGTGCAGTGGTACAATCTTGGCTTACTGCAACCTCCACCTCCCAGGTTCAAGTGATTCTCCTTCCTTAGTCTCCCATTTAGCTGGGACTACAGGCATGCACCACCACGCCCAGCTAATTTTTGTACTTTTAATAGAAATGTGGTTTCACCATGTTGGCCAGCGTGGTCTCGATCTCTTGACCTCATGATCCAACCACCTCAGCCTTCCAAAGTGCTGGGATTACAGGCATAAGCCACCACGTCTGGCCATATGACATGTTTTGATACAGGCATGCAATGTCAAATAAGCACATCATGGAAAATGGGGTATCCATCCTCTCAAGCATTTATCCATTGAGTTACAAACAATTCAATTACATTCTTAAAGTTATTTTAAAATATCACCTCTTTAGCAGTGGTACCTGTCATCTTTCATAATAAGTACTACTCAGTAATTGTTATTTTTAAACAATAAGTACATCAGATACTCTATGTGACAGCTATTAAGGTAAACTGATTTTGAATTTTCACCAAGAAAAACCATAATAAAATTACAAATTTATTTTTATGCTATTCTTAATATTTTATTATGAAAAGGTTCAAACATATATAAAAGTTGAAATAATTATATTGTGAACACCATAATATCTACCACCTAGATTCTACAATTACCATTTTGCTATGCTTGTTTTAATCCCATATCTATCCATTCATCTATTTATCAGTCCATCTTAGTTTTTTGATACATTTCAAAGTCAGTTGCAGACATCAGTACACTTCATTCCCTAAATACTGTGGCATTCATATCATTGACTTGAGTTCAATATTTATTTATGGGTTTTTTTGTTTTGAAGTAAACTTTACATGCCTTTCCTATCAAGCTCTTTAATACAGAGAACTGCTTCTGACTCAACTCTATCCCCACCCACCAAATATCTAATAAAGACACTGGTAATAAGTGATAAACACAATGAAAGTAAACATGGCTAACATATATCAAGTACTTCCTTTGTTTCAGGCACTGCACCAAACATTCCACATGATTTAACAAATTTAGTTTTTCTGTACCTTCTACACCATTTTTGCTATTAGCACACGTTTTTACTTTACTAAATTCAGGAGCCCTATGCTGTCTTTGCTACCATCAGAAAAAAAAGTTATGATTTAAAAAGCTCTTACTTGAGAGTGTTTAATAATATAAATGAATATATCACCAAATATTTTTTTAAATCCACCTAACATGGAAATATCAATACAACCTGGTAGAGACAATTAGAAACCCATATTGACTCAACTTGACATTTAAGTACATTTCATTTTGAAAGTCATAATTATAATGAAATATTAATACCTTATGTGTGGTAGAGCTGCACTTTATAGTAAACACATCCACATGCACTCTCAAATTTTACCCTCTTTATAAAAACCAGTGAGACATGTAGGGCATTTCTTAGTCTCAATTGCATAAAGAAAATCTAATTGGTCCAGTTCAATTTTTAAGTGTAACCACTAAGGTCAAAACATCTCTTAGTTTAGGAACTGGAAGTTGCTCAATGCTAGTAACATAAAATGTGGCAGGAATGTTAGGAAAAATGATCTCACCTGATAAAATTTAGGGCTTCTGTTGGGTCTGCTGATATGACAGTATTTTTTAATGTTTTTCTTTTTTCTTTTTCTTTTTCTTTTTTTTTTTTTTTTTTTTTTTTTTGGTCATTGGGAAGCCACCACCAGGTCTTAGTTCTCTGTTGCTGGGTAACAAATTACCGCAAACAAACAAACAGAGAAGAAGGCTTAAAGCAACTAGCATTCCTCATTTCAGTTTCTGTGGGTCAGGAGCTCAGCTGAGCTTTCTTATGTGCTTAGCACCTCATAAGGTTGCAGCATAGGTCAGCCAGAGCTGCATTCTTATCTGGATGCTTGACTGAGAAAAGATAGAAAGCTCACGCAGATTTTTGGCAAGATTCATTTTTCTTCGCAACTATGTGACTAAGTGCTCCAGCTTCAGGCTGGATAGTGTATAGCAATCACCCACAGCTGCCGTAGGTTGCCCTCAATTCCTGAAGGTTGCTTCCTTCCTTGTCATATTGGGTTTCCCAACATGTCTGTTTACTTCACCACGCCACTAAGGAGTGTCCCTAGAGCC